>CM056489.1:46126049-47388702 GCA_029783415.1 Anisodus acutangulus | reverse complement strand
GTTGTTAGCTAAAGTATAAATTATTATGTTCCATTAGGAGTTGCTTGAACTTCTTGGAGTGCCAGTCCTAAAAGCAAAAGGAGAAGCTGAAGCACTCTGTGCACAGTTGAATAGAGAAGGACTAGTTGATGCTTGTATTACTTCTGATAGTGATGCATTTCTCTTTGGAGCCAAGTGTGTTATAAAAAATATGCAACCCAACTCCAATGTAAGTGTGCTTGGAATCTCCTTTCGCATGAGGTCATGGTTAAACTAGATGATATTGCTATGCTCCCAAGTACTTTTATGTTGTAGAGAACATATGAAAGATGTAAACTGTTTTTTAGTGCGTGCAAATATGATGTGGTATGAAACAAATGAAAGATATAAACTCTTTTTTTTATAAGGTAAGGTTAACTCTTCTTTTATTGTGTTTGTGAATCTTTTTTCTTTTCATTTTTATTTTCTTTTTATAGGATATGCTGGGCAAACATTCCGACAACTAGTCTGCATACATGAGCAAATACTAAAGATGAAACTAAATGAGTTGTTGTTTTTATCAAAAGTTTTAATTAGAAATAGATATATGATACCAAGCTAAATAGGTGTTCTTATCATAGAGTTTGTCTTCCTCTCTCTCTCTCTTTATTAATGTTCTGTTACTTTTTCAAAAGAGAAAATCTGTATACCGTCAATTATAAGAAAAATGATGTGATTTAGGCTCTTCTGATTCCTATGCAAATATTTGTAACATATTTAATAATTTGTAATAGTTATAAATAACAATATTTGTAAGAGAGAAGTATTCTAGGGGTACTCTTCTTGTTATTCTTTTAGTTTCTTAATTCATATTTTGTTTAGTACTTTCAAAATTCTTACATTTCTTGTGTTCCTTTACGACTAAATAGTTTCTATCCGAAGGGGATGTGCTATAACTCTTGATAAGATTTGTCATGAACTTTGTACTGTACGAAAGATTGATATGTTATTTATCTGGTGAAACAAGTTGATAAGAGTATCATGCTTTTAGTGGGAAATGCCCACAGCTTTGTATATGATTATGGACTATTTGTATCACATGTTGTATTTTGAGTCTAAAGATGCATCTCATTTTTGGTGCAGGAACCATTTGAGTGCTATTACATGTCGGATATTGAGTCTGGTCTTGGGCTGAGGAGGGATCAGTTGATAGCAATTTCACTTTTGGTGGGAAATGACCACAACTTGACTGGTGTACCTGGGATCGGGCTTGAAAAAGCAGTTCGTTTTGTCAAATCTTTCAGTGATGATGAGATCTTGTATATGTTTGTATTTCTTTTGAACAGAGTAAGCAGTTGGATTATGGGGCATGGAGAGTCAATGAGATATTCTTCAAATTTAAGTTGCTGCTATAAAAACAATGATTAGTGGTTAACTGCCCATCAATGCAGGTTGCGGGAAATAGGTGGAGGGGATTTACGGGTGTTTCAGCGTGATGTCAACTTAGACAGTAGTTCTATACCCAGTTCCGATGAGAGCCTTCTGAAGACCAAAGCGCGACATTGTTCATTCTGTGGGCGTCCGGGCAGCAAGAAAGCTCACCTCAAGTTTGCTTGTGAGTACTGCAGTTCCACCGCCAATGAGGGTTGCATTCAGAAGCCATTGGGCTTCAAGTGTAATTGCTCCTCATGTGATTTGGTAAATCTGAACACCCTGCTTCATTGATCTTTTGTGGATATATGTTATCCTGTCAGGCTTCTTATTCGGGGAATTTCCTTCAGGTCTCATCCTCCACTAACACTGGCTGTGGTGTAATATGACAGGATAATAAAGAAAAAGAACAGAAGAGAGATGAGAATTGGAAGATTAAAGTTTGCAGAATGATTGCCTCAGAGAAGAATTTCCCAAACAAGGAGATCACAGAAATGTACTTGAACACGCAACATCAATATGGTGAATAAACTGGAAACTATGATAAAATAATTCATGTATATAGTCTGCTAGTTTGTGGTGCTGTCTGCATATTTACAGAAAGAGACTTGAGAAAATAAGTACAGTTTGAGAAAATAACTTACAATTTACTTAAGTTCGCCTCGGTCACTATGGCATCTAATTCATGAATTTGTTTATAAATGTAAACCCAGTGTTTATCCAGAGGGCAAGTACATTTTTTGTTTAATCACTGTCTGCAGTTTACTCACTAGAGCCAATTAGGAATTCCGACCACCCTCAGTCCTCCTTTTCTACTTTTGGTCTTCATTTTCAGCTCTATTTGTATGATTTCCCTAGCCTCCTGTTAACAAATTGGACGTTGTGCCTAATTCAACCCAGAAAGCTTGCTCAAGCAGTGAGTATTTTGCCTGAGACCATATAAGGAGACTACATTACATTCACTTAACTGATGTGGATTCTAACACCCTGCATGCCCAGGTCTGGAAATTTAGAGTGAAGATATTATGTGGGTTGCCCAACCTTGGTAGCTCAACGTTAGGGATTTTGGGCCTAACTTAAACCTAAAAACCTAGCTCCAATGGTGAGGTAAATCTGCTATATGAATAGGAATCTTGCGTTAGTCTATATTTTCATTATTTCATGTTAAGTCAATTTCCTATTTAATAATTTTCTTTATTTCATGTTAAGGAGTCCTCTTGTATATTGTCTACAGTCAGTTCTAACAAGTTCATTTCTTTTTTCTTCTATTTTTCCATGGTATTAGCGGCCCTACAATCTTGGATTCTTGGTAGACGGTAGACCTAAACAGCTTTCGTCTAAACTTTTATTTTCTTGTCGTAAGTTTACTATTGTTGTTTCTTTTATGTGATGGTTCTAACAGAAAACATTCCCTAAAACTTTCACTATTTCATGTTAGTGTAAATTTATCTTGTTGTAGTAGTCTGAACTCGTGTATAAGGTGCCCTCTTGCATATTGTGTACAATCAATTCAAGACAAGTCTTTTTTTTAACTTTATATCTTTCTGTACCTCGTTCACCCTTATGGCAATTGTTGTAGATGGTGATTATCATTTATCATGGGGAAATCCAAAGATTGATATGCTAGTTGATTATCTTGCTTATTATCAGCACTGGGAGCCATCTTATACACAACAAAGAATGCTTCCTATGTTATCCACCATATTTCTAAGAGACGTGGCCTCAAATTCAAAAGATCAATTGTTATGCGGACAATATGAGTTTGATTCCATTCAGCGGGTGAAGACAAGATTCGGACATCAACTTTACGTAATCAATTGGAAGAAACCAACACGTGAAATGAGCAATGAAATCTGCATCCCTTCTGAAGACCTTGATACGGAGGAGGAGATGGGGATAGCTGATGAGTCCACAGATTTGCTCGATGAACCTGATGCTCTGCAGATTCATATCAAGGACGGATGCAGCTTTTTGTCAACTGAAGAAGATATGGTGCTTGTACAGAATGCTTTTCCAGAAAAGGTGTCCCAGTTCTTGCGAGACAAGGTGAATAACGCTGTACTTTTTCTCTACCCTATTCCTCCTCCCCCCTCCAATTCTGCAAGGATGTTTGTTTTGTTTACTTAATGCTCAATTATGATAATCCCAGGAACTAAAAGAAACAAAACATTAATGTGAAGCCGGATGTAGGTTTTTATGGATCATCCAAAGCCCCTTGTCACAATTTTATGGAAGAGAAGCCAGGGGGAGAGTGAAGCCGGATGTCCAAAGAGTAGAGCGGATGCTTCTGGAGAGAGGGATAAAGAACCCATCCGAAACTACTCAAAGTCAGTTAGACGCAAGCTTTTGTTCGATTAGCCATGTAGCATGATCCAATACCTTTGCATCCTGTAAATTGGTTCTCACGGTGATGTGCATATTAGTCTCGACTTTTTCTTTCCCCATTCGGTAAATGCAAGCTCACTTGTAAATGAAGTAAATGTAGGTGAGCCTTTTCTCTTAGGCAGCATTTTTCAGAATGATGTGCATATTCTTCTTTTATTTTGTTTTCTTTCCCATTTGGTATATGCAAGCTGACTTGTAAATGAGGTAAGTGTAGATGAGTTTGCAGCAATGGGGGGTGAACTAGTGATTCATTTGTAAGAATGACAACTTATGTCCTTTGTTTAATGCACATCTTTTGACTTATAGTAGGAAAATGGTGTTGGATACTGTCACTTTATGCATACTAGTCCCCAAGTTTCATCTTATATTATATTTTTTGGGGAGATATGTATTATGGTGTTTTGTACAGCTAATTTGACTCTATGTGAAGAAAGTAAATCTAGTCTTTTTATTAGTCTGACTTGAGAAAAAGGAACAAACATTTGATTTACTCTCTGCTTACATGCCCCATGCTCCCTTCTAGGGTGGAGGTGAATCTAGTATTAAAAGTCAAATTGGTGAGGCGAATCTAGTATTTAAAGTCAAATTGGTTGCAGAGTGAGTATTCACTTGTGCCTATATGGCAATGATTAGAACTTAAATAAATACATTTGTTTTAAAAAAATATTCAACTGCAAAGCAAACATAGGGTGTAAAATACGGTTTGATTCTTACACAGGGTAAATAGTTTAGTATTAGTACAGATATCCCACTTTTCGTTACAATAATAAAATTAAAAAATAAGTATCCAAACGGCTCAAATATTTGTTCAATAGATCTCCTACAACCTCACTGTTTCCCCATTTTCACATAGCAACTAGTTGGTTCTAGATAAATTGAAGGTTGAACACATAAAGAATGACAATATAGTGTCATTTTCATACTTTTTAAATTTATGACGAAATTTGCTGTAGCCCCTCTCTTAAAGTAGAGGAATTGTCGACTAATTTTTATTGGCACTTGAACTCCCAATTTACAATGTTAGTATGATACTATCATACTGTTTCTATAATTTGAAATGAAATTTGTTATGGAAAAAAAGTTTTTGTTTTGATAAGTTAGTTATGACAAGGTAGGTTTTTATTCTCTTTATTGTGAAGTGTATAACGCGCACAGGTGTGTACACAAGACAAGATAAAACATTAATGTGATGAACCATGTCATAATTAGTTTAGAAAGTGCAATTATTACAAATATATATGGAAATCTCAAAGTGATGGCATACTTTTGTGCACTTCCTGTGAAAAATAAGAATGTTAATAACCTCTTTAAGCCAATACAAAGAACCTAAGTTCTTGAAAAATAATAATCTCACTCGGTGTTCGATACCTATTTTAAGAAATTTCCTTGTTCTCTTATGAGGGAGGAAAAGTAGGAATAGTATAAAAGCAATAAATGGAAAAAATTTGTGTTTCCCGTGCTCTTACAAAATACAACATCATATCCCTATTGCCACCGTAGCTCCAAATTAAACATCTTCCTTAACTTTTACATCTATGAGAAAAAAACATGGACATCCCTGGAGTTACTGCCAATTCATCATCTGATATGGGAACGAAAAGAATTTGCATACTTCTAGTCCTTGATGATATTACTTGTCATAATATTGTTTCTGATATGCTTCAACACCAAACTTATGAAGGTATATATCTACTAAAAAAGTTTCATGTGGAACTATTCATCTTATTCTGCTTCTCTTCAATGGATTCCATAAAAGTTTCTACATCTTTCTTGGAACATTCTTATCTTAGTTCAAATAAAGCTATTAACTTTGACTTCTTGTCTTTCTGTTTTATCAGTTTTGCATGTTGGGAAAACAATGGACACTTTAAATGCCATTTGGGAGAGAAGAAACATCCTCAATCTTGTTCTTACAAACATCCACAGGCTAAACACAAATGGGGTTGACATCCTTCAAATCATCAAGAACAAACTCAATCTCCCTACCATTTGTAAGTTTTTTCTAGTTTATTGTATAGTAGTAATTTTCTATCTTTTCTTATTTCAGAATTTGTTGGTGTTTAGTTTTTTTTTTCCACCAAGATTTTTTAAGGGGTTACTCATTCTTTTCCATAGTAATGTCACATGATGATACAAGATATGAAAATCAAGTCCAAGATAGTAGTGTTGCAGCATATGTTGTGACTTTTTCAGACACAAATGAGATGAACAAGTTTTGGCAAATGGCATTAGAGAAAGAGAAAAGTAGAAAAGCAGCAGTCAATTTTCAAGAAGAAAATGATGATGAAAATGCTTCAAGATTGCCTCAGAATTTAACTGTAGAAACAAGTACAGAAAACACATCATCTGCTGATACTGATGCAGCAATAAGGGCTCATGATCTGAAGGGTAAGCGAAAAGCTAACAGTGATAGAAGTGAAGAAAATGGAGAAAATAGAGACATCGAAAAGAAACGAAGGGTTATATGGACTCCAAAGATGCATCAAAATTTCGTGCAAGCTATTCATCAGTTAGGCCATGAAAGTAAAACATTTTCTCCCCTTCTTTCATCTGAGACTTAAATTTCTTTTTGTTCTAAATTATGTAGTTGACACTTGACAGTATTTTATAAAAGTTGATATTCATGATGCTTTGTTTTTTACTTAATTGATATCCAGAGGCTGTTCCTAAGAAAATAGTTGAAATTATGAATGAGCCTGGATTGACTAGAGAACATGTTGCCAGTCATTTGCAGGTGTGTTTTCATTTGTATTACTCCTATAATTTTTCTGCAGAACTTTGAATCCCTTTACTACATTGATATCAAATTTTCATCAGATATGCTTTCCTGTTAACTTTCTTTTTCTCCATTTTTTTCTTCCCAGGCTTGCCACCTCTGAGGATGTGGAGGCTAGGGTGGAAAGCAAAATTACTTCTTTTTTTGTGGACATTGCATTTCTTTTTCTGTTTTAGGAATTCTCCATAGTAAGGAAATGTGAATCATAAAAGCGTTATTACTGCAAAATCTATGATATTAATACATGAATATCCAGTTTTAGTAAGCACATGATTGAAGCATTTAATATCTAGCAAAATCTTTGCATTAAGAGCAAGAACCTAGCACTTGTCCCTTGATGCATGTGACACAGATGTTGAATGTCTTCATTCTCAAAATCATGACACATTAAATTCTTGTGATATACTATTATGGTCAAACTTTAATTGTTAATATTAAACAAAAGAGTAACTTATTTGCAGAAATATCGCATGTGCGTTAAAAGAGCTCAAGAAAGTTCAGCTGCTTCTATCTATGACCAAATCCTATCAAATGATGCTAAAGAAAAATGCTTTCGAGTTCAACCATACCTATCTTCCCTAAATTTCAGCGATTCGCAAAGATATTCTCATTCTATACAACAGCCATTTCAGACACAGTTCCAGCAAGGAACTGGTGGCATGAACGTTCCAACTTCTAGCCTAATGGGCAGTTTCCAGCAGCAGAACAGTCACTTGGATTTTGCAAATTCGCGACAAGAAGATCATAGTAGCCTAATTGGACAGCATTCAACGTTTGTGCCAAGAATAGCTCATGGTAGTAACTTCAGGGTATATGGTGACAAGAGAAAGAACATGCTTTTCAGCATCCAAAGTGGAAGCACATTAGGAAATACAAACCAACCGACAAATTCAAATTCTGGTTTGGAATTCTTTGGTTTTAGATTGAGCAAAGATGGGAAATCTGTCAACTTTGGTCACAAAGGTTCATCATGTGCTGTAATCTCGAATAATGCGTATTCTGGACTATGTTCCTCAATTTCGGAGGACTACATTCACAAGCAGCAAGCTTCACCACAATTTTTGGAAACCCCTATTGGAAATACCTTAACTCAATGCTCTTCAGTTCCACCTGAAGGTTTCACATACAATCATCCTTCTAACAACATTTCAGAACAACAGGGTCTTCTACTATTCGATAATGCAGCGAATAAAATATCATGTCAAAGCCCAGAAATGACTGGCAGCCTCATACCCCAAGAACAGCTTTCAGCGCAGGCAGCACAGCGATCATCAGGGGATCTTGAGTACTATTCTGCAATACTTTTTGGTGATGAAGTATCCGTGTCACCACTTGAGAATGATGGGAATTATGATTCTAGACAGCAACAATATTCTGCACCAGTGTTACCACAAGTAATGCTTGAAGTCAATAGTTTAGGTACTGAAATAGACATCAAGTCTCTGCTGGAAACAACAGAAGACAGAAGTTCACAACTATTTTGGGAGGAGAATGAACTTCTTTAATCTTGCTGACTCAAGTTTTATGTTTATCCATTCAAAGTTGTATAGGTTGTTGAAAATAGTTTACTTAAATGTTTAGATGTCTAGGTTCATATGTTTGGTGTTATCCATATGACTATTAGGAGATCTTGGGGCATCATTTTGATGATTTCAATGTGGAAGTTCATTGTATGTATGTGAAACTATTTAGTAGTTTTATGTCTAGAATTATCCTTTAGCACCCATATAAACCCTCTTATACTATTATTATGTAAGAGTGGAGTTTTTTTTCATCATATGAAGTGAGCTTAATTTCTATCTCCCTCTTCTATCATATTTGTGCCTTATGATATTATAAGGGTCCACCTTATATTTTCAAAATCCTGGCCTCTAGATCCACCCTTGGTTCGAGCCTGGGGTATGAAGTCTCATGTAGTAGTGAGCGCTTTACTCTAAAAAATGAGACTTTTTGGCGCGAATTCAAATTAGTCAAATTCCAAACAGGTACCGAACTCCAAATAGAAAATAAGAAAAGTGCAATATCAACCAACTTATATAGAAAATCAATAATTTATCCGCCATCACACATTCGACCAGCTAAATCATGATTGAAGGTGTGCACTTTTGGAAGCTGTCCGATAATCCCACAAAACTGAGGCAAGTTTAAGTGTCTATCTATGTATTTGCCGTAAATACTTACTTGAGGCAACATAATATATAATCACCAGGAGACGAGAAGCATCTTAGCAATATTTCAACAAAAAGCAACATTTACCTTCACAAAATTGCAAAATTCATCTTACAAAAGCATGTTGAACTATTCAATTTGTCTGACCTTGCAGAAATAAAACACAATCCATACAGCCGATGTATAGTCATATCGGAGTACAAAATGACTTAATGTTGTCAGTTGAGGAGCGTAACGACTGCCCCGGAAGAAGCCCTAGGCAGACTTAGTAATCTCTGAGCTACTTTTAGCAAGGACTCTGGTGAATTTGCATCTACCCCCCTTTTAGCTATGATTACGAGGTTCTCTAGTACCCTTCCGTTCTTCAAAATGAACTCCAGAAATGGAAACACGGAGTGTTGTGCAACAAATTGGGTAATCTTGACTGTGTTCAAAAGATGCAGCAAACATTTGACGTGCTTCGCTTGTGATACTAAGTAGTTTGCGCCATTAGAATTGCTCGAGTCTTCTGTGCCTATTGGCTAGATAGAAAAACATTTCCAAGATAAAGTTTACTTACATGTAGGTAGAACCAGAAATGGATAATACAAGTGATCTCCAGAAGTCAGTAAGAGGATCAGATCAATGGATATATAATTAGTTTCATTTTATGTTAATGGAAGCATGGATTACTTCTCTGGCAAGAAGAGGAAAATGGTTATGTTTTGGGGTAAATCGAATTTCAACTCAAGAAAATGTAGTGAGTGAAGTGTTTAGTTTGTCAAATGAATCTAAATTTACATAAAGTTATAAACTATCAGTTTTCTTCACAAAGACACTGTTGGAAATAGTAAAGAAAAGGTTAGAAGTATGAATAAGCATCTAAGTTCATTTCTATTTTGAGTTGTCCTATGTGTTAAGTTGAATGCGTGTGTTGTGAAAATTATAATCAAAGTGTGTTTTCGAGTTGTTACAGATGGTTCATGTAACTAGGAGTTCAAGTACTAACATAGTAGCTATACATACATATATTAGTCTAGTACTGTGTCCTTTTGTAAGACTGGAGCTTGTGAAAATGTTATTAAGTGCGCTTTGTGGTTATCTTCCTCTTTCATCCTCTTTATTCCTTATAAAAAAAATTATCATTTGAAATTTGTGATATTCTCTTCTTCCATTTATAACATAGTGGTAGCAAGAGCCTAATTCAAAGCGGGTGTTTGATAAATAAACTGGACTCATCCCAAGTAAATGAATTTTCTTTGTTCATGTATTTGAGAGAAAGGGGAAATATAGAATTAAACTATGAACATGTTAGAATTATTTTCTTAGTCAAGGGAATTAGATTGACTTGGAGTGCTCTTCTCCCCAAATTTCTGACAAATACTCTGGGCAGAATATGTCAGATAATAAATAAGTTTAGGAAATGTGTACCTCTTCCTATAATAGCAACGGTAGGCCTGGTAAATCTTTTATCAGGTTAAGGTTAGATCCCATGTCTATTATTAGCATCTGTAGGCCTGGTGAACCTTTTAGCAGGTTAACTGTTCCCAAAAGATGGTCTTCCTTCGTACGTATACTTAATGTGACACATTTGTGAGTTGAAATCTGAGACGGAATACGTCTCTTCTCCCTTAGTGCTAGAACCATGTACAATCAAAACCACAGAATCAGAGGAAAATAATAGATATTTCAGTACACAGCAAGTCTGATGTGAATTTCATGGAAGATCTCTCTAATGTGTTTGGTTGAGCACCAAGTTTCTACCAATGCATTTGATGTAATATATAGTCATGCCTAGAAAGCTCACAATCACTAGCCAATATGTTTTTCTCTCATGCCTTTCTTCGTTCATGGCTCGATATTCTGGTGTCCTAGGCGTAGAGGAACCACACCAATACATCCCGAACTTGGTGGTTAAAGTATCAATCCGAGAACTAAAAGCAATCTATTGTATTTATTACTCCACCCTGCTCCAAAGGTTAAGACACCCAATATGTATCTGGATCAAAAGACACCAAATTTATACCTCACAGTAAGAAAAAAAGAAAAACAACTCTTAAAGAAAAGGCTAAAAGAAACGAAATACTAGATACAATTACTTGTTTAGAAAACTAACCTCAACGCACCAAGTGCCCAAAGTTAAGCTCTCAACATGTTTAAGGCTCCTAACTATCTCCATTATGTTTTCCTGCTGCCATTTCAAGTTCTTCTTTTGTCTATCGGAATGAGTTAATGGACGAAAATTGTGGGTGGCATGAATAAGGGATGGCACATTCATCAAAACGCATTTCCTATAAAAATCTCCTGACAGATGCAGAGACTGAACATTGGGGGCTGAAATTGTCATGACGGGACCAAGTTCATACTCATTTGGTTCACTTTCATGTACAATCAGCACTCTTAAAGAAGGAGAATCAAAATTCAGATCATCATAGCCACAGCATGAATACAACTCAAAGAAATCCAGTTTCGGAGCACCCACCATAATCTTATGAATGGTTTCATCCCACAACAGCAAGCACCTGAGGGTTAATTTCGTCAACAAGTTCCAGCTTATCTGCTTATCAGGTATAAGCCTGCAGCTCAACATCCTCAATGTCTTGAGCGACGAATTGCAATACACACACTGAGGTGTCCCCTATTCGCAACAATCTGCACTAAAGTCTAGAAAGAGCTCTTCCACACTATTCTTTGCAGCATAAAAAATCCATCCATTATAATCTTCATGAGAGCTAGCATTTAAAAAGAGATCAATTCTAAGTCTTCTGATCTTAGAAGTGCCACGAGAAAGCAAGGTCCGATTCACAAAGTGCACAAAATTCTGATAGCCAAAGAAATTGTCAAGACTAAAATCAAGATCTTGGATAATAGTCCACAGGTGCGGCCAGCGTTTGGAGAGAACGGCTGTTCTGACAACATCTTTCGTGGTCAGGAATGAGAGGATGTGAAGCAGTATCGATTCAGGCAGCTCACTAAGCCGATCCATATGGGGAAAGGGATGAACTTTGAGCTCAAGATCACTAATTTCTTGTTGGCAAAATCCTCAACTCCATGTAGTTATCTTGATTGCTTCAGGAATATGGTCAAAAGGTGAGTTTATTCCACTGAATGATTAGATTTTCCAGAAAAGTAAAAGGAAAAAGTTTTAATCTGTATCAACAAACTAACAAACATAAACGGTGATTACAACAGACTAATAAGAGACAGATCACATCATATTCAGCTAAATCAAACAAATTTCAAGCTATGAACACATTCTTAAAACACCAAAACACGATTATATCAACTACAGTACAAATTAACATTTAAGAATCTGCAACCCCAAAAGTTTTAATATTTATCAACAAACAAATAAAGAAAGAAAAATAGATGATGATTACAGAAAACTAATAACAGATAAATCCCATCATATTCAGCTAGAATTAAACAAATACCATGCAATGAACACAATCTTAATACAAAACAACTCAAAGATATCAACTGCATTAAAAATTAGCAACATTCAAGAATTGAAACCCCAAAAGTTTTAATCTTTATAAACAAACAAAAAAAGAAAGAAAAATTGATGGTGATTACAGCAGACTAGTAAGAGATAAATCACATCATATTCAGCTAAAATCAAACTACTTTCTAGCTATGAACACATTCTTAATACACAACATCTCAAGTATATCAACTACAGTACTTATTAGTAATATTCAAGAATCAACAACCTCAAAAGTCAAGATGAATGGATCAATATCAGTAAGCAGACCTTTTTCTTATGGCTTGGGATTCTTGAAAAAAGGCATAAAAAAGGCAGCCCGGTGCACTATTCTTGAAAAAGCATATGAAAATGAAATCAGAAATACCATAGCTACTCTAGCTATCAGAGTGAAACCAAGAAGAATCATATACCTAAAGCTGTAGGTAGTGTGGGAGCAAACAAGTGAACCCCCAAAATAATGTTTTTTTTTCTTCTTTTTTGCATGAAAAGTAGATCCTTCTACTTCTTAATTTATTGGTGAATTTGGTATAGCCTTGGTTAAATTGATCAATTTATTCAACTCTTTTCTATTCCATCTATACCAAGAATCCGTGCATTAATTAGTACTACTATTTTTTCTTATGTATTCTTAAATATATTTATATTTATTTTATATCAAAATAATAAGGAAAAGGGTTTAAAATACACTTAAATTAGGGAGTCATATATCCTCTAAAGTATTTTTAATTAGAATTACTAAACCCCCAACAATTTAAGTGGCAAAGAAAATGTAATATACTCTCTAAAAGCGGAGTTAGGAGGCCAAAGGTTTCATCCAAACTCTTTTCGTCGAAAAATTATGTAAAATCAAATTTAAATTTTATGAATACATATATTCTAAAATGACTCCCTTGATTTGATTAAGTGTTTGATTGGTCATGACCATCCCTCAATTTATGTAGCTAAACCATGTGATAAAATTGCAGGGTGGGTAAAGCCAACCGTTTACCACGTTAATTTATAAAGTCTATTTTGCCCTTGAAAAGTTAAACATGACGACCCACAAGTTCATTTTTTAAAAGGGTAAACTTATCTTTTCATGAACATTTCCATTGGATAAACCCATGAAATTAACAGACCAATAACCAGAAAAAACTACCAATGCATTCTTTGCTACTCTCTTCAACTCCAAAACCCCTACTCTTCCCAAATTCGCCTGTATACGATGGACCCTTTGCTGCCAATAGCCTAAAACCCAAAACCCAAAACCCAAATCCTTGCAATATCTAAAACTAAAACTGAAACAAGAATCAATAACAAGGCTGAGGATGACTATTATGCCACCATCAAAGCTCTCAATTCTAAAGGTCGTTTTCCAAGAAAGTCAATTGGGCAGGTATTTAATGCTTTTTAGCTCTAATTCCCTGATATTTCAGTCTTCTAGTAGATGGGTATTGTTCATTTGGAAATTTCATCGAACACAGAAGTGGGTATGATTGAATGAGCTAGTGTGTGCTGTTTTTTTCAATTCTATTGTGAATTGTAGCATTACATGTTGAATTCGGAGGTAAATGAGCAAGTAGTTGCTGCTACTGATGTGAAAGAAGGAGATTTGGTGATTGAAATTGGGCCTGGTACTGGTTCCCTTACCAATGTTCTTGTCAATTCTGGTGCCACTGTTCTTGCTATTGAAAAGGTTTAATCTTTTTCACTATCAATATACTTCTGATTGTTTTTTTTTTTTTTGCCCGCGCATAGAGTAAATATGGAGTAGGAGTCTTTTAGTCTGGTTAGAAAGAGACTTGTATGTCACTGTAAAGATATTTTGAGATTTATTATTGGAATGACATGGGTTTAAATAGAATGTAATGGCTACAGCCAACTAGCTTGGGATTAAAGCGTAATGAGTGTATGCCGACAGTGTGTCTCTCTCTCTCTCTGTGTAATAGAATAACCATATAACATTGAAAATGTTAAGACTTAACAAACTTTGAGGATATATATCTTTACATGAACAGTTATGAGGGGAAAAAGAAGCTTTTCTATCTTCTGTTTTTCCATCTTGTTCCTTTTCATTGTTGACACAGTTGTTCTCTTTTTCAATGATTTAAGGATCCCTACATGGAAGACCTTGTAACGGAGAGATTTTCCAGTCTAGACTGTGTAAAAAAAGGGCAGCCCGGTGCACTAAGCTCCCGCTATGCGAGGGGTCCGGGGAAGAGCCGGACCACAGGGTCTGTTGTACGCAGCCTTACCTTGCATTTCTGCCAGAGGCTGTTTCCACAGCTTGACCACAATATCATGCAACAGGGGATGTGCATCCCTTTCCTTATTGCAGGTAGTCTCCAATTTACCTTTTAACATAAGTACAGATGTAATTAAGCAACTTCTTCCCATGGGTGATGTCTTCTTAGAAGTAGTTCTGTTACTCCAGGTTTGTATTGTCAGTTAAATATGCTTCCACATTAATTGATCGCTAATGCCAAAAATAGGCAGTAGGAATTATTTGTGGATATTGGCAATGGTGGTACAGCCCTTAGTTCTCTTTCTTTTCTATTTTTTATTTTTCAACCGGACAACTTAGGTTTTGCATCAGAGACTGTTGGTCGTTCGGAGTTTTGCCATACTTTTTTTACAATCTGCCCCTCCTTGGTCTAGATTAGAATTCACCGATTAGATGTAAAAGATTATTGGCTGAAGCAATAAGACTAAAACTTCTTTTACTCAATCCAAGCTTTTGCATCTCAATATTCAACAGGTCGTTATGATTTATTTTGATACATCACAGAACTAAGCAAGCTTCTTTGTAATGCATGTGCATGTTTAGAGTGAGTAATGTTGGTTTCCCTAGGGTTGCCTTGGATCTTGCCATTTTTCTTGTGCACCATCCATTTTGGTATTGTGTAAGTTTCCCTGATTTCTTTTTCTTTTTCTATGCCAAAATTTTCATTACTGACATCCAAGTTAGTGTCAAAAATATGTCCAAGTTGTTTATATGACAACCCAAGCCATCTAGGTACCTATGAAGTTTGTGAACCCCCTATACAACAACAACATACCCAGTGTAATCCCACAAAGTGGGGGTCTGGGGAGGGTAGGATGTACGCAGACCTTACCCCTACCTTTGTGGGGCAGAGAGGCTATTTCCGATAGACCCTCGGCTCAAAAAACGTAGTCAATGCAAGATTCCAAGAGAAGACATGCAAAATATCCAGATATAGAATAAATGAAGTAATACACACATAGTAATAATGATCTACACGATACCTAAATACTACTACTAAGAAAGGAGAAGTGGAGATGGAAAGTCTAGCCCCCACCTCACTCACACACATCGCGACAGAACTCAACTACCTACTAACATTCTATCCTAATCGTTGACCTCCATATCTTCCTATGTACGGTTTGTGAACCCTCTATACAACACGATATTCTCTCTTTGCACCAAAAATACAAGTGAAACAAAAAGGATATTTTCATGCTCACTGTTTTGAAACTATGTTCGATTTCTTCCATTCCATAAGCACCAAAAGAGACATAGTGGTGACATTTCAATGCTACCTTCCTTTCACTGCTATCCTCTGTACTCAAGGTTGCTTCCTCTATAGTTCGTGGTAACACACGCTATATGTTCAAAGACGAGAAAAGAAGAGTCCTCAATCTCGAAGCTAACCTGAATGTGACGAGAAATGATTAATATCCTCTCCAGATTCTTTTGACATGCAGCACCAATTCACAAATATTCTCCTTCTCTTTCTCAAATTGCACGTGGTCCGGACTGCATCACGCACTGCACGCCAAACAGAGAAAGCAACTCTTTTTGGAGGAAACAGTTTGATGGATTTCACCTGTTACCAAATCAGACCAAACTTTTCCAATTGTTGACAGGACTACTGACAGTTGATTGTATGGAATTTCAGGAGGAAGCAGCTGTGCTCATGGTGGATTCATCCTTAAGGTCCTCGGAGTATGGACCCATTAATATCTTCATCAACTTCTATTCAGGTACTTGAGAAGTCTTGTGAGGGGTGAAGATGTACTTTAGACTTCAATGTCATAACTCTAGTCTTGGACTGACGATGACAAACATTTGCTGGTGATATCTTGATAAAAAACAACCCTAATTACTCAAAGTATATCTCTGTAGTTGTATATTATTTGACTACAAAAACAACCCTCGATTATCTTACTTGAACTTCTGTAGTTATGTATAAGAATACATACAATATATATATATATGAAGCAACTTTTCTGACTCAGAAAGGTGACAAGTCTGACCAAAGCTCTTCCTTTTCCAAGTTTTATTTGGTTTCCAGTCATCGTCACACGAGGTCATGGATACATGTTTGGCTACCTGGTCCCAGGAGGAAATAAAAAACATTATTCCAAATTCTGCTCCTAAATTCCAAAGTTTCCACTTCTAATTATCTGATTTATCAGTTCCTATTTGCAGTGGATTTGCTATCTTTTACATCTGATCCTTGGTACCTCAAATTTGTGTTTAGCTGAATGCTGGCGTTCCATATTCTTTGAGCCTCAAAGATAAACTCTACTAATCAAAATCACATCTTTAGTATCAATGACATATTCACATCTTTGTAAACTACATATCTCCAAATCTTTTTGTATGTATTAATCAATAATCTCAAGCTTTTGCATTTTACATTTATCTCTGCAGATCCAGAATACAAATTTAAGATGCTGCGGACAAATTTCTTCCCACAACCTAAAGTAAGTGCCCCCCCCCCCCCCCCCACTCCTTATATTCTCCTGTTTGAACACCCATCCGGAACCAAGAAAAAATTATACATAACTACATTTTTACCTTGAACATTAGCAGTTTAGCAACGTTGTTTTCGTCATTAAAAAATATCTTCTCAGCCTGATTCCTTTAATACCTTCCTTGATCTTTTTGACGAATAGCATTATTTGAAGAATATAGTTCTCAGATCATGTACAGGATCTTTGCTGGTGGTATAGCTTTCCATGTCCATTTGGTGGTGTTAAGTAGGTAATTTTTATGATTATTCCATTGGGTCACAAAGTGAAATTGTCTTTCTCGTGTTCTTCTTCAGGTTGATGCAGCTGTAGCTTCCTTCAGACTGAAGCAACCTGTAGATTATCCTCCCGTTTCTTCAGCCAAAAGCTTCTTCTCAGTGGTTCTCACAGCCTACCCTTGCACTTTCCTTTTTGTTTTTCCCCTGCATTCATGTGTGTTATAACGTTGGAAGCATAGCACTACTTTATAAACTAAAAAACAGCATCTGCAATCTGTGGTTAGGCCAATACTTGGTAAAAAAAACAAATTTGGGAATTTAGGGTTAAATATGGTAAATAGTTTATCTTATTTGTTATTCATAGCTGACATACTATTCCTCGTTGATGGTTAAGGTCAACTGTGCATTTAATGGAAAACATAAGATGTTACTAAAGACGCTACAACATATATGCTCTTCTCTTGAGATTGAAGAAGCTCTTGTTAGTGCTGGTCTTCCATCAACGGTATTACTGATGTAGTTTCTCATTTATCCAGTCAATGAAACTCCACCAACTGTTTTATCTAAATCAGTTCTTCTCGTGTATGGTTTTTCCCTTTCTTTTTTCTTTTTCAGTCAAGACCTGAGGAGCTTGCGCTAGATGATTTTGTGAGGCTGCATAATACGATTGTTAAAGCCTAGGAGTTTCTGGTGTCACTTGATGCTGAGCTTTGCTGAGGATACTTGAAAGTAGAGGCCTCACCTATCTTATTAGTTTTTGCTATCTTAAGCTTCACTGGTACCGGAATCTGGAATAAGGAGTTTACAAAAGCTGCCACAAGCCTGGAGCAATGTCACCAGAAGGGGAATTCAAACAGCTACAGTTGACAGCAAAAAGAGAAATCCCACAATCCACAACACTTGATTGAGCCCCTTGCTACTGTTGTCAATTTCAAATTCATCAAAACCTTAATCCATTCGACACATCACAAGTGCTAGAGATATCAGATCAGAGTGTAAATATTTTATCGCGTATCATGCTTCTTTTACACTCATTAGAAGAGTATTAAATACAGACGAATAATGTATTCAGGTTTATGTATAAACAATATTATTTGGCATCAGATCACCGTCAATAATTCATGAACAATGAGAATTTATATAGCTGACTTCAACTTGGCTTGGTATTGAGGCGTGATTGTTTATTATATCATATTGTATTATTGTGTAATTCTAATTATGCACAGAGTGCTTGACACTTGAATTAATCGATCAATCAATTAAAGATATAAAAGCTCTATATATTTTGCTCTATTCGGCACCATCTCAATTCCAAATTAAAGATATAAAAGCTCTATATATTTTGATCTATTCGGCACCATCTCAATTCCACATTAAAGATATAAACGGTCTATATATTTTGATCTATTTGGAGCTATATGGGTGTGTTGGTACGGCGGATTTCTGATTCTTCATATTTGGTCATTTTTCTGGACTCCGCACATAGCGGGAGCTTAGTGCACCGGGCTGCCCCTTTATAAGCAAATGACTTTCCAAATGATAGTTTTCACACTCTCCAATGTCCATAACCCCCACAGTTTGACCACCCCTCTCTGCCACCCCCGATGCCCCACTTCCCACCCCATCACAACCCTATAATATTTTTTAAAATATATAAATACTATTAGAATAATATTTTTTTACTTACCTACAAAATAGTAAAAAATATGTAAAAAAATTATTTGTTTCCACGAAAACATTTTCTTTCCTACCAAACACACCCTATATTTGTAACTATATTGCAGTGAAATCAAGAATAAAAAATCAACTAATAATCCAACTAGGGGAAAATGGCTTAGAATATTTGAATGGAGTATCAAGATACATTCAGGATGACAAATAATTTATCCACTTTGATAAGTAGCTATGAGTACCTTATACATATCGCAAAATTCGTTTGAGGGCATTCATATGTTCATCCGTCGGGCTGTGCATGTGTAAGCATATTTGCTGCACGACATAGCATATATCTGATCTCGTGAAAGTGAGATACTGCAATGCTCCTGCTAAACTACGATAGTGAGTCTGGTCGACGTACAGAGAACCCGAAGAGGCACTGAGTTTGGAATTAGTGTCCACCAGTGTGTGGTTTGGTTTGCAAGACGTCATGCTTGCTCGGTCAAGGATCTCTTCGGCATATTTTTTTTACAAAGATATAAGCCACCAGCATGTCTCGTAACAGCAATGCCCAAAAAATAGCTTAGGGGGCCCAAATCCTTCATAGCAAACTCAGAGGCAAGGAGTGACATAATGGATCAGCAAAGTGCATCAAAAGATGTAGTTAGGATGATGTCATTAACATATAACAGAATGTATGCCATGTCATTACCCTTGCTATAGATGAAAAGTGAGTGATCAGATTTGCTATGTGAAAAGCCGATAGAGGATACAAAGTCAGCAAACCGTTGGTACCACGCACGAGGACTCTGTTTCAGTCCATAGAGCGATTTCTTCAAATGACACACATAATCTAGATGGACTAGATTCTTGAATCCCAAAGGTTGATGCATATACACAATCTCATGAATGTGTCCATGCAAGAAGGCATTTTTGACATTCAGCTGATGAATGGGCCATGATTTGGGCAAAACAATACTGAGAACGGTCTGAATAATTGCCGGTTTCATCACAATCCATGCCCACCTGTTAAGACCTGTCATCACCTACAAGACGGGTCTTGTGCCTCTCAAAAGAACCGTCAGATTTCTTTTTATATCTAAAAATCCACATAGAACAAATAACATTAGCATCAGGAGGACGGGGCACTAGCTCCCACGTCTTGTTTTCAATAAGAGCACTATATTCGTCAATCATGGCAAATTTCCAATTAGGATCGGATAATGCATTTTTCGAGTTGCGAGGAAGAGATGAAGGGGCATCTGAATTCGACAAATTAATTTGCCGTTTGAGTTTGGAAATGTGGTGCATAGCACGGGTTTCCATCGTCCGCCACGGGATCGGGAAGCGGCTGGGCAGACTTGCAGGCCGAGAGGGAGCAGCGGAATAGGGGAGAAGGGGCGGGGGCGCTGTTTGAGAGGTGGTTTTTCCGAGGAGTATGTGGCGGGGTAGGCTGGCCCACCCGATATGGGACAGAGGGAGGTGGGTTGGGCGTCGGTGACGGTAGCGACTGATTTTTCAAGTGATGAATTAGAAGGGGATTAAGGTCGTTATTTAAGAAGTCATAGGAATTCAGAGGTAGGGAATTGAGTTTGGTAAAGGGAAATTGAGACTCGTCAAATATGACATGACGAGAAACGATTATTTTTCGGTTGGACAGGTCGTAACAGTTGTAACCACGAATGATTAGGGGGGTAACCCAGAAATACACATGGGGTGGACCTAGGTTGCAGCTTGTTGATTTGTGTGGAGGGATGGAGGGGGTAGAATATACATCCGAAAGTTCTTAAATGCTTATAGGAAGGATCCCGATGATAGAGACCTTGAGTGGAGACTTGTGTTTGAGAGACTTGTTGGGGAGAATGTTTAAGAGATAGGTTGCCATGGATAGAGCGTAATGCCAAAAGGAGGGGGGATAGAGGCGTGAGTAAGGAGGACACGAACTACATTGTTTATGGTCCTAATTTTTTGTTCAGCTTTGCCATTTTGTGGAGAGGTGTGGGGACATGAAAAATGAAAAACAAGGCCGTTTTTGGCTCAAAAAAGGTCTGAATTGATTATTATCGAATTCCCTCCCATTGTCACATTGAAAATATTTGATATTCTTTTCAAATTGTGTCTTAATGAAAGCGCTGAATGAAGAAAAAATAAAATAGACTTGGGATTTATTTCCAATGGGAAAAGTCCACATGAAGTTTGAATAATCATCTGAAAACAACATATAGTATCGATGCCCGATTGTGCTTAAAATAGGAGAAGTTCATAAATCACTGTGTATTATATCAAAAGACATTAAAGTACAGGTAGATGAAGAATAAAATGGCAACTTGACATGTTTCCAAAAACATAAGATTCACAAACAAGAGGATAAGATACATGTTTGCAATCTATAAATTTATTTTTGTGAAGGGAGCGTAAAACAGAGTCCACCGGATGTCCTAATCTATTATGTCATAAAGAGGAGGAAATAACTGCAAGAGATGACGGAGAGGAGGCTGGATGACTGACGGTGATGGTAATAAGATAAAGGTCCCCGGTGCTATCACATCGCATTATTCGTATCCATGTCATAAGGTCTTTTACAGAAAAATTAAAAGGATCAAATTCAAGTGAAACATTATTGTCAGTTATGAAACGACACACAAAGATTATATTTTTGAAACATTATATCCATCTCCATTTTCTTTGAACCGTAACAGTTTAACAAAATTGTCTTTGTGCGTCTTTTTGTTTCTGTGGTTTAGGGTCTGAATTCCTTTGCATATTTGTACTTCTATTTAAGTTGATGGATACATCTTATATATGGCTCTTTTACCCTCTCACGTACCATTATCTCCAATCCTTTTCATTTCTCACTTTAATCTAGGGGTGTCCAACGCGGCCGGTTCGGGGCGGAGTCCGGAGGGATGGGACCCGAGGGGATTGGAGGGAGGGCGGGACCGATCCTCTGACAGGACTGGTAGCCCGGGACTGGCGGGATCCGCCGATGTCCCGTCCCGTCGAAAAAGGGGACCGGTCTTATCGGGTCGGGACGGGGTCGGTTCGGGATCGGGTTTTCCGATTATTTTTTTTGCACTTAATTTTAAAAAATAACATATATAAACATCTCAATAATTGAACAAGATAGTGTAATAAAAACATCCCAAGGCTATTTTTTTGTCTCTTATATTATTTAATAAAAATATGATTTTTTTGTAATACAATTTCAAAATTGCAACTTTGTGGTGTTGAAAGTTGTAAATAACATAGTAAAATTGCAATTAAAAAAATCACATATTTATAAATACCTTTTCTAGTTTCTTCACAATGTCTTGTGGTTCTTCGGTTAGAATTGGAATTTGTTGGTCAAATTGCTCGACGTCGCTTCCACCTCCGTCAAATAAAATTTCGTTGTAGTTTTCATCTTCTTCTTCGTTGATCTCCGGTTGACCGCACCTTCTACTCTCCACTCGTATCCAATATCTGAATAAAACTGCAATTTCCAAGATGTCTCCCGCTAATGAGTGTCTGTGCTCTCCTATTTGAAATTTTTCGGCAGAAAAAGCGCTTTCAGACGCTGTTGATGACGCTTGAACGTTACACACATCTCGGGTCATCTTTGATAGTGTCGGAAATGTCTTCTCATTCTCCCTCTAGTATTTCAGCAAGTATTCACGTCCTTCTTCATTGAGAACTGCTTGGTACGGTACAACACCCTGCAAAACAAAAACATCAAACTCGCTAACTTGATTAGTAATGGTACCACTAAACATTATATGTTTAAGGCTTTCAATACTAGCCGCAGAAATAATATGGCTTTTTTGAGGTTGTATTGAAGAAGAAGAAGATGATGATGATGATGATGATGATGGTATAGAAGCCGGTTGGTTGCTAGCACTTTCTTGTTGGTAATGCGTATATATTTTTTTGCATTCATCTTGTATGCTAGACAAAACTTCTTATTTAGTTGGTTCCTTAGGTGGTTGTTCATTTGGATTTTTTGGAGTTGAATGTGGAAGTACTGATATACAATCATAAATAATTTCAATAAGTGTTTTACAACCGTTTATTTTAATAGTCGGATTTACTATAACACCAATAATATAAATAGTTGGAATAGGGAAAAAAATTAATTTGATAAATATTTTTTTAATAGGTGCCTTATAAACATTAGGAAAAGATGGAGTTAAAAGATTTTTTAAAAGTCTAATAGCATAATTATTAGAAGAAGTGTTATCTCACGTAACAATCATTATTTTATCAGTTATACCATAATAATCGCAAATTTGATGAATATTTTCTGCAATAAAATTTCCGGTGTGCCTATCGTCAATATATCTATATGCAAAAATACGTTTTTGCATAGACTTTATTACAGTTAAATAATCATGACCGTTAGTACTACGACCTATATCAGACGTGATAGATACTTTGCCAGGAAAATGATATAATGAATAACGTAAATATTATTGATATTTATGTGCAAATTTAAAAACGTCTCTCCTAACAGTTGATCTAGGAAAATCATTAAAAGCAGGATTATACATATCTCTAATGTAATGAATAAAACTAGGAGATGAAGGAAATGAAAAAGGCAAACCTTCCACCGCAACTAATTTTGCTATTGCTTCCCTATCTCTATGTTTATCATATTTAGGACCTACAATTCCCCCCTTCGTCGGGTTAGTTTGACCCTGTACTTGGTCCGGGACACTATGTGAACCTTGTCCCGACTGAGAGCGCATTGGCGCACCAGACTTTGTAGCCTCGTATTCATCCCACCTAGCTTTGTGAAAATTTTGTACATGTCTCAATAAACCTCCCGTCCCACCCTGACCTTTTCCCATTTTAAATTTATAAATATTTTTACAAATTTGACATCTAATTACTTAATACTCTTGGTCCCTATAAAAAAAATATCATGCATCAGATTTTAATTTTCGTTGTGTGGGGTCTCGTCTCATACTAGGGGGGAATAGAAAGCGTTCCAGTTTCAGTTTGAGGTGCACTAGTGGGTGTGTCATCTAAATTATCTTCTAAATTAAAGTCTGGTTGAGTTGCAGAATATATCTCATCGTCTAATAATATATCATTAAAAAATTCAGTTTCATCTATATGAGTGTAATCAATCAAATCAGCATGTCTAGGAATAGGATGACTAGAAGAAGCACCCCTGCCCTTGTTACTCCTACTAGAAGAAGCACCCTTACCCTTACCCTTAACATACCTCTTAATCCTTCCATTTTAATTGTGCTCATAAATAATTAAAGATAATAAAATTAAGTGTGATTAATATAAAGTAACAATAATAATTTAAAGAAGGAACGAATGTACCAAACGCCGACGTAACGTCGACATGTAATCGATGTTAAAAATTAAAACTTTGCTCGATGGATGATCCTCAAGCTAGCTGTCAACTTCAGTCCAAATTTTTTAACTTTGATACAATTATACAAATAAACAAATAAAATATAATATTTAGTAGACAATGTAGACTTGCAGAGAGGTAGATTGAGAGATGGTAGGAAGATTTGTGAGAAAAACGAAGAGAAAATGAGGTATTTATAGTTGAGAAATTGAGTTAAAGTGTAAATATATTAACTTAGGGGTTAAAAATAAATATTAAGGGGGTAGGGGTGGGGGAGGCCAAAAATGGTCATTGCACAACGACCATTTTATATTTTGACAGTTGTGCAACGACCATTTTTTGCAAAAGGGAGGGGGCGGGATCGGGACCGGGGCGAGATCAGGCGGGTTGGGCGGGATCGGGCCTGGGGCGGGACGAGCCCAGGTCCCGTCCCGGTTTTGAGTCCCAACTCCGTTTTTTTAGGGGGATCGGGGCGGGGTCGGGTTGGGATCGGGCCGACCCGACCCACTGATCAGCCCTACTTTAATCCCAATATAAGTCATTTTAAAATCAATCAATCAATATATCTAATATAAAGCTAGGAATAAACAATCATATATGTCACCTCTCTATGACCAAGGATTCTATTTATCTTTTTTCTCCGCTTTTGAGTTTTTATATCATTTTTAATTATTTTATTTTAATTTAAAAATTCTTCTTCATAACTTATACTCTTAATTAGTATTAGTAATTAATTTCAAAATTCCTAATTTAATATAAAAGTTATGACACCTAATTAAAATTATCATAGTGATATTCTCATCTTTTAATTATATTTATATATATATATATATATAAAAGGTGATGTATCACTTCTCTATAGTCATCATTCCTATTTATCTTTATAACCCTTTTTTGGCATTTTTCTTCATGTTTTTTTTTTGCTTACTCTACTAAGTTAATAATTTTAAAAAAAAACTCACAGAACAAATACAATTATTAACCCCACTTAGCATGTCAGAACTTTAAGACCATCAGCCCACGTTGTAGCACATACCATAACATGACCTTAAAAATAATTAAATGGTTTGCATTAAAACCCAATTAGGCAGCCATACAGAAAGAAGTTAAGGTGTCGTTTGCTTTTCTTCATTTTGTGCATTTAGTTTCCCATTAAATTCTAAATATTTACTTTCCCATTAAACTTCAAATATTAATTACCCATTAAACTTTCATTACGTATTCTCTCCAAAGTAATATATATTTTGCCTTCAAATAGATTTCTTGATATTGTGAGTTTTTATGGTCCTTTCCAACTTCAATTTTCTATCATCTTCTTCACCCACTTTCTCGGCGACGATAGTTACGTAGAAGTGATTGACAATCACAAATCTGCATATCAAATGTATTGTTCTTGTTGTCTAGAAAAAAAATATTAATTTGTTGCTGAAAAAATCTGTAGTTCGAATGTTATGGAAGTGGATGTGATATTCATGATTCTCCAGAAAAAGGAAATGATGTTATATTAACGGCTTTTAAATTTAATGGGTGCATTTATGGATGATACTATGTGCATGAGTCATCTTCTCGTATGACTAAGATGAGAGAATTTCTTTCTAATCCACAATAATTTGGTGAACTTAAATCGGTATGTGAGGGTCCTTTTGCTAACAATCCATACTTTTTTTGGAATTCATGGAGATTAATAAGACTATTTTTCCAATTTCATCGCTAAGATCGGATTTTATCGTTCAAGAAATGTTCAAGCCCCCCCCCCCCCCTCTCCCACCCAACAACTCTTATGTCTTATAGTTTGAATTATTATATTTTTTATTTTCAATCTAAATGTCGATATCTATTGAAAGATCAAATTAATGAAGGAAAGGCGATAGATATAGGCATATTTAAATAATGATGTAGTATTTTTTTAACATTCTCAAGAAGTAATTGAATAAATCATTGACAGTAGTTCCACGGGCATCGAAACTGAAGAGTAAACCTCACTGATTTTTATCGTATGAACCATGATATGAAATAAGTCAATAAAGTATAAATCCAATTTCAAAAATTCGAAAGCGGTAATCTTTTGAAGATGATGACAACCGACCACGAGAAAAAAATGTTAGCACACCCGAAGAATAGCGGCTGGGAGTTTCTTGTCATAAAAAAAAGACGGGGCTTAGAAAATAACTCAGGATGTCAAGTTTTTACCCTTTAGGAGTACTTTGATATATCCAATAGGCTACCGAACCACCTTTTGAAGTTATTAACTCATATTTAGTGTAGATATTTATGTAATTAGTTTTTATATTACATTGTATAAACTTTACATTAGTAAATAAAGTATAAAGTTCATTGGAAGTAAGGTTATTAGAGTTATTGCGAATTTTCTCCCTTTCACGGAAGGGAGAGACACATCAAGAAATAGGGAAACCAGAAAAAGAAAGTAATAATTGATATCTTGATTACCCTGGTATATAAACCAAATAATTTTATAGTAAAAACTTATCAATATTCGATATTTACATCAAATCATACTAATTTATCATGCTTATAAATTAAGATTAAAACATGTATAATTAATTATAGTTTAGTGACATGAGTGTATCTCAAGACACGTATATGTATTTATTGGATTTGGTGTCAAAACAAAGGGAAGATAATATTTTATCATAAATAATTGTATCATGGATGAAGTAGAGTTCGCCTCCAACAACTTCCAGTTTATGACTCTCAGTTTCTTTTTATAATATATTCAGTCGAAATTGATGGAAAATGTTAGCTTCTGTACAAGGGACTTATGTCTCTTTACATTGTGAGGCTTATACTTATATAATGGCATTGCTAGGAGCTTCAAGATGATAATACAACAAAGTAGTATGGAGTATCACAGTTATAACATATACAAACGGCTCTTTAAAATGGTCACATCTAGAGAAAGGCAGAGCTTTTTACATGTACAGATAATGAAGTGAATGAAAAAACTAGTACCTAGAGATCGAACATCCGGAGATAGTCATCAATTATGGACATCGCAGAAGAGCGGTAACCTGATCCAAACAAGTTATAGTGATTGAGGTAGTGATACAGCATGTATAAATCTCTCCTTTGATCAAAATCAGGTTGTTCAGGCATCACCTGAACACAAACGAATAAGCGTAAATACCAAGAATATGAAGCAAATGTCAGAAAACTTCGTTAACCAGCCAATATGGTGGATCACAAAATTCAATGGGATGCTAAAACTTAACTCGTCATTAGAGATAACCTATTAGCCATTAAAGAACAGTGGAAAAAAGGGGATTTCTTTTTCTTTCTTTGTTTTTTCTTTAGGATGTCCTTGAAGATTTAATGTCCAAGACAAATGAAACAAATGTGAGTTCTGGAAACGTCATTAATTATAGCACCTCAAAGTAAGCCTTGTAAAATTCTCCTCCAAATCCAGCACACCATGACATTCCGAATTCTGCCTCATTATGTCCATCTACATAAGACAGGATTCATAATATTAGTGCACCTGGAGCCATTAATCCGTATACCAAAAATCAAGCACCTGATGGCCAGAATATAGATATTGCTCTGAGATTGTTCAACTTACATGTATTTCCTTTTCCATCTAGATTATGATGTGCAGATGATATTGGCACAAAGAATAATGAGAAAGAAAGGGATTTAAATGATATTACCATAGGCGTCAACATGAATCACGTAATCCAGGCTGTATATCTGGAAGTAAATTAAACCTGATGTCCAACTATAGAAGAGGCAATGTCATTTTTAAGTGTAACGTTTCATTAGAGAGTAATCTTAATTCCTAAGTGAATGTTTAGGAGTATAGGGGCGAAGTATTCAATAGAGGTAAGATAACATCATATGGAAACTTATCAACTTTATTCATTCTGGACAGTGATTGTATGCATTTATCAATTTTAAGCAATTTGAGAATTTTTAAAGTTACAAGTACTTCACTATTTCTCATATAGTTGATCAGTTTCGCCATTTCACCATAAAAGTTTCAGAAATTGTCTTAAATGGCTTTGACCAATGCCCAGTTTGACCTTTGGAAGTCAAAATTTAAGCAATGAGTATCTCATATTGGTATTCCTCTGAAAAGTAGATAAAGAAACAAATATTTAACTTATTAGTAGAGTCCTACATTTCAATATTTGCTTGTCTAATTGTCATTATTATCATTGCTTAAATATTGTAAAATTTATCAGGATCCTGGTCATTTACATTAACTATCTGATCTTCCATCTTATACTATATCAATCTTTACTGCTATTACCGCTTATTTTAATGGCTCTGATAAAAAAGAAGGCTTTTACATTAAAATGAGCTATACGGAGTTCACATAGTAATATAAACTGCACCAACAACATGCTTGCCTCAGATAATGCAATGTTCAGGTGCTTCTGATAGAGATATATTTCATGTATAAAGTAGTGAATTATGAATCAAAAATAATGATTTTTTATAACAATATTGAAATCGAGAACCTGGAACATACAGTAACATGCAGGGTCAAGAATCACAGGTTCACCATTATTGTCATATGTGATGTTCCCGCTCCATAAGTCTCCGTGCAACAAGCATGGCTCTATCACAACATTTTTGAATAAAGGTCCCAGGTTCTTTGCGAGCCTTTGCCCTAAAAATAGATCAATTTGATAAAACAAAAGAAATAAAACATGTTGATATTGAATAACCAAGTAAACATCCTCGGGCTGTTTACAAGTATTTACTTAATTAGACATTTAATCTCAGGCTGTAGACTGCCAAGCCTCAAAGCCAAAAATATTGGCTTTGGCATATCAGTTCCTTAGAGTTTGATAACCATCATTCCATGTATGTCGATGTTGTCTCATTTCCCAATGAAAATACTAGGTTGTAGTGTAAGCTAAAAACTATCTATCTTAGAACGAGTACAGGAAGATAGATATGAATATAAATCACTCGAAGTCAGATTAAAAGATAAGTAGGAGCATTGGTTTATGCCAGAAAAGAAGAAAGCAAGCTACTTTGGCCGTTAGAATGAATTTAAGGAGCTCGAATCCATTCTCTGCTACAGTAAGTTGGTTCAAATTGCAATTCCAAAAGAAGCCTGAAGCAACTTTAAATTCAGAACATTTCCAAATTGCATTTATCAGGATCAAACAAGATAAATTACATAAACGGAGTTAAAATTTTCTTTTCCAATATAATGGTGATTTAAACCTCTCTCATAAATGGTTGGATCTCCATACTGTTCACGAGCCAACTTCAACTGGTATCCCAATCTGTGTTCCGCAAAGAATTTAACCCAATCTGACATCCATGTGTTTATCTGCGGAGTACTACACATAAGCACAAATATTCAGCCCTTGATATGTTCGATCTGTTTACACCTTAATATATGGAGAAATACAAATGACGAGAAAACTCTAACTTCAACTAGGCCAGTGCACGGTTCAGTTCGATTCGATTTTAGCATCATCGGATTAATATTTCGAATTTCGGTTTTCTGAAATTCTCAACCGGACTCAATCTGTTCTAGGTCCATTCGATTTGATTTTTGATTATTTCGATTCGGTTACACAAATCGGTTTGTTCAGTTTTGAAATTTAAACAAGCAACTACTAATGGAATAAACATAACCAGTATTAATGAAATAACCACAAGCACCTGTAACCTACTTATGTAACCTACTTATGGACGACTCACTGGTTGAAAGAATGGGAGAGACATGTTACGGCTAATGATTGAAATGAAATGAGAAAAATAAGGACTATCTAGGCTATGGGCGGGGTAATGTATATACGGTATGTTTAATTCGATTTGTTCGGTCGATTCGGTTGAACTTATGTCAAACCGGAATCGAACCAGGGAATTTGATATTTCACAAGAAACAATTCGTAAATCAAACCGTAATTCAACGAATTCAATCGAACCGAATTTGTCGAATCGGGTCGGAATTTCGAATCAATCCATACAGTGCACAGGCCTAACTTCAACTACTAGACATTAAATTGAATATTTCTCTATTTCACTTTTTTTCCTAATAATAAAAGCTACACACGATCCTTCCATTTATAGAGAGAGCATTAGAATGGCTAAATTTTAAACAATTTCAAGTGTGCAATTCACCATATAGTGGTTTGTGAGAAATGCATCCTCATAATGGAAGAACTTTAATATGATCCTGGCATGATACCTGCCAATAGTATTGTCAACGTGAAAGCCAAACCCCTTCTCAGATTTTGCCGCTTTATGCATTTCAGCAAGCTTTCTTCCTAATGCAGACTGAAAAGCAGTAAATGGTCAATTATCTGAATGCTGAAACCAAATTAACAAAAAAATGTATATGACGAAAATATTAATTATGGGAAAAAGAAGGCGAACAGTCACTCTCACCTGATTGCATCTAGATGCACCAAACTCAATAAATTCCATAATGATATAAGAGCCGCCTGTTGGCAGAGATCCAACCTACACAATGCATGAAACAATATACTCTAGGATACACTTGCGAACTTTCCTTTCTGGAGGGAGAGGAAAGCCTCTACAAAGTTTAGGAGAAGCGAAAAAAAATTGACATCTTACTTTATATGGTTTTGGTACACGGATTGACCCTGTTTCGTACATAGCATTTAAACCCAATGCCTCTCCATCAAACATTGATTGTCCAATACTCCTGATTAGATTTTTAACAATACCATGTTAAGCAACCATCCACCACTTTTAAAATAATACCATATTAAGTAACCATATATCACATCTATGTAAAGTTTGACAAGAGAAACATAATCAAATACCTGTTAGTTTTAACAAAAAAGGAACCAGCGTCAGTGTCATAACGAGTTGCATGATTTATGCACCCACCACCAATGGGACTGATTCCTTTGATTTGTGTTGCCTTTCCTTCTGAGAGGATCCATTCACGAATTGGATCATCACTCATTGCAGCCACTGTGGAATTCAAAGGAGCGAATACACTTGAAAGGGGAAACTAATGTTAGTTAATGAGTGCATATATCATCTAATTGGATCGAAAACCTAAAGGTTCAATGGATTTGCCATGACTAGTCAAATGTACAGGATGATCTTTTAAGGCGAAATTGCAATCACAATAACTTCTTTCGCACCTCAAATTGAGTTCAACAAGTTGTAAAGTGCACTGGAAGCGAACACTTGTATGCAACTACATTCAACTTATAATATTAGTGTTGTGGCAGTGCAAGTGGCTGTAGTCTAAAGAGCACCCTAAACACAAATTCCAGAGTTTCAGATTCCGTTAAAAATATTGCAATCACAATAGCTTCTTTCGCACTTCAAAATTGAGTTCAACAAGTTGTAAAGTGCACTGGAAGCAAACACTTGTATGCAACTACATTCAACTCACAATATTAGCGTTGTGGGAGTGCAAGTGGCTGTAGTCTAAAGAGCACCCTATACACAAATACCAGAGTTTCAGATTCCGTTAAAAATTACCACATGCCAGTACCTTCATGTGGCCTTGAAATGAACCAGAATAAAGTATTACCAATTTTTGTCTAAGAAAATGCTAGACAAAAAACTCCATATACAATATTAAAAGTTGGAATAAATCCTCATAGGATCATGAAGTTACTTAATAGGCACTCAGTGAACGTTCCTATCTCTTTTTTACATACCAAAACTGGGATTTGATTAATCAAGACTCAGGAATAATCTTTGCTAGGACAACTTACATTACTTACATTGTTTGAAACAGAGGAAAAGGAAGAAAGGGAATTGAGAGTGGAAGAACGAAAATGGTGGAGAATGTGAAGGAAATTTAGTTTCTTTACTTTGTTTGCATAGGTCACAGGTTCAAGCCATGGAAGTAGGCACTAATGCTTGCATTAGGTTAGGTTGTCTACATTACACCCTTTTGGGGTGCGATCCTTCCAGGACCCTGCTAACGTGGGATGCTTTGTGCACCTTTGTTTGCATAAGAAAGAAGGTGATAACTGAAGCAATTTTTATACTTATTTTTCATCATTCAACTAAAGCACACAGGAGAATATTTCATCTTTTTTTCTCCAAAAATACTGGTGTTCGAGCCAGCTTGTGAGCACCTCAACTATTCTATTGAATACATGTTATCTCCCACCAGCATAGGTACTGGGTAACTTTGGAGAAAATTAATCTTCGACTTCAATGAGTACGATTTCCTCTCCTTATTCAGTGAGTAGAACTTAAATCTCTCTATCATAAAACCCATTCATCAGAATGGAGCCTTGGGAACTTTATTCTGCTAATCCCGACAATTAATAGAGCTGGACAGTGAGAGAGAGATATATAAGGAACAAAAATAATTATTAAATTCATCTAATTTGCTTGACATGTCGTTACACCTTACAGATTAAGCTCAATATGCCCCATAAATAACACCTCCAAGTTAACCCCAAACCCCAAAACTTTAAGTTAACAGGAGGAAAAGAATTAAGTGGGCAATTCCATGATTAAAGTTGGCGAAAGAGTGAGCTCCTATATTCATTTGAAAGCTCCACAGTAATCCCCCCGTACCATATTACTTGTCCACTTTCCCTTTACACGCCCTTAAGAAATCATAAAGGAAACGTGTATTTTTACCAATCTTGATTTTGTAAATTGACAAATAATTTGGGACAAATATTTTCAATATCGTGGACAAGTAATATGGGACGGAGGGAGTACAGCAGAAAATTAACAAGATAAGTTAGAAGAACTAGCAAAAGAAAAAGATATACACAAAAAGTTGAAATATTTAAGCAGAATATCTTCATTACATATAATTAAAAAAGAAACTAAATGAGGAATTGAGAAAATCATTAAACTAATAAATGGTTCAAATTGTAAAGAGGCATACCAATTAGAGGTTTGTTATTGTTAAAGGGTTGTACGAGACGAGGGCAAGATAGAGAAGGAATGCACGAAGAAAAGGAAATAGCCACCACCACCATTTTTGCTGTGTCTTGTTGGCCGGAGATATTTGCTCACTTTCAATTGGTTCTTGTTTCTTCTTCATTTTTTGTTTTACCTTTCTGCTGTTCTATGGGCTTTTCAAATAAGGGGAATTTACAGATTCTTTTACCATTTTCACTCCTTATACAAAGATTAATAATTACTGGATTAATACTGTACAATGTTATGAAATAAAGACTTAGAAAGTAAATACATCACATATAATATAAGTATGTAAAGAGAAACTGATATATTATAAAAGTTGTTCCGCTTTTAAAAAGCGGTTGGCAAGTTGCCTACTTGAGCTACCTGTTTGAGCTACTCGCAAGCTGCATGATTGATTTTCAAGCCTGAAAAAGTTGTTGCAACGCTTTTTTGATTGCAAGCCTGAAAAAGTTATTGCAACGCTTTTTTGATTGCAAGCCTGAAAAAGTTGTTGCAACGCTTTTTTTATTGCAAGCATGAAAAAGTTGTTGCAAGGCTTTTTAGGGAGATGCTGGTAAGTTGTTTGATTGATTGCAAGCTTATCTAGAAAATTACGCGAGTATTTAAATGAACATCCATAGTACAGTGTATTTATAACACTCCCCCTTGGATGTTCATCAATAGATTTGTCTCGTTAAAATCTTACTAGAAAAAAATTAGTGGGGAAAAAATTCAAGTGAAGAAAAAAGAGTACACATCTAATAATACGCATTACAAGCTGCCTCGTTAAAAATCTTATCAGGAAAACCCAATAAGATAAAATCTTGGTTAGGAAAAAAATAGTGCAGTGTGTATTTTACTCCCCTGATGAAGATCACAATTCAAATGTTTAAGTCTTCGCATTTCTATCTTATTTACCATCTTCTCAAAAGTTGAAGTCGGTAAATATTTGGTGAACAAATTGGCAGGATTGTTGCTTGAATGGATTTACTGCACATTAATATCACTATTCTTCTGGAGATCATTTGTGAAGAATAATTTTGGTGAAATGTATTTTGTTCTATCTCCTTTTATGAATTCTCCTTTTAATTGGGCGCATGAAGCATTGTCTTCATATAAGGCTGTGGGTGTTCTTGTATCGCACTTCAGGTCATATCTTCCTCTGATGAGATGTATCCTCAACCACACACATTCTTTACTTGTTTCATGAATAGCGATTATTTCAATATGATTTGAAGAAGTAGCAACAATAAACTACTTTGTAGATCGTCATGATATAGTAGTACTTTTGCATGTAAACAGATAGCCCGTTTGAGACCGAGCTTTATGTGGGTCAGATAAATAACCTACATCTGCATAACCAACAAGTTTTGCAGTATATTTGTTAGCATAAAAAAGACACATATCAATAGTTTCTTTTAAATATCGCAGCATATGCTTAATTCTATTCAAATGTTTCAGTGTAGGAGAAGAGCTATATCTTGCCAGCAAATTAATATAAAATGTTATATCAGGTCTTGTAGTGTTAGCAAAATACATAAGTGCACCAATTGCACTAAGATATGGTGCTTCAGGACCTAGAAGGTCTTCATTTTCTTTTTGATATCGGAACGGATCTTTACTCATTTCAAGTGAGCGAACAACCATTGGGGTACTTAAAGGATGCACATTATCTATGTAAAATTGTTTTAAAACTTTTTCAGTATAGGCAGATTGATGGATAAAGATCTCGTCTGCTAAATGTTCAATTTATAGATCAAGACAAATTTTTATCTCAAATTCTTTCTTTAAATATTCAATTGCCTTATGGAGCTCTTCTGGAGTTCCAGTGAGATTTATGTCATCAACATAAACAAGTATGACAAACTCTAATTTTATTTTCTTAATAAATACACATGGACAAATGACATTATTTATATAACATTCATTTATTAAGTATTTACAGAGGTGATTGTACCACATGTGTCATAATTGAATTAAACCATATAATGATCTTTGTAATCTGATTGAATATATCTCTCGAGACTTTGAATCAAATGCTTCAGGCATTTTAAATTCTTCTGGAATTTTCATATAAATTTCATTATCAATTGAGACATAAAGATAAGTTGGAACCACATTCATAAGATGTATTTTCAAATTTTCATGTACAACTAAACTGATGAGATATAGAAGTGTTATGGCATTCATAATGGGTGAATATGTTTCTTCATACTCGACACCGGGTCTTTGAGAAAATTCTTGTGCAGCAAGGTGTGCATTGTATCTTACAATTTCATTTCTCTCATTTTTTTCGCACAAAGACTTGTTTATGACCAACTGATTTTATATCATCAGTTATTTGGACTATTGATTCAAAAACCTCGCATTTAACAAGTGAGTTCAATTCAGACTAAATTGCCTTTTTTCATTTTGGTCAATCACATCTTCAACATATTGAGATTCCTGGTCCTCACTGTTTTTCTTTATGTTCAGTGCAACATTATCCATCATTATTTTCGATCGATTCAAATATATCTCATCACCAATAGAACTTAATGATAGTTATTTACTCACTTGAGTCTCGGGGTTACTAATATTCTCAGGATATCAGGATTAATCGGATCTTGAGTCTCACAATGAGATCCTTTCATAGTGTCATTTTGATCAGTTTTTGTATTTCTTTTTTTATATAATTTTTGTTCTTGGAATCCAATGGTCTTCCACACTTCAGGAGTGTATAGGATTCAGAAACTATAGCAGTAGCAGATTGTCCTTTTGGGACATCAAGTTAGATAAGTGCATTTTTCGTAGGGATATATGACTTAATTATCCTTTTCAAATCAGTAAATGCATCCGACATCTGATTTGCTATTTTTTGCAAATGGATGTTCTTCTGAACCTCCCCATCCTCCTTTTTAAGTCTTCCTCTAATCCCGTCTCGCAAAAAAAAAGATGCTCCAATCCCAATAGGATAAATAGAGCTAGCACTTGCTATAAGGGCTTCTTAGGAGTTCCTTTTACACGCTACGCTATCCTCCACTCTTCCTATCATTTGTGCTCCCTATCCATGGGTCACTTCACTCTCTTTCAAGAGGGATTCACTCAGACTTAGCTATCCATTTCATTTATATGATCAGGACATCGCTATCTTCCCAGTAGAAGGCTAGGCAAAAAAGACTCACAACTGAAAACAAATGAGTTTAGCTTGAAGAGGAAAGGGGTTTTCGTTCTGATATGCTCCCAGCCGCTTTCAGTTAGTGTTCATTGCTGAGTGATCTCTCGCTATCTGACTGGAAAAGAAGATCCGGAAGTTCCTCTCTGGTCGCTTGAGTCTATAGGCTACCTTTCCTATCCGCTTTTCTACAAGGTCTACTTTCAGTGTTTTCGATTAGCTTTAGAAGTCAGTCTTTCAGGTCTATTTGACTTTGAATAGTAAAGAAAGAGGGAAACAAAAACAAAGAAAACTTTTGGCCTAATAGGTTTCATGTTACGTCAATTCGAGCTTGCTCGATCTGTTCAATTGAGAAAGAACCCAAGTCAGTAAAGTAGTTAACCAAACAAAAGTAACAAGTTCGTCAGCCCTTCATCTGATGCCTCCCATTCATTCTTCTTCATTTCATCATTTTATTGTGTTGTTCTGTTCATAGGTCCCAAGAACTTCTTAGAAAGCCCTCTTCCCTATGGATTGGGTAGTGGCTTCTCCCTTAGAACAAAATTGACTAACAGAGAGGGGGAAATCCCTTTATGCCGTTTCCCAAGTCAAGGAATCGATCGAACATTCTCGATTTCAAAAATCGTACATGGGGATAAAGATACAGTGAGTCAACAAAGGGTAGAGACATCTGAAAATCCAGCTTCACCACTGTTGCCTGCTCTCTCCTTCTTCGGCACTTCCTAACTCATTTCACATATAAGGGAATATAGATCAAAATGAGAGAGCAATGAAACTTTTTATGCAATTCTCTTTTGATTTACCTTTTTCTCTTCCCTTAAATTGTGGGGAAATTCGTTTCATCAAACCGACAATCTGCAAGTCGAGCAGTGAATAAATCTCTCGTCAATGATTCAAGGTAGCAAAAATAGAGGGGGATTCAAACCCAACATATATTTATAACCTCCTTTGGGGGCGCATCTTAATTTATTGTGGTGGTGCAACCGACACGTATACATTACAATCAAATATTCGAAGATGAGCAATGTCGCGCCCCATTTTTCGACCCGCTCCGGTCAAAAAGCGGAGCACAGACGGGTTCGGTGATTCCTGGGTAAAAAGGGTTGAGGAGTCGCCACCTAATTATTTTTTACGGTGAATTAGGACACCTAAATATTTAAACTAAATGCTGCAATGTAACTCCAATTTTAAGGTTTGCGAAACTAGTGAGATTCTAGGTAAGGGTTCTTTATTATCCTAAAGGGAAGGGGTTAGGCATCCTTTAAGATCCGCTAACTTGCGGTTATCCGGTCAAACTCAGGTTAATTATTACTAGAAAAAATGCATGTTTGAAGTATGAAGTTAAAGATGTTTGCAAATAATTAATGAAAGAGATGCATTTTGTACATGTATGCATTCGAATGACATAAAAAGAAAGATACATGTAAAGTTTTGAAAAAATATGCATTTGTGACAATAAATTATTTATAATGCCAAAGAAGTAAAATTTTGGGAATCATTGAATTGTAAATTGACAAAAGATAAACTTATTCGGAATGATTAATAAAGCAAATAAAATATGACAAAAGTTATTTTGAAAATCTTGAATACGCGTGACGAGCCTAAAATAAATAATTAGCGGAGGATTTCTAAGTTTGAATTTAATCGAGCCTACAAATAAATAAGCTAGCGACGGGTTTCAAATCTTAAACTACCCTATGAATTAATCCTAAGTTTTGCATATTCTAAGCATTTCAATAGTTACATAAGTGCGATAAATAATATTACAATACAAAACGGGATAAAAGCTGAATTAAAGAAAGAAATAAAATAAATAAACACCGAGGAATAATCTGCCTTTATTTACTTTAATCCTCGCAAGTATCAAGAACAAACGGTTAGAAAGCAGTTAAATACGAATAACTTCATATCCGTATTCAAAGCGTGAATGTTTTGATCACGGAGGGCTCGAACTTAAATTTTGAAAAGAACATTCCAATCACGTCGTGGATCGCAAACATATGACTAATGTGGTTTATTTTGATTGTCTCGCCTACTAAACGTGTTGGTCTCTCGGGTGAAATAGAAAAGATCACTATAATCACGTCGTGGCTGCGAATATATAACTTGTTGGTTATTTTAGTCACCTCGCCTACTAAACATGTTGATCTCGGATGAAATAAAAAGGTTTAAGCCTCATCCTTGCCCTGAAGTTATATTCTCCGTCTTTACAACTGTGAAGGCCTCAAAATCGACGGATATTTTTCATCGGCCAGTGTAATATCGTGTTCAAATCAGTAAAATTAAAATGAAACAGTAAACATTAGGCAGCAAGCAGGAAAACAGTAAGCAGAAAATAGTTTCCGAAAATGACGCGGTGTTTTAGTTTAAAACAGTAAAAATAGTAAAATATCTGTTGCCCGGATACTTAAAACAGTCCTGAAAAACAGAGAAATGAAACGAAAGAAAAGCGCGGCCTCGAATTCAATTTCGTCGGCCTTAATGCAATATTAATAAAACAATAAAACAGTAAAAGCAACGAGCAAAGGTGGCGATTAAAGTATCTCGACCCATGTTCTCAAATTACGGAAATATCCAGGCCGTCGACTGACCGGATCGGTGACCGACCGAATTAAATTTCGACCAATTTGGATAACCAAGAACAAGAGTGTGAAATGCAAGAATTCCAGAAGATATTCAAATCGGGTCGACCCGACCCGGGTCAGTGACCCGACCCGAATCAGGTATCGAATCCGAAATCAAATGATCCAAACCCGAATAAGATTTTAACACCAAATTCAGATAACCAACATACAAAATACAAAATGCAAGAATTCTGGAAATAATACCCGACCCGAATCAGTGATCCAAAATCCGAAATCAAATATTCACTAAATTCAGATAACCAACATACGTAAACATGAAATGCAAGAATTGAAAATAATACCCGACCAAGATTCGACCCGACCGGTCGATGATCCAAAATCCAAATCAAATATTCACCAAATTCGGATAACCAACATATAGAAATATGAAATGCAGAATTACGATAATATTACCGGCAAGATTCGACCCTACCGGTCGATGACCAAACCGAATCAGTGATCCAAAATCCGAAATCAAATATTCACCAAATTCAGATAACCAACATACAGAAAATATGAAATGCAGGAATTCTGATAATATTATCCGAACCGGGTCGACCCGACCCGGGTCAGTGACCCGACCCGAATCAGTGATCCAAAATCCGAAATCAAATATTCACCAAATTCAGATAACCAACATACAGAAAATGAAATGCAAGAATTCTGGAAATAATACCCGAATCGGGTCGACTGACCGGTCGATGATCCAAAATCCGAAATCAAAAATTCACCAAATTCAGCTAACCAACATATAGAAATATGAAATGCAAGAATTGTGAAAAATAATACCGAGCAAGATCGACCGATCGGTCGGTGACCGACCGAATCAGGTGTCAAAATCAGAGAATCAAACGTAGAGAACCAACCTTTTCGGACTTAATTCTTGAACAACAAGGGAGGAAAAGATGTTTGAAACCAAGAACACAACCAAAAATATTTATATCCAATCGGACCTCCCAAAAAATCTCTCGTTTTTTTCCCCTTTTCTCCTCCTCTTTTCGAAGAACACAAGGGGTTTTTATAGCCCCCATTTCCTCCTAAAACCGAGCTTAAATTCAAAATAAAGGGCCCAAAAACAATGATTTTGGAACGGGTTTTTAGGGGTATGGGTTGCGGTGAGAGGTGATGGGTTGGTGGTGTCAGGCGACGGTGTTGGCGAGTGGTGGTGTCAGGTGTAGGGTGCGGCGACGTCGGGGGTAGGGGTGCGGCGTCGGTTTAGAGGTAGGGTTTTAGGTTTTTGATTTGGGGGTTTTCTTTTTGTTTTGGGTTTTGGGGAATTAAAGGGGTAGGGAATGGGTCGGGTGATGGGTCGGTCGGGGTTTCAGTGGGTGGCAGGTTGGGCTTGGTGAAATAAAGGGAATGGGCTTGGGAGTTTTTGGTTGTGGTTTGTGGGAATTGTGGGGAAATAAAGGGAAAGAGAATAAGGGGAATGGGTTTTGGTTAGGGAAAAGGGGTGGTGGGCCAGTCCGGTTGGGCTTGGTTAGGGGAATTGTTTTGGGTATGAATTGTTTTGGGTTGGGAAAATAAAATGGGTTAGAAATTATTTTGGGTTAAAAATAAAAAAGGGGTTTAACATTAAAATATTATTTTTGTTTTGTAAAAGATGTGAATTATTTAAAATAACATAACGATGTGATAATAATAAAATATAATATTTTCAAAATGTTTAATGCTTAATAAAAAATAAAAAAATGGAAATGCGATGCAATTTTGCGAGAATAAAATAACATAGAATATTATGGATAAAACTATGATTATGATAAAGATGCAAATGATAGTAAAAAATGCGAATAAAAATAATAATAAGATATATACACATATATGCCTATATTTTAAAATTGTTTTAAAAGTGTCAAAATATTAAAAATTACGAATAAAATCATAAAAGATAGGACAAAATTGGGTGTCAACAAGCAATATCTAGTTCATGATCAAATACTAATTGTGATGAAGAGTATCTATTATAATGAGTCAGTCTGAGACGAATAAGCGATGATGCAGGTAAGATAGCATGACCCCAGATGGTAGTGGGCAATCATAGTTTCATAAATAGTGGTCTTGCTATCAATTGCATACGCTTAATAAATAACTCAGCAAGATCATTTTGAGTATGAACATGAGCCACATGATGTTCAACTTTTATCCCAATTGATAAATAATAATCATCAAAAGTTTGAAATATAAATTCTCCAACATTATTAGGGCGTATAGCTTTAATTGGATAATCTGAAAATTGCGCCCTTAAGCGTAGTATGTGTGCCAATAGTTTCACAAATGTCAGGTTGTGAGATGATATGAGGCACACATGAGACCATCTTGAAGATGCATCTATTAGGACCATAAAATATCTGAATGACCTACAAACATATAGGATTCAATGCCAACTTTCATTGGCGATGACCTTATTGTTAATTTGCTTTGACAACAAGCAACACATAAAAATTCATCACTTTCAAGAATCTTCATGTTGTTAAGTGGATGCCCATTTGAATTTTCAATGATTCATCTCATCATTATTGATCCAGGATGACCTATTCGGTCATGCCAAAGCACAAAAATACTCAAATCAGTAAATTTTTATGATAGTGTGTGCTTCAATTGTACTAATTTCTGCATAATACATGCCAGAATATAATATTGGGAATTTCTTCAAAACATATTTCTGACCGGAGACATTCTGGATAATACTAAGATATTCAACATTTGTGTCATTTAATACCTCAACATGATACCCATTCCAGCGAATATCTTTAAAACTCAACAAGTTTTTCGAGAATTTAGAAGAGAACAACGCATCCTCTATAACAAGTTTTGTCCCCTTAGGCAGAAATATAATAGCTTAATTAATTCGAATTGCCCAAAATTGTAGTGACATTTGTCTTTTTCCTAAGCAAGTGAGAAAAATATTTTTCATCTCTGAATATGGTATGTTGTTCCACTATCAATGACACAAATATTTTTATGATTGATCATTGATCCAAATAAAATTTGTGAAATTTTTATTTTTCTTCAAAATGAAAATATAGATAAAGTAAATATCATTATCAAAACATGATTTGTACTTTATTTACAAGACTCATAACCGTACAAACCAGATTACCAAAATAAAACATGACTTATCTTATGTATTAACATGATAATACTAGTTAATACAAACAACATGAATTAAAACATTTAAGTTTCTACTGATTCATCACTGATCACAAGATCTAGTGCCATGAAATCAGTTACATCCAAATGCGTGAAGTCATCATTATCTTCAGAAATAAATTTTGCTTCAACATTCTTTTCTATCTTCTTTAGGAACACTTGATAAAGCCTAACCAGGTGCTTTGATGCACGACAAGCACGTGCCTAGTGCCCTTTTCCTCTACATCTATGACATTTATCTCATGGGTTTCTCTTTTTCACCGAATCATACCTTTCATCCACCGTTAGTGGTGAAGGATATCATTTGGTGCAAGGCGATCATCGTGATTAAAGCTCTCCTCTCAACACAGTCATGACCACTACCAAGGCCACGACGAGGATTGGGGCCACGAACTTTTCCACACTTAGCTTGGTGGAAATTAGTCTCATTCACTTCATGGAATGGACTAGAACCAGTAGGTCGGCTTTCATGATTTTTCATTAATAACCCATTATTTTGTTCGGCCACAAGTAGATGTGAAAATAGTTCAGAATATTTTTTGAACCCCATCTCTCAATATAGCTACTACATGAGCACATTCGATGCATGAAAAGTGGTGAAAAATTTCTCCAGCATATCATTATCAATGATATTTTCACCACATAATCTCAACTGTGATAGAATTCTAAACATTGAAGAATTATACTCACAGATAAATTTAAAATCATGCAGCCTTAAATTGATCCAATCAAAATGTGTTTGTAGAAGAATGACAATCTTCAAGTGGTCATACCTATCTTTCAAGTTATTCCACAACATAAGAGGATCTTTAACAGTGATATATTCTCATTTCAAGCCCTCATCAAGGTGATGGCGAAGGAATATCATTGCCTTGGCACGGTCTTATTTCAATGTATGATTTTTATCTTTGATGGTGTCTTTCAAACACATCGCATCAAGATGAATTTCAGCGTCAAGCACCCATGACAAATATACTTTTCCCGATATATCCACAAGGAAGGAGAAAGGGCTGCAAATGCTGAGGGCAAGGCTTGACTCGATGGATCGGAACTGGGTGTGATAGGATAAAGATCTCCCCTACTATCACACCTCATGAGAGGACTCCCCGTCTTGAAATCCTTCACAGAGAAACCAAATAGATCAAATTCAATTGAAATAGAATTATCAGTAGTGAATTTAGGACATACACTTTTTTATCAATTTGGGGGTATGTAGGGTGTTTTTCAGGATAAGAGATGGATGAGGGGGAGACAACATTTTATGACCATAACCACCAATTGGAACAGAATTACCATTACCAACAATTATGCCACGAGGGTTGCTCAAATTGGAATAAGATGAGAGAGTACCTGAATCGGATGTCATGTGGGTAGTGGCACCAGTGTCCATATACCAATTTGGGTCCGGTGAGTCAAATCAAGTGTGTGCTCACAGCCTCAATATCGGTCTGAGGGGGGCCTACTGCGTGGTGGGCTTGCGGAGGCCGGGGCCCAAGAATTCCTGCGTGCTGCCCTGGCCCGTAAAACAAATTCACGTTTAGAAAGATTTGTCATTAATTAACAAAAAGAAAGTCTATACCCTTGAGGCTTTTAAAGTATTTGCTCCAGATGACAGAGTGTCGTGCTGATAACGTGTTATGAAATAAAGACTAGAAAGTAAATGAACTCCGAACTGGTGTATAAATGAATTGAATTGACTTTCTATTTATAGAGGAAATGATGATGTTGCGAGGCTGCTGTGAGACTTTTCAGAAGCTGCTGCGAGACTTTTCAGGAAGCTGCTTGTAAGTTATCTGCATGAGCTATTTGCAAGCTGATTGCTTGATTTCAAGCTTATCTAGAAAATTGCGAGAGTATTTAAATAAACATCTATAATACATTATATTTATAATAGTACATATTTTATTCTGCCAATATTTTAAGCTCATTACACTATTAATTACATATACGATGCATAATATAAAAGTTAATAATGTTCGCCTTATTTTAAAATAAATAAAATCTAAAGATATAATTAAAGTATTTAGTATTTACGGAGTACTAATTCTTCCCTTTTACCACTTACTCTGGCAAAAAAGATACATTATATACGGATGTTTTTAGTTTAAATTTACTGAAATTAAATATGTATGCTGGGATATATTTTTATTCTGTTCCTATCATATTCTTTTGGGTCAAAAGTTAGCTTTTTATTAGTTTTGCCAAAAAAAAAAAAGAACAGTAAATGGCAAAGATTTGATTGTAATTTATAAAAGCACGCATACGTTGGCAAGCATAATTTTATTTGTTGAAAGAGAATTAAAGAGAGGTGCTACAAGCAACAGCGGCAATCTAAAATTATTTTTATCTTTGACGAAGTCGTTGGAGAGTGGAGACATTACATTTGCGGTTTGATACTCCAAAAGAGAATTATGCGTATTTTTTTACTTTATTAATTTTTTGTATTCGTCCAAACTTGAGAAAATATGCAAGTTGTAATCGAAGTAGGTGTAATGTCAATATAATATCATCCATAAATAAAAGAAGATAAGCAATATTATTATCCTGACGGTAGATGAACAGAGAGTGATCAGAACGACTGTTAGAAAACCCAATATGCGAAACATAATCCGCAAATCTCTTGTACCAGGCACGGGGGGCCTGTTTCAGCCCATATAATGATTTCTTTAGCATGCACACATGATTTGGATAAGTGGAGTCCATGTAACCCAAAGGTTGGTACATGTATATTGTTTCATTTAACTCTCCATGGAGGAAGGTATTTTTGACATCTAGCTGATGAAGCGGTCATGCCTTCGAAAGAGTCAAACTAAGAATTGTTCTTATAGTTGTCGGTTTAACCACCGGACTGAACGTCTCACCGCAATCCACACCAACCTGTTGTGTTTTCCCATCACCTATAAGACAGGCTTTATGCCGCTCAAAAGTACCATCAGATTTTTCTTTGTGACTGAAAATCCACAGAGACCGAATTATATTAGCATTAGGGGGTCGGGGGACCAAATCCAACGTCCTATTTTTAATAAGAGCATTAAATTTATAATCCATAGCGATTTTCCAATTCGGGTCATTGAGAACAGACACAAGATTACGAGGCAATGGTGATTTTTGTAACTCGGGTGTGGAGGCTACATTTTGCGTTGGGTTTGACAATGCCGTGTTGACTACGGAAACTGGACGATGTGCTGACATTGGAATTGGGCCAGCGGGAGGGACGGAACTGCATGGCAGTGGGCAGTGAATTGGGACGTGACCCAAGTTACCAGGAGCTGGGTCGTGACCCAAGTCACTGCCAGGCAGTGGACGGCTTGGCATTGGGCTGCCAGGTAGTAGGCGGCTTGGCATTGGGCTGCCAGGCAAAAGCCCATTATTCCCAGTAGTGGCTAGGCTCAGACATGGAGGCCCAGACCACTGGGCAGTGTTGGGTTGTGGCTGGGCCACTATTTCTGGGCCCAATTCTCCCAAAATTTCTGGGTTGGCATCTAGAAAATCATAGGTAGGAGGTCCGGACCCATGCATTTTGGTAAATGAAAATTTTGTTTCATCAAAGATTACATGATGACTCACAATGATTTTATTGGAGGATATGTCGTAACATTTGTAACCTCGATGATTGGAAGGATAACCCAAAAAATGCAAGGGGTAGACTGGGGTTGAAGTTTGTTGATTGTGGTGGATGAAAAAAGAGGATAGCATAAGCACCCAAACACCCGTAGATGAGAATAAGACGGGTCCCCTATGTATAAGATTTTTAGAGGGGCTTGATAGGACAATTTGTTGGGAAATATGTTCAGTATATGTGTTGCTATTTGTAGTGCGTAATGCCAAAAGGATAGTGGTAGTGCGGCATGGGCAAGAGATGTTCTAATAATGTTATTGATGGTTCAGATTTTTCTTTCCGTCTTTCCATTTTGAGAAGAGGTGTGTGGACATGAAAGACGAAAGGTTAAACCATTAGTAATGCAAAAATCTCAAAAAGGCCCATTATCAAACTTTATACCATTATCAAACTCTCTATTTTTAATATCCCGTTCAAATTGATTTCGGATGAATGCTCTAAAAGTGAAAAATGTGGAGAAAACTTGTGATTTATTAGATAATGAAAACGTCCACAAAAAATTAGAGTAATCATCTAGCAAGAGAAAATAATATCTATGGCCCGAAGAGCTCAAAACGGGTGATGTCCAAATATCACAATGGCTAATATCAAAAGGAATAAGTGTGCATGAATTAAAAGAAACAAATGGCAATTGAACATGTTTTTCAAGTGGACATGAACGCCACATAATTGAATTACGTGTTGGAATACATGAAATAAAATTATTTTGTTTGAGGGAAGCCAAAACATGTGCTCCCGGATGACCCAGACGTTCATGCCACAATGAGGGCGCTAAAGCTGCAAATGATGATGGTAACTTGGCTCGATGATTATGTGTGGTGATTGGATAGAGCTCGCCCTAACTATCATATCTCATTAAATGCATCCCCGTCTGAAAATCCTTCACGAAAAATCCAAAAGGGTAAAAACAACAGACACCCAATTATCAGTAGTAAACTTTCTAACCGAAACCAAATTTTTAATTAATTGTGGAGCATGAATGACATTCTTTAAAATTAATGGTGGGTTTGGTGGAGATAATTTGGTAGAACCATAACCACGAATTAGAATAGAATGACCATTTCCGACAATTATACAACTATTTATTCTCAAATTAAAATAGGACGAAAGATTACCTTGGGAGGACATCATATGAGATGTCGCTCCAGTGTCCATGTACCAATTTGCGTCGGGCATAGTTCTTTTTCATCGTCGATTTTCAACACATTTTCCTTGCCTTTTTTCGGTGGGATTATGTGATGAATAACCCGGTGGGAGCGGCAACAGATTTTAAAGAGCCCTGCCCAAGTTGCGTAATGAACATTTTCCATCTCAAGAGTGATGGAAATATGAGTTTTGATGTTGGAAACGGTAAGAGCGGGATGAAATGTGGATTTAGAGTCAGACATTGTTGACCGAAAAAAGAAAAGAATGAAAAAAAAAATTGGGTGGTCGGCCGGTTGGATGGAGGGGGGGGGGGTGCGATGGCGGATGGTATAATTTTTAGGCTAGAATCTTTTTCCTAAACTCTTGATACCATGTAAGAATATTTTCCTCAATTATCATATTCCAAAAGAGTGGTAATTATACCACAAATACAATATCATCTAAGGCTAAGAATAAGATATGATTAGGCTATGATTGTGCCATTAGTTGACTATCTAATCTACCTACCATATACACATGATCCTGATATCAATTACAATTATTGCTAAATAATGATAATAAATAACTATTAAAGATAATTATTATATCAGTATGTTGTGATCCTATTTTTGTCATTGAATAATCCAAGAAGCTAAATACTCCTAGTATAATACTTTAAGTTTGCGTTTGCTTCAAATTTTTGCATTCTGTAGCAGCATGTTTTCTAAAATTGAGGTCAAGATCCTCCACACACAAGTCGATGCTCAATTTTCTTTTTATCAACTCACTAGTCACTATAACTTTAGAAAGTGATTAACTTGATTTGTGAAGAAAGTTATTGGAAGTTTTAGAAAAAAATATGCAAGACATTTGATTTTGGTATCTTGGTTTGAGAGAAAAAAACCTTTAACAACGATGTTCTTAATGTGTAAAATTTTAGTTAAAAAACAAGTTAAATATTCTTTGTAAAATGTGCAAAATACGAGACAATAGATAATATATACACTTTTCTATCAAAAAAAGAAACTCATATACTACTCTCATATAGGGTCCTGATCGAAACAGTAATTAAGAGATCCAAAGGATATCAAAATCAGTCTTTCTAGGCATATGATCTTCTAGCTTATTTGTCAAAAAAGGCTAGAAATCCCTACACTTTACGGTTTAATTCTGGATATTGCATATCAGAAACCAGAATTGCTAAAAGAGGTATATGAAGGCTCATATTCTCACAAGTCACAGAGGACATGACCCTCAAATGAGCCAATGCTAGAGCATTTTATAAGACTTTAGTTCGTCGTCTACTTTGGTAATGTCTAGGATGAAAAACGGCGACTCCAAACGCCTTCTTTACAGTGATAATACAGAGGATTTGACATTGTACAACATGATATAAGACGCACTTTGTTTTGATAGGATAACCAGTGTACCACAAACTTGGTCTATAATCTCCGAATTGTTAAAAGAGTGCAACTAGAACTCCTAACTGGTTATATGCAACATTCATCTAGAGAAGTTTTCCCTCATTGTCTTCAGATTCTCCTTGTTCAGAATGAGTCCCATTTGTTAGTCGCCTATAAGATCGGTCGGATATAAGAAAACATCTGAATGCAAACAGAAGGCATAATTTCTTATGGTACCTCTACGTTTGCCTTCCATCATGACCTTGCTTCTGCTTCCCCAGAGACCGGGGATTCAGGGTTGCTCGAAACAGAAACAGCTTCGTTGCTATTACTTACAGTACCTTGTTGGGACCGTTCAGCAGTAGGTAGCAGTCACTGCCTTGAATGTTCAACTGAAATCTCAGTACTATCAGAGTTTTGATCCCTGCCAAGCATTGCAGCAGGGCGCCTTTGTTTGTTCTCAATAGATTCTGGTACGGAAAGACGGCAAACTGGACAGGTAGACTGTTTTCTTAGCCATATATCAATGCATGAAAGATGAAAACTATGGCCACATTTGGGTATAATTCTCAGAACTTCGTTCTCCTGGTACTCCGATAAGCATATACTGCACCTGAAATTCAAATTGCTTAACCTCATCAACGGACAAACCAATCAAATTTAGGCATACCAATCAGAAAACACTTTATTTAGTTACAACTTGAAAAATACCAGGCTGGATCAAGACGAGGAAATAGCAGCCTGGTCGGTACAATTAGATTTATTATAACCTCAATAAAGAATCAGACCTATGGTTTCGCTCAATCAACATAGACAAGAGGGAACCCCATAAAACACGATAGGGTGCATTCTTTTCATCCTTATGCTTATTTTCTGCTAGCTTAGACAAATAGTACATTGGAACATCCATTGTATTTATTGCCGAATGTTGCACGTAGCACACAGCTCAAACAAATTTTATGGGGTAGCACTTACTGTGTATCTTCTTCTGAGGAGGTGAAAGCCGCGCTGTGAAATTTCATAGTCGGAATTGCAGCAACCACAACTGAGTCAAGCCCGTTAATTCGATGCTCTGGCTGCCAGAATAGGTTTACATTAGTGAATCTGCTGGGAATTTGTAGGAATAACAACTTAAATCACAACTCATAATCGCTAACTGCTCAGAAGAGATATATAATCAATTCTAGTGAAGCAATGTGTGAAAAGAACAAATGGCAGTAGGAAAAAACATCCACAATCCACAATCCGCAAAATAACATTTTGAAATTGACTGTTTATGATAATTAAGCACAAGCAGCAACTTTTCAGAATGCAGCCAAAGATAACAACAGATTCCGAATGCAAAAACGTGCAATCTTTTTCTTTTTTTTGAAACTGAACAAAAACATGCACTCATACAAACTCTTCAAATTGACTAATCAGTCTTATTAGCGAATATTCTCCGAATATTCACAGTATATTTTGTAATTATGATAGATGTATATTTAAGGTAAGTTAGGATTCTTACTGTATTATGAATCAACCTCTGTACAACTTGTTGGATATTGTAAAGCAGTACAGGAAGTAAATAAATATTACAAGTGTTCGAAAGGATAAACAAATAGGCCAATGTTCAGAACTGCCGCAAGTTTGTTGAGTCTTGAATCTTGATAACCTGAAATCAAGAAACACTAAATCTGGATTGTTACAACTGTGTGCTGAGTCGAGTGATTGCACTCTGTCCTTAAGACAAGATTGCCCCGTATATATGCTTTTACGTTAACAGGCAATAGTCTCCGAAGATAAAACAACACTTTAATCTCAACACTACAAAGCAAATAGGTTGAGTCTGACAAAAAAAACAAACACGAAACGCCTTGCTGAAGAAATGGAAAAGGAAGGAAGAGTTTCTGTTTTCGTCCCAACGTTTTGGACTGAATTTCAGTGTCTCTTATGTTTGTCTCGTTTTTGCTGTCTGGTTGGGTGTTTATATTCTGTTTTGTGTAATTTTTTCGTGTTCCACAATTGAGATGGCTGGTTAATGCACACTAACGCCCCCAAAAATGTAGGCAGAAACTTCTGCCTTCCGTCGTTCCCAAATTCAACTTTTCAGAAACTCTAGGGACCAAACTGTAAATATTAAGCAATTTGGGGGTCCAAATAGATAATATCATAAAGTCCCATGACCCGTGACCCGTGACCCGAGCCCGAATCGGACGGGCGGGCGGGCGGCGCGCGTGGGCTTAGCCTTGAACCCAAGCACATCTAGGTCCTCCCTCCTTTAAACACATGGGATACCCCTTGGGGTCCCAAACCCTTAGCCAATTATGAGACTTATAAAAAGAGCAATTCTTCATTTTCCCATTTTCCCACCGATGTGGTAGATTTGTCCCACACCATATAATTCCATGCCTCAAACACCTTACTTCGTGGACCAATATCTCTTTCATTTCTCAACGAAATTTGACGATTCTTGGCCCTACGGTCATCTATTGACTTAGTAGATTATGCACGTGTGAAGAGACAAAGCCTCCAACATGCGGAACCCTAGTGTTTAATTCATTAAATATGGGTGGACGCACCTCCCCACCAAAGGCAAATTTCCAACACAACTATATATATTGTGATTAATGAAATAAATACCCAAGAGAAATTATTCCATACTTACATGGTATCAAGAGCCTAAACCTAAACTCTACTCTTTTCCTTTCTTTTTCTCTCGGTCGAAACCACCAACCTTCCCTTCCTCTCGGTCGGCGCCTACACGGTTGCCACCATGTCTTCTCCCACTAATTCTGGTTCATCCACTGGCACACTTGACAACCCCTCTCAACGTTCATCGTCTTCTTTTCATCAGGCATTCGCCGCTAACAACATCAATAATTTTATCCCTATAATTCTTGACCAAGAAGACTGCCAATATTCCATGTGGATGGAACTATTCTATATTCATGCATGTGCATACAATGTGCTCGACCATATTGATGAGTATGTTCCTCGTCCCACCGATGTTGCAGACTCAACCTGGCGTCACCTTGACGCCATCGTCAAACAATGGATCTACGGCACCATCTCTAAAGACTTGTTGTGCACTATCATGAAAACAGGTGCTACGGCACATGAACTTTGGGTTCGGCTAGAAGAATTTTTTCAGGACAATAAAAATACTCGGGCCGTGTATTTGGAAGAACAGTTCAACAATACACGTCTCGAGAATTTTAACAACATGTCCGAATATTGTAAGCCACTGAAACTTATAACCGACCAACTGTCCAACGTAGGGACTTCTATTTCAGAAACCAAGATGGTGCTTCAACTAGTTGCTGGTTTACCAAAAGGTGATTATGATACACTCGCAACGATGATTCAACAAGTAGACCCTCTCCCAAGTTTCAACAAAGCACGTTCCTAACTTTTCTTAGAAGAAACACGTCGTGCTAAACAAGATGAGCACAATCACAAGGCGTTAGCCGTTGATGGCATGACTCCACCGGCGGCCAACACCACCCAGCCACCACCACAAGACCACCAGCAGCAGCAGTCCCGCGGCGGAGGGCGTGGCGGCAGAAGCCGCTGTAACAACAATAAAGGAAAGGGTCGCGGCAACCGCAACCAGCAGCCAGGCCCAACTAATACCTATTTACCGTGGCCTGGACAGCAGCCAATATGGCCCAATCAACAGAACTGGGCTTCGCCTGCATGCCCATACCCAACTGCAGGGCTGTTCCAGCTGACTGCAGTCGCCTGGCTGTTGGGCTCTGCCCGGCCAGCGAGCGAGCCCGGCGGCAACAACAGCCCACATGGTCTCGGTCGGCCCAAAGAAGAATCGCAAGGCGGCGGCTGGCCCCCACTGATTTGTGCCAGGCCTACAACACCATTAACCTTCAACAGCCCGACGAAAATTGGTACATGGACACTGGAGCCACATCTCACCTCACCCGGTCGCCAGGTAACTTATCTCAACTACTTCGGTTAAAGTGTCCTCAATTTATTACTGTCGGCAATGGTCATCGCATTTCAATTGAAGGTTACGGTAACACACACACCAAACATCCCCACCCGCCTTTCTCCCTAAACCACGTCCTCTACACCCCTAACATCATTAAAAACTTAATCTCTGTCAGAAAATTCACTCGCAATAATTCTGTGTCTATCGAATTTGACCCTTTTGGTTTTTCTGTGAAGGAACTCAATACGGGGAAAATTCTTACGCGCTGCAATAGTGTGGGAGACCTCTACCCCTTCACTCAATCTTCCGCTGTCAGACCGCAAGAACTTCTATCCCTTGCGACTATCTCTCCCTCAACTTGGCACAATAGACTCGGACACCCCGGAGATCCTGTTTTTACTTTTCTTAGGACTACTAAGCGTATTCAATGTAATAATGGGAAACTTGCCCAACACTGTTTTTCTTGCCCGCTCGGCAAACATACTCGCCTTCCATTTATGTCATCCAACAGCGTTACGTATTCACCTTTTAATATTGTTCATGTTGATTTGTGGACATCTCCGATTGTTAACTCTTTGGGTCACAAATTTTATCTAGTATTTTTAGATGATTTTTCACATTTTGTCTGGATTTACCTATTAAAATTCAAATCTGAAGTGTTTGCCAAATTCCTTGAATTTCAAAAATTCATTAAAACACAGTTTGAAAAATCTATCAAATATTTCCAATGTGATAATGGACGTGAATTTAATAACTCGGCATTTCACAATTTCTGCTCTAAGCAAGGCATGGTTTTCCGTTTTTCTTGTCCTTATACTTCCTCCCAAAACGGAAAGGCTGAACGAATTATACGTACCATAAATAACATGGTTCGCACCCTACTGTTTCATGCGTGTCTTCCACCACCTTTTTTGGTCTATGCTGTTAAAATGGTAGAATCCCTCCTTAATATTTTACCAACTAGCACTCTCCAAAACAAGACCCCTACCGAAATCTTATACTGTAGGTTCCCATCCTATGACCATCTCCGTATTTTCGGCTGCTTATGCTACCCCAACATAGCCTCCATTGCACCTCACAAACTTGTCCCTCGCACCCTGCCTTGTGTCTTCGTTGGTCTCTCTCCTACTCATCGGGGCTACCTGTGCTATGACATTGCCACTCGCAAAATCATCGTCTCCTGTCACGTCACCTTTGACGAGACGACCTTTCCTTTTTCAAACCTACAAAAATTTCAGACCACCGATTACACCTTCCTCGATGAACCGAGTCTGTCCCCGGCTATCCAATCTCTGTACCAACAGCAGCCTACTGTTCCGACAGAACATATAGTCCCGTCCCCGCCACTGTCCGGGACCAACCAAACACATCCCTGCTCTCGGTCGAACACCTCACCAACACCCTTGCTGCCTCCAGTCGTGTCTCCTGCCCCAGCAACACTGCTGTCCCCCAGTCCAGCACCCATAAGCCTGCAGCCTCCCAGTCCGGCAGCCCTGCTGCCTACCAGTCCAGAACCTGTGAGCCTGCGGCATACCAGTTTTGGATTTGGTACCTAGACCAGACAATGTGAATGTTATCGGGTGTATGTGGCTATTTCGTCACAAGTTCAGAGACAGTGGTGACTTGGAGCGGTATAAGGCAAGACTAGTTGCCAATGACACTAATCAGCAGGAGGGTATTGATTGTGGTGAGACATTCAGTCCGGTTGTTAAACCGGCCACTATTCGGACTGTTCTCAGTATTGCTATGGGTATGCATTGGCCGATTCATCAGCTTGATGTCAAAAATGCATTTCTTCATGGGGATTTGAAAGAAACTGTGTACATGCATCAGCCCCTTGGCTTTGTTCATCCGACAGTTCCGCAGTTTGTATGTCGTCTCAAGAAGTCATTGTATAGCTTGAAACAGGCACCCCGCGCTTGGTATGATCGCTTTGCCAGGTATCTTATGCAGATCGGTTTTATATGTAGCAGGTGTGATAACTCTCTCTTCACTTTTCATCGAGGTAGCAGCACTGGTTATTTGCTATTATATGTGGATGACATTGTTCTTACTGCCTCATCCGACGGTTTGAAGAATGAAATCATTGCTCTACTCAAAACTGAATTTGCTATGACTGACTTAGGCAAACTGAGTTATTTTTTGGGTATATCAGTGACCAGATCTGCAGCTACTATGTTTTTGTGTTAGCGTAAATATGCAGAAGAGATAGTATATAGGGCTAAGATGGAAAATTATGCCAACTCCGGTTGACTCGAAATCCAAGCTCAGTGCCAATGACGGTGCGTCAGTTTCTGATCCCACTCTATATCGGAGTCTTGCAGGTGCCCTTCAGTATCTCACATTCACTAGGCCTGATATTGCATATGCCGTTCAGCAGGTGTGTATGTTTATGCACGACCCCCGAGAGTCTCATTTTGTCGCCCTCAAACGTATTATCAGATACGTTAAGGGCACACTGGACTTTGGACTACATCTCTACCCCTCTGCCCCAACCAAGTTACTCTCCTACACGGATGCAGATTGGGCAGGATGCGCCGACACACGTCGCTCCACCTCAGGCTACTGTGTATTTCTTGGGGATAATCTTATCTCATGGTCCACCAAGCGGCAGGCCACGCTATCCCGTTCGAGTGCTGAAGCGGAATATCGCGGAGTTGCTAATGTAGTTGCTGAGATCTGTTGGCTCCGAAATCTTCTTTTGGAGCTCCAGTGTCCACTACGAAAGGCGTCTATAGTCTATTGTGACAACATATCTGCCATCTATAGGTCTCATAATCCGGTCCAACATCAACGGACTAAGCATATTGAGATGGATATTCACTTTGTGCGAGAGAAGGTTGCTGGTCAAAATATTACACGTGCCTTCCTCCTATCAGTATGCAGACATTTTCACAAAGGGACTACCGAGACAGCTCTTCACCGACTTCCGATCCAAATTTTTAGCGCTCGCCCGCTTCCCGCCCGACCGAGGGGAGTATTAGCGAATATTCTCCGAATATTCACAGTATATTTTGTAATTATGATAGATGTATATTTAAGGTAAGTTAGAATTCTTACTGTATTATGAATCAACCTCTGTACAACTATATATATTGTGATTAATGAAATAAATCCCCAAGGGAAATTATTCCAATCTTACAAGTCTTGTTAGTTGATTTTCTATCTTTTCTGCAGCTCCATCGATACTCAGATAGAAGAGTCAGTGATAATATAATCTCAGTTTCCCACCTTTTGTTCCATGATCACAAAAAACTTTTCTTTATTTGGTAAACTTTGTCAAAACCAGCAAATCAAACTAGAACAAAGTTTAAGCCATCAAATCCTAAATAATTGTACACAAAACAAAAACACAATCAACATCTGTCTATGACTAAACAGTTGTAGCTCTAACACAAATCAAATGCTTTCCTGCAAAAGGGAAGGAAACTCCGATTTCATGAATAAACTAAAATGAAGATGTTGGGGTTGGGGGGGAGTAAGGTTTCCTTCCAGGGGGCAAAAGTGGTTGTATCAACCATGATCACTGATTAAAAATAAAAACCAACAACCATGATAAACATTGATTAGGAAGTAAGAAAAAGTAGTAATATAAGCAAAGGTTACCAGTTCAAGATCAATCCTTGATTCAATCTCAAACATTTGCCTTGATTGCCTTCTGCTTATCCTACCACAAATCAGTCTAGTACAAACAAACACAATAAAAGTTGCACTCATCCCAAAACCAATTATTGTGGTTATCAGATTCATTCCAGACCCAAACATCCCAACCCCACTTTGCTTTTTCCTTCAACCAATTTTTCCAATACAATAAATATTCAATTCAAGAATGAGGGAGAAGCAAAATGAAGAACATCTAGTCAAAGAAAAAAAGAGTATATTTTTACAAAGACCAATTATTAGAATAGATCCACCTGAATAAAACAAATAAAAAGCAATTGAGATGGACTCAACAACTAATGAAAGGAGTACAAATACCAACACCAAGAATGAGATTCACCTTAAAAATCCAAGATTTAAAAAAAAATGAATTAACAAAAAAGATAAAAATAGAAACTTTTTTTAAAAAAAATCCCATCTAAAAAATTGAATCCTAATCTCTTTGGGTGGACTCTAAGTTAAAAGAATTAAGACCAGGAATAGGGATAAATGGATAGTGTGGATGAGAAAAGATGTAGACTCTTTCCTCTTTCTCTTCATTTGCTTTGATTCCTTGGACTTACATCTCACTGGGTCCACTCCAATTTGGGACCCCACAGCTCCAACCCCACCCCACCACCCACCCACCCACCCTTCAATTCAGGGCGGAGCCAACATTAAAGTTATGAGCTTTTCTACTTAATTCCATAATTTTGATTCAAATTTTATATTTATATTAAAAAATATTTTTTTCTAAATATAAATATTTTACTTAGAACTCAATAATTAAAGAGGATTAAAATTCATAAACTTAAAAGTATGGCTTCGTCTCGGTTCGTGTTTTTCATTTACACGCCTATTAAGAAAATATTAATTAGAAGGAGTGTTTGATTATTTTACCTTTATTTATGTTTAAGATATATTTTCTCTTCATTAATATTTAGTCCTGATTGAAGTGTTTGAAGTCTTCAAAACAATTAATGTGAAGGGTAAAATGAAAAAGAGATAATTAAGTTTATCTTGAACTTCAAATGACATGTATTTTGAGATAAATATTTTTAATAAGGACAACAAGTATTTTGGGACGGAGGGAGTAGTATATATATAGAAGGTTGAGGAAAATTTGAGAACTTTGGTGGCCTAAAAGGGTATAAACTTTTTAAGGGAAATGATGGAATTGAAAGTTTTCAATTGTTAAAAAGAAAGTGGATTCTTAAAGATTCCTTAGTGAAAGAATGACAAAGATTCTGAATTCTCTAGGTGATTTGCTCTCTGCTTTTACTTTCAGCCTTTATTGCTTTTTGCTTAAATAGTCCCTTAAGTGTGTTGCTACTTTGGGATTTATGTCCAGTGGGAAACTTCTCCACTTATGTTGCTCTTTCTGAAAGTGTTATTGTGGGCCAGAGTTCAATAATGAGATTGAATTAGAATCACATCTGAATTGGGTTGGGCTCATAAGAAGAAGAATGTCCATTCATTTATGGACTCATTGTTTGCCCACTGCTGACTTGTCTACTACTACCTTGTCTGCTTAAATTACTTTAATTTCCTCGAGGGACTTCAACACTCATACATCTTATTATGTGCTACTTTTTTAAGTCACTCTTCAATTTTAATCTCTACATTTTTTACTTGGTCTAAGCCTCTTTGTTAACTTCCTCAGCTTAGAGTTTGTTTGGCCAAGCAGTTAAAAACGATTTATTTTGAGACGTACTTTTTTTAAAAGTGTTTTCTCAAAAAACACTTTTGGTGAGAAATAACTTGTGTTTGGGTAATTCATTTGAAAAGTACTTTTGATAAGTAGATTGTGTTTGCCTAATTTTCTTTAAAAGTGCTTTTGAGTGTCAAATTACCAAAAAAGACAAGTATCAATGAATGTTTGTTATTAAGATTATTTTATAGAGAGAAAATATTTTAAATATCTATATGAAAGACTTTAATTAAGTTTTTACCTTTATTTAATTAAAATTTTAAGATTCATATTAAAATTTTCAATTAATATAATAAATAAATAAATCAAAAATATATATTAAATATTGATATAATATCAACATGGTGATTTAAATATACTAAAATACATCAACTAAAATAAAATTTAAAATCATTCCACAAATTAAAATTCAAGACAAAATACAACATAAAATTTTAAAAATTTATTAATTATAAGTTAATGGATTAATGAGGAATATACTTGGTAAATACGTATTTATGATAGGAATATTTTTGTCTAGAAGAAAATAAATTTCTGCTTCTGCTTTTTTCGAGAAGCAGACAACCGCGGAAAAACTATTTCTGCTTCTACTTAAAAGCAGTTTTACTAATTAACCAAACAGGCTCTTAGTCACAAGAATTTTAACTCGGCATCAATTATATGTATCTTTACCGATTAATCAACTTTTAAACCCTGAAGTAGATCTTAAAGAGATTTCATTTTCTCATGAATTTATCTTGAAAGTTATACAAAGTTATATAAAAATCTCCTCTTAGTTGGTGGCCACAAGTATGTATCATGAAGGCATTATCAGTACATACTGGCGGATGGAGCTCTTGGATTATGGGTTCAACCGAATTAATATTTTATATATATATATTGTGGATAACGTAATTTTATTAAAATTAAATCGACAAGAAATTTGGATTGTATTCAAGATATATTAGTCCAAATAAATAAATTATGGGCTAATATAAATGGGTTAATTATTTAGCTCCAAAAATATGGATTTAATTAAAATGGTCCAAATGCATTGGGCTATCCCATTTAATTAGGCTACATTCCATGACCCCACTTTGTCAAGTCCAAGATGTCATCTTTCATGAGGCCCTGTTTCGCGCTACATGTCAAATGACGTAGCACACCAAATCAAGCAAAAAAAGTCAATAAGATCATGCCACATGTAAAAATGACACATCATGTCTATTCAAATCAAAGGCTAATGAAAATACGCAATGTGTACCAAATGACATGTTCCGACCAATCAAATATCGTCATATCAACTTAAATCTGATTAGCCGAGAGGAGTCTGTGCTATCACAACTCTTCCATCCTACAACTATAAATAGGAGCCTCATTATTCAGAAAAGGACTAAGAATTCTAACAAGAAGCCAGAGAGCTCGTGGATCAAACGCTGCAAATTTCTCTACAAACTACAAGCATTCAAACACCCAAATATTTCTCTACAAGTTCTAGAAATCAATATGAAGATTCGAGATCAAGCTTCAAGCCCTTAAATTCGAGTACAAGTCAATATCAAGCTCAAAAGCGCTTGAATATATTATCGAAAGGAAGAATCAGAGGATTCATAGAGATTGGAACACTCATATTTGAAATCGAATACTATGATTGTTGCAATATTTTTGTGTCTTGATTATTATTTTCTCGACACAAAATTTATTTTCTACATATTTAAAATCGAATACTACGATTGTTGCGACACACACACACACACACACACACATATATATATATATAATGTAAAATCCTCAATTTACAAGAAGTGTTAGATTTTGAATTCCATAATTTTTAAATTATATAATGAGTTCGGTATTAAAAACTTTAAAGGTTAAACCATAAAAGTTTAAATTTGAATCCACCTCTATTAGTACAACTTATATATAAACTTAAGTTTGTCACATTACCTAAGGCCAATTTCGACATTTGTATGTGATCTGTTTAGACACAATTATTTACGAAAGAGTTTAGCTTTTATGTTTAATGAAAATGGGTATACAAGTGCACATAGAATTAACTTTTTGTACTTCTCAGTCCCATAACAGAACTTGTCATTGTATATTTTGAAGAAGGTGAAAGGTGGATGATTACATCAGTTATCTTGATATCACTCTTCAGCGGATACAATATATTGGTCACGCTAGTAATTTTCAAATTGAATTAACTACCTTTCACTAATTTCTCTTTTCTAATGGAATATTTATTTTGTTGTTAGCTGCATAATGGAGAAGCTGACCATCATTAAACTAGGTGAGATTGAGACTGCTACTATTAACTTGGAATTTTGCAGCTCGGGAGTTATTTATTGGCTACAATAGGGTAACCAATATATTATTTGTCACCCTCCTTTCTAATTTTTACTTCTTTGTTTGACCAGGGTCAACAGTAAGAATCTACCTACTTTTGATTACAACACTGTAATTTCCAGTTGTACTTTGGCATTTATCCATTATTTATCAAGATTATAGATGGAGCCACTAGAGAGTTACTGAATTACGGTTGGAAACATGAAGTATTTTCATTCAGCTAGCATTAATATTGACTTTGATGGTTGTTTCACTTGTCTCTACTGTTTGGTACTATGGATATTTAATATTTTAACCTTATATATCCTATGCTTTCTCTAAAGAGTTAAAAGGGCACACAGAGATGCTCATGAAGTACAAGCATTTTAACTTCCTATTGAAATTGGACAACCACAGCCTGAATTAATATTGAAGCTGCAAATTTGGACTTGTAAAGTAGATAACTGATCTTATTTTCCTAGAGATTGTTGTCCTTCTGCTTTGGTGAAACACGTAAAGTTATTAGGACAAAAATGATTCTCAATGCCCTTACGAGATAATGATGAAAACTGAAATTACTAAATCGTGTTAACATAGAAGTCAGCTCGGTAAATTAATTCCATTCTGCTATGTACTAAGTTCCAAACCTTACTTGAATTTAATACCTTCATCACTAACATATGAGTAACATATTGTCCTTCTGTGATCAAGAGAAAAAAGAAAACCAATAATGCAGCCGGATCATATTGATAATTTATAATTTCTCTGCTTCCTGCTGTTTCTTCCCTTTGCCTCATTTCCACTACTTGAAGATAGTGATTGAGGCTGGACATTATATTGTTGATCAAAATTAAGAAAGTGAAACGATGCATCGATCAGTTATCTGGATAACACTCTTCAATGGATACATATTATAAAGGAGGCCAATGGACAGAAAATTGAAGGGATTAATTAAACCTGAAATAGTTCTTTCATCAGCATATTGTTGAGTTCGTTAGTTATTTCACTTGTCTGTACTGTTTGGTACTGTAACAGATTAACCTTGAACTATCAATTTTACTTTCTCTAAAGGATCTTTAGGAAAGCACAAGGAAATACTTATAAAGTACAACTATATGTTTAACATGCCTGAATTAATATTGATTCTGCAATATTTGCAGTAATTAAACTAGAAAATTGATCTTCTTCATAAGAGCTTCTGCTTATTTTGCTGCTATTTTCCCTATAGCTGTTGGTGTCACACATGGCACATATTGTCCCCTTCGGCTCAAGAATTCTATTTCCCACCAGTCAGCCTTTCACCCATCATGGACGTCATATATCTATTCCATTAGGACTCACTCGCTAAAGGTTGTCCCACCATCATACTACGGAAGTTGAGCTCTAATATAATATATAACCGAGAGACGATGACAGCGCGAGGGGTGATCCTCTTCTCAACTCTTTATTAACTAGAAAATGTGCTTCTACATATAAGCACATAAATGTGACTTTCTACCACCGATGTGGGAGAAAGTTCACTTGAAAAAGTTATTTTTTCAAACTTTTCACTTCTCTCCAATTTTGTTTCCCTCCATTTCCAATTCACACTTCATCTTTAAAGCCCATATTTTAATCTTTAATGCTTTGAATCCCAACAATCTCTCATATGAATGGGAATGATTATATTATGAAAATAATGCATGAAAAAAACTGTCTGATTTACAATTAAGGATTAATTGTATCTGGGTAAATATGTTTTCCTTTGAACTTTCCATAGTGAACATACATTGGGTATACTTGATCAATCGGTAGATGTAATATCCTTGAACCGTCGAGCCTTTATGTATACCTAGACAACATATGTCACACAATTAACCCTTAACCGTTCTTGGTTCTCGTTGTTGTGTTCGTTTCAGCAATGAACACCGCTTGGTTTCATGAGGGCGTAGAGAACTGGCCTTACACTAATTCTCCTTGGAGGTGGAGTACAATGATTCCGCTGTACAAGAACAAAGGTAATATCAAGAGTTGCAACGACATAGGGGTATCAAGCTACTAAGTCACACTATGAAAGTTTGGGAAAGGGTCGTGGAGATGAGGGTGAGAAGAGGCGTGTCTATTTCCGAGAATCAGTTTGGATTCATGCCGGGGCGTTCGACTACAGAAGTCATTCATCTTATTAGGAAGTTGGTGGAGCAGTATAGGGAGAGGAAGAGAGACTTACATATGATTTTCATTGACCTTGAGAAGGCATACGACAAAGTCCCTAGGGAGGTTCTATGGAGATGTTTGGAGGTTAGAGTTGTACATGTGGCGTACACTAGGGTGATCAATGATATGTATGATGGAGCAAAGACCAGGGTACGAACAGTAGGAGGAGACTCGGAGCACTTTCCCAGTGATGATTGGGCTACACAAGGGATCAACTATTTGCCTATTCTTATTTGCCTTGGTGATAGATGGATTGGTGCGACATATCCAAGGGGAGGTGCATTGGTGTATGTTATTTGCAGACGACATAGTCCTAATTGGTGAGACTAGCATCGGAGTGAACGCTAAGATGAAAGTTTGGAGACAGACTCTGGAATCTAAAGGATTCAGGTTGAGTAGGACCAAGATAGAATACTTAGAGTGCAAGTTCAGTAAAGGGAGCGACCATGAGACAAGCGTGGAGGTGAGGCTTGGTACTCAGGTCATCCCTAAGAAAGGAAGTTTCAAGTACCTCGGGTCTATTATCCAAGGAAATAGAGAGATTGATGATGATGTCACATATCATATTGGGGAAGGGTGGATGAAATGGAGGCTCGCATCCAGAGTCTTGTGCGATAAAAAAGTGCCACCAAAACTAGGCAAGTTCTATAGGGTGGTGGTTAAACCGATTATGTTGTATGGGGCGAAGTGTTGGTCATTCAAGACTTTGCACATCCAAAAGATGAAAGTTGCGGAGATGAGGATGATGAGATGGATGTGTGGGCATAGAAGGAGGGATAGGATTAGAAATGAGGATATTCGGGACAGAGTGAGAGTGGCCTCGGTGGAGGATAAGATGCGGGAAGCGAGGTTGAGATGGTTCGGGCATGTGCAGAGGAGAGACACAAATGCACTAGTGCGGAGGTGTGAGATGTTGGCTATGAACGAGTTCATGAGGGGTAGAGGTAGGCCGAAAAAGTATTGGGGAGAGGTGATTAGACGGGATATGGCGCAGGTGCAACTTTCTGAGGACATGACCTTAGATAGGGGGTTGTGGAGTACAATGGATTATGGTAGAAGGGTAGTAGGTAGTTGAGCGTATTCCTACTTACGCTTACAAACTGGTAGTTGTAGTGTTATTATTGTAGGCCTGCTTAGCCTATCATACTAGTAAACATAGTACTGCTTTATAGCCCCCTTGCCATTTAATTTCTGCTGCTATGTGTTTTTAGTGTACTTTGTTTATCTTATTTACCTGTGTTAATTACGGCTTCTTTGTCAGAATGTGCGATCATGACTTATTCGCTTTTGTTATCATCATTTTTATACTGCCTTAAATTTCTTGTATGAGTCTGACCGTGTCGTTTGCTTTGCTTGTGCCTATGCTATGTCTTGAGCCGAGGGTCTTTCGGAAACATCCGCTCTACTTTCCAAGGTAGAGGTAAGGTCTGCGTACACTCTACCCTCCCAGACCCTACGTTGGTAGGATTTCACTGGGTATGTTGTTGTTGTTAACATTAGGTAGTCAACCTGCAAATTTGTGCTATGTTGTACTACTTTAGTTTAATGTTTATTTCAATAATGAGTATGTTGTGTGCACTAATTTTGAAAATACTACTCATTGTTGCATTAGCTGAGGTGTGTTTGGCAAAAGGAAAATGCGCTTAAAAACTGTTTCTATTTTTTCTGCTCTTTAAGCCATGTGCTGATTGTGAATGTCGGTGCCCATGTTTAGTGATCTTCACATCGAATAGTAGAGGAAGTTACAGTAGGTTTACCGTCCTAAAAGTATGACATTCTTTAAACATTAGAATAAAGTGTAGGTGATAATGCCCTCACTAATGAAATTGAGTCGAATAAAGTGGAGTAACTGTACGATATATTGTCTTAACTCACTGGAGCCCGGACAAATTCATGTACGCACTAATAAAGAAATGGACTTGAATATGGTGGTATAATTTGACCAATTTGTGTGTTGAGTAGTTTGATTGTGTATCTAATGTGGTGGGGTTAAGTGTTCATTGTTAGTTTGTGATTGATTGCATAGGTAATCTGGTAATGTAGTGGATTCAATGGTTATTGTTTACGTGCAGTTGCTTAACTAAAAATGGAAATTTTTTGATGGTTGATCCCAAATTCAATGAAAAGGGTTTATGTTAGATACATCTACTGGAAGGAATATTTACATTATCATGTTATCTTAACATAGGGTAAGTACTTATATTATAAATTTCATATTTTACAAATATTTGTCTGTAAATATAATTTGGGATGATCTGCTAGTGTATTTTTCTTTTTATATAGACGGGAGTATATACTTTAATTGTCATGTTTGCTCTATCAGAAATAACATGTCTACTTTTTAATATAGGGGGGGGAGATTTATGTACAGTTTATATTTTTCAGACTTCACTTATGAGATGTTATGGTTGTTGACATGTTGTTGGATTATATACCTTAAAATTTGAAAGGAGCGTGTTTGTTAGTATGTGAAACATTAAGCCTTAGCATTGAATAGTGTGACCGACAAGAGACAGCCTTCCGTCCAGGCCACGTCAAGCCAAATTCCCGCACGCTTCTTGGTTGACTCCATCTACACTTTCCCAATCTGTACCTTTCAATTTGAATTGTGCAGGCTTAATGCAAGTGGTACAAATCGAAAAAAGTAATTTGAAGTTAAGCAACTGCACGTAAACAATAACCATTGAATTGGAATGCAAGTGGTAATGTAGTGGATTCAAATAAAGAGTTCATGTTCCCATTTTAAGCTAGCTTTCAGACTTTATTAAATGGAGCGTGGATAATATAATTTGAGGGTCCAACATCGGTAAGCAAAGAATTGGAATGGGTCTGGTTATACCATGTAAATAATGGATCTTGGGCCTAACTAAACCCCAAAAGCTAGATTTTAAGGTGGAATTGTTCAAGTACATATAAGGAGTCCATATTCTCATTCCATATCTGATGTGAGATTCTTAACAAAAATAATTGTGTTTGGATTAAAATTTATTGTTTTACTTAACATACTCTACAATTTTATTTTTTTAATATTTGAACTCATGATATATCGGTTCGGTTCGGTTCGGTTCGGTTCGGTTTTGTATCAAAAAGGTATGAACCGAATAAAATTCGATTTTTATTTTAAAAAACAGAATCAAACTTTTTAAAAAAAAAATCGAACGTATCAGTTCATATCGCCGAACGTATCGATTTATATCGGTTTTTTCCATTCAAGTGTATCATAATCACCATAAATAAAGTCCAGAAAAATAATTTAAAGTCCAAAAACATAAAGTTTGCATCACATATATTCTTAAAACATATAAAAAACTTCAAATTAAAGTTTGCATCCCACAAAATAAAAGTCCAACACTTAAATAAAATAAACGGGTCGGGGGATTTTTTTTTAAAATTGAATTTTCAACACTGAAATTGACATTCACACCTACATTACCACGAAATTTCGACGTTGAAATTTATTGTATATCATGAGATCTAAACTAAAGAAAAGGGAAAATTAGAAACCGATTTCGGAGAAAACAGAAATTGATTGGGAAAATAGACGTTTTCCTAAAAATTGGCGGCGCCAAACCGCTTTGCGACAGTTTCATCGGCCACGTCTCGAAAAAATACGCAAAATAAAAAAATATCGGGTAAAACGGACATCCGAGCGTAGAGTTATGACCATTTAAAGTTGCACCAATTTACAACTACTTTATCTCCCTACGCTTTATGTCAATGCTTTCGTGATATGTTAATTAAGTTTATGTCGCATTCGACTTCCATAAAAGCTTCATAGATTGGCTTCAATGACTATGATTCAAGGATAGGAGTAGCCTAAAATCAAAAATAAGATTTGGTTTTCCTCTTTAAGCTCTGATAGCAGTAGCCCAGTAGGTAGTCGGCAGTAGCACGACCAAAACGATTTAGGGCAAGCTTTCAATTTTAATTTATACTGGCAATGATTAATTATAAATTTACCCCCGGTTTTTCGGTTCGGTTCATCACCAATACTAAAGAACCGAACCGAATCATTTAACCCTAATAGATTTGATTTTGTAAAGAATCAGTTTTTTTATTTTTTTTAATCGAACATAAATCGAACCGCCGGTTCAATTTAGTTTTTTCAGTTCACCAGTTTTTATGCCCACCCTTACTCGTGATGTGAGTTTTCGTAAATATAGATGGTTAAACGGAGCAACTTTGTGATTGCAACACTTGACATATGACACGTTCTCCCTTGCACTGCTGGTTTCCTTTCGATGTCTTTTTTGTCGCATTTACATGGAGTTACTTAAAAACACACTTTAATAGAGGAGTTGTCATTTATTTCTTCTCAAAGTGAACGACAAATACTTTTAGAGCTTAACAATTTGCCCGTTTCATCGTAAAAGAAATGACGGTTTTTATGTTAGAATAATTATGGGGCAATTCCATAATTATCTCTACTCTCCAATAATCATGACTATGATTGATATTGTAATATCTTTAAATTAGGATTGTAATCTCATTAGTTAGGATGATTGTAATTAGCATCTTATAATTTAGGTAACTCAGATTAGTACTAGCATCTTATTATTATTATTATTATTATTATATATATATATATATACATACATATATATATATATATATATATATATATTGAAACTACTCAAGGAATCAATTCCTACATGGTATCAAGAGCCAAATATCTTTTGCCATAAACCCTACCTCTTCTTCCCTTAGCTGATTTTTTTCTATTCTTCTAGTATTTTCGGCCAAGCATAGGGTTTCTTTTTCATAAACCCTAAACCTAAACACAAATTTCTAAAACCTAAACCTAAAAACTCACCTAGCCGACAACCCCCCCCCCCGGCTAGCACTTGCTTCTATTCTGGTTTTGGCCAACACTTAGGGTTCTTTACTCCACTTCCATCACAACACCACATACTTTCTCTTCTTCTTTTGTTTTGATTTCTTATGGAACTTATGGCCGAAAAACAAAACTTGCATCCCGCTCTTGTCGTTAATAACGTCAAGAACTTTATTTTCATAACCTTGGAAATGGATAAAGGGCAATACCTCTTGGGCGAAATTGTTCAAAATTCATTGTCGTGCTTATGAGGATATAGACTATATCATACCTTCCGAGTTATCATCGAACACCACTACGGTGGACAAAAAGCTATGGTCTCGTTTGGATGCTATAGTCCTTCAATGGATTTATGGCACTATATCAAACGATCTTTTACATACCATAGTGGAGCCAAACTCTACGGCTCAACAGGCATGAGAACGTTTACAAAACATATTTTAGGATAACAAAGTTTCTCGGGCCGTATATCTTGAACACCAATTTACTAATATTAAATTGGATGATTTCTCCAATGATTCCGCTTATTGTCAGGAATTTAAGGTGCTTGCAGACCAACTATCCAACATTGGTTCGCTTGTAACAAATCAAATGTTGGTCCTTCAATTGATTGCAGGGCTCAATGAACAGTATGATGGAATTGCTACATTCATTCAGCAAAGCAATCAGTTGCCTCTTTTCTATGAGGCTCGTTCGAGGTTGATTCTCGAAGAAACAGGGAAAGCAAAACAGGTATCTTCTGGGGCAGTCAACGCCGGAACTGCTCTCGTCTCCATCAATTCATTTTCCGCAGATTCTCAGCCACAAAATTCTGGTTCGGGTGGTAGTGGCAATCGAAACAATAATGGTCAGAAATGGGGGTCAAACCGTAATAATAACAAAGGAAAAAATATTTATGAAAAGGGATTCGGCAGGGCGACAATATCCAACCGGTCAGAGCAATGGCCTGGGCAAAGTGGCACCACCGCCTACCCATTGGAAATCAGTAGGGACAGTACTCACCGTGGGCCTGGGCCCAATAGTGGGTTGCCCCGCCATGTCCCTATCCAACTTCAGCATGGGCCAGACCTTTCGCTTCAAATTGCCAACCCGGAATTCTAGGTTCGCGTCCACAACATGCATTTGCAGCCCAGGCACCATCTTCTATCGGCTATGCACCCACTGACATTGAACAAGCCATGAACAACATGAATCTAAGTGTTCCAGATGAGTCGTGGTACATGGACACATGAGCTACGTCCCACATGACGGCATCTTAAGGTAATCTCTCATCTTATTTTAATATAAGCAAAAATAAAAAATATTGTTGTCGGCAGTGGGTAGGAAATTCCAATTCGTGGTGTTGGTCAGGTAAAATTACCCCTTCCACACCCACCACTATCCTTGAAAAACGTCCTACATTTATCAAAACTGATTAAAAATTTGATATATGTTAGACGTTTTACAATTGACAACAATGTTTCTGTGAATTTTGATCCGTTTGGCTTTTATGTGAAGAATTTTCATACGGGGATGCCACTAATGAGATGTAATAGCACGGGGATTTGTATCCCATCACCACTATTTCCAACAATCGCATGACCAAAACATCAACATTTGCCGTCATTTCTCCTATTATATGTCACAATCGGTTGGGACACCCAGTAACACCAGTTTTCAATAATATTAGGAAGAATAAATTGTTCTCTTGTAACAAACTTTTTGACTCTTCTGTTTGCCAAATTTGTGTGTTTGGAAAATATGTTAAGCTTCATTTTGCATCCTCTACTTCACATACACTTATGCCATTTGATCTCTTGCATTGTGATTTGTAGACATCACCAGTTTTGAGTTCTGCATGTCATAATATTATATGCTCATTTTAGATGATTATTCAAATTTTCTGTGGACATTTCTCTTAGGAAATAAATCTCAAGCCTATACCATTTTAAAACAATTTAGTGTTTTTATCAAACCTCAATTTGACAAATTCATTAAATGTTTTCAATGTGGGGGTGGGGGTGGGGGTGGGGGTGGGGTGGGGGAGAGAATTCATAAATGCCCAATTTAATGAGTTTTGTCACCAAAGTGGGATGTCTTTGCGTCTTTCATATCTACATACATCACCACAAAATGGGAAGGCCTAAAGAAAAATTCGAATAATTAACAATATGGTTCACACTCTCTTTGTTCATTCGTTTACACCACCAAATTTTTGGCACCATGCACTTCAAATGACCACATATCTTTTAAATATTCTTCCTATTAAACTGCTCTACAATGTGTCACCTACACAAATGTTGTACCACCGTCTCCCATCTTTTACACATTTGAGGGTTTTGAGTGTTTGTGTTATCCTTTATTTCCATCCACAACTATTAACAAACTTCAGGCTCGTTCTACTCCTTGTGTGTTTTTGGGATACCCACTAAATCATAAGGGATATAAGTGTTGATATGACAAATGGGAAGATCATTATTTCTCGTCACGTTATTTTTGATAAGTCTACATTCCCGTTTGCTAAATCTCACGTGGCATCTTCATCTTTATATGATTTTTTTGGACGATGGAATACATCCGATTTTGAATCACCATTTAAACACCAAAAAAATATGGGTCCCGCCCAACACAACAACCTAACATCCCAGCCCAACTACAAAATGTGACTGGGCCAGTCAGAGGAGCAGAGGTCACTACATCTCTTCCTTCGGTCTCATCCTAGTCCATATTTAGTTGCGGGCAAGCCCAACCTTGGACAACCTTTACCCCACTGCCCGTGCACCAACCCACTGTTTTGGCCCAACCCCGGACGGCTAACCAACCCACTAGCATACCCGACAGCCCAACTCCCCAACCTCGGATCATTGAAGCCCGTGCAATGCCCATAATTTTTCGCCCTAAGCATCATTTTAACCTAACAGCTTCAGTCCAACCATCACCACTTCCCAAAAATTCCAAAGCTGCCTTATCCGACATGAATTGGAAAGCTGCCATGTTAGACAAATTTAATGATCTTATTAAAATTAAGACGTGGGGATTAATACCACGTCCATCGATTATGAACATAATTCGGTCTATGTGGGTTTTTTGTCATAAAAAGAATTCTGATGGGTCTTTTGCGAGATACAAAACTCCTTTTGTTGGTGATGGCAGGTCTCAGCAAGTTGGCGTGGATTGTGGTGAAACATTCAGTCCGGTAGTTAAGCTAGCAACTATCAGGACTGTTCTCAGCCTGACACTTTCCAAATCTTGGTCCATTAATCAATTGGATGTCAAAAATGCATTCTTACATGGCCACCTATAGGAAACAGTATACATGCATCAGTCGTTGGGTTTCCGAGATTATAACCGTCTAGATCATGTTTACCTGTTGAAGAAATTCTTATATGGTTTGAAACAAACTCCTCGGGCATGGTATAACAGGTTTGCATGATTTATTTCTAAATTGGGTTTCTCTCACAGCAAGTCCGATCAGTCATTGTTCATTTATCGGAAGGGCACTGACATGGCATATATACTTCTGTATGTCGATGACATTATTCTCACGACATCATCGACTTTACTTCTCTAGTATATTATGTCCCTTCTTGCGGCTAAATTTGCAATGAAGGGTTTGGGTCCGTTGAATTATTTTCTTGGCATTGTTGTAACTCAATATGCAGGTGGTCTGTTTCTTAGTCAAAAGAAATATGCCGAAGAAATAATTGACAAAGCGGGGATGTCTTCCTGCAAACCATCACATACTCTCGTTGACACAAAGGCGAAATTGAGTAACGTTGCTGGTACTCCACACAACGATCCTACAAATTACCGCAGCCTAGCAGGGGCCTTGCAATATCTGACTTTTACGAGACCCAATATTTTCTATGCGGTTCAGCAAGTTTGTTTACACATGCATGATTCGAAGGAAGAACATATGAAGGCTCTTAAAAGAATTATGTGGTATGTTAAGGGTACTCTTCATTTCGGTTTGCATTTATATAAGTCCTCCATATCGAGTCTCTCATCCTATACAGATGCGGATTGGGATGGCTGCCCGGACACACGTCGTTCCACTTCCGCTTATTGTGTGTTCTTGGGGGACAATCTCATTTCATGGTCGTCAAAACGACAATTCACACTGTCTCGGTCAAGTGCCGAGGCAGAATACCGAGGGGTAACCAATGTGGTTGATGAATCATGTTGGCTTCGTAATCTACTGTTAAAGTTACATTGTCCGATTGAAAAGGCAACCGTGGTCTATTGTGACAATGTGAGTGCGATATACTTCTCCGAAAATCCTGTTTAGCATCAGCGCACAAAACACATTAAAATGGATATCTTATTTGACCGAGAAAAGGTTGCTCGTGGACAAGTCTTTGTTCTCCATGTACCGTCCCGCTATCAAATTGCAGATATCTTCACAAAAGGTCTTCCACGCGTACTTTTTGATGATTTCAAAGACAGTCTCAGTATAAGTGAACCTCCCGCTAAGACTGCAGGGGACTGTTAGAATATTTATGGGGCAATCTCATAATTATCCCTACTCTTCAATAATCATGACTATGATTGATATTGTAATATCTTTAAATTAGGATTGTAATCTCATTAGTTAGGATGATTATAATTAGCATCTTATAATTTAGGTAACTTAGATTAGTACTAGCATCTTATGATTGTATATATATTCTATCGTTGGAATGAAATTACCCAAGGAATCAATTTCCTACATTTTATACGTAATTCCTTTAAGATTTTATCATTGATTGTAATAGTTTTAAAATAAAATTCATATAATAAGTACAATAAATAATAAATTCTTACTTAAGAAGTGTAGTAGAGATATTAATTTTGACTCCTCAACAATAATAATATCAAGCATAATATAAAATGGGACGAATAGAACAATTTTTAGGTTGGTATTGAATACTAATTTACTATCTTTTCACTTGTTTTAGAAGAGATATAATTACAAACTACAAACTAGAGTAAAAGTACATCAAATATTTCTAAAATGATTAAATCACAAATGTAATTATAGTGTTCCCATGTTGGAACTAGTGTGTTAGTTCTGCATGTAAGTTTTTATACTTGAAAAACTGATTGGAAAGGGGGGGGGGGGGTAGGAGAGATTTGAATATGTAGTGTGCATGGCCATGTCAGCTAAGAAAGAGAGTGGTAACATTGTTCAAAAGTCGTCCAGTTGACCATGTGGGGTGGGGTGTGGGGGTTCAGATTTCAAGTGAGTAATATCTTTACTATTCCACTAATCAGACATTGTATAGTAGCAATCATGTAAGTTCATGACTTGCCTATATTTTTGTAGCACATGATTTGGTTGTAATTTAATTATTGAGGAACCTGTTTATCATTACTTCTCTTTTCAAAATTTGAACTTCCTAGAGTACAAAACAGAGCAGACAGATAATGCAAAAAAGAAAATTTCTTTTTCCAAATTATTGCACATATTTTTGATAAATAAGATCTAATGAGATGGAGAGAAAATGTTAGTTTGATGTGTCATATACTCCGCCTACTAGTTATAGAACTTTAATATGGTGAATCTTTGACGTGTTTAGTTTTTTTTCTTTTAAAAAAATTAAATTATCTGATGTGGAGATGATATGAGCCAAATTTAAATGGAGAAATATGATTCATGATTGATTCATATAATCGACCTCAATTTATTTGAGGTTGAGGCCCGATTGTTATTTTTTCTTTAAGAATTGTCGTTGATGTATCTGGAAATGGTATTGTTCTCTATTGCAAAATGGGACTCAGAAATCAGAAAATTTGCATACAATTTGAATTTGAAAGGACCATTTCATGTGTAGTACGATTTGTCACTTATTATAAACTTGCAATGATGTAGGTCAATTTAGGGGTGACCGAAAAACTGACATTGATCTTCTTTTTGGCAAGCCAATGTAAGAAAATATCTTTTGTCTATGTGACACTCTTTTTATTTTAAAATGTTCCACATATTTGAATTTTTAAAATTTCAAATTTATTAAACTGTTCAAAATTCTACCCTTATTTAATGTGACATTTTTGTAATTAATTTAACTTTACAATTATTAATTTCCAGATTCCATTTATGAAATTTTACTCTATATGTTGTTAATTATTAATTCTAACTTTCTTCCAAAATTACTAATACTATAACACACGAGTCAAACCAAAATCTTAAGACTTTTTATTTAGTGTTAATCATATTGTTCAAAACAATCACGGGTTGATACTTAACTCTATAGCTACATATCTTAACTCTCAGTTTACTGTAATGCAATATAATATCATGTGAATACTTTTAACATCCTTTTTTTTTTTTTAAATTTCAGGATAGCTGTCTATGTAATCTTCATATAGATACTGGAGCTTAGCAAGTGGCTTCTTTTTGTACTAAAAAAACAGCAATGGCTTTTTTTTTTTTTTTGATAATCCAGGTCTCCAGGCTTGCGCCTGACTACGTCCTGGAGGTAATAGCACCGGTCCTTCAACACTATTACCAGGTAAATCGCGGGATGTGCTCTGGTGGCCAGTTTTCTGAGAGCGTACAACTGATCAATGAGACAAGATCAAATTCCCCAACATGCAGAGTTTCTTCGTGCTTGCGGGGAATCGAACCCACGATGTCCCATGCCAGAGCGCCTTATAGCGCCCAGGCTTTGCCACTGGACTATGCCCCGGAGGACAAACTAAGATAGGGTAAACTTTTTAAAGTGACTGATCCCACCGCATTACAGCCCCATACCCCAGAAAACTCCACCTCCGGCCTGGCCCTACGGATTAGTATACACCGCCTGGCCCTATGCGTATGGAGGGATTTTTTTGGGGGAACACAGTTCTACTCTCGCTGATCAGAAGACTCGAATACGGAACCTCAGACAGCAATACCCTAATATATTGGTCACTGGGCCAAACACTTTGGATGCGAATGGCTTCTTTTAAGTGCTATTTTTGGTAGATTTTACTTTTTCCACTCTTATTGGATAACACAATTGAATTCCATTTTCCGTGAAAGTAACACTTTTTTATCCAAAAGTGCCACTAAGCAGTACAGTGCCAGCTACACTTAGTAGTAGATCACCCAGCCACCACCATGAAACCTTTTCAAACAGCAAATACTAACTCCGTCCTAATAAAATAGTCTTAGTTTGATTTGATATGTGATTTAAAGATTAAGAGATAACTTTTAAAATATATGATTTGAAATAAATTTTTAATATTTATATAATTATATATTTATTTTATAAAATTAAATTATTTTTAAATATATAAATATATTAATTTTTTAAAATAAACTAATAAAGAAGGTAAAATAATTTAAGGGTCCCCTTCACTCACACGTGGCAGCTTTACTCTGACAGATCAGCCCCTTGGTAAAATAAAACAATTCTTGTAATAACACATTCAAAATTTCAATCAAACACCAACGGTCTGATTCACTGTTCCAATCGTTCAATTACAACCGTCCATTGCTCAACAGCTGTATTATTATTATTGGAAAGAATCTAGGTGACAATAAGACAGGTCTGTATCTGACATTTTTTTTTATATTCAGTTTTTTGATTTACGTTAAATTATTCACAAAAATAATAATTTCAATCGCTCAACATTACTATCAGTAAATTATGAATGTACTTGAATGATCGGCATTTGAGAACTGAGCAATTAATATGGGATACTAGAGAGATTTGGGGTTTCTTTGATTTTGATTTTTGAATGAAGATGTTGTTTCTCTCTATTCTGTCTTCTTTCAGTACTTTAACTGATGACCTATTTTCAAACTAGGTGTGTGTAACAGCTATAATTTAGCTTCTTCTCATTATTCTAGCCATTTTCTTTCATAAAACAACCAGAATATTCCTTTTAGAAGATGGCCAAATAGGAGTTACATATATTTTCTGGTTTGTGTTCAGCATTGAGATTTGGGGGTGGTTCTTGATTTACATTTCTTACAATATTTTGATCAAAGTTTGTATCTTTTTACCAAAAGGAAGGGCATTTTGGGAAGAAGACCTCAAGCTTGAGAGGGGTTTGGAAGGATTTTAGGATCAAGCTATTTTTGATTCTTTCCAGTTGAGGAAAAAGGGTTCTACTAATTGTTTCTGAGTCTTAAAGGTTGGTTCTTTAGATTTTCTTTCATTTGATATTAAGATTAGACAGGCTGACATTGAGGAAGGGTGTTTCTTGATTTATATTTCTTACAAAATTTTGATCAATCCTTTTTCTTATTTGATCTGATTTGTTATTGTTTTATTCTGAGTCGAGTATTTATCGAAAACATTCTCTATCTCTTAAGTAGTGATAAAGTCTGCTTACACTCTACCTTCCTGAAATACACTTATGGATTACACTGGGTATGTTGTTGTACAAAATTTTGATCAAAGTTTCTGCTTACCCTCTACCCTCCTGAAACTCACTTGTGGGATTGCACCGGGTATGTTGTTGTTGTACAAAATTTTGATCAAAGTTTCTATCTTTTTACCAAAAGGAAGGTTTTTTTTAGAGGAACACCTCAAGCTTGAGAAGAGGGAGTTTGGAAGGATTTTAGGATCAAGCTATTTTTGGTTCTTTCCAGTTGAGGAAAAAGGGTGCTACTAATATTTCTGAGTCTTTCTTCACTTGATCTAAGATTAGACGGGGGAAAAGGGGTCTATTTCTTTGGTAGGTTGATTTTTCAAATCTTGGATAAATCTAGGTGATTAGTAGTGAGTGATCATTATTTATTTGGGATTTATTTTGCTGATTGTGATATTTGCTTGTAGGAACAGTATTGGAAGTCTTTTAAGTTGCTGATAAAGGTTTGAGTGACTTGGATGACAGCCAAAACACTAGTCAACTAGAGGTACTGTATTACAATGAAATTTCTTTTATTGTTATTTATTGCAGAAAATTTGGTGAACATTCTTATAGTGGGAGCTTGGTCCCATTTCAATACCATGTATGTACAACTGAAGATTTAAAAAAATCCTATCTTCTCTTCAAAGCAAAGAGTCTTCCTTTTCAATACTATACCAGCAATGGATATCCATATATATGGGGATAAAGTTGGAATTAAGTTACAAATAGAACTAGTGGACCTGTCCTTTCTTGGAATTTTTGGTCATTTAGATTTAGATCTACTCCATGTTATTATGCCTTTTGGTATGTAGTAGTTGAAGATTTTTCTATTCATCTAGAATCAATGTCCTATTCCGTAGCTGAAAGGTAAGTTATTAAGTTCCATTTTTTCCTTACCAACTTGCCCCCTTTCTTTCCTGTTGATAATATCACCTGTATGGGGGCATTTTGGTCATGGTGTAAAACATTAGCCGACATTTTTAATGGTGTATTTGTAGAAGAGTTCCATCATTTCACTTTCATCAGCTGTCAATGAATCAGTAAATTTGGTTTTACTTTAAGATTTCCATGGTGATTTTTCACTCTACTTGAAAAAACTTTTGAGTGAACTCGTGTGGGGACTACTTTATTAGGTGTTTAGTAATTGTCTGTCGGCTTTCATTTTCAGCAAACCAGATTTCTGTGATCATGCAAAGATACTCTCCAAGCCTCTAATGTTTGGCCTCTCTGTCCTATTTATTTATTGAAGTTCTTTTGCTGATTCCCTATAGTTTAATGTTTTGTGATTGTAACTGCTCCCACAACTTTAACTTTTCTAGCAGAAAAGATGGTACTATTTTTTATACTATTCTGAAACTAGCCACCACTTTTGATGGTTTTAGTTTGTCTGAAGTTCACTTTTTCATCTGAAAGGCATCTTGGTGTTAGCTTTTCTTCCTTAAAAATCACTTCCTTGTGGATTCTCTTCTCCTTTGATTCCAAACTCTCAAAATGGGTTGTTGTCTATGAACTTGATCTATGTTTATTGGATATTTTCCTGTAAAACTTGTCATTGAGGTTCTTGTTTTTCTGAATTGCAGTTCTACTCAGCAGTGGTATAAAATCTGATCCTTCGCGTTTATTTTATATCATGGTGGATGATAGTGGCAACTTGTCAGTTGAAGAGTGGCTCTCGCATGCACAAGAGCTTGTGCTGGTGGCACTTGAGAAGGCAAGAGAGGTTAAAGGATTCCCTGGTAGATGGAAGATGATTATTTCAAAATTGGAACAGATCCCAAACCGACTGTCTGATTTATCTAGCCATCCTTTCTTCTCAAAGAATGCTCTTTGTAAGGAGCAATTGCAGACGGTATCAAAGACGTTAAATGAAGCTGTTGAATTGGCAGACAAGTGCGTGAAAGAGAAGTACGAGGGAAAACTCCGGATGCAAAGTGATTTAGATGCATTGTCAGGGAGATTGGATTTGAACTTGCGTGATTGCGGACTCTTAATCAAGTCTGGAGTGCTTGGTGAGGTTACTTTGCCTTCATCTGTAGCAAGCACATCTGCGGCACCTGAGACAGCAGTACACGGGAATTTACGAGAATTGCTTGCTCGACTTCAGATTGGCCACTTGGAGGCTAAACATAAAGCCCTTGATAACCTTCTTGAAGTCATGAAAGAAGATGAGAAAAATGTTTTGGCTGTCCTAGGTCGAAGCAATATTGCTTCTCTGGTCCAATTATTAACTGCAACGTCTCCTCGAATGAGGGAGAAGACGGTGACTGTAATTTGCTCCCTTGCAGAATCCGGGAGTTGTGAGAATTGTCTTGTTTCAGAAGGTGTTCTCCCTCCACTTATACGTCTTGTTGAATCTGGTACAACTGTTAGTAAAGAGAAGGCCACCATTTCTCTCCAGAGATTGTCAATGACAGCAGAAACAGCTCGTTCTATTGTTGGACATGGCGGGATAAGGCCTCTAATCGACATCTGCCGAACTGGTGATTCTGTTTCTCAGGCAGCTGCTGCTTGTACCCTAAAAAATATATCTGCTGTGCCAGAAGTTCGGCAAGCTCTAGCCGAAGAAGGTATCATAAAAGTTATGATAAATCTCCTCGATTGTGGAATACTGTTGGGATCTAAAGAGTATGCAGCTGAATGCTTGCAAAATCTTACTTCCAGTAATGACGATCTTCGAAGATCAGTTGTGTCAGAGGGTGGAATCAGAAGCCTGTTGGCATACTTGGATGGCCCACTGCCCCAAGAATCAGCTGTAGGGGCTTTGAGAAATTTGGTTGGGTCTGTGTCAATGGATGTTTTAATCTCGCTTGGTATCCTTCCAAGGTTGGTCCATGTCCTCAAGTCAGGATCACTTGGTGCACAACAGGCTGCTGCATCAGCAGTCTGTCGAATTTGCTCCTCAACTGAGATGAAGAGACTTTTGGGTGAAGCTGGATGCATTCCTCTCCTTGTTAAGATGCTGGAGGCTAAAGTAAATGGGGTGAGGGAGGTTGCTGCTCAAGCCATTGCGAGCCTAATGTCCCTTGCGCATAATTGCAGGGAAGTCAAGAGAGACGATAAAAGCGTGCCGAATTTAGTCCAGCTGCTTGATCCAGCTCCTCAAAACACTGCTAAAAAATATGCTGTTGCTTGCCTTTCCTTGCTTTCCTCGAGCAAGAAATGCAAGAAACTGATGATTTCCTATGGAGCAATTGGCTATCTAAAGAAACTTACTGAGATGGATATTCCAGGTGCAAAGAAGCTACTCGAACGCTTGGAAAGAGGGAAATTGAGAAGCTTGTTTAGCAGAAAATAGGTAGGCCAAAAGTTCACTGTCCTTGTACAATGGAATCTTACTCTTAGTCCAATCCATTATCATAATATCAAATGTAGGGATTTGGTAGGTAAATGCTTGTTGATCTATGCCTGGTCAAGGGTTTAAATAAAACCTCCTGATCATTTGTAAACTATTCTCAAGTTCTATTTATCAGCTCTTATCTGCTATAGGCAAAACAGTTCTGTTATCGTCCAATCCATTATCATAATATCAAATGTAGGGGGGGGGGGGGGATTTGGTAGGTAAATGCTTGTTGATCTATGCCTGGTCAAGGGTTTAAATAAAACCTCCTGATCATTTGTAAACTATTCTCAAGTTCTATTTATCAGCTCTTATCTGCTATAGGCAAAACAGTTCTGTTATCGTCCTATTACTTCTCTTTTGTCTTTGTTTATCTCTTGAATGTTTAAGGAGATCATTATACAAAATATCATACGATGAGAACTGATTGGTAGGTAAATGCTTGTTGATCTATGCCTGGTCAAGGGTTTAAATAAAACCTCCTGATCATTTGTAAACTATTCTCAAGTTCTATTTATCAGCTCTTATCTGCTATAGGCAAAACAGTTCTGTTATCGTCCTATTACTTCTCTTTTGTCTTTGTTTATCTCTTGAATGTTTAAGGAGATCATTATACAAAATATCATACGATGAGAACTGATTGGTGGTGAGAAGCTCATCGTTATCAGCTCTTTCACCGACTACTCTGGTATTGTATTACATTCATGAGATTGGCATTTGCCACTAATTTCCAGGATGTGTGATAGTAGCAAGGTGAGTCACACCAATTTCATCTTGCAATCATGCTACTTAACATCAACTTTTTGAAGGCATAAGAAAAGAAAAGGATACTGCAGTTATTCCAGTTATGCAGTTGAGATAACTCGCTTACATCTCGTTTTTTACAAAACCTGTTGCAATTTGAAATCAAGTAAAAATGCAACACCTCTTTGTCCTGAAAGTAAAACCTCATTCTGGACAAATTATTCCTTTTTTTTTTGTTAGTTTGAAGGACATGTATAGTATGTGTTGTATAGGCTTCTATTTTAAATTGTTTTCTTCTAAATTGTGCTCATTCTGTGAAGTGCTTGTGGGTGCTTGCAATGGGGAAGTGCTTTTCTTTCAGCTAGTTTATGGAGATATATCATATACACTTGATCAGTTGATCTGTATCATCGTTTGAGCTGCATGCTAAGATTTGCCAAGGCTATCGATGAAGAAATCACAGGTTGGTTCCTTGCTTCAAACCTGACTTTATTGAAGGCATTCTGCGAATTAATATTCGAATAACATGAAGGCAATAGCCGGCACTGAGCTAGGTACTTTCCGACCAACTGCCCAAACTTCAAAGAAAATTCTCAATGGCTGTTAAATTTTTGTGGGATGTGGCCATGGCTGTCATGCTTCTAGGTGTGTCTGGAGTACTTGCTCTTAGAAAATAGTGTTGTTCTCAAGCCTATTGGAGTTGCTTCAGAAATACCGGAAAGTGAATCACAGGAGGTCACCAGAAGATAGAGTTTGTTGTGCATCAGAATCAGCACATTGAGGGGTCGGCAAGTAGCCCCACACCAAATTTGCCTTTGCTTTGACATTTAGGTAACCATCAGTATCAAGCATACAAACATGAAAGTTATAAACCCTGTGGAGGATCAATATCTTGAAACTCCAATGAAGTCAGCTATTCCCTAGACTTAATTAAACATCTTTGGTTGTTGGCTACATCGAGGATTGCTGCACTCTGGTTACAAAAAATTATTAGTCATAAGTAGTATAATTATAGGAAGAGCAGTATGAATATATGTGTCTAATCCTTTTGTCCTAGGATTATAGCATTGCAAATTAATGGTGCAAGCAAGGGCAATCTAGTGATTAAGGTATGCGTTCATTGAATCCAAGAGCTTTTTTTAAGATCGGAATATTAAAAAATCACTAAATAACACAACTAATAGATTTCGAATGCAGAAAAATTAGGTGAGATTTCATTGAATTTCTAATCCGAACTCATAAAGTTCTCATTTGAAATCGCCTTGATGCACGGTGAAACTGCAATCACTATGGCTGCAACTTCAATTCCAGCAGCAGCTTTTGCTCAACTAAATTTCAACTGTCTCACGAATGTCCTTAATTTTTTAAATAAACAAATGGACAGGCAAACTTATTACTTTATATAAATGAAAGGAAAAATGTGCAAATATATCTCTCAACATTGCGATACAGAGCAAATATACCTTTTGTTAAAAAAATAATATATATATAACTCTGTCATTACACAAATGATACAAATATATTCTTTCGGATTTATAGTACGTTTCTAATGTTTTGCAGTGTCTAAGAGGGTTATTCTCTTTTTAGTTTTTTTCTTTTTGGCAGGTAGTGAAACGTTTGATTTCTTGAATAACAATGAAACCATGCCGTGGTAAGTATTAGTGTAACTAGATGTCTGATGCTCGTGTTGCGCACGGGCCCAACATGTAACTTGGAGCATTTTACACGTTTGAACTAGGGGTGGCCAACGGAATGGGGTAGGGCGTAGGGGTGAGCGGGTCCGGGTACCCTAACATTTTTTAACTACCCGGACCCTACCCGGTAAAAGATCGGTTCCTAAATTTACTACCCGGAACCTACCCGTAGCAATCATTACCCGGAACCTACCTGACCTCAAGGGTCCTAGGTTCCCTGCACCTCAGAAATAAAAACACAAATTAAGCAATAATTTTTAAGCCTATGAGAATAAAAAAGAGTTCTAAAATAATTTCATCAAGTAGTTTTTTAGCCTGCAATCGGAGTTTTTAGTACTCTTGTAAGAAGTTTTAGAAAACTTATTCATTGTAGAAAAGCTAATTACATTGCAAAACCTAAAATTGCAAGTCAAATTTGACACTCAATTAATTGAACGTGTTGATTTCAAAATAAATTTGAAAATATCTGAATTAAACTTATTTTCGTGTTCATAAGCTCTTCGATACAAAAGAAAAGCTTTATTATACTAGGAAATCCCTAAATTTCATCTTCACAACTACAAAAATATACACAAATTTTAAAAATAGATTTACATTTCAAATAAAAATATAATACAAATTGAAGATGAGTATCGCCTGAAATAGAACATAAGCATATGATATTAAAAAGAAATTGAAGAGTTAGATATGAACCCATATGCATTTTAGGAATGACATGAACACAACCAAAGGAGAGAAAGAGGCAAAGGTGAAGCTTCAATGATGACAACGATGAAAGTACCTGTGAGAAAGCTTCAACAACGACGACGATGAAGCTCGGTGGTGTAGCTAAAACGCCATTGTTATTGAGAGAGTTTTGGGGTGGGGAAAATCAATGTGCAGGCGTGCAACAAATAATTTTGGAGAAAGTTAAAAGTGGTCCAAATGTTTAAAAAAATATATTTAATATTTTATCGGTTCCGGGTATCGGTTCCGGATCCGAATACCCTGTCTCTATTTGCCGGAACCGGACCCGACATTGATCGGTTCCTAATTTTACTACCCGGACCCTACCCGTTATTATAATATATCTACCCGGAACCTACCCGTTAGTGTCGGTTCCGGTCGGGTATCTGGGTACCCTGTACCCGTGCTCACCCCTAGTAGGGCGGGAACGGTACCCGGCGGGACTAGCGGCCGGTACTAGCAGTTTTTTCTGTTGTCCCGTCCCGGTTCCGGTCCCGTCGGAAAAAGGGATCGATATTATCGGTGCGTGAAGGGAAGGGGTCGGGATCGGGTTTTTTTCGGATAATTTTTGTTTTTGCATTTAATTTTTAAAAAAACATACAAACAAGATAGTGTAATAAAAACATCACAATGTTATTTTTGTGCTTCTTATATTATTTAATAGAAATATTTTTTTTTGTAATACAATTGTCAAAATTGCAACTTTGTGGTGTTGAAAGTTGCAAATAACATAGTAAAATTGTAATTAAAAAAATTACATATTTAAAAACACATTTTCTAGTTTCTTTATAATTTCTTGTGGTTCTTCGGTTGGAATTGGTATTTGTTGGTGAAATTGCTCGACGTCGCTTCCACCTCTGTCAGATAAGATTTCGTTGTAGTTTTCGTCTTCTTCGTTGATCTCTGATTGACCGCACCTTCTCCGCTCCGCTCGTGTCCAATCTCTGAATAATACTGCAATCTCCACGCTGTCTCCCGCTAATGAGTGTCTGTGCTCTCCTATTTGAAATCTGTCGGCCGAAAAAACGCTTTCAAACGTTGTTGATGACGCTTGAATGTTTAACACATCTCGGGCCATCTTTGACAGTGTCGGAAATGTCTTCTCATTCTCCCTCCAACATTTCAGCAAGTCTTCATGTCCTTTTTTATTGAGAACTACTTGGTACAGTACAACACCCAGCAAAACAAAAACATCAAGCTCGCTAACTTGGTTAGTAGTGTTACCACTATACATTCTATTTCTAAGGATAAAATTGTTATGCAATGGATAACTCCTTTCTTTTACAGACAAATTATGATATTAAGATTACATTATTTTTAACACGTATTACTACGTGACGTACTTGTATTTGATTTTTTATTTTTAGAATTCTTACTTGCATCTTAGTAGAGCGCACAAGAGAAAAACAGACCTCAGCTGACGCTCTAAGCCTATCACAATAACAAAGTTGCACCGCATCAGTCCTCTTATATAGAAATAGAAAGCCAACTCATATTATTAGTAAAATTAATTTAAATTATATATTTATAATGTAAAAAATATTCATACCAATTAATTCATTTATAAAGTAATCATACATAATTTTTTCATAATAAATACGTCAGCAGCATGACAAAGTTGACAAATAATATGTTACCTATACAATATTCTCCTTGTCCCAATTTATGTGTCAATTTAATTAATCTTCAAACCTAAATTATATTACATTAATTTAATATTTTAGAATTTAAATATAAATATTTAAAAATTATATATAAAATACTTTAAATTGTATTTTTATGTTAATTCAATGAATAAATATACTTTAAAACATTAATTAAAATTCATATAGTTTGAATTTTTAAAAAATGAATAATATCCTATATATTGTGACAAAAAATAATAAATTAAATAGTATTGATTATACAAAAAAAAGACAGCTTGTTTGGATGGTTGTTACCTTTTGTATTTTATTATATTATTTTGCTAGTTTGAATATAATATTTATTTAAATTTTATTGTATTGTTAAATTCTTTATTATGTACGATGAAAAATTTATTTTATGTAACGATCATTTGGTATGATTGCATAGTTATTTTTTTTCTCATTTTGGTTGTTTTTTAACTAATAATTTAATTTTATCCTTCACCATACCTTTTAATAATAGTTCTATATATCCTAGTTTTTAAGATTTAAAATTTAAATATTCAAATGGTATATTCACTAAAATATTACAATATAATATAATATATGAAACGATGGGTGACAACCCTCCAAATAAGGTGTAAAAAACAAAATTTTGGAGAGTAAAGTTTTAGGAGAAAAAAAAGAGAGGACCAAGCAAGCAAGGCCTTATCAACAAGACACATTCTATAATCAACCCAAAATCTCTTTCCTTTTTTAATATCTTTATTTATTTAGGTGTTGTAAATATCAAGGCAAAAGTCTGTGGCACAGATCCCCGTAAGCCAACTCTCTATATAAACTTTCTTTATATCTCTTTTTTTGTTCAATTCACCAACCCTTCAGCAGGTATCAAAATTTATGCTTTTGATTCCTTTGTTTAATTTTTTATCAGAGTGCTCTGTTTTATGGAATTCTTGTATTACTGAAATTAAAACGTGTCAAACTCATGTGTCTTTTATTGGTGGATATTTGAATCTTTAATTTAATAGGTTCCCTGAATCTATTGAATCCTTAATCCTTGGGGTTTAGTTTAATATTCTTTCTGATTCTATTGAATCTTTAATCACTGGGTTGTACTTTTCTTCTACAAAAAAAGATTGAATTTTTAGCTAATTATTTGTTTCATTTGTTTTATTAACTTTCGGTGTATCTGTTGATTCGTTTCAAATATATACATATGTTGCTGTTTATTAGTCCCTGAGGCAAAGATGTGTTTTTCCCCCCAAATAGTCTAGTGCTTTTGTTTGCCAATGACGGTTGAGTCTAGGATTTTCCAGTTTTAACTTTGTTCTTGAGCATGTTTGAGTTTAACTTGGAGTGATGAGCATGAGAACTGGTGAAATTTCTAAGTACCTAGACTTGGAAGGAGGTCAAGGATTTGGTTGTGTTTTCGAATCAATTCAGCATGTCTCGGTTCCTTCTTTTTTCATCTTGGGAAGTCTGCTCTTCTGCCATCCTGTCTGGTTTAGTTTATGTAATCTGGGTAGTCTATTGGTATGTATAATGATTCAAGATGTGGAAATAGGAACTTGGAGGCATATCACTTTAGGACAATTGGGGTGAAGAGTATACGGTTGATGGCTTTTGCCGAACCAGTAACATTTCTTTTTGATACTGAGGAAAAATAATACTGGGGTGGTGAGGGAGGGATTATCAATGAGATATATTTGAAATAGCTTGTAAAAGCTTGGATAGAGCCTATTTTTAGAAAACGAGGGAGCGCTACAAGCTATACTTGATATCTTTGAAACAAATTAATGAGTTAAGAACTGCATAACAAAATCTTGGGGAACACAAATTCACATTTAGTTGTTACATGGAAACAAAAACATGAAACCTGATTGTTATGAACAAATGGTAGTCATTGTTTCATTTGTAATAAAGGCTATCTCCTTCCAGCATAGTTACAAGGCAGAACCTTAGTTTGCATAGCTCATAGAATCTGCTTCTTTCTCCAATAATGAAACTGAGATGTGTATCCAACAATAAACATAAATTTTGTAGCTCTGCTCCGTTATAGTCATCGTCATTTGATATTAATTCTTTGGTTATCAGAGTCATTTGATTGTTCATCTTGGTTTTGAACTCTCATCTCTTTTTAGTTAACCTGTATTTGAGATGTCAATAGTTGCATTCTTGAGTAGTAACTTTTCTCCAAAATTGGTGACTCTTTTTTCCTCCTCTCTATCCCTTTTTCGTAAGGGAAACTTACAAGCAATGGACATAAACATGTTTAGAATACTCTAGACACCCAGAATCATAGGCACATTCTAGGCGTTGTAGTTTGTCACGTTTATTTGCAACAAATATAAAATGAGGTTGTCTATTAGAGAAGTAAGCAGTTTGCTTCTGAACATTGGCCAAAGCATATCAAGGGCTTTCTCTTGTCTTCCTACCACATATCCAGTTTCCTTAGTATATTAACCTTGTGCATTTCTTATTTTGCAGTATTTGCAGAGTAAAATGAGTGGCCTAGATGCAGCCAGAGCAGAACTTGCCCTTGCAGTCTTGTACTTGAACAAAGCAGAGGCAAGGGACAAGATATGCAGGGCAATACAGTATGGTTCAAAATTCCTGAGTAATGGAGAGCCTGGCACTGCGCAAAATGTTGACAAAACAACTAGCTTAGCAAGGAAAGTATTCCGTCTTTTCAAGGTTAGGATACAATGCATTTTGGCATATCTGTTTTAAGAGCATTTCTATTGTCCAAACAGTGGTACTAATAATAAGCATTTATTTTCACCATTATCTATTATATCTCTTGAGTCTTGTGTCCTTTTCTGCTACAGTTTATCAACGATCTGCATGGACTTATTAGTCCAAGTGCCCCAGGAACCCCACTTCCACTCATCTTGCTGGGAAAGGTAAACACCGACTCTCTCTTCTTGTGATCTCTTTTTTATTCTTGTGTTACCTGTCTAACAGTGCCGGTGATTTCAGTCAAAAAATGCATTGCTATCAACTTTCTTATTTCTGGATCAATTTGTGTGGCTTGGAAGGACTGGCATTTACAAGGTACTAAATGTTTTTGTATTATGTAGTCATTCCATTTTTCTAGAGATAAGATAATGAAGGGAAAATGTCCTGACTTTCTTGTTTCGTTTTACACAGAACAAAGAACGCACCGAGTTACTTGGCAGGATCTCTCTGTTTTGTTGGATGGGTTCTTCGATCTGTACTACCTTAGTGGAGGTTACTTCTCACCTTACTATTCGGCATGTGAAATTAGTGCTCGATCATTGCTCCTAGTGTTTGCTTTTACGCCAATAGCTTGTCTCGCACTTTTTTTACCCCAGATTGGGGAGCTCGGGAGACTTTCAGCATCAATGAAAAAGCTGGAGAAGGAACTCAAGAATAGCGACAAATACAAGGTTTGCCAATTCCAAGCATCATGCATTATGGTTATTCGGTTAGCACTGTGGAATTTCGTTTGAAGATTATTCTACATTTGTGATGTTTGGTGAATTTTGTGTTGTAGAATGAGCAATACCGGAGTAAGCTTCAGAAGTCAAATGAGAGGTCTCTAGCCCTTATTAAAGCAGGCATTGACATAGTAGTTGCTGTTGGATTGCTCCAATTGGCACCTAAGAAAGTCACTCCTCGCGTAACAGGAGCCTTTGGATTTGTCAGCTCCTTGATATCATGTTATCAGGTACATATCACTTATGTAGTCATCCTCTCCTGGTCTGCTTAAGCAAAAAGTGATACTATCAACTAAAGTGGAAATGATTTACAATTGAAGAATTAAAAGTTGTAAAGCATGATGCAAGAGTAATTTTCGATGCCTTTGATTAACCTAACTTCAAGAAGGCTTTTCAAAAGGAACAAAAGCGTAATAAAACTTCTAGCGTCAGTGTATTGAGATGCCTGAATGCCTTATTTTCCTTGTGCAGTTGCTCCCTGCACCGCCAAAGGCCAAGACATCGTGAAAGGCTCTGATGCTGTTGATGAATTCAGAAGTTCACTAGAATAATTATCTATGATATGCATACTGCTTATGAAGTCTCAGCAGTTTGTCTACATGTTACCGTGAAATTTTACCTGGTTTACTGCATCTTTCATTTCGGTACAGAACTTTAATAATGATATATTGTGTCTTAGATTTACTACACAATTGAATGGTATGGCATTTCAATGCCAGATATTGTACTGCAGGAAGATTTCCAGACCATAGTCAACAATAAATCCAAGTGTTTTTAGTGGTAAAGACTAGAAGTAAGGATCTCTCAGATAGTGGACTAGATTTGTATTTAGCAGAAGATACAAGAGGCTGAATGCCATAAGTTGACATGATTTGTATTGTATTAATAAAAATAAGACAAATATCTCCGTAGATAAGTGTATTGATTGCATGGATCTTAGTAAAACCTAAAAGAGTGGCGACCGCAATTTTTTTTTATAGGTATTACACTCCGAAATAAGCAAGAAATAATAAATTGTATTTTCCTAGGTATCAAAAATCTAGTAAATAAAAGAAATCAAAAAAGAAATAGTGGATTCCTTTGTTTCTATGGTTACTTATTAAACGGTGAGGTCTTTTCTATACACCGAAGCCTTTACTTTATACTTTAATTTAATATTTAATCAACTAATTGATGTTATCTTTTTCTAAAAGAAAGTTAAAACCCACAGAGGGGAAGTTTTGAAATGGCGCTTGGGTAATCCCTGAGTTGAAGATTAATGATAGTAGGAATTTGGTTTACTTCAGTGCTGATGAACTTTCAATGAGAAACTAATTATTTCTCGAAATTTTTCGAGTCTTGCGTTCCAACTTGAACTATTAGGTTTTAGCTATGTAAGAAAGAAAAATACACAAGCAGGATCTTCTAATGTTAATTGGAGGTACATGTGAATGAATTTCATTAGACAAGATTTGCAACATGGATTAGAAAACCTCTATTTTGTACGGTCGATTTTCACAAGTGTCCCATTTTCAGTCCATCATTTAGATTTTTGTTCATACGTTTTTTGGATCTTACCAGCAAAATATTAGACCGTCGTCTAAAGTTTGAACAACTTACAACATTTTAGACCATGATCTAATATTTTCTCATGCGATTTTCAGTTTGCTCAAAAGAAATCTTTAAACCATGGTCTAAAAGATGCATAAGTTGTACTTAGCAAAATAAAAAGAGGGTCATTTTCAAAATAACTGTCTAAAAGGGTGTAGCTGGTTAAAGAACTTGAGCACAAAGTCTCCAGGCGGTTGGATGTTGTGTACGCCAAAGGCAGGACTGAGTGGCCGCCCTCACTTCTACACAGTTAATGCTGCACATATGAATCGACTGTTTTCAGATCACATACGAAAGGAGCAAGCACTTACATTTGATATTATATCATAAATAATCTTAGTTTCCAGTGAAAACAAGTACCCTCTGTTTCCTCCTTTTTGTATTCTTAAATGCTAGCAGGGTAAAAATAATTTCCCTTTTTCTTGATGAAGACCAAATATTTGCTTTCCGGTGTTAATCTTAAGATTTTAGTACCTTGGAGTGATGACCAGATTCCTCCTAGATGCTTCATGTTTCCTCATTGTTAAGTTCTCTTAGTTCAGTATTTTGGTTTGTAAATAAACTGAGGTAGTGAATATTAATTGTCACTATGGAAAACAATTCAGAAGAATGCATAATATAACCAAAAAGTGAGTCTTTTGTCTAAAAGAAAGAAGTTGGTGAGTGATAAACATGAACTTAGATTAGGAATGGACTGGAAAAAGGAACGTTTCAAGTATAGAACGATAGGTTAGTATAGTGGTTGAATATCCAATTAAGTTAACATTGTTCTCTAGTACTTTCAAAATTGTCCTGTTTTATAAATTTAGGCCTCATTTCTTGAGTTAGAAATATATGTTTCGAAGAGAAGTATGGGTTTCAATATCTTTGGCAGATGAAATTAGTTACTCGAAAAATCTCAAGCCTTATCAGTAGTACACAGAGAAGACAGCTACAAAATCTTGCTGCTGAATAGACCAATAAATACGGAACAGAACTTCCAATTAAGACGGGGAAAGTGTTGAACACTAACCATATGTAAAACAAGTTGTCAATATCACATCTCTGAGCTCTTCCCAACAGTTCAACCTGCAGATATCCACCAATGCAAAGCACCGATTCTGGTAGCTTGAACTGCTGCAAGCGGTTTTCCTGGCCATCATCTGTTAATGTAAACGTGTAAATATAGGAAATAATATATTCCATACCTATAATTAGAATATTTCCATATATTGTGTAAATATAATTATGGTAAGACTAGGATTCCTCTTTTGTATAGGCTTAGGATTCCTATTGTATAAGGGATGAATATTGTACTCTAAATATACCTTGATATTAATGAAAGACTCCCCAAAGGAGATTAATATCATCTTACATGGTATCAGAGCCGCGGCCCTCCCGGATTTTCTTCTTGTTTTTCGGGTTTTGTTCTTCCTTTCTTCTCTTCTCTAAATGACTATCCCTGATTCTTCCACACTTTCTGACGCCTCTACCTCCACAAATCCCACCACAAAGTCATCACCCCCGTTTCATCCCGCCCTTACTGTTTTCACATCAAGAACCATATTCCCATTATTCTTGATCAAGAAAACAACCAGTATTCTCACTGGGTTGAACTTTTTCGCAATCATGCATGTCTCTATAACATGCTTGACTATATTGATGACACTATTCCGCGCCCTACGGAGGTTGATGATTCTATCTGGCATCGTCTCGACGCCGGCGTCAAACAATGGATATATGGTAGTATCTCTCAGGATTTGCTCCTTACTATCATGAAATCTGACTCCACAGCCCTTGACTTGTGGAATCGTTTGGAGGAAATTTTTCAGGACAACAAGCACACTCGTGCCGTGTATTTGGAAGAACAGTTCAACAAAACACGTCTTGAAAACTTCTCCAATGTCTCTCGAGTACCGCAAGCGACTTAAACTTCTAGCGGATCAACTCTCCAACATCGGCACGCCTCACATCGACGATAAAATGGTGCTACAAATGATTTCTGGCCTTACTAAGGGCGAATATGATACTTTGGCCACCATTATTCAACAGGCAGATCCGCTACCGAGTTTTAACAAAGCTCGCTCACAATTGTTGCTCGAAGAAACCCATCGTGCTAAGCAGGATGAGCACGCCCAACAGGTGTTAGTTGTCGACACACAACCCCAAGATCAGACGCCACCAGACAACTCCCAACAGCGGCAGGGCCGCGGCGGCAAGGGTGGAAAAGACCGAGGCGGTAGAGGAGGCCGTGGTCGTGGCAAGGGTCGCGGTCAACAGAACCAACAACAGCAACAACAACAGAGATCGCAGAACAACTGGGCCGCGGCTCCTCAGCAGTTCGTCTACAGCGCCGCGGCGCCCCAGTACAGAGCCCTGACGCCCCAGTTCAGAGCCACGACGCCAAGTCCATTCCAGTACCAGCAGCCATACAATCTGTATTCTTACCCCGGTTTGTTAGGCCCCGCTCCAGCCCCACAGCAGGCCCACTTCATGCAAGGTCAGGTCCTGCAGCCCTCCTCCGGCATGACACCCACTGAGTTGGGTCAAGCATTCAGCTCTCTATGCAACAGCCTGACAATACTTGGTACATGGACTCAGGCGCCACATCTCACGTCACCCAGTCTGCAGGTACTATTCCTAAACTGTTTCGGTTAAAGCATCCTCAATATGTTACAGTTGATAGTGGACAACACATTCCAGTTAAGGGTTATGGTACCTCATACACACAACCTCCTCATCCACCATTCTCCCTCAAAAACACCCTATATGCCCCACACATGATTAAGAACCTCATATCTGTCTGCCAATTTACTCGTAATAATTCTGTCTCCGTGGATTTTGACCCTTTTGGTTTTACTGTGAAGGATCTTCATACGGGAACACCTCTTACGAGATGCAATAGCACGGGGGATCTCTATCCATTCACTTTCACCTCCGCTGCCAGATCTTGCTCTCCCGTCACTCTAGCGGTTGTTTCTTCTTCAACTTGGCATAATAGGCTTGGTCATACAGGAGCCCCAGTTTTTAATTTTCTTAGAGGCAACAATTTTATAGCTTGTAATGGGAAACTTGCTCAAAATTGTGTTTCTTGCTCTTTAGGCAAACATATTCGTCTTCCGTTTAAATCATCTACTAGTGTTATATTTGCTCCTTTTGATATCATACATGTCGATTTATGAACATCTCCTATCTCTAGTTCTATCGGTCATAAATACTATCTTGTGTTGCTTGATGATTTTTCACACTACGTTTGGTTATACCCTCTTAAATTTAAATCGGAAGTGTTTGTCAAATTTCTTGAGTTTCGCAAGTTCATTCAAACACAATTTGAAAAAGGCATAAAATCATTTCAGTGCGATAATGGTCGTGAATTCAATAACTCTATGTTTCACCGCTTTGTACCAATAATGACATGGTCTTTCGCTTCTCCTCACCCTCACTTTCACCACAAAACGGTAAAGCTGAAAGAATCATCCGCACCATTAACAATATGATTCACACCCTATTGATTCATGCCTCCCTCCCTCCACCCTTCTGGGTCTATGCTGCTAAAATGTCAGAATACACTCTAAATATTCTCCCTACTAGTACTCTTCACAATATGACCCCTACCGAAATCTTCTACCATAGAATCCCCTTTTATGATCATCTACGGATTTTTGGTTGTCTGTGTTATCCCAACCTTAGCTCCACCGCCCCTCACAAGCTCGCTCCTAGGTCCAATCCATGTGTCTTTCTAGGATTCCCGCCGAACCATAGGGGCTATCTATGCTATGACTTATCGACTTGTCAGATCCACATATCTCGTCACGTCACATTCGACGAGACCACATTCCCATTTTTGAATCTTCCAAAATTCCAAAAACAGGACTACTCATTTCTTGACGAGTCTGCCATCTCTTCCCTCATAATCGAACAACTTACATCCTCTGTTCCGTTGTCAGAGCCGCGGCCTCGAGGGGAGGCGCCGCGGCACCTGATTTCCAGAGAGCAATCTTTTGAAACACCGTCGACAGCGCCGCGGCGCCCAAACTTTAGAGAAGCCTGTCAACCTTCTAGCACCACGACTCTCGATCCAGGAGCCGCGACGCCTCCGACGGCTTCACCCCCACCTTCTCTTTATCCGACTTTACCCCCCGTCTCAGACACCACTCCGCCACCCACTGTCCCTACCCATCCAATGGAAACTCATTCAAAGCATGGAATCTTCAAACCCAAAGTCCATTTCAACTTGTCTGCCCAAACCATCTCTCCACTTCCAAAGAACCCAAAATTGGCCAAACAAGACCCTAATTGGAATGCGACTATATATGAGGAATTCAATACTTTAACTAAATAGCACACGTGGGATCTAGTACCTAGACCTGAGGGGGGTGAATGTCATTCATTGTATGTGGCTATTTCGTCACAAGTTCAGAGACAATGGGGATCTTGAGAGGTATAAGGCCCGTCTTGTGGCTAATGGCACAAATCAGCAGGAGGGCATTAATAGTGGTGAGACCTTCAGCCCGGTTGTCAAACCGGCTACCATACGCACAATTTTGAGCATAGCCATGGGCAAACACTGGCCTATCCATCAGCTTGACGTGAAGAATGTATTCTTACATGGGGATCTGCAAGAGACAGTCTACATGCATCAGCCACCAGGGTTCACCCATCCAGCAGTTCCTCACTATGTGTGTCAACTCCGTAAGTCACTATATGGCCTGAAGCAGGCCCCCCGTGCGTGGTATGATCGCTTTGCCAGGTATATCTTGCAGATTGGGTTTGTATGCAGCAAGAGTGATACATCACTTTTCATTTTTCATCGAGGTAGTAGCACTGCTTACTTATTACTTTACGTGGATGATATTGTTCTTACTGCCTCCTCCGACGGATTGAAAAATGAGATTATTGTCTTGCTCAAGTCCGAATTTGCAATGGCGATTTGGGGATCTGAGTTACTTTTGGGGATATCGGTGACCAGTGGGCCAATCATATGTTCTTGTGTCGGCGTAAGTATGCGTAAGAGATTGTGTCTGAGGCTAAGATGGCGAATCGCAAAGAGGTGCCTACTCCAGTTGATTCCAAATCTAAGCTCGGTGCTATGGATGGTGCTCCGGTCTCGATCCTACTCAGATAGGAGCCTTGCAGGTGCACTTCAAGATCTCACATTCACCAGGCCGGACATAGCTTATCTTTGTTCGGCCAGATGTGCTTATTCATGCATGCCCCTATGGAGTCTCATTTCACTGCTCTTAAGCGTATCATTCGATACATTAAGGGCACTCTTGATTATGGTTTGCACCTAAACCCCTCTGCACTGCACATGTTGCTTTCATATACGGATGCAGATTAGGCGGGGTGTTCGGACATGACGATCCACCTCCGGCTTTTATGTTTTCTTAGGGATAATCGATTTCTTGATACGCGGCGATAGGCTACCCTATCTCGCTCCAAAGGTTTAGGCCGAGTACAGAGGCGTTGCAAATGTAGTAGCCGAGATTTGTTGGCTCGTAAATTTCTTGTTAGAACTTGATGTCCTTTGCGTCAGGCATCTATTGTGTATTGTGATAACATCTCTGCCATCTATCTTTCTCATAATCCGGTTCAACATCAAAACCAAGCATATTGAGATAGACCTACGCCGTTCGTGAGAAAGTTGCGTTAGGCCATGTCGAGTGTTACATGTTCCATCATCCTATCGATGTATGCGAACATATTTACCAAAGGACTTCCTGCAGGCTTATTTCTTGACTTGAGATCCAGTCTCGGCGTCAAGCCTCCTCCCGCTCAGCGAGGGGTGTGTAAACATGTAAATATAGGAAATAATATATTCCCTACCCATAATTAGAATATTTCCATATATTGTGTAAATATAATTATGGTAAGACTAGGATTCCTCTTTTGTATAGGCTTAGGATTCCTATTGTATAAGGGATGAATATTGTACTCTATATATACCTTGATATTAATGAAAGACTTCCCAAGGGAGATTAATATCATCTTACAGTTAATTCTCCTATCCAAATAACTCTCTGGCGTTCCTTTGAAAGGCATGCAGGTGATGTTTACCCTAGTACACTTTTTTATATTTTTATTTTTAGAACTATCCCACCTAAAAATAGTAGCCACTGCAAAAAAAAATAGGTAGACCTTCAATCCATTTGTTCTCTCCCAAATGATAATAAACCTTCAACGACCCTCAAATAGTGAAAAATGGCATCCCTAGATTTCTTGAATAGATGCTTAATATAGCATCAATTTTCTGTGTGAAAGTAATTCTAAGAAATTGATGCCACATTGTAAAGCCAGAAGAAGTGATGAAATTGGAATGCTGACAGTCCAAGGTACAGTCACTAAGTTTCCAACTTCAAAATAAATACTCCCTCTATTTCAAAATGTGTGTCTGGTTTTGACTTGACACAAAGTTTAAAAAAGTTGAGAAGACTTTTGAATCACGTGGTCTTAAATATGTCACGTGAAAAATTGGAATTAAAGAATTGCCAAAAAAGTAAAGAGGCATTCATTTTGAAACAGACTAAAAAAAAGCAAGACAAATATTTTGAAACAGATGGAGCAGTTAGATTGCACACCAGTCACGGAAGAAAAATATGATATGTAGTGTAGCGTCTTCAATTAGTAATTTATCAAAAAGAGCTTTAAAAACTAGTACCAATTAATTAGTAAATTACTGGATACAAACTCAAAGGCAAAGTTACAACATGCAACTGGACAAGCTACAGTAAACTGGATAGATCAGGTGATATTTGATGACAAGCAAAAAGACCAAGTGTGCTATCACACAACTAGATCATAATAATCGATAGAATCATCAATCTAGCAATTCAAAAAATGGTGTTTGTTCTCGAAGCAAAATCAATTGTTTTTGTTTTCGAAGCAAACAAATCAATGTTTTCTCCAGATAACTGGAAGCTATAAATATTTTTAGATTTTGTAGAATCGCATTGTCCCCAAAAAGCACCTTTTTTATCACGATTTCTCCTCTCTCTAACTATGTCTCCTCTCTCTAACATATTCCCTCAACGGTAACATCCCCACCCTATCCACCCCTTGCCGCTCCGACCTGTCACTGGCGGCTGCGGCGATGGTAAGACCCCAGCTCCGACCACCCACCGACGGCGACGGAAAAATATTTTTTTTTCAGGTCTTTTTAACAAAATTTCATTTGTTTTTCCATTCTTTTGTTCCTTTTCTTGTTCTTGTATTCTTTTTCTCATAGATATACGCAGGTACTCGATATTTTTTTTACCCCGGTGACCGGAACAATACGTAAATAGTACCAGAACAATATTTGCAGGGCGGTGAACAGTTCCGGAACATTAGGTGAACAGTGCGGCGACAAACAAATAGTATTTGCGGGATGGTAAATAGTACATGGATCAGTGATTTCGTCGGCAAACAAGTTCGATTCAACTAGAGTTGGTACCTCCAGTTGCCGGCATCCATTCTTTGTCCTTAACCTTGTTAAATTTTTCCCCTTCTTGTCTTTAGATATAGCACTCTTAGCGTTGTATTTTTACTTGTCTCTAGATTCTTAGTAACTTATGCTTGCACTTTGATCCATTCATGTTTTAGGGTAAACGTTTGAGTAGTTTATTAGTTTATATTTGCTTTAGTGGCTTTGGTAAATGATGGTAAACTAGGGTCATGTTCTCGGTCAGGGACGGGGGCGAGGGTTAGGGGGATAAGCGGGGTAAGGGAGATACTAGATTGAGAATAGGGTTTTGGAACATTGGGACTTTAACAGGGAAGATCATAGAGCTAGTTGAGATTCTTAAGTAGGAGGATTAATATAGCATATGTGTCCATGAGACCAAATGGGTAGGACCTAAGGCTAGACCAAATGGGTAGGACCTAAGGCTAAGGATGTATACGGGTATAAGTTATGGTCCTTGGGTAGGTCGAAGTATAGGAATGGGATCGATATTTTGGTAGACATCGAGCTAAGGGATCAGGTGGTAGAAGTGATGAGGGTCAATGACAGGATGATGACGATTAAGATGATAGTTGGAGGGTGCACTATGAACATTATTAGTGCTTATGCGCCGCAGACGGGCTTGGGTGAAGAGGAGAAGAGATGTTTTTGGGAGGATTTGGACGAAGTGGTGGGAGGTATACCACCCACTGAGAAGTTATTTGTAGGAGGGGATTTCAATGGACATATCGGGTCACTTTCGGGGGTTATGACAACGTGTATGGAGGCTTTGGAATCGGGGACAGGAACGGGGGAGGCGTCTCACTTTTGGAGTTCGCTAGAGCTAGTGGGATGGTGATAGATAATTCGAGGTTCTTGAAGAAGGAGGAACACCTGGTAACTTTTCATAGTTCAGTAGTGAAGACTCAGATAGACTTTTTGCTCTTTAGGAATGTTGACAAAGGTCTATGTAAAGATTGCAAGGTTATTTCGAAGGAGGATCTTACAACCCAACATAAGTTTTTGGTGATGGATTTGGAGATCAAATTGGAGAAGAAGAGAAGGGTTGTGGATGACTGGTTAAGAATCAAATGGGGGAGTTTGACCATGACTAGTGCAAATGAGATGGGGGAGAGGTTGATGGCCAAGGGGGCTTGGGAGAGTAGTGGAGATGCGACCGGTATGTGGGACATGACAGCCAGTTACATTCGAGAGGTAGCTAGAGAAGTGCTAGGGGCCTCGCGGGGTAACCGTGGTAGGCATCGATAGAACTGGTGGTGAAATGGTTCAAGAGAATGTGGACACGAAAAAATCGGCGTATGTGAAATTGGTAGAAAGCAAGGATGAGGTGGAGAAGTGGATGAATAGGAAACTGTATAAGATGGCGAGGAAGGAAGCAAAACTAGCGGTTACGACGACGAAAATGGCGACTTTGGAACGTTTGTATGTGGAATTAAAGGAGAAAGGCGGGTATAAGAAGTTGTACAGACTAGCCAAGGCAAGTGAAAGAATGGCCCGTGACTTGGATCACGTGAGGTGCATTAAAGACGAGGATGGCAAAATACTAGTAGAGGAAATGCATATTAGGCGGAGGTGGCAGTCTTACTTTCATAAACTCTTGAACGATAAAGGAGATGGAGACATTGTGTTTGGAGATCTGGAGCATTCTGGTAGGTATCGAGATTTTGGGTATTTTAGAAGAATTAAGGTTGAGTAAGTTAAGAGTGTTGTTCGCAGGATGCGCTGGGGACGAACGACCGGGCCTGATGAGATCCTAGTTGAATTTTGAAAAAGCGCAGGCAGGGCAGGTTTGGAGTGGCTGACTGAGTTGTTTAACATCATTTTTAAGACAAGAATGCCCGAAGAATGGAGGTGGAGTACAATGATTCCCTTGTACAAAAACAAATGTGATATCTAGATTTGCAACAACTATAGAAGTATCAAGCTGATGAGTCACACTATGAAAGTTTGGAAAAGGGTCGTGGAGATAAGAGTGAGGAGAGACGTGTCTATTTTTGAGAACCAGTTTGGATTCATGCAGGGACGTTCGACTACTGAAGACCGTCTTGTTCTACAGATGGTTGCTGGCCTATCCGAGGCCTATAGTGGCGTTGGCACTCTCTTTCGTCAAAGTAATCCTCTCCTGAAGTTCTATCAAGCCCGCTACATGCTTACTTTGAAAGAAGCCGGCCTGGCTAAAAAGGCAGCTACGAGTGCTAGTCTTGTGGTCATGATGACATCGTACACTAACTCTTCGAATTTTGGTGACCATTCAAACCAAAACCGGTCTCAAGGAGGTGGCAAAAATAGTCGGAAAAATAATGGCAAAAATCGCGGGGGCAAACGCGGTGGAAATGGAGGCAGTTCCGGCAGCAGTGGGTCCCGCCCCATTAGCAGTGGGTCACAACCCAAACTCGTCCCAACCTTGGGCCCCATGTCCGTGGGCTTGGGCCAGTGGGCAGTGGCCCAACAACCCTTATTTTTCAGGGCCACAATCTTACGGGCAGTGGGCTGGACAGACTTCCATACCCACTTCATTCCAGCCCAATTTTCAGCAGCAGTTTAGTGGCTTCCGCCACAGTGTTGGGTCGGGATAGCAAGCCGGCGTGCTTGGGCCTCGGCCTCCGCAAGCCCATCATGTCGCGATCCCCACTCCTATTGATATTGAAGCCGTTATGCACACGCTTGGAATAAATCCTTCGGATCTAAATTGGTACATAGACACCGGCGCCACTACTCACATGACGTCTGACTCAGATACTCTCTCGTCTTATTCCAATTTGAGCAACAATCGTGGTATAATTATTGGTAATGGCAATTTAATTCCAATTCGTGGTTACGGTCATAAAACGTTGTCTCCCCCCATCCACCCCTTATTTTGAAAAATACCATTCATGCTCCTAAATTCATTAAATATTTAGTGTTTGTCCGTAAATTCACCACTGATAATTCCGTTTCTATCGAATTTGATCCGTTTGGGTTTTCTGTGAAGGGTTTCAAGACGGGGAGTCCTCTCATGAGGTGTGATAGTAGGTGAGATCTTTATCCTATCACACCATGTTTCGGTTTCTCGAGTCAAGCCTTGCCATCAACTTTTGCAGCCCTTGCTCCTTCCTTGTGGCATGCTCGTCTTGGTCATCCGTGGTCATCTATTTTATCTTCCTTAGATAATAATAATTTTATTTCGTGTAAGGGTACGCGTAGTACTCCAAATTGTCAATCTTGTTCTTTAGGAATAATTGTTAGGTTGCCATTTGTAGACTCTAATTCTCATACTTTAATGTCATTTGATATTATTCATAGCGATTTATGGACATATCATGTTCTCAGTTCTTTGGGTCATCGTTATTATGTTCTATTTTTGGATGATTATTCTAATTTTTTATGGACTTTTCCGATAGCGAAAAAATCTCAAGTTTTTTCCACCTTCTTAAAATTTAGAGCATTCATTAGAACCCAATTCGAACGAAAAATAAAAAATATTCAATGTGATAATGGCAACGAATATGATAATAGGATGTTTCGGGAGTTTTGTGCTAATAATGGGATTAAATTTTCATTTTTCTTGTCCTCATACGGCTTCACAAAATGGGAAAGCCGAACGCAAAATTTGTATCATTAATAACATTGTCCGAACTTTATTGATTCATGCTTCCGTACCTCCTACTTTTTGGCACCATGCTCTACGAATGGCTACATATCTCCTTAACATACTTCCTATTAAAGATTTGACGTATTCATCCCTTCTCCAAATTTTATTTAATAAGACTCATTCGTATTCACATCTTAGGGTCTTTGGGTGCTTATGTTATCCGTTGTTTTCGTCTACCACAATTAACAAACTCCATGCAGGTTCTACCCCTTGCGTGTTTTTGGGATTTCCATTTAATCATCGTGGTTACAAATGTTTTGATTTATCATCTAATAAAATTATCATTAGTCGTCATATTCTTTTTTATGAGTCCCAATTTTCTTTGCTAAAGTAAGTAGTCTCGTGCCTAGTGCGTATAATTTTTTGGATGACGGAATCTCCCAATATATTCTCCGCTATTTATCGGACATGTCCCGCCCCCAGACTCCGCCAGCGGGCCCACTGCCCGTTGGTTCTCCATTACTAGGACACACCACCGTCGTGGGTCCAGAAATTGGGCTTCCTCCCGATTACGGCCCGATTAGATAAATGGCCCAATCCCAGGTCGGACTACGGCCCGATTAGTTCTTCATTGTCTCGGGTTCCAGTTCTAGGCCAGCAGGCCCACTACCTGCTGGCCAGTCCGTCCCGTGTCCCGAAATGTCCCAAAATCTGCCCAATTCTCTCCCGAGTCATAGACATGTCACTCGTAGTCAATGGGGTATTTTTAAACCAAAGAGACATTTTAATTTAAATTCAAATGTTCTTAAATCCCCTCTACCCCGTAATCCAGTGTCTGCTTTAAATGACCAGAATTGGAAAATTGCTATGACCGACGAATATAATGCTCTTATTGATAATAAGATGTGGGAGTTGGTGCCCCGTCCATCTGGTGTTAATATTATTCGGTCTGTGGATTTTTGCTCATAAGGATAATTCTGACGGTTCATTTGCAAGGCATAAGACTCGTCTTGTACGTGATGGTAAGACTCATCAGGTTGGTGTGGATTGTGGTGATACATTTAGTCCGATGGTCAAGCCGGCTACCATTCGCATTGTGGTGATATATTTTCTTTCGTTAATGAAAATAATCAAGGAGATTATTTCTTTCAATAACAACGTACGTCGGAAAATAAAGCTCAAAGACGTAGGTTGATGGAGATGGACCATGGACCACTATTTTGATTTTGGATCTTGGAATGAGAATTCAGATATTTTGAGGTTGCGATATTTTTCCGACAATTTTGTTCTTTTCCACAAAATCTTACGTCTTGTTATTATTATAATGTAATGGATTAATCAAAACTTTCATTTGTTTCAGTTATTACGCAATTTTTTTGAGTATTTCTTGGTCACAGTCTTGAAATAAGAATTGCAATAGTCTACTTCAAAATTCAAACCTTCTGGTAACTTTCTTTACCATCAAGCCAATGACCTTATCCAAATTTGGGCTTTTGCGTAAGTGTTGTATAATTTTCTAGAATTTTCAAACCAATCTATGCCCCCAAAGAATAAGACCTATAAAATAACATAAAAAGGAGGAACTAAGAAACAGCGGCGAGCCACTTGGACAAGGGATTTCAACTGATACTCCTTTATTAAAAAATTATATTATATAGATACATAAACTTTTAAATGGTATAGAATATCTCTTTGACTTCTTCACCGATTTATCTCTTTATATTTTAAGAGATCTTAATAAAAATCTCGACTTTGCAACGGCTTCAGAGTGAATATTGAATCAAAAAGAAATAGTAGGAGAAAGTATCATAGTCTATGGATCAACATCAACTACCATCATTTCCTGGATTAATGTACAAAAAAAAAAAAACTAAACCTAAGGTGCTAAATAGAAATTACTAGCAAAACAGAGGACTTTTGGGGGAGAAAACAAACTATATACAAAACTAATTCCTCCAACCCCCCCTCTTTCTCCAGCTAGGCAAGGAAAAAGAAGAACAAAGAAACATTCTGGCCCCCTAAGAAGATTTTGGCTGTAAAGCAATCAACAAGAACTCAATTGTTTTGCTAAGCTAATAGGGCATATCAACACAGAATCAACACACAGACCACCTTTTGTATGTGTGCAATCTATCTGTGTCAATGAAAATTTGATCCTTGTTGGAACAGTGTCATCCCTAACAACAAAATCTCCGACATGGTGATGCACCCAAATCCCTACATTGTCCAGATAACACCGGGATGTCACACGACAACCATCCGGTGTTGTTAATTGAAACTGGACAGGCTTCAAGTCCCAGCCGTGAACGTGCTCGTAGTTACAGGCACGACGAATGAGCCTCTTTGCCGGCTTACCAAGCTGAAGTCTGAAGAATAGACTATATATCCCTTCTGGGAATTGGAACTCGAGGTCCCCATCGACTTCAAGCCACCAGATTTGTTGAAGATAAGCTACAGTTTGGAATCTACATCAAGAATGAGAATATCAGTATCAATCACCCAATTAATTACATGTTAAGGAGACCATACATTGCTGGACAAGAGAAAAAGCAAAAAGATCATGGAATGTATGAAATGAATTCCTAAGCTAACACATCTACAATACAAAAGTCCATATCAGATGGAATCGACCTATTCGAAGATTGACCCTCATAGGTCAACAGAATGAAACACAACAACACCGACCTCCCCTGTTTTCTTTTTTCCATAGAACCTTACACACACACACATTGCATCGCTACAAAGAGAGGCTTCAGATTGGGTATAGAATTATAAGTTGTTACTATATGAAGGGTTTAATTACATACAATAATATGCGGGGGTGACTAATATAGAAAAGAGGGAAGTAGCCCCCTATAACATGTCAAATTATAAGTAAAAGTTCGTATATAGGAGTATGACTTAAATGAACTAAAAATAACCTCACAAGGAATTTAGTAGCCTTCTTTGAAGATTTCTTTCATGTTAGATACTTGAAATTCAGGGGATCACCCTGAAAAGGCAAGGCACGTCTCTCTTAAACTAAAAAAATAGTGATAAAACTGAAGGTTTATGCAAGCCTAAGTATATTTAACTCATAAGTCAAGGGAGGGAGAAAGAACCAAAAAACAAAATAAACACACCTTGATTCATCCGTCGGGATGTGATTCCAATATCTACGATCATCAATACCAGTAATTGACATTCCTTTAGATGAAATCGCCAAGAAAACCCCTCCATTATTCTTATCAATCCATACTTCCTGTAACCCAAAAATCATCAACTCCAACGTTCAAATTTCATACTCACTTTAATTAAAAAAAGAAAGAAAGGATAAACAACAAGAAAGTTGGTATCTTTAATATAAAATGTGAAAGAACATACCTTTGTGCCACCATCAAAGGGCCTAGGACGAGATAGCTTAGCAAAAAGGTCCTTTTTATCCAGGCCAGCAACTTTCAAGCCAAGCAATTCTTGAAGAATATACTTATAATTTGAGGACAATTTCGTTTCCCAAATAAAATCAGCAGATGAAGCAGCACGAAAGGCCCTGTTAATACGGGCCAATTTGCATATCTCAATTGGATCAAGATATGATAGCACAAGAGCAACACATGCCTCTGGTATATCATCAAACTTAGGCTTTAATGACACATAATTCAACCCATCATCAGATATGGAAGATGCATTAGCACCCATATGAGAAAAAAAGAAATAGAGAAATGAAATGAAATGAAAAAAATGGTGGAGGTTTTTTTAGAGGGGATTAAGGTCTATGTATAATGTCTGTTTTTTGGTGAAACAAGAACAAAATTTTTGGATTTTGATGTTTTTTTTTTGTTAGAGAGAGAGAAGAGGTTTGACTGTTAGAATGACGAGGAGGAGAGAAAACGTATTCTTATCCACTACTAATACTGTGGACTGTACCTCAGTTATTTTACGCGCTTTACTTCGAGCGTTGTTTAAACGTACATGTACTCCCTCCGTTCTATTTTAATTGGCTATATTATTAAAAATATTTATCTTAAATTACTTGATTACTCTTTAAAAATAAGATAAAATTAATTAAATTTTTTCTACTTTATCCTTAGCATTAATTATTTTGTAAAGTAATCAATATTGATTAAAGTTCAATTAATCGAAAAATGATAAGAATAGTGTAATAAAATATCATTTTTATTTATGATTTCTTAATGAGCGTGAAAATGAAAAAAATGTGTTGGGCACTGTCCTATCAAAACTATTGTTGATTTAAATTGAAACATTAAATTGCTTCAATTTAGCTAAGTATTATATAGGATTGGGCAACAATTAGAACTTTTTGATTTGATTCAATCAATTTAAATTAAAAGACAACGTAACAAGTAGTCAATACCATGGTTGACTTTAATTTAAATATTGAATTATCTCAATTAGCTATGTATTAGATATAATTGAGTAATAATTAGAAAGTTTGGATCTAATTCAATCAATTTAAACAAAAATAGTTGATGTAACAAGTGGTCAACACTATGATTGACTTTAATTGAAACATTAAATTTTTAAAATTTAGCTAAGTATTATATAAGATTGAGTAAAAGGGTAGTGCTAAATGTCAACTATATATGTAACAAGTAGTCAATACTATGGTTGACTTTAATTGAATTATCTCAATTAGCTAAGTATTAGATAGAATTGAGTAACGATTACCAAGTTTAGATCTAATTCAATCAGTTTAAACAAAAATATTTGAAGTAACAAGTAGTTAACATTATGATTAACTTTAATTGAAACATTGAATTTCTTCAATTTAGCTAAGTATTAATGTAATTATTGAGTAAAGTATTTGGTAAGTTTTGATTCAGTTCTAGATAAAATGTATATAAAAAGTAGTCAACACCATGGTTGATTTTAATTGTAATATTGAATTATCTCAATTTAATTAAGTATTAGATACAATTGAGTAACAACAAGCATGTTCAAATATAATTCAATCGATCTAAAAATATAGTGGATGTACCAAGTAGTCAACACTATGATTGATTTTAATTGAATTGAATTTACCTAAGTATTATGCAGGATAGAGTAAAATATTTGCTAAATTTTGATTTAATTCAATATTTTTTTAAGAAAAAAAATAGATGTAACAAGTAGTCAATACTATAGTTGACATTAATTTAATCATTGAATTATCTCAATTAGCTAAGTATTAGATATAATTGGATAATAATTAACAAGTTCTGATTTATGATGGGTAGATATTTCTCTATTTTTATGAGCTTAATTGATGTGGGTTTTATGTGAAATTAGAGATTCTACGTGTGAATTATGCTAATGAATGTAGTTTTTTGTCTAGGTAAAAGCGAACTTAACTTGAGGATGAAAACAGATGAAACAAAAAAGAAAGAAAGAGATAGTGCCATGTCAGGATGTGCGCGATTGCATAGAGTGCGAGTGGGGGAGTTTAGTCGAGGCTAATTTTGTCATTTCACAGGCGACCCTTGGATGCTATATAACGTTTAACACACCTAAATTAGGTCATCTTGAATTTGGAGGTGTATAAACTTGTGGGAGCTTGGGTATTCTCTATTTTTCACACTTTTCCCCATCGATTCAATAGGAAAGTTTGGATCGAAATTGGTTGTAATGAATTCTAGTTTGCTTTCTTCTTCCCTATTTCTTATTGCTACTATTATGGAGTAGATTTCCTTAGGAGTTTTGACGGACATGATGTCTTGAGACTTATTTATGGATTAATGTCGTTCCTTGCTTGAATTGTCTTATGGAGTTTTGAACCTTAAGCATATGAATTCCTTATTTTAGTTTAATCGAAAGAGGAACTACTTTATTAAATATTTATGCGAGCATGTTATGGTTGAATTGCAATTCTTTTTTAATAATCGTAAGAGCTTTCTTGAATTGTGTTTGACTAAAGATATGAAGATAATCGAAAGAATTTTTCCATCTATTAAATCTATTCGATAGTTTAAGCATATGTTCTTGAGTTTAATTTTGTATATTTTTTATGATAGTTAGTTCATTCGAAAGAAGAATTAAGTATCATAGGTAGGCTAATCATTCATTGAAATCGAAAGAGTCAACGAAATATATATAAAGAACCGTGAGCGATTATTAATCCTATGTATTTCTCTTGCATTGATCTCGTCATTGCCCTTATTTCTCTTGTTGATAACAATCCTTGATCAATTACTAGGTTTTCTTTAGTCTACAATGTAAAAATGGTTACTCGTTGTTTACACAATAAAACTTTAAATATTTTATTTCTTGAATAATACTGAGCAAGACCTTGTTGAATTATTAATTACACCAATCCTTGTGGAGACGATCTTAAATATACTACTTGTGACTAGCGAAGCGCTTAAAAAATTACATTGTATTTTGCGCTTTTCAATTTACTTCAATCAGTTTTCTTTTGAAAAAACAGCGGATGTAACAAGTAGTCAATACTATATTTGACTTTGAATGAAAGATTTAATTTAGAAAAAAATACAGATAAGTATTATATATGATTAATGAACAATTAACAAGTTTTTATTTAATTCAATTAATCTTTTTAAAATGGCAAACAATAGATGAAACAAGCCGTCAATATTAGATAGACTTTAATTAAAACATTGAATTACTTCAATATAACTAAATATTATATCGAATCCGAGTAAAAGTTTTTACTAAGTTTTGATTCAATTCATTCATTTTTTCTTATAAAATAAATGAAATTTCGTCAAGAAGTAGGCAAGTTTTGTATTTAATTTAGTTTTTTTTCTATTATTTATAAGATATTTATAGTGTACATTAACATGTAGTTTGTGTTATAGACCGTATAAATAGGTTGATCATATAACCAAATTAAGTGTATGTCTATATGTATAAAAAATTTAGAGGAAAAAATAAAAATATTTATAAAATATCAATTTATGATCTCTAGGTGTTGAAAGAATAAAAAGATTAAGTAGGCTAAGTGTAATAATTGCTTTGTCTTGGAGGGAAAAGATTTGGAGGAAAATATCAACTATGGAGCCGTTATTCATTAAGGTTAAAATGGACTTTGTACCCAAGTTGTGCAAACTCAAGTTGTGCCATTTAGCATCACCCAAAAAATTTATGTTGAACCTAGGAACACATACTAGCTCTAATAGTTAAATATAGAAATTTGGTTTCCATTATTGAGGTTTTTTTATCAATTAATAGGAGTATTGTGGTAAAATATCTATATCAATCATTATTTCTTAAGGGACGTGAAAATTTCAAAAGTGACAAATAAAAGTGAAGGGATATACTTGACCCATAAATTTATATTTTGTAAAAAAAAAGATTCATAAATTGGTAGATATGTTACCAACCATTTATATCAAATATAAAAAAAGATCTGCAAGTTGGTGGTATATTTATAACAAAATTTACTCTTACGAATCATTTTATCAAATAAATTTACTTTTACAACTCATGTTCAATTTTTTTATTGAACGAAGTTCGATCAATAGATATTATATTTTTTTTAGAAAGGTCTTCTAGTCGCGTATTAACTTTAAGGAAAATGGTCAAATATATCCCTCTACTTTAGTTTATTAGTCACTTTGCCCTCCGTTAGTGAAAGTAGTCAAATATATCCCTTCCGTTATAAGTTAGGATCAAATATACCCTACCGTTTGCAATGTATTCAAAAATACCCTTTTAAAAAATATATATTCTGGAAAATTAGATTTTTTAATTAAAACATCTGTAAAGTATTATTTTAAAAAAATAAAGTGTCCTAATCCCCCCCCCCCCTTAAAATCTGGATTAATTTTAAAAAGAAATCTGAAAAAATTGATTTAAAAAAAATCTAATTTTCCAAAATATTTTAAAAGAACGAGTTTTATAAAATCAAGAAATTTTCATATTTTTAATAAAAGCCATTTTTTCCAGATTTATTTTAATTAGAAAAATCAATTTTTGAAATTGTTTTTAAAAAAATTGTCACGTAGGCACCACATAGAATAAGTTAAATCCTATATAGAATAAGTTAATTACCTATATAATATGTTAAAAATGAGACGTATTAGTGTGTATTTTCCTATATAATATGTGTATAATTTGGATGACATGTAGCATATTAATGTGTAAAAATGACATGTAGCAGATTTAAAATAAATATGAAAAAATGGCTTTTATTAAAAATATGAAATTTTCTTGATTTTATAAACTCAATTTTTTTTGAAAAGAAATATTCTGGAAAATTAGATTTTTTATTAAAATATATGAGAAATATATTTTTAAATAAGTTTTTCATATTTCTTTCTAAAATTAATCTAATTTTTTAAAAATACTTATAGGACAATTTATTTATTTTTAAAAATACTTTACATATTTTTAATTAAAAATCTATTTTTCCAGAATAGTTTTTTAAAAAGGGTATTTTTGAATACTTTGATAACATTAGGGGTATATTTGGCCCCAACTTGTAACGGAAGGGGTATATTTGACTACTTTCTCTAACGGAGGACAAAGTTGACTAATAAATTAAAGTAGAAGGGTATATTTGATAAGATTTTATAAGAATTGGGAAAGTTTTGATGGATTTCATAACTTGTGGGATTTTTATGTTTATGAGAAAAAGTACAACTTAAAAAATTCAAATTGCATGTCCAAACAAAACTTCAACTTCAAATCATCCTGATTTCAAATCATGCCCAAACGGGCCTTAGTCCGTTTTAAAATAAATAGCCCTTTCTTTTTACAACTATTTTATTCTAACTTTCCACATGAAAATCACGAGATTAGTTTTGATACATTTTATATATCTTTAGTTAACAATCACATGATTCAAAAAAATTCTTTACTTTCTTAAATTTTGTGTCAAGTCAAAATCAGATAAACATTTTAAAACAGAAGAAATAGTTTATGTAATTATGAAAAAGTATCCGATTAAATTCCTTCTATGAGTGATGAACCAAAAATTTATAAATTTTGAATCCCTTAAAATTATTGAATTCTAAATTTATAACTTATACATATCAAATAATTTTTTAAAATAAACTCAATGTTATGACTAATATTACACGAGTCTACGAAACTCATAAATAACATTTATGGTACGTCCCCTCTGCATAAACCTTGTAACTTCCTACCATGAGTCATGCACCTCTCAAACTACAATAAATCCACCTTGTGACGAGGATGGAGACGATGACAGAATTAATATTTTAATGTTGTGTTCAGGTTAATAGGGAGGAATTAATCTCTATTTATTCGTATATATAAATAAGAGTTGTGTTTATATCTCTTTCTATGAATTATGAACCACTCGAACTACGACAAACTTATGGTTGGATTCAGCATTGGACAGAAAACAACTTCATGAACTTGTTATTATATTCTTTATTTTTTTTTCTTAGAGCAAAAAAAAATCAAGGCCACTCCACGTTTTGTGGTCTATGTGCTAGGATGTTTTAAATACTCAATTTAAATGTTTTGAATTAATGATTAACTAGTACATTTATTCGCTCTTCGTGCGGTTATTAAAAATCAAATTTGTGGGGAAAAATTATAATATTTGAGTATTAATATTAAATATTAAAAAATTACAAACATGAAATCGAAAATCTTATTGGATTGACAAACTAATCTTCCTATAGTATTTGAATATTTAAAAAATATAATTATTAAACAAAAGGAAAAAACAACGATAAGAAAATAATATAGAAGAAATTGACTATATAAAGAAGTTCTCTTTGTATTCATCCAGCCCTTAGTGTTCTTTTCTGAATGAATAATTCAACCATTTGAGATTGGATAAGTGCATATATAGTCTGATTTGGAACCCTTATTTAAGCCATGGTCTTAGTTTATAAAATTTTACATGTTTATCCACTTTGAAAATAACTTTCCACACAAGCATCTGAAATTACAAAAATACTCATATGAAGTCATAATTTTTTTCTTAACTTTGACATATTACTCGTGCAAATAAACTTTTAATTTACGCGTATGAACTTTGGCCTGGCAAGACAAACCTCAATAATTATATATTGAGGTTAATAACTAAAAGTATATTTTAAAAATATAAACCTAGCATGTTGCTGCAATTTATAGTTACTAAAAGACCACACGGCTCCGTGATATACATGGTAAGTGTATATCACGGTTTGTACCACAATTAGTTGTAATATTTTATACCACGTTATTTGTAATTAATTAGCATTGTACTTTTACCATAATTATATGATTCTGGTACAAGTAGAATAAGGTTTTAGGAATAGAATAGAAATATGATTTTTCTATTATGAAAATTGTAAATTGTATATATATTATTTCATTAATGAAAATAATCGAGGAATTATTTCTATCATGATATCAGAAGTCTAGGTTCTTTTTTTCTCCCACCTTTTTCCGTTGACCACTTGCATCGGTTCGAGAGTCCATCCTTGGTTTCCGTGCCCGAAGGTATTTCTTTCTCTTCCCAAATTTCCTTTCAAATCCCTTCATCACGTCTTGCGTTGCTATTATGGCTAAGAACACGTTTCACCCTGCCGTTACTGTTTCTAACATCAAGAACCACATCCCTATCGTTCTTGAAATAGAAAACGTCCAATACACGACGTGGGTCGAACTATTCAAAGTTCACACACGCTCGCATCAAGTCCTCCATCACATTATCCCCGCGGCTCCTACTGACACGGAGGTACTTAAACTTGAGGATGATCCTAAATTATGGACAACCCTTGATGCTACCGTTCTTCGGTGGATTTACTCCACTAAATCTACCGACCTATTGCAAATGATTATTGAGCCTGACGCTACGGCGAAGGCTACTTGGGATAGGATACGTGATATATTCCAAGATAATCAAAATTCTAGAGATGTTACTCTTGAGCAGAAATTCTCCCACGTCAACATGGAAGATTTTCCGAACGTTTTGGCTTATTGCAAAAGGTTAAAGGAATTGGTGGACCAACTCCGCAACGTTGGCATGCCCGTTACAAATGATCATTTGGTCCTACAAATGGTTGCAGGCCTATCTGAGGCCTATAGTGGTGTTGACACGCTTCTTCGTCATAGCAGTCCTCTTCCTCAATTTTATCAGGCTCGTTCTATGCTTAGGCTCGAAAAAGCCAGCTTGGCAAAAAAGGCAGCTACCCGCGCTAGTTTCGTAGTTATGATGACGTCGTCCACTACTTCTCCAGGTTTTGTTGATAATTCGGGCCAAAATCGTGCTCATGGTGGCGGCAAGAATACTCAGAAAAATAATGGCAAAAACCGCAGGGGCAAACGCGGTGGTTCCGGCAGTGGGGGAGGTGGACAGAACAGGGGCGGCGGTGCACGACAAAGTGGCAATGGGCCACAGCCCCACTGGCAGTGGTGCTGGGCCAGTGGACAGTGGCCCAACAACCCATATTTTCCACCAAATTCTTACCATGGGTAGTGGGCCAGCCAACCCTTCAGGCCCAACAGTTCGATACTGCCCAATAGTTTCCGATGTAGTGATGGGCCGGGGCAGCAAGCCGGTGTGCTTGGGCCCCTGCCTCCACAGGCCCATCATGCAACGGCCCCCACCCCGATCGACATTGAAGCCGCAATGCACACTCTTGGATTAAATCCGACAGACGCAAATTGGTACATGGACACCGGATCCACTACCCACATGACGTCCGACCAAGGTACTCTCTCGTCTTATTCCAATTTGAGCAGTAATCGTGGTATAATTGTTGGTAATGGCAACTCAATTCCAATTCGTGGTTACGGTTATAAAACTTTGTCTCCCCCCATCCACCTCTTGTCTTGAAACATACCCTTCATGCCCCTAAATTAATTAAAAAATTGGAGTATGTCCGTAAATTCACCACTGATAATTCTGTTTCTGTTGAATTTGATCATTTTGGGGTTTTTGTGAAGGATTTCAAGACGGGGATTCCTCTCATAAGATGTGATAGTTGGAGAGATCTTTATCATATCACGCCCACCTCCGATCTCTCGAGTCCAGCCTTGCCATCCTCTTTTGCAGCCCTTGCTCCTTCCTTATGGCATGCTCGTCTAGGTCATCCGGGGTAGTCTATTTTGTCTTCCTTAGATAAAAAAAAATTATTTCTTGTAAGGGTACACGTAGTACACCAATTTGTCAATCTTGTTCTTTAGGAACAAATTGTTAGATTGTCATTTATAGACTCTAATTCTCGTACTTTAATGCCATTTGATATTATTCATAGTGATTTATGGACGTCTCATGTACTCAGTTCTTTGGGTCACCGTTATTATGTTCTATTTTTGGATGATTATTCTAATTTTTTATGGACTTTTCCGATAGCGAAAAAATCTCACATTTTTTCACTTTCCTAAAATTTAGAGCATTCATCAGAACCCAATTCGAACGGGAAATAAAAAATATTCAATGTGATAATGGCAAAGAATACGATAATGAGGTGTTTCAGGAATTTTGTGCTAATAATGGAATCAATTTTCATTTTCTTGTCCTCATACGTCATCACAAAATGGGAAAGGCAAATGCAAAATTCATACCATTAATAATATTATCCAAACTTTACTAGTTCATGCTTCCGTACCCCCTTCTTTTTGGCATCATGTTCTACAAATGACTACATATCTTCTTAACATTCTTCCTACCAAAGGTTTGACATATTCGTTCCCCCCTTCAAATCTTATATAATAAGACTCATTCGTATTCACATCTGATGGTCTTTGGGTGCTTATGTTATCCATTGTTTCCGTTCACAATAATTAACAAACTTCAAGCCCGTTCTACCCCTTGTGTATTTTTGGATTATCCGTCTAATCATCGTGGTTATAAATATTTTGATTTATCCTCAAATAAAATCATCATTAGTCGCCATGTTATTTTTGATGAAACCCAATTTTCCTTTGCTAATCAGAGTAGTCCCGTGCCTAGTTCGTATAATATTTTGGACGACACCGTCTCTCCGTATCTTATCCGTTATTTTTTTGACCTATCCCACACCCAAAATCTGCCAACGGGCCCACTGCCCCGCTGGACCTACAGTCCCGTCTCACTCCTCTGCTGCAAGTCCCGTACTTGGGCCAGCTTCTGCCTCAATTTCCATAATTGGGCGGTTACTTGACCAATACGGAAACTGCCCGATATCGACCAGCACTCTACGGTTCGATTCGGGCGTACGCCCATTTACTGCGGCGGTCAGTCCCTTGTCCCAAAATTTCCCAAAATCCACTCAATTCTTCCTCGAGTCATAGACCGGTCACTCGTAGTCAACGGGGAATTGTTAAACCAAAAAGACATTTTAATCTAAATTCTAATATTCTTAAATCACCTCTGCCCCGTAATCATGTGTCTGCTTTAAATGACCCGAATTGGTAAATTGCTATGACCGACGAATATAATGCTCTTATTGATAATAAGACGTGGGAGTTGGTGCTCCGTCCATCTGATGTTAATATTATTCGGTCTATGTGGATTTTTGCTCATAAAGACAATTCTGATGGATCTTTTGCGAGGCATAAGGCTCGTCTTGTAGGTGATGGTAAGACTCATCAGGTTGTTGTGAGACATTTAGTCTGGTGGTCAAACCGGCTACCATTCGCACTGTGCTCAGCTTGGCTCTTTCGAAAGCATGCTCATTCATCAGTTAGATGTGAAGAATGCTTTCTTACATGGTGATCTTAAGGAGACAGTCTATATACATCAGCCCTTGGAGTTTAGGGATCCCAAATATCCTCATCATGTCTGTTTATTGAAGAAGTCCTTGTATGGGCTTAAGTAGTCCTCATGGGCTTGGTATAAGTGGTTTGCAGACTATGTTTCGACTATTGGGTTTTTTCACAGCAGGTCTGATAATTCATTGTTCATATATCATCGTGGTTCTTCCCTGGCTTATATACTATTATATGTGGATGATATTATCTTGACTGCCTCTTCTGATGTATTACGTTAGTCTATCATGACAATGCTCAGTTCTGAGTTTGCTATGAAAGACTTGGGGCCCTTGAGTTACTTTTTGGGGATTGTTGTCTCTCGTCATGCAGGTGGGTTGTTCTTATCCCAACGAAAGTATGGAGTTGAGATCATTGAGCGAGCTGGTATGTCCTCATGCAAGTCTACTTCAACTCCAGTTGATACTAAACCCAAGTTGGGTGCTGATGCTGACTCATCTTATGAGGATCCGACCCGCTATCGCAGTCTTGCAGGGGCCCTTCAGTATCTTACTTTCACGAGACCCGATATTATGTATGCCGTACAACATGTGTGTTTGTTTATGCATGATCGCAAGGCTGAGCATATGAATGCGCTCAAACGCATTATTCGGTACATCCATGGGACACTTACTTTGGCTTATATTTATATCCGTCATCGTTGTCTACACTTGTCTCGTATACAGATGCTGATTGGGGTGACTGTCCAGACACCAGACGCTCTACGTATAACTATTGTATATTTTTTGGTAATAACTTGGTCTCATGGTCTGCAAAGCGTCAATCGACTTTGTCCCGTTCTAGTGCAGAGGCCGAGTATCGAGGGGTAGCCAATGTGGTATCTGAATCCTGTTGGTTACGTAATCTTATTTTAGAGCTTCATTGTCCTATTCAGAAAGCTACCTTGGTTTATTGTGATAATGTTAGTGCAATCTACCTGTCTGGTAATCCGGTTCAACACCAGCGCACTAAACACATCGAGATGGACATTCACTTTGTTCGCGAAAAGGTGGCTCGTGGACAAGTACGCGTCTGCCATGTCCCTTCTAGGTATCAAATTTCAGACATCTTTACAAATGGTCTTGCCTCGGTCCTTTTTGAAGATTTTAGGAACAATCTCAGCATACGAAGATCGCCCGCTATGACTGCGGGGGTGTAAAAGACCACACGGCTCCGTGATATACATGGTAAGTGTATATCACGGTTTGTACCACAATTAGTAGTAATATTTTGTACCACATTATTTGTAATTAATTAACATTGTACTCTTACCATAATTATAGGATCCTTGTACAAGTAGAATAAGGTTTTAGGAGTAGAATAAGAATAAGATTTTCCTATTATAGAAATTGTAAATTGTATATATATATATACTCTTTCATTAATAAAAATAATCAAGAGATTATTTCATTCAGTTACAAATAGGTCTGATTAAAGAGAGAAAATTAGATGCTGCCATATTTCTACCACTTATGTACGTACTGTTGTTCTGAGCCCAAATGAAAATAAAGACGTGACAACCAAAAATTTATAGAAAACCAAACTAAAGAGATCTCATATAGAGAAAATACAAAACACTAAACCGAGAAGAAGAAAATACAACAATCACATCCTCCTTAAGACTTTAGTCATAACAAAATTGATGGAAAAAGAATTACAGAATTCATACAAAACTTCCCGAGCTATTGTCCTCCTCCCACAACCGATCAACATTCTAAAGCCTTCTTCATCGAGCTAAACTAAAGAATAAATACTACCGTAATGATATAAGGGCATTGCTACCTTAAATATGAAATGAAAAAGATAACCTTGGATAGGGGCATCATGAAACAAAAAAAAATGAATTTATATAGACAAAATGGATGAATATCATAAGATATCTTAAATTATTAAATTCGATATTTGAGGGTTATATATATGAAATGCATGAGAGTTATGAATATTATTAAGAGTAGAAATTTAATTGGAAATTTGATAGGAGTTATGAAGGTGAATATTTTCAAGAAAATAAAGGAGAAAAATAAATAAATGAAGGAGATAAAAAATATTTGCAAAATGATATTTAAGTGCTATAGCTACGTGGGGTTTAAGAAAACGGATCCCCATATATAGATAGATGCATCTTTCAGTTTTCTTTAGACATCAATTGTATTTAACCAAAATTAAACAGATTGAAATAATGAGTATTAGTGGAGAGGGAACGTGGCTATACAAAAGCAGGGAAATAATTGACATTATTTAATGGGGTTTAATGGCGGAAGGAACCTTAGGGGTATATAGAAATGGAAAAGTAATTGAATAATAATTATTTTTTAGCTTGAAAAATGAGTTAAAAAAAAAAGATAAATATGATTCTAGGCCATAGAGCGGTGTCACATCACCTTATCTATGCCTAGCTTTATATCATACTCCATATTGATTAGTCGATCCGTTTTTACTTTATCACTTCCAAAGCAAAAAAAATTGCCTAGCACAAGAATTCAGGTTCGATTGACTATAGAAGAACTCACACCACCATAATGAACGCCTAATGTGCCAATATTATTTAAGTAACACCTTACACTTAAAGTGATTTTTTCCTCAATTTTAATTTATAACCAACATACATAGGAAAAGATAAGAAAACTATGTTTAGTTTATTGTAATTGTCAAAACACTACCTCAATAATATAGGTAAACTACTTAAAATTCTTGATTATACCTTACATATATTTCTTCAATCCACTAGAATGGGCATACCCTTTTCTTTGTTATATTATTTATTGTTGAGTTTGATCCATATCTGTTGTGGAGTCTTGGACAATTCTCACCAAATGAGCTAGCTTCTGGGTTAAGTTATGCTCAAAAGCATCTCTTGTTATGATATCAAGTAAAATATATCTTAATTCTTGATTTACTTAAAGTTAGACCCTATCGAACTAATCTCAAATATTGACGATTCTCACCCTCATTATTAGTTGATATATATGACTTTTGAGAGAAGAAAAAGACGCACAAAACGATCAACCAAAACTATACTAAGTAGAATCTTTGGTAAGATATCGACTTTATATCCAAATCAATAGGATCATTCTTATGCTGGCCGGTTAGCTATCAATTAATGCAATCAATATATGTATATATGGTCTTTCCTTTTCACCTTGCACTTTTGTTTCCACAGGGAAAAACATTCACTATCAATTAATTTCGGAGCCCCGAAGTGCGACCCAAACTGCGGTCCGCACTTCTATTATGCAGATTGCAATTCAGTCTGCGAACCATTACTTCAACTCGAGTTCAACTCAGATTGCGAAGACTCACGACGCTTCTACAGGCTGTAGTTCATTTTTGCGGACCGCACTTCCAGCCGCAGTTTAAGACAGTCCAAGCAAGGAATCACTATGTGAACCCTAGGTCCGTTCTGCGGATAGCAGACCAGTTCTACGGTCTTGTTCTGTGGTCACAGAGTGGTCAGGCGGTGACATTTATGTAATATTGTGTAGTCCAAAAATTGGATCCCTATATATTGTGGTTCCAATCACTCTCCGAACCACAAATGTTTTAGATTAAATTAATGGAAAAGCAACAAAGTAGTAATATTATAGTAACAAGGTTTGGTCGGTCCTCCCTCTTGTTCACCTAGTTTGTGTCGTATGCTAATCAGAATCATTGTTCCCTTTGAAAGGTAATTAATTAATGAGTCATTCACTAGAAGACATTAGACAAAAATAGCGAAATCTATTACATTGCATGTGGAATTGAGTCAGCAAATAGATCTAGGCCACAAATGGCTTCTATTCCATCCACTAACATGTACCCAAGCTAAGCTGCTGGCACACGCACATAGGTAAAATAGTGCAAGCTGATCACTTTTTGGGTTTGCAATAATTTAAATATAGTTGAAAAATAGCTGTTATTCAAACAGTTTGACAAAAACACTCACAATTTAAACCGTAGAGACACACTTCTTCGTCTTCTCTATTTTTTCTAATCAAGAAATCATCTCGCGTTTCACTCGTAGAAGTTCAAATTCTTTATACTGTTATGAAATTTTATTTGTAAAAGTTCAAATTCAAAAATACTATCATGGAGTTAGTTTTTGCAGGTAGAACTCCAGAATATTGTCATGAAATTAGTTTTTGTAACTAAAAAAATCAGGACATGCAGTATCATGAAGTTCACACAAAGAACTCTAAGATCCAAGTTGTAGTCGTGTTTGTTTATTGATTAAGCTTGTAATTTTAGAGTGATGAATACTGAAATAATGTTAAATAATTATGTACTTTATCAGATACCAAGAAATATATAATGAGTACCACTAAGAACATAATGTTAAAGAATTATTTTATTTATGATACCTCATGATAAAATATATTTTTTCGAGTGAAACAAGTACTATAAGTGAAAGAATGCTAAAAAGATTATCTTCCTCATCGTATTATACAGTAAGTTCGAACTTTAGGACTAATTGATGAAAGGATAGCTAGAGACCCTCCTTGTTTATACTAAATAAGTTGAGTAAATGTCGATTCAATAATCTAAGTTTTTTTTTTTAAAAAAATCATTTGTTCGTTATTCGTATTAGAGTCCGACCAATTTAAATTTGGGCCGCGTAAGGCCCATTTGGGGAAGAGCTCCCTACTCAGTTAAGTATAACCCATAACAGATAAACTTTGAAATTCTTCGAATTATATTCTTAAATACTTGTCTCCATTTTTAGTCGGCATTTACTCAACTGATCAAGGATGATCTAGTCTAGCTATCCTATGAACAATTAATATTTTGAACTAACAATTAATTATATTTTATTAATACAAGATGAAGGAACGAACTTACACAACATCAATGGTGATAGTGTGTGTGCAGAAGAGTGAATCGTAGAGAGAGAAAATGGAAAAGGAGAGCAAAATATCTCGAGATGGAAATGAGAAATAATTGAGTTCTTTGATTGATTGAGCTAAGATATATATATATATATATATATATATATATATATATATGCAAGATACAGATGTCAATCTAAAACAGAATAACTAACTTTCTAACTAATTATATTTAACTATCACTAACAACTAATCCTAGTGTATTAAGTTAAAACAAATATCTTCAATACCCCTTCTCAAGTTGGTGGTGATGATTTCACAGCCAACTTGCTCAGCATCATGGAGTGTTTAATCCCAGTGAGGCTCTTTGTAAGGATGTTTGTTAGTTGATCTGTGATAGCAGTGTGGTGTAAAGAAATGAACCCCTTCTGTAGCTTATCCCTAACAAAATGACAATCCACCTCAATTGTTTAGTACGCTAATGGAATACTGGATTTTTAGCTATGTTGAGAGCTGACTGGCTATCACAATATACTGCAATGGGAGATAGACGTTGATTGTTAGCTCATTGAACAACATTTGCAACCATACTAGCTCACCCATAACTTTCCTCAAAGACATGTACTCGGCCTCAGCTGAAGACAATGACATAATTTCTTGCTTCTTTGACTTCCAACTCACAGGGCTATTTCCCAACAAAACCAAATAGCCACTAACTGATCTTCTAGAATCGGGACATTATGTCCAGTCAGAGTCACAAAAGGCATTCACACTGCAATCTGAATCTTTTGATATGAAAATACTCGGTGTGGGATCTTTTTTTAGATATCCGAGTAGGTGAAATGTTGCTTGCAAGTTAGGCTCCCTAGGATCCTGCATGTATTGACTCAAATGTTGCACACTAAAAGAAATGTCTAACCAAGTATTAGTGATAAAATTGAGGTTTCCTAGTAGTTTCCTATAATATGTGGGATCAGGCAGTGGCACCCCCTCCTTGGCCATGAGTTTTATGGTGGGATTAAGAGGTGGATAAAAGGACCCAAGAGTAGTACACTCATATTCTTTGAGTAAGTCAAGCACAAATTTTCTTTGAGAAATAATAGCCCCCTTCTTAGTGTGCAGAATTTCAAGACCTAAGAAATAATGCAAGTGACCAAGGTCTTTGATTATGAAGGTGTCATGCAAGTAGCTTTTGAGGTGAGTGATCTCTGTGGAATCTGTCGTTTTAAGGATAACATCATCAACATATACAATAACAAACACAATAAATGAGCCATTTTTCTTTTAGAAGAGGGAGTAGTCACAATTGAATTGGTAACCTCTGAAGGATAGGGCCTCAATCAGCTTAGCTTACCACTACCTGTTAGCTTGTTTTAGGTCATAGAGGGACTTGTTAAGCTTACAAACTAGTTTGGTGTCAGTTACATCCAACCCTAGTGGGACTTGCATCTACACTTCTTCATGGAGATATCCATGAAAGAATGCATTGTTTACATCTAGTTGGAACATGTCCCATCCCTTTTTGACTATACAGTCCACCAAAGATCTAACCATGGTCATCTTTATCACTAGAGAACATGTCTCAGTATAGTCAATCCCTGCCAGTTGAGTGTACCCTTTAACAACTAATATGGCATTAAGTTTTTCTATACTACTATCTGTTGTATGTTTAACCTTGTAGACCCATTTACAATCTATAACTTGCTTCCCAAGAGGCAGTTTTACAAGATCCCATGTGTTATTGACATATAATGCCTCAAATTTTTAAATTGTGGCATCTTGCCAAGTAGGGTATAGAGCTACCTCTTCATATGATGTAGGCTCACTATTATGACAAATATATTGAACAAGAAGTTGACTGTTAGGTGTTAAGACATCAAGAGAAATATAATTATGATTGGTGAATAAGACAGTTAAAGAAGGAATGTGGGTAGGAGGTTTCAAGGTGGGAATGGAGCAAATGTAATCATTGAGGTGTTTAGGTTGCTTGCTAGGTCTCTGAGATTTTCCAAGTGGGATTGTTAGTATTGGCAAAGGTTGTATGCGTGGTGGAATAGTGGGAGATGGAAAGGGTGGATGTGAGTTATTGTGATTGTGCACATGTGATGATGAAGGTGGTGATGAGTGGTCTAGAGTAGGTGTGTGCGGAAGATGATCATGTGGCAGTGAGGTAAGGTGTTGTGACAACTGCATTCCTAGTATCGGATGATATAGTATTATAAGACTTTGAATCAGTATTAACCAAAAACTCATCAAAAGACTTGAGGACAGTAGGAAATGAAACAATATCAGAAAAAGTACTAAAAGGAAAAAAACAGAGTACTAAAAGGAAAAAAACAAACTCATGGAACACCATATATCTAGAAACATGCATGATTTTTATAGCAAAACTCATTACCTTGTAGTCATTTGTTCTATAAGAATACCCTACAAAAATATGGAGTGTAGTTCTTGGTCAAATTTATCTCTGTGCACATTTGGTACAGTAGGATCACAAACATCCAAAGGCTTTTAGGTGTGAGTAATCTGGCTTCTTGTTGTATAAAATTTCATATAGACATTTGTTTTTCAGGTATGATGTAGGAAGTCTATTTATGAGATATGTTATTGTGATAATACACTCTTTCCAATATTTAGAGGTAACTTGAATTGAAATAAAAGTGTCTGGCAGTCTCTAGGAGGTATCTGTATTTTTTTCTACCACACTGTTTTGTTGTAGTGTATATGGACAACTTTTCTGATGAATTATGCATTTACTTAGAAAGAACTGAGTGGCTTAATTACTGGTGAATTCAAGGCCATTATCTAACATAATATGGAGGTGAATTCTTCTATCATGAAGGTGAACGCTTTAAGTACTTGAAGTGCATTGCTTTTGGTGCTCAATAAATGAGTCTATGTGAATCTGCTAAAATCATCCACCAAGGTAAAAAAGTACCTATGATTGTTATGTGTATTGGTATGATAAGGACCCTACATGTCAATGTGTAGTAGTTTAAAAATGCTGGTGGTGTGGCTAGTGCTTTGTTTAAAAGAAAGTCTGGATTGTATTGCCATAAGGCATATGGTGCAGATAAAGGATTGTCTGGGTGCAAGTCTTGCTGGTATTGCAGAGATATCCCTTATTTTAAAAAAGGGCACATGGTCAAGTCTTTTGTGCCACAACAAATCTACATTGCTACTAATAGATGAGTGAGAATCTTTGCAAACTCAAAAATTTTATTATGACATATGGAAACATTTACAGAAGGAAATGGGATATGGGGTGAAGGGAGAATGCCACTAGAACTATTTACATTGTCAACAGAAAAATAACAGCAGACAGAGGCCACTTTGGCGTTGTTACCGGTTTTGCACTTGAGGCACCTGAAACAAAGAAAGTAGAGCCCAACTTTGCTACTACCAATCGCCTGAGGCCTCTTCATTGAAGGGGCCGAAAACAGACACAATGCATCAGTGAAAAGTACCATGCATTTCAATGAAAAAGTTAAGAAATGGACTGAGACTAAATTATACTTGAAACTAGGCACATATAATACTTTGTTTAATATGATACTAGAAGTAATTGTCACATCACCAAACTCTGTCACTTTGACCTTATATCCATTTGGGAGGTATACTAATAAAGGGTAAGGCAGGGTTGTGATGTTGGTTAAGGAATTCTTGTTGAATGTCATATGATTGGATGCCCCTGAGTCTATGATCCATAAGTCACTTTTTGACTCAAAACACTTACATGATGGTTTACTAAAATCAATTGAAGAAGTATAGACTACAATACCTGCAAAGTTTGCAGAACCAGTGTTCACATTTGAAGCATTGTTATGCTCATCTCCACCATTTTCAACTTGAAAGTGTTTCAGCATGTTCATGATTTGTCCATATTATTCCTTTGTAAGCATAGGATTCTTTGAGCAGTGCTTTGTGTATTACTGATCTCGTCCAAATTACACCTTTAATGGTATAACGTGGCCATTGTCAAATATAGTAACCCAACAGAGGTTGGATTCGAATCACACAAGGAATACGATGAAAAACTAGTATATTCGTGCACATATTATGACTTTACTAATTACTTTACTTCTATCGTAATCAAGTTATTTACTTATTTATTTGTTTTATCTACTTCAAATTATCAACTTAAATAAGGTTTAAATTATCAAGTAATTGGAATGTTAGGGTTGTGACTCAATTCATGAAAGTGGTGTTGGATTTAAGCTTAAGTAGGTGTATTAGTATGGTATGGGTAATGATGACTTGTGTTTAGATTGAGATTTCTCAATTGACCCACCTAATTTCACTTTAGGCTTTCTCAATCTCTAAAGTATGATATTTATGAACACCCATTATGTACCCTTAGTTGATTCCCTTCTAACTAAAGTTGGGAATCATTAAATGGGGTTTAAAGCCCCAAGTCCTAATCAACATACTCCTTTCCTAGACTCTAGTCTCCTTTCTCAAGTTTGACTAGAGACAATAGGCAAGAAAGATATGTTTTCAATCAACCCTTTAACATTAAATATGAGGGGTAGTTGAATCCCACATGAACACACATTTTTCATTATTTATCAAATACCTCAACTACCACATTCTATTATTTTATCACAACCCCAATCTAAATCTAGCCACTCATTGCAAGTAATAAATACACAATACAAGAATAAATATAACAAGACATAATGAATATAAAAGGATGCTTAAAATGATTAATGATGAACAATACTTATCTTTACATAATAGATTAAGAATCTTTTTTTGGAATGATTAACTAAAAGATAAATAGTGAAAAATGGGACAAGGAATATTCAAATGTGGTTATGATATGTTGAAATCTAGGTATCAAATCATATGTCCCATCACAAAATCCTAGGTACTATATATAGGGATCCAATTTTTGGACTACACAATATTACATAAATGTCACCGCCTGACCACTCTGTGACCACAGAACAAGACCGTAAAACAGGTCTGCTATCCGCAGAACAGACCTAGGGTTCGCATAGTGGTTCCTTGCTTGGACTGTCTTAAACTGCGGCTGAAAGTGCGGTCCGCAAAAGTGAACTACATCCTGTAGAAGCGTCTTGAGTCTTTGCAATCTGAGTTGAACTCGAGTTGAAGTAGTGGTTCGCAGACTTAATTGCGGTCTGCATAATAGAAGTGCGGACCGCAGTTTGGGTCGCACTTCGGGGCTCCGAAATTCATTTTTCACTGTTTGATTCTGCGACATAGCTACCATTCTACGGTCCGCAGTCTAGTTATGCGGTCTGCAAAAGTGGCCTTCTCAACACTTCTTCTATTTTTTAACATTTTTGTCCATGTTTTAGCATATTTCCTCATTTTTGGTGTCCCAATATAAAAATCCTATAAAAACCAAAATAACACAAGAAAAGACTACCATAAATATAATAAGGACAACAATAATCTATGAAAATGGTATCAAATGTGTCATAATTCTAGGCACATCAATCACTATTGGAATACTCCCCTCCATAGTTGGATAGCATGTCAATGTGTGCATTAGCAGCAATTCCCTTCCCTTTGTCAAACCTAAAGTATTGATTGTTATTCTGAGGATAACTTTGATAATTTCTATGTGGATTAGTGATGGTATTCTAATTGCTATTAGGATAACCATGTAGTTTATAGCATTTGTCTTTGGTATGTCCTGGTTTCTTGAAGTATTCACAAAACAAGTTGCTTCTCCCATTAGATAAGTAATTGTTGCCTCCACTGTAGTTATTGCTTCCTGAGTGATTATAGTTTCTTGACTATTTGCTAGTTCCTGGATAGTTGTTGTTTCCTGTGTAGTTTGTCTTGAAGTTTCTTTCATTTGAATTCCTATAGTTCATAGTAGAGGCATTCAGAGAAGTTGAGCCAATTTCTAGTCGACTACTTGGTCTAAACTCCATTTGTTTTTCTTCTTGAATCAGTAGAGAAAAGGCTTGTACTATCGGTGGGAGAGGATTCATCATGAGAATGCTTCCCTTCACCATAGTGTATACCTCATTCAATCCCATAAGGAATTGAATTAAACGTATGTCTTGTTCTGCTTTATGAAAATTCTCCTTTGCTCCATATATGCATTGAAATTTGCATTGATTCTTAACACTCAATGTACTCAACTCCTCCCACATTTTTTTTCATTTTTGTAGTAATTGATAATGTCTAGAGTTTATTGCATAAGGTCATTGATCTCCTTCTGGATTTGGTATAACTTTGCCCCCATTGATTTGGTCATATCTATTCTCCAATTCATTCCATAGTTCCATAGAGTCATTAACATATTCAAGACTATTTGAGATTTATTTAGACAAGGAGTTTAGTATCCATGATGTTCAACACATCATTCTCATTGACAATATTCAAATGAAGTTATCTCGGTTTTTTTCACTCTATGTTAATGAACCCTGACTTATTCTTCACTAATAGTGCTCGCAAAACACCTCTCCTCCATGACAAGTACCCTACTCCATCGAAATCCACTGGAACCAACATCACACCAGTATGGACATACCGAGGATTACATGTGTCTCTTGAGAAAGTGATTGCCTCATTCGTAGTATCTCCATTCGTCATTGTGAGATGAGATTGAGTCAATTTGAAGTAAAATTAGGTCAAAATCACATTGTGACAACAAATCAGTTCACAAATCGAGAACTATGAATCCAATCGCACCGACAATGTGCTTGATGAACAATGAATCGATGATTGAAAGGAATAACAATAAAATTGAGAGAGTTAATCAATGAATTGAGAGAATCAATCAACAATTCGAGGAAACAACAACAAACTGAAAAATATAAATCGAGGAATCTATCGTGATAGAAGTTAGAACAACTTCGAACAAAATCTCAACAATATATCAACAAATTTCAAAGTACGGAGCTCGCAACATCGATCAAAAATGTCGAATTGGCTCTGATACCATATTAAATCTATCAATACAAAATGAAAGAATGAACTAACGCAACATCAATGGTGATAGTGTGTGTGCAGAAGAGTGAATCGTAGAGAGAGAAAATGTGAAAGGAGAGCAAATATCTGGAGATGGAAATGAGAACTACCCGTGTTCTTTGATTGATTGAGCTAAGATATATACATGCAGCATACTACTATCAATCTAAAATAGAATAACTAACTTTCTGACTAATTGCATTTAACTAACTAACTATCATTATCAACAAATCCTAGTGTATTAAGTTAAAACAAATATCTTTAATGAAATTGATTATTTTACACTCACAATTATCTGTTTCAATAAATAAAAACCTCTCTAACAATCTTAACGAAGACTCGATCTAGAAATTGTTTAAAGTATTAACCAAACATATAACATACATATCTAATATCGATGGCGCAAAAAGGGCTAACAATAAAAAGCAAAAGATCATTGATATCTTTATTCTGGTTGCTTGAAATGCATTAGATTTATTTTTTTAGTTTCTCACCCTACTATAATACAATGTATCTATAGCTATGAAATCTAAGCTATGGATTTAAAAATCGTAGCTATTACCTAGTAATAGCCACAAAAATTCGACCGTAGCTATCTACAAATGCGTAAAATTTCTTAGCCACAAAAATCAATTGACAAAGCTAATTCCTCATTTTTGCCATAGTTGCTAACAATCGTGGCATTAATTACCTAAATAGCTACAACTTTATTTGTAATGACCTATTCCATCATTATGTGTATTTTGATCATTTTACCCCCGTAGACTCGATTCCCAGAATTTTCGGACAATTCTAGTAGAAGTTGTGAAATTAGAATCTTAAAATATGAAAGTGTTGACCAAAAGTTGACGTTTGTTTGAAAGGACCTTTTTCAAAATTCTGTCGATTCCATGAGATCCGGAGGGTCGTTTATGACTTGGTGGTATAGTTGGTTCGGGTCCCGAGGCCCTCAGAAATAATTTTGGCTATTGATTGGGAAACTAGTTTAGTTCGTTGAGGGTTGACTAGTAGAATTAGAATTCTGATGGAAATTTCAAGATCATGAGTGAGTCCGTAGTGCGTTATTACATATGTGTACATATCTGGTTTGCATTGGGGAGGTCTCGGGTGATTGTCAGATTTTGGGTTGAAATTGCATAAGCCTTGATTTTCTGGTTGGCTGGTGTATTCGTTGGGGCGGGCCTCAGTGCACCCCAGCGGGATGGGTCCACTGCAGCGGACGGCTTTTCGCTACAGCGAGATTCTTGGATTTTGGCTATGGACTATAGGTGCGAGTGTCGACCGGTGGCGCGGGTCCGCTGTAGCGGGTCCTAATCTGCTGCAGTGGATGACGGGAATTTCCAGATTCATTTAAGTATCATTAAAATCCTACCTTCCCTCATTTTTTAAAATACTTATTCAAAGCACCATTAGGACGATTTCAAGTAACTTCTAGTGATTTATTCTTGAGGTAAGCTTCCTTAGCTACATTTTACCTTTCTTTAACTTTTTTGTGTTGATTTAATGGTGGTAATAACCTAGAATCTAATTGGAGAAGATGAATTCAACCAAATTAGGGCTTGTTTAATTGTTAAACCTAAAGTGAGAATTAATTAGTAGGTTTTATTAATCTAAGCATGATATATCACTATTTAGTACTTGTTAGGATTGAATCATCCATTTTGTTGATAAAATTAAATGTTGGAAACCACAGTTCATACCCAAAATTGGGGGTTTTGTTTGTAAGATGAAATTAGCCTAATCTTGAATTGATTTAGCAATTGGTTAGTAGGATTGAACTCCTAGAATGTTGAATTTCATATTCCACTTTCAAATTGATCGGTTTATCCCTATAAGCCCTTTTTCTCCCTCTTCCCTATTCGGTTGAGATTCCAAGGACTAGTATGATGTTATGGGTGTTGTGAATTCCTTGTTCTAACTTAGACTTTGATAATATTATACTTCGAGTACGACCGTGATCCTCGGAAGGGCAAGACTCTTTTGTGATCGTGTGTGGCTTCTGCTTGGCATCCACGTAGCCTACAACTTACCTTCTGGTTAGACTTCGGTTAGCGAATAGTATGTGTAGTTAGATTCTGTTGGAGAAAGCATGTAAGCCTTCGGGTATGAAGTTGGGATGGATTACTTAGGTCGATTACCTCTGACTGATTATGATATGTTGCCTCTTTGTGGTTACTGGACTTGTACGTATTGCCATGTCTCATTTTTTATGTAGATGTATTTCACTTATCTTGGCATGTTCATGAAAAGAGGAAAGGAGTTGATATGATAATGATATTATGATGAGTGTCCTTGTGCGGCATGACTGGGATTGATATGTTACACTTGATATTGTCACTGCATTACATTAATTCTCATTACCATGATATATTGATATGATTTGTGATTGGCGTGACGGTGATAAATGGGAAGGAAACATCTATAATTTATATGACATACTATATTGTGTAGCCATCTCTATGATGTGTGATACGGAGTTGCTAGCGGGGTATTTGATGGAAGAGTCATTCTAGGATGTGTTAAATGAAATGATTGGTACATGGACGTCGTGAGTCCCCCATTGATCATGACTGCTGAAACGATGATATATTTCACCCGGAGCTTGTATGTACGGATTGATCATGTGGCCAAGCATTGCATTGCATATGCATATTTACTCATCATTCATGCATATACTTGGATACTGACTTGACTCTTTGTACTTGGCTGGTTATTCTTGGATTGTGATATTACTTTTACTTGATTGTGAGCATGTCTATCTTTCAGTGTCTTTCTTATGCATATGTTAGCTAACTGTTGTCGGCCTATGATATCTACCGGTTCATAGTGTTTGTACTGATACTACATTGCTGCATTCTTTTGAGTGCAGAGTACGTAACTGGCTCTATCTCTTCTCCTCGAGGCTGATCCGAGGCTGTTGTTGTTGAATCTTTAGGTGAGCTTGTTGGACGATCCGCTGCCCCGAGACTCTTTCCTATTATTGTCTTTACTTGTTCTCTTGAAACAATATTCCTATTATGAGATTTGTATTATTCAGACTTAGGATTTGGTAGTAGCTCTTGTACAATTCAGATCATTTATCTCTGGGGTTGTATTAGCCTGATATTTCAGCAGTTTATATTTATGATATGAGTTAGGCCTTATTTTATTCCGCTTAATTTAATTAACTGTTGTTGAATTATTGATCAATGGAAGGGTTCTCCTACCAAGGTGGAAAATGATAGGTTCCCTCACGACTTAGTGATTTGGGGTCGTGACATTATTGCTACGATTTTTTTATAGCTGATCATAAGTTTTTTTCACGCGATAAAGTTACTATAGCAATAGTAATTTTTTAGCCACAATATATCATTTGAAACAAAATATCATAGCTAAATAAATAGTTTTGCTTCCTGTTATCAAACATTGTGGCAATAGTTAAATGATATAATCACATATTTTTTGCTATAATAATTTTTTTAGCTAATTATAAATTTTTGCCACGTGTTGAAACTTATTGTAGTAATAGTAATCTTGCAACCAGTAAAAATTATCTGAAATAAACTATTGTAGCTAAATAAGTGTATTTGTTTCAAGTTATAAAAATATTGTGAAAATAGTTAAATGATATAGCCACAAAAGTTTAGCTATAATGAAGTCTCATATTATTATTTTTTGCCACGAGTTGAAATTTACCGTAGTAATAGTAATCTTTTAGCAACAATAAATTATTTTAAACAAAACGTTGTAGCTAAATAAACATTTTTGCTTCAAGTTATAAAAGAATTACAGCAATAGTTAAATGAAATAGCCACAAGTTTTTTTATATAAAAAACACCGTAGCTAATTATTAATTTTTGTCACGACTTGAAATTTGTTACAGCAATAGAACCTTTTAGCCAAAAAAAAAAATTTAGCTAAATATTTTTTTTGCTTCGAATACTAAAAAGTCGCGGTAATGCCTTGCTTAATAGCTATAATAATCAGTTTCAGATTCTGATATAATGTCTTCAATAATATCATCAGCTAAGATAACATTAGTTTTTTAATAATAATTAAAAAATACGTCTTATCTAATTAATATGTGAATAACTAAATATATAGAATTTAAATAGCTATAATATTAATTGCATTGTACAACATATTGTATTTGTTTAATTTAGAAAATGAAAAATGTTATAATGTACAGTCCTATACCATCTTAACAATTTATTGATTATCATAAATAAAATTATACACTGAACCCAAAAATTAAAATTTTAGTATGATTTGTATACGGGGTCTTATCACTTTTTCGACTACATCTGATATTTTATAATATATAAATTATTAAGAATATTTTAAGATTTCAATAATATATATAATTGATATAGAAGTGCATAACAATAGTATATCATAATTCGTATTAAGCGAATAATTACTTGTAATTTTTAAATACAATTTAAAACATCTAATAATATTTATTACATTTTGAATATTTAACTATATTATATTTAAATAACTATGTTCTTGTATTTATTTTTTGATAACTTTATATCCAATTTAAATAAACAAAAGTCATCAATTTAATGATTTAATGCTATTTTAATAACTTGATAACAGTTATCAGGAATCTCATTAAGCACTTAATATTAAAAAATTAATATAATTGACATAGGATCATATAACAAACCATATAACAAAAAATGAATATAATTGAATAAAATTAATAAAATATATGATTGGAGTGGATATAATACTAACTAAGCTAATAATAACACGTATTAAATGAAGAATTACTTGTAATTTTTAAATGGAATTTAAATAAATATCTAATACTAATATTTTGGTAAATTTGATATTTAACTTTATTATATTTAAATAATTGTGTTCTAGCATTTATTTATTGATCTCTAGTTACATTAAATTTGAATAAGCATATACATTTTTGACTTGATGATCTTATTGCAATATTAATAATTTAATAATTATCAATCTAATTGAACGTTAAAATTAAATATTAGATGATTGATATAGTCACTATTGAGTGGGCATGTTGCCACTGGCTCGGCAGTGACCCAAGGATCCCTGATTGTTGGATTGCGTGATGCTGGGTCGCTGCTGGCCGAGAGTTGGGCCCGGCCCAGTTGCTTGCTGGGTAGGGGCAGGGAGGCACGACCCAAGGTCACTTCCAGGCCCATGGTGCTGGCCCACTTCCCCAGGCGCCTTCGGCTGCCAATAGGCAGGCGGTTGCGGCTGGTCACCTCCTCCGCCACGGCGGTGGCTGCTGCCCTTTCCACCACCGCGATTTTTGCCTCCATTACTGCTATTTCGTCCCTTTTTGCCACGATTTGGCAAATTTTCAAATTGTGTAGAAGTATTCTCGGATGGAGCGACAACCATGACAGAATTCGACAAGATAGCAGACTTTTTGGCAAAACCCGCTTATTCGAGAATGAGCATAGAACGGGCTTGGTAAAACTGTGGAAGATGATTGGTTTAGCAGATGAGCGTACCCACTCCACTATTTGCTTCGGTAAGGCTGACAACTAGTTGTAAAATAAGCCGATTGTTAGTTACCGGCGCGCCGACGTTCTTGAGTTGGTCCGACAAAACCTTGAGTCGTTGACAATATGCGGATGCATTGGAAAAATTTGCCATGTCGGTGGTGGAGAACTCATGCTAAAGAGTAACGGCCCGGGAATTATTATTATCTTGGAATATGTCGCGTAAGCGATCCCAAGCCTCCATCGCCGTAGAGTCAGGTTTAATAATTGTATGCAACAAATCGCTAGAAATAGTGACATAAAACCATTGAAGAATTGTCGCATTGAGGGTTAACCATAATTTTTTTTCATTGTCGGTTTTCGGCACCTCTCCTTGCCTTTTTCTAGCAGAATTATGTGATGAATAACCCCGTGGGATCGGCGGTGAATCTTAAAGAGCTCCACCCACGTTGCATAGTGGACGTTTTACATCTCAAGAGTGATGGAAACATGGGATTTAGTGTTTGAAACTGTGAGGACTAGATGAAAAGAAGATTTTGAGTCAGACATGGCTGACGGGAGATGGGTGGTGGTCGGGGAAAAAATGAGAAGGGGGGGGGGATGACGACACAAGAAAGTTGTGTTAGGTTTCAGGAACTTTTCCTAGACTGCTGATACCATGTAAAAAATATTCTTCCTTGATTATTTCATTCCAAAATCATAGTACATATACTAAAATACAAACCTAATCCTAGGCTACAATTACGTTAAGTGATAACTACAATATACATCTACCATATACAAAATATACATAGTTATGGTGATATCAGTTGCTCTATTCTCAAACCCTGGTCATTCAGGCACATCCCGCGATTTACTGGTAGTAGTGCTGATGGACCGAGACTACTATCTCCAGGAATAGTCTGGCGTACGCCGAGAAGCCGGATATAAAAAAAATATACATAGTTATGACTAAATATAATTTTCCTATTCTATCACCATGCAACCCACCAATCAAAACCACACAAAATTCCAACTACAGTTCATTTATTTCCATCGACTTCACCGCCCACCACACCGCTGATTCACTTACCCCACTCTCACCATCCGCGCGTGTAAACCACTTGCCTTCATGCAACCCTTTGTTATCCGAGTGCACTCCATGTGAAGACTCTAAAAGATCTTGAAATTCAATAGAAACATGCTTATTTATAGAGAAAGACATTCTCCTGAAAAGAATGAGTTGTTGAATTGTAGAATTCCGGCACCGTTTGGTTATAAACCGTCGTTCAGGTGACCGAAAAGTAGGGACTCGGGTTGGTATGCTAATGTTCCACATAAACATCTAACGGTTGAGAAAGTGGGTCAGAATTGGGTCCGGTTCAAGGGTGACCGGTTCACGTTCCCTAGGGGTGGCACCATCTTCCCATGTGGCGATGATGCTTATATTGATGATATAGGGAAATTGATTGTTAAATATACATAAGTATACACATGATATACACGTGTATACTTATGTATATTGGATCGCCATCTCGGATTGTGAATCAACAGCCCATCACGGGCTTGGGCAGTAGAAGCCCATCACGGGATTGGCAGAATATTATGTGTATATTGTTGTAATATTGTAGTGTAAATGTTACCTTAATTAGAATTTATACTTACCATAGTTGTAGGAGTCTTGTACTACTAGAATAGGGTTTTGGGAGTAGAATAGAAATATGTTTTCTTTCATGGTATCAAAAGTCTAGGTCTTAAAATCCTCTCCCCATTTTCTTCCTATTGCCGTCGACCAAACAGTGAACAAAACCGAGACCAAGTTTTCCGCAATTTGTTATCGGATTGGTTTATTCCGATGGTACCTCCTCTATCTTCCAAATCCCTCAATCACATATCTCTTTCAAGAGGGGATTGTTGGCAATTTGCCTTTGGTGGGGAGGTGCGTCCACCCGTATTTAATGACTTAAACACTAGGGTTCCGTATGTTGGAGGCTTTGTCTCTTCACACATGCATAATCTACTAAGTGAGTAGATGACCGTAGGGCCAAGAATCGTCAAATTTCATTGAGAAATGAAAGAGATATTGGTCCACGAAGTAAGGTGTTTGAGGCATGGAAATATGGTGTGGGACAAATCTACCACATTGGTGGGAAAAGGAAGAATTGTTCTCTTTATAAGTCTCAAAATTGGCTAAGGGTTTGGGACCCCAAGGGGTAACTCATGTGTTTGAAGGAGGGAGGACCTAGATGTGTTTAGGTTCAAGGCTAAGCCCACACGCGCGCCGCCGCCGCCCGTCCGTCCGGTCTCGAGTCATGGGCCTTGGGCCATGGGCTTCTTCTGATATTATCTCTTTGGACCTCAAATTGGGTCCCTGGAGTTTCTGGAAAGCTGAAATTGGGAACGACGGAAGGCAGAAAGTTTCTGCCTGCCGTTGGAGTTGATTTTTTGAGCGTTAAAACTCCATTAATCTGCACCTTAACAGCTCCTTTATGTTGCACATTAAATCAACCATTACTTGGCTGATTAACTCCCTCATTAATGGCCATAAACTGCCATTACTTGGCAGTTGAGGAATCCCTCCCCTTATGCTATATATTGGAGCCTTTTGCCTCAACTGCAGACAAGAAAAATACAACACAACACAGAGACAAACAGAAGAGAGCACAACACAAATTTTGTCCAAAACGTGACCAAAAACAGTGGACATAAACAGAAAACTCTTCCTTCCTTTTCTATTCTTCAGCAAGTCGTTTCGTGTTTGTTTTCTTCATCAGAATCAACCTATTTGCTTTGTAGTGTTGATTAGTTGTTGTTTTATCTTGGGAGACTATTGCTCATTAACGTAAAAGCATATATACGGGGCAATCTTGTCTTAAAGACAGAGAGTCATCTCTCGACTCAGCCCACAGTTGTAACAATCCATATTTAGTGTTTCTTGATTTCAGGTTATCAAGATTCAAGACTCAACAAGTTTGCGGCAGTTCTGAACATTGACTTGTTTGTTTATCCTTTCGAACGCTTGTAATATTTATTTACTTTCCGTACTGCTTTACATATCCAACAGAACCCACCAAACTGTTATTCCATTTAATCTAGGTTCTTAAGAGAGGCAGAGAACCATATATCAAAGTAGTAATACCAATTAAATACCACTTACCAAAAGAAAAATACACAATACAGAGTTTATGTTACTCACTTATTAGAGTCCCAATTAAGTTTATTAGACAGGTGCCAGCTCTTTCCTAATGAGGAACTTCCCTGACGGGCCTCCCTTAGGTAAAAGAGCAAGCCAAACAAGACTTTCAGCACCCTCTTCAACACTTAATAATGTTCCACAATTGTTGTCCCCTAGGCATAATTGGATGACAAATGAGGGGAACTTAAAATCCAGCATGAGGCCTGCAGCGTGGGTTCGAACCCTGGTGGGAGCAATTTGCTCTCTTTTGGGGTAAGACCTTGTAGGTGATATCAGTTGCTCTGTTCTCAAACCCTAGACATTCAGACACATCCCGCGATTTACTGATAGTAGTGCTGAGGGACCGGGACTACTATCTCCAGGAATAGTCTGACGTAAGTCGGGAAGCTTGATATCAAAAAAAAAAAAAGTGCCACAATTGCAAGTCATATCGGTTCTGACGTAGCCTGGACAAACACTGTTGATGAGAAAAATTGGGTATTTCTTGGCCAATATTCTTGTATAAGCATTTGTGGCTGCCTTTGATAGTGTGTAAGCAGATACAATTAGAGGCCATTTTTTGGTTTCTAACAAACCCTCCTTGAAATCTTTAAGAGAAGCAGTCTTTTCCTCATCCACTTTGTCTTCCGTTAGATTTTCACAACCACTTAATACTCTCATAGCTCACATTGCGTACAAACTGTAACAACATTGTGACAAATTCAGCGATTGAGCCAGAAATTCTAGCAACATGATTAAGAAAAGGCTAAAATGCAATATTTATCACCTGTCGAATGTCGAGGCGATTAATGGGCAATGTATAAATATACAAGAAAATTAATTTTACGCTAGCTACTTATATAGTATAATTTTTTAATGAAGGGGATTCAATTGAATCCCTTCACAATAGGTAGCTCCACCACCGGCCAAAATGCAAATCGTCAAAAGAATATTGTTGTATATTCATTAAATTAAAATGTCCAATAATACTAATATATGATATGATAGAACAGATGGTGGATAATATAGTATTAAAGAGTTATCTAAAAAATTACCGGGAATTTATATTCAATTTGAAAAGGAGAATAAATTTTCTTTTTCTAGAGGTATTCTGCCCCTAAGAAAATTTGGTAGTACTCCTATAATATATTAGATGAATTACCTCCAATTTTCCACCAACAGAGGAGAAATTAACAATACGTGGTGAATCAGATAACTGAAGTAGAGGCAATAATTCTTGAACCATCCGCTTTGCCCCATAGTAGTTGGTTTTGATAGATTTGACAGAATATTTAGTCATAATTGATTGAATATTTAGTTATAATTGTGATTTGTACATATTATATTTTGTATATGATAGATGTATATTTAGTCATTTAATATTTTAATTCAAGTCTAGGATGATGCTTGTATTATGAGTATATTTACTACCCTTTTGGAATGAAATAATCAAGGAAGATATTTCTTACATGGTATCAGATTTTAGGGAAAGATCCACAAAACCCTAAAAAAATTCTCCTTGTCCCCCATTGTTGTCGTCCACTTCCTTCATCTTCTTTGTCTCGTCAGCCATGTCTGACTCGAAATCAAACTTTCATCCAGCCCTAACTGTTTCAAACATTAAATCGCATATCTCTATCACTCTTGAGATGGAAAACGTCCATTATGCGATATGGGTGGAGCTCTTTAAAATTCATTGTAGGTCACACTGGGTTCTCCATCACATAATTTCGTCGGAAAAAGGCAAGGAGAAGGTGCCGAAAACCGATGATGAAAAGGAATTATGGTTGACCCTCGATGCGACGATTCTCTAGTAGATTATGCCACAATTTCGAGTGATTTGTCACGACCCAAACCGGAGGGCCGCGACAGGCACCCAGACCTTACCTGCCGAGTACCACTAACCAAACAGTCAACCCCTAATCATAATTAAATACGGACTAAGCCGAAAAATAACTATAGAAAATCCTAACCAGAAAACCCAACTTATATATACATACCCATACCAAGGCCGACAAGGCCATACAAGACTACTACACACAGAACACCTGTCTACAAGCCTCTAAAATAGTACAGGACATCAAAAGGTCGGGACAGGGTCCCGCCGTACCCATATACACATATAAAAATATACCGTACCAAAATTAGACCGACACTCCGAAACAAGGGGAGTGCTCCAAAATCCGCTGAGTCAGCAACCTACTAACGTGGATCGTCGCCTGTCTACATGAACATGCGAGCATGAAACACAGCGTCCCCCGATAAAAGGGACGTCAGTACGACTGATGTACCGAGTATGTCATGCATAAGAAACATCATAACAGAGATATATATAATAACCTGAAACAGAAACGGTCGACCAATATAGAAACAACCGACACCAGCAAGAACCGACAGAAATAGCTGACCAACAGTAAATGCCTCTGAGGCCCTAATACATATGCCTAAATGTTATGCACAATGCAAATGCGGTATACATATAAATATTGGCCACACAAGGGCATCTTCCTTTTCATAACCGCCTCTGTGGGCATCAAGTTATATCGGCCACACAAGGGCAACATATCATATTGACCACACAAGGGCATCGATATTGGCCTCACATGGGCATCTTTCTTTTCGTGATATCTGTACCAGCTGCAGGTGGTGACACGTATATAACGTCTTTCCCTTTTTCCATCCCTACATATATATATATATATATATATTGCATATCATATAGTAGTGTATATAACACAAGTATATAACGTCTTTCCCTTTTCTCATCCCCTACATCACTCTGGACTTGTAAAGAGCTAGTAAAAGACATGGCTTGTTTCATGGCACAACATTAATCTAATAAGTTGTTTTCCTGTTTCACTTGTTTTGGTCAATACTGCCTGATTTTTTCCTTACAGGTATTTGATAGGACAATGGCTGTTAACGTACGCGGATCCGCGTTAGTCATCAAGCATGCGGCTAGAGTCATGGTAGCTAAAAAAGTCCATGGGTCCATCATATGCAATGCAAGCATAGAGGCCATTCTTGCTGGTCCGGCTCCGTTAGCCTACGTGGCATCAAAGAACGCCATCCTAGGCGGGGTGAAAGCGGGTGCACGTAAGCTGGGGCAATATGGAATCAGGGTGAATTGAGTATCGCCTTACGGCATTGTTAGGCCCATGGTGCGTGAAATGTACGGCGGAAATGCCGCCTTCATTGAAGCTTCATCGCAGAAGCAACACTTTTCTTGGCGTCGGATGAATCGGCTTATGTTAGTGCTCATAATTGGCCGTCGATGGTGGCCTCAGCTCTATTCTTAACTAATAGTAAATTCCCTTGTTAATGTGCAATGCTATCTTAGTTATCAATAAGTGCTAACTTGCAACATAGAATTGGTTTTTCTATATCCCGTCAAAAAAGTTTGTACACCAGAATGTCGTTCACTTTAGCTATGTTACGTTGAGAATGTTCTTTATTGCTGGAGCTGTTATAGTATTATGTTGTAAAAGAATTTGCGTTTTATGATATTGCGAATTATAATAATGGGGTGTATAATTGACTGCAGCATATTGTGTTGGAAATTAGCCTTTGGCGGGAGTTGCGACCGACCAACTTTAACGGCTTAAACACTAGTGTTACGTATGTTGGAGAATCCGGTTCTTTACACATACATGATGTACTAAGTACATAGATAACCGTAGGGCCAAGAATCGTCAAATTTCATTGAGAAATGAAAGATATATTGGTTCACGAAGTGAGGTGTTTGAAGCATGGAAAGTGTGGTGTTGTATTCAATTCTCCCTCATCGGTAGAGGAAGAAAGAATTGTTGTGTATATAAGACTCGAAATTGGTTTGGGGTTTGGGACCCCAAGGGGTATCCCATGTGCTTAAAGGAGGGAGGACCTAGATGTGCTTCGGTTCGAGGAAAGACCACACGCGCGCCGCCGCCGCCGCCCGCCCGTCCGGTTCCGGGTTCTCGGGCCACGGGATATTATCTTTTTGGGCCAAAGAACTTTTCCAGAAGTACAGTTTGATCCCTGAATTCTTTCAGATGTACAGTTTGGTCCCTGAAGTTTCAAGATGTACAGTTTGGTCCCTGAAGTTTCCAGAAATTCAGCATTTCGACAGACAGGAACAGAAACGTCCAGCACTCAATTCAGCCATTTATTTTGGCTGAATTACTCCTCCTATAATGGCCAAATCCGTTGGTCTTTCACCCTTTAATTTGGTGGCTTTACTACCTCCATAATGGTCATTATTTGGCCAATAATGGCTGTTATGGAGGCGATCAACAAATCCCTTCATCACCTATATAAACACCCCTTACACCATTGTTGAGGCACACTTGATATACACGAAAATATACAACCAGAAAATCAGTTCTTCCTATAGCTTCCAAGCATCATTTCTTATTCAATATTCTTCACGGTAGCTCTTGAGTTTCCTTTGCTCAATTGTTCCATTGCTGTTTTATCTTGGGAGACGAATTGTCCGGGACGTATAAAGGATACATACGGGGCAATATTGTCTTAAGGACAGAGTGCCACACTCGACTCAAAGAAAATCAAAGCGAGCTTCTGCCTTCTTGTTGAACAAATATTGTAATTTCAGTTTTGTTGTTATATTGTAATTTTCAGTTTTCTAGTTGAATTGTAATTTCAATTCTTACATAAGCAGTTACTTGTAATTTCCGTTTCTTGCAAATCCTTGTAATTCCAACATATTGTACCACCCTGTATTTACGGGTGATGGTTTAAACAGCTAGACGTATGCAAGTGGACATGGATCCTGGGGAATTTTGTTATAATTAGGTGTTCACGTAAAAAGCTTAATATACAAAAGGATTAAGTCTTGAATTGATTTTAGACTTAAAAGTGTGTCGACGATGATTGGATATAATATTTGGTGTTTGAAAAAATAGGCACAAACTAGTGTTATATCACATGGTTGTGATATTAAATATAGGAAGTGTGTTGAAAATTATTATTGTTTAAGTGAACTTAGAGCAAGAAATTAATTATTGTATTATCGGATAAGGATTAAATTGTTTTAAAATTGTGTAATGGATAAGTTTTGATGTGGCAGCACCCTCTACACGTGGGAGCTTGATAAAAGGGGATGATTAGTGACTTACCATATAGATATACATATATTAAGTCTCATATAAAGGAGGCCATTTTAGTGGTGGACCCTACGGCTCATAATGGTCATTTATCACAACATTCCTCACTTAGCATATCATAACCCACATATTTTAAGGATCTGCAAATATATTTGGATGAGGAACAACGTGAAATCATTTCATGGAAGCATCATCGACGTTATTCCCAATTGATTTCGTTACTCCCGGGGTGCAAGTAACGTGTAGATGGGTTATTTATTGACTTTTAAGATTAACGAGTGTTAAACGGGCGGTTCATTGTTGTCACTAATGGATCAATATTCAGGTATGTTAAGGCAAATTATTTCTTCTTTTGGCATGTTCTAAGTACGAAACGTAAACGTAATATTGTCTCATAAATGATTCTACTCTTCGTAGTTAAGAATGTTCATGTTATTCATTCCTATTGTCAAAGCATGTCTAAATATGTCCCTAAATTCCTATTGCGGTATATGGGAAAGATGTTAGTATTCATAATGGTAATCGGAGGTAAAGCGATATTACATCACTCCGACAAACTTATAGTATCTTATTATCATATCATTCATGCATTATATTCATGTACATACCTTGACCTCAAATGATACTCTACTATATGTATGCATTATATATATATATGTATGGGACATGAGAAAAGGGAAGACACTAAATACGCACACCACCTGCAGCTGGTACAGATATACACGATAATTATTATGCCCACAGAGGCCGATATGATATGATGGGATGCCCACAGAGGCTTGATGGCGTTATATACGCATATGTATATGCATGACCGTATTGTGCATGGTATTTAGGAATATTATGGCCCTCAGAGGCATTCTACACAGACATGATACTTATGAATATTGTGACCCTCAGAGACATTTTCTACTGGTTGGTTGGTTCTTGTCTCATATTACTTTCAGGTCTCTGTTATGCTATTCTTCATGCTTGATATACTCGGTAAATCAGTCGTACTGACGTCCCTTTTGTCGGGGGACGCTGCATTTCATGCCCGCAGGCTCAAGTAGACAGGATGACGGTTCGCACTAGTAGGTTGTTGGTTCACTCTACTTGTTCCAGAGTTGCAGTCTAGTCGTGGTACGATATTCTTGATATGCGTAGCGGTATGACGGGGCCCTGTCTCGACTTTATGATGTTACATACTCTTTAGAGTCTTGTATACAATTGTCCTGTGTATAGTAGTCATGTATGGCCTTGTCGGCCTTACCATATAGATATACATATATTAAGTCTCATATAAAGGAGGCCATTTTAGTGGTAGACCCCAAGACTCATAATGGTCATTTATCACAACATTCTTCACTTAACATATCATAACCCACATATTTTAAGGATCTGTAAATATATTTGGACAAGGAACATTGTCTCCTTCTTCTTACTTGGCTTCAACGTGAAATCATTTCATGGAAGCGTCATCGACGTTATTCCCAATTGATTTCGTTACTCCCGGAGTGCAAGTAACGTGTAGATGAGTTATATCTTGACTTTTAAGATTAACGAGTGTTAAACGGGCGGTTCATTGTTGTCACTAATGGATCAATATTCAGGTATGTTAAGGCAAATTATTTCTTCTTTTGGCATGTTCTAAGTACGAAACGTAAACGTAATATTGTCTCATAAATGATTCTACTCTTAGTAGTTAAGAATGTTCATGTTATTCATTCCTATTGTCAAAGCATGTCTAAATATGTCCCTAAATTCCTATTGAGGTATATGGAAAAGATGTTAGTATTCATAATGTTAATCGGAGGTAAAGCGATATTACATCACTCCGACAAACTTATAGTGTCTTATTATCATATCATTCATGCATTATATTCATGTACATACCTTGACCTCAAATGATACTCTACTATATGTATGCATTATATATATGTATGGGACATGAGAAAAGGGAAGACATTAAATACGCACACCACCTGCAGCTGGTACAGATATACACGATAATTATTATGCCCACAGAGGCCGATATGATATGATGGGATGCCCACAGAGGCTTGATGGCGTTATATACGCATATGTATATGCATGACCGCATTGTGCATGGTATTTAGGAATATTATGGCCCTCAGAGGCATTTTCTACTGGTTGGTTGGTTCTTGTCTCATATTACTTTCAAGTCTCTGTTATGCTATTCTTCATGCCTGACATACTCGGTAAATCAGTCGTACTGACGTCCCTTTTATCGGGGGACGCTGCATTTCATGTCCGCATGCTCAGGTAGACAGGGTGACTGTTCGCACTAGTAGGTTGCTGGTATTGGAGCACTCTACTTGTTCCAGAGTTGCAGTTTAGTCGTAGTACGATATTCTTGATATGCATAGGGTTATGGCGGGCCCTGTCCCGATCTTATGATGTTACGTACTCTTTAGAGGCTTGTCGATAGTTGTCCGGTGTATAGTAGTCATGTATGGCCTTGTCGGCCTTAGTATGTATATATGCATAGGGTGTGTTCTTCCATTTGCAAGAGTTTACGTGGTGCCTTTCCAGTTTATTATTCCCATGCGTCAGCAAGTTACCTCATGATGGCCCTCGGGGCCCATGATTAATTACGGTAGTTGGTAAATATATGTGATTAGTGGTGCCCGGCAAGTAGGTTCCAGGTGTCCGTCATGACCCTCCGATTTGGGTCGTGACACATATTGCTTAGCAAGTATAGATATGATTCCAGGGAAAGAAGCTTGACATGCCTCCCATTAAATAGCTGCAGAAACGCTCAAGACAATAGAGTCTTAGGTGCCTCTAGGGGTGGCCAGTGGGGCGGGGCGAGTCCCGGCGGGACGGGGGAAGGTCGGTATCGGGTCCCCGACGGGATAGGCTGATGTCCCATCCCGTCCCACATCCCGCAGGAAAAGGGGACCGGTGTTGGGGGACGGGTCGGGATCGGGATTTCGATTTTTTTTTTGCACTTAATTTTAAAAAATTATATATATAAAACACTTCGATAATTGAACAACATAGTGTAATAAAAACATCCCAAAACTGTTTTTGTGCCTCTTATATTATTTAATAGAAATATAATTTTTTTTGTAATATAATTTCAAAATTACAACTTTGTTTCGTAGTTCAAAAGTTGAAAATCACATAGTAAAATTGCAATTAAAAAAATTACATAGTTAACCATACTTTTTTTAAATTCCTCACAATGTCTTGAGGATCTTCGGTTGGAATTGGAAGTTGTTGGTCAAATTGTTCGACGTCGCTTTATGTTCCCTCAGACAAGATTTCGTTGTAGTTATAGTCTTCTTCTTCGTTGATCTCCGATTGACCGCACCTTCTATGCTCCGCTCGAATCCAATCTCTGAATAGAACTACAATCTCCAATGTGCCTCTTGCCAATGAATGTCTGTACTCTCCTATTTGAAATCTTCCCGCAGAAAAAGCACTTTCAGACCTTGTTGATGACGCTTGAATGTTCAACACATCTCAGGCCATCTTTGACATTGTCGGAAATGTCTTCGCGTTCTCCCTCCAGTATCTCAGCAAGTCTTCTTATCCTTCATCATTGACAATTAATGTGTACGGTACAACACCCTACAAAACATAAACATCAAATTCGCTAACTTGTGAAGAAGTTGAACCACTAAACATTTTATTTCTAAGGCCTTGAATACTAGCAGCAGAAAACACATGTTTTTATAAGGTTGCAGCGAAGTACTAGAAGATGGTACAGAAGCCGGTTGATTATTTGCACTTTCTTTTTGGTAATACATATTTTTTTTTGCATTCAGTGTGTATGCTACACGTAACTTCTTCTTTAGTTGGTTCTTCAGTTGGGTCTGTTGGAAATATTTCTATACAATCATAAATCGCTTCTACAAGTGTTTTACAACCGTCTACTTTAATAGTCGGATTTAATGCAGCACCAATAATATAAATAGTGCGAATAGGAAAAAAATATTTTTAAAATTTTTAATTTTTTTTAATAGATGCCTTATAAGTTTATTTTTTCATATATTCATTAAGTAACAAAAATATTAGAGCTATATAAAATAACATAGTTGAAATAGTAGGATAATAAATACCGGAAATTTCTTTAGTATCTAAAAAAATCTCTAAAAATCCATTAAGTTCTAAAACAATTCTCAATCATTATCCACAAGTATATCCCTTGATTTTTTTTATTATGGGCGTTAAATAATAAAGTTATAGGTTTTCTATAATCGTAAGCAACAAGTAGTTGTTCATATAGAGAAATTCACCTAGTCGCAACTTCTTCAGAAATTTTTCTATAAGGTAGTTTACAATCGTGACAAGTTTTTTTTATATTCTTTGCGTCTTTGTATTTTATTACCTTTAAAAATAAATTTTATAGCAAATTGTATTTTATCAAGAATGTTTTCAAAAAGTTCTAGGTTATCCTTTACAACTAAGTTATAAACATGACACACACATCTTATATGAAAATGATCAGAAAAATATGGAGTTAATCAAACCTTTAAAAGTCTTATAGCGTAATCATTAGAAGTAGCATTATCTAATGTAATAGTCATAATTTTATCAATTATTCCATAATAATCACAAATTTCATGAATATTTTGTGCAGTAAAAGTTCCAGTGTGCCTATCATCAATATATCTATATGCTAAAATAAGTTTTTGCATAGACCAATTTTGATCTATCCAATGACATGTTACAGTAAAATAATTATTACCGTTAGTACTACGACCTATATCAAAAGTGAGAGTTACTTTGCCATTAGAAATGATATAATGCATAACGTAACTACTATTGATATTCAGAAGAAAATTTAAAAACGTCTCTTCTAACAGTTGATCTAGGAAAATCGTTAAAAGCAGGATTATACATTTATCTAATGTAATGAATAAAATCGAAAGAGGAAGGAAATGCAAAAGGCAACCCTCCACCACAACTAATTTTCCATATTTTTCCTATCTTTGTGTTTATCATATTTAAAACCAAAATTCCCTCCGTCGTCGGGTTAATTTGACCATGTACTTGGTAGGGGGAGAGATTCTTCATCGATCTAGTGTCCGGTGAATCACTGATCAAAGAGCCAATATGTGAACCTTATCCCTACTCAGAGGGCATTGGCACACCGATTTTTTAGCCTGGTATTGATTACACCTAGATGTGTGCTCGGTTTGTACATGTCTCAATAAACATTCCGTCTCACCTTGACCTTTTCCGATTTTAAATTTATAAACATGTTTACAAATTTTACATCTAACTACTTGATTCTCTTTGTCCCTATCAAAAAAATCTCATGCATGTGATTTTAATTTTCGTTGTGTGGGGCCTCGACTCATACTAGGGGGAATATGAGGCATTTCAGTTTCAGTCTGAGCTTGAGGTTGAGGTGCACTAATGGGTGTGTCATCTACATTATCGTCAAAATTAAAGTCTGGTTCAGATGCAGAATATACCTCATCATCTAATGGTATATCATTAAAAAAAGCACCATCATCTATATGAGTGAAATCAATCATATCATCGGGACTAAGAATAGGATTACTAGAAGACGTACCCTTAATCATACGTCCAAGGCGTTCCATTATAATTATGTAAATAAATAATTAAAGTAAACGAAAGTAAGTGCGATAATTAAAATTAAGTAACAATAATAATTTAAAGAAGGAACGAAGATACCAAACGTCGACGTATAATCGAGGTTGAAAATTGAACTTTGCTCGATGGATGATCTTTAAGCTAGTTGCCAACTTCACTCCCAATTTTTGAACTTTAATATAAATGAGCAAAAAACATATAATATTTAGGAAGCAATGTAGAATTGTAGAGAGATTATAGGAAAATTTGTGAGAAAAATAAAGAGGAAATTAGGTATTTATAGTTGAGAAATATGGTTATAGTGTAAATATATTAACTTAGGGGTAAAAAATAAATATTAAGGGCGTGGGGGGGGGAGGTTTTATGGGGCGGGGGCCAAAAATGGTTGTTATAGTCGTTGCACAACAATCAAAATTGAAATCTGGTCGTTATTGCAACGAAATTTTTGCAAAGGGGGAACGAGGGGGTGGGGGGCGGGACGGGGTCGGGATGGGGCGGGTCGGATCGGGATCGGGACGGGCGGGACAAGCCCAGGTCTCGTCCCGAGTTCGAACCCCGACATCGAATTTTGTTTTTTGGGGATCAGGGCGGGGTGGAGGGGTATCGAGATGGACCGGCTCAAGATCGGACCGACACGGCCCACATATATATATATATATATAGGGGTCAACCTATCACAGAACAAATTATGATCATGCCATCTTCATCTAGTACTCATGATTATTTTTCGAAGACCATTTGCTTGAATGGAAAGAATCCCCTCAAATTCCTTAGATCGATCCAGTCATATATAAACAGAGGTGATAATGGTCACCTTGTCTCAAAACGCTAATTTAGATCTACTCTCTCAATCATAATATTAAAAGAAAATTGTTTAATACATCCTTTAATATACATGCTTCGGAACAGGCCAGTCTAGGGATGACAACGGATAGGATCTGGATCGGATCCTACTAGATTCAGATCCAGATTCATTTTTCATACCTAGATCTATATTCGGATCCAAATCCATTAGGTCCATAAAAAACAGATTCAAATCCAGATCCATCGGATACACCGGGTCCACGGATCGGATCTGGATCCACAGGTGAAAAAAAAAATAGATCACCACACTTGTATATATATAAAGCGAAGTGAACTATAATAGTGATAACCGATTCATCATTGACATAATGAGAAATAAGCTAGCAAACTGAAAAGTTCTTTTTCTCAATATGGCTTCATTCAATCTAACTTACACAAACGATGCAATTACAAAGGTCTTGAAATTAAATTCTACAACAATGTTCTTTAAAATGCAAGCAACGTCTTCTATAACCTTCTGCCAAACTTCATAAACAGTCTTCGAAGTCACTAGTTTCAACGTCATCAACATCTTAAAATAACAAAGAAACAATCATATTAAAAAGAGATAACTAAAAAAATCAATTTCAATAAATATTTGAAGTATCATTACTTACAAGAAAATATTTGAATACATTACTTTTACTTACAAGAAAATATTTGAATACATTACTTAACCACATAACAGAGAAGTATCATGCACATTTTAGTCCAATTAAACAATAAATTTAAATGAACTGGACATTGGCCATAATAACGCAAAAATGAAAATTTTCCAGTAGATAAATAAGACAACAATTTTGACAAAAAGAAATGAAAATTTTCTAGTAACTCTTCTAGTACCAATTCAAATCAATAACTCTTATAGCACCAATTCAAATCAATAACTCTTCTAGCACCAATTCAAATCAATAACTCTTCTAGCACCAATTCAAATAAGACAACAGTAACACAAAAAATGAATTTTTTTTCATTTTACCAAATTAGCAAGAGAATACTGAAAGCAAAATTCACACATTTTACCAAATTAGCAAGAGAATACTGAAAGCAAAATTTCAACTTCGATTGATAGAGTTTCAAGAATAACTAGATCGTTGCTTGCATGCACTATATCACTGGCGTTTTCAATGAACTTGAAGACTCGAAAAGAACACTATCAGTTTTCTGATCAAGCCAAAACAGACGAATTGTAAATAAAAAATAAAAATCGAACTCACCGTTTAATATATGGCAGAGTCACGCAGATGTGCTGAGCTTCGGTCCTTTTTGGCAGATAGTCACACAGATGGGCTACGCAGATCAAGCCATGACGACGGCTAGGGTTTGAGTCTTAAAGAATGTCAAACGAAATGAGCTCTTTGCAAAAATATCAATTCCAGAGATTGGATAAGAGCGGAGCGGAGAAGGTGCGGTCAATCGAAGATCAACGAAGAAGAAGACGAAAACTACAACGACATCTTATCCGACGAAGGTAGAAGCGACGTCGAGCAATTTTACCAACAAATATCAATTCCAACCGAAGAACCACAAGAAATTATAAAGAAACTAGAAAATGTGATTTTAAATATGTAAATTTTTTAATTACAATTTTACTATATTATTTGAAACTTTCAACACTATAAAGTTGCAATTTCGATAGTTGTATTATAAAAAAAATTATATTTCTATTAAATAATATAAGAGACACAAAAACAGTTTTGGAATGTTTTTGTTACATTATCTTGTTCAATTATTGAGGTATTTCTATATATATTATTTTTTAAAATTAAGTGAAAAAATATGAAAAATCCGATCCCGACTCGACCCGATAAATAATGAGTCCCTTTTCCGACGGGACCGGGACGGGACACTGGCAGAACCCGCCAGTCCCGCCCGAGTACAGCCCCCCGTCCAGTCCCGCCGGGACCCGCCCCGAACCCGTCCCGTTGACCAGCCAACTTTCATCTATAAAACCTAATTTATTTTTTACAGTCAAGGCAATCCATATAACCCTTTACCATCCGTATTAACCAAGAGAGCTCCTGGTGAATCAGATGAAGCAATGAAGAAAGGGTGAGAAGAGCTTATAAGCTCAGAAGAAGAAGTATTCTCAGCTATAAGGGGAACTTGAGTCCCAGAAGTTGGTTCAACATTTTTCTGCCATTTTTGCAGAGGTTTGAAACGAAGAAGAAGATGACTAAAAAATTAAAAAGAGGACCAGGATTACTATTCTGATACCATCTTGAATTAAAAATGAATTGGATCGAATTTTCTGTGTGCGTGTAAGCCATTCTGTCATTGCATCCACGTGTCCTTTTATGTATGACTGGATAAAAGTGTTTCACATTACTTTTTTATCATTCTTGTTTTCACCGAACAGAACATAAACATTTTATCCTTTATCATTTTTCATCTGTGTCAAATCGCTGGTCATCCTTTCCGGTGGAATATTGTTATCAATAACTCCATAATGGTCTAATAATACTTCCTCCGTCTCAAATTATTTGTTTTTTTATTTATATGCATCTTAAAACATATTAATTAGAAGGAGTTTTCGATTACTTTACTCTTATTTATGTCTAAGTTATTACACCCTTCATCTCAAGTTATTTGTCGTAGTTTTTAAAAATAGTTATCTCAAATTATTTATCGTTTTAGAAGTTCAAGACATTATTAATTATTTTTTCTTCATTTTACTATTTATCATTAATAAAGATGACACAAAAGTAGGCTAACCATTTAATAGAGAGAAATTATAACTTAGAAATACATAAAGGTAAAGTAGGTCAAATATTTCTATTAATTAATATTTCTTAAGAGGTGTGTAAATAAAAAAGAGACAATGTTTTTTAGACGGAGGGAGTATATCTATCATTAAATGTTCACTTTATTAATGTATCATCTTCATTAATGACAAAATTCTACTAAGGGTAAAATGAAAAAAACTAATTAATCTTGTCTTGTATTTCTAAAATAATAAATAATTTAATTATTTTTAATAACAACGATAAATAATTTGAGACGAGAGAGTATTTCTTATTTTGGAATATCTATCCTAACACCTGCCAACTGTAAATAACGTATGTGCATACTTTCATGCCTATTAAATGTCCATCGCTGTATCCGAATAAGTTGACTATAATACTATAGATTCGTCGAATACCACTCACTATAAGAGTATATGAAATTGTGTTGTCACCATTCAAACTGAAGGGCCATGACGAACACCCATACCTTATTCGTCGGGTACTGCTAACTCTACAATTAATATCTAATCATAATTAATCGCGGGTCACAAGGGCCATCACCCAATACCCAGCCGACCCATAAAGATGATATACTGGAAAGAAAATTATGTGAAATCTTTATCCGGAAAGCCCCAACTTATCTATAAAGATACCAAGGCCGACAAGGTCATACATGAAAACTATCCGTAACGAGCCATCTTTCTTTCGTACAAACAATACAGGCAACAAATCTATACCGAACTCAATTTCCCTTTCGGGAGGAAGGGCTGGAAGTTCGTCTCGAAATACGTCAAGAAACTTATTAACCACCGAAATTGATTGAGAAATATGTGGTTCAGCATCGATATCTCTCGCCTGAACAAGATGGTAGATACAACCTTTGGAGATCATCTTCCTTGCCTTAAGGTATGAAATAACCCTACTTTTTGGAATCGCCGTATTACCCTTCCATTCAAGCACTGGCTCGCTTGGAAACTGAAATTTAATAATCTTTGCTCGGCAATCAACATTAGCGTAGCACGATGCCAGTCAATCCATGCCCATAATAACATCAAAATCAATCATCTCTAGTTCTACCAAATCCGCTAGAGTCTGATGGCTACAAACTAATACTGCACAATTTCGATAGACCCGTCTAGCAACTACCGACTCACCAACTGGTGTAGATACCACAAATGGATCTCTTATCAACTCAGGCTCCATACCAAATTTACAGGCAATAAAATAGTGATATACGATAGATTGGAGCCTGGATCTAACAACGCATACACATTATGTGAAAAGATCAATAATATACCTATAATAACATCAGGTGAGGACTCTTGATCCTGTCGTCCCATTAATGCATAAGTGCGATTCTGGCCCCTACCTCTGCCTCAAACGGATGATGTCTAATAATTTTGCCTTGACGGGCGTACTGAATGTGATGAAGCTGCTGCAGATCCGACCGGCTGAGCCCTAACACCTTCGTCTCCTATCGGACATTCTCGCCTAATATGACCAGGTTCACCACAATAATAACACACATTTGATCCATGTCGGCACGGCCCTGTATGAGCCTTACCACACTGCTCGCATCGAGCCAACGACGACCTCATCTGAATAGAATCCCCTCTATAATAAGACACTGACGGTCGTGAACTCTGACCTTGTCCCGATTGAACAAACCGATCAACCCTCGGCCTTGTAAATGGTAATGATGCGCCAGCTGTTGGGTAAGATGGACGTCTATAAAGTTGTGGCCTGGGCCCACCTCTAAAGTCCCTCACGTCACTTACGGATTAAGCCATATTATGTTGGCCCTTATTACGCTCTCGATCTACCCGTTGTTGCCTCTCATGATACTCCAGATTCTGTGCATAAGCCTGAATGCGAGCAATATCCATATTCTGATTCAGAGAAGCCGTAGTACACTCGTTGACCAAGTGTGACCCCAAGCTAGTAACAAACTTATGTACCCGGTCACTCATCTCCAATATAATCGTAGGAGCATATCTGGCCAATAAATTAAGCTGCGAGATATATTCTCGAACGCTCATATTGCCCTACTCAAGACGTAGGAATCTGTCCTGCCTGGCCCGTCCAAGCTCAACCAGCAGAAAATGTTGTAAGAGGGCATCTGAAAACTCTTTATATCCTGCTGGTGGAGCACGAGGTCCCCTAGATTGCTCCCATGTCTCATACCAGGTCATCGCGACATCCCGCAGTCTGTAAGAAGCAAACTTTACCGACTCAATATCGGTAGCATCCATTACCCGCAAGGTAGGCTGTATCTGATCTAGAAAATTCTATGGGTCTGCGTTCAGGTCCGATCTTGTGAACATTGGAGGGTCTAGGTTGATAAAATCCCGAGCTCTTGCGCTAGCAGCTCTATCAGAAGGACTGGAAATCTGATGTTAGGCCTGAGCGGCCACCAAACGTGTCAATAACTGTACAATACTTCGCATATCAAGATCCACATCTGGAGTATAAAGTGGAAGAACTGAAGGTACTGCAGCCCCACTACGCTCCTCTGTAGGTGATGAACTAGGGGGAATCATACGAAGGAGTCACACCGTGGGTCTCACTCTGGCCCTCACTAGCGGGTGGCAATCAGCTAGTACCTTCGCCTGCAGCCATATCCAACGCCCTCATACTCTTAAACTTCTTCCTTGCTGTAGGCATTGCTGGAATCATAAACACGAGACGGATTAGAAGTGAAATACTTATAACTCAGCTCTACTGCACGATTTATGAGATGAAAGAATAAAAACCATCCCTAAATGTCAGGTAGCTTCTGCTTATAAGTATGGTGCACAACATACCATAAACAAGACTCTACTAGACACGACTTGTAGACTCCCTAAGACAGACATGTTCTGATACCAAGTTTGTCACAATCCAAACAGAAGGGTTATGACGGGCACCCAGACCTTACCCGTCGGGTACTGCTAACTCTATAGTTAACATCTAATCATAATTAATCGTGGGCCACAAGGGCCATCACCCAATACCCAATCGACCCATAAAGATGATATATTGGAAAGAAAACTATGTGAAATCTTTATCCAGAAAGCCCCAACTTATCTATAAACATACCAAGGCCGATAAGGCCATACATGATAACTATACACAGGACACATGTCTACAAGCCTCTAAAGAGTACACAACATCAAAAGGTCGGGACAGGGCCCGCCATACCCATATGTACATGTAAAAATATACCGTATCGAGATTAAATCGACACTCCGAAACAAGGGGGGTGATCCAAAATCCGCTGAGTCATCAACCTACTAATGTAGTTCGTCTCATTGCCTACGTGAACCTACGGGCATGAAACGCAGCATCCCCCGATAAAAGGGACATCAATACGGCTGATGTACCGAGTATGTCATGCATGAACAATAGCATAACAGAGATATAACAATAAACTGAAACAGAAACAACCGACACACATAGCCGAGATAGACAACCGGTAGCAACAACCGATAGAAATAGATGACCAGTAAGGCATGCCTCTGAGGGTCATAATATGCCTAAATATCATGCACAATGCAAATGCGGTATACATATAAATATTGGCTACACAAGGGCATCTTCCTTCCCATAATAGCCTCTGTGGGCATCATTTCATTTCGGCCTTTGTGGGCATAACCATTATCATATTAGCCTCATTGGGCATCTTCCTTCTCGTGATATCTGTACCAGCTGCATGTGATGTTGCGTATATAATGTCATTCCCTTTTCACCATCCCCTACATAAATATAATTCATACCATATAGTAGTGTATATAGCATATGTGGGTCCAGGGTAATACATGAATAAAATGCAAATGAAAATGCATGAATGACAATAAAATATTTTTGAACTTATCGGATGACATAATATCCTTGTACCTTTGGCTAACATTGAAAATATCAACATCTTTTCCACATACCTCAATAAGGATTTAGGAACATATTTAGACATGTTTTTTACATAGAAATCAATAATATGAACATTCCTTAACTACTAAGAGTAGAATAATTTATGGAATAACATCACGTTTACGTTTCGTTACATAGAACATGCCAAAAGAAGAAATAATTTGCCTTAACATACCTCGATTGCGTATCTCCCGAAAAGAGTACGACCAACCGCCCTTAAGTTAATCTCAATAAGCGAAGAAAACCTTAACTTGTACTCTAAACTTCTTGAAATTCTAATTGAAATCTTGAATTTATCTCGAAGACATGAGAGTTTGGTCGAGGTTTTTTTTTTAAGTCAGACTAGGTTAATCTCAAGGTTAATAAGAATTCCTTCAAATGGATTGCTGAAGATGGAAAAATAGTTGCTGCCTTTATATAACAACAACACGTTGCTCTTACTATCATTTAAGGAAATAACTTAGCTACTGTATAAGCTCTTGAAAACACAATTTTATTTAAAAGTGGGATTTTAAGTAAATAACCCATTGTCTCCATGTGTGGTCCACTCGTCATAATTAGCTAATTCCACACCTATACTAACAGATGACACCTATAATAAATATAGCTTATTCACTAGGTGATGCTCCTCCAAGAATTCACGTGGAACTTATCCACCTAACCCATATTCACTCACTTAATCCTTAATTACTTAATTAATCTTCCATTAAATTCAACAATTAGCCAACTATCCACATAGTTAATTCTTTATCGGACTCACTTAAATTATTTCAGGACCACATCCATTTATATACAAGGAGCTCTTTATTTGCATACATGAATACAATAAAAAAAATTTGGGACCCACGTCTAGTTGTTTAAACCATCACCCGAAAATACGAAATGTTACATCTGGTTCAAAAAAACAATTGCTCTTATTTTATTTTAAAATAATACTGTAATTGATATTTGCCTTAGCAAGTGGTAAATATGTGCGTATTTAAGTCTTGAGGTTGAGGGTCGCAGATTTGCCAACAATCTACGTGGATCCCTATATTGCTGCCGGTAGCCCGATATTCTTTAGTTAGCTCAAGGCGCAGTTTACCCAAAAAAGAAAAGAAAAAGGACTTTACTGACTGTGCGCACTATAGTCTTACACAATACAAGTTCAAATAAATTTAAATACATGATCTAAAATTTAATTAAGTGGGAACATATTAGAGAAAGTTTACGTGACTATACAATTATCCGGAAGATTTCCCGTAAAACTATGCACGGTAACAACCCAAAAAATCCCATTTTCTATGCCTAAAAAGTAGGAATTGAATTCATGCTAATTTTGAGGCCTAATTTAATCTGTTTGATTTCTAAAGAAAAGATTCTATTTGGGGCTTCTTTTTTTTTTTTGCATTCAAATTTGGATAATGCACATAGTTCAACATGTTACATATTCAATTTAGAATAATTTTTTATTTATATTTTTGTATTGTTTGAACATTTAAATTTTTAACAATAGTATACATGAAATATATATTATTGTAATTATGTATATAGTGTAAATATAATCCGTATATTGGTATAATAAATGTATGAACAATATATAATATTGATGGAATATAAATATTATATAAAATATTTTAAATATACAATTCATATATTTGGTATAATAAATGTATGAACAATACATATAGTATATTGATGGAATAAATATTATATAAAATAGTTACAGCATAATATATTTAAAATATATTAATGGTTTTCTAAAATAGTTGTTAGCATAAAATAAAATTTGAAGAAAATATATCAGAAATTTATGTGGTGGTCGGGGGGGTTGGGGGTGGGGGTGGAGGAAGAGAACATTATGGAAGAAAGAGAGAAAATATTTAAGTGCATTGATGGAATTTGATCTCATTAATTAATGGAGAGGGTTAACATTTAAATGGAGTTTATTATTATATTTATTTTTTTCTTTTCAAAATGCTATATGTGTTACAAAATATGTTATATTTGTTACTTTTAAAAAGATATGCTATTATTATTATATATAATTCTTACTAACTGATTTAATGGGTAAAAAACTCAACATATTATCCATTCCATGGTGCATAATCCCTTCCCTAAAAAAAATGACACCGTCGTTACTATTTTAAATTTTGACACATAATTAACACAATTATTATTATTCCACAAAAATAGCAGATTTTATTAATTTTTTGTTAAGAAAATATTTGAAAATCCATACGTTAAGAAAATATTTGAAAAGAATAAGTGCCACTAATCAAGGATTCATTTTTAATCTCTTATTATTATGTATTCTCATTTCTAACTCTTCTTATAACCAAAACCATTAATTAATGTTAATTTTTACCTTTGATGCATTTTTCATTTACAGATACGTATGTGTGTGTGTGTGTGTATATATACACATATTTTTTAATCCAAAAATTGCATTATTGTTTCTTATAAATTATGGGATATAAAGGTAACATTTGCATATTATGGGATAAATATTTTACATAGAAAATATTTTTCAGTTGAAAAAAACTCATATATATATATTTATGGTATAAATATATTTTTGTAAAAATGTCATGTATATTTATGGTATAAAATATTTGCAAAAAAATACTGTGTATATTTATGGTCAAAATATAAATTTCCAAAAATATCATGTATATTTATGCTATAAATATATTTTTTCAAAAATCCACGTATATTTATGGTATAAATAGATATTTTCGAAGATATCATATATATTTATGCTATAAAATTTACATGTATTAAGAAAATAGGAAAAAACATTCAAAAGGAAAGGAACGAACTCTTTTTTAGAATGAAAGATACATATTTTGTCCAAAAAAGTAGCAAGAGATTAGTTTGTGCTTGATTCACATTTAGAATTCTAGAAATTTTCCTTTGAAAGGTCAATATTTAGTTGCTATGAAATGGAAACTAAATAACTTTGCTACGGTTATGGAATTATTTTCTAACTATTGACTAGCTATAGATTTAAGTTTATGAGGTTAGTTTTTCATGGTATGAATTTTTAATTAAGAAAATTGAGTTGATTTTATTTATTAAATTTTTCATGGTAAAAACTTAACTTCTTTTATTATAAAATTATAAGACTTGAGATTAACTTATTTATGATAAAAAAATTATAAAAAAATTAACCTATGAAAAGTTGAATTAACTTTTTTCTTTGAAATAAAAAAGTTAACTTCAATTTTTATGGTAAAAATTTAACTTTTTGTAATAAGAAATTTAACTTGAGTTAGATTGTTTTATTAAATTTTTTATGGTAAAAGTTTAATTTTTTTTAATAAATTAGATTTAACTTTCTTGTAATAAAAAATTTAGGAAAAAGTTAACCTATGAAAAGTTAAATATTCTACTTTTGATTTTTCTATCACAAACTCAAGTTTTCACGGTAAAAATTTAACTTTTTTTAATTAAAAAGAAAATAAATATGCCCCAAATAGAATCTCTTCTTTAGAAATCAAACAAATTAAATTAGCCCTCAAAATTAGCATGAATTCAATTCCTACTTTTTAGGCATAGAAAATGGGATTTGTTTTGGGTGTTACCGTGCATAGTTTAGGGGGAATCTTTGGGATAATTGTATAGTCAGGTAAACTTTCTCTTCCCACTTAGCTAAATTTTAAGGGGTGTGCATTTAAATTTCTTGGGATTTGTATTGCGTAATAATTTAGTGTGCAAAAGAGTTGAGCAATACACAAAAGATACTTTTAACCTTTTTTTTCTGGAATACTTTGGTTGCTTTTTTTTTTGTTTTTGGTCATTTAATTTCCTGACTCATATTTGTAGATCTAAGGGAATTGTTTGTTTAGTAAGTTAGAAGTAAACCTAAAAACAACGATCAAGTTATCTGGCGTTGCGACAAGGAAGTTGCTCTTGTCTTCCAATTATGGCAAATATGCTCAGGTAATTCGTATTTTCAGTTTCAATTTCTTTTCACTACATCAGATCAAGATGTAAATTAATCTTTGGTTCTTTTTGTGGCATGACCAGGTTAGAGGGTAAAATAGCAGTTATAACTGGTGCTGCAAGTGGCATTGGTGAAGCAACTGCAAGATTATTCGTTGAACATGGGGCTCGTGTCGTCATTGCCGACATTCAAGATGAACTTGGTCTCCAAGTAGTGTCCTCCATCGGAACAGGCAAGGCCACCTACTTCCACTGCGACGTCACCGATGAGAAACAAGTTGAGGAAACGGTCGCCTACGCTGTCAAAAAGTACGGCACCCTCGACATCATGTTCAGCAATGCTGGCACCCTCGGCACCTTAGGCAGCATTCTCGAAATGGATATGACGGCATTTGACAGGACGATGAATATCAACGTCCGCGGATCCACGTTAGCGGTCAAGCATGCAGCTAGAGTCATGGTAGGTAAAAGGGTTCGGGGATCAATCATATGCACGGCAAGCGTAGAGTCAATTTTAGCTGGGGAAGCTCCGTTAGCCTACATCGCGTCGAAGCACGCGGTCCTAGGCGTGGTGAAAGCGGCGGCGCGTGAGCTGGGACAACATGGAATTAGGGTGAATTGTGTGTCGCCTTATGGCATTGCTACGCCCATGGTGTGCAAATCGTTCGGCGGAGATGCCGCCACCATTGAAGCTAGAATATGTGAAAAAGCAAACTTGAAAGGTGTTATACTGGACACGAAGCATGTCGCAGAAGCAGCGCTTTTCTTGGCGTCGAATGAATCGGCTTATGTTAGTGCTCATAATTTGGCTGTCGATGGTGGACTTAGTTCTATTATGAAGCTAAATTAAATCCACTTGTTAATGTGCTATACATTTTTCTTAATAAATGTTAAGTAATTCGCACTTCGCAGCATCGTAAATTTGATTCATCTATCCCGTAAAAAAAAAAATTGATTGACGAAAAAGCAAAAGTGTATCCATACATCCAAGCATTTATCTTGGGAATTTACATTGCGTCAGTGTCTCAATTTCTTTTGTTCTAAACTCAATTTCATTAACTCCCCCCACTGAAAATTTGCTTGTAACTTTATTGATTGTAACTCCATCCATTAGAACATCATAAATAATTATTGGATAATGATTTTTGGACAGAAATTTATGTGCAGAATGAGGACATTTAAGTAATTTCACACGGGTTGTAATTTTTTTATCTCACTTTTACCCTTAGGCTAAAGTTGGGTGTTAATGAAGATGATTATAAAGGCGTCTTAACTCCGTCTTCTCTCTCCTTCATTAACTCCGTCTTCTCTCTCCTTCATTAACTCCGTCTTCTCTCTTCGAGTAATAATTAAGTCCTTTGATCAAGATTTTGAAAAATTAAATTTGGGTCACGTCTTTCCTCTCTCCAATGGTGTATTATATACGCCTCTTCTTTCTTTAAAATACATTTCTGTATTTCCCCAACCGTAAATAGTAGAATAAAATCCTACTATATTATTGGACCCTATTTTATTTGGATCTCATTTCCCGACATCTTCTTCTTATGTACCTTCCATTATTTTCTGAAAAATAGCTAAAAAGTTTTATGTTGTATTTCGTGGTAGGGTATCCGGTATATACATAACATGACGCGAGTCAGAATCAATGGTTAAAGGGTTTAGTCGAAATCATTTCAATTCGTACAGAACGTATGAGAAAGCCGTTGGAGCTTACAATGATTACCATGGATCTAATAGAAGTCAAGACAGGATGCCAAGAAGTTTTATGTTGTATTTCGTGGTAAGGTACCCGGTATCTACAAGACATAGCGCGAGTATGAATCATAGGTTAGTGAATTTAGTCAAAACCGTTACAATTCGTACAGAACGTATGAGGAAGCCCTTGAAGCTTACAACGATTACTAGGGATCTAATAGAAGTCAAGAGCAGGTTGATGTTGTTGAAGAGCAGGCTGCCAAAATTGATGTTGTTGAAAGTGTTAAAGCTGACTCAATCCATATTTTACAGGCTTTTATAATTGGAATAATTGTTGGGGCTGCTTGTATGAAGAAGATAAATGAATGAAAGGTCAAGTTCGTTTTTTTGTTTGTTTAGTTTAAGATTATCTTAATATTTTATAATTTTCATGATTAAGATCTAATTTGTGAAAAACTCTTGTCCATTGTGTATAATTTTAACTTACTAACAGAATCATGAATAGTTTATCCCTCTAATTTTTTGTGATTTTCATGATTAAGATCTAATTTCTTGAAAACTCTTGTCCAATGTGGGTAATTTTGACTTAGTAACAGAATCATAAATAGTTTGTCCCTCTAATGGTTGAAGCTTCTAGTAGTACAATATGATCGATCAACTAAGTGAATATCCTGAACGGTGGCCTAATATGACTTTTAGTTGAACCATCAGATGAATGCATTCGACGGATCAACTAAGTGAATAGCCTGAACGAGGGCCTAATGTGACATTTAGTTGAACCATAAGATGAATGCATTTGACGGGTCAGTCAAGTTAGATATTTGATTAGCACTAAACAATTATCAAATTTTGCTATGTTATGCTATAGTTCTACCAGAAAATTATTTTCTCCATATATAACTCTTGTTATATTATAGGTATATGCAATAAGACACTATCATTTTCTAAGGAATAACCATCTAAATTCCATGTTTAGGGTATAACCAATTTATGTGATGGAGAACCCGGTGTGATCTACAATGAATTTTAAAGAGCTCCACCCATGTCGCATAATGAACGTTTTCCATCTCAAGAGTGATGGAGATATGTGATTTAATGTTTGAAACAGTTAGGGCTGGATGAAAGTTTGATTTCGAGTCAGACATGGCTGACGAGACAAAGAAAATGAAGGAAGTGGACGACGGCAATGGGGGGCAAGGAGAATATTTTTTAGGGTTTTGTGGATCTTTCCCTAAAACCTAATACTATGTAAGAAATATCTTCCTTGATTATTCCAAAGGGGTAATAAATGTACTCATAATACAAGCATCATCCTAGACTAGAAGTAAGGTATTAAATGACTAAATATACATCTATCATATACAAAATATAATATGTACAAATCACAATTATGACTAAATATTCTATCAATTATGATTAAATATTCTATCAAGTCTATCAAAATCAACTACTATGGGGCAAAGCGGATGGTTCAAGAATTATTGCCTCTACTTCAGTTATCTGATTCACCACGTATTGTTAATTTCTCCTCTGTTGGTGGAAAATTGGAGGTAATTCATCTAATATATTATAGGAGTACAACCAAATTTTCTTAGGGGCAGAATACCTCTAGAAAAAGAAAACTTATTCTTCTTTTCAAATTGAATATATATTCCCGGTAATTTTTTAGATAACTCTTTAATACTATATTATCCACCATCTGTTCTATCATATCATATATTAGTATTATTAGACATTTTAATTTAATGAATATACAACAATATTCTTTTGACGATTTGCATTTTGGCCGGTGGTGGAGCTACCTATTGTGAAGGGATTCAATTGAATCCCCTTCATTGAAAAATTACACTACATAAGTAGCTAGCGTAAAACTAATTTTCTTGTATATTTATACGTTGCCCATTAATCGCCTCGACATTCGACAAGTGATAAATATTGTGGCACTTTTTTTTTTGATATCAAGCTTTCCGACTTACGTCAGACTATTCCTGGAGATAGTAGTCCCGATTCCTCAACACTACTACCAGTAAATCGCGGGATGTGCCTGAATGACCAAGGTTTGAGAACAGAACAACGGATATCACCTACAAGGTCCTACCCCAGAAGAGAGCAAATTGTTTCAACCAGGGTTCGAACCCACGCTGCAGGCCTCATGCTGGATTTTAAATTTCCCTCCTTTCTCATTCAGCTATGCCCGGGGACAACAATTATGGCACATTATTAAGTGTTGAAGAGGGTGGTGAAAGTCTTGTTTGGCTTGCTCTTTTACCTAAGGGAGGCCCGTCAGGGAAGTTCCTCATTAGGAAAGAGGTGTCACCTTTCTAATAAACTTAATTGGGACTCTAATAAGTGAGTAACACAAACTCTGTATTGTGTATTTTCTTTTGGTAAGTGGTATTTAATTGGTATTACTACTTTGATATATGGTTCTCTGCCTCTCTTAAGAACCTAGATTAAATGGAATAACAGTTTGGTGGGTCCCACGGAAAAGAACTATGGTTTCTCCTTGTATGATTTGTTAGGCTGATTTTCTTTTGTAGTAACAAATTACTAGTATATCGGAACTCAAGCATTTGGCTGGCCTGTTCCGAAGCATGTATATTAAAGGATGTATTAAACAATTTTCTTTTAATATTATGATATGGAGAGATCTAAATTGGTACTCGGCATTGGTGAATGTCATGCCCGTCGATTCATTTTGTTCCATTAACATTTTGAGACAAGGTGACCCATTATCACCTCAGTTTATTTATGACTCGATCAATCTCAAGGAATTTGAGGGGATTTTTTCCATTTCAAGATGGCAAATGGTCTTCGAAAACTAATCATGAGTACTTGATGATGATGCCATGATCATAATTTGTTCTGTGATAGGTTGACCCCTATATATATATATATATAAATGGTTGTGGATGAATTGTGGAAGTAGCAGAAGGTTTCGCGGCCACTAATAAATACTCTATTGTCTTGAGCGTTTGTGAAACTAATTAATGGGAGGTATGTCAAGCTTCTTTCCCCTGGAAGCAGATCTATACTTGCTAAACAATATGCTGCAGTCAATTATACACCCCATTATTATAATTCGCAATATCATAAAACGCAAATTCTTTTACAACATAATACTATAACAGCTCCAGCAATAAGAGCACTCTCAACGTAACATAGCTAAAGTGAACGACATTCTGGTGTACAAACTTTTTGACGGGATATAGAAAATCCAATTATATGCTGCAAGTTAGCATTTATTGATAACTAAGATAGCATTGCACATTAACAAGGGGATTTACTATTAGTTCATAATAGAGCTGAGGCCACCATCGACGGCCAAATTATGAGCACTAACATAAGTCGATTCATCCGACGCCAAGAAAAGTGCTGCTTCTGCGATATGCTTAGTGTTCAGCGTAACACCTTTCAAGCTAGCTTTTTCAGTTATTGAAGCTTCAATGAAGGCGGCATTTCCGCCGTACATTTCACGCACCATGGGCGTAACAATGCCGTAAGGCGATACACAATTCACCCTGATTCCATATTGCCCCAGTTCACGTGCAGCCGCTTTCACCACACCTAGGATGGCGTTCTTTGATGCCACGTAGGCTAACGGAGCCGGACCAGCAAGAATAGCCTCTATGCTTGCATTGCATATGATGGACCCGCGGACTTTTTTAGCTACCATGACTCTAGCCGCATGCTTGATGACTAACGTGGATCCGCGTGCGTTAACAGCCATTGTCCTATCAAATACCTGTAAGGAAAAAATCAGGCAGTATTGACCAAAACAAGTGAAACAGGAAAACAACTTGTTAGATTAATGTTGTGTCATGAAACAAGCCGTGTCTTTTACTAGCTCTTTACAAGTCCATTGATGCACATTCAATATAGAGGAAGAAAGTTATTTTCATTTTGTCTTTCACACTAGACAAGGATGAATAAAAGTAAAGGGAACCACAAAGATTTATTTTGGTTTTGCATAATTAAAACAAGAGAATAACTCCAACAAATACCGTCATATCAATTTCGAGAACGCTGCTGAGGGCGCCGAGGGTGCCGGCATTGCTGAACATGATGTCGAGGGTACCGTACTTTTCGACAGCGTAGGCAACAGTTTCCTCGACTTGTTTCTCGTCGGTGACGTCGCAGTGGCGGTAGGTGGCCTTGTCTGTTCCGATGGAGGACACTACTTGGAGACCAAGTTCATCTTGAATGTCAGCAATGACCACATGAGCACCATGTTCAACGAACAATCTTGCAGTTGCTTCACCAATGCCACTTGCAGCACCAGTTATTACAGCTACTTTACCCTCCAACCTGGAGCCACAAAACACAAAACACCAATTACTGTTATTACTACTAGTATTGTTTCACATATGCGAAGTTAACATTTCTTGTAGTGCCACTTTAATTAATTACCGAGCTAAATTTGCAGCCATATCAAATTCATGATGTGTTTGTTTTTATGTTAACTAGTCTTCGTGACACCTCTTCTTATGTAAGTCCATAAAATTAATTGAGTAGATATGTACTGTATATGAAGAGTTGATGACTACCTGAGCTTATTTGCCATTGGAAGACAAGACCAACCTCCTTCGCAGCTTTGGTTAAAATGATTGTCTCCCTTCAGCTTACAAAACAAAAATTCTCTTCGATTTATATAGACTATATAAAATACTTAGTAAATTGTACTCCTTCAGTTACAAAATATTACTCTACTTTTTTGTAGAGTTAATTTGACTAATTTTCAGAGCTAATAGCACGTTTGGCCAAGCTTATTTTTTCTCAAAAAGTATTTTTTTTCATTAAGTGCTTATTTTTAAAAAGTAAGGTATTTGGCCAAGATTTTGGGAGAAAATAAGTGTTTCTGGGTAGTAAGCACTTTTTCGGGAACTAAAAAAAATTAGTTTTTATCCAAAAACACTTTTTTGAAAAACACTTTTGAGAAAAATACAATTTGAATAACTTTTTAAAAACTTGGTCAAACACTAATTGAAGTTCAAAAGTGTTTTTAAAATTAATTGGCCAAACACAAACTTCATTTTGACAAAAGTACTTTTTTGAAAAGCGCTTTTGAAAATAAGTTGATTTTAGAAGCTTGACCAAACAGACTATAAGTTGGATGAGATTAATTTAATATTTATAAAATTAATATTTCAAAAATTAGATGAAAAGAATTATAGTAAGTTATAATTTTTCTTATATTTATAAGGTGAAGTATATATACTATCTTAAAATATTGGTTAAAATTAAGGTAAATTTGAATCTCTAAATGAAAAGTAACAAATATTTTCGGATGGAGAGATTTATTAAATATCACATTAAATATTTTTTTTGGCTTACGTTCTAATTCCACGTATTTCAAAAAGAGTGAGTCACTCTTCCTGCCACTTGGGACTACATGAGGTTTCATAGAAAATGTTATAGTTTAGGAAAAGTAACCACAACAATCCATATATAGTATAATAATTAAATTGACTAAACGTGAATAATTTAATGGGTATTTTAGGTATTAACTCTTTTTTATTTCACTTACATTTTCACACTTCCATTAAAAAAATTATTCGATAATAATAACAATAATTATAAAGATTAATAATCGTTTATCTCCTCCAGATTTAGTATTCTGATCCCTTTTAATTGATTTAAGATTAAATAATCGTTATCTCCTTCAGATTTAGTATTCACTCTGATCCCTTTTAATTGATTTCTAGGGATGGAGACGGATGGAGTAATTAATAATGGTTGAGAGATTTTTATTTTAAAAAAAAGTTATTAGACCAAGAGACTATAAATAAGGTGGGTGATGGCATTTAAGAGGGATCAGACATAAAGGGACGCTTAAAAGCCTTGGTAGGCAAGTCGCAGTAAATGTTTTCTTGAACCAGAATTTCAAACAAATACTATACACTCCCATAGGTATTTTTGGGGCGAGTTTCGGGGCTGGACGTACAAAAAAATGCTTCGGGATGCAAATGAAATGCGTAAATTCATAGGTCGTATGCTTTAGAATTTGGAGCGTAAGTCCCAGACGCAAAAGCGTAAGCCTCTGGCGTAAAAGCGTACACTCGGACATTAAATTTGATTTTTTTTATTTTAAAAGTATTTTTACTATAGATATAATTTTTATTATTGGTGTAATGATATTTATACTTTATATTATCATGTTTTCATGTTGTATTATTTTTTCCTAAAATATATAAATAACACAATCATAAATAATTTTTTTAAATGATTTTGTCTGAAATTGATAGGATAGAGATTTCATAGCACTATGTTCAGCAATTTTTTCATTTTTTGTCATTGCTAGCTATTACACTTTTTATCATTCTCCTTTCTTGAAATATATAAATAAAATGCAAATATTAGTTGAGGGTTGAAATAGATGTGAAGATTAATGATGAAGTGGATGAAGATTTTATTTTAAAGATTATCTATGCTAGTATCATTTATTGTGTTGTTACCTTTCTCAAATAATAATTATAATAATTTTTTTATATTATTGGTGATTTATTTGAATTTATTTGTAGATTTTTAATGAAAAGTTTACTTTTTCTTAATTTTTTAGTAATAAAATTATAAAATTGAAGATACGTGAGACATACGTCCGGTAGATTCATGAGACTTACGCCCCGTGCCTCGGGGCTTATGCCTCGCCCCATGCTACATAAAATGTCTCACCTCGCGCCCCCGCCTCTTAAAACACTGACTCCTAGTTAGCAATTCATCATTAGCTCTTCAAAATCAATCTTGACCTCTTCTTCGTTGAAAACCAACTCAAAATTATTATCCATGACCATTTGATGTTGAACATAACATGCCTCAATTTTTGTATTCAATTCAACCTCCAATTTCGGGATAGCAATTTCAAGTAGCTCCACTTTTTGACTTTGCTCAACATGAATTTTTAGAAATTCTTCCACCATTCATGAAATATTTTCACGATGATCCCCCAGACTCCAATTTGTTGAGCTAGATTCATTAGCCCATCTTGGCTCAAAATCACCACTTTATCAAGTTTCTCTCGTTCAAAGCTTGTAAAAATCCACCCATTGAAAAATTCATGTTCTCGACACTTTCTTCACTACTTTCAACACCCTCGAATATTATGAGCCCCAACCAATGATTTCATGTGATCCTCCAAGGTGTGAATAGCTTTGTCATTGCAATTAATTGCTTGACTCTTGTCATTAAATGATTGCCTCGAGTCATTAAGTGGTTGGTTGAAGTCTTCAAGTGCTAAATTTCATTTTTCCACATTCAAGAATGGTCAACATGAGCATTATCTTCTCATTTTGAGCATTTGAAACTTCTTCCACCTTCATCTATTATCATCAAAACCAAAAGTAGAATCGTCATAGTGGGGGTTCGGGAAAGGGAAGAACAAATAAAAGCACAATTAGACCAATGACCATTTTGACCACCACACCTATCACAAATACTCCACTCATAGGTTTGAGATTGTGCGCACAATCCACCCCCGGGAGAATTCATACAAGTTTGCCATGAGTGTGGTCCTCCACAATAAGAAAAAGGGTCATCAAGGTATGAACAACTACCATCCGACTAATTTTCATTATATGATGTCATTTACAAAAACAAAGAAAAACTAACCAAAGAAAAAAAAATAACTACACAAATATTCACAAGTTTGGAACAAAGCAAGTAAGCTTAAATCTAAAACTAACCCAAATTCGCCAAATTATTCTCCGACAACGGCGCCAAAATTGATAACGTCCAAATCCACTCCTCAAGTGAGAAAGTATACACGGTCGTCGCAATATAATTTACTCAACTATAAGTCAGGGTCGAACCCACAGGAAATAAAATAATAGTTCATTTAATATCGTTTACTTCCATTCATAGGTTTTATGTGATTTAGAAGTGATCGAGAACAAATCAAGTGAAAACAATACAAAAATAGCCAAAACGAAGAAAATGACAAAAGTGGAAGTAAACGACATTAAATGCACTATTTTATCAATCAAATATAGCAAATATATAGTTCAGTTCTTCTATTCTAAGTATTCTCCTACTTCAGCAAGGATAGTAATTCTCCTACTTCTACTGCACTTATAATAGGTAAGGATAGTAATTCATGCCATCAAGCTTATGTTTCAATCTCTGCCTCTTAGTACCACAACCATGGACTTCTTGCACAATTTGCTTCACCACTGCCTCAATACTCCTTTGCTTCTGTTGGAACACCCTGACATCCATTTCCTGCCACACCTGATAAGTAGTGCAAGCTAAGCTCATTCTGTAGATTTCTGCAGTAGCACTATTACCTCTATAGTGTGTTATAGTCCATTGCAATTCATTGCGCCACTCCATAGGGTTTCTAGTTTCACTTAGCCAGTTCAAAATTCTCCTCCAAATAGCATCAAATATGATAACTTCCAAATCCACTTCTCAAGTGAGAAAGTGTACACGGTCGTCGCAATATAATTTACCCAACTATGAATCGGGGTCGAATCCACAGGGAACAAAATAATAGGCGATTAAGAAAGTAAGGAACTTTTACTTTTTACACTAAGCCAAACACTTGATATATTTCAATTTTGAGAAAAATTACAACTAATGCGAAAATGTAAACTAACCTAGAAAGCAAGTAAAATAATCAATGGCCACAAGCATGGATACAAGGGTATTACTCTCAAGTAACAATCCAATGTATTTTACGATTTTACAACTAAGAACGAGTTTATATTAATAGATAATGATTTCTAAAATCTCATTGAAAGTCTTCCAACCAAATCAATGAATTTCACTCTAAGCTTTTCCAAGCCTTAGAGTGTGATATTAAGCACAATCAATGTAACCTCAAGTTAACTATCCTATTCCTAGCTCAAGTTATTAGATGTGGGTTAAAACCCCAAATCCTTGTTAATTAATCTTTTCCAACCTCAATTTTCCTCTTCCGAGCTCAAATCAAAGTAAATGGGCAAGTCCTAAGGTTAGCTAATCCCTTAAAAAACATTAAAGAACAAGATTAATTAAAGCAACAAAGACTCACTTCATTAGACATAAGAATCATTCAATACATAAGCAAAACAAGAGTTTCAAACCAAACTTTAATAATGAATATTTTCATACACAAGATTCAAGTAAAGGAATGAAATACTACACACTTAAAATATTCAATACAAAGCAAGAAATTAAAGAGGGTTAAGAAATTTCTCATTAAAGTGCTCCAATCTTCTCCTCCAATGGTGTGGTGTAAGAACCCTAGCTTCCAAAGCTTGAAAATATGGCCAAAGATAAGAATAATGTCCTCCAAGTCTTGCTTTTGTATTACCCCAATTTTCCCACATCAAAATATGATCAAAACAGCCTCAAATTTTCAGATTTGCAAATCTGAAGTTGTTTTTTCGCCTCTAACCACTTTTTTCATTTTCATCGTTTTGGCTCTTTTTTGTCTCGTTTTCACTTGATTTCTTCCCGACCACTTCTAAATCACATAAACCCCATAAATTGAAGTAAACAACATTAAATGCACTATTTTAAAAATAAAAAAAGGCAGCCCGGTGCACTAAGCTCCCACTATACGCGGGGTCCAGAGAAGGACCGGACTACAAGGGTCTATTGTACGCAACCCTAACTCACATTTCTGCAAGAGGTTGTTTACACGGCTTGAACCCATGACCTCCTGCTTACATGGCAGCAACTTTACCAGTTTCTCCAAGGCTCCCCTTCATTAAATGCACTATTTTATCAATCTAGCAAAAATTTAAGATTAAAGAAGAGATAAGTTGTTAAAATACCAACTTATCAAGATACCACACATACAAAAAATAAATGTGCGATGCTCTCCTCTTCCCTCTTCCTGATCGCACAAGGGGGCAAATTGTAACATCAATAACACCCCACCCTGCCAGCCTATCTCTTGTCAGCAACCTCTCATAAATAATGAGTCTTAAGGATAAATATCCATTTCTGTGCTCCATGATTGTTGCATACAATTTTCCTCCAGTAAACTTTTTGGAAAGGACCTCTAAGTTGTGTGTAAACATACCTAATAGAGAACTTTTCCATATTTAACAACTCTTGCTCCTGAACACCTGCCTTCTCTAAATACACTTTAGCCTTTAGGATTTTCCTAACAACCCAAGACCCCACATTGAGCTCCCTTTTCCATAGTAAATATGCAATCATTTAACCCAAAGTTTCTCTTTTTTCTTGCACAAGTTCCACAATAGTTTGCATACAACTGCTCTATTCCAGTTCAGGACATCTAAGATGTTTAGACCCCCAGCAGATCTTGGATAACATAGTTTGTCCTATGCCAGTAGAGCTTTCTTGGACATCTCAACACCTCCAGTCCACAAGAACCTTCTACAAGTTGCTTCAATCATCTGGATAATCTTTTTAGGTAGTTAGGAATATCTGAGCCCAAAAAATTTGTATAGAGAACAACACACTTTTAATGAGCTGAACCCTACCAACATATGATAAGTATTTTGTTGTCCAGGATGAGATTTTCCCCAATATTTTGTCCAGCAAAGGTTTACATTGGGTGATGGACATCCTTTTTGTGCTTAATGGAACTCTTAAATATCTTATAGGCAGTTCCCCCTTAGTGAAACTAGTTACTACCAGAATAGATTCCTGATCATCTATAGGGACCCCTCAAAAATATATAAAGCTCTTTATCTAGATTTGCCTTCAAATCAGATGCCTCTGAGAACTCCTTGAAACAATTAAACAATAGCTGGACTGAGTGTACATCTCCTATACAAAACAGCAACATATCATCTGCAAAAATCAGTTGCACTAAGTTCAACTTTTCACATCTTGGGTGATAGTTCAAATTTGGATCCTGTTGCAGAGTTTTAAGTAATCTGCTAAAGTATCCCATGGTAAGCACAAAAAGAAAGGGAGAGATAGGGTCACCCTGTTCTAGCCCTTTCTTGACATGGAAAGGAGCAACTGGTTTACCATTTATTAATATGGAATAGGAAACAGATTTCAGACAAGACATAATCCAGTGAATAAATACAGCAGGAAAATGAAGGCATTCTAGTACTTATTCTAAGAAAGGCCACCACTGAATCATAGGTTTTCTACATATCTACTTTGAGCATACATCTAGGAATATTTATTTCATTCCATAGCCCTTGACTAGTTCATGACTCAACACTATGTTATCAGTTATAATTCTCCCTGGGACAAAGGCAGATTGCCCAATGTTCAATATTCCATCCATAACACCTTGCATTCTCCTCATCAACACTTTAGAGATGATTTTATACACCACACTACGACAAGATATAAACCTTAATTGTTTAACAGTAGAGGGGTATTGTACCTTTGGAAAAAGGGTGACAGAAGTGCAATTCACAAGTTTGAGCATCTTCGCATCATAAAAAACTCCAAAATAGCCTGTGTCATTTCATCTCCAATTACCGGCCATGCTTTTTAAAGAACACAGTATTAAAACCATCTCCCCATGATGCTTTCTAGTCATTTATACTCTTTAGTGCAAGCAGGATCTCATCCTTAGTAACTAGTGCTATCAGTTGTAGTTGCTGATATCTATCCAGTGTAGGGCCATTACTCATCACATCAGGTCTTAAAGTAGGCAACTGTATAGCTGCTGACCCTAACAACCCTTTGTAAAAGTTTGTAATTTCCTCATAGATAGCCTCTTCTGTGTGCACCAATTCTCCATTGCCTGTTGTTAATCTTCTTACTACATTTGGGCCATATTTGTTCTTTGTGATGGAAAAGAAGAATGCAATATTGCTGTCCCCTAGTTGCAGCCATTGAATTTTGAATTTTTATCTCATGATTCCCTCCTCAATTAGTATCCACTTTTTCAATTGCCCTCTTAACCATTGCTCAGTGCTATATAAGCCCTGTTGGTTTTTGATATCTGACATTTGCTCTTGTACCTCCATTAGTTGATGCCTAATAGTTGCGATCTTATCCTTGACTCCAGCAAAATGGATGGTATCCAGTTTCTTCAATTAATGCTTCACTACCTTAAGCTTCTTCCATACTTTCTCCATAGTAGTTTCTTGGACCCTTTTGTTCCAACAGTAAGACAGGACCTGTTGAAACTCAAAGTGATCAGCTAAGCGGTTAAAGAATTTGAATGGTCTCCTACCCCCCATCTTGATATGTATCCATTCTGAAGCTTAAAAGTGAATCGTCAGAGAAATAATTATTCATGATATGCACTTCTATGTGTGGCCACCTTATCATCCATTCAGCATTCCCAAAGGCTCTGTCAATTCTACTCTGCACATGTCCATTTGACCAAGTACATTATCTACCCACCGATTTGATTTCATTTAGTCCTGTCTCCTTGATACATTCTGCAAATTCTCTCGTTTCAGCATCAGTTTTCCATTAATTCTATCATCCTCCTTCAAGACAGCATTGAAGTCTCCTATCACCATCCATTCAGTATTTAATTTACTAAGATGCTTTAGACTCTGCCAAAGATCCCTTCTATCACATGTTGTATGAAGTCCATATACTGCTGTACAATAAAATGATATGTTACTAGATTGAGTCAGTACTTTCCCATGGATATATTGTGCACTCTCACCTAACACCATAAAAGTCATCATGTTAGGTCCCATGTAAACAAAATTCTACCCCTTTGGCTACTCACATGATTATCAGTCCATTGCCATCCTGCTGCTACTTTGTTAATTATTCTAGCTATATAGTTTCCTTTACTTTGTGTTCAAGCATGGCAATTAATGCCACATTATTCTCCGCCAAAAACTTCTTCATCTCCTTTTGCTTATATACTTTACTAAAGCCACTAACTGTAACGACATGTTCCGTTGTTACGTGTATTTTGGCCATTTTACCCCCATAGATTCGATTCACGGAACTTTCAAAAAATTCTAGTAGAAGTTGTGAAATTAGAACCTTAACATATAAAAGCATTGACCAAAAGTTGACTTTTGTGTGAACGAACTTTTTTCGGAATTCCGTCGATTCCGTGAGGTCTGCAGGGTCATTTATGACTTGGTGGGATAGTTGGTTCGGTTCCCGAGGTCATTGGGAGCATTTTTGGCTATTGGTTTGAAAACTAGTTTAGCCCGTGGAGGGTTGACTCGTAGAATTAGAACTCCGATGGAAATTCCGAGGTCACGAGTGAATCTGTAATGTGTTTTTACATATGTGTACAGATCTGATTTGTGTCGGGCAAGTCTCGGGTGATTATCAGATTTCAAGTTGAAATTGCATAAGACTTGATTTTTCTGGTTGCTGGGGCGAGCTTCAGTGTGCCGCAGCGGAGGGTGATTCACTGCGGCGAGCTTTTTTACTTTTTGTAAAGGACCGCAGTACAGAGAATCACAAGGCTGGCCCATCGCAATAGATCAGTCCGCTGCAATGACGACGGATTCCAAATTGCTTTTTAAGTGTCCTTAAAACCCTATCTTCCCTCATTTCGAAAATACACTTCCAAAGCACCATTAGGGCGATTCCAAGCATTCATAAGTGATTTCTTCTTGAGTTAACCTTTCTTAACCTTGTAGTACCTTTACTTAGCTTCATTATGTTGATTTAATAGTGGTCATGACCTAGAATCTAATTGGGGAAGAAGAGTTCAACCAAATTGGGGCTTGTTGATTTGTTAAGCTTAAAAGTGAGAATTAATTAGTGGATTTTGTTAACCTAAGCATGGTGAATCTTTATTTAGTACTTGTTAAGCTTAAATCTTCCATTTATGTTGATAAATTTGAATGTTGAAAACTAGGGTTCGTACCCAAATTTGGGGGTTTTGTTTATAAGATGAAATTAGCCTAATGGTGAGTTGATTTAGCAATTGGTTAGTAAGACTGGACTCCTAGAATGTTGAATTTTATAGTTCACCTTTAAAATGACCGTTTTACCCTATAATGCATGGTTCCTCCTTCTTCCCTACTCGATTTGGATCCAAAAGACTAGTGTAATGATAAGGGTGTTGTGAATTCCTTATTCTAATTTAGACTTCGAGTTCGATCATGATCTGCAGAAGGGCAAGGCGCAAGTGTGATTGTGCGACTCCCGCTCGGCACTCCAGGTAGGTTATGGCTTACATTCTTGTTAGACTTCGCTTAGCGAAGCATGTGTAGTTAGATTCTGTTGGAGAAAGCATGTAAGCCTTCGGGTATGGAGTTGGGACGGAATACTTAGGTCGGTTACTGTGACTAAGTATGACTTGATGCTTCTTTGTGGTTATTGGACTTTTATGAAATACCATGTCATATTGTAATGTAGTTGTATCTCACATATCTTGGCTTGCTCATGTATAAAGGAAATTGATGTGATACTAATATTATGATAAGTGTCCTTGTGTGGCACTACTGGAAATTGATATGATATACATGATATTGTCATTGCATTGCATACAATCTCATTTCGTGATATATTGATGTGATCTTGATATTGGCGTGGCAGTGTAAAATGAGAAGGGGAGTATTTATGATTCATATGACATACTATATTGCATAGTCATCTCTATGTTGTGTGATACGGAGTGGCTAGCGGGATGTTTGGTGGAAGTCATTCTAGGCTATGTGATACGGAATGACTGATACATGGACGTCGTGGGTTCCCCATGGATCATGACTACTGGGGCGAAAATATATTCCGCCCAGAGCATGTATGTACGGATTGATCATGTGGCCACTACATTGCATTGCATTATGCATATTTATTCATCATTCATTCTCATCATCTCATTTTACATCTATGGTTCAGACTTATTGATTATACTTGTGGTTGTGGTTGTTCTGAGGAATTGTGAAAAACTTGGCAGACTTGGGTTTAGGTGCTTCACCATAGGCTATGATTTGGTTACTGCTATTTCTGTACTTGAGTGGTTATTCTTGAACTGCGATATTACTTGTACTTAATTGCGAGCATGTCTATCTTTCAGTTTCTTTCTTGTACATATGTTAGCTAACTATTGTCGGCATATGGTACCTATCGGTACATAGTGTTTGCACTGATACTACTCTTGCTACACCCTTTTCGGGTGTAGAGTTGTTGCAGGAACTTCAACGAGGTTCGATTAGCCTTCAAGGGTTTCGTGGAGTTTATCTAGATTTTAGATTTTCTGTTTAACTCTCATTCTAAACAAAAATTGTATTCAAGTTGTGGTATCTTTTATTCTAGTTGTATACTTAAAGCTCTTGTACTATTCAGACCAGATTCATTAGATTCATTGGGTAGTTGTTGTATCCCGCACTTGATATTTATGATATAAATTAGACTTCTATTTATTCCTCTTTATTTACTTTATTGTGTTGAATTATTTATTAAGAGAAGGTTCACCTACCGAGGTGGTAAAAGGTAGATGGCCGCACACGACTTAGTAACTTGGATCATGACATTAATATTCCATACAACTATCATTGAGAAATGTTAGGCTTAGGTCGTATCACCCCTCCACTCTATCCACTTTGACTGCCTTGTCCCGTCTCCTTATCTGTTGCATTCAATTAAAGCTCTTCATGTAGTGTTAATGCATTGAACTCATTAGGTGATTGTACTCTCCCACCTTTGACAAGAGGTACCTGTGTTGACTTTGCAGCTGACTTACCATGTACCTCTTTCCATCCTTCAGTGTTTTGAGCTTGTTCAGATATTGTTCATGTAGTGCTGGTGCGTTACACATGGATAATAATATCCTGTGTTGTAGCATCAGGTATGGAAAACCATTGTTTCTGGACAGGAGGCTTTCTATTCACCTTAGCAGGCTTAGGTTCCGGACAATGACCTATTTTGAGACATCTACCACAATAAATGGACTTCCAGTGGTAATCAATTACTTGATCAAACATCCTCCTTGTTGGCTCCTTTACTTTTAGCGAGTTCGACAACAGTTTAGTGACATCTATAACAGGCTTGCTATTGATCGTATGGGGCCCAGAACACAGAACATCGCCCCTATCTTCAACACATATAAAATTCACAATATAGATTGTGCTAAAATAGGGGTCAATCCCAAACCACTCCGGTGACGATAGGGAAAACACCTGGTGGATCAGGCAGTGCCGATCAAACCCTAGCTTAAGGAGCAGAAATGAAGGTGTGCCGAAACCAACGGCGGAACAGATGTATCCAGTGGCTCCCCCAACCTATGCTAATGTAGTGAGAGGCATTAAGTATGGTAATGAATAAATCATTTTTTACTCATACACTAAAACCTCGATGAATATTCGATAAATTAATAATTTTGATTAAATAATAATTATCTTCGGTTCAGACTTGAGTCAATGAGATAAAATAATAACCTCGATAAATGTATAAAATAATAATTTTAAAAAAATCATTGAGGCCCACTGAAAATATAAAATAATAGTTTATTAAATACGTATGAAAATTACATATATAATTCATAAAATAAAGCACTTCCTAAACAATTTTTATTTCAAAATTTATGGTTTCCTAAAATATGTATCTATAGTCGATTGATTCTTCTTTTCATGCGAACTGAACTCAATTTCATCTTTAACTTTTTGGAGGGCATAAACTACATTCGGCACATTCTTCTCATTTTGAAGCAAGTAATTTTTCAAAGTCTTTATGGCAAGAAAAGCTTCTTTTGGAGAAACATGTGGTATAGCGTTACTATCATCTGAATCTTGATTGTCATCATCTTCCATACTCATTACTCCTTGAATAATTTCTTCATCTGTAGGCGATTCCATTAAATCTTCATTTCCACTAGGATAATTCAGAATCTGCTCTACATTCATGGCATTTCTATAATGTAGATTAGAAATAGCTTCCTCTAATCTTTGAATGCCTTCAACATCACTAGTTTCTTCTTCTAGAAGCATACCTTCCTCGGGTCGAATTTTGCAATGTCGAAGACAATTTGCGACAGTTGTGGCCTTCACATCAATATTCCAAGCAGCATTAATAAAATTGATGGCATCCATGACATTAATTTTTTCAGGATTTATTGCTCCCATCTCATAGCCTTCCAAGATGCTAGAATAAAAACGACGCCAATAATAAATCTTAAGTGTTCGAATAATTCCAGCATCACATGGTTGAATTTTTGATGTTGTATTTGGAGGCAAAAAGAACAATTTGTTATCTCTTTTGACAAATATTCTGCTGACCTTTTAAGAGTATTTGATATTGTTGATTCACTAATATGAACCCACGGTTGCAAATCTTTTTGACTTGAAGAGGGATACTTATTTTTGTACTCACATAATGCTTTTCTCATCTCATCAGTTAGCGTATACTTTTTTACACCTTTCAAATGAGTAGCCATGGAAGAGAAGATATAATATATGAATTTTTATATTTTGGTATATGAAATTAAAGTACATGTGTCTATTTATAAACTTTATATTGTGTACTTGAAACAATTCACAACATTTCATATTCTAATGTACGTGCATTCTATTTTGAATCACGACAACCCAAGATTAATAAACTTCTTTTTGACAAGATTAATAAACTTAGATACAATGCACCATCATTAATTAATTGTTTATTTATTTTCTTTTCTTAGTTACCGAAAAAAATTAGTTGTTTAATTTGAGAAATATAATGTACAAAATAAAAATTATTCTATAAATTAATATCCCCGTATAAGATAATAATTTTTCAGGTTCCAAGGATATTCATTTATAGATGTTTTACTGTATATTGTTTGAGACACATTTTTATACCTACTATTTAATTAATTAATAGTTAAAAAGAGAAACTAACGTTATTAATCATCCATGATCCCACCCTCGGGACAAAATCATAAGTCCTTTTTAATAAATAACTTATTTAAAACAATAACATACCCAGTTAAATTCCATAATGTGAGTATGAAGAGGGTAAAGTGTATGCAGACTTTACCTCTACCTTGACAGGTAGAGCGGCTGTTTCCGAGAGACGCTCGGTTCAAGACAGAGCATAAACACAAGCAAAGCAAAATAAATAAATAAATAACCTATTTAGAAGCTAATTATTTATTTTTGTTTTATATAATATTGACCTGAAATTACCTTGAATAGAACAATACTATTAATAAAGATTCATATAATTGACCACCTACTTTTTTGGAATCGAGACATAATACTCTCTCCGTTTATTTTTACTTATTCACTTTTGACTTTGCACGCCTTTAATAACTAATAAATGAAGTGTGTATTTATATATATATTTTATCACGATACTCATATTAATTGATGCATAATTTTAGTAGACTTGAAAAATGATTAATTAATATTAAGGGTAAAATAATAATAAAAAGTTTATCTTTCTCTTAATATATGTTAAAGTGGATAAAGAAAAATAAAAAAATATTTTTTTAGTATAGTTAAACAAGTAAAAGTTAAGGGAGAGAGTAATTATTACTGTTATTGATATAATGTTTTGCCTAAAACGAAAACAAACGAGAAAAGAAAGAAATAAGATAAATCGTCATATCGCGTAATTTTGGGCCAGAGTATGAAAACAGTCCGAAATGGGCAAAGGATACGGGCTTAGACGGCCCAATAAATCCTGAAACAAAATTCGTGAACATCACACGTGCATGATCACTTACAAGTTTTTTTCCTTCTCAGTTTAAGTGGTGAGAAGAATAGAGAGCGCAAAAACTCTAGCTCCGATCGAACCTTCTAGAAATTAATCTTCGATGGAACCCGACGAGGAATTAGGGCAATTCACCGACGAGATCTACGCTAACGGCGATGAGAACTCGCAGCGTCACCGTCCGATTATCAGCGGCGAACAGCTAGATATTGAGGCGTACGCCGCCTTATATAGCGGCCGGACAAAAATCATGAGGCTTCTGTTCATAGCTGATCGATGTGGCGGCAATGCTTCAATGCAATTGGAGGCTTTGAGAATGGCTTATGATGAGATTAAGAAAGGGGAGAACACGCAGTTGTTCCGTGAGGTTGTGCAGAAGATCGATGGACGTTTGGGCTCTAATTATGGCCCGGATTCTGCTTGGGACGATGCTGTGGATCGCCGGGCTGAGCTCAGGAAGGAGAAGCTTGAGAACGAACTCAATGCTTATAGGGTAACTTCCTACGTTGGCTTCATGAAACCCTTAAGTGAATATATGGTGTTACTCCCGTTATTATATGTTCTTTGCAGTTTCGCACGTGGAGAGTCTATTTGGATAAGTCTAGAAGCTATATCTGATTAGATTCAACTAATTTTCAAATTAAAATTAGATATTTGGAAACAATGTGAAACATAGTAGGCGTTTGGCCAATAGAAATCAAATATTTTTCACTGTATTTGGAATTTTTGAAGTTGGAGTAGAAGATGGAGCTGTGTTCAGTTATAGTTCTTGCAAAAAAATATTTGGTTGTTTGAATGTGAAAGAAATAATCCTTTGATTATTTTCATTAATTAAAAGAGTATATATACAATTTACATATTTCCATAATAGGAGAATCCTATTCATATTCTACTCCTAAAACCTTATTCTACTTGGACACTAACGATACAATTATGGTAATACAAATATTATGATAAGTGTACAATACTAATTACACCACAACATTACCTAAACTAGGAGACTAAAATCTTACCTAAACTATATACCATATACACGCAGAAACCGAGGGCTAATATACATAATATACACATGTATGATTTGTGTATATTATGTATATTTAACACATCCTCGCAGTCATAGCGGGCGGTCTTCGAACGCTGAGATTGTCCCTAAAATCTTCAAAAAGGACCGAGGAAAGACCCTTCGTAAAGATGTCGGCTATTTGATACCTGGACGGGACATGACAGACTCGGACCTGACCATGAGCAACCTTTTCGCGAACAAAGTGAATGTCCATCTCGATATGTTTAGTGCGCTGGTGTTGAACCGGATTACCCGATAGATAGACGGCACTAATGTTATCACAATAAACCAAGGTCGCTTTCTGGATAGGACAATGAAGTTCTAACAACAAATTACGTAACCAATATGATTCAGAGACCACATTAGCTACCCCTCGATACTTAGTCTCGGCACTGGAGCGGGATAAAGTTGACTGACGTTTCGCAGACCGGGAGACCAAGTTATTACCAAGAAACATGCAATAGCCAGACGTAGACCGTCTAGTGTCCGGACAGCCACCCCAATCAACATATGTATACGAGACAAGTGTGGACGTCGATGAAGGATATAAATGCAAGTCATAGTCAAGTGTACCCTGAATATACCGAATGATGCGTTTGAACGCATTCATGTGCTCAACCCTAGGATCATGCATAAACAAACACACATGCTGTACGGCATACGTAATATCTGGTCTTGTAAATGTGAGATACTGGAGGGCTCCTGCAAGACTGCGATAGTGGGTCGGATCCTCGTATGGAGCTCCGGCCGTAGCACCCAATTTAGGTTTAGTATCAACCGGAGTGGAAGTGGACTTACAGGATGACATCCCAGCCCTCTCAATGATCTCGGCTGCATATTTCCTCTGTGATAAGAACAATCCACATGCATGACGAGTGACAATAATCCCCAAAAAATAACTCAAGGGCCCCAAGTCTTTCATAGCAAACTCAGAGCTGAGCATTGTCAGGATAGACTGGCGTAAGACATCGGAAGAGGCAGTCAGAATAATATCATCAACATATAACATTATATAAGCCAAGGACGAACCACGACGATATATGAACAAGGAATTATCCGACCTGCTATGAGTGAACCCAATAGTCGAAACATAGTTGGCAAACCTCTTATACCAGGCCCGTGGCGACTGCTTAAGCCCATATATAGACTTCTTCAACAAACAAATATGATGAGGATATTTGGGATCCCTAAACCCCAAAGGCTGATGCATATAGACTGTTTCTTTGAGAGATCACCATGTAGGAAAGCATTCTTCACATCTAACTGATAAACATGTTATGCTTTCGAAAGAGTCAAGATAAGCACAGTGCGAATGGTAGCCGACTTGACCACCGGACTAAACGGATCACCACAATCTACACCAACCTGATGAGTCTTACCATCACCCACAAGCCGCGCCTTATGTCGTGCAAATGAACCATCTGAATTGTCCTTATGAGCAAAAATCCACAGACCTAATAATATTAATACCAGATAGACGGGGCACCAACTCCCACGTCTTATTATCAATCAGAGCATTATATTCATCGGTCATAGCAATTTTTCAATTCAGGTCATTTAACGCACACATGATTACGGGGTAAGAGTGATTTAAGAACATTAGAATTTAAATTAAAATGTCTTTTTGGTTTAAAAACACCTCGTTGACTACGAATGACCGGTCTATGACTCGAGGAAGAATTGGGCGAATTTTGGGAATTTTCTGGACTCGGGACAGACTTGCCAGCAGGCCCACTGCCTGCTGGCCCAATATTGTAAACAGAAGCAGGAACTGGACCAGTTCTAGAATTGGGCTGGACTGGCCCAATTGCTGAAACTGGCCCAGTGACGATACTGGGAACTGATGCTTGTGACGGACCAGTGGGACCTTTGGGTGCGGGACATGTTCGAAAAATGGTGAATAATATACGGAGATATACTATCATCCAAAAAATTATACGAACTAGACACGGGATTACTCACCTTAGCAAACAGAAATTGGGATTCATAAAAAATGACATGACGACTAATGATGATTTTATTAGAGGATAAATTAAAGCATTTGTAACCACGATGATTAGACGGAAAATCCAAAAACACACATGGAGTAGACCGGGCCTGAAGTTTGTTAATTGTGGTGGACGGAAATAGCGGATAACACAAACACCCAAAGACCCTAAGATGTGAGTACGAAGGAGTTTTATTATATAAAATTTGAAGGGGGGAAGAATATGTCAAACCTTTGGAAGAAATTATGTTAAGGAGATATGTAGCCATTTGTAGAGCATGATGGCAAAAAAACGGGGGTACAGAAGCATGAATCAATAAAGTTCGGAAAATGTTATTAATGGTACGAATTTTGCGTTCGGCTTTCCCATTTTGTGAAGATGTACGAGGATAAGAAAAACGAAATTGATCCCATTATTCCCGAAACACCCCATTGTCATATTCTTTACCATTATCACATTGAATATTTTTTATTTCCCGGTCGAATTGGGTTCTAATGAATCTTCTAAATTTAAGATGGAAAAAACTTGAGATTTTTTCGCTATCGGAAAAGTCCATAAAAATTTAGAATAATCATCCAAAAAGAGAACATAGTATCAATGACCCAAAGAACTAAGAACATGAGACGTTCATAAGTCGCTATGAATAATATCAAATGACATTAAAGTATGAAAATTTGAGTTCACAAATGGCAACCTAACAATTTTTTCTAAAGAACAAGACTGACAATTTGGAGTACTACGCGTACCCTTACATGAAATAAAATTATTTTATCTAATGATGACAAAATAGACGACCCCGGATGACCAAGACAAGCATGCCACAAGGAAGGAGCAAGGGCTGCAAACACTGATGGCAAGGCTTGACTCGATGGATCGGAACTGGGTGTGATAGGATAAAGATCTCCCCTACTATCACAACTCATGAGAGGACTCCCCGTCTTGAAATCCTTCACAGAGAAACCAAATGGATTAAATTCAATAGAAACAGAATTGTCAGTGGTGAATTTACAGACATACACTGTTTTTAATCAATTTAGGGGCATGTAGGGTATTTTTCAAGATAAGGGGTGGATTGGGGGGAGACGAAATTTTATGACCATAACCGCGAATTGGAATAGAGTTACCATTACCAACAATTATACCACGAGGGTTGCTCAAATTGGAATAAGACGAGAAAGTACCTTGATCGGATGTCATGTGTGTAGTCGCGCCAGTGTCCATGTACTAATTCGAATCCGGTTGCGTTAATCCAAGTGTGTGCATTGCGGTCTCAATGTCCGTGTGAGTTGGTGTGGGGCCTACTGCCGAGAATGCTTGTGTGGGCCGAGGCCCAAGCAGTCCTCCCTGTTGCCCCGGCCAGCGCGGAAATGAGTGTTGGGCCTAAACTGGGGCTGCCCAGCCCACTGCCCATTGGATGAACAACCTGGAAAATAGGGATGTTGGGCCACGACCCACTGCCCCAGCCCCACTGCCATGGGCCCCATGGTTGGACCAGTGGGGAGGTGGCCCACTGTTGACTGGACGGGGCCCGCTGCCGGAATGTTGTCCACCGGAATCACCACAGGAACCGCTGCGTTTGCCCCCGCGGTTTTTACCATTATTCTTACGATTATTTTTGCCCCCACCATGAGCACGATTTTGGCCCGAATTGTCAACAAAACTCGAAGAATTTGTGGAGGACGTCATCATGACTACAGGACTCGTACCGGTGGCCGCCTTCTTAGCCAAACCGGCTTCTTTCAAAGTAAGCATGGAGCGGGCTTGATAAAAAGCGGGAAGCGGATTACTTTGACAAAGGAGAGTCTCAACGCCATTATAGGCCTCAGAAAGGCCGGTAACCAATTGTATAACCAGATGATTATTTGTCACAGGTGCGCCAATGTTACGGAGTTGGTCCACCAACTCCTTGAGTCTCTTGCAATATGCAGATACGTTCAAAAATTCTTCCATGCGAACTTGAGAGAATTCCTGCTCGAGTGTTCGAGTGTGACAACACGTGAATGTTGGTTATCTTGGAATATATCACGCAATCTATTTTAGGTAGCCATAGTCGTAGTGTCCGGCTCAATGATCGTCTGTAAGAGGACGACCGAAATCGTGGAATAAATTCACTGGAGAACGGTAGCATCAAGATTAATCCATAACTGCGGACGCGGGAATAGGGGCAGCGGGAGGAATTATGTGATGGATGACTTGATGGGAGATAGCGTGAATTTTAAACAATTTTGTCGACGTCGCATATTGGACGTTTTCCATCTCAAGAACAATAGGGATGCTGTTCTTGATGTTAGAAACAGTGAGGGCAGGATGAAACGCGTTCCTAGACATAACAAAAGAATAAAGGGATTAGAGGGAAAATTTGGGAAGAGTAGAGGTCAAATATATCACGAATTCCGGTGAAGGGGGACGGAAATCGAGGCAGGTTTGGCCGAGAAGTGGCACAAAAACCGAGAGCAATATTCGGAGAACAAAGTCGGCAGCAATTTAGACCTAGTCTCTTGATACCATGAAAGAAATAATCTCTTGATTATTTTCATTAATTGGAAGAGTATATATATAATTTACATATTTTCGTAATAGGAGAATTCTATTCCTATTCTACTCCTAAAGCCTTATTCTACTTGGACACTAACTATACAATTATGGTAATACAAATATTCTGGTAAGTGTACAATACTAATTACACCACAACATTACCTAAACTAGGAGACTAAAATCTTACCTAAACTATATACCATATACACGCAGAAACCGAGGGCCAATATACATAATATACACATACATGTGTATATTATCTATATTTAACAGAATGTAATGAAAGTGAAAAAAGTGAAAATAGGGTTTTAGGTGTTTTCCGAATTTCAAATACAACTTCAAGTTATATTTGGAATTTGCATGGCTAAATGCTGATTTTCAAATTAAGTGATAAAGAGTTCCGGAAAAAAGTGAACAATTCTTGTGGCCAAACAGGTTAAATTCTAAGTTGCAGTTTTTCTCATATTAAGATAGTGAAAATATACCGGTTACATTGTTGGTTAAAATTTACTTAGTTTGAATCTCAGGGGGTGGGAGGGAACTAGGACGGTTGTGGCTAATGTATGTGTTGAATTTTATCCGTGTCCTTAACCTAGGTGTCAGATTGTTAAGATAATTTATTTCATCATGACACATTGGCCATTCAGGAGGGCTTTTTAAGTATCTTAGTGATAGTTCCTTGTAAATAACCATATCTGATGTACTTCCTAAAAAAATCCATGTCTGATATCACTTTTGATTCTGGCTTGTGTTAATGAAATTTTGATGTAACCAAAAAATAAGGATAGCATTTCCAATTCATTACCAAAGAAGGAAAAAGAGAAAGAAACCATGCATGTTTAATAATTATTGACATATTTCAACTCCCAGTAGATACTGGTCCCTTACCTGCTTGACTACACCCAATTTTTTCCCATCATTTTGTGCCAAATTGACAAAAGAAGAGGAGGAAAAAGTGAAAAACAAAGGGAGGGGTTAATCAAAGATCCATCCTTGGAATAAGAATACATATACTTGCATTGTATTCTGTGGACCACTAAACAATTGACAAAAGACTTGTATTTCTAAGTTTGTAAACTTGTTTCCTCATTGTCTTATGGCCTACATTTTATTAGGAACTTCCCGCCTGACTAGTTTTTGTACCTGATGCTGTTGTTGGCTTCACTTTGGTGCTGCAGGGTTTGTAACATGTACACCCACAATAAATTTCCTTTTCCTGAAGAGCAGATTAAGTGGATAGTAAAAGGTTCTAGCCAAGTTGGTTTCACATTGATCAATATGGTTGGAATTTCTTAGTGAGATGGATTTGGGGGAATTATAAGTATTTTTTGAAGAATTATCTTTCTACTTTACCATTTTCATGAAATCACAGATTACTACTCGTTTTACTCCAAAATAAGCTTGTCTCAGATTTTATTAGATCAGGCCAATTGTTTTGCTCCTTTTGACAAGTCAAATATTTTTCATCAGTAAACACCAAGTCGTAAAAAAGAAGGTTCGAGACATGCATGACTGTATGTGACTCCTCTTGATGCATCATCATCTTCCACCAAGTTTGCCCAACCATCCATGCAGGATGGTATTTTCTCCTTGCACCATAAATACTAGTGGAACAAAATAGATCTCTTAATGCCTTTTCTCACAATCTATGGAACAGTGGCATTCCATTCATGTTTTCTTACTATATCCCCTTTAACTCGTAACTGTGCAGAAGTTGACATATTGTTGACCTGATATACTATTATGATGTCGACATATTTCCTGGGAATGAACCTGGCACATAAGAATTCCTTTTGATTGGGTTACCCTTCATCTGTTAAGCATGAATTACGACCTTGTTCTTCAACTTGGCACCATTGCAGCCCATTAGATTTCCTTTTTATAACTGTATCATTTTCATTATTTTGTTTCCTTTTATTTCTGTTTGTTTAACTTATTATATAGTGAATTTTATCGCTTAAGTGGAACTCATATAACCTGCCTGTGCAGACAAATCTGATAAAAGAGAGCATTAGGATGGGATACAATGATTTTGGAGATTTTTACTATGCACATGGACAGCTTGGAGAGGCATTTAAGAATTATGTTCGTACACGTGATTATTGCACAACTGCGAAGCACATAATTTATATGTGTTTGAACGCAATTCTGGTCAGCATCGAAATGTGCCAGTTCACACACGTTACAAGCTATGTTAGCAAGGCGGAGCAGAGCCAAGATTCTCTAGAGGTTGTTACAGTTGCAAAACTTCGTTGTGCTGCTGGGTTGGCTCACTTGGAGGCAAAGAAGTACAAGCTTGCTGCTCGAAAGGTTTGTGATAGTCTTTTTCTCACTAATGAGGCCTATTCCAAGTTGTAGTTCAGTCTTGAAGTGATAGCAAGTGCCGTTACAGTCCTCGATCTAGGTTCACAGAAACAAACTTGATCTAGTTTTATAATCTTAGTTTGATGTTACTATCAATGAAAACTTTTACCTGATAAAAAAAAATTCTTAGTTTGATGAAGGTTGAAATAATTTCAGGCATCCAGATCACAATTGGTCTTTAGGACAAAAAAACATTTTACATACATAAATCAGTTGAAGTAATATAATCACACTATATGATATGAATTATATTGCCTTCCGAATCTATGATATACTGATCTTGCTGAATGAATTAGATTTGGATAATTTTTAGTCGAGATTTATATTGAATAGATGTGATCTGGTATTATTCGAGCTGCCAAAGGACATTTGTTTCACATCGTCAACATGCTTCACATCTCTGAAAATATGAACTGCTAATGTTGTAGCGTGCACTACACAGGGGCGATTTTAGGTGCTAAAATTGGGGCACGTGAACACAGTCTCTCCGTAAAATTAGGTATTTTATGTATATATTTTCTAAAATTAGTATAATACTATATGCTGGAACCCATGCTACAAAAAGACTAAATGGTGCACTTGGTCTAAGGTTGAGTTATTTACTGGGGATCAAGTCCCACTTAATACATTTTTTCCTTCTTTTTTTTTAGTGGTGAACCCATGTCCCAGAAATCCTAGATGCTTCGCCTCTGGCACTACATATGTGGAACTCATTTAATCATGATTCTGATTGTTAGAATATCAGAAGTTCTACTTCCTTTCTTTATAAAAAAAAAATCAGAAGTTCTACTTCCTTCATATTTGTTCTCCTGTGTTATATTTTAGTTGCTTTTCGGCTGACCTCAGAATTGAGTCTGTAGGCATTTGAAATGTTTCAAGAAAATTGATTATATGAGGCTATTAAACCAAGCGAATAGATAAATTGTTGAATTATTAGATAAATGCGAGAAATGATGGGGCAACTTTAATGATTTGGCAAATCAGATTAACAGAAAAATGCCAGAAGAACTAGGTTCAAATCATGTTAGACTGAGCTCATGCATGGAAATGTGCTTTTCAGGAAGTTTATCTTGCCCTTGGGAAAGCATTACGAAGAACAGGGCATGACAAGGAGAATTATTCAAAGTAGAATTAGGGCCTAAGGTTTTTGCAAGATTGCTGGCAGCTTTGTTGCTTATTCTTTAGGATTGTCATAACTAATTGCCTTCTGCTGCTAGATAAAGGACTTCTCCTTGGTGTTTTACTTTCTCTCTTCAACAAAATTTCTTATGGTATAGAGAAAGGCAATATCTTGGTCTCATTCTAACGTACTCTCGTACTCCCCGAGTTTCAAATATATGGCGGTGTTTGATTGGGCGCGGAGAAAGAAAAACTTTCGGCATGTCCCAAAGTACCATTAGAGAAAATTATCCTTGTTTATACCAATTATAAAACAGTTTTACGTGCTAGGAATGGGGGCTTTCTAATCTGAACTTGTGCTTCGAGCCAACTCAACACATAATTTGGAAGCTACATTTAGTGGTCCAGGTTGTGAGCAGAAACTAGCAGTTCTCTTCCTTGATTTTTGACAGAATAGAATGTGACATGTTGCATTAAGAAAAGTGCACCCAAGGATGTGGCATAGTGTAAATGAAGTGGGAAAAGAACCATGAAGTCTCTGGTTTAAATCCCAGCGGAGGCAAAAAACTCGATTTTTTCCCATCGGCCTAAACCTTGGTAGGCAGAGTTACTCGGTACATGTGATGATGCAAGCTAGCAGGTATCCCGCAGAGGCGCGCGCAAGCTGACCCGGTCACCATCGTATTAGAAAAAAGGGAAGGAAGTTGTAACAAGGTTTTGCACAAATAAGATCAATCTCCAAATTATCCACCCAGTAGTGACTCAATAACATCATCAGAACAAGTACCACTCCCCACTAGTTCATATTTACGATCCTCTTAAAACCTTTTTTTGTCTCTGTTTGAATTTAGCCTTCAAAAAACAGTCTTATCCACTGTCCGTATGTGTTCTTCGTCTTCTCATTCAACTCCTCGGCCTTCGTTTTAAAAGGTTTGATGGCATTTCAATTTACTCTTCCTGAACCTTTGCAATCCTCTGATTCCTCTTTCTTGACCATTCTCCCTCTCTGCCTCTAAACCTTCATAATTTTCTGCCCTACAACTCCACGATGCACGAGTTAAACCAAGACTCCCCAGTTGCACAGTTGCATCACAATCACGGCCATCAAAAACCCATTTTCCAACCTGACCAACCTTTACTTCTCCGGTGTGTCTAGTTGATAAGCACGGGAAAACTCGACATTTCCTTAGTGAAAGGCTAAACTGCCAATAAATTGACAAATACACGACACTTTGAGAAGGGATATGTGGTTTATGAAGGCAGTAGAAACAATGAAACAAGAAAGAGGTGAAATGGTAGGAACCATGAGGAAAGCCCAACCAAGTGAAGTTGGTGGAGATTTCAGGATAATTTGGGAGCTACAGAAGCAGCAAAGAGAATGAATTCAGAAAAGGAAACAGTAGAATTGGGGAGGAACGTCACCTGAGCTTTGAAGAAGCCATTTCTGAAAAGGAGTAATTGGTTTCCACTGGGATCGTGATAATGTTTTTGTCATTCCTTGATTCCCTTGCCCACATTTAGGGTACTGCAAGGAAGTTCAAAAAAGTCTCGTAGATATTGAAAATTCAATAAACTTAATTTGCATTTTCTCTTTGCTGGTTTTTTTCTGAAATGGATGGAAAGGTAAACTGATGAAGAAAGAAACAACCGAACAGATTTTTATCCAAAAAAATAAAATAAAATAAAATAAAACAACTGAACTGATGACTTGCAAGGCAAAATGCAATAGTGTGGCCTTAGATCCATCTGCATATTCAAGTTAATGCCTTTCTTGGCAGGACAGATATAATGTGCATATATATATTTCCTCATTTGGTAAATGTCAATTGAGGTGCTTATTCTCAATTGCCTTCCATTTTCTTTATTTTCAGTGGCAGTTAATACCATATTACCATGTGTTTTGCTATTCTTTTCAGAAGGATTTATAAATTGTTTTGTTTCATTTACTTATTTGACATTTCATTGCGTCGTTGTAGTTCCTGGAAGTTGGCCCAGAATTAGGTAGCAACTACACTGAAGTTATTGCACCCCAAGATGTTGCTACTTATGGTGGACTCTGTGCACTTGCAAGTTTTGACCGAGCAGAACTGAAGGCAATAATACAATGCGCTTTTCACTCTTAAATGATTTTATTGTCGAAGCTGCATAGTATAATTACTATGTCACTTGCTGATTCAGATTATTTTGTTTGGCAGAGCAAAGTTAATGACAATATTAACTTCAGAAATTTCTTAGAGCTGGTACCTGAGATAAGGGAGCTCATTCATGATTTCTACACAAGGTAATTTGAAATGTGTTATGATGCTTTGAGTTGGATTTACAGGAAGGTCGTAGGTTAAACATCATTAGTCATGTGTGCTATCCACCTGATATGTGTGCTAGAAAATGCCTCGTGTTTTTGTATCGACCGATGAGTTCCATAGCAAACTTTATGTTGAAGCAATTCAATGGTCCTGTTTATCCTTTTATCAAGTTCAATCCCCTGACATTTGATGCATGAAATCAGCAACTTGACCTTTTCCGCTGTTGTCTGGTTTGGATGTGGTGGATGGAAGAACAAAGGTTTAAGTACCGAGTAGCTGTACCTATTCTTGATTTCCTTCTTCACTAAGACTACTTTGCTTTAGGTTAGAAAAAAAGTGGAAATGTTTGAAATAAAGGGAAGAAAAGTCTATTACCTCCATTCAATTTATTACTATCTATTTATTGACTAGTTAATAAATTTTATTGGGTTATCAAAAAAGTAACTAAATTTTATTGATATACACCAAGATGGTTTAGAGGTGGTTTGTGTAGATCTATAGGATCCCTTGCTTTGGGAATCCCAAATTTGCCCTACAAGACGAATTATAAACTTATGGAATGAAATGGACCCAAGCGGAGCGAAAGGATGTCAAGGTTTAATATAGCGACTAGTTTGGGCTTGAAATTGTAGTTATTGCATACACGAGGTTGTGGCAGCTATACTTGCAGTTCCATTTATTGCACTTGGATTAGTAGAAAATAAAGGGTGGACCTCAGGAGAATATAATATTATATCGAAGAAGAGATGTAGAAGACTTATCCTGCCTATCTGAACATTTTGTGTCTATAATTTGATAAGCTTCTCTTTTCCTACCTTCAGACTGTTATTTCTTTAATCCAACTAAAATGATTGTATGCGTTTCAAATTAAATGAACTGCCAATGTCTGTAGTTGTCTTGTCCTGGAATTGATATTCTCACTCTTTCCCCTAATAAACTCCATTTTTATCTATGATGCAGTCACTACGCTTCTTGTCTGGGGTGTCTAGGGAATCTTAAAGCAAATCTATTGCTTGACATTCATTTGCATGACCACGTTGAGACGCTGTATGATCAAATCCGCAACAAAGCTTTGATACAGTATACCCATCCATTTGTCTCGGTTGATTTGAATATGATGGCCAATGCTTTCAAGACGAGTGTTGCAGGATTGGAGAAGGAACTTGAAGCTTTGATCACTGACAACCAAATACAGGTGATGGACTAGTAACATGAATCTCTGTACTTGTCTGCAGTGCAGGGAAAACCTTGTTATATTTAGTCGATTTCTATGTATATTTCATGAATTCAAGATTGTTACTGTCCTACAGGCTCGAATCGACTCGCATAACAAAATTTTATATGCACGGCATGCTGACCAGAGAAATGCAACCTTCCAGAGGGTGCTGCAGACAGGCAAGGAATTCGATCGGGATGTGAGATCAATGCTATTGAGAGCAAACCTTTTCAAGCATGAGTACATCCTTAGAACATCAAGGAAACATTGAAACGAATAAGGAGGATGGTAGCAGTTTTGTTTGCCTTGATTATGAGGTTAGGTATGTTGCATGAAGTTGACCATTGCCTACAGAGACTGGATCGAGTCTTGGAAAGCCATATCTTTTGGGGTTGGAGTAGTTTTTCTGGATAATAGAGGACTGCTATTCATATTTTATAGTTTTACTAGTTGCTGGAAAAGTATATATTTTTGCCTGATCTACTTCCTGCAACCTTTCTTGGTGATGTGTCATCAACGAATGGTAATCCATTTACTACCTTGTATTTCCGTTCCCGTTTATTAAATTTAAAGATAAAAGATTCACTCTAGCCTATTGTTGATGCTGATGTATTCATCAATGGCCATTAGTCTTCGAGTTTAATCTGTTTGCGTTGATTGGTTTTGTTAACTTGCCGAGATTTTGATGACTGCGTGTTGCTTCAATATTACCTCTTTGTCGGTTATCGTATATAGCGTGTTTTCTGAGGCCCGGATAGAAGAAAGTGTAGTAACCACCGACAGTTCTCTTCCTTGAGCAAATTAGTGAGAGCTGTGCCGGATATATTTTTATCTGGACCTGGCTTTCTTTGTACATAAAATTATGATAATTTGAGATAAACTGTATCTATTATTAGTTATAAAGACGCATCCCATTTGGATCGGGATGAACGAGTTTGTGCAGCCTGATGGATGCGCCTGATGGATGCGATAAGCAACTCTTAAAAAACCAAATCAGAATTTGTGCACTTGTCTAACATCATTTTGAATTAAGCTTTAGACTTGACACCAAAGAGCTTCGAGCAGAATGAGTTCGCCAAGCTTCAGATTAGTTATCACCCAAATGCCTTCAATAAACATGTTATTTTATTTTATGTGAAGTTAAATGAATTCATTCTTGAAAATTTAAGATCCTTCGAATTATTTTCATTGAATTTTAACTACTTTCTATCTTTTTATTTTTAACGATTTCTAATTTTTAATTATTCAATAACATTATAAAGTTTATGCCGAGATGTTCCTATAAATCCTAGCAAATTGCCAATTTTAAATGGTCCATCTCAGGTGTCATGTTTTCTTTTTTCCCCCATTAATCTCTCTTTAATTGTTAAGTATATGTGACTTCTATTCCTAATTTAATAGCAAAAGAAGTGTTATTAGTTTTAGCTTAGGGGGGCCAATACAATTCTCAAAACTAATGAAGTGATATATACAGTTACGACATATTATATTATAAGGGAGGTAAATCCTTAGCATAGATCTCCATACTTGCTCTTTATTCCTTTTAATTAACTCATCAAAAAATGGTTAAATTTTACAAATACTGAATAAAGAATAAAAATATCCCCTCTCTGTGTCCGCAAGGCGCAAGCTCCTTTAAGCCACTCTCACTTGAAAAAAGCAGTACACAAATCTACTTCAGATCTTCCACAACATATAGAGCAATATGTGTGATTGGATCTTAAAGTTGTATTATTAAGTGCTACTATTCAAAACACTAAAAATGGGTCACTTAAATCTGCCATCATCAAAACGAAATACTCGACAATGGCGTCTTCTAGATTTGGTTTCAGCAGCTTTCTTTGCAGCAGTGTTAATATTTTTCCTTCTTTTATGCACTCCTTTGGGCGATTCTTTAGCTGCTTCGGGTCGCCAAACTCTTCTCCGTTCTGCTTCTGGGGATCCACGCCAACGTAGTCGCCTAATTGCCCAGGTAATAATTAATACTCCTTCCGAATCAAAATGATTGTCCACTTTGCCTTTATTTTTTAAATAAAAAATAGTGTCTACGAAAGAATTAACTTTACTTTTCCGGTACCTATCTAGTTTATTAGAGTTATTTTAGTCAAATTACATATTTTTGTCTAGAAAAAATATTATTTTCTCTTTTCGAACGAACGGAGGGAGTACTCTATTAATACTATTAGTTTAATTAGGTTTAGTTCTATTTGATTTGTTTTTTGTTTTAATTTTGGAATAGGTGGAGTCAGGGAGACATAACACAGCAATTGATGCGTGTTCAGCTGAGTATGTGGATCATATGCCTTGTGAGGATCCGAAAATTAATAGTCAGTTGAGTAGAGAGATGAATTATTATAGGGAAAGACATTGTCCTTTGCCTAAAGATACGCCTCTTTGTTTGATTCCACCAACTGATGGGTACCGTGTTCCTGTTCAGTGGCCTGAGAGTTTGCACAAGGTAATGATGAAAAGGGATAATCTTTGGTAGTTATAATTGATCTGAAATGTGCTAAAACTGTTAATAGAAGAAACACTTTTATTTACTTACTTTAGGTAGGCGTTTGGCCATAGGATTTGGGGCTCAAATTTGAAGTTTTTATTTGAAATCTGTTTTTTTTATGAAATGTAAGCAAAACGTCAACTTCAAATCATGATTTGAAATTCCAAGTTCTCTAGAAAGTAGAATTTCAATTTCCCAAGTTGTGATTTCAATTTTTTTTTTATTTAAATGTAATAAGTTTATATTTTTCAAAAAAAGACCCATCATTTTAAATTTTAAAAAAAGGACCCATGCTCGACGTGAAGAGATTGTCCCTATGGTAGGTTTATATCAAAGAATAGCAAGTTACTACTAATGTTGATTTATTAGACCAGTGGATCTTTATAAAATTATGTGTAGTTGAAAGTTTGTAATAACATGTAATCGCAAACATAAAAGGAACATGAAGATATGTTATTTATTAATGGGGCGCCTTATTTATGAACTATGATTTGCTCATTTGGTAAGACTGTATACGGTTTGGGGAAGTTTTGATAGTTTTAACAAATTATGGGGTTTTCATGTTTATCAGAAAAGATACAACTTAACAAATCCAAATTGCATGTCCAAAACAAGATTTCAACTTCAAATCAACCTGATTTCAAATCTGTACCTTATGTATGATCTAGCTTAATACTTGTATTCCCGCTTGTTGTTGTTTCATTAGATGGAATAGTTTTCTTTTGTTCTTCCTTTTTTCCTTTTAGATTATGTGGATAGTGGCTTTTCCCTTATCTTGGGCCTCTTTTTGCGGCAATTCTTACTAACTCAGCCTCTCAATATGTTAAAAGAATACAGTTCTTAGTTTCTTGAAGATTATGGTTAAATTGTTGCATCACATATGTGATTGTGGGCCTCTTGGCTGCGTTAACTTGTACCCATTCTGCTGAGGGGCTGCATTTTCAGTTCTTTTTTCTTCTGGAGAGTTTAATGTTTCAGTGGAAGGTCACACTAATCCTTCCCTTCCTTCACAGATATGGCATGAGAATATGCCATATAACAAAATAGCTGACAGGAAAGGGCACCAAGGATGGATGAAAAAGGAAGGGCCATATTTTATCTTTCCTGGTGGCGGAACTATGTTTCCTGACGGAGCAGAGCAGTATATCGAGAAACTTAAACAGTACATTCCTATAGCTGGTGGAGTTTTGAGGACCGCCCTTGATATGGGATGTGGGGTAGGTTTTGTTACTCGTTTGCTTAGAATCTGTTGTAGTGTTCTTTGGAATCTGTGATCATAATATTCATTCCTGTTGCAGGTTGCCAGTTTTGGTGGCTATCTACTTTCTGAAGATATGTTGGCACTCTCTTTTGCTCCAAGAGATTCACATAAATCACAAATACAGTTTGCCTTGGAACGAGGAATACCTGCATTTGTTGCCATGCTTGGGACACGCAGGCTTCCTTTTCCTGCCTTCTCGTTTGATTTGGTTCATTGTTCACGGTGTTTGATTCCTTTTACTGCTTATAGTGAGTCCTCTGAGTTCCGTGGTGATTGTCAAGATGCTTTATATATCTTCTGTCTGAAAACCTGACAGAAGAATTTGCCATGCAGATGCAACATACTTCATCGAAGTTGACCGGTTACTCCGCCCCGGAGGCTACCTTGTCATTTCCGGTCCTCCCGTTCAGTGGCCCAAGCAAGATAAGGAGTGGGCGGATCTCCAAGCAGTGGCCAGATCATTGTGCTATGAGCTGATTGTTGTAGATGGAAACACCGTCATATGGAAAAAGCCTCACGGGGATTCATGTCTTCCTAATCAAAATGAATTTGGACTTGAGCTGTGTGATGAATCAGATGATCCAAGTGCTGCATGGTGATTCTTATTCATGATTCTCTGTTCTTTTTTTTTTTTTCTTTTTACCTCCTTCCATGTCCTTCAATTACTTCTTTCTGTGATCTCCGACAATTTTTTGCTGCTTTCTCCTTGATAAGCATATTGTTGTTGGAAACTTTATAAATAACTATCTCTATTTTTATATCTCAAATGAATTGCAGGTATTTCAAGTTGAAAAAGTGTGTGACTAGGACTTCATCTTCCGAAGGAGAATATGCCATTGGGAAAATTCCAAAATGGCCAGCGAGGCTGACAAAAGCTCCTTCTAGGGCAATTGTAACTAAAAATGGAGTGGATGTGTTTGAAGCTGACTCAAGAAGATGGGCGCGGCGAGTTGCATATTATAAGAGTTCATTGAACTTGAAACTAGGAACTCCATCAGTTCGTAATGTCATGGACATGAATGCATTTTTCGGAGGATTTGCTGCAGCATTATCATCAGATCCAATCTGGGTGATGAATGTTGTTCCAGCGCATAAGCCTTTAACACTTGATGTCATTTATGACAGAGGCCTTATTGGAGTTTACCACGACTGGTAGGTCAAGAATTTGCCTATCACATATTTGATAGTCATTCTTAAAAGTAATATGGTTGACTGGAGATCATTATCCCTTTTTCTATGGAAAAAAAATCTTAATCCTTTCTGCTAGACAATGAGTTGTATAAAAAATTCTCTTTCTTTAATCTTTATGTCTGGGAAATTCTTTCCTTAAAAAAAGATTCATCCACTAATGGTTTATAAATCCGAGAACTTACAGAGCCATGGGAAAAATGAAACTTCCACATCATAAGTGCTGACATTAGCTTCTTTCCTCGTGGTGTTCTTTCCCCAAAGGAAATCAACAGATGGATTGTTCACTTCAACTAATGAACTCCATTTATCACTCATGTCACAGGTGTGAGCCTTTTTCAACATATCCTCGGACTTATGATCTGATTCATGTGGGAGCCATAGAATCTCTCGTAAAGGATCCCGTTTCTGGCAAGATCAGGTATGTCTAATCTTCTGGGTTCTTCGATACTCTTTATCTTTGATTATCCGTAATTAGATATTTCCAATATTATATTTCCTAAATTAGCAGTTCTGAACCAATCAAATATGAAAGTTCTTTTCTATCATCAACTATTGGGTTTTAGAGGGTTTCTCATACCCCCACATCTATTTTTAAGCATTGTACTTAGATTTTGTGGCCTATATAAAGACCTTGAAGCCTTATGTAAAATCATTTTGTAATTGAGTAAAAATGTGATATAAAGCTTTATGCTTTAGTTTACTTTTTTCAAGAGAGCTTGTTTCCTCTCAAGAAGTAAGTGAGTGATACATGGGAATAGCCAACCAAGACAGCCTCTTCTCCGGCTGTCATATCATAGTGGAGTTCCTAACCTCGCCAACAACCCAACATTGGCACACCCTCGACATGTAGGCATCAACACATGGGAACAGCCAACCATGGCAGCCTCTTTTTCGGCTATGATGCCATAGTGGGTTTCCTTAACTCACCAACATTTGCCCCCCCCCCCCTCCCAATCCCAATGTTTAGACATCAATATTTTAATATAAAACATCAGTAAATCTTGAGGACTTGAATACCAATATGCTCTGATTATACTTTCTGCCACAACTTCTGGCTTGAGATTTTGGAAACGAATTGCAGCATTGGTTGATTTGCATGTAGACATTGAAAGAAGCATGATAGTTATTTTTTTAGACATTGAATTTCATTTTCTAGTGTTATTGAATAAGTATTTGACATTAATTTCAGCAACCATACATCATGTATTTGGTAATAGTGAGGAATAATGCTTTTACTGAGATTTTGGTTAATAACCATCATCTGAGTTCACCCTGTAGATTATAGCTAACTATCCACCGTGTCTGACATCAACCAGTGGATGTAACCTCCCTTGTAAAACTAACAGCCAAAAACTTGTGGTATCTTTAATCAAATTTCAAGTCCAGAGCAGAGCATTGTTCCTATTGGATTATAGACTCTGTTTCTTCTCCTAGAGATGAATTCCTTCTCTGATGGTATTTTTTTATTTAATGCTATCTTTTTTCTCCTCCCTAGACATAACTGCTTTATAACGCTCCTAGCCTCTGAGATATAATTGATCTGCATGGAGATTATGCAGTAAACTTAATACCTTGTTAGTTTATAGCATAAGAAATTCTTTTGAAAAGGTTAAATAGAAATCTGTTCTTATTACTAAGGGTCATTCAGCATGTAAGGAGTTAGTAATAAGAGATGGGGTTTGTAATCTAAAAATTGTAGTTGGCCATGATTTTCTCTGCTAGTCACCTTGATGTTGGACTTGTTTATAGGGAATAGTTTTTTCCCAGCCCTCTTATTCCTGAAACAGATAAAGAACTGGAATAATACCAAAAACAATAAATGCAAAGCTGTCAGATTTCATTGACAGGTGTGTCTGATACACCATATTTAATGGAAGTGTTGAACTAAACCCCTTCGGTGCAAAGTGATTGTGAACCGTTTGTACATTCTTCCAGGTGCAGCCTTGTGGATTTGATGGTGGAAATTGATAGAATTCTTCGGCCCGAAGGAACTGTTATAATTCGGGGCTCTCCTGAAGTGATAGACAAAGTAGACCGAATTGCTCCTGCTGTAAGATGGACAGCAAGTATTCATGAGAAAGAACCTGAATCACATGGAAGGGAGAAAATCTTGGTAGCCACAAAGAATTTTTGGAAGCTACCTTCTGCATCCCACTGATTGATCCTTTTGTTGTGTACTGTAGGTATCCCTTTTTGTCCTTATTGTCTCATTATTAAGGCCCAATAACTTGTTTCAAATGATGCAATTACTCTACTTCTTTCTTGTCCCTTCTTTTCATTTAGCTTATGTAGAATTAAATGGAAGCGTACAAAGATGGAAAAAACTGTAAATTTTTATTATTGTCACACTGTTACAAACACTCCTAACTTCTTTGGTATTAGAACATGACCTGCTAGGTGCAGCTTTTTGTTTACCAGACTTGAGTTGGCAAAAGCTGCATGGTATGAAGGGGCAATAACTAGTTGCTGCATCATATTTACAAAATATTGGAGGGCAATGACATTAGCTTCTCATTTCTTGCTTGACTATGTTCAATCCTTTCATTTCCCTGTTACTTTTCTTTCTTTTACATCATATGTCCACACCCCCTGTGTGCACAGTAACTTTATTTTCCTTGCATATGTATTACATCTCCAAAAACCAAATGTTTTTAAATAGTCATTTTAGAAGAGTTCTGTGCATTGTTTGTCCCTATTCCCCATCCTGTTAAACCTTGAACATGATGCTGTCCATACGTATTTGCAGGGAACTGAAGAATTCCAATAAATCATATATTTAGCAATTTACAACAAATGCCAAAAATACAGGCACTTGAACATATTCTTCTGTAGAGTTTCTGACTTTACTTCAAAACATCTCTGGTTCACATCTGTTTTTGTGTGCGTGGATAATAGTGGTGTCTATTACACTTGCACGCACCTCAATCTTTCCTTCAATTACCAGTTACCTTCCACCAACACAAGTACCAAGTAGTTTTGCGTACGAAGACTTAAATAGATTGAACGAAATCACCTAGTGTTTGTTTGGTCACTACTGAGATTTGAACCTTTGGTTTCCATGGTTTTCACTGACCATTAAGCTACACACTTGGGTGCTATGTTCTGCTTCCTTTTTTCTTATAAAACATCTGGTGCACATAGTGAGGTCCCTTTTCTGCAAGTTCAACTGAGTTGGGCATGCTCCATTGGCTGCTATCAAACAAAATCAGCCACCTTATATGGGGGCTCTGCTCTTCCTCCGGTTCTTCACATGAATGATAAGTCTTATTTTAGGCTCTTCCCTGATCAAAGTTTATTGTCAGTGTGCACTGTCAGTATTTGAAGTTACTGCCAGCAAACCTAGGAGCCAATATGTCATGTTTGCTGCTTTTACTGTAACCAGCTGAAAGAAAGCTGATTCAAATAGCAAGACAGCAGTATTTTATACACTAAAGGGGATACTTTTCTTTTTATAATGTTGTTGTCTGTTCTAACTTTCATGCACTTCGGCTAATCAATAGAGTACCGATTAATCCGGCTAGTATAAATATCGAGTAACTCCGATAGCCAAAAGAGACCTTTTTATGTTAAAGAAAATTTAAGAACCAAAGCCATATATGAAGGACCACTTTGATAATTTCCTCGTTGATATAGTTACATGTGATTCAAACAAAGTTGTTTCGGCTGGCAATGAGCAAAAAGGGTTTGAAATACAGCCTTTCAAGAATGGTCCCAAAAGCTTAAATTAATCACGGGGTACACTCGTGCATTTTGTTTGCTCCTGCAGTTTCCATTGGCTCCTCATTTCATTTGTTCTCATTTATAGTGGGATCTTTGTTGCTATCCTATATTTTACTTTTACTTACTTTTTAGGGAATATTTGCTTAATCGTCATGTCCCAAGCACATGTAAAAATGATACTTAATTGAGTAGAATCTAACTTTTAAATAGTTTTATACATACAACATAATAAGAATGCTAAAATTCTACAGTGACAAAATTTTAGGTAATTTTTTTTTATTTTCCTAAGTTTTGATGAATAAAGTTATCCGATTTATATATTGATAGAAGATAGCAAATACCGGATAGAATAATTGACATATATGCAAGTTGGTTTGAACAAACCGTTACATTTATAAGTATGTGTATGTGTGAGAAATGATGAACATTGGCTACTGAGTATAAAACTTTGACTCTCTGACGTATACATTTTGGGACTCACTCCGGAGCAGTGATGCCTCGAGGCTTATGTGTGGGGTTTAGTTTTGTGAGGCTAACACCCTAAGCGTCCGATTATGCACTCTAAACACGCCTAATGTTCAACGTTCGGGCTCGCCTAACAATTCATACACAATTGCACAAATTATGTGTCAAATTTCTTAGTTAACACTTTTGACCCTCATGATTATATAATAAATGAATTATGCTTAATAATTTTTTTCATCTATAGAAATAATAAAAAGATTAAGAGTAATTCAACTAACAAGCCGTATTATCACATATTTAATATTTAGAACATAGTGAGTGTGAATATCATTTAACATTTTTTAAGAATATATTACTGAATTTTACATCTTCACTTAGTCATTTGTCTTCATGTTTTTGTCCTATATCTCAAAATTATCATATTTTATTATTTTTCTATTTGAAAGTAATTTTATTTTTATTCATGAAGGAGTGGTGTTTTAATTATAATACTGATTAAGTTTATTGATTATTTTCTTTTAGAGAGGTAAATTACGTAGTATGATAGTTATATATTTTAAGAAATTGTGATTCTTTTATTGTTTGACTGTTAAAATGTAAGAGTTGTTTGCATATCATAATCACTTTTATTTCATTGCACTATTTATACTTGTAAAATCATGTTAGATGTTTTGTTTTCTATGAGTTTCTTTAATCATGTTATTAGTTTTTTAAACTGTTAATGTATTTTTATATAATTTTTGTGTTATTATATTATTTTTTATATAAATTAAAATTTTAAAGATCCATGAGACTTACGCCCGCACTTTTTAAAATACTGCCTCGGACTATATGATCACATTTTATAGGAATACAATCTGAGTCCTGAATAATTTTCTAACAAATGTCTTTAAGTCTTTGGAGAGGAGAAAAAACATTACAAGGGAACATGAGGATGTATAATTGCCCAAATTAGTAATAGCAAAAGGGGGAAAAAAGACCATGAAAACTTGCCAGAGCTGAAATACCAGAAAGTCCACACTTCAACCAGCCCTAAGTAAGGTTCTTATTACAACTATGCGTAAACTGTAAGCAAATCCTAACTAATTATCAACATTTTTCCCTTAAAAAAAAGGAATACCCTAGTAACAAGAAGATTTAATCGTAAGTACTGACAACTTTTTCTAGAGCTCAAAAATGAGATTTAAAAAATCAACTGCTTAAATTTTATCTCTATTGAATTTGGATATCATAATAGCAAATATAGTTATGATTCAATAGGTCAGGTTCACTTACTTTTTTTCTTTTGTTGATTTCAAATGTGTTTGATTGGTATAATGAGGATATAGGATCATTTAATAATTCAAGAACTGACTTTCCATTATTCATAAATTTCAACATCGTTTCATAAAAAAATAAAAAAAAATCAACACACTACTGCACCAAATGTAAATTCACTTGTAAGACGAATTGCGATAATAAACCGATATAGCCTAATGACGTAAAATTCTACATATACCACTATGTATGTATATACGTTAAGAAGCTCAATATAGAGTATAGACACGACGGTAGTCAAACTTGTGTTTCACAAAGAGTGTCAATTTTAAGTGTTAGTGGAAACCAAGTCTTATGTTCACAAATCACAATCAAGAGACACAGAAGCAAATTTGTAGGGTCGAGTTGTAACGTGTAATATATCGTCAAAACAGTTTATTGGCTTCATTAGGTGAGAATGGGTTTGTAGATAGACTTTTTAGCTTTCAATTTAAAGACTAAAGTACCATATAATTTAAATTGACATAAAGCGTTTGATATATTCCAAAGAGTGAGTGAGTAAGTAAGCAAAGGATAAGTACTATCTCCGTTCACTTTCACTTATTCACAATGAATTTTCTAATTCTTTAAGAAATTAAATAATAAATGAAGTGCATATTTTATCATAATATTAATATTAATTAGTATATAGTTTTAATAAATAATTTAAAATAAGTAGTTAACGTTAAGAATAAAATAGGAAAAAAGTATTTTTATTTTGAAATATTGATTTGACAAATAAAAGTGAAAAATTATTTTTAATATATATATATAATAAGCAAAATTGAACGGAGAAAGTATATAACAAGATAACGGTCAAAGTTATTAAATCGCGACTAAAGTACACATTATATGATGTGAAGTTGATACAAAAGTTGAGTGTTACCTTTCTTTGTACTAGTCTAGACTAGGGTACTTAGTTGTGCTTGTAAGGTTTTGACCACTTTAACCGACTTCAAAATAAATAGTAAGCTTATAATAAAAAATCAACGAAGAAGGAAAGATTCATCATCAGGGAATTCAAAAAATAATAAAATAAGAGAATTTAATATATTATATATATATATATATATATATATATATATAATTTAACCTAGATACCTAGCATAATTTTCCAACGAAGGAGTTCGGATGAAGTCCTTTCTGCCCATGGTTATAACAGTAAGGGGTCATTTGAAGTAGGGATGGCTAGGTAGGCCCGGTCTTGACCCGACCCAATCTCGATCCCGCAAAAAAAAATGGAACGGGACGGGACCTGGGCTCGTCCCGCCCCAGGTCCAGTCCCGCCTGACCCTCCCCGATCCCACCCGCCCCCCTCCCCTTTGCAAAAAATGGTCGTTGCACAACAACCATTTTATATTTTGGCCGTTGTGCAACGTCCATTTTTAGCCTCCCCCAAACCCCCTATCCCCTTAATATTGATTTTTAACCCCTAAATTAATATATTTACATTTTAACCTAATTTTTCAACTATAAATACCTCATTTTTTCTTCATCTTTCTCACAAATCTTCCAACAATCTCTTTAATTCTAATATCTCAATCTATATCTCTACTACAAGTCTACATTGCCTACTAAATATTATATTTTATTTATTCATTTGTATAACTGTATCAAAGTTCAAAATTTGAGAGTGAAGTTGGCAACTAGCTTGAGGATCATCCATCGAGCAAAGTTTCAATTTTCAACCTCGATTACAAGTCGACGTTAAGTCGGCGTTTGGTACATTCATTCCTTATTTAAATTATTATTATTACTTTATCTTAATTATCGCACTTAATTTCATTATCTTTAACTATTTATTTGCATAATTAAAATGAAGGATTAAGAGATATGTTTAAGGGTAAGGGTGCTTCTTCTAGTAGGGGTAACAAGGGCAGTGGCACTTTTTCTAGTCATCCTATTTAGATTTGATATATTACAATCATATAGATGAAACTGAATTTTTAATGATATATCATTAGACGATGATATATATTCTATACCATCTTCTTCTTCTACAATACAACCTTATAAAAAACATATTATTTCTGCGGCTAGTATTGAAAGTCTTAGACATAGAATGTTTAGTGGTACCACTACTAATCAAGTTAGCGAGTTTGATGTTATTGTTTTTCAGGGTGTTTTGCCGTACCAAGCAGTTCTCAATGAAGAAGGACGTGAAGACTTGCTGAAATACTGGAGGGGGAATGAGAAGACATTTCCGACACTATCAAAGATGGCCCGAGATGTATTGAACATTCAAGCGTCATCAACAGCGTCTGAAAGCGTTTTTTCTGCTGGAAGATTTCAAATAGGAGAGCACAGACACTCATTAGCGGAAGACAACTTGGAGATTGCAGTTTTATTCAGGGATTGGATACGAGCGGAGCGTAGAAGGTGCGGTCAACTGGAGATCAACGAAGAAGACGACGAAAACTACAACAAAATCTTATCAGACGGAGGTGGAAGCGACGTCGAACAATTTGACCAACAAATTCCAATTTCAACCGAAGAACCACAAGACATTGTGAAGAAATTAGAAAATGTGTTTATAAATATGGAATTTTAATTACAATTTTACTATGTTATTTGCAACTTTCAACACCACAAAATTGCAATTTTGAAATTGTATTACAAAAGAATCATATTTCTATTAAATAATATAAGAGGCACAAAAACAGCCTTCAGATATTTTTATTACACTATCTTGTTCAATTATTGAGGTGTTTATATATGTTATTTTTTAAAATTAAGTGCAAAAAAAATCGGAAAACCCCATCCCGACCCGACCCTACCCATGCGCGATAAGACCGGTCCCCTTTTCTAACATGATCGGGAACGGGATAGGACATCGGTGGATCCCGCCACCCAGTAGGATGACCGACATCGCCTCCTCAAGATCAGTCCCTCCGACTCGCCACCAGATTGGCCACTGTAACATTCCATAATTTCGGGCGATGGGTGGAATAACTAGACGTATGCAAGTAGATTTAAGGTCGAGGAAATTGGTTATATTGAGGTATTCATATTAAGAGCTTAGTATATAAAAGGATGTGGTTCCGAAATAATATTTGGATAACAATTTTTGCTCTTAAATAACGAGACCAAGTGTTGGTATCACAAGCTGCCACGCGGAAGTAATAATTAGGAGGATAGCATAATGTGCTAGTAGTAAATTGTTAGTCAAAAACTCTTAATATGAAAAATTGACATGTGGAGATTCAGAGGCCATATGTTATTGGTGATTCATCTGATTTTGGAAAACGGACTTATATTTCATAATTCTCTCTTCTTATATAAGAAAACACAAGTTGGTGAACGTTTTCTTTCTTTTTGAAGATCTAAAAAACTTTCAGTAACTAAGTTGGGAAATACTCTCTCTTGTTCGTTCTTTTTTTTTTATTTTAAGGAGACTACATATAAATCATCTCACGATGAATTATAGCAGGTTTTGCTCTCTACGGTCTTGTTGTTCCTTTTTAGTTCGCGTTGTTGAATTCGGATTTTCTTTAAAATAAAGTAAGGTTAAAAAAGAATAGTTCTTATCATACAAGGTGGGGTGCTAGACGAGCTGCGTGAATTGTGTTGTTAGGCGACTCGACATAGGTATGTTAAGGCAAATTATTTTTTTCTTTTGGCATGTTCCATGTAACGAAACATAACTGTGATAGTGTTTCATAAATTGTTCTACTCTTAGTAGTCAAAGATATTTCTGTTATTGATTCCTATGTTAAAAGCATGTCTAAATATGTTCCTAAGTCTTTATTGAGGTATGCGGGAAAGATGTTAATATTCCCAATGTTAGCAGAAGGTACAAGGATATTATGTCATCCGATAAGTTCAGAATGTGTCATTGTGATTTATGCATTTGCATTATATTCATGTATTACCCTGAACCCACATGTGTTATATACACTACTATATGATATCAATATATATATATATATATATATATAGGGGATGGAAAAAAGAAAAGGCGTTATATACGCGTCACCACCTGCAGCTGGTACATATATCATGAAAATGAAGATGCCTAATGAGGTCAATATGATAATGATTATGCTCACAGATGCCGAAATGAAATGATGCCCACAAAGGCTGTTATGGGAAGGAAGATGCCCTTGTGTGGCCAATATATATATATACATTTGCATTGTGTATGACATTTAGGGCATATTATGGCCCTCAGAGGCATTCACTATGGGTCAACTATTTCTGTCGGTTGTTTCTGTTTTAGTGTATTCTTATATTCCTGTTATGTTATTTGTTTATGCCTGACATACTCGGTACATCAGTCGTACTGACGTCTCTTTTGTTGGGGAACGCTGCATTTCATGCCAGCAGGTTCACGTAGGCAATGCGGCGATCCACGTTAGTAGGTTGCTGACTCGGCGGATTTTGGAGCACTCTCCTTATTTCTGAGTGTCGGTCTAATCTCGGTACGGTATATTTTTTCATGTACGTCTGGGTATGGCGGGGCCCTGTCACGACCTTTTGATGTTGTGTACTCTTTAGAGGCTTGTAGACATGTGTCCTGTGTATAGTTGTCATGTATGGCTTTGTCGGCGTTGGTATGTTTATAGATAAGTTGGCGTTTTCCAGATAAAGATTTCACATAGTTTTCTTTCTAGTATATCATCTTTATGTGTCGGTTGGATATTGGGTGACGGCCCTTGTGGCCCGCGATTAATTATGATTAGAAGTTAATTGTACGAATGGTGGTACTCGACGGGTAAGACTCGGGTGCCCGTCATGACCCTCCGATTTGGATCGTGACAAACTTGGTATCAGAGCATGTCTGTCCTAGGGAGTCTACAAGCCCTATCTAGTAAAATCTTGTTTATGGGTATGTTGTGCACCACACTTATAAACAGTAGGTTGCCTGACATTTAGGGATAGTTTTCATTCTTTCATCTCATAAATCGTGCAGTAGAGTTAAGTTATAAGCATTCCACTCCTAATTTGTCTCGTGTTTATGATTCCAGCAATGCCTACAACAAGGAAGAAGTTCAAGAGTATGAGGGCATTGGATACAGCTGTAAGCGAATGTACTAGCCGATTGCCACCCGCTAGCGAGGGACAGAGTGAGACCCTCGGTGCGACTTCTTCGTATGATTCCCCCAGTTCACCACCATCGGAGGTGATTAGTGGAGCTGCAGTACCCCCAGTTCCTCCACTTGATACACCAGATGTGGATCTTGATATGCGAAGTGTTGTACAGTTATTGACACGATTGGTGGCCGCTCAGGCCCAACGTCAGGTTTCCAGTCCTTCTGATAGAGCTGCTAGCACGAGAGCTCAGGATTTCATTAATCTAGACCATCCGGTATTCACAGGATTAGACCTGAACACGGACCAGCAGAATTTTCTGGATCAGATACAGCGCACCTTACGGGTAATAGATGCTACCGATACTGAGTCAGTAAAGTTTGTTTCTTATAGACTGTGGGATGTCGCGGTGACCTGGTATGAGATATGGGAGAATTCCAGGGGACCGTGTGCTCCACCACTAGGATGAAGAGAGTTTTCAGAGGTCTTTTTACAGCATTTTTTGTCGATCGAGCTTCGACGGGCCAGGCAAGATGAATTTCTACGTCTTGAGCAGGGCAGTATGAGCGTTCGAGAATATAGCTTGCAGTTTAATTCATTGGTTAGATATGCTTCTACGATTATAGCTGAGATGAGTTATCGGGTACATAGGTTTGTTACTGGGTTGGGGCCGCACTTGGTCAATGAGTGTACTACGGCTTCTTTGAATCCGAATATGGATATTTCTCGCATTCAGGCTTATGCGCAGAATTTGGAGGATCGTAAGAGGCAACAACGGGTAGATCAAGAACGTGATAAGAGCCAACATAAGAGGGCTCGATCCGTTGGTGGCGTCAGTGTGTTTAGAGGTGGGCCCAGGCCATAACTTTATAGACGACCATCTTACCCAGCAGCTAACGCATCATTACCATGTTCAAGGCCAATGGTTGATCGGTATGTTCAATCGGGACCATGTCAGAGTTCACGAGTGTCAGGGTATTATCATAGAGGGGATTCCACTCAGATGAGGTCGTCGTTTGCTCGATGCGAGCATTGTGGTAAGGCTCATACAGGGTCATGCCGAGATGGATCAAATGTGTATTATTCTTGTGGTGAACTTTGTCATATTAGGCGAGAATGTCCGACAGGAGGCGACGGTGTTAGGGCTCAGCCGGTCGGATCTGCAGTTGCTTCATCATATTCAGTACGCCCGTCAGGGCAAAGTCAACAAGCATTATCCGGTCGAGGCAGAGGTAGGGGTCAGAACCACGCTTATGCATTGACGGGACGACATGATCAAGAGTCCTCACCTGATGTTATTATAGGTATATTATCGATCTTTTCATATAATGTGTATGCATTATTAGATCCAGGCTCCAATCTATCATATATCACCCCTTTCATTGCCTGTAAATTTGGTATGAAGTCTGAGTTGATAAGAGATCCATTTGTGGTATCTACACCAGTTAGTGAGTTGGTAGTTGGTAGTTGCTAGACGGGTATATCAAAATTGTGAAGTATTAGTTTGTAGCCATCAGACCCTAGCGGATTTGGTAGAATTAGATATGGTTGATTTTGATGTTATTATGGGCATGGATTGGCTGACGTCGTGCTACGCTAATGTTGATTGCCAAAAAAAAATTGTTAGATTTCAGTTCCCAGGAGAGCCAATCCTTGAATGGAAGGGTAATACGGCGACGCCAAAAGGTAGGTTTATTTTATACCTTAAGGCAAGGAAGATGATCTCCAAAGGTTGTATATATCATCTTGTTCGGGCTAGAGATGTCGATGCCGAACCACCTACTTCTCAATAAATTCCAGTGGTTAATGAGTTTCTTGATGTATTTTCAGACGAACTTCCAGGCCTTCCTCCCAAGAGGGAAATTGAATTCGGTATAGACGTGTTGTCATACACTTAGTCGATATCTATTCATCCTAATAGAATGGCTCCAGTCGAATTGAAAGAATTAAAGGAGCAATTAAAAGATCTACTCGAGAAAGGCTTTATTAGGCCTAACATATCTCCTTGTGGTGCGCCGGTATTGTTTGTATGAAAGAAAGATGGCTCGTTACGGATGTGTATCGACTATCGGCAGCTGAATAAAGTCACTCTCAAGAACAAGTACCCTCTTCCCAGAATTAATGATTTGTTTGACCAGTTACAAGGTGCAAGATGGTTTTTAAAGATCGACCTAAGGTCAGGGTACCATCAACTAAGGGTTAAGGAGAAGGACATTCCGAAGACGGCTTTCAGGACAAGGTATGCGCACTTCGAGTTCTTAGTAATGTCATTTGGACTAACAAATGCGCCGCCAACATTTATGGATCTAATGAACAGCGTGTTTCGCCCATTTTTGGATGTATTTGTGATAGTATTTATAGATAATATCATGGTTTACTCTCACTCGAAAGCAGAGCATGTGGATCATTTGCGGATAGTACTATAAATGCTCCCGGATCATAAGTTGTATGCTAAACTCTCCAAGTGTGAATTTTGGTTGAATTCAGTGGCTTTGCTTGGTCATATAGTGTCAGACGAGGGTATAAGAGTTGACACTCAGAAGATTAAATAGGTGAAGAATTGGCCGAGGCCCATGACTCCATCAGAGGTTCGCAGCTTTCTAGGCTTAGTCAGCTATTATAGGAGGTTTGTAGAAGGGTTTTCTACCATATCAGCACCATTAACAAAGTTGACACAAAAGGCCATAAAATTGTAGTGGTCCGATGCTTGTGAGCAGAGCTTCCAAGATTTAAAAGACAGACTAACATCGACACTAGTCCTTACTCTTCAAGAGGGTCCAGAAGGTTACATTGTGTATTGTGATGCCTCGGGAGCAGGTTTAGGATGCGTGCTAATGCAACATGATAAAGTGATTGCCTATGCTTCAAGGCAATTAAGGAAACATAAGAAGAATTATCCGACACACGATTTGGAGTTGGTCGCAGTGGTCTATGCACTGAAGATTTGGTTGCGTTACTTGTATGGTGTTCATGTAGACATTTTCAAGGATCATAATAGTCTGCAATACATATTTAAGCAGAAAGAGTTGAACTTGAGATAAATGAGGTGGATTGAATTATTGAAAGATTATGATGTAGACATCTTATACCATCCCGGTAAAGCTAATGTTGTAGCAGATGCGCTCAGTCGTAAGTCGATGCTCAGCTCGATATTAGTGCAGGTTGAAAGGAAGAAATTAGTAAAGGAGCTATATCGGTTAGCTAATTTGGGATTGACAAACATGGGATTCTCAAGCACCAGGGTCGTGTATGTGTTCCAAATGTAGCAGGATTACAAGATAAAATTATGACGGAGGTTCATTGCTCACGATATTCTATTCACCCTGGATCTACTACGATGTATCGTGATCTCAAGGGTATTTATTGGTGGAACAACATGAAGAGGTGGCAAAATTTGTAGCTCATTGTCCTAATTGTCAGTAAGTAAAAATAGAGCACCAAAAGCCCGGTGGCTTGACTCAGAATATTAAGATTTCGATGTGGAAATGGAAAATGATTAATATGAATTTCGTTACGGGTTTACCTCGCTCCTATCGTAAGTTTGATTCTATTTGGGTAATGGTTGATAGACTGACCAAATCAACTCATTTCTTACCAGTCAAAACTACCTATACAGCCGAGGACTACGCGAAATTGTACGTTAAGGAGATTGTTCACCTTCATGGTGTGCTTATTTTTATTATATCTGACCGAGGTGCACAGTTTACAGCTAACTTCTGAAAGTCATTTCAAAAAGGGTTAGGCACCCAAGTTAATCTTAGCACAACTTTCTACCTTCAGACAGACTGGAAGGCCGATCGTACGATTCAGACGCTCGATGACATGCTACGAGCTTGTGTATTGGACTTTAAGGGAAGTTGGGATGATCATTTGCCCCTTATTTAGTTGGCGTACAATAACAATTATCATGCTAGCATTAAAAAGGCCTCATACGAAGCTTTGTACGGACAAAGATGTGGATCTCCTATCGGATGGTTCAAGGTAGGAGAATCAGAGTTATTTGGGAATGACTTAGTACACCAAGCCATAGAGAATGTGAAGTTTATCCAAGAATGGTTTTTAACCACTCAGTGTCACCAGAAGTCGTATTCAGATATGCGACGACGGGACTTATAGTTTCAGGTAGATGATTGGGTCTTCTTGTAAATTTCTCCTATGAAGGGTGTAATGATATTTGGAAAGAAGGAAAAGCTTAGTCCAAGGTATATTGGGTCATATCGCATAATTCGACGAATCTGTCAAGTATCTTACGAATTGGACTTGTCTTCGGAGTTGGAGTTTGTTCATCTGGTTTTCCATATTTCTATGTTGAGAGCATGCGTTGGAGATCCTTCCTGAATTGTACCGATTGACGTTATGAAGATTACATATGATCTATCATATGAATAGGTTACTATTGTTATCCTAGATCGACAAGTCCGCAAGCTGAGGACTAAAGGAGTAGCCTCCGGGAAAGTTCTGTGGTGAAATAAGAACGTGGAAGAGATGACATGGGACGCGGAAGAGAAAATAATGCACAAGTATCCATACTTATTCCAGACCAACTCCGAGGTTCCAAGAGAAGCATAAGGTGAGTTCTATTTCATATTATTATAATTACTGCTTGATGACCTGTGAGGTCTGATGTAATGATATATGTTATACTATACGGCTCCGTGAAAAGAGAGGGTTATGTTTTCAAGCTACATGACGGGGGTTAGATATACCACCCCAACATTTGAGGACGAATGTTTCTAAGGGGGGAAAGATGTAACATCCCGTAATTTCGGGCGATGGGTGGAACAACTAGACGTATGCAAGTAGACTTAAGGCCGAGGGAATTGGTTATATTGAGGTATTCACGTCAAGAGCTTAGTATATAAAAGGATGTGGTCCCGAAATAATATTTGGATAACAATTTTTGCTCTTAAATAACGAGACCAAGTGTTGGTATCACAAGCTGCCACGTGGAAGTAATAATTAGGAGGATAGCATAATGTGCTAGTAGTAAATTGTTGAGTCAAAAACTCTTAATATGAAAAATTGACATGTGGAGATTCAGAGGCCATATGTTAAGTTGGTGATTCATCTGATTTTGGAAAAGGGACTTATATTTCATAATTCTCTATTCTTATATAAGAAAACACATGTTGGTAAACGTTTTCTTTTCTTTTGAAGATCAAAAAAACATTCAGTAACTAAGTTGGGAAATACTCTCTCTTGTTCGTTCTTTATTTTTAATTTTAAGGAGACTATGTATAAATCCTCTCACGAAGAATTATAGCGGGTTTTGCTATCTACGGTCTTGTTGTTCCCTTTTAGTTCGCGTTGTTGAATTTGGGCTTTCTTTAAAATAAAGTAAAGTTGAAAAAGAATAGTTCTTATCATACAAGGTGAGGTGCTAGACGAGTTGCGTGAATTGTGTTGTTAGGCGACTCGACACAGTTATGTTAAGGCAAATTATTTCTTTCTTTTGGCATGTTTCATGTTACGAAACGTAACCGTGATATTATTTCATAAATTGTTCTACTCTTTGTAGTCGAGGATATTCCTATTATTGATTCCTATGTTAAAAGCATGTCTAAATATGTTCCTAAGTATTTATTGAGGTATGTGGGAAAGATGTTAATATTTCCAATGTTAGCAGAATGTACAAGGATATTATGTCATCCGATAAGTTTAAAATGTTTCATTGTCATTTATGCATTTGCATTATATTCATGTATTATCCTGGACCCGCATGTATTATATACACTACTATATGGTATCAATATATATATGTAGGGGATGGGAAAAGGAAAGGTGTTATATACGCGTCACCACTGCAGCTTGTACAGATATCACGAAAAGGAAGATGTCTAATGAGACCAATATGATAATGATTATGCTCACAGAGGTCGAAATGAAATGATGCCCACAGAGGCTGTTATGGGAAGAAAGATGCCCTTGTGTGGCCAATATATATGTATACCACATTTGTATTGTGTATGACATTTAGGCATATTATGCCCTCAGAGGCATTCACTACGGGTCGACTATTTTTGTTGGTTGTTTCTGTTTCAGTGTATTCTTGTATTCATGTTATGTTATTTGTTTATGCCTGACATACTCGGTACATCAGTCGTACTGACTTTCCTTTTGTCCGGGGACGCTGCGTTTCATGCCCGCAGATTCACGTAGGCAAGGCGGCGATCCACGTTAGTAGGTTGTTGACTCAGCGGATTTTGGAGCACTCCTCTTGTTTTGGAGTGTCGGCCTAATCTCGGTACGATATATTTTTGCATGTACGTATGGGTATGGCGGGGCCCTGTCCCGACCTTTTGATGTTGTGTACTCTTTAGAGGCTTGTAGACAGATGACCTGTGTATAGTTGTCATGTATGGCCTTGTCGGCCTTGGTATGTTTATAGATAAGTTGGGGCTTTTCGGATAAAGATTTCACATAGTTTTCTTTCCAGTATATCATCTTTATGTGTCGGTTGGGTATTGTGTGACGGTCCTTGTGGCCCGTGATTAATTATGATTAGACATTAAATGTACGGCTGGTGGTACCTGACGGGTAAGAGCACATCCGGGGGGAATTAGCGTATCTAAAGGCTCAAATGACTCAAGATATCCTACAGTTGTTCCTCACTTTCACCAACTTCTGTCACATCTGTCAGTCTCGACCAGAGCACCGCGGCGCGCGACGGTAGGACGTCAGCATGGTCACGTCATCATAACTTTCAGGGCTAAAATAGTTTAGTCTTGACTTATATATGTAAAGCTTAGGAAGCAAGAAACACACCCTAACATTTTTTCTCTCTCAAAGTAATATACACGGAGATCCATTGTCTATTCTCTAACTTTCGCTTGAATCTTAGTTTGTTTATTATTTTTTTCTTTACTAATCAGTCTTGCATATTTATTTTTCACGACCTAAATCGGACTCGTTAAGGAGTTTCTCGGATCGAATACAACTCACTTGTCTTCAAACCCTATAAATAAATTTCTAATTGAGTTTCTGGTTAGAACTAAGGCTGGCCAACGAGGCGGGTCGGCCCGGTCCCGACCCCACTATTAAAAAAATCGGTAAGGGGACCTCGGTTAGTCCCGCTGGGGCCCGGCCCGCTATAGTACTGCCATCCTCAGTCCCGTCCTGGTCCCGCCCCATGTCCCGCCCGATAACCCCCCATTTGCACAAAATTGTCGTTGCATAACGGCCATTTTATATTTTGGTCGTTGTGCAACGACCATTTTTGGCCTCCCCCCTTAATATTTATTTTTAACCCCTACGTTATTATATTTACACTTTAACTCAATTTCTCAACTATAAATACCTCATTTCTCTTCATCTTTCTCACAAATCTCCCTACAATTTCTCAATCTATTTCTCTACAAGTCTACATTGTGTACTAAATATTCAATTTTGTTTATTCATTTAGGAGTGAAGTTGGCAACTAGCTTGAGGATCATCCATCGAGCAAAGTTTTAATTTCCAACATCTCGATTACACATCGATGTTACGTCGGCGTTTGGTACATTCGTTCCTTCATTAAATTATTATTATTTATTTATTTTAATTAGCGCACTTAATTTCATTATCTTTAATTATTTATTAGCATAATTAAAATAGAAGGATTTAAAGGTATGTTTAAGGGTAAGGGTAAGGCTTTCTCTAGTAGGGGTAACAAGGGAAGGGGTACTTCTTCTAGTCATCCTATTCTTAGATAGGATCCTATTCCTAGACAAGATGATTTTATTGATACTGAACATTTTCATGCAATACCATTAGATTTAGACGATGAGCTATTTTCTGGAACTCAACAAGACTTTAATTTAGAAGATAATCTAGATGACACACCACTTGATCTAGATGACACATCGACTAATGTAGATGACACACCCACTGGTGCACCTCCAACTGGAATGCCTCATATTCCCCCTAGTATGAGACTAGGCCCATCACAACGAAAATTAAAATCAGATGCATGAGAATTTTTTAATAGGGACGTAGAGCATCAAGTAGTTAGATATCAAATTTATAAAAATATTGTTAAATATAAAATGGGAAAAGGTTAGGGTGGACGGGGGGGGGGGGGGGGGTTAATGAGACACATACAAAGGTTTCACCCAGAAGGTATGCCCAATACCTGGCTGAAAAATCGAGTGCGTAAATGTCTTCTCCATCGGGACAAGGTTCACATACTGTCACGGACACAGTACACGGTCAAACTAACCCCACGACGGGGGAAATTGTAGGCCATAAATACGATAAACATAGAGATAGGGAAGCAATAGCAAAATTAGTAGCTGTGGAGGGTTTGCCTTTTTTATTTCATTTCTCTCCTGGTTTTATTCATTATATTAAAGACATGTATAATCATGTTTTTAACGGTTTTTCTAGATCAAATGTTAGGAGAGATGTATTTAAATTTGCACATGAATATCAATAGTATTTACATTATTCCTTATATCATTTTCCCGGTAAAGTATATATCACGTCTGATATAGGCCGTAGTACTAACGATCATGATCATTTAACGGTAACATGTCATTGGATAGATTATAAATGATCTATGCAAAAACGTATTTTAGCGTATAGATATATAGATGATAGACACACTGGTACTTTTGTTTTATAATTTTTTTTTCAGTTTGCGATTATTATGGCATGACTGATAATATTATGTCTATTACATTAGATAATGCATCTTCTAATAATTATGATATTGGACTTTTAAAAGATCTTTTAACTCCATCTTTTTCAAATCATTTTCATATAAAATGTGTGTGTCATATATACAACTTAGTTGTAAAGTATGATCTAACACTTTTTGCAAACATTCCTGATAAAATACAATTTGCTATAAACTTTATTTTTAAAAGTAATAGAATACAACGAAAAAAATATTATAAAAAAACTTGTTACGATTGCTAACTACCTTATAGAAAACTTTCCGAAGAAGTACCCACTAGGTGAAATTCTTTATACGAGCAACTACTTGTTGTTTATGACTATAGAATAATCGAAATCCAAATGATATGGTTGTAGATAGCGATAGGGAAAAATTTCAGAACTTATTGTATTTCTAGAGAATTTTTTTCAAGCAACAAAAGAATTTTTCGGTATATATTATCCTACAATTTCTACTATGTTGTTTTATATAGCTCTGATATTTTTATTACTTAGTGAATATATGGAAAAACCAGCATATAAGACACACATTAAAAATGTTTATCAAATTAAAAAATATATTTTATTCATATTTTCACTATTTATATTATTGGTGATGTATTAAATCCGACTATTAAAGTAGACATTTGTAAAACACTTATTGAAACTATTTATGATTATATAGCAGTACTATCACCTCCAACTCTTAAAAATTCAAATGACTCACCACCTATTGAACAAACTAAAGAAGAAGTGTTGTCTAGCATACAAGATGAATGCAAAAAAGTATATATGTATTACTAATATGAAAGTGCTAGCAACCAATCGGCTTCCATACCATCTTCTTCTTCTTCAACACAATCTTATAAAAGACATGCTGTTTATGCGGCTAGTATTGAAAGCCTTAGAAATAGAATGTGCGGTGGTAATACTACTAACCAAGTTAGCGAGTTTGATGTTTTTGTTTTGCAGGGTGTTGTACAGTACCAAGCAGTTATCAATGAAGAAGGACATGAAGACTTGTTGAAATACTGGAGGGAGAATGAGAAGCCCTTTCCGACACTTTCAATAATGGCTTGAGATGTTTTGAACATTCAAGCGTCATCAACGGCGTCTGAAAGCGCTTTTTCTTTCGGCAGGTTTTAAATAGGAGAGCACATACACTCATTAGCGGGAGACAGCTTGGAGATTGTAGTATTATTCAAAGACTGGATACGAGTGGAGCGGAGAAGATGCGGTCAATCGGAGATCAACGAAGAAGAAGACGAAAACTACAACGACATCTTATCCAAAGGTGGTGGAAGTGACGTGGAGAAATTTGACCAACAAATACTAATTCCTACCGAAGAACCACAAGAGATTATAAAGAAACTAGAAAAAGTTTTTTTTGAAAATGTAATTTCTTTAATTGCAATTTTAGTTTTACTATGTCATTTGCAACTTTTGAACAACACCACAAAGTTGTAATTTTGACAATTGTATTTGTATTAAAAAAAATCATATTTCTATTAAATAATATAAGAGGCACAAAAAAACCTTGAAATATTTTTATTACAATATCTTGTTCAATTATTGAGTTGTTTATATATATGTTATTTTTTTAAAATTAAGTGCAAAAAAAAATATAAAAACCCGATCCCGACCCGCCCCGATAATACCGGTACCTTTTTCCGACGAGACCGGAACCGGGACGGGGCATCGGCAGAACCCGCCGGGTACCGATCCCGCCCTAACCCCTGTCCCGCAGGGTACCGGTCCGGCCCGCCCCGGACCCGTCCCGTTGGCCATCCCTAGTTAGAACCATTTTCATCGGAAAACGATTTGATTTCCGCTATAAAAGAATCTACGTATTATTTTATACGAAATAAAATATGAATGAAAATATATTTGTGTTAGCCATATGTATATTCACTTCGTATAGCTTCCAATCTTTATTATCGATCTGAAATGACTGGAAATTGGCATCTTGCTTATGAAGTTCGGTTCATGTGAGCCAGAAATTTCAAGAACCAAAATCGTTCTGTGCATACTTGAGAGATATTTTAAACAATAACTTCAAATATAAGGGATTATTTTGTCATTTTCTCCCAAAAGTTTTGTAGGAAAGAAGTGATTGCATTTAACGCCCTTCAACTTAATGTGCTGGGGTCATTATAACTACTAATTTCCCCTCGCTGCTCAGTTTGCAATTCTTTTGACACTTCTTTCACTAATAAAAGCAAAAGTTTTCTAGAAAAATTGATAACATGGTCCTAGATCCTATAGTCATTTAACACGAGTTAGGACCGTGGTTTGATTTAATATCTCGCACATGTACTCTCACATCTAGCTACTCTCTTTCTTCTCGAACCATACATGCGTGTTTTAACAAAATTATACTCCCTCCGTTATATATTAATTGACCACTTTCTCTTTTACATATCTCAAATCATAAATAAAAGGTGTATTTTTACTTCATTGTCCTTATCTCTCTTCAATAATTACACTCTAATTAATATTGATAATTGTCAAGAACATTTAATAATAAGGATAAGATGGGAAAGATTTAACTAATTCTATCTTTATTTTGTAAATTGACAAGTAATTTGGGATACCTCCGTCTCAAATTATTTATCATTTTTTTTATTTACACGCCCCTTAAGAAATATAAATTAGGAGAGGTATTTGACATACTTTACCCCTATTTATGTCTAAATCATAATCTTTCTCCATTAAATATATACTATATTTATGTGTCATCTTCATTAATAACCAGGAGTAAAATGAAAAAAAAAATTAATTATGACTTAAACTTCTAAAATAACAATTAATTTGAGACAAACGACAAATAATTTGAGATGAAATGAGCAGTAATGTGGACAAGTAATATAAAAGGAGGAAGCATATACAAAACATATGTACACACATACATATATTAACTATTATATCCCCTTTGTACCTACAAAACTTCAAATTACAGCGGCATGTAATAATAGAGTGATGATTTTCACTAATAAGTAAAGATGTAGACATACGAAAAAGGTAATTGAGAGAATTCAACCTATAATATATATATATATATATATATATATATATATATATATATTATAATTTAACTTATCTACACCATTTAATTTTACAACAGACAAGTAATTAGTTTAATACCTTTTGACAAATATAGCTCCGCTACTGAGGCATAGACAGTTAGACACTGGCTTGGAGATAAGATAACCAAATTTAGTAATTAGTAAATGCTAGTTAATGTGATAGTGATAGTGTGCCCAACAATGTTAGATGGAGCTATATTACTTATTCATGAGGCTTCAAACATGGCATGAATGGCGGCTTCAACACTTTAAACCTTCACAGTGGACCTTTTCTTCTACTTTTTCATGTCAAATACATACAACTTGCAACTAAAGAAGAAGACCATTCGCATGACTATATCTCGAACTTTTGATCGAATTTATTTCTATATATATGAAATATATTTCTAGAGAGCTCCAAATTTTATTTTATTTTTTAATAATTATAGTGTTCGGGTTAGCTTGCGCGTACCTCGATAGTTTCACGGATACCTCCTCGTATCAACACATGTATCGAATAACTCTATCCACTAAGACCTGGATGAGAAAACCCAAAAAATTTAAATAGTAAAAAATGGTAGTAATAAATTGTGAAAATACTAATGGAGGTTATTTAATTCTTTGAAGTAAGTAATACATCAATCCTCAAAGGGCTATATGTTTTACCAATCAATTTATAAGATAAGATAAGCTTTAGGGGTACTTGATTTGGGTTTTAGAATTGATTCAAATTTTAATAAAAGAAGATCAAGTAGTTGTTGGAAATTATTCACTTTCATTGCTTAGATACTTGTAAATAGGACAAACTTAATTAAACATAGTGGGTAAATTATACACGATACTTTTTTGGGAAAATGCCTAAAATACATCATAACCTTTGTCCGAATTTAATGTAACACACTTAACCTTTACGGTGGTCCTATTACCCCTTAATATATTTTAAAGTATTTTTTTGGCATTTATCTGGAAAAAAAGAATAAAAATTCAACGTGACACAAGCCAAGACTCGATTATGAAAAAATATAGTTATTCGCAAGATCAAATTCCGAGAGAATCAACTGTTTTCTCCATGAAAAAAATTAAGAGTGTAGGAGAGAATTCTAGTTTTTGTTTTGTTCAAAGAGTGAAATGACATGAAAATGATCGGACTCCTTTATTTTTTGACTTTTTGTTCAGCACGTGTTTGAATTTTTATCCAAATCGCTCGATAAATAGCAAAGAAATTCCTCAAAAATATTTACAGGGTGTGTTACAACAAACTCGGTAAAAATTGGAGTATATTTTAATCATTTTCCCATACTTTCTTCCGTAAAAAAATCATCATTTGAAAAAATCACTTATATATTATGAGTAACATCGTCCTTAATTTTGTATAAATTCTCAGAAGTTACACCAATAGAAAATGTTATTATAAGCAACTTCAGAACAATTACAACAGCTCAAGGAATAAATGATAAGTAGTTACTAGATCCAGAGAAAAAATATATGAAATGTTAAAATGCGTTATATAGAAGTTGTTGCCGACAATGCAAGTAATGCTATAAAAAATTTAGAGAATATTTCGCAAAATGCTACACTCCAGTAAAACCCGAATGAAGGTGGTTAGTAGAAATTTCCTTATAAAAATAAATGCCAACTAAGTTGTATTTATACTTTGTTCAATTATTTACACAAATAGTGATAATATCAAGCGGAAGAATGCGAAGAACAACCATTTATGTCTCAAATTCATCTTACAATGATTGAAGTAAGCAAATAATAATTAAGACAAAAAAACTACTTTTTTTATAGGGTATGGAAGAGAAAATGGGGAGGAGATTACAATGTGGTGATTCGAACCCTCACCAATAAGGTGAAAATTTAGATAGTTAACCAACTGAACTATTAGATCCCTACTATAAGTGATTTCTTTGATATTTGTGTTGGCTAGAGACGACACCTAATAAATACTTGAGGGAACAATTGAAATATGCATCAGCTGCGCTGAACACTATCGTTATAAATAAAAAAATTATAATTTAAAATAAAAATAATACTGTAAAAGGAATGATTATTTATTATGAGAGATATATAAGGGGATGGGGGGTCGATTTGACCAAGCTAGAATGCCCGGTCGAAAGTTCAGTACAATAGATAGCAAACCATTAGTGTAGCCAGAGATTTTGTTAATGTGTTCAAGATTTAATATATTTATTAAAGTAATTTTTTAATTTACATATGCAGGATAATTTTCTATATGAATAATAAGTATAATTTTCTGACGAAGGGGTCAAGTAATCACCCTTCAATATATGTGGAGGATAATTTTTTATATAAATAATAAATATAATTTTTTGATGAATAGTATTCAACTGATCATCCTTCCACCTACGAAGCTCTGCCACTGAAAAAACGTTTTCGTTTTAGCTCCCGAGCAAAAAAAAAATAAGTAGGCCATGCACCATCCTTATTGTTATGTACGTTTTCCTCGACTTTTCAGATTCATTAAGGAGGGTTGGAGTTCATGAAATGGACCAAAGCCATACTAAGTGAGGGAAAGCCCTAACTAGAAGTACAGATCCATCTGTTGTTGGGCCCAAACACCTTCCACCCTCACAAACAAAAGCATATAAAAAAATCTATTTCGTGGTAATCAAAAACATAAAATAATAAGTAATAAACGTCGGCCATTGACACCGAGAAGTCTCTGGTCATTTGACTCGCCGGATTCCGTTAAACAAAATACAGTTCTTAAATGGGAAAAGGTTAAAGGGGTTAGCTTAAATTCAATTCCTCGCTTACACACACAAGTCAAGTGGGTCAACGTTGAAGAAAATTTTAGTAGAAAGAAATTAAAAAAATTTAAGGAGAAAGAATCTTCTTTTTTATTCTTTTTCCAATATTTATGATTATATTAATCCAGTGAGAGAAGAGTGATAAACCCATTGACTAATAAACCCTTGTTTCCTGTAATTAAATTTGTCATCTTGCTGTAATTAATTCACATAATCTTTCATGTTATTACAGATCCCAACATAAAGACAAAAAATAAAACAGAAAACAAAGAAAAAGAAGTGTGTGTGTAAGTGCCAGGTAAAATAAAAATCTTGGGATCTGAATGAACTGTCTTCTTTCTGGCTCTTCATCTCTTTTTCGTCACAGTAAAAAGTTTAGCTTTAGAAAAATCAAAGAGAAAAAAGGCTACACAATTTTTTCAGTCTACTGAAGATATTAAGATTTAGAGAGACAAAGAGAGGAGTGGGTGAAAGAGTCAACTAAACATTTTTCTGTGCTATTTTGGATGTATGTATATGTAAGGCTTCGATGAGTCCACAATTTTGCGTATTATCTTCACCTTTTTCATTATTTTTGCATTTTTTAGTTTCTATTGTTCTAAGTTCTAACTCCCTTTTTTCCTCTCTCTCGTCTCTTCTCTTGTCTTTGCAAAACTGAAAAAACAAAGCCTTTTTAGCTCCTTTTCTCTCTCTCACTACCTTTTCTGTGCTTTTTTATTTTTTTTGCGAAAGTCAAGCATGCAGAAATACATATAACAGAACAGAAAAATACCCTCAAAACTAGGGTTTTGCTTTGCTTAAACCATTCTTTTAGGCTTCTCTTTTTGTATTTGTAGCAAAGAGTACTGGTTTAAGGTCCCCCTTTTTTTTCTTTTCTTTTTTATTTATGGGTAGGGAGAGAAGAGGAATTTTAATAGGTACTGTTATTTAAGGAAAGTATAGAGAAGAGAAGGCAAGCAGTAGTAAAGAGCAGCACTAGTAAAGGGTTTTTTGCTTTCTTTTCTTTTTCTCTCAGAGAGTAAAAATTAGAGAGGAAGTTGGAGACATTTGGATTCGTCCTTGTGTCTCCTCTACCTCTCATAATTTTTCTCCCAACTTTTCCTTTTCCTTTAGCTTAAAAGATACAGCGAATCTGTGATATATACAAAAATAAATAAAGCTAAGTGCTTTTTGAGACTCTTTTGGTTTATTTCATGAATTTTGGGGGGTTTCTTGATAATAGTTCCGGTGGTGGTGGTGGTGGCGGTGCAAGAATTGTTGCTGATATACCATTTAATAACAACAACAGCAATAGCGGCAACAACAATAAAAACATGCCCGCTGGTGCAATTTCTCAACCAAGACTACTTCCTCAATCTCTTGCCAAGACCATGTTCAACTCTCCTGGACTTTCTCTTGCTCTTGTAAGCACAAAAAAAAGCATAAAAATTGAATCTTTTTTAAACTTTATAACACCCTTTTGTCTAATATTTGTTTTGGTGGACAGCAAACAGGCATGGAAGGGCAAAGTGAGGTAACAAGAATGGCTGAAACTTATGAGGGAAATAATAATAACAGTGTTGGTAGAAGGAGTAGAGAAGAAGAACCAGACAGCAGATCTGGAAGTGATAACTTAGAAGGTGCATCAGGTCATGATCAAGATGCTGCAGACAAGCCACCGAGGAAAAAAAGATACCACCGACACACTCCTCAGCAAATCCAAGAACTTGAATCGTAATCATTACCATCTTTTCTATGAACAATAACATGTTTTTTTTCTCACACTAACTTTACTCTTTTTTTTTGGTTGTCTAGTCTCTTCAAGGAGTGTCCTCATCCTGATGAGAAACAAAGGTTGGAGTTAAGCAAAAGGCTTTGTTTGGAGACAAGGCAAGTTAAGTTTTGGTTCCAAAATCGAAGAACTCAGATGAAGGTAATTCTTGAAAAAACAAAAAAAAATCAATTTTATGGCTTTTAAAGATTGATTTTTATGTGGGGTTGTTAAATATTGAATCTTGATTGCACCAGACTCAATTGGAACGCCATGAGAATTTGATACTAAGGCAAGAGAACGATAAGATTCGAGCAGAAAACATGTCTATAAGAGAGGCAATGAGAAATCCAATTTGCACTAATTGTGGTGGTCCAGCAATGATTGGTGAAATATCTCTAGAGGAGCAACATATTAGGATTGAAAATGCTAGGCTGAAAGATGAATTAGATCGAGTTTGTGCACTTGCTGGCAAGTTTTTAGGTCGACCCATTTCATCTTTAGTTACTTCTATGCCTCCACCGATGCCTAATTCAAGTTTGGAACTTGGAGTTGGAAGCAATGGATTTGGTGGTTTGAGTAATAATATACCAACAACACTTCCTTTAGCTCCTCCTGATTTTGGTGTTGGGATTTCAAATTCTTTGCCAGTGGTGAATTCAACTAGACAGTCAACTGGAATTGAGAGATCACTTGAAAGATCTATGTATTTGGAACTTGCTTTGGCTGCTATGGATGAATTGGTAAAAATGGCACAAACTGATGAGCCACTTTGGTTCAGGAGCATGGAAGGTGGTAGAGAAATACTGAACCATGAAGAGTATATGAGGACATTTACTCCTTGCATTGGTATGAGACCAAACAGTTTTGTTTCTGAGGCTTCCAGGGAGACAGGCATGGTTATAATCAATAGTTTGGCTCTTGTTGAGACATTAATGGACTCTGTGAGTAATTTATTTTACCTTTCTTGATTGCACTTTTAGGTATCTAATCCTATAAATAGTCTTGTCAGTAGGTACTTGAAGCCATGTTTTTGATGATTAGCTTTAATTTTTGACAGAACAAATGGGCAGAAATGTTTCCATGCTTGATAGCTAGAACCTCAACAACAGATGTAATGTCAAGTGGTATGGGTGGAACTAGAAATGGTGCACTTCAGCTGGTAAAGCAAAATGCACATTTTTTAAGTCCTAGAAATCAATCCCATTAGCCTTTTCAGTGTGAAATATTGTTATTAATAAATATGAACTTTGTTGATTGTTTACAGATGCATGCTGAGCTCCAAGTGCTTTCACCATTAGTACCAATAAGAGAGGTCAATTTCCTGCGTTTCTGCAAGCAACATGCTGAAGGTGTCTGGGCTGTCGTTGATGTGTCTATTGACACCATCCGTGAAACTTCTGGTGCACCTACATTTCCAAACTGCATTAGGCTTCCTTCTGGCTGTGTTGTCCAAGATATGCCCAATGGCTATAGCAAAGTAATTTCTCCTTCCCTTACAACTTTATTTTTAATAATAAATGGTTTCGAGTCAAACTTGTGCACACTTCAATTGTTTCACTAGTATCTGTATTCGGTAACTCTATAGGCTACTAAGACTTTTCCATTCATCTTTTAGTGTCGTTCATATAGTACTATATATTCAATGAGTACACATCCATGGGTAGTTGTTCTTTGCTTTTTTGTGTTAAATGAGTTTGGTAGAGCAAACTACAAATTTTTGAATGTTAGTTCAGGACATTGAATTGGATTTTCCACCTAGTTTAGATTACCAAAATCACTGTCAAAATAACTAAGCTCTAGTAGTGTCTTGGTTATTGATTTGGTCCATGACAAAGAGATTAGATTATTGGACCTGATAAGATGCTGATTGTAGGGGACATAAGAATATTAATAAGTCTTCAAATTTCAGCAACTTCCTGCTTAAGATGAGCTTAATAATAATAATATATGATCACCGTACATGGGGAAATCGAGGTTAAGAGGGTGCTTAGATTGGCTTTTAAAGAGTAACTTATAAGCTAAAAATCAAAAGTCGTAAATTGGTAATACCCAACTTTTGGTTTTTGGCTTATTTTTGTATTTTTCATGCTTAAAAGTAAGTGCTTTTAAACACTTTTTTTCATTGTCAAATATCATAAAAGCTAGAAAAGTGATTAAAAACCAATAAACACTTAAAATAAGTCAATCCAAACACTCTCTAAGGTAATTAAAAAAATTGAATAGAAGCCTCCATTATTTCTATTTTTGCGCCTTGGGACACATTAATTTCATATTATTCAGAAAGAGAAGAAAAAAATTGCCTTGTAACTCTCAAACATTGGTTTAATACTTTAATTAAACAACGTATTTGATGTTTCTATTCCAATCTCTGATACTGTCTCGATCATCCCACCGTGTCTATGATTAATTCATCTAACTGTGTATTATCTGGTTCCAGCCTTATGATGTGTTTGTTTTTTTAATAGTAAAGGACCTTTAGTCAAACAACAAGACTGACTATTATTTTGTTGTCACGTGAGCATCTATAAGGTCTAAAGCTTTGTGGTACATTTCTCAATGTCTCAAACCTACCTTACCTCGTGCCTTCAAATTTGCAAAAAATGGTTAGAACTTGTGTATTTTATGACTTTCACTTTTAGGGTTAGGTTCTATCATGTCTCTCCTTGAACCTAACCTTGCTAGAAACCATTTCCAAGATTTGTCTTGTTGCATCACAAAAACTTCATTTTCGATTTCGCATTTCCCATTAAGTAGTCTACTTTTTTGTTTAATTCTTTGGGTTTGTAATAAAAACAATTATAATTATATTAGCACCAATAAGTTGGGTCACGTTATGCTTTCTCCTAGATTGAGTTTATTTGTCACAGCTACCTTTGCTTTGGAGTTGGAATTATTTGCCAAAGAGAAAAATATTACTGTTATAAATAATAAAGTACGTCATACTTAAAATATTGATAGTATTAAATAAAAACGATTAATGACATCATTAATTTACAATGTAACGAGAGGAAGTTGAGACAACCATTGCTTAAATGTAAATCTAGTTGGAATTTTCTCTTCCCTTTGATTATTACTCCTTTATCCCAACCAAGTTCTAATGAACTATACTTATGTCCCATATACTATCGCTCTAGCTTATTTCATGCACATTACAAAAAAAAAAATAAGTAATAGTTTACTAAGTTACCTTATTTAATAAAAATTGATGATTGGTTCCTTTTAAATACGGTGCATTCTTTTATAATCATAAAGGTATAGTTGAAAATAATAATCCAATTTTTTGTCTTGGATTTACAAGGTGATAATTTTTTTTAGCTAAAACTGTAGTTAAAATTGGATGAAGGGGTATTAATATTCACTGACAAATTGGAATTATGCAGGTTACATGGGTTGAACATGCCGAATGCGAAGAAGGCGCGAATCACCATCTTTACCGGCAGTTAATTAGTGCTGGCATGGGCTTTGGCGCACAAAGATGGGTAGCCACCCTCCAACGCCAGTGTGAGTGCCTTGCAATCCTCATGTCATCCACCGTGTCTTCCAGGGATCACACAGGTATACATACTTCAAGTTAAATCATAAAATCTATTAGCTCCATTGTTCAATGAATCAACCCCTTTCATGTGAGTAGTCCCCAACATTTTCTGTGACCAAATTTAAATTTTTCAAAAAATCACATGCAGCAATAACTCCAAGTGGAAGGAGGAGCATGTTGAAGCTAGCACAACGCATGACAAACAACTTTTGTGCTGGTGTTTGTGCTTCAACGGTACACAAGTGGAACAAACTTTGTGCAGGTAATGTGGATGAAGATGTCCGTGTTATGACCCGAAAGAGCGTCGATGATCCCGGTGAGCCACCGGGCATCGTGTTAAGCGCTGCTACTTCCGTTTGGTTGCCTGTTTCCCCACAAAGACTCTTCGATTTCCTCCGTGACGAAAGTCTCCGTAGCGAATGGGATATCCTATCCAACGGTGGCCCTATGCAAGAAATGGCTCATATTGCAAAAGGCCAAGACCATGGCAACTGCGTCTCTCTTCTCCGTGCTAGTGTAATTTCTTTAACCCTTGTCAATTTTTATAAGTATTAGTATAAATTTAATTTTGAATGGATAGAAAAATAGGGTGAGAAGATAATAATAATGCATGGCGTTAATAGATGAATGCATGTAGAAAGATTGATTGAGTTTGCAGATACTGATTGATTTTGTATGTTCATTTTCTTTAGATAAAAAAAAAGGTGGATTGGAAAGGACAAATAAGGGGGATTTGGAAGTATCTCTAAAGGACCATCTTATTGCAGACCTATAGTTTTTAACTTTGTTGTTTCTTTTGTAAATTTGGTAAAAAGTCAAAACACATGACACTTGTTACCTTTTTTTGGTCAGCACTACCATGATATCACATTTTTACGTGAAAAGTCCTAATCTCTGGTTTGGTTGACTCAGTTTTAAACACTGCAACAGAAATTGACGTATTATACCATACAATGGCACTATTCGTAAAATTTTCTAATACTAAGGGTTTATTTGACAGTCTATGAACGCGAATCAGAGCAGCATGTTGATACTTCAGGAGACTTGCATAGACGCGGCTGGGGCGCTTGTTGTTTACGCGCCAGTTGATATTCCGGCAATGCACGTGGTGATGAACGGTGGAGATTCCGCTTACGTGGCTCTGCTCCCTTCGGGATTCTCGATAGTACCCGACGGCCCAGGATCTCGTGGATCTAGTACTGCCAATTGTGGGTCCAATGGGCCATCATGTAATGGGGGCCCAGATCAAAGGATTAGTGGATCGCTCTTGACTGTAGCCTTTCAGATATTGGTGAATAGTCTCCCTACAGCCAAGCTCACAGTGGAATCAGTGGAGACAGTCAATAATCTTATTTCATGCACTGTTCAGAAGATTAAAGCTGCCCTTCATTGTGAAAGCTAAATATTTGAGAGAAGCAGGCCACCTTTTCGTTTTTTTAATTTTTGTTTTATAATATATAGTTAACTAGTAAAAAAAGAGGGTGTTATTGAGTCAAGTTGACGAGGGGGATGAGTCAAGAACGAACCGTGCTGAAAAGACCGTTGCTAGGTGGTAAGGACCGGCATGGACCGGGGCGAGTTAACTAGCCGAGGTTATACATTTTTGTTCTTAACACAAAGCAAAGGTGGTGTGGTTCGGGTATTGACTCAGGATCTAAGAGTTGGTTCAAGCCATGGTAAAAATTGGTGAAATCAGCTTTAGGGTGAAAATTTCATTTTGGGCAATTTGTGTGACAACAATGTCAATTTCAGCAGCTATGGTTTGTTTTAATCAATTTATAGTTTGTTGGGTAGTCATAATGGCTCTTTTGTTTGGTATGGTGGGGGACTAGCTAATCAACTATTGTACGTTATCTTAATTGACAACTTTAACTTAGACTGTCTTTGTCATGTGTATTTCTTTGCCCGTATGGTCTAGGTTCACATCTGATCACAAGTGAAAATGTGTTTTCTTTACCTTTTGCAATTGAAAGTTGTAATATAAACCTTTCTGAAAATAAGTTCAGTTACCCTTGAAAGCTTGTTATCTTCAATTAGATGAAACAAGTGTTTTTGATTCCTGTTGTGGACAATCTTCTTTAATGGTTGCTCACACAAAAGATACGCCTGTTATGAAGTTATGAAATTCAACAAAGTAAACTAATCTGGTTATTAAGAATTAGTAGGTGATTGGACAATTTGATTGAACCGGAAAAAAAGAGTATATGAATTAATTGAAATTAAAATAAAGTACGAAGCTTTAATTTGTATTTGTAAAATATTGTTATTAAACTAGTATTTACAAATTAAATATCACACTTTGGTAGTTATAATTTGTATAGGGCAAAATTCGTATAAGACAGTTGTACGAATTATAATGAGACACGTGGAGTATAATGTTGAATCAAACTCACGTCAGATTACAACACTCCCGATTTGATATGCATAGGACCAGGAGCGACATGAGCAAAGCCGGTACCGGTATTAAAGAAGGCATGACTTCCAACAGTCTTTTAACGACATTTATTGAGAGATTGATTGTCCAATTATTACAACATTCATTTTCTTGCATTTATGAAGGCATATTTCGTGGAATGTGTCAGTGTAGCTCATGTATAAATAGGGCATATTATTCTATTGTAACCTATCAGATTCAGGCTATCATAATTTACTTAATGATATTCTCTTGATTTATGTGCTTTCATATAAATCACCGTAACTTTTACTCAGAAGTTATTCCAAGGCTCATGCTAACTATTGCTTACTTTGTCTTGTAATTATTTATATTAAGTATAATTCTTATTTAATGTGTCACTTGAGATCTAGGTGTCCTTGACCACATATACAAATTAAACTGTATTGTTTACCGGGTAAACAGTTAGCGCCAACCGTGGTGCATGTACAATTGTGGTGTCACAAGTGACCCCTCTACAAATTTACTTTTTTCTTTAAGTCTTTATGTTTGTTCAAATCAGACAGGATGACAAAACTAAGTGATAACAGCCGCAACATCGAGGGCAACACTGACAATATGGGGTCAGACGGCGTAACGTTCAGAGACCAAATGCGTACAGGCGGTATCACCCGCAAGGACGGTCAGTCTCAACATAGGGATGATGTCACGGATGAAACGCCCGAGGAAGCCATACAGAATCTTCGAACACAGAATATTGCAATAAGCGTAGAATTGAAGCGTATAAAGACGTTTCAGGAGGAGTTCATGTCCAGAAATGCTGACAGTACTCCGACAGGAGAACTGGCCCATCCACCAACTACACATAGAGAGACCGATGGTGATTAACCGATGATAACCAAGGTAGACCTGCCACTGGTGGTTTAGAAAGCAAGGTACCTGGAACTCGTTCCAGGAGAAGGTTCTGAAATTCATGAAGGACATGACCATCAAAGTTTATACCAATGCAGAGAAGGTAGAGAAAACTGCCAAGGAGTTTCAGCGTCAATTCAGTCAAATATTAGGGGCTCCGCCCGTGGCTGACGGTCCGAATGCAAAAAAGTATATTCAATTGATGTATAAGCCAGAGGTTGCGCCCGAATTAATACCCAAAAGGTTCAAATTGCCTTTTGTGGCCAGTTATGACGGGACTACCGATCCCCATGAACATATCCTGCCTATACTACGGTCGTAAAGAGAGACGATATATGAGAACACGAGATAGAATCGGTTCTTATTAAAAAGTTTGCACAGACACTTACTAAGGGAACTCTGACATGGTATTCACAACTCCCCGAACATTCGCCCAGCTCATTCGCCCAGCTCGCAGACATGTTGATAAAGGCTCATGTAGGAGCCCAAAAGATGAAAGCACGTAAGACGGATAACTTTCGCATTGCGCAAGGAGAATCAGAACTCTTTAAGGCCCTTGTTACACGGTTTCAAAAGGAACGAATGTTGTTACCAACGGTCCCAGATGAATGAGCTGTAGAGGCTTTCACGAAGGGGTTAAATTCGACAGGCTCAGATGCCTCCCAAAAGCTCAAAGAAAATCTATTAGAGTTCCAGACTACCACTTGGAAAGACATGCACAGTCGGTATGAGTCTAAAATTCGGATTGAAGATGATATGCTTGAAGCTAAAGCCGATAGCATCTTCACAAAGGAAGAGAAAGGGAATTCCTCAATGAACTGATATCAACCTTATCCTCCCACCGGAAAGCAAGAAGGAGGACATTATTTCCGCTCTTTTGATAAATCAAATAACAAATGAGGTTCCGGATGAAATAATCGAGAATTGGAGAATTCTAAGAAAAATAACTCAACCAAGGGTACCGAATATCCAAAATTATCTGAATATAACTTCAGCATCGATGAAGATCAGATGGTGGCGGTATTGAGGATGATCCGGCATCTCGACCTCCGAAATCGTTTCAGTCTGATCCATGTAAAAGAGATCAGTCTGTCTGGTGCGATTTCCATGGCACTCATGGACATAAAATAGTAGATTGTAGACATCTACGAGAGGAGGTGGCAGGAATGTTAAGTAGGGGCCATCTCCGAGAGTATATGAGTGAAAGATCTCAGAATAATTATGAGTGAGAACCACCTCCGGAAGGAAAGTCTAATCCAGACGTGCTGCTTCATGATTTATAAATATAATTTATGGTGGATTAATGATTGCTGCTACATCATTCACGACGGCTAAAAAGAGGAAAATCTCTGTGACTCTGAAAAAGAGATTCTCGGATATGCCTGACGAACATAATATCACGTTCATCGAAGAAGATGCGGGCGGAGTAATCTTCCTTCATAAATATGCATTGGTGATCACGGTGTCTATTGATTGCTACCAGGTCAAAAGGTTCTAATTGATCCCGAAAGTTCAGCTAACATAATCAGGTTGAATGTGGTGGAAGAAATGAATATGGTAGATAAAATAATTCTGGCTGTCAAAACTCTTTCAGGTTTTTCAATATGTCAAGTGAAACCACGAAGGGGGAAGTAGACTTAGGGTGGACGCAATGGGGGTTATCAAGATGACAAGATTTTACGTCCTCGATGAGGATATGAGGTACAATGCAATATTTGAAAGACTGTGGATACATGATAACGTTGCATCTGTTGGTGAAATTTTTGACATCAGAAGGAATTCACCAAATTTGGGATGAACAACCTGTTGCCAGGAAAATATTTACTATAAAGGAACCAGAGGTGGCAGCAGATCCAAATAGCAATTACATGAAGCAGAGCCGATATCCATAGAGGTTCACCAGGTTTCGCTTGTAGAATCAATAACTACCTATTCGGAGGAAGAGTTTTCAGACCGATATCAAGTACCCAGATACTTTTAGGTACCGGATAAATCAGATGTCACCAACTCCACTACAGTGGAGTTGGAGCAGATTGCACTACATTGAAAATTCTCATTATGAATGTTTAGCGGGGAACCGGATTAACCCCAGAGTTCAGGGATTTAATTCTTAAATATCTAATGTCTAACAGTGATTGCTTTGCATGGTCTCATGAAGATATGACAGACATTCCTCCAGAAGTCACAACACATAAGTTGGGTATGAATCTCAGCTTCCTTTCGGTATGAAAGAAGAAGCGGCCGATAGCCGAACTCCGTAAGGTTTGTTAAGGATGAGGTAGCGAGACTACTCAATATAAGATCGATCCGGGAGGTAAAATACCCTGATTGGTTAGCAAACGTAGTTGTAGTACCTAAAAAGGGAAATAAATTTAGAATGTGCATTGATTACACAGATTTAAATAAGACATGCCCTAAAAATTTATTTCCGCTATCGAACATTGATTAGATGATCGACGCAACGGCCGGACATGAGATAATGAGTTTTCTCAATGCATATTCCGGGTATAACCAAATAAGAATGCACTTGAAAGACCATGAAAAATATCTTTTTAAACTACTTTTGGTGCTCATTATTATAACTTTATGCCTTTTGGACTAAAAAATATCGGGGTCACATATCAAATGATAGTAAATAAAATATTTGAAAAGCAAATAGGTAAAACAATGGAAGTGTATATAGACGATATGTTTGTTAAGAGTCTTCGTGCAGAATACCATTTAAGTCATTTGCTAAAAACCTTTGAGGTACTAACGAAGTACAATGTGAAGCTGAATCCTGAGAAGTGTGCCTTCGGGGTCGGTTCCGGTAAATTTTTGGGTTTCTTGGTTTTCCAGAGGGGGATCGAGGTAAACCCTGACAAAATAAAGGTTATTGAAGACATACCAGACGTACTAGAAGATGTCAAAGCAGTGCAACGGTTGACCCGTCGTGTGGCAGCCTTAAGCAAATTTATATTCCGGTCTTCGAAAAAATGTCATAAGTTCTTCTCACTTCTAAAGAAGAAGAACGACTTTGTGTGGATAGACCAGAGGCGTTGACTCTGAATGAAGAGATTGCGATTGGTAAATAAGAGCAAGATTGCGGAATATAAAAATAAAGGAAGGGGTATTCTACTTGCAGGTGCAAATCGGCAAAAAGAACAATAGAGGCTTCGAGGGTAGTATGTGGAGATTTTTGGGGCGAAGAAGCAAATGTCCCGGCCTCTATTATGGATGTAGGTATTGAGCTATTCTTATAAAGGTCCTATGGAACGAGAGTCTCAACCTCCGAAACTTTATGTTGTAGATTGACTAGATCAGGGTTTTCTTCGTACGCCTTTTCTTTTTTATCAAGGTGGATGACACCCGCTTTACCCTTCGCCTGTAACTCTTTCCAATACACTGTGAGTTATCGGTGGCTTCTCAGTTGGGAACCAATTTCCACCGGGCGCTCGGTAACCTCGTCTTGAGCTTTGCGTTCCAGCTGCCCGAAGCAGGCTTGATATTCGACAAAGCAGTTGTGTGTGATGACATTTTTTGGGCTAAAGAGGTTCGAGCCGGGAGTTTGATAATAGAGGGAACATGTTGAAAAGAGAGTTTCGGGATAAAGTATGAATAGGAGGAAGAATTGAGGTTAAAAGTTTACCATGGTATTTCCCTTTCCACCACGATGAGGTGATACTCTTCCATATTCTGGTAATATCGAGGGAGGTATGAAGAAGACTTACTACCCATTCAAAAATCCATTCGATCAATTGCGGCTCGACCAGAATGGCTGAAAAGGTTATAAAACTTTGAGTAAGCAAAAAGTTATCCTTTATTTGGAAAACCGTGAAAATATGTCCGGCAGAAGAAAGCAAACTAAATACTTACAGGTAAGATTCCACTCTTCCGAAAAAGGATTTGAAGAAGGCTGGTGAATTTGGGCAGTCCTGATTAGAATGTAACGAGTTTGCCAGCCACGGTCGTGGGCATCCTCCACATTTATGAGGTTGTGGCTTCCCTGGGGTATAAGGCAATAATTCCGCCTCGTAAAACCCTAGGTTAATAAAGGAGGAGGAGATGATCGATAGTAAATGGAACATCGACAGTGTTGGCTAAAATTTGGATGCAGAAGACAAGTCTCCAAACCTGAGGAGCAACTTGACTTATGCAAACCCTATATCGGAGGTAAAGGTCCTCAATGATCTTTGGGATGGGTAGTTTGAAACTAATGGTGAATGAATAGGTGTATGCCATAGAAAATCCTTCAACATGATGATGCACACGGTCGACAGGATCAACCGCTCTGACGACTATATCAGAAGAGAAACCACAATCTTTTATAACAATATGAAGAATTTTGGTTGTTATCTTTAACTCGAAATTCTCAACGTGTTCGTAATTGGTTTAGACACAGAGGTCTCCAGAGAAATCGAAGTCTGGGGAGGATTTCAGCAGCAGTAGATTGTAAATCCACTTTTTGGGTTGTAGGAGTAGCGAATTCTTTCCCGTGTCGACGGTTAGAATGATTGTTGTTATTCTCAAGTGAACGAGAAAGAGAAGAGTTTGTAGAAGACATTGTTGAAGGGGTTGATTAAAGGTAAAAAAAAAAGCAGAGTGATTGAAAGAACTTGCAGATGGTATGTTTGCCTTTTGTGAAAATATTTGGCCTCCTATTTATGGTAAAATAATATAACACTTGAGAGATTAAAAGATGCATATCATTATTATCACTGTTCACGACGTTCATGCAATTGGATAGTGCCGTCGTTTCAGAAGCATTGAATGGACGAGACACTTGAAATGACTTGCAAGTTGTTACTTTTCAAAGTTCCCATCAAAACAAGAGGAACATGCACGCCGATGATTCAGATCCAATTCCTGGTTGCACAAAGAGTTGCGACCGGAAAGTGCGAAGACTATATGTATAGAGCAATATTCGTATAAGACAACTGCACGAATTATAGTGAGACACGTGGAGTATAATGCTGAATCAAACCCACGTCCGATTACAACACTCCCGATTTGATATGCATGATATCGGGAGTGACACGAGCAAAGCCGGTATCGGTATTAAATAAGGTTAAGAGTCGTTTGCATCATAACGGATGACCGTTACTAAATACGATCGCACGACTTCCAATAACTTTTTAGTGACATTTATTGAGAGATTGATTGTCCAATTATTACAACATTCATTCTCCTGCATTTATGAGGGTATATTTCTTAGGTTGTGTACTCGTGTAGCTCATGCATAAATAGGGCATATTATTCTATTGTAACCTATCACAATTTACTTACTGATATTCTCTTGATTTCTGTGATTTCATACAAATCACCGTCACTTTTGCTCAAAAGCTATCTGAAGGCTCATGCTAACTATTGCTTAATTTGTCTTGTTATTATTTATCTTAAGTATAATTCTTATTTAATGAAAGATAGAATAATTTCCCTTGGGGATTCCTTTCATTATTCACAATATATATAGTTGTACAAGGTTGATTCCCAATATGGTACGAATACTAACTTACCTTACAAAGGTTGATTCCTAATACAATTAGAATCCTAAGTTACCTTAAATATACATCTATCATAATTACAAAATATACGGAGAATATTCTGAGAATATTCGCTAATACTCCCCCTCAGACGGAGCGGGATGAGGCCGAATGCTAAGGCTGGATCGGAAGTCGGTGAAGAGCTGTTGCGGTAGTCCCTTTGTGAAAATGTCTGCATACTGATAAGAGGAAGGCACGTGTAAAATTTTGACCTGACCACGGGCAACCTTCTCTCGCACAAAGTGGATATCCATCTCAATATGCTTGGTCCGCTAATGTTGGACTGGATTATGAGACATATAGATAGGAGATATGTTGTCACAATAGACTATAGACGCCTTGCGTAATGGACACTGGAGCTCCAAAAGAAGATTTCAGAGCCAACAGATCTCAGCGACGACATTAGCAACTCCGCGATTTTCTGCTTCAAAGACTAACGGATAACGTGGCCGCCGCTTGGCACTATGAGATAAGATTATCCCCAAGAAATACACAAGACTGAGGTGGAGCGACGTGTGTCGGGGTATCCTGCCCAATCTGCATCCGTGTAGGCTAGCAACTTGGTTGGGGCAGAGGTGTATAGATGTAAACCAAAGTCTAGTGTGCCCTTAACATATCTGATAATACGTTTGAGGGCGGCAAAATGGGACTCTCGGGGGTCGTGCATGAACAGACACACCTGCTGAACGGCATATGCAATATTAGGCCTAGTGAATGTAAGATACTGAAGAGCACATGCTAGACTCCGATATAGAGTGGGATCAGAAACTGGCGCACCATCATTGACACTAAGCTTGGATTTTGAGTCCATCGGAGTTTGCATAATTTTATAATTTGCCATCTTGGCCCTGTACACTATCTCTTCTGCATAGTTACGCTGACACATGAACATAGTGGCTATAGATCTTGTCACCGATATACCCAAAAAATAACTTAGCTTGCCCAAGTCAGTGATAGCAAATTCAGTTTTGAGTAGAGCAATGATTTCATTCTTCAACCCGTCAGATGAGGCAGTAAGAACAATGTCATCGACATATAATAGCAAATATGCAGTGCTGCTACCTCGGTGAAAAGTGAAGAGAGATGTATCACACCTGCTACATACAAAACCAATCTGCAGAAGATACTTGGCGAACCGATCATACCAAGCGCAGGGTGCCTGTTTCAATCCATACAATGACTTTCTGAGATGACACACAAACTGCAGAGCTGCCGGATGAACAAATCCAGGAGGGTGATGCATGTACACAGTCTCTTTCAAATCCCCATGAAGAAACGCATTCTTGACATCAAGATGATGAATCGGCCAATGCATGCCCATAGCAATACTGAGAACAGTTCGAATAGTGGCCGGTTTAACAACCGGACTGAATGTTTCACCACAATCAATACCCTCCTGCTAATTAGTGTCATTGGCAACTAGTCTTGCCTTACATCTCTCTAAGTAACCACTGTCTCTGAACTTGTGATGAAATAGCCACATACACCAGATAACATTCACATCAGCTGGTCTAGGTACCAAATTCCAAGTGTTCTGCTTGGTTAAAGCGTTAAATTCCTCGCACATGGCCGCATTCCAATTTGGGTCCAGTTTTGCTAGTTTTGGATTTTTTGGAATGGGTGATAAAGTTTGTGTGGAGAGATTGAATTGAACCTTGGGTTTGAAGATCCCGTGTTGTGCACGAGTCTCCATGCGATGTGAGGGTAGTGGTGGTGGGTCGGGGATGTGAGGTTGCTGGTCCACTGGTTCTGGACCCGGTGGGCGATGTGTCAGTGGTGCGGTGACTCGATTGAAATTTGTAGGGGTGAGCGAGGAGTGGTGGGGTGGTCTTGGGACAGTGGCGAGACTGTCGGAATAGTGGGCTGCTGTTGGTATAGATTTTGGATGACCGGGGACAAACTTGGTTCATCGAGAAAGATGTAATCGGTGGTCTGAAATTTCCGGAGATTTGAAAAAGGAAAGGTTGTCTCGTCAAAGGTGACGTGACGGGAGACGATGATTTTGCGAGTAGCAATGTCATAGCACAAGTAGCCCTAATGATTAGGAGATAGACCAAGGAAGACACATGGAAGAGTGCGAGGGGCAAGTTTGTGGGGTGCAGTGGAGGCTATGTTGGGGTAGCATAAGCATCCAAAAATACGTAGGTGATTATATGATGGCTGCCTACGATATAAGATTTCTGTAGGGGTTTTGTTTTAGAGTGTGCTAGTTGGTAAAATATTTAGAAGGGATTCTACCATTTTGACAGCATAGACCCAAAAAGGCGGTGGTAGACAGGCATGAAACAAAAGTGTGCGGACCATGTTATTAATGGTACGTATAATTCTTTCAGCCTTTCCGTTTTGGGAAGAAGTATAGGGACAAGAAATTGTGAAATGTCGAGTTATTAAATTTACGTCCATTATCACATTGGAATGATTTAATAGGGTTTTCAAATTGTGTCTTAATGAATTTTTGAAACTCAAGGAATTTTGCAAAAACTTCAGATTTGAATTTCAGTGGGTAAATCCAGACAAAATGTGAAAAATCATCCAAGAATACTAGATAGAATTTATGACCCAAAGAGCTAGGAATCGGAGATGTCCACAAATCAGCATGAACAATATCAAATGGAGAAAAAGTAACACTGTTTGATGACATAAAGGAAAGACGAGTATGTTTGCCTAGTGGACAAGAAAAACAGTGTTGGGTAATTTTTCCATTATTACATTGAATACGCTTAGAAGTCCTAAGAAAAGTAAAAACTAGGTCTCCGGGGTGTCCCAGTCTGTTGTGCCAAGTTGAGGGAGAGATCGCCGCAAGGGATAGAGGTGTTTGCGGTCTGACAGCGGAAGATTGAGTGAATGGGTAAAGGTCTCCCACACTATTGCAGCGTGTAAGAATTTTCCCCGTATTGAGTTCTTTCACAGAAAAACCAAAAGGGTCAAATTCGACAGACACAGAATTATTACTAGTGAATTTTCTAACAGAGATTAAGTTTTTAATGATGTTAGGTGTGTATAGGACGTGGTTTAGAGAGAAATGTGGGTGTGGATGTTCGGTGTGTGTGTTACCGTAACCTTCAATTGGAATGCGATGACCATTGCCGACAGTAATAAATTGAGGACACTTTAACCGACGTAGTTGAGATAGGTTACCTGACGACCGGGTGAGGTGAGATTTGAATCCGGTGTCCATGTATCAATTGTCGTCGGGCTATTGAAGGTTCACGGTGGTGTAGGCCTGGCCCAAAGCAGTCGGGGCCAGGCTGTTGTGATGTTGCTGCTGCTGGACTGCAGCCAGGTGGGCTCGTTGTTATCTTGGTTGGCTGCCTGGTGGTCGGGCAGGCCCAAGAGGCCGATCGACCACGGCCTGCCGGAGTTGGGCCTTAGCATTCGTGTTCGCCGCGATTCTTTCTTGGTTGTGCCCCTCTTTGCCGGTTGTTGGTTCCGATTCTGCGGCCTGGCTGCTTTGGTTGCGTTAGCCCTTTCCGCGGCCCTTGCCTTTGTTGTTGCGAACTCTGCCGCGGATCGATTTCTTCTTCTTTGGACTCGCTGCATTTCTTCAGTTCTTCTTTGCCGCAAGTGTTGTCATCCCATCAACGGCTAAGGCCTTTTGATTGTGTTCTTCTTGTTTAGCACGTCTAGTTTCTTCCAACAATAGTTGTGAGCGTGCCTTGTTGAAACTTGGGAGAGGGTCGGCTTGTTGAATCATTGTTGCGAGTGTGTCATATTCACCTTTTGGTAAACCCGCAACAAGTTGAAGCACCATCTTGGTTTCTGAAACAGAAGTCCCGACATTGGATAGTTGATCGGTTATGAGTTTCAGTTACTTACAATATTCGGACATGTTGTTAAAATTCTCGAGGTGGGTATTATTGAATTGCTCTTCCAAATATACGGCCCGAGTATTTTTATTGTCCTGAAAGATTTCTTCTAGCCGGACCCAAAGTTCACGTGCCATAGCACCTGTTTTCATGATAGTGCACAACAGGTCTTTGGAGATAGTGCCATAGATCCATTTTTTTACGATGGCGTCAAGACGACGCCAGATTGAGTCTGTAACATCGGTGGGACGAGGAACAGATTCGTCAATATGATCAAGCACGTTGTATGCACATGCATGAATGTAGAATAGTTCCATCCACATGGAATATTGACAGTCTTCTTGGTCAAGAATTATAGGGATAAAATTCTTGATGTTGTTAACGGCGAATGCCGGATGAAAAGAATATACTGAACGTTGAGAGGGGTTGTCAAGGTGCCATTGGATGAACCGGAATTTGTGTGGGAAGACATGGTTGTCGCCTGCCGAGGGAAGGGAATTTTCTGGTTTGGCCGAGAAAGGAAAGAATTCTGTGAAATCAGACGAAAAATGCTGATTTCGGCCGAGAATGAGGAAGAGAAGGGATTTAGGTTTTAGGCTCTTGATACCATGAAAGATAGAATAATTTTCCTTGGGGATTCCTTTCATTATTCACAATATATGTAGTTGTACAAGGTTGATTCCTAATATGGTACGAATCCTAACTTACCTTACAAAGGTTGATTTCTAATACAATTAGAATCCTAAGTTATCTTAAATATACATCTATCATAATTATAAAATATACGGAGAATATTCTGAGAATATTCGCTAATATTTAACGTGTCACTTGAGATCCACGTGTTCTTGAACACGTATACAAATTCAACTGTATCGTTTTCCAGATAAACACAATTGCAGAAATATTATCCACATATATTTATAGGGGTGGCCAGGCCGCTCGGTCCGGCGGTCGGGCGGACGAGCCAAGGGCCTGGGTCGGTCTAGCCCAGCGGTCGGTCTCAAGCGGGACTTGCTCAGCCTCTCCGATCCCGATCCCGTCGGATTCGGCCTGGGCGGGTCCGGCGGGTTTTTTTTTTTTAAATAACATATGTATAAAAAAAACTCAATAAAAAAGATAAGATAGTGTAATAAAAACATCCCAAGGCTGTTTTTGTGCCTCTTATATTAATAGACATGATTTTTTTTTTGTAATACAAATACAATTGTCTAAAATCTAAATTGCAACTTTGTGGTGTTGTCCAAAAGTTGCAAATTACATAATAAAATTTCAATTAAAAAAATTACATTCTCAAAAAAACCTGTTCTAATTGCTTGATGATTTCCTGTGGTTCTTCGGTTGAAATTGGTATTTGTTGGTCAAATTGATCCACGTCGCTTCCACTACCTTCGGTTAAGATTTCGTTGTAGTTTTCATCTTCTTCTTCGTTGATCTCCGGTTGACCGCACCTTCTCCGCTCCGCCAGATCCAATCTCTCAATAATACCGCAATTTCCAAGTCGCTCTCCGGCTAATGAGTGTCTGTGGTCTCCTATTTGATATCTGCCTGCAGAAAAAGCGCTTTCAGACGCAGTTGATGACGCTTGAATGTTCAAAACATCTCGAGCCATCAATGAAAGTGTCGGAAAGGTCTTCTCATTCTCCCTCCAGTATTTCAGCAAGTCTTCATGTCCATCTTCATTGATAACTTCTTGATACGGTACAGAACCCTGCAAAACAAAAATATCCAACTCGCTAATTTGGTTAGTAGTAGAGGTACGACCGCACATTCTATTTCTGAGGCTTTCAATACTAACCACAGAAACAGCATGTCTTTTGTGAGGTTGTGTTGAAGATGAAGAAGATGGTATAGAAGCCGGCAAGTTACTAGCATTTTCTTGTTGATAAAATCTATATATATTTTTGCATTGGTGTTCTACGCTAGACAACACTTCTTCTTTAGTTTGTTCAATAGGTGGTGGGTGATTTAGATTTTTGGGACTTGGAGGTGGTAGTACTTCTATACAATCGTAAATAGTTTCAATTAGTGATTTAGTACCGTCTATTTTAATAGTAGGATTTAATACAGAACCAATAATATAAATAGAGGGAATAGGAATAAAATATTTTTTTATTTTGACAAATATTTTTTTAATAGTTGCCTTATAAGCTGGGTATTCCATATATTCACTAAGTAATAAAAATATTAGAGTTATATAAAACAACATAGTTGAAATAGTAGGATAATATATACCGGAAAATTTTTTTGTTGCTTGAAAAAATTTCTCTAAAAATACAATAAGTTCTGAAATTTTTACCCAATCACTATCTAAAATCATATCAGCTGGATTTTTATTATGAGAGTTAAAAAATAAAGTTATAGGTATTCTATAGTCATAAGCAACAAGTAGTTGCTCGTATAAAGAATTCCACCTAGTGGATACTTCTTGTGCAATTTTTCTATAAGGTAGTTCACAATCGTGACAAATTTTTTTATATTCTTTTCTACATTGTACTTTATTACTTTTAAAAATAAAGTTTATAGCAAATTGTATTTTACTAAGAATGTCTTCAAAAAGTGATAGACCATCCATTACAATTAAGTTATATATATGGCACGCGCATTTTATATGAAAATGATCTGAAAAAGATGGAGTTAAACTACTTTTTTAAATTGTAATTGCGTAATTGTTAGAAGAAGCGTTATCTAATGTAATAGTCATAATTTTATCGGTTATTCCGTAATAATGGCACACTTGATAAATATTATCTGCAATAGAAGTACCAGTGTGCCTATCATCTATATATCTATACGCTAAAATACGTTTTTGCATAGACCATTTATAATCTATCCAATGACAAGTTACAGTTAAATAATCATGGTTGTTAGTACTACGACCTATATCAGACGTGATAGATACTTTGCCATTAAAATGATATAATGAAAAACGTAAATATTGTTGATATTCATGCGCGAATTTAAATACATCTCTCTTAACAATTGATCTAGGAAAACCGTTAAAAGCAGGATTATATATATCTCTAATGTAATGAATAAAACCGAGATGAAGGAAATGAAAAAGGCAAACCCTCCACAAAGAACTAATTTTGATATTGCTTCCCTATCTCTATGTTTATTGTATTTAGAGCCTACAATTCCCCGCCATAGGGTTAATTTGACCACAGCTTGGTCCACAAGACGGTATGTGGACCTTGTCCCGATGGAGCGGGCGTTTGCGCACCCGATTTTGAAGCCTGGTATTGGGCATACCTAGCTGGATGAGCACTTACTACGTGTCTAATTAAACCCCCGTCCCACCGTGACCTTTTCCAGTTTTAAATTTTAAAACATTTTTACAAATTTTACATATAGCTACTTGATTCTCTACGTCCCTATCAAAAAATGTCCATGCATCTGATTTTAATGGTCGTTTTGCTGGACCTCGTCTCATACTAGGGGGAATAAGAGGTATTTCAGTTGAAGGTGCACTAGTGGGTGCGTTGTCATCAACATTAGTGGGTGTATCATCTAGATCATCGTCTAAATTAAAGTCTTCTTGAGTTCCAGAAAATAGTTCCTCGTCTAAATCTAATGGTATTGTAGGAAAATGTTAAGTATCAACAAAATCATCCTGTGTAGGAATAAGATGACTAGAAGAAGTACCATTGCCTTGGTTGCCCCTACTAGAAGAAGTCTTACCATTACCCTTAAACATACCTCTAATTCCTTTCATTTTAATTATATGCTAACAAATAATTAAAGTAAATGAAATTAAGTGCGCTAAATAAAATAAACAAACAATAATAATTTAATGAAGGAACGAATGTACCAAACGCCGACGTAACGTCGACGTGTAATCGAGAGGTTGAAAATTGAAATTTGCTCGATGGAAGATCCTCAAGCTAGTTGCCAACTTCACTCCCAATTCCCAAATGAATAAATAAAATAGAATATTTAGCAAACAATGTAGACCTGTAGATAGATATATTGAGAGATTAGAGAGATTGTAGGAAGATTTGTGAGAAAGATGAAGAGAAACTGAGTTATTTTTAGTTGAAAAATTGGGTTAAAGTATAAATATAATAACTTATGGGTTAAAAATAAATATTAAGGGGTAGGGGGGTCGGGGGGTTGGGGGAGGAGGGGAGGCCTAAAATGGCCGTTGGCCAACGGCCAAAATCTAAAATGGTCGTTGGTGCAACGGCCATATTTGCAAAGGGGGGACAAAGGGCGAGGTCGGGCTCGGGACGGGCTCGGGGCGGGGTCGTGGCGGGCGGGCCTGGGGCGGGCTCGGGTCTGGCGGGACGAGACATTGTCCCGTCCCGAGTTCGAGTCCCGCTCCCTTTTTTTTTAGCGGGCTCGGGGCGGGCTCTGGGCGGGCTCGGGACGGGGTCGGGCCGTCCCGGCCCACTGGCCACCCTTAGTTTATAGTAAAAATTTGAAGAAGTCTAGTCAATAAATATGAGCTATATTAATTTCGTACCAGGCCCTAAATGTTGAACGACGACAGGTTGTGATGTTCTCTTTGGATTTTGGATTATGTAGTTAGGACATGTAAGGAGATGAGAGTATGATTTGATTGGAGATGAGAGTATGATTCTACAATTTGTATCTGAAACACAATAGTGTTCACACTCTTTTTATTTCATTTAATTTGTCCCAAAACAAATAAAGGAAATATCATATCACCAGCGTCTCTAAAACCAGAAAGGTTGACAATTCAAATGCAAATGTGAAGTGATAGGGGATGAAAATTCGTGTATCCCCTTTTCTGTTTCATATAATTGTTGCATTTATTCAATGAATCTATTTGATTGTAAATGTACATGTAGAGATTTAAAATCAGGTTGACATATTCTTGCTAGAGGCCACGAATTGAGAAGTTAAAAAGGGTTTGTTCGTGTGTTAGTTTTGCATTTTCTACTTTTATGTCTTATTTTAATTTAATAGTCCATGTGGTACAGTTAAGATTATAAGATACAACAATATTTTTTACTCTCTTAATATCGGTATTTAGTCAAATTAACATATAATTGACAGCTTGGTGCATAAAATATATGTCATTAGCAGGGTCTGAGAAAGGCCCGCAACTTAAGGGATGTGATATAAACAATCTACTTTGATACAAATTTAATGATCACTTCGACGACTCTAACCAATAACCTATAGGCTATAAGTTTTTATAGGCTATTTTATGTATATGTATTTTCTAAGCCGGTGAAGATAATTTATTGTAGATGAGTGACGGGAGTCTAACTATCTAAATGTCACAAAAGAGTTACCCCAAAGGATAAAAGGAAAGAAAACTTTAATATTGAAGTTTTTTACATATGCTTGTAAAGCTTATTACATGTGAATTCAAAAATGTTGCGTTAATAACTTTGGATAATGTTATTAAACCAATCAAAAGAATAGATAAAAGAATGTGATAGGCGTAGAGATGAAATTTGGATAGGTAAAGAGAGACAACGGTTATCAATAAAGATTGTGATAGATCGGAAAGTATTTTTTTATGTTTAATTAAAAATTGAAGACAAATATTATTGAGTATAAAATTACTTTTATTAAACGCTATATTCTTAATAAGTAGTTATGATATTTTCCGACATGAATAAAGATTTAATTGGCCTAAAAACAAGATATCCGGTGGCAAATCAAAAAAGAAAAGAAAAGAGGGAATGGAGAAAGGGGGTCCTGCAAAGTGCCAGCTGCATTAAATGAGATTTCAGAAGCTGTTGGGAGAAAGAGTTGCCATGCATTTAACGCTCTCTCTTTCTTTGCTACAGTCCTAATATTAGTATTGTTTTCTTTTTTCTTAATATTCTTTCCATTAATTGGACATGAAGTTTAAAAAATAAATAATTTTTTTTTAATTTTGTGATCTAAACAAGTCAAAAAAATTGTGTAGGCTATAGATCATATCGTTAAGCGTAAAAGTTAAAATTTAAAGTTAAATTACTGTCAAATAATAAAATGTGTCATTCTTTTTAAGACTGATTAAAAAGAAAAATGTATCATATATATTGAGACGGAAAGAGTATAATTTTTTCTTCCAATATAGGAGTATGTATGCACTCAAATCCAATCACTCTGGAGACTGTATTTCTGACAGATGAGACTGTAGAATTGTATTAATATCTCTTGAGATTCTTTTCATTAATACAAAATATATATAGGTGTACAATGTAAAATTCGTATACAACAAGGATCCTAGTTCTACCATAATTACATAACACTAAATATGGTAAATATAGTACAGAGTACACGTGCTAATACACCCCCTCAGTCTGAGCGGGAGGAGGCCAGATGCTTAGACTGGATCTGAAGTCAAGGAAGAACTGTCTAGGAATGTCTTTTGTGAATATATCCGCATACTGATAAGAGGAAGACACATGTAATACTTTGACATGACCGAGAGCAACCTTCTCACGAACAAAGTGGGTGTCCATCTCAATATGCTTGGTTCGTTGATGCTGAATCGGATTATGAGATAGATTTATCACAATAAATCAAAGACGCCTTAAAGAATGTTTCAGAGCCAACAACATTAGCAACACCTATGTACCCTGCTTCTGCACTCGAACGGGATAATATGGCTTGTCTATTGACAGAGCAAGAAATGAGATTATCCCCCAAGAACACACAATAGCCTGAGGTGGATCGTCGCATGTCCGGACAACCTACCCAATCAGCATCCGTATATGATAACAACCTGATCGGTGCTGAGGGGTAGAGATGTAATCCATAATCAAGTGTGCCCATAACGTATCGACTGATGCGTTTAAGGGCAGTAAAATGAGGCTCCCTGGGGCATGCATGAATAAGCATACCTGCTGAACAACATAAGTAATATCAGGTCTGGTGAAAGTAAGGTATTGTAGTGCACCTGCAAGACTCCGGTAGAGAGTGAGATCTGACACTGGATCACCATCCAAAGCACTGAGCTTTGATTTAGAGTCAACTGGAGTAGACATGATCTTGCAATTTGCCATTTTAGCCATGTACACAATCTCCTCTGCAGACTTACGTTGACAAAGAAACATAATGTCTGCAGATTTAGTCACTGAAATTCTAAAAAAATAGCTCAATTTTTCCAAGTCAGTTATAACAAATTCTGTTTTGAGCAATGCAATGATCTCATTTTGGAGAACCATTTTTGTGTCAGAAACTGGTGTCCTCGCGTTAGATAGTTGGTTTGCAATAATTTTTAATTGTTTGCAATACTCGGACATGTTGGTGAAGTTTTCTAGACGTGTGTTGTTGAACTGTTCTTCCAAATACACGGCACGTGTATGTTTGTTATCCTGAAAGATCTCATCCACGTGCCGAGGCATCAGACTTCATAATCGTATGAAGTAGATCTTTTGAGATAGCACCATAAATCCATTGTTTGACAATAGCATCAAGACAACGCCATGTTGTGTCGGGGATATCAAGAGGGCGAGGAACAAACTTATCAATGTGGTCAAGCACGTTGTACGCGCAAGCATGAATATAAAACAGTTCAACCCATGAAGAATATTGATCTCTTCCTTATTAAGAATTATAGGGACAAAATTCTTGATATTTGTGATGGTAAACGCCGGATGGAATGAGGGATTTGAGGAGGGAGGGCGGTCGTCAAAGACAACAGTAGAAGATGCGGAAGCTTTAGGAGTGGTGGGAGCAGACATGGTAGCCACAGACAGGAAAAAGGAGCCGTGAAAGAGAGGAAGAAGAAGGAGACGGTCGACGGAAAAAAATTCCGACGGCGGCGGCTGCAATTGTTTGGAGGAAAGAATTAGGTTTTAAGTTTTAGGTTTTTGATACCATGTGAAATTGTATTAATCTCTCTTGAGGAGTCTTTCTCATTAATACAAAATATATATAGGTGTATAATATGAAATCTTTATATAACAGGAATCTTAATTCTACCATAATTACATAACACTAAATATAATAAATATAGTACAGAGCACACGTGCTAATAGAGACAATGCATTTTCTATAACATGGCTCATCAACTGATGACAAGGGTTTTTCTTCAGGTTTCAATGGTTCAAACTGATGGCCACTGTAGACTTAGCTACAAGGATAACGTAACTAATGGGGCCCGATTGGTTCATTCTGGATGCGGCATTTTATGAGGAATTACTACTACTACACTAGTTTTATTATTTTTTCCGTCTCAAATTATTTATCATTTTTTTATTTATATATTTTTTAAAAATACTTTAATTAGGAGGAATAATTTATAATTTTTCTCTATTTTATGTTTACTTTATATATGTGTAATCTTCATTAATGGCAAATGATAAATGAAAACAAAATTATTAGTATTATATTTAAACTTCTAAAATTATAAATAATCTGAGCCAACTATTTTTAAGTACCACAATAAATAATTTGAGACAAATGGAGTATTATTTACTGTTCCTAGGAAAGAATAACAATGAGATTGATAGGGCTTGGTAGCTGCTAGGAATATAAAGGTCAATTTCAGAGAATTACTCTCGATGTTCTAATTTATATGATACTTTTTATTTTTCGAGAGTTAAATAAGAAAAAAATTGTCGTGATTTATTCCTATGTCCTTTAGATATTTTAATCATTTTAATGTATAGTACTTTTATGTAGTTTTTAAATATGTAAAATATTTTTAAAAAATTTAAAGACTGCATGTCCAAATTCACAGATAAAATAAAAAAAATTAACTTTCAAAATCCAATATGTATCCGATAAATTGAGACGAAAAGAGTATCAAATAGCTAAATTGATGTATTATCACACTTCGATTTTGCCACGTTCGTTTGTCCATGTAACTACAATTTGGAACCACACCTTCTTGCTTCCAACTAATATAATGTCTAGCGCGCTTAGTTTGTTATGCGCAGTCCCATTCCATGGTCAAATTTAACCACATTGAATGTGATTTAATTTAATTATTTTATATTTTCCTGAGAGACTTTCACGATTTTAAATCCGCAATCTTCTTAAAGAAAAAATAACAAAAAGCCCTAGTTTCCCACCTGAATGAGGAAATGTAAACTACTTTCACAAATTCTCTTTGACTTGTACACTTTAGAATTAAGTCAACTTCATTTTCCAACAATTATCCAAGACTTCAACATCATTTGCCAACAATTATCTAAGGCATCAAGTAGAGAGGACAACACTAATAGACTATAATTTGCATTTTATCTTTTTTCCTTTTTCCTGAAAGGTATTATTGTCTGTTGTCAAATAGTGGTGCCATTGGTTGTCACCGACGAAATACAATGATGGTTATAGATATAAGTGAACATAAGGCATATTTATTTCATATATGGAGTATATATATTCTACTGGAAATTTATTTATCCCTTTTGTGGAGTCATATATTAGTAGTGCCCAACTTCCTATATCTAAAAGGTGTGGTGGTGAAGGAATTTAGAACAAACAAACAATATATATATATATATATATATATATGCGCGCGCGCCAGGGAGCAATGATTATATTCTGAATCTTGGGAGCTAGCAATATTGGCTACTCTTTTATATGGTGAAGATTCAAGTTTGGAGCATGTTCATGTGTTTGTACTTTGTACTCTATATGTAGAACTCTTATATTTTTGAGCTTTCCCTTTCCCATTATTTCCATTCCATTGCCTTGTCTTCATCATAAGAGTCTACAAAGAGGGACCATTGAAGTATATATTGGCTCATCCACAGTGTGTACATATTGCATGTGTGAATTAATTAACTCTTTTGTTTAGATACACACATTCATCAAACGCTCATTTCTGTTCACCTTCAGCCAATTCATACCTACAGCTTTCAAACAGCCTATCATATACGTATAGAAATATTGGATCAGAGTTGATTTTTTTTCACTCACTACCTTTATTTATTTACCATTCTGATGAGCTATGTAAGAGAATATATGTTGCCTCCATAGTTTGAATTTGTGTATGCTACTTAAGTCTTAGAAGTTAGAAGTTTCACGTTCATAACACAAAAGACCTTTATTATAAATATCAACAAGATGACTTTGTAACATATTCTACTCGAGGATGAGAGTATTTTTACTTTTCACACGAGTTCTTGGAGAAAAAAGAGGTGCAACACTCGTATGTCTTCTCAAGCTATAACGTATAATTTTCAAATTTACAAGAAACTCCCAAACTATTTCTACATGAATTTATGTTATGTATGTTGGAAATTTGCCTTTGGTGGGGAGGTGCGTCCACCCGTATTTAATGACTTAAACACTAGGGTTCCGCATGTTGGAGGCTTTGTCTCTTCACACGTGCATAATCTACTAAGTGAGTAGATGACCGTAGGGCCAAAGATCGTCAAATTTCGTTAAGAAGTGAAAGAGATATTGGTCCACGAAGTAAGGTGTTTGAGGCATGGAAATATGGTATGGGACAAATCTACCACATCGGTGGGAAAAGGAGGAATTGTTCTCTTTATAAGTCTAAAAATTGGCTAAGGGTTTGGGACCCTAAGGGGTAACTCATGTGTTTGAAGGAGGGAGGACATAGATATGCTTGGGTTCAAGGCTAAGCCCACACGCGCGTCGCCGTCCGCCCATCCGGTCTGGGCTCGGATCATTGGTCGTGGGTCGTGGGCATTGGGCTTTGAGCGACACCGCTCTCACCACTACCGTCGGGCCCTCCGCCAACGACAGGGCCTCCAGGTATGGCAACCAGAACCGTCGGCCAGAGGACCCGCAATAGTCCACTTCCTCCCGTAACAACCGCCGGAGCATGCAGTCCGGCAAAGGCCGCAATAGAAGAAATTCTGGCAACAACGGGGGCGTAAAGGGGAAGTCTCCGCCAGCCAGCAGTGGCAGCAGCCTCCGTAGTGGGCTGCCTACCCGCCGTGACCGCATGGGCCCTACCGTCATGGGCATCCCCTCCTTGCCCGTATACGACATACTCGTGGACTCCACCTCAGAACCGACAGGCCCAACCTGGCATACTTGCCCACATCCACAACAGGCCTACACAGCACAACCCCCTCCCTCCGCCATCAATTTTTGCATCGACTGACATTAAGGTAGTTATGAACACAATGTCATTCAACACTCCAGGCGTAAATTGGTATATGAACACTGGATCTTACATGACGGCATCACAAGGTATTCTCTCGTCTTATTCTAATTTGAGTAAATTAAATGAAAATATTATTGTTGGTAGTGGACAAGGCATTCCCATCCGTGGTTATGGTCATTCCTCCCTTTCCCACCACATCCACCACTAATCTTAAAAAATGTCATTCATGCCTATAAACTCATTAAGAATCTAATATTCGCGCGACATTTCATAACTGACAATTGGGTTTCCCTTGACTTCGATCCTTTTGGTTTTACTGTAAAAGATTTTATGACAAGAAGACGAATAATGAGATGTGACAGCACCGGAAATCTCTACCAAAAATGGTAAAGCCGAACGAAAAATTTGAACCATAGACAACCTCATTCGTGCCCTACTTTCTCGCCTCAATTCCCCATCAATTATGGCATTACGCACTCTCCATGTCCACCTATCTCCTAAACATAATCCCAAACAAGTCTCTAGCTCAACGGTCGCCCACCCAAGTTCTGTTTCGTAGGAACCCCTTCTACCAACACTTGCGTATTTTTCGATGTCTTTGTTACCCTCTCAATCCAACCACTCACAAACTCCAACTTCGGTCTTCCCCATGTGTGTTTCTGGGTTACCCTGCCAATCATCGTGGTTACTCGTGCTATGACTTGTTGAGCCGTAAAATTATTATTTCACGTCATGTCCTATTTGATGAGTCTCAATTCCCATTTGCCTCTCTACACTCGCCACCTCGACATTCCTACTACTTCCTAGATGATTGGCTAAACCCTATTCTAATTCACCATTTACATACTCCGCTTTCCCAGAACCCGCCACCACCTCGGCCAGTCCGGGATAAGCTGACCACCCGGTTATGCCGATGGTGGCCGGAACAGCCCACCTCAGGGTGATTCCGCAACCACCTCTCGGTAAATCGAGGTTCGTCCAGCCAGTACCATCACTCTTGTCCTTCCTCCTCTTCCTAGCAGTCCCACGACAACCTCTCTCTCCCACCCCCTACCCCTTTATGCGTCCCGAGACACACTCTCGAACCATAGAAACCCAGGCCATACATGGAATTCATAAACCTAAATGGATGTTTAACCTTTTCATTTTAGTTGTCCCTTCCCATGTCCCTCGTAACCCGAAGGATGCCTTGTCCGACCCTAATTGGAAAGCCGCAATGATCGACGAATATAATACTCTTATTGATAATAAGACGTGGGACCTAGTACCCCATCCACCTAATGATAACAACATTCATTCTATGTGGATATTTAGACATAAAATAAATCTGATGGTTCTTTTGATAGGTACAAGGCTCATCTTGTAGGTGATGGTAGGTCTCAACATGTAGGAGTGGACTGTGATAAAACGTTTAGCCCAATCATAAATCTCACAACCATCCGGACCGTCCTCAGCATTGCCATATCCAAGTCTTTGCACATTCATCAGTTTGATGTCAAAAATGCCTCTTACATAAGGATCTTCATGAAATGGTATATATGTATCAGTCTATGGGTTTCAGGAATCCTACGGATTATGTGTGTCTATTGCGGAAATTGCTCTATGGACCGAAACAGGCTACTCGAGCATGGTACCAGCGGTTCACCGATTATGTTTCCTCTATCAGTTTTTCACACAGCAGATCCGATCATTCACTGTTCATCTACAACAATAGTACATATATGGCTTACCTATTATTACATCTTGATGACATCATCCTCACCACATCATCTGATGCTCTCCACTGGTCCATTATGTCTCTCATTTTCTCTAAGTTGCTATGAAATATATGGGCCCACTGAGTCATTTCTTGGGCATCTCTGTCACTCGACATTCTGGTGGCTTATTTCTATGTCAGAAGAAGTGCGCTGAAGAGATCCTTGACCGTGCAGGTATGACATCTTTCAAATCATCCCATACGTTTATAGACACCAATTCCAAGCTCAACGCTGATTCTGTCCCTTCATATTCAGACCCAACTCACTATCGTAGACTGATCGGGGCCCTACAGTACCTCAGATTTACGAGACCAGAGATATCCTATGTCGTGCCACAGATCTGCTTGAACATGTACAGTCCGACGGAAGCACACATGTATGCCCTCAAACGTATTTTACGATACGTCCAAGGTATAATTCACTTCGGATTACATCTATACATGTCTTCGCTCACTGGTCTCATTGCCTATCCTGATGCTGACTGGGGTGGATGTTCTGACACCCGACGCTCCACGTCTGGTTACTGCATTTTCCTTGGAGATAACCTATTATCTTGGTCTTCCAAAAGACAACCTACACTATTCCGATCCAGTGCAGAAGCAGAATACAGAGGTGTTGCCAACGTCGTCTCTGAGTCTTGTTGGATTCGTAACCTTCTACTTGAGCTTCACTGCCTGATTAAAAAGGCAATATTGATCTACTGCGATAATATTAGTGCGATATATCTTTCCGGCAATCTATCCAACATCAGTGCACTAAGCACATTGAGATGGACATTTATTTCGTTCGCAAAAAAAGTGGCTCATGGTCAAGTTCGTGTCCTTCATGTTCCTTCCACATATCAGATTGCCGACATCTTCACCAAAGGATTTCCGTGCATACTATTTGATGATTTTTGAGCCAGTCTCAGAGTTCGAGAACCTCCCGCTTCGACTGCGGGGGTGTAATAGAATATTTCCCAATATTCTTTAATAAATTGTATATCTCCTATTTTAGGTAGAATTATAATCCTTTTATAATTAGGCTAATTAATTACCTAGTTTGTATTAAAGTAAATATTTTTATAACCTTATATATATTATAAATCATTTATCAATAAAATCAGAGAACATATTGCTTTAGTAACCATTCAATTCACAAGAAATGAATTAATTAGTAAGACTTAAGGTCAAATATAATCAAGACCTATATGGTTCAAAACTCTAGAAAATGTCTCATAAATGGTTGAGATGATCTTAAGGTCAAAATAGAGCCCAAACATGTTTCTGGCTGATTATTAATGAGAAAAAGCTAAAGATTGTCCGCAGCAACTGTTGAATATTTGAATCCATTAAGTATAATTTTCAAGTCTCTGGTCATCCTTCCAAGTTCCAATAGAAGAGGGTGCATCAATTTTGTGTAGACTTTAGAGTTTAGACGATGCAAGTTGAACCTCTTGCCAATAGAAATCAATGAGAAGTGTCAATGTGTAGGGAACGTTATATATTTATACTAAGTACTTCAATTGTTGATTTTAATTTATATGACACAATTTAATTTGACAAGATCTTAAATATGTCATAATATTTATGTAACTATTAGACTATTAATTGAAACTTTTAGTCTTGAGCATATTAATCATTTGTGCTGAAAAAGCTTTATCACTAAAGGTAAAATGTGAAGTTTAAAATTAGATTAAATTAATTCGTTTAAATTAACTTATTTTCAAATTATACGAACATGGGTACAGTAGTTTGGTAATAATATTAACGTGAGAAGAAATACCCCCTCCGGTCCATATTAAGTAAAAATATATTTTTATTTTAGCAAAAAAATCACGTGGCAGACAAGTGTATTCTGGGGTAGCAAATGGACAGGTTGGGTCATATTTGGGCGGTCCAAAACGGGTTATGTTACTAAATGGATCATGACCCAATCCGTCCAAAGTTTACTTGGATCAAAACGGATTGAGTCAAGATGGGTCAAATAACGGATTATAACCCAACCCGCCCAAGTTTAATTTGCTTGAATTAAAAAAAAAATAGGGCACTGCCCTTTGCTTGAATTAATCATGTTACTTGTTCCTAATTTATTTCTTTTAAAGAAAAACATTTTTTGGTTTCCACCGGGCAAGCATGAAATTTGGTAGTAAAAGTAGAAGTGAAAGCGGTAAAAAAAGTTGAATCTGCACCAACACCTATAGGTGGAACTCCAAATATAATTGTTTGAATTCTAGCATGTTGTCACTCTAGTATTTTATTTTGTTACACTTGTATTGTATTGTTCAGAGTTTGCACAAATTTCTGTTTAAGTTTAGTTTGCATAAAGTAGTTACTTTATTTCTCTGAGTATATGTATTGTATAAATTGCTTCTGCTATATTTCACAACTACAAATATCAAAGGCATCATTATATAAAAGCCAAAAATAATGTAGCTCTTTGTTGAAGATGAAACATACGGTTAGAAACTTCGGCTACTTCACAGGTTGATTTTGTGACCGCCAAATAACCCAAATTGACCCGACAAAAAGTTCCATTGACACAATCCATTCAAATCCGGGAGTATTGGGCGGGTTACACATTGTTAGGACGAATTTGCCACCTCTAGGGTATTCCACCCCTAGCCAAGTTTGGAGGTAATATTTAAGACTATTAATAATTTAAGTGTGTAACTATAATTAATATCAAGTTGAGAATTGTTATTAGATATTTGCCTTTAGGATATTGATCAATGAACAAAATATCCACTTCATTTTTCGAAATACATAAGAAAAGGAAATAAAATCACTTTAATCATACATAAATCTTTGGAAAAGCAAAACCGACATGCACTTTTTACATTAGAAAAAGGACCTATTTGGTGGGAAATTATGGGGCCAAAAAAGCCAAGAATTTCATACCAGGAAGAAAGAAAGCATGGGAATGGGGTTGGCGTGGATGGCTTGAGAAGCATTACTTTTTGGAACTTCTCCAAAAAAAAAATCTTGTATAACCAAATTAATTTTATATTTGACATTCATACTAATTTAAATTCTCGTTACGCAAAATTCACTAAAGATAGAAGCGCTCGAATTTTCATTTGTAGGACTCAAATTTAAGAACTTTAATTAAGAAGGTAAAGATCTCTATCTATATCGCGGAAATTTCTATTCATTTGTTTCACAAAATAAATATATCTTTGAATGATACATCACACTATCCAACATTTTTATGTAATTTCTGTCTTTCCAAACCTGCCTCACATGCAACTTGGCTCCACATATCTTTGAAATTATAGAGTATTTGTTTTAAAGGGAAAAAATACTACTACTACTCGTAGTATTTAGTACTCCACTGTAGTGGTACTACATTAGTATGCCCAATGGATCATATAAAGCTCCAATATTAGCTGTTAATTAGTTCAGCAAACGGGGCCCATTTATTAAGGCTCTCATGTCATGTGCTCTTTGAGTATGGCGGAAACACCGCCCACCCGGCTACCTCCCTCATCCTACACAATCCTTCTTCTATCCTTTTTTTTTTCCAATAATAATGCAAGAATTAACGTCGGCGAATTTAGTAAAGGAATTGTTATGCCGTAAATAAATAATCAAGTATATGAATTATTAAGTGGTGAATAAGTAGTGAAGTATATGGACTGTTATACAGTGAATAAATAATCAAGTATATGAATTGTTATATAAGAATTGCCACCTTTTTTTCTCCTTAGATACTCATATATACGTATTATTAACGTGCATTTTTATTTCATATTCTATTTTATATAAGTTACTATGTTACTATTAGAATTAGAAGATTCTCGCACCAATAATCAGTAGAAAATTTGTGTTATAAAATATAATTTTTCGCTTTATTTCCACCGAACCAATCACTGGAAAATCGCATGGTAGCAAACAGGTTTCCGTTGAAACACTGGGAAACATTATAAATTTTTTCATGTGAAAAAATACTAAGTACTATTTTTTCTGATTCAATCAAAAAAATTATGGAAATAATCACTGGACATTTTTCGGTGGGAAAATAATAACTTTTTAGTAGTGTGTAGATTCCCGTATGAATTACACATAAATAAATAATAAATTTTTGGCTTCCTATATTAATTAAGCTCCGTATTAGAAATTATGTGGAGTTTAAAATTGAAAACATGCGATGTATTAGTTATAGGGGGATTACATTTGTGATGCAAGATTTTTTATAATGAAAACCGAATGTTGTATAATCCTGCTAATTTATATAAAGATTAATTTTTCATATTAAAACTAAAAGAAATAATCTCCTTGATTATTATATATACAATTTACAATTTTCCATAATAGAAAAATCTTATTCCTATTCTACTTCTAAAACCTTTTCTACTTGTACAATAACTATACAATTATGGTAAGCGTACAATTCTAATTACAACAAAACTTTACCTAAAATAAGCCACTAAACTGTGATATACACAGTATGTATACACTGTGTATATCACGGGTTTAATAGCCCAATTTTTTGAAGTCAGCCCGTGATATACACGGTGAATATTCTGTGTATATCACGGGTATCTATCACACCCCCGCAGTCATAGTAGGCGGTCTTCGTACGCTGAGACTGTCCCTAAAATCTTCAAAAAGAACCGAGGGAAGACCCTTAGTAGAGATGTCTGCAATTTGATACATGGAAGGGATATGGCAGACGCGTATTTGTCCACGAGCTACCTTTTTGCGAACAAAGTGAATATCCATCTCGATGTGTTTAGTGCGCTGGTGTTGAACCGGATTACCAGAAAGGTAGATGACACTAATATTATCATAATAAACCAAGGTAGCTTTCTGAATAGGACAATGAAGCTCTAAAAGAAGATTACGTAACCAACATGATTCAGAGACCACATTGGTCACCCCTCGATACTCGGCCACTACACTAGAGCGTGATAAGGTAGATTGACGCTTCGCAGACCATGAGACCAAGTTATTACCAAGAAACATACAATAGCCGGACGTAGAACGTCTGGTATCTGGACAACTACCCCAATCAACATCTGTATACGAGACAAGTGTAGACGTCGATGAAGGATATAAATGTAAGTCATAGTCAAGTGTTCCCTGGATGTATCGAATAATGCGTTTGAGCGCATTCATGTGCTCAACCCTGGGATCGTGCATAAACAAGCACACCTAATGTACGGCATACGTAATATCTGGTCTCGTGAAAGTAAGATACTGAAGAGCCCCGGCAAGACTGCGATAGCGGGTCGGATCCTCGTAAGGTGAGTCAGCCGCAGCACCCAGCTTGGGTTTAGTGTCAACGGGAGTGGAAGTAGACTTGCACGAGGACATTCTAGCGCGCTCAATAATCTCAGCTGCATACTTCCGTTGTGATCAGAATAACCCACATGCATGATGAGAAACAGCAATCCCCAAAAAATAACTCAAGGGCCCCAAGTCTTTCATAGAAAACTTAGAACTGAGCATGGTCATGGTAGACTTGCGCAAAGCATCAGTAGAGGCAGTCAAGATAATATCATCCACATATAATATAATATAAGTCAGTGAAGTACCACGATGATATATGAACAATGAATTATCAGACATGTTGTGTGAAAACCAAATAGACGAAACATAGTCTGCAAATCTCTTATACCAAGCTCGTGGATCCTGCTTAAGCCCATACAAGGACTTTTTCAATAAACAGACATGATGATGATATTTGGGGTCTCGAAAATCCAAGGGTTGATGCATGTAAACAGTCTCCTTAATATCACCATGTAAGAAAGCATTTTTCACATCTAACTGATGAATGAGTCATGCTTTGGAAAGAGCCGTACTGAGAACAGTACAGATGGTAGCCGATTTGACCACCGGACTAAAAGTCTCACCACAATCTACGCCAACTTATTGAGTTTTGCCATCACCTTCAAGACGAGTCTTATGCCTCGCAAAAGAACCGTCAGCATTATCCTTATGAGTAAAAATCCACATAGACCGTATAATATTAACACCAGAAGGACGAGGGACCAACTCCCACGTCTTATTTGCAATAAGAGCAGCATATTCGTCGGTCATAGCCAATTTCTAATTCGGGTCATTTAAGGCGGACACCAGATTATGGGGTAGGTGGATTTAAGAACATTAGAATTTAAATTAAAATGTCTTTTGGTTTAAAAATACCCCATTGACTACGAGTGACCGGTCTGTGACTCGGGGAAGAACTGGGTGCATTTTGGGAAATATCGGGACAAGTGACAGACGGGCCAGCATGCAGTGGGCCTGATGGCCCAATACTGGAACTGGGACCGACGTCGGATATAGAAACTGGGCAGAACTCGGCTGGAGAGGCGGCCTAGTTGCTAGACCCATTACGGGAGATGGCGACGGTACTGGAGAACCATCGGGCAGTGGGCTCGCTGGCGGATATTGGGTGCAGGACATGTCCGATAAGTGGTGGATAATATACGGGGAGACATCGTCATCTAAAAAATTATATGAACTAGGCCCATGACTATTTACCTTTGCAAACGGAAATTGAGTTTCATCAAAAATAACATGGCGACTAATCATGATTTTATTAGATGATAAATCAAAACACTTGCAACCACGATGATTAGAGGGATAACCAAAAAACACACAAGGAGTAGAACGGGCTTGAAGTTTGTTAATTGTAGTTGACGGAAAGAGCGGATAACATAAGCACCCAAAGACCCTAAGATGTGAATACGAATGAGTCTTATTATATAAGATTTGAAGAGGCGATGAATATGCCAAACCTTTGGTAGGAAGTATGTTAAGAAGATAAGTAGTCATTTGTAGAGCATGATGCCAAAAAGAAGAGGGTGCGGAAGCATGGACCAATAAAGTTTGGACAATATTATTAAAGGTACGGATTTTTCGTTCGACTTTACCATTTTGTGAAGACGTATGAGGACAAGAAAAATGAAAAATAATGTCATTAGTTGCGCGAGAATCCCAAAACATCCCATTATCATATTCCTTGTCATTATCACATTGAATATTCTTTATTTCGCGTTCGAATTGGGTACGGACGAATGCTCTAAATTTTAAGAAGGTGGAAAATACTTGAGATGTTTTCGCTAACGGAAAAGTCCATAAAAAAGTAGAATAATCATCCAAAAATAGAACATAATAACGATGGCTCATAGAATTTAAAACGAGATATGTCCATAAATCGCTACGAATAATATCAAATGGCATTAAAGTACGAGAAGTAGATGCTAAAAATAGTAATCTAACATGTTTTTCTAAAGGACAGGATTGAAAAATTGGAGTATTACTCGTACCCTTACAAGAAATAAAATTATTATTATGTAAGGAAGAAATAATAGATGACCCATGGTGACCCAAACGTGCATGCCATAAGGAAGGAGCTAGAGCTGCAAAAGTAGACGGCAAAGCTTGACTCGAGAGACCGGATGTGGGAGTGATAGGATAAAGATCTCCTCTACTATCACATCTCATGAGAGGAATCCCCGTCTTGAAATCCTTCACAGAAAATCCAAAAGGATCAAAATCAACAGAAACCCAATTATCAGTGGTGAATCTACGAACAGACACAAAAATTTTAATTAAGTTAGGGGCATGAAGGGCATTTTTCAAGACAAGTGGTGGATGGGAAGGAGATAAAGTTTTATGATTGTAACCACGAATTGGAATCGAATTGTCATTACCAATAATTATGCAATAATTAGTGCTCAAATTGGAATAAGACGAGAAAGTACCTTGATCGGACGTCATGTGAGAGGTAGCTTTGGTGTCCATATATCAATTTGCGTCCGGGGGATTCAACCCAAGTGTGTGCATCGCAGTTTCAATATCGGTATGGGTGCGGCCCGCTGCACGGTGGGCTTGCGAAGGCCGAGGCCCAAGCACACTTGCTTGCTGCCCCAGCCCAGAACCTGTTCTCGGGAACCACTGTGGTTGGGCAGAATTGGGCCTGGAAGCTGAAGCCGAAAATTGGGCCCAATGCGGATGTTGGGCATACAACGAAAAATAGGGGTTGTTGGGCCCAATCCCATTGGCCTAGTACCACGGCCATGGGCCCAAGCCCATTGGCCTAGTACCACGGCCATGGGCCCAAGCCCATTGGCATAGTACCACGGCCATGGGCCCCAGGTCTGTGGCCTAGTACCACGGCCATGGGCCCCAGGTCTGTGGCCAGTTGGCTTGCGGCCCACTGCCTCGAGGGCCATTGCCACCCCCATTATTTTCTCCTCGGTTTCCGCCACGGTTTTTGCCATTATTTTTGCGATTCTGATCCTTTTTGCCGCCACCGTTGTTGTAGTTTTGGCCGGAATTGTTTGAGACGGATGGAAAAAAGTTGGACTCGGTCACCATGACGACATAAGGGGCCCTTGTGGCCGCTTACTTAGCCAAGCTGGCTTCTTCGAGCGTGAGCATGGAACGGGCGTGATAAAACTGCGGAAGAGGACTTCTCTGACGAAGAAGCGTACTGACGCCACTATAGGCCTCAGAGAGGCCTGCAAATATCTGAAGAACAAGGCAATCGTTGGTAATGGGCGCACCAACGTTGCGGAGTTGATCCGTCAATTCTTTCAACCTTTTGCAGTATGCTGAAACGTTGGGGAAGTCTAACATATTGACATGGGAGAATTCCTGCTCAAGGGTAACAACACGAGAATTTTGATTATCTTGAAATATATCACGCACTCTATTCCAAGCATCCATCGTCATAGCGTCTGGTTCGATAATCGTTTGCAACAGGTCAGTAGATATAGTGGAGTAAATCCATTGAAGAACGGTAGCATCAAGAGTCGTCCATAATTGAGGATCATCCTAGGGTATAGGGACCCCCGTATCCGCATGAGTCGCGGGGATAATATGATGGAGGACTTGATGCTAGCGTGCGTGAACTTTGAACAGTTCGGCCCACGTCGCGTATTAGACGTTTTCTATTTCAATAATGATAGGGATGTGATTTTTGATGTTAGAAACAGTAAGGGCAGGGTGAAACGTGCTCTTAGCCATAATAGCAACGAACAACGTGATGAAGGGATTTGGAAGAAAAATTGGAAAGAGAAACTGCAATATCGGCACGGAAACCGAGAATAAGGGCTCGGAAACCGATGCTTGTCGGCCGGAATTTGGAGAGAAAATATAAGACCTATACTTCTGATACCATAAAAGAAATAATCCCCTTGATTGTTTTCATAAATGAAAGAGTATATATACAATTTACAATTTTCCATAATAGAAAAATTATATTCCTATTCAACTCCTAAAACCTTATTATATTTGTACAATAACTATACAATTATGGTAAGTATACAATTCTAATTACAACAAAACTTTACCTAAAATAAGTCACTAAACCGTGATATACACGGTATGTATACACCGTGTATATCAGGGGTTTAATAGCCCAATTTTCTGAAGTCAACCCATGATATACACGGTGTATATTCCGTGTATATCACGGGTATCTATCAAAAACCAAACAATTTCTAGATATTGCTCATCTGAGATGTAAGGAAATCTAGAATTTATAAGAATTTTCAAATAACTTTACGTAAATCAACTGGCACACATTTGTAAATCTTGATCACTGAACAAATAATCCTCCAATTATTTGTCATATGAGTTTATAAGTTATGCTATTTTTTTTTTCCCTTTTATGCTGTGGCGTTCCATCTATACTCTATCTATAGTCAGATCGGCTAAAGGTTATTGCATAAAATGAGTAACCATTAAAAAGGTGGCAAGGAGTTCCCCATAGTATACCCTTCCCGTTCTCTTTTACTAGTTCCGTAGTATTGATTTTGCATGTTTTTTAAGAAATTATTTATTAAATATTTATTTTATTAAGTTATTCATATTAATTATGTTTTGATAATTTAAATGTATCTACAAGTATTCTAATAAGATGGGGAATTAATTACTTAGTGATAAAAGTATAACTATAAAAATAAACAATTAAATCTCTATTGATTGATTAAAATGAACAATTTATAAGAAAAAGGTACTTTTAATATACTGAACTAGTAAATAAGAACGGAATAAGTATTTAATTAGGCTTTGATCAAACTTCTCACATGGCTGATATTTTAAAATCTTTAATTGTCAGAAGAGTGCAAGAAAATTCTTAAAGTGTGTCCTCATAATGTGAGCTTTGTCAAATTCCGAGATATTATAATTTAGAAAGGCTAAAGTCCCACGTAGATATGATTAAATTCTTTTTGTTTTCTTTTTTGGTTTATTGGCGTAATTAAATACACATGAGACAAAAAAAAAAGTCATTATATTGTATATATCGTATCTAAACAAATTAGACCATAAAAGTTTCTCCAAAAGATTATCCCAACACATGATTGGTATGTGGGGCTAGCAAATTTGTATCCAAAAAGAGAAAGAAGGGCCTTGATAATGCTTAAATAGGGTAAACCAGAAATATAATATATATATGAATCATCTCCATACTTTTTGGAAGCAAATAAGAATGGGAGAAAATATACATATTACAAACTGGTAAAAAAAGTCAAGATGATACTTTGCCATTCTTTCTCCATACAGGACTCAGTAGTACTCAGAATAATTAAAAAATGAAGTCTGGTTGGAAATCTAGGCTTACATTTAATTGGATTTATTGAAGTGAGGTAGTCAGTCCATGCATGGCGGCTGAACCTGAGATCGTAGAAGCTACGACTATGGCTGCATCTAAACATAGAAAGAAATAATAAAAAAAAAAGATTATGCACACTGATAATGTAAAAATATTATACAATATATTAGTATAATTTAACCAATCACTACAAGGTTATCCTTTATTTTCCAGGTTTTCATATCATTATATACAGGTCATTTTAACGGATAATATAAAAAATTTACTCATTGCATTATTAATACATAAACTTAATAAGGAAAAGGAGGGTGGGAAATGTTAAAGGGGTCGCTTGGTCTAAAAATAAGACTATTTAGTACTTATAACTTCACCTTCTTTATGAAATAGATAATATCAAAATTTTCATATAAAATGCATTTATATTAGCTAATACTCTCAATAACCAAACGACGGATAAATGCAACCAAATCCCCGGCTATGGAGTCGTTTGATTGTTCGATTTATACTAAAATTTTGAAATTATCTATCATAGATTCATATATAGAAGGTGGATTATAATACCGAAATTATATTGGGGACAATGTTATTTTGAACCACAAGTTTAGTTTAATAAACTATATTTCAAATTTTATACTGAAATAACTCCTTAATCGACTCATTAACCAAATAGTCCCCAAGTGGTAAAACTCTCTGATGCAATAAATGGAGTAGGTCCTTTACCAACTTTGAGGCTATTGTGTTTAGAGCTGTTATATCAGTGTGTATGATTGCGTCTCTCATTCTTAATTATTTGAATTGAATAAGACCTGCATCAATCAAGTATATATGCACAACTTGTCAAAGTATTTATTATGAAAAGGTATCTAAGAATTATCCAGACACCCACTGACTTTGTCATCAATTTTTTTCTTTTCATATTTGCCAGTCTAACATAAACTTCAGTATAGTTTGACAAAATCTTGACCTTCTAAGTATATTATTTAAAAAAATGTTGATTATTCTATAATCATTTTCAAATTAATATCTTTTCAGAACCATTAATTACTTGTTCTTGTTCTAGTATAAGTTAGCTCGTCAATTCGTTCCACTCCGTCAGTCTCAAATTATTTGTTACCTTTTTGTTTTACCCATCTCTTAAGAAATAGTATTAATTATATTGCATATTTGACCTACTTTATCTTTATTTATGGCTAAGTTATAATCTTTTTTTATTAAATATTTACTCTATTTATGTATCATCGTCATTAATGACAAAAATTTTACCAAGAGTAAAATACAGAAAAAAATTAATTATACATTAAACTTTTAAAACGATAAATAACTTGATACAATCATTTTTAATAAGCATTACAAATAATTTGAGACGGAGGAGGTAAGTTCTTAGTCAAATTACTATCAATCTTTTGTCGACGTGTATCACAATTGTGGGGTACTAGTACTAAGCATATCTAGTTTCTGAAAGATTTTCATATTCTCTTTACTAAGAAAACACCGCCTTCGGATTAAAAAACTGATTCTTAAACTTACAGAAATAAATCCATAGTAATAAATTTTTTACAATCCAAAAACAACTCAGAAATAGGTTTTCACATTAACAAACAAAAAGGAACACTTCCACAAACTTTTTCAAGAATTGCATTCTATAAACTTTTTTACTCAAAATAGTTCGCCAAAAACCATACCAAATTTAAATTTAATGCCATCTTAAGAAATTTTATATATCGTGCTTACATTGTTATTCTTTTTTACTTTATTAACAGGCAAGGTGTGGTATAAATTCGCCAAAAAAATATAATAGGGAAGGCCTTGGTATCGGTGATCATGAGATTATTGGGGAACATTTAGTTTCATAGATTATTATAAAGGTTATTGTAATTATATGACCGTTTTTACAGAAAAATTAGCAAAAAATTAACACACATGCCTGTCAATAAAACACAAGCGTTGTAAAGTTATGGTAAAGAAATGGATTTTGGGCCTAACTCAACCCTAAAAACTAGCTTATAGGGTGAGGATTGTCCAATTACATATGAGGAGTCCATGTTCCCATTCCATTTCAGATGTGGAACTCTTAACACTCTTCCGTACGCCCAGACCTCGTTAACTGGAGCGTGGACAATATAATTTGGGGGCTCAACATCGGTGAATAAAGAATTGGAATGAGTCTGGCTTTGATACCATGTAAAGAAATGAATCTTAGGCCTAACTCAACCCCAAAAATTAGCTTATAGGGTGAGGATTGTCCAAATTCATATAAGGAATTCATGTTTTCATTCTATTTTCGATGTGAAACTCTTAACGGTTACTTTTTTATTCAGATTGTAAGTGGAGATAGGAATTTTTTTTTCTCAATTATTGGAATTAAAATTCGTGTAATATAATCCAATTTATGCTTTTCCCATGAAGTTATCCCGTCCTCTATGGGACACCCTGACTAAGGTCGAAAAAGCAATTTGCATATCTCTCTCCTACTGTATACCTACCAATAATGTGTCGCATATGTCAAAGATGAACCTGTCCATTGTCACATTTCACCACAAACATTGTCAAAGAACTGAATTTTGCAGTTTAGGTGAAAAATAGTGCATTGGTGTATAATGAAAAGCTCAATTATTGTCAATGATTTTTCTCTTTTAGCATGTGAAAAAGTCAAAGGGACAATGTACAAATGGTCCTACGTTTGATTTTCTATATTATGAATGTTTACTCAAAATTTAACTCCAATCGTGAGAGGGACCCTACCTTACAATCATTCATTTCTTTCTGCGTAAAAGATAATAATTCTAATATTGCATACTTTGTTTGCTTTGACACGTTAGTTTATGAATAGGAAATAAACAAAATTTTATTGTTTACTTTTAATTAGTGGTTGTCCTTTTTTAAGAGAGTACAAACACTTCTTGTCCAAGCCTAATTAGACCTTTTAGAAACAATAGAAGAAATGATTTCAAGTGTGATTTGATCAATCATCAATCCATATTAATGGCTTTCGTACAAAAAAAAAAATTAAAATTTCATATTTGGACAACAAACAAATCATTATGGGCCAGAATGCATATTAGAGTTTTGTGGGGACAGCTTAGAAAAGGTCTTTTTAACTTGTTCATGGACCCATTTGGTTTAGCAATTGAAGTTTGTTGAACTTAATAGCCCACTTCAGTTCTTCATGCTCGAGTACCTCATTATAATCTCTCAAGTACTATGACATGTTAAAAATAAAATTAAACATGGAAAAACTGATTAAGGGAAACAAATCGACAATTTCAATATTGTGCTTAAGCTAATATTATTTAACTGTGTGAATCATCTCATCTTAAGGTTAAACCTTTTAAAAATAAAACACTTTCGTCTAGTATTTTAGGTTTATAGTAGCCTTTGAAATTTCACGTCTTGTCATGAATATATGTTTTTGAGCAATGGTACAAAAACTTGAAAGTAAGACATTTGCTTGCTTTTCTACTAAGTTGAATTGTATGCATTGCCTTGTAAACTTTAAAAGGTTAAAAGGAAGACAATTTGGGTTTACAACACTTCTAATGCTTCATTTAAAACTTCTTTTTAGGGACCATTTTTTAATCGATAGCACTGTCTTTTCTGCGTAAGATTTCATATTTGTTGCATTGTATTCAGGTAGATGGCAATAAAGAGTTGGTATGAAGAAAAAGTGTGTGGGTCAATATAGGAAAGTAGTTGTCTGATCTACAGGCCCAAGAAGCCCAACCTTGACATATTATTTGCAAATCAATAGTTGATTTAAATTTTGATATATCATTTCAACTTCAACTCGAAATAAAAAATTTGAAGTTGAATAGTTTAAGAGTATTTCAAGTGAAAATAATGACTTTTATTCACAAACTTTAACAAATTTTTTTAAATGAAATGTATATCTGAGTACAATTTCAACTTCTAAATATATTTTTTTTGGTTTCAACTTCAACTATCGTTTTTCTATTTCGACCAAATATTGTGCAAACCCCTACATGTTTCTCACATTGGGTTTAAAATGACCTTCAAATAGGTTTTAAATGTTTTTTGGATCATTTCATCAAGGATTATTTTATTTACACTCTATTGCGTTATTTGAGGCAACTCTTTAAATTGGAATTTTATATTATACAGCAGCCTAATAGATCCCACAACGACAAAATTCAACCTAATCTTTATTTTTAGTTTTTATATATTTTAGCTAGTATACAGTGTATCATTAATGTCTAATTGTATATCTACACTGATTATACACTTGTTTATATTGAGTATACATCTACGATGGTTACTAACTATTACAGCTAGACGAATTAATAAAAATGTTGAGATCCCTTTTAAATGTTGTCTCCATTAATCCTATAAATTATGCTTTCCCTTGAAAAGTAGCTGCTGTAAATTACATTTTTACTTTTTTGCAAACAAATTCAGCTCAATGGGTTAACAGTGAAAAATGTGATAGTAGTTTGAAAAAAGACCATTTGTGCAAGTGTTCCTCATGGAAATAAACAATAATCAAACGAATAATATGTGCACAAGTGAAAGATCTAACAATGGCTTTATAGAAAAAATTTAATAAACTAGAGAGAGGAAGTAGGAAACTTTACTCAATAACTCAAAAAAACTCTTGTATTTTTCTACAAAGACCTACCTCACCCCTATTTATAATACTAGAAATTCAACACATACTAGGACTAGAAAATCTATTCCTATATGACTTTGATAAATAAATCGTAACGAGAATTGAATTAAATAAACTATCAAATATCAAATTCTAATTAACTTTAAATTATTAATTTTAGTTTAATTCTGAAAGAAAAATAATCCCTTGATTATTTTCATTAATTGAAAGGCTATATATACAAGTTACATAAATGGAGAATCCTATTTTTATTCTATTCCTAAAACCTTATTCTATACATTTATGATAATACACTAATTCTGGTAATACAATACTAATTATATTACAACCTTACCTAAACTATGATACTTAAATATTTACCATAAATTACACATAATAATCAACAACAAATTCCAACATAGCCTCCCTTAAATCAAAATCTCCAAACTTGAGTGTGATGAACAATATCATATCCTATATAAGTCAACCATTGTAGACTCTAGAACAATTTCCTGAAATATGTAGCATCGACAAAATCGCGGGTGCCATCTTTAGTCAGCTTCAGTTTCTCTTCAACATGATTCAAAGTTAATTTGAACTTCTCCATGTTAAACATCTTTAAAATATCATCATCATATTCTTTCTTCTTGTTGTACCATTCAATAGCTAGTCTTGATTTAAAATCATTTGTTTCTCCAACTAATTTGTACTTGACCTTGCGTGTTCATTCAACTTCAATTCGCCTTTTTGTATGTGATAGAATAGTATCGTCAACTAATAATTTTTCATGCTCCTCAAAACATACAATCTCGATTAATGGCTCGAAATTGATTGCATCTTCAATATTCATACACTTTAATAATGTATCTGGACCCTTGATTATTTCCGCTTCAATTTTGGGTAGATCGACACAAACTTTCTCTTGGTGAACTATTTTTCTTCTCTCATCACTAGATTCATCTTCAATACTTTCAAGCAATTTTTCTTCTGTGATAATAGCTGATATTTCTATTCCTTCTTTAGTTGTCCCTCCTTGTATAGATCAATCATGTCTATTACATTTCTCCTGACTTAAAACACTAGTAGCTTCTATCGAAAGAGCATTAATTCCAACCAAATTGTCATTTTTAGCCATCTCAGAAATTATTGATAAATCAATTTGGATATTATTGGAGTCTACTTTGAAATCAAAGGCATCTACACCACAATAAAAAATAACTCTACCTTCTCTTATTTGCTCCACTATTTCTGAAATCTGGCCTTCATTTAATTATGCCAGATTCGATGACTCTTCTTTTTCTTTTAGTAGATCATCATTTGTTTGCAATGCCTCCTTCATTATCTCATATGTTTCTTGATTAAGGGACATCTCATATGTCACAAATTCATCTTCTAGATCATCAAGTCTCAAAATTTTAAGATTTTGGGTAGCCTCAACAACTGTCTTCTTGGTGTAAAACTCTAATCTTAGAGATTGTAGATCTTTTCTACAACTTTAACTTCTTCCAATACTTCTCCATTGACCTTTATATCATTAACAATTTCTCTAATTCTAGCAAAAAATTCTTTGACATAATCTGTTGGTTTCATCTGGGTCAACTCATATTGTCTCCAAAACTCTAGAAGTTTCTCTCTCTTCACGTCTGCAGCACGTCGATATGATTTCAACAAAGTTGTTCAAGACTCTTTTGCGGATTTTGCATATGAAATTTTATTCTATACGTGCAATTCGACCTTGTTGTCAAGGTAAAAGTATGCCTTATAAAGTTATAATCCAATTGTCTATTTTTCTTCAATTGTGTAGCTTCTTCATCAGTCAATGTTGTGTCTTCTAGTGTTTCCACGAACCCTTTTTTAATAATGGACCATAGTCCAACAATATTGAAGAAACTCTTCATCTGATAATACCAACTCTCAAATATTAATTTTGCAAATCAAACACAAAAACATGACAATTTGATAAATATGGAATATCCATACTCTTATATATGTGTCGGATCTAATACGTGGCTTTGATCGGATCACACATGAGCTCTGAAACCAATTTGAAGACAATAAAAATACGCAGAGGAATAATATATGCACAAGTGAAAGATCCAACAATGGCTTTATAGAAGAAATTTATCAAATTAGAAAAAGAAAGCAGAAAGCTTTACTCAATAACTCAAAAAAAAATCTTGTATCTCTCTACAAAGAACTACCTCTCAACCTGAAAAAATAGATAGGAGACACCCCTATTTATAATACTAAAAATTCAAAATAGATTAGGATTAGAAAACTTATTCCTATATAATTTTGATAAATAAATCTTAACTAGAATTGAATTAAATAAACTATCAAAAATCAAGTTTTAATTAACTTTAAATTATTAATCTTAATTTAGTTCCAACCGTTGCTTTCACCAATTGCTTTGATGTTTTCAGTTGAATGTTCAAACTATTTCACATTACAATCATAATACTTGAAATCCAATCAAAGCGAAGCAAATGTTCCAAACCTGCAGCTAGTATTTTTATCTCATAAAGCTGCTTTTCATCTACCCGGCAGGACAATACAATAATCGTGAGATCATAATTAAAACCTAGTCGTAACAACTTTGAATTAAGTTAACCTAGTTAAGCTATTTTCCTTCCCCTGTGACTTCTACGAATGTTACATATATGATATATCTATGTGTAGCTCACAATATATTGTTCAATGCACTAACAAACTTAGTTTTAAATCTCCCTTAGATATACTGCCTCTACTTATGATGGCAAGGAGTCAAATTAATACGTTCTAAGAATCCCAAAAACCCTATGAAAAATATCAAAAAAGAAACTCACACGCACATACAGGTTGTGTTATCTATCACATACAAATATTTTTAAAAAAAAAAACTTGCTCAGATTCGATATGTATGCAATAAATATATCTGCAGATATACCATTATCACTTAACTATATATTGTTAATTAAAGTATATTGGCACTTCTATTCTATCACTCAGTTAGGAGTGTTCAAATGAGATCGAAAAATCGAGTCAAACCGACTTAATAAACCGAAAATCAACTTGGTTTGATTTGGTTTGGTTTGATACTAAACCCAAAAAATCCAATCCAAACCGAACCGAACCAAATCGATATATATATATATATATATATAGGGTCATTCCAAATCCAATACAAATTCAAATAATGAAAGAAATGTCCGGCCCATTCTCCCTAATCCATTTAAGTTTAAGGTAAAATAAAAGAATTGCTAAAGGTAAAAAAAATTGACGAAGGCAAATTTTGACAGCACAAGCTCCTATCGGATGCTAGTATTTTTTATTTATTATTTAATCATGTCATCGAAATTACTAAGTTAGCATTTTATCTGTAATAAATAAAAGGAAAGAAAATAACAATTGAATTAAAAAAGTTTTGGTTGATGACTTTCTTTCTGTTTATCGTTATCAGTTTTAACTTATGTGCTTTCTTCTCAGTGTTTCAAAAACACGATGAGTCTAGATTACAAAAACTCCGAAGAGATTGCATAATATCAAAAGGCTATATGTAGGGAAGAAACAAAAATCATGAAAAGTAGATGTTATGTTTCTGTAATTCATATTATACCCTTAGTCATAGGCCTATACCTGAATAAAGTTAATGAATTAATTAAAACAGATTCTTAGATTTGAATGATCATGGTCAAAATTGTATTTAGTTACCCTTTTATTCAAAGATTCTTTGTATTATAAAATACATTCTTAAATCGATAAAAATTGAACCAAATCGATTAAATTGATAAAATCAGAACCGGTAGAATTTATACTATGGTTTGATTTGATTTGAATATTAAAAAAACCAACTTAATTAATTTGATTTGATTTAATTTAATTTTAATCCAAAATTAAGTCAAACCGAACCATGAACGGGTCTACACTCAGTTATGATAAAGTGATAGAATTTGGTAGATACCAGATGGGATAATGTTTTTTTCCTAAATGTTGTAGCCAAATGGTACAAGTATGATAAGAAATGATTTTGTAGCTCACTTATAAAATATTTTTAGTTTTATATTTTTCTTATAAGATATTTTTATTTTTATACATAAAAGATGTCATTTCTTCTATATATATATTGGTGCATAAGTATTACTACTATTTTCTATTTTCTATTTTTGGAAAAAAATAACAGACGACTGATCTATAGAGCACGGAAAGTCAAATAATTCGCTCACTACAGTAGGCCCAGTATTACCCACAGAGCAGCATGAGAAATGGGGCATGGTACGTACCATCAGTCTTGGACAAAGAAGAAAAAAGGTGAAATTTTCAGCGCGGGTTAAAATTCTGGTGAGATCAATTTGTCTTTTGAGGTATGACAATGTAGGTGATATCAATTGCTCTGTTCTCAAATCATAGTCATTCATACATATCCCGTGATTTACTAATAGTAGTGCTGAGGAGCGGAGATTACTATCTTCAGAAATAGTTGACGTAAGCCGAAAAAACTGAATATAAAAAAAAAGTGAAATTTTAGAAAATTTTGGATGGAGCGGGCAGGTGTTGACACAGAAACATACATAGATGAAGAAAATTTGTCTAGCAGTTACAACTACTCACGAAGAAAGGGACAGTAAGGGAGTGTTTGGTACAAAGGAAATCGGCTTTTCTCTTCCTTTACCTGAACATACTTTGTCCTTTTAAAATAAATTAAAGTCTACTCGGTTGTTAAAAGATAGCCTTGTACTACTTCAATTGAGCTGTTTCTAAGTAATGTTTTGGTTAATAATGTAACACCTCATAACTTCGGGCTATGATTTGAATCGTAATATGTAAAAATGATGAAACCAAGATGAGGAGTGTAAAAAGTGTTTTGAAAACTAATCAAGGCATAAGAAGAGTCTTAGGAAAAATTAGAATCGTAAACTACTCTACGGAGCATGTTTCAAAGTGAGTTTGCAGTAGGCCTCATTTAAACCGAGTTTACGGATAAATCTATAAGGCATGAAAGTTGTAGCTATTTGAAATACATTTCCATTCATATAAAGTCCACATCAAACCGAGTTATGTACAAAAGGTTATACCCAATTTAATGAAGATGTGTAAAATGAAAATCTCGATTCTTGTAGGATTGTTTTAAATCTCAAGCCTTCATGATAATCTATAAATACAACCCTAAAATATTCTATGTGAGGATTTTCGACCAGAGCTGCTACCAAGCACCTAAGGTGAGTTCTTATTCAAATCTCTATGTCAATTATATTAACACTAAAATAACACCGAATCATTATTTGGAATCGCTAGATTTTGGAAAATCCATTCAAGATCGAATTTAGAATGAAGCTTTGAGATTTCTTCAAAAATGTAAGTGCCTCAATAATTAATGAATTATATGGAGTTATTATTATGTTTTAGACATTTAATGATTGGTAGAATCATGAAATAGGATTGATTTAGATGCACTCCATCAAACACAAAGCCCTAGTAATTTGATGTAGATTTTCCTCCGACCAACCAGCTTCCTTTAGCATTTTTCAATAATTTAACCGTTGGATCGATCCCAAATTTTAACTGAGTGGTAACAACATATGGTTCTTAAATGTAAATGGTAGAGATCGGATTTGAAAGACCATAATAGTGTGTTTTGAGCTATGAACAGTAGCTACAAAAATCGGTGAAAACTCTTCTCAATGTTTCAAATTCAAAGTTTTTGGTTTCTTCTTCAAAAATTCAGACATTTTCTTCAAGTCTTGGAGTAACTAAGGTATGTAGAACTTCTATCTACGTGTGGAAATATCCATGTTCTTCCCCACGCCACGTTCTTCCATGAAACACGAGTTCTTCATAAATTTAGGATTTTGTTCCATTAGCATGATAACCCTAATACATGTAATATTACACGTCATGTTTATATCACAATTCATCAATTGTATTCATGATAGATCATTATGATTGTCATGAATCTGTCCTTAATTCGTGGACGCATGCTTTGAATTCAATGAGTTCTTAAATACAAGGTATGATCATTATCACTCAGTTCCACGAAGTCATACATGTTTTCATATTTTACACAGTTTATATCATATATTTATTTACATGTTAAATTATAATTATAAATCATGCTTTACAAATTATTTCATGAAATTTATGGGCTTATAAGCCAACTATTTTTAAGTACATGTTTTGGGAGTTTCACAGATTATCGAGAAGGCACAGATAGCCTGAAACTATATATGCCAATGTAGGATAAGGGTCGCTCCGTCAGTGGACGATACCTTCTTATTACCCCTTGTGGGATTATTGGATCCATCATGTTCATGTCTCATACTCCGGCAAGGTACGAGATGGCTTAGCTGATCGGGCAGAGATCAGACTCCACGTTCACGCGTGGTGGTTCATGTCGATTTTGTAATGCTCTCTCCCACAGATATACATATATATAGATACACAACTTTACATATTTTACACATGTTTTATACTCATGCCAGATCATGCTCATGTTACAGTTTCAATTTCATGTCCTATTATTCCATGTGCATGCTTATTTCTTCAGTTGCTTTACATACAGTACAATTCATATGTACTAACGTCCCTTTGACCGGGACCTGCAGTTCATGGTGCAGGTACTGAGTTTCAGGACAACAGATCTACTCGTTAGGATTTGCCTCAGTATTAGCTATTGGTGAGCCCCATTTTCTTCGGAGTTAGGTTTACATGTCATGCTTATTATTAATGGTATGCCATGACTCTTGTCCTGGTAAACAGTTTTGCAGTCTGACTCATGTGTCATAGGTTTCATATACTAGACTAGTTTAGCATGTTAGTCATGTCGTTCATGTCAGCATTATTTTCAGACTTGTTATATTTTCATATATTTATGCAATATATTTTTCAGAATATATTTCAGTACCATGTTTTACATAAGTTACTGTCATCATTATTTCATGCTTTTGATGCCCATGTTGATTCAACAACTCATGTGGTTACATGCAGTCAGACACCGAGTGTCGTATTTCGCTCAGATCATGGTTGGGGGTGTTACAAATAATTTCATGTATAAAAGAATATTAGTATAAGTTTTATGGATTTTAATAGTTTTGTTGCAAAATTTATGGACTTCATCACCGAAATTTAATGTATTCACTGCGTCATATATGCCGAACTTCTTGCGCACATTCTAACCAATTAAACAAGAAATTTACGTATCATATGATCCAATTACGAATGTATTACTATTTGAAAACATCATCTTAGTCTGACCATGATGAAAAGGTTGCGATCCTAATAGAACTCTACTGAAAAACTTTTTATTCTTTTCAAATTTAAATGGATGGAGAACAAAAAACTTAAAGCATAACGGAGACTTACAATAAATTTAACAAGAAGTCATACACACACATATAGTACTACATTAATATTTTAAGTAAGTTTCTTTTACAATGTATGGAGTTTGCTGAATTTCTATTCTTTTCTTTTAATTTAGCCGAGTTCAATTTCATTTTATTTTCTTGCACTCAGTTATGGAGGAGGGTGGAATTCACTTATATGATAGAAAAAGTTGTGACCTATGAACGTGAATTCTATACCTAAAAGTTAGAACGAAATGTGTACCACGTCCGAAAAGTTACAGACAGAATAGAATGTGTCTATAATCATATTTATTTGAAATTGTTTACTGGGTAAGGAGGTTGTTGAGGAAATAAATTAGGCGATTAAACTCTAAATTATTACAGCTCCTAACCCTTTACACAATTAAAATTTGTACTTTAGTCAATACAGGGACGGAGGAAAAATTACACAATTACGTCATTAATAAAGTAATTACATCTATCTTATTATAAATATTATCGATTGATAATTTGATAAAAATGAACTTACCATGTTATTGCGTGTTAATATTCGTGAATGATATAAACCATCTTTTGCACTATAAATATTCAGAATTTTAATCCAATATAAATAAATAAAATAAAAATGCGGTAAGACCGCCGGCAAAAGCGTTGGAATTTAGACAAGGAAACTCTTTAAGCTTTCCTGATTCTTTATGTGTGCGATAATTATGCGAAGCTTGTGAAGAATATTATAATACTCACATGTTAAAAGACTGGTCAATGTTCATCTTTTTACCGTGTTATTTTATCACGTTGAGCACGTTACGTACGTTGTTATAGTTTAAGCAATGAATACAAGTTCTTGAACTCGTTCCATTTTGACCGTGTTGCTAAATGCTAATAATATAATAAATATCTTCCATGTGCTTTTAAATCTTCTTTTAAGGTTTATAACCTGTTTGGTTAAATTTTTTAAATTCGTTTATTTTAAAAAGTGTTTTCCAAAAAAAAAGTATTTTGGCGAGAAGAAGCTTGTGTTTGATCAATTAATTTTAAAAATACTTTTGAGCAGCAGTTAGTATTTGATCAAACTTTTAAAAAGTTATTCTAAGTGTATATTTCTCAAATATATTTTGGGCAAAAACTATTTTTTTTAGCTTCTTAAAAATAACCTATGATTCTCCCCAAAAACACTTATTTTTTCTCAAATGTTTGGCCAAACACCTCACTTTTTAAAATAAACATTTTTTTTTAAATAATACTTTTAGCCTTTCAAAAGCTTGGCCAAACAGGCTATTAGATATTTAGTAAAGTTTAAGTTTTGTGTATCATTAGTATACGAATGTATACTATCAAACAAAAGTTACCTGCTATTGATAACTTTCTATTTATTTTGTGTGCTAATTATTGATATTCAAAGAAGTATTATTAGTTAGTTGAATGATAGTTTTCTTTTATTAAACCATCTCAAGATAATTAATGACTTGAGCTATAAAATGGTATGTATGTATGAATGATAGTTTTCTTTTATTAAACCATCACACTTCTTTCGTTATATCTACGTCAAAGAACACGTTTCACCCTACCCTTGTTGTTTCTAACATCAAGAATCATATCCCGTTAATTTCTGAAATAGAAAACGTCCAATACGCGACGTGGGCCGAGCCCAGAATTGAGCACATGAATGCACTCAAACGCATCATTCGGTATAGTCATGGTACACTGGACTATGGTTTGCATTTGTATCCTTCATCGACATCCACACTTGTCTCATACACGGATGTTGATTGGGGTGGTTGTCCAGACACCAGACGGTCTACGTCTGGCTATTGTATGTTCCTTGGCAACAACTTGGTCTCCTGGTCTGCGAAGCGTCAGGCAACTCTATCTCGCTCAAGTGCCGAGGCTGAATAACGGGGCTAGCTAATGTGGTCTCAGAATCATGTTGGTTACCTAATTTGCTTTTGGAGCTTCATTGTCCTATCCAGAAGGCAACCTTAGTGTATTGTGATAATATTAGTGTCATCTACCTTTCAGGTAATCCGGTTCAGCACCAACGCACTAAGCATATCGAAATGGACATTCACTTTGTTCGTGAAAAGCTTGCTCGAGGTCAAGTTTGCGTATGCCATGTCCCGTCCCGATATCAAATTGCAGACATCTTTACAAAGGATCTACCCGCGGTCCTTTTTGAAGATTTTAGGGACAGTCTTAGCGTTCGAAGATCGCCCGCTATGACTGCGGTGTGTTAAACAAGGTAATATACCTGTGATATACACTTATACAGAAGTGTATATCACGTGTCTCGGACAGAACACAGCCCATCTCGGACAGCCCAGCCCATCTCGGACAGAATGTATGATTGTATATTTGGTATATATATTTGTGGTATATTGTAGTGTAAATGTTACCTTAATTAGTCTTGTACACTTATCATAATTGTATAGTTAGAATTATGGTAGAATAAGGTTTTAGGAATAAGATTCTCCTATTATGGAAATATATAACTTGTATATATACCTTTCAATTAATGAAAATAATGAATGGGGTTATTTCTTTCAAAAATCATAATCAGAGAGTTTGGTCTGAATTAAATGCTCCGAGGGGTTATTTTGGAAACAGATGTTTCTGAGAATATTTTAATTGATGTTTGAACATAAAAAATATGATATTTGACAAAATGTAATATTTAAAAAAAAATTGAAAAAAATATTTGAAAGTTAAAGTTATGTTTGAATATTCATTAACTTGAAAAATAGTAAGTTTTGCTAGTGGAGAAAAATATTCACTTGAAAACCCAACAAAAACCGTTTTTTCAAACTTGAAACTCATCTTCCTAAAAAAGAAATCCAAAAACCAATCCAACGATATAATCAAACTTAGTTTTGAAACTTTTTTTTTGAAAAAAAAAAAAGACGAATTTTATGGCTAAATGGCTCTTAATATATGGTGGAGTTTGGTTGAAGCATAGTTTCTGTCAAAAAAGAAAAATCTAAAAAACTATTTTTCAACGTCTTGAACCAAAGGATGTGGTGCAGCAGATGAAAATGTTCTTTCTTTAATTAGATGTCTCTAGTTCGAGTCTTGAGTATGAAAAAATTCTTGATAGAGGGCGCTTCCTCCTGAATGGGGCCCTACGCGGAGCGAATACGGATATAGTTGGACTCTAATGTGGACACTGAACATCGGACGAGAAATAAAAAATAAAAAAAGGATTGCAAGTTTCAAGCTTTACAAAAATGACTTAGGCCTCATTTGTTTGCTTAATGAATGTCTGGATCTTAATCATTCAGATTCAGCTCAATCAGGTCTGAATTTTAATGGGAATTTGCACAAATGTGCCTCTTTTAGGGTGGTCTTTAATTTTTGTCGCTCGAATTGAAAATCTTTAACTTTTGCCGTTTGCCTAGAAACCCCTCGATTTTGGGTTCGAACCTTATATCAGTAAAAAAAAAATAAAAAAAAAATCACATGACAGAGTTTTAAACTCTACCTTAAGACATAATTTACCTGCAAACTATGCCTTAAGGAAGAGTCTGCCTGCAAATTATGTCTTATAAGGCAAATTTGGCCTTGAGGTAGCAAACTCTACCTTAAGGAAGAGTTTGCCTTCAGGTATAAGGTAGAGTTTGAAGGCAAACTATGTCTTGCGAATCTAAATTCTACCTTATGATTTTTTAAATTTTTTTGATTAAGCGGGGTACGAACCCGAAATCTCGGGGTATTTTTAAGCGAATGACAAAAATTAAAGGCCAACAATTTGAAGGGCAAAAATTAAAGACCATTGCTTTTGAAGGGAAATCCGTACGAAAAAAATGAATCCTAACCATTCAAATCCATGAGTCTGAATGAATCAAATCTGTAATAGAGTTTTAATACCATTTAGACTCATTTAATTATTTTTTTTACAAAACCTTTCATGACTTCTCTTTTCATCAAAATTTTGACGCATCTAGCTGTCTTTTCTCAATCAAATATTAGCAAGAACTCTTGTTGCCGTAACTATTAATTGATTAACTATAACAACAAAAATATTTCTTGAAGTTTATTTGAGTCTGTCAAAAAAATTATTTGAAATCCTACGTATCTTATCCGGTTCATGATCTATTTTGCTCCAGAAAAATTAAACATGAGTGAATCCATCTTCTCAATAAAATTCCTACCTTCATTTCTCAATATTTGAAAGATTGCAGTGGCTCTATAATTTAATGTTTCTCGAGACAATAACAACGAATTGAAAAAAATATATTGAATACTACATAACCCTCTAATCAAATTTGGAACTAAATTCTTTATACTAAGCTTCAAGAATCAACGGAGAATACTTAGAAATTGTGTCAAGCATTAAAAAGTTTTCTCCTTTTATCTTATTTTAATAAAATTTCTTAATATGAAACATCTTGTAAGATTCAACTATAACAACTCTCTTTGAATCACTTTCAGTTGATAGAGAAAGGTTTATTATTTTAATAATAAGCACAAATTCTTAGAAATTTCATGTTACCTTCTTACAATAAATTTTTGTATTGATTAATAGATTTTATTTGCATTACAGATAATTCAAATTTTATATTTATAGAAAATAAAAAGGTAGTTCAAATTTTTAATCAAATATAAATATTCAAAATATTATTTTCTAGCAAAAAAAAATTGCTAGAAGGAGGGATAGAATTAGAAATTATGATATCCGGGACAGAGTGAAATTGGCCTCGATGGAGGATAAGATGCGAGAAGCGAGGTTGAGATGGTTCGGGCATGTGCAAAGGAGAGACACAAATGCCCAGTGCGGAAGTGTGAGAGATTGGCTATGGACGTGTACAAGAGGGGTAGAGGTAGGTCGAAGAAGTATTGAGGAGAGGTGATTAGACGGGATATGACACATGTGCAACTCACTGAGGACATGACCTTATATAAGGGGTTATGAAGGACACGGATTAGGGTAGTAGGTAGTTCAGCGTAGTCCTACTTACACTTACTAACTGGTAGTTGTAGTGTTATTATTGTAGGCCTGCTTAACCTATCATACTAGTAGGCACAATATTATTTTATAGTCCCCTATCGTTTGATTTATGCTACTATGTATATTTTGTTTGTTTGTCTTATTTACCTGCATTTACTATTGCTTCTTTTTCAGAATTCGTTATCATGACTTAGTCGCTTTGTTTGTCTTACTTTGCTTGTCCTTGTGCTTTGTCTTGAGCCGAGGGTCTCTCGGAAACAACCGATCTACTTACCAAGGTAGAGGTAAGGATTGCGTACACTATACCCTCCCCAGACCCCACGTTGTGGGATTTCACTGGGTATGTTGTTGTTGTTAGCAAAAAAATTTTTTTGCTGAAGTGATATTTTTATAATATTTTATAGATATTGTGGTTAATTCCATATGCACATTCAGTTATTGAAAACAGACAGTCATAATCATTCAGTATTCAGGTCTAGAGATAATATCTTAATATTCAGATTCAAACATCTAGATCTTAATGCACATCTTAATATTCATATGCGTATTAAGATTCAGATATCTTGGCCTTAGTAGGCGTTTGGCCATATAAACAATAAAAAACTTTTTTTTTTAGAATTTTTGAAGTTGGAGTTGGAGTTGGAGTTGTGTTTGGTCATAGTTTTTACAAATAATATTTGGTTGTTGGAATGTACCTTTTCTAAAAAAATATGAAATATGATTTATACCCCTAATTCTTAAAAACTAGCAAAATCACTCAAAATAATTAATAAACATAACTAGTACGTAAACAATGCTCATCAATTGTTTCATGCTACATTAAGCATTATTTTATACATACTTTATTTAATATAATAATATAATCAAGTTCACAATTATTTGCATCTTCAATCAATATCATCATTAGACCGCACATTTCTCTACTATTTCATAGTTTAAAGTTATTGGGTATTGATGTGCCGAACAATTATGACACATTTGATATCAATTTTATTTATTATTGTTGACCTTAATGCATTTATAGTATGTCGTTATTATGTAATTTAGATTTTTATAGGATTTTTACCTCGGAACACTAAAAGTGGGAAATGTGCTGAAACACGGATAAAAAATATGAAGAAAAAAAAAAGTGCTGAGAAGATCACTTGTGCGGTCCGTAGTCTGATTCTACGACCGCATAATGATAAGCCACATTTCTGAAATAAACAATGATTAGAAGATTCCCAAGCCCGAAGTGTGACCTAAACTGCGACCCATATTTCCGTTCTGCGAACCACTGGTCCAAGTTTAAAATTAGCCTAGATTGCGAAGCCTCAGGAACTTCTGCAAACCTCAATCAGTTCTGCAGTCCGCGCTTTCAGTCGCAGCTTTGGACAATCCCAGATGAAAGATATTATGCGAACTCTAAATCTCAACTGCGGACCGCATAGCAGTTCTGCGGTCCCATTATGCGGTACATTCTGTCTGACAATGGCATTTTAATAATTACGTATATTTAAAATTTTAGAATATATATATATATATATATATATATATATATATATATATATATATATATATATATATTCCTTGTTGTGGTTCAAGAACACAAACTTCAAGATTCTTGTCTCTGTCATAAATACCAATCTCCGTTTTTCTCTTGTTCATTTTGAGTTAAGTATTCTATTTTGTAAGAGATAAGTTCATATTCCAATATAAAAATCATTGTAAGTATCTTTTAATATTTTCCTTATTTTATGTAAAATATATTATTCATTGTACATGAGTTGCTAGATTTTAAAAACCGGTTGTGACCAAAATATGGAATGTAGTAGTTTGGATAGTTCATAAATATGAAATGGATATGTAATGGTGACAATTAGTTATCTCTCATATTCAATGTTTTAATGCCTATTGTCTCTAGTTAAACTTGAGAAAGGAAATTAAAGTTTAGGAAAGAGGTTGATTAATTAGGACATATGGCTTTAAACCCCATTTAATAAATCTCAATTTTAATTAGAAGAGAATCAACTGAGAATAAATAATTGATGCTCTTATATTTCACACTTTAGAACTAGAGAGAGTTTAAAGTGAAATTAGCAGGTCAATTGAGAAATCTTCATTACTCATACCACATTTATTACTTCCACGGGAATATAACCCAACACCACTTCCATTTCACGTAAGTCACAATCCTAGCATTCCAACTTATTTTGACACATTAATTATTAAGTGAAATTGCTAGTGATTAATTAAAACCAACCAACCAACAAATAATTTTGGTTACTCTAGAAATAAAGTATTTAGTAAAGGAATGATACAAAATCAATAGGTTACATTTTCACGTTGTATTCCTTGTGAGATTCGACTTCAACCTAGTTGAGTTACTATATTTTACAACGACGTGTTATATCATATTGTAGTGTAATTTGGGCGAGATCATGTATTTATACCGGCTGTTGGCTGAATTAAAGTAGGTCAAATTTATAAAAATATAAAATATATGATAAAATTTGAAAAGTGAAAGACAAAATCAATGGTCAACAACTAAAAGAGAAAAAAAAATTGAAAACAAAGTTTGAGGTGTTTTTCAAATTTCAAATATAACTTCAAGTTGTATTTGGAATTTTTATGGTCAAACGCTCATTTTCAAAAAAAAAAAAGAGAATAATTTTCATGATCAAATGAATTCTTAATATTCTGTATGTTACACGATTAGTGTATTCAAATATTTCACTCGTATATATGTGCTTTAAATATTTGGTAAAGAATGTCACTGGTTCAATTCGAAGAAACGGATTGTTAAAAAAGGTCAACTTATTCGTATTTCAAATTTCAACTACATTAATGTTACATTGAAGGCAAACATTGTTTTGTATATAAGTCTTTATTGTTTATTACTGGAAGTTAATTACTTAAAGCTTCAAAACATTCAAAGCATTCCAGGCAAATAAGTTTTTTTCACTTTTATAATATACTAATTGAACGAGAATATTAAGCTTTAAATTACTTTATGTTCTTCCCCTAAACTATCATGATATAATTAATCACCCAATAATATATCATTCTTGAGTATTATATTTTTTCAAATATAAAAAGTTTGAAAATATCTTTGTGATGATTATGAATAGTTATGTGAATTTTTTACCTCATAAAATCTTACGGTATAGATTATGAGACTCTTAAATTAAATTTGAAGAGTTTTCGTAGTATATCCATGTATATCTTATTCCGAGAACGTATATTAAAAGCTGGCAAATCCCTTAATGAATTCATATATTTCATTTCATGTACCTTACTTACTGAATCTCAATCTTATATTATATTAGAATTCATCTTTTAATTAATTGTCATTAGAATATACTTGTTGCAACCCTCAGATTTTGAATTAACAAGGTTAGTGGTTCCCAAGTACAAACTCTTCATTGCCACGCCACCTTTTCCATCCTCAACCACCAAAGAAAGAAAGAAAAAAGAGGAAAATGAAAAAAAAAAGGACTATTTCATAATAAGTCGTCGATATACTGGAATGTTGGGATAAAAATTAAAATATTGATATTGCCCCATTCTAATTTAATTGTCACTTCAATTACCGAGAGTCGTCGACTGATTGTTTAGCAATTGGATAAGGAAAATTACATCATATGAAATTATAGCTTTGCAACATGGCGGATAAAATAGATTTTAAAATTCAAAAAATTAATACTCCATTGTCTATGCTATATGGGATCCTAGCAAACGTAATTTTTGGGAAGTGATTTTTCAGTATAAATATTTCGTAGCTGCAAATTACTGTTTAGCCACGACTTAAAAATCTGGCAAACGTTATTTATTCTACATTTCTGCTTCCTCGATCTTTAGGATATTGTATCCTTAGTTCAGTTTTTCAAGACACTATATCCTTAAATTCATTTTTTTAATTCATACCTTCAAAGCATTCTATCCATAAGTTCATATTAAAAACAAAATCAAACTTCAAAATGTTTAGCTCTATTATCTTGAAGTTTTATTTTTTCAATTTAAATTTCAGGAATACTATGTCCTTAAGTTCAATTATTGTGATTCCAACTTTAGATCATTGTATAAGAAAAAAGAACAAAGAGAACAAGAAAGAAGCAATAATAGTTACCACTTTGATGTAGTTTTCTTACGATTTGATAATTAAAATGGTGCATATAGTTATGAAATTGTGTCGTTAAGTTTGAATTCAATGTTCAAACTTTAGGACTTTGTATCCATCTGAGTTGTGTAATTCAAACTTCAATTGATACGTACTCTTCTAAGGATAAGGTGATGAACTTATACAATATGTGAATCATGTTTGCTTGTGAGGTGAAAATTCTAGTGGATGTGGATATTAAAAAGAAGAAGACATGTAAAAGAGAAGGGGTGGTTTAAAGAAGTGAGAATGAGAAGAATAAGGGTGTGCTCGATGCGGAGGAAAATGTTCTCCATTCTGAAAAATAAGTGAATTTTTTACTTATAACCAGATATGGTGCGACTGAACCCCGGCACGGGTTTCTCATGTTCGATTGGTTAGTCGAAAACGTATTTTGGAAAATATCCACCCACCCCCGCTCACTCCAACCTCCACCACCCACCCACCCCACCAAGTGCGAGGTGGGGTGTAAGAAAACATTTCCTATTTCTTATAAAAGTTTAAGAAAATTGATGACATAGAAAATTTGAGGGAAGGGGGAGGGTAGAAAATATTTCACGTCTTTTTTATAAAAAGTTTTATGAAAATAAAATAAAATATATGAAATAGAAAATTCGAGGGGAGGTTGGTAAGGGTAGGGTGGGTGGTAGGTGGAGGGTAGAGGGCAGGGCGAGTGGAAGGGGCGAAGTTGTGTGGGTGGGTGGGGCTGGAGATGGAGTTGTGGGGTGAGGGGTGGGTTATGTAGGATGGGTGGGGGTCGGTATAGGTAGTGGTGGTGGTGGGTAGTGGGTAGTGGGGTGAGTGGGGAGGAGACAATATGCCACTGGACTTGTTTTTTCTACTACTATTAGAAAAATTATTTTTCTCATTTTTAAGGAACTTGTTTTCCTAAAGAAAATATTTTTTAGAATTTTTGATCAACCGAACATGAAAAAACTGAAAAACTTCTATACTGAACACACCCTAGAAGTGGGATTGTCATTCTATTAAGGAGAAAATACATCTTTTCACCCATAAACTTGCACCGAAAATTCACTTTAACAATTAAACTTTAATTGTAATTATTTATCCTCCTAAACAACTTATACGTGAATTAAACTCAACTTTACGTTGCCCAAACCAATCTTACAATGAGGTGTGTAAAACACTCTCCGCTACATCAGCGTCACATCATCAATCAATTAAATTTTAAATTTTTACTTATTTTTCTATTTTTTTGTATTTTCATTCATCTTTTTTTTAAAACAAAATCTCAATTCTATTCCTTCTTCTTCACACCCCACACCGACCAAACTCACCTTCTTCATTCCTTCTTCCACACCACCCCAACCAAACAACCAAATCCATCTTCTTCTTCTTCCCCCTCCTCCAACCCCCACCCCCATACACACCTTCTTCATGCCCAAAGTTTACCTTGTTGTATGCATAGAACAACTGCTTGGATAGATGGAGGTAGTTAAATCAGATGCTCACTTCGTACATATTTTTAACACTATCTTAGTATTTATTGATGAAATTTTTAGATTTACAAATAGAAATCTTTCATTCTTCGTGCCCCCTCCACGTTCTTACCCCACGAAATAGCAAATTGTGACATTGTAAATTTATTTTATATAAAATTATTATATATATAGTCATCAATTTATTTATTTATTTCCCTCTAACATTTAGTCAACAATGATGGCCATGAAAATTATGGAATAGATATATAGTGGCAAGGGAGGAGAAGACAATAAATAAATAGAAGAGAAATAAAAAAACTTAAAAGGAAAAGGGGATCCACAAATTTTATTTGTCTCATAATAAAAAATAAATTGTTACATGTTGTGAAAATTCAGTGGGTATGTTGTTGTTGTTGTCATAATAATTTTTTTATATAATTAAAAAATATATATATTAAGATATCAAGAAAAAATATTAAGAGTATTAATTATATATTGGCCATTAAAAATAACATGTGTATTATTTTATCAGTTTTTTATTTTTTTTCCTTCTCACTTGCTTTCAGGAAGGTGAGTACACTTTCTCTACTTATAGGGATATTTAATACACTCTTAACAAGAATAAGGAGTAAATAATTGCAAGTAAAATTTAACTGCTAAATAATTTTTTGATGCAAGTTCGGAGGTGAAAAAATTGTATTTTCTCTTTTTTTAAGTGATGGCTAAACTTTTATGCTTAAATAATGATATGAAAAGATAGTCATTCACACACAGTTGAAATTTTTATTTAAACATGATGACGTGAAATACATATTTTCACCTCTAAATTTTCAATCAAAAATTCACTTTAGCAATTAAATTTTATTAATAGTTATTTATCCTCTTAAATAATTTATGCGTGAATTAAAATTAACCTTATTTTACCCAGACCAGTTGAGAGTTGAGTTATTTTCACCACTAGCTCTTTGATTAGTCCTAGTCATCTAATTTTTTAAAAATAAATTCTTCAAAACTAACTAAACATTAATTAAATAAGGGAAAATGATCAAATTTGCCCTCAAACTATGCTTTATGTAACAACATTGCCCTTCGTCAAACTTTGGGATCAAATATACACTCACCGTTTGCAAACTTGTTAAATTTGCCCTCGGATTGACGGAAATGTGTGTTGGACGCCACATCAGAGCCACGTGGATGCCACGTCGGAAGACCATCACCACAAACTACCGCCACTGCCATCTCCATTAACTGTCACCTCGCCGCCGGTAGAACTCCTCCAACCGACCTTACCACCGCCACAATGCTAACAACAACGACACCAAAATGCCACCAAAATCACCATTGCTTCACCAACAGTCTACCAAACCAGTGACCCCAACCAACAACACCCTTTTTTCTTCCGCGTAAGAGGCGCCATCTCCGACGAGCTCCAATCGCTATACCACCCTGACAAACAACAATAACGACAAACCACCGCTACACTACCTCTTCACTGTCATCGACGACCACCCACGAACACACAACCCTAATGTCACGACCCGACCCGACGGGCCGCGACTAACCGCCCTAATGACGTCATTATACTAACTTGTCACACATAATCCAACTAACACTTAGTGAGTCTGAAATCCGGCAGCATAACGCCGCAATAGCAACTTATGCCAGGGTAGGCAAGCCGACGAGGCTGCCTTTACCCAAGATTGTACTGTCTCGGTGAGTCACAACTCTCCAATATAACATAACAAGCAAGCCGACAAGGCTGCCACCAGTTAGTAACGTATATACATGAGAACACCCCAGCATATAATACAATAACATGACCGACCAAAACAGAGTCATAACCCTTACACACGTACAACCCACCACCGCTTCTGCACTCTATAAGAAGAATAACGACATATGACGGACAGGGCGCCGTGTTCCCTAAATACGAACATAAGTCTAAAAGAGATTCGGTACCAAAATGACAAAGCCCTGGATCAAAGGAGCTTTCCAACTCTTGAGTAGGAACCTAGGCACGAGGTTCACCAAATCGAAAAACATGTACCGCGGGCATGAAACGCAGCCCCGAGGAAAGGGGGGTACAAAATAATGTACTGAGTATGTAAAACATGAAGCTGTAAAAGAGACCATAATTAGCCAACAGAAACAGAAGATCAGTATAAAAATAAGAATTCAAATCCAACTGTGCCATAAATCATAAAAGTCAGTTGAGCCTTATAAAAATGAGAGTCAAGTCAAGAAAACATGAAGGCATGTCCATAAACATATATATACCTGTAACGTAACCCGGCCCACTAATGCGGGACTCGGTGGAATCATATCATAACCCGGCCCATGCTGGGACTCAGTAAAATCATCTCTCATCTATGGATCCATCCTACGTAACCCGACCCTCTAGTGAGGGTCTCAGTGAACAATGCAAGGCTGTGCACGAGTCGTAACCCGGCCCGGGACTCGGTGAGGTGAAGTAGTAACACTTAGCACGAGTAGATATCGTGAGTAACCATATGCAAGTAAAAATTATCATCTGACTCTCAATAAAATCATTGTAATAATGTCATAATAAACTCTTTGCTGAAAAATCATAGGCACTTCTCATAACAATCCTCATTAGGAATTAAATCAGATAAGAATTAAGTACGTCACTGCATTTCATTAAATCATGCCAAAAAGAAAGGAGTAAGAGTTTCACATACCTCTTAGACGAACTAATCAACTATATATTAGAGTACGTCTCGATATAGAACTTCAACCTATAATAATGGTAATACGTTCGTCAATTCTATGATCGCTATCATACTTTATATCGAATAACGACTTCTTATTTTATAAAAATTCGGGCAGCACTTTCCCTGTTTATACATGTTTCCACAACTTCCAAACGAGGCTAATAACATCAATAAACAAGCACTAATTAAGGACACAACCAAGACAACAATAAAGGGAATTTACACACCCACTTCTCATGTAAATTTAGCCTCTTAATCCACCTTAAAAACAGCCCACAGAACAGCCCATGTTTCAACAACAACGAGGGTAGAATGTGAAGCATTTCTATGCCTTTCCACACCCTTATTCCTTTAGGACTTACCTTAGAAATTACCACACTTAAACATGCATAATGGTGACTAAATTTTCAGAATTATAACACCACAAAACAGCCCCTAAAACAGTCCATATACATCACAACATGTCCAACAATTTCATGCAAGTTCTTAGCCACAACATGTCATAATTCCATAACTCTTATCTTAATTCCTATAATCCAATTTCGGATTTTAATACTTCCATGTAACTAATTCCAACTAAACTCCATGTTTCCTTTCAATTTCATCATGCAATTAGTGATAATAATAACAACAATCACCAACGAATCCAACAACACCAAAATCTGTCCCAAATTGGCAACTAGCTCAAAATGGTCACACGCAATGCTTAAATTCCAATTCTTCCTTAACACAAATTCATTACCTTAATTATAACAACATGCATTCCAATTATATCATAGAAAGAATAATTTTTATACCTCAAATTCGTCAAAACAGTCCGCAAATTTCTGCCACTGTTTTGTAATTTTCTCCTCCTTCTTGTTCACTTCTTCAACCCCAATTGACATGCAAGTGTTCTACAATGTTAAGCCATCATCCCTACACGTTTTTCTTCCAAAATTTTATCTCAAAAATCACAATTTTCTGGGCAATTTTTCATTGACATTGTTTTGCCCTTTATTTTACTCACGGTTTTTGGTGTTGTTTTGCTTCTAATTTTTGGTGAAGAATGTAGTCTAGGAAGAGAAGATAAAAACCTTAATTTTGGTTATGGGTGGAGGGCGATTTTTGGATTAGTGTAGAGAAGAGAATGAGAGGAGAGTTATTTTTTTTTTGTTAAGAGTAGAAGAAGATGAAGAGGTAATGTAAGTTTATAAGGAAAAAATCTGATTTTTTCTTTACACTTTGGCCCCTAAGTTCTTCAATTAGTAAATCTCAAACCCACTTCTTTTAATTCCCGAGAATTTCATAAGCCTCGTATCCTCAATGTCATAATTTTATAATACAATACTATTCCATAACGGGAAAATACAATTATTGCTATAAGTATCCAACGTCACCCTTATTGTGACCAACATCTTTCCGGAATCACATCCTCTTGTATACTAATTTCCGGATTAGCATATATAAATATACTCTATATCCAAGATTCGAATCTTACCTCCTTAATTACGTCCTCTAATTATAGTCTTAAAATTATGAGGTGTAACACCTAACCAATCCCCCTAAACATCTGTCACTGTCACCGTCACTCGCCAATCCACACACCACCGGTCTCCATTTCTACTCCAAATCAAACCAACCCCCTAAACACTTGTCACCACGACACCGCCAAAACACTACTACTCCACTATGCTACTGCCTCCTTCTCATCTCACACTCTATGTTTTTATTATTTGTGCCGCCGTCGAAATTAATCACCGAACAACCAGCGACGAACCACTAATATTAGATCTAACTTGGTCTTGTAATTTTTGGCGTCGCTCCATCGTTTTACCGTGGAAGTGACGCCGACTGTGGTTGTTGTTTTTGGTGTTGTTGCGGTGGTAAGGAAGAGATGTGAGAGGGAACTCAACCCGGTCCATTAATATATCATCAACGCAAAATTCCGAGAAACTCCACAGTGAGATGTTGGATCTCCAGCACCGATGGAACTCAACCGATAGTTTCAACTCGGTCAGCAAACAAAAATTGAAACCTCGAATTAGTTCGGGTCTGCCGACGTGGCTCCGACGTGGCTCCATGTGGCTCCGACGTGGCGTCCAACACACATTTTCGTCAATTCGAGGGCAAATATAACAAGTTTGCAAACGGTAAGGGTATATTTGATCTCAAAGTTTGATGGAGGACAATGTTGTTCCATAAAACACAGTTGGAGGGCAAATTTGACCCTTTTCCATTAAATAAACCCTAAATACCCAAATAATAAAACCCGGCTGTATGTCATCTGCTATAGCTTAAGCTCGCCAAAAAAAATGGCTAGATCTGGCCGTTTTAGTCTCCACGATGGTGTGACTTTCTGGCGTCTCTCCGGCATTTCCGTTGAAGTGACGCTGCAACAGACCCTATTCTCTTTCCCTTTCTTCTCTGGTAAACTGTGGCCGGATTCCGGCGAACTAAATGAGTCACTGCTGAAAGTATATATGTCCTAGAGACAATCTACATTAGGGACAAAATGTACTTGAACACATTTATAGTATTAATGAGATTAATATTTATGGCATTTGCAATTATTGAATTATTTTTTTATTGTTTGCAATAATTCATATATGTGCATCCCTTGAGTTTACGTTGTCATTAATAAAGTGAGATATTAATGATAGAACGTAACTTTCAAAATAGCATCGACTAATGAGCTACAAGTAATGATTACTCGTGATGGACACATGGATACTTTGGAGAAGTATTGATATACCCTGCCAATAAACTATTTGTTATACATGTCTATAGTGTTATCGACGTGTGGAATATAAAGGTCATTTGACTTGAGGTCAATACACACCTTGATTACAGAATGATGTACTTTGACCAAGTTCTAAGCTTAAACTCCTTATGGATAAGATACAGCTTGTGTTGGGTGCATTAGGATGTAAACCAAGGTGATAGTTAAGCCAAGACTATGATTCATTCCTTGATTGAAAATTCGAGAGAACACTAAATTTCTCAATGTTATTAGGTTGACTAAAGTCACTGGCCAGTGAAAGGAACATATTTAGAATATGATCTAGTTGTCAACTAGTGAAAGTGAGATAAAGTGATTAAGCCATTTGGATAGACACTTGACAAATCGTAAGCTTAAACGAGTGTGTCGCAAATGAAAGGAATTTATAATTTCACATAAAAGTTAAGTTTGTTGGATTCATGTAAAAAACTGATATAATTTAAAATATATGTATTAATATATCAAGAATAGAATATTAAAAGTATTAAATATATATTGGCCAATTAAAAAATGACATGTGTATGATTTGTCAGATTTTAAAATAAAATTTTCATCTCACATGCTTCTAGGAAGATGAGTATTATATCTCTGCCCTGTCACCTCTTAAGAGATTATTTAATACATTATCGATAAGAATAAGAGGATAATTGAATACATTATCGATAAGAATATGAAGATAAATAATTATTAGTAAAATTTAATTGCTAAAATAAAATTTTGATGTAAGTTTTGAAATGAAAAAATATATTTTCTCTAAATTGAAACTATATACTTACTAACATTCAAGAGCAAATGTAAAATTCTCACACTCGAAAATTGTTCAGATAACCACTTTTAAGACAGCTTTGAATGTAATACTCAGTAGTTTTTCTTGTCCTAGTTTTTTTTTATCTCTCAAGATAAATAATGGGTTATTTGGGACACTTTGGGACATTGGATCCTTCCTTTTCTTTTAATGACTGTAAAAAATTTCAAGTAATCCAAAGCAATTCAAAGTCATAAACTAACCGCGAAAAGGATAAGGACTAGTCAAAGTGTTAGACAAAAAGGCCCCCCGCGAATATTCCGCTGGCATAATTATTGTCTCAAATCGCACGCCCCCTCTTCCCACGCTAAGGATAATATTGTCATTTTAGTCCAACTCAGAACTTATCCACCGTTCGATTTACCATGATCCATGGTTCAAAATTAAAGTTTGACTGCAAGTACGAAAAAATATGCAGACAGGAATGATTGGGCTTTCGGTCATGACTTTGACCAGTGATAATTTGATTTTTTTTAGAGAAGAGAGAGAAAATAAGATAGATCTCCCTTCGTCTTTTTTTTAATTTTGCTGTTTCATTCCCAATTTTTAAAAAGAAGAATTGTGCTATACGATATTATAAGAATTACATTATCAAATATATACCTGTTTTCTTCTCAAAATTACATGAAAATATTATCCTTGCTGTTCTATTTCATAAGTATATGAGTGAATATACAACAATAATATCAAATTTAATGTAATCTAAGGATCGGAGAATATATTGTACACATACCTACCTCATAGAGGTAGAAAAATTATTTTCAATAATCCTCAATTGAAATAAAAAAAGAAAACATTTTAAAATAGTACTCATTAGATATATACATGAATATACTTAATGATGAAAATACATCGTTTAAATTAAAATAGGTCAAATACTTAAATACTACTCTGTAATATAATTCCGAGTGTGATGTTAAATCTTTTGAAAACTTAAACTATTTAATGTTTTTAAATTACGTAAAAGTATTATTTACTCCCTTATATATTATTTTTTCAGAAGTAAAAATTTATATAAGAAAATATAAAATATGTTTTTTAAATTAGAGAAAGAAATAAAAAATTTCCAATATTAAATAAACATATGCTGGACCCTTATCATGTTTTTTGGAATTTTTTTAATATTCAGCTTTCCGGCTTACGTCAGATTATTCTGAACATAGTAATGCTGAGAATCAATATTACTATAAGTAAATTACATAATGTGCCTGAATGACTATAGTTTGAGAATAAATAAACTAATATTACAAGATCCTATCAAAAACATAAATAAATTACTCCACTCAAATTTAAAAATCACGCAATAGACCTTCAACTTAATTTTAAATTTTCTTAATTTGTCGTCTAGCTATAATGGGGGACTGTAATTCTTTTTTCTTAGACACAAAAAGCAGAGGAGAGAGAGGGCTTTTAGTTGTAGTCATATTTTCACATTTCGGCATTTCAAAGTCTATTTTTCTCTATCTATCTTGTTGGTTTTCTCTCTCTTTCCTCCATCTTCACCATTGAAGAAAAAAACTTAAAGGGTGTTTGAGGAGAAGGAGAAGAAGGACTACGTTATCATTAATTTGTGCTCTTGGGCGAAGCAGATATGAATGTCATGCGTCGCCTTAAGAGCATTGCTTCTGGCCGTTCTTCCGTTTCAGATCCTGTACATTTCTTTCTTTCTTGTGTTAAGTTTTTGTTTAAATATGATTTGCTTTGATTTTTGGGAAGAAAGATGTTCACTTTTTGAATTTGGGAATTTAAATTCTTGGTTTTTTTATTGTCCTTCTAATATGTGCGAGTTATGCAAAAAGGTTGGAGTCTTTACGGTGGCTATCTTGGATTGCAAGAGGGTAGATGCCATTTGATAGATTTTCACATTTGTGACTATTTTTTTTTAAATTTCTTTTTTGGCCTGTTGTGTTCTAAATTTTCCTTTTGAGCCGAGGGTCCGTCCGAAACAGCCTCTCTATCCACAAAGATAGAGGTAAGTTCTGCGTACATGCTACCCTCTCCGGACACCACTTTGTGGAATTACAGTGGGTATGTTGTTGTGTTTTAAATTTTATTAGGATGAACATAATACAATGATGGGATTTATAGTGGAACCTTGGAACTTTCTTTTTGTTTGGTTTATTTTGATTAGATTTATCAGTAACTCATCTAAAGAATATGATTTATTACTGATTTTTAATAGGGTGGTGATTCAAGCATAAAGAGGGTGAAGGTTGAGCAGGAAGTAGATCAAAGAGTGGTTGGTGATACTCAAATGGAACATAGATGTACAACTACTGTTCTAAAAGAGGATATGGCTTCTACATCTAAGGAAACCACCACTGGAAGTACATCAACAATGGATACTAAACCTGAGAATTCTGAGCTTGATGAGCTTCCTAAAGAAATGCATGAAATGAAAATTAAAGATGAAAAAGCTGATAGTAGTCTAGAGGATAATTTAAAGGTATCTCCTAAGTTTCTAATCTTTCGTGTCGAATTTAGTACCTAAAGTAGCTGTCTTTAAATTCTGAAAAAGATGTTTGCTGATGTATTGGAAACAGCCTCTCTATCCCCAAAAGTAGGGGTACCCTGACCCCACTTGTGTGATTACATTGGGTATGTTGTTGTTGTTATGGGTGCTGATCTATCTTGTTGCATCCCATAGGATATGGAACCAGCTGTTGTTAGTGGAAATGGAACGGAAACTGGTCAGATAATTGTGACTACTGTGAGTGGTCGAAATGGACAACAGAAACAGGTGAACTACTTGAATATAATTCAACCCTCTTGTAAGCTTTTAGTTTAGATCAATCAGAAGTTGATCTCATATTATTTTCTCAGACATTGTCTTACATGGCGGAGCGCATTGTTGGTAATGGTTCATTTGGAGTTGTCTTTCAGGTAAATTTATACGTTTATCTAATGTCTATTGAAAAATGCTAGGTTGTTGTTGAAAGAATTGCAGTTGTCTGGATGACTTTATTGATTCACTCTTAACCCTTTTTTATATATCAGGCCAAGTGCTTGGAAACTGGTGAATCTGTAGCAATAAAGAAGGTCTTACAGGATAGGAGATACAAGAACAGGGAACTTCAGATTATGCGCACGCTTGATCATCCTAATGTTGTTAAACTAAGACACTGCTTCTATTCTACTACTGAGAAGAATGAAGTGTACCTTAACCTTGTTCTCGAGTATGTGTCTGAAACTGTTTACCGAGTTTCAAGGCACTACAGCAGGATGAACCAACACATGCCCATTATATATGTGCAGCTATACACATACCAGGTGAGCTAATTGCAGGATTCTGCATTTTTCTCATCAAGATTGTGGTGATAGAATATGATAGAATATTTAGTCATAATTGTGTATATTTTGTATATGGTAGGTGTGTATTTAGTCATTTATTACCTTAATTCTAGCCTAGGATTGTGCTTGTATTATGGGTATATTTACTACCCACTTGGAATGAAATAATCAAGGAAGATATTTCTTACATGATATCAGATTTTAGGGAAAGTTTCTAAACCCTAAATTTTCCTCCCTTGACCGTCACCCCCCTCCTTGCCGCCACCGTCCACTTCCTTTATCTTTCCTATTTCGTCAGCCATGTCAGCCTCGAAATTAAATTTTCATCCCTCCCTCGTTGTTTCAAACAAGTCCCATATCTCCATCACTCTTGAGATGGAAAACGTCCATTACGCGATCTAGGCGGAGCTCTTCAAAATTCATTGTCGGTCACACCGTATTATCCATCACATAATTCCACCGGAAAAAGGCAAGGAGAAAGTGCCGAAAATTGATGATGAAAAGGAATTATGGTTGACCTTCGATGCAACGGTTCTCTAGTGGATTTATGCCACAATCTCAAGCTATTTGCTACATACGATTATTGAACCCGACTCCATGTTAATCGAGGCTTGGAGTCGATTACGTGACATATTTCAGGATAATAAAAATTCTTGGGCCGTTACACTTGAGCAAGAATTCTCCACCATTGACATGGCGGATTTTCCCAATGCATCCGCATATTGTCAATGGCTCAAGGTTCTGTCGGACCAACTCAAGAACGTCGGGGCGCTGGTAACTAACAATCTGCTCGTTTTACAAATGGTTGTCGGTCTCACTGATGCGTATAGTGGCGTTGGTACACTTATCTGCCAAAACAACCCTCTTCCGCCATTTTACCAAGCCCGTTCTATGCTCATACTAGAAGCACGTTTTGCCAAAAAGATAGCCACCATATCAAATTCTGCCATGGTTGACGCTCCGTTCGATGATAACTCGTCACAATTTGAAAATTAGTCACCAAACCATGGTCAAAGGGGACGAAATGGCAACAATGGCCGTGATGGTGGCCATCGGAGTGGCGGAGGTGGTAGTAGTGGCGGCAACTAGTAGATGAAGTTCGGCCAGGCGTGGCAGTCGCGGGACCAGTGGGGCAGTGCACCGCAGCGCCTGGTAGTGGCCTTGGGCTGTGCCACCCTGCCCTTTTCCTTCAGGAAATTAGGCCAGGCCCAGTCCAACGAATACTGGCCATCCGTTTGCCAGTAGCCATCAGCCCAACAGTTTTGGCCCTAGCGTACTTGGGCCACATCCACAGCCGACCCAGTGGCAGTAGGCCCATTCTGCAATAGCAACACTAACCGACATTGAGACCGCGATGCACACTCTTGGGCTCATTTCGCCCGACGCAAATTGGTACATGTACATCGGAGTAACGTTTCATATGACGTCCTCACAAGGTAATCTCTCGTTCTATTTTAATTTGAGCAATAATCCTGGTATAATTATCAGAAATGGTCATTCAATTCCAATTCGTGGTTATGATAGTACAAACTTATCGCCCCGAACCCACCGTTAGCCTTAAAGAATGTTCTTGCTGCCCAATTGATTAAAAACTTGGTGTCAGTTTGAAAATTTACCACTGACAATTTGGTGTCTGTTAAATTTGATCATTTTGGGTTTTATGTGAATGATTTTCAGACGGGGATGCAACTAGTGAGTTGTGATAGTCGAGGCGAGTTATATCCAATCACCACTACCACGTATCAAGCCAAGTTACCATCCACTTTTGCAGCTTTAGCACCTTCTTTATGGTATGAAAATTTGGGTCATCCGGGAGCACATGTTTTTGCCTCCCTTTAACGAAATAAATTTATTGAGTGTACTAGAACTCGTAATTCTCATATGTGTCGCTTATGTCCTCTTGGAAAACATGTTAAATTACCTTTTCTTGCTTCTAATTCATGCACTGTTATGCCTTTTGATATTATCCATAGTGATATTTGAACATCTCTCGTTTTAAGCTTTTCGGGCCATCAATATTATCTTCTTTTATTGGGTGATTATTCTAATTTTTTGTGGGCATTTCTTTGTCTAAAAAGTCAAGTTTTTTCACATTTCTCTCATTTAGAGCATACATTCGCACTTAATTTGAACGGGATATTCAAATATTCAATGTGATAATGGAAGAGAATTTGATAGTGAGCCATTTTGGGATTTTTGCAAAACGAATGATTTATCTGTTCATCTCTTTTGTCCACATACTTCATCTCAAAATTGAAAAGCGGAAAGAAAAATCTGAATCATTAATAACATTGTTAGAGCACTACTTGCCCATGCCTCTCTACCACCATCATTTTGGCATTATGTATTACAAATGACAACCTATCTCCTCAACATACTTCCAAGCAAACAATCAGCCTATCAATCCCCTCTCAAAATTCTATATCTATGTGACCCATCTTACTCTCATCTATGGGTATTCGGGTGCTAATGTTATTCTCTTTTTTCTTCTACTATCATCAATAAACTTCAACCCCGTTCCACTTCATGTATTTTTTGGAGTATCCGTCACACCGTCGTGGTTACAAATGTTACGACTAATCCTCTAATAAAATAATCGTGAGTCGCCACGTAGTCTTTGATGAATCAAATTTTTCTTTGCCATATTGCATTGTTTTGTGCCTCCTACCAATGAATTTCTTGATGATAGCATGCCCCCTTATTTGGTACACAAATTGACCTCTCAAATAGGCCCAACTATTCCCGATAGCTCGGCCCAAATACCGAGCCCAGTGACTACCGGCCTAGCTGAGCCTCTCGCTGGGAGTCCACTACCGAGAGGCCTAACGCCTGGCAGTATGTTGGGTGGCGGCCCAAATTCAGGCACTGGTAGCCTAGCAACTGCCAACCCACTTTCGAGCAGTCCGTTCCCATTAGCCTCGGGACCTAACTCCAATTCTGTCCCAACGGCTAGTCACTCGTAGTCAACATGAGATTTTTAAACCAAATAAAAAATACGGTCTTTACCCCCATGTTGCCAAATCACCTCTACCTCGTAATCATGTGTTCACCCTTAATGACCCGAATTGAAAAATGGCTGTGGATGATGAATATAATGCTCTTATTAATAATAGGACTTGTGATTTGGTGCCTTGTCCCCCTGATGTTAATGTGATTCGGTCTGTGGATATATAGTCATAAAGAAAAATTTGATGGTACATTTAAGAGGCATAAAGCCCGTCTTATAGGTGATGGAAAGACTCAACAGGTTGGTATAGACTGCGGTGAGGCTTTCAGTCTGGTGGTCAAACAAGCAACTATCCGCACGGTACTAAGTCTGGCTCTTTCTAAGGCATGACCTCTGCATCAGCTTGATGTGAAAATTGCATTACTGTACGGAAAACTCAACGAAACAGTGTACATGTATTAGCCCATGGGTTACAAAGACCCCACTTATTCTAACCATGTATGCTTACTAAAGAAATCCTCATGTAAGCCGTACTCCACTTCGGTTGATACTAAACCGAAGTTGAGCGCAACTTCCAGCAAGCCATATGCTAACCATCACATTACCGCAGCCTTGCAGGAGCCCTGCAATATCTTACTTTCATGAGGCCCGACATATCTTATGTTGTGCAACATATTTGTCTATTCATGCATAACCCGATGGAGGATCACATGCATGCTCTCAAGCGCATCTTGATCATGGCTTACGTCTATATCCGTCTTCGACAACCACTCATTTCGTACACAGATGCAGATTGGGGTGGATGTCCGGATACCATACGCTCCACGCCTGGTTATTGTGTCATTCTGGGTGACAATTTGATATCTTGGTCCTCCAAAAGGCAAGTTACCTTGTCTAAGTCCAGTGCCGAAGCAGAATTTCTGAATCCTGTTGGCTACGCAACCTTCCCCTGGAGCTTCTTCCTAACCGCATGGAAAGAAAGCTCTTAGAGCGCAAAGGAAGCATCGAAGGTACGACTACATTAGTTTATTGTGATAATGTTAGTGCAATTTATCTCTCAGAAAATACGGTTCAACATCAACACACTAAACATACTGAGTTGTATATTCACTTTGTTCGCTAAAAAGTTATTCGCGGACAAGTACGTGTCTTACATGTCCAATCGGGCTATCAGATCGCCCATATTTTTACAAATGGACTTCCGCTGGTTCTATTTGTAGATTTTCGGGACAGTCTCAGCATACACCGACCTCCCGTTTCGACTGCGGGGGGTGATAGAATATTTAGTCATAATTGTGTATATTTTGTATATGGTAGGTGTATATTTAGTCATTTATTACCTTAATTCTAGTCTAGGATTGTGCTTGTATTATGGGTATATTTACTACCATTTGGAATGAAATAAACAAGGAAGATATTTCTTACATGTGGAATTTCAAATTCTAGCAACTTTGATTCATAGATTAAATGAATTTTCTCTAAATTATAATTTCTACAGATATGTCGGGCTCTGAATTACATGCACGGTGTCCTCGGTGTATGCCATCGTGATATTAAACCACAGAATCTTTTGGTGAGCACTCAATTTTCCCTCTTGATATGCTTGTTACTTTTAGATTTTCCATTTGCATGGCAAAATTACTTGAAATTTCTTGAGTAACCCCTGTTGTGTCGTTACGTGGAGTTAGATGTCCTGGATAGTCTGATACCATTTGCTTATCTTCTCTCTTTCTCATCTATCTGTCCTGACTATTTGTGGTTTATCTTGCTTCTGAAGGTTAATCCCCACTCGCATCAGCTAAAGCTCTGTGATTTTGGTAGTGCAAAGATGTTGGTATGTGGTGTTTCTTTTATAACCAAGTTTTTTCACAATTAGGAAGTCCCTAATATTTTACCCTTTTTGCTATAGGTGCCTGGAGAGCCCAACATATCGTACATTTGTTCTCGTTATTATCGGGCCCCTGAATTGATCTTTGGGGCTACTGAGTACACAACTGCCATTGACATGTGGTCTGCTGGCTGCGTTATGGCTGAGCTACTTCTGGGACAGGTTAGATGATACCTGTAAAAGATTGAACTACTAATGAATAACTAGAAATATAAGTTGGTGAGCTCGCATTGTTGGTACCCTCAAATAAAGTAGCCTGACATTTTTCTGCTGTATTATTTTCAGCCTCTTTTCCCTGGAGAAAGTGGCGTTGATCAGCTGGTCGAAATAATCAAGGTGGGCAATCAAGGGACTCTCTAATTGCTAACATCAGATAGTTTTAATCTTGTCAATTTGGTTGCATTCTCTTGCTAATTGTCTTTTTATACTTCGTGTATGTTAGATTTTGGGGACGCCAACTAGAGAGGAGATTAGGTGCATGAATCCAAACTACACAGAGTTCAAGTTTCCCCAGATCAAAGCTCACCCGTGGCACAAGGTTAGTGAAAACTTATTAAGTTGATGCGTCTCCTTCACTATTAGTTGAATTCTTTCCCTCTTTCCCTCCTCATCTCCTTGATGAAGTTTGTTGAGACCTATCCATTCAAATTGCACAAACCACTTGCCCAGACAAATCTTTAATAAGATTGCAATCTGCAGATATTTCATAAAAGAATGCCCCCCGAAGCAGCAGATCTGGTGTCAAGGCTTCTCCAATATTCTCCAACTCTACGCTGTACCGCTGTAAGTAACAATTTTCTTCTTAATTATCTAGAAATTTGCTTATTATGCTAGTTTTATTCTTTCCCATCCTTTAAACTTGGTGGTCTATTTTGTCCTGTTTCAATTAGCACTTCAATGTGATCTTTCCGGCATGTTTACGAAGTTAAAAAATAATAGAAAGATTGAATTTATGTTGAAAATAACATTCTATTTTTTACCTAATGTTGTGGAGAATTAATGACTCCGGATTTTTGCTGAGATTGTTACTGGCTTTAAGTCGTATTATCCTTTAACGTGCTTTGATGTCTGTTTCTCGGGGGATTTTGTGCATATTTTTGGCTAATTGACAGTTGGAGGCATGTGCACACCCTTTCTTTGATGCTTTAAGGGAACCAATTGCTATCTTGCCAAATGGGCGACCTCTGCCTCCCCTATTCAACTTTACAGCTCAAGGTGAGCTTCAGTTTAGTTTCTTACTTTTACTTTCTCAGGATTTAATACCTCCATCTGACTATTTTACATCTCATGCAGAGCTCTCCGGTGCACCTGCTGAACTGCGAAAGCGCCTTATTCCCGAACACTTGCGCAAGTGAATTTTGTGAAGACAGTTGCTTAGGCTTTGTAAATGAGTTCTCTTGTGAGGTTTTAGTCGCCTAATCAGTGTTACGTTGCTCCAGTAGAGCAGCTGCTATTCTTGACCTTAGTAATATTTGATGGATTTCAACATCAGAACACGGGGAGCTAGTAGCTTACTAGTTGGTTTTGGATGGAGGATATGGCAGTAAGATTCGCGGGTGAATGATCGGAATGTCTCGTCTATATAAACATATTATGTGTTAAGCGGTCAATACCCCAGCAGTTTTAGATGAGAGTTTTCCTCTTAATTTATACATTGTAGCAATATCTAGTTTGAGGGGTATTCATAAGATTAATGTTATAGATGAATTATTAGGATTTTTCTATTCTTTAATGTACACCATTTCTTCTCTTCTGGTTGTCCTATAGGAATGTGAAACTGCATCCTGCTAATATATTCACCATTAAGTTAATATTTGAACTCTACCAAGTGGAGCATTTCCGGGAATGAGAAAGAGAATGAAATGCATTCCTTCATCGGCCGTTTAACGAGCATTCCATTATCATTCACTGAATTTACCTATTTTAAAAAAAAATAAACCTGGAAAATGCTCAAAACTAGAGGGCAAAATATTGAAGATTACTTTGAAAAATATATATTTTAAAAATGACGTTTATTTGTGATCACTTTGACTATTATATCAGGTATCTGCTATTTTCTTTACACATTACATCAACTACAATCTCTCTTACAAAAATCAGCACCTAAATAATTGTGATCACTGATTCACAGCAAATCTGAACCAGGGAGATTACATCCCAAATTCAACTAACAGCGACAATCAAGTTAGGTCTGTTTACTTATTGGCAACTGCTTAAGGACTTCGACATGTGGTCTGGGATGATTTATGAGCTTACATCAGATAACTATTTGTTCTACATAGAGAGAATACACCATCACATAAATAGCCATCACATCAACGACATGATATTCTAATTAATTCATCAATAGGCTCTTGTTTTTAACTTCTTTTTTGTGGTAACCTATTTTTAAGCCTCCCTCTCCAGGATCAAACAAAGGTGAATGTGCCTCTCAAACCTGTCACACAGTCCCACCGGAAATCCTGATACTGCTGCCAATCGCTAATGACTGCCTCCATCGAGAACATTATCAGTTGGTTTGTGTTTAGTTCTCATCCATTGCATAGAGGATGGTTCCATGAAATGTTTGTAGCTATTCTACCATGCTGCATCCGTAATAGGAAAGGCTACATTGACTTCAATGGAAAGGTTCTAATGTCATGGAGGATTGGGGAATAATGAACATACTTTGTTCAATAACACGTGCTTTTCTTTTGGTCCATACAACCAAAGGCAGGCAATGAATAATGTGTTAATGAAATATTATGTTCTTGCCATATGTTCACAATAAAGACAGGGACTGAGGTCCCCCAGACAACCAAAGGCAGGAAATGAACATGGGTTTATGAAGTATTATCCCCTTACCATATGCTCGCAATAGGGAAACAGAGGACTGGCGGCGGGAAAACTACAAGTTTCTGCAAGCAAAAATAAAGTCATTAAGCTTTTGCATAAATGAATAAGAAATTGCAGAGGTTATTATACTTTTGCATATAAATAAGAAATTAATCTATGTACTTCATAGAAACGAATTATTTTCTTAAATAGTTGTCATTTCGTTGACTAGTGGGATTACACTGGGTATGTTGTTGTTGCAAGCAATTCATTGACTAGACATTAAGAGAAAGAAAAATCTGAAAGTAAGATGTCTAGACTTGTGAATATAACCACCATCCACTACAACCAGAAAAAAAGTCTTGCATTCTTGGGAAGAAAGGGCAAAAGAGAAGATAGGAATTTCCCATTGAACAGGTTGTCTTTCTATATTCTTGAATTGCTGAAGAGTATTCAGTTATTGAAAAGCCACTCGTGCGCACATACCCTTTGCTTCCCTAGCCGCAGACTCTAAGGTCCCAGAGTACTTCTTTTGTTTGCTCAACTAATATTTAAGCAAGAAGACTCTCTAGTCTTTTGCTAAAAAACACTATTCAACTTTTAGATCTTAATCTTGTAAACAATGACCCACTTACTCATTTTCTTTGGGACTTCAAAGGAACATCATTCCATAGACGATTTAGTTTTACAAATAAGCGTATTTGCTCTCAAGATTGCATCCCATGCTTCTTTATGAGAGTTAAAAAGAATTCTAGCTGAGCATTGTTTTTTTACTCCCTTATGATCAACAAAGAAGGCAGCTACCTCAATCTTGAGAAATTTTATGGAACATCTAGTACCCTAGGGATGTCCTAATTTTTCTGATATCCATTTCTAGTCAAGTAGTGTGATTTTTGAAATAGTCCATTTACCACTGCCTGCTGATATTTCCTTCATGAAAACCATTGTTCAATGAATGCCATTTTCATTAAATCTCCCTCCATTAACACCAAACAGCTAGCAAGAACCTTTACAGATATAAGGTACTTCACTACAGGACTCTACATTCAGGTGAATCAGTAAATTAGAGGAGCCTGCCCGTCAGAAGCAAAAGCATTTTTGCACATTGCAATACAACTGAAAACATCAGCATCATTGGACACACAGCATTTAGCATATAAAAGGATAAGAATGAGGAAACTCAGGAGCCCAAGCAACAGGTACAATAGATCACAGCCACCTAAGGAAAATCCACACTCAGTTTCTGTTTATGTACCGCGAGTAAGAAATACACTGAACAGAATGTTTATGTGATGTAAATTGAAGAATTTGGAAGAATAACCCACCAAAGTGACTCACCATCTGTTTCAACTTCCCAGTTCTTGCTATTAGGGAAGGTGGAAACACCTTTAGTTTTAGTCAAAAGTAGAAACACCTTTACCTTCAGAACATTATACAATAAGCTAGCATGCACCTTTACTCTTTTATTTTAGGTTAACTTTTCATGCTATACAAACAACAGGAAACTCCCTAAGACAAGGTATATTAGTTCTGCATTCAATCAATGTCCAAACTTACTCTCAAGGAAACACTCAGATAATCACAAGCACTAGAATGGACTTATCTATAGTCTTAACTGGAAACACCAAGTCAATTCCTTTTAAGTTGTGTCTAGGTTTTCAATCAGTATTACACTTTGTCTAGAGCAGAAATCTGCTACATTCTAAAGGATTTCATAACTAGGTGGACATAGCACTAAAAGGAAATAATGGAGCTTCAAGAACCAAATTTTGTTAGCTTATCCAGACTTTACTCCAACGCCACAGGTTATAGTAGCCATATCCTATGACACAGGTGAACCAGAGAAATTTTCTTCAGAAGCTAGAATTTATTTCGAATATTTCCACGAAAAACAGAGATGACCTAGCCAAGTAAATTGTGTATCGTGCGTGACTGAAAAAATTATCATCACCTCACTGAAACACCAGCAAGTCAACAGTTGCCATACCCACTTTCAGAAAAAATGAAAACAAAATGCTGTAACCAAACATACAGTAATCCACCATTTTTTCAATCAACAAGACCATATAACTTCCAGAACTCTAGAATAGTTCAACACAATCTAAACGTCCCTGAAAGCCCCACAAGTGCATAAATTAGGTCTGTAAGCTGGTTGGGTACAAGTGCACGGTTCAGATCCCTATTCTGGTTGAGTAATTTGTCAACTGAAAAGGAAGCAACTCCCAACTTTAACAGCAGAGTAGATATCAGGAATTAAGAGAAAACAATAACTCTAAGCAAAATTATTGTTAAAAGACATTGAAGATGGTTATATACCTGTGTGATCATGTAGAACAAAGCTTTTTTGAGGATCATCAGACCCTGGCTTAACAGAGTCAAATATTTCTCACAGTGAGGACCAGTTATCTTCCCTGATGCCGGGGAGTGGCAATTGGTGCCTGCTGCGGGAGAGTGTCGTGAAATAGGGACTAGGGAATTGACTCTTGTACAAGACTACAAGTCTCAGAGAGCAATCAGTTCCAATAATTACCATCATTCACATTAAAAGGGCAGCCCGGTGCACAAAACATCCTACACTAGCAGGGTCAGGGGAAGGGCCGCACCCCAAGGGGTGTGATGTAGACAGCCTACCATAATGCAAGCATTAGTGGACCCATCATTCACATTGATCTGCATAAAACTTAACCTTTAGTATCCATTTTCCTATGAGAGATCTTCATTGCTAGCAATTCGTAAATATACAGACGTGAACTGTAAACCTTGTGATGATCTGCAGACCCAGTTACTGAAATTGGATGAAGAGCCAAGATAAGTCAAAGGAATGTTTTCTACCAATAATCCCCACAAGAACATATTCCTTCATTAAAATGATGAAAACAATTTGAATCTCGCAAAATAATATGTCGATAAAAAACTCTTGACACGAATTTCATTGCATTATGACAGTCACCACATACACGAAGGTTCTTGTAAATCCGAATTGGTACTCCTTTTGGCACACAAAGAAGTCCGAAAGCAATAGCCAACTTTTCGCTGTGATAAAAAAGACTTTGTGCCCTTGCTTCTTCATTGATATCATGGAGAGAAAAGTTCAAGTCTGGCACATATCCAGCTTCCTTTATCAATGCAATAACATCATCAAGTTTTGAGTAAATTTCATCACTCTTTGGATGACTTCTTTCCTCTGATATAAATGTGTGCACCACTCCATTCATCTCAATCCAACTATAACCAGGCTCTTTGTTAACACCCTTTAACTTCATTTTTCTTCTAAGTTTTGCTGCATTTTCCCATTTCCCAGCAGCGGAATATATGTTTGACAGCATAACATAAGGGACAGCATCTTGTGGTTCCAACTGAAAGAGGGCCTTTGAAGCTTTCTCTGCTAGATCTGTATTCCCATGTACTCTACATGCAGCAAGCAACGCTTTCCACACAGTAGCGTCCGGTTCAATATCCATTTCATTGACTAACTTCTCAGCGTCCTGTATTTTTCCAGCACGACCCAAAAGATCAATCATACATGCATAGTGATCAGGGCTTGGTCTAATCCCATAATCTTTCTTCATTGATTCAAAGTACTTCTTTCCATCGTCAACAAGACCTGTATGGCTGCAGGCAAATAATAGGCCTATAAATGTAATGAAGTCGGGTTCTATTCCACTTGCAATCATCTCGTCATAAAATCTCAGAGACTCCTTTCCTCTGCCATTCTGGGCATAAGCCACTATAAGAGCAGTCCAACTGATCACATTACACATTTGCATTGAGTTGAATACCTTTTTGGCATCTTCAAGGTACCCACAATTGGCATACATTGTCATAAGAGAATTATCAACTGATAATGATGCCTCAAAGCCACATTTAATAAAATCCGCATGAACTTGTTGCCCAAGTTCAAGTAGTGCCAACTCTGAGCAAGAACCTAGAACACTAGCGATGATAATTTGGTCTGGTTTAATTTCTGCCATTCTCATCTCACAAAATAATTTCAGAGCTTCCTCATAAGAACCATTATGAGCACAGCCAGCGACGAGTGATGTCCATGAGATTACATCCTTTTCAACCATACTGTTGAAAACACTCATCGCACAAGCTAGGTCTTCCTGTTTAGCATACATATCAACAAGTGCATTGCTTACAAGCTTATAGCTCTCATACCCAGTTTTAACAACCAAGCAATGAACACATTTTCCGTTTTTGACATCCTGCATACAAGCAAGAGAATTCAGAACCGAAGGGTAAGTAAACTCATCCACTTCCATATCACTAGCATACATCCTTTTGAACAAAGACAGTGCCTCCTCTGGAAGTCCATGCCTCACACACCCAAGTATCATGGAATTCCAAGAAACTGCATGATTTACCTCCATCAGTTCCAATGTCTTCTTAGCACTGTGCAAATCCCCACATTTAGAATACATGTCGATTAACGCGCTTTGAACAAACACATTAGCCTCAAAACCACCATTAACAATACAACTATGTACCTGTACCCCAAATCTAAGATCAGATAGTGCAGCACATGAACTTAAAACACCTGGAAATGTATACTGGTTTGCCTCAATCCCTTCTGCACGCATGCTGCTAAAACACCGAATTGCTCTTAACGCATCACCATTTTGAGAATACCCATTAATCATAGCAGTCCAAGTAACATGATTTTTCCCATGAGACATAATTTGGAAAATAAACTCGGCCTCCAAGATTTGCTTAGATTTTGCATACATATCAATAAGGCCAGTCATAACAAAAACATTCATATCAAAACAAGTCTTAATAGCATATCCATGTATTTGTTCACCTCTCGAAAGCAAACCTTTAATCGCGCACATTCTCAGAACACTTCCCAATGTAAACTGACTAGGTCTATGCCCCTCACATTGCATTTGCGAAAACAATTCAAGTCCTTCAATTTCAAAACCATGCTTACAGTATCCACAAATAAGTGAAGACCAAGTAATTGAACACTTAATCGGGACCTTCTCGAACACTTGCCTTGCTTCAACAAGCCTCCCTCCATTGGCATATGCCGCAACCATTGTAGTCCATGTAAACTCGTCTCTCTCAGGCATTTTGTCGAACATCTTTCGTGCTGCATCAATTTGACCCAGTTTTGACAATTCATTCAATTTATTATTTTTATCAACTAAGGAACATTTCAGGCCACGTGTTATGGAACTTGCAAAGGTTTGAATCGTACGATGAAGTTGCAGAGACATATGTTGATACAAAAAAAACCTTTGTCCAAAGGTTGAAATTATGAATTTTTGTAGTCTCATTAGGACAAATAACATGCAGGATTGCAGACATTTAAATTGTAAGTATGATCTTTAGAATTAATTAAATAATTCACTAATCATAGGGTAAGTAGACATTAGTTATTCTCTTATGATTGCAATTCCGGGAAAGAACTTATTTCTTTTTCTTTTTAATAATGTTGGTTGGTTGCAAGTTGCAACCTGTAAGGTGGCTTTCCAAATGAGTAGTCTTTATTTTAATTTCGCGATCGTTCATCTTTCAACTTAATTAATACTATCAAAATGAAAAAAAACATTTTTGAAGCGGAAAATTGCTCAAGCTCAACTATATTTATATATCACAAAAAAGTTTAAAATGCCAAAAATGCTAAATCCAGAGATATGAATTTAAGTAGCTAGGCTGCCAAAATATGCACGTGACACCACTTTAAAAAAAATAAAAAAAGATATTTTTTGACCAACTTAAAAAATACAGAAAACCATGATGGGTAATGTAAATGACAAATCGTAAATATTAGGTTGTGTTAAAAAATGAGTTCTTTGCTTTTTTATTATATAATGAGTTGATGAGGTGACTACGTGCCTATTTGAGTTTTTAAAAAAACAGCTAGTTGGCTCGCGCAATGTGTAGGCTTTTTTTTTTTGTTGACGAAGAAACCCGCAGCCGCTACTCTCTCGAGTGCGCACAGGGTAAACCCCGGACTGATGCAATAGCCTGCAAATCACGTCAGCCGATTAACCACACTTGGCAAGCCATGTGTGACAGACTCAACCAAGAAGGTTTATGCAGGGGATCGAACTCGTGACCTTGCGATTCCGCGCTCTACTGCTACTCCAATTTGGCTACCCTTGCGGGTTCGCAATGTGTAGGCTTGTTATTTATACCTCTACAATATAGATATTTTTTATATCTTTAGCGTATGTTAATGTGATATCTAGCAAGTATTCCTTCAATATCAAATTATTTGTCGTTTTAGAAGTTTAAAGTATAATTAATTATTTTTTCTTCATGTTACCCTTTATCATTAATGAAAAATTGATGACACATAAATATAATAAATATTTAATAGAGAAATTATAACTTAAACATAAATAGGGGTAAATTAGGTCAAATATTCATCATAATTAATATTTCTTAAGAGACGTGTAAACTAAAAAAATAACAAATATTTTGAGACGAAAGAAGTAATTACTAATTTGACCAAATTAGCACTAATTTTAATGCGATTCTTCATCAATGCATAGAATTTAAACTATATAAAATTAGATCCGTTCACATATTTCAAGGCATAACTTGCATTAGTAAACTGAATCTCATAATTAGCCATACCGAAAATCTTTCCCCAAGAAGCAATATCTACCTTACCGGCCGTTTATATATTTTCTCTAACCTTTTTGTCTTTGACAACGACATTGATATGGTCATGAGTTTACATTATTTGTATCGGACTCATAATGTGCAATAGTAAAGAAAATATGCAAGATATTGGGAAATTTTTGTGTGTATTTCTTTGAATCAGCACTGTGCAATTTATACAAGTATTTTTATGTAAAGAATAAAAATAAAATGTTAAATCCTATACATTTTTGTCTACTTTCTATTTGCTCCTAGAATAACAATATAACAGAATTTGTCTCTTTCTACATTAGAAAACTTCCAAGAATCACAGGTAGCTGTTCATGGGCCTCGACTGGTCTTGTGTTGCTGGGCTAGATATATGGCCCAATGCCTTGTCTTTTGTCAGCGAAATTATTTGTGAGGCTGGGCCCAATATTTTTCTTCTCTTCTGACTATTGTCCGGCCCAAATGCTTCATCTCTTTTAAGACAAAGTACATTGTTCGATTTCGATGTACTCATCTGCCATTGTAGATCCAAGACCATTTCCTTCATGTGCCATAGATACAGAAGTGAGAATGTTATTTTCAAGATGGATTGAAGGGAAGGTCCTGAAAGGGCTTTTGTGAAGAGATCTGCTAGCTGAGCTTTCGAAGGGACGAAGGATAGTATTATTAGCCCTGAAAGAAACTGCTGACAATCGAGCTCTACGTGTTTAGTACGCTCGTGGAAGATCGGATTCCGTGCGATGTGGATGGCCGCCTTGCTATCGGAGTGAACGGAAACTGGTAGAGCGGGAGTGATTGGAAGATGTTCAAGGAGTCTAATCAGTCAGGTGAGCTCTGCAGAAACTTTCCTCATTGATCTATACTCAAATTCAGCCGAAGATAATGAAATTGAAGCTTGTTTCTTTGATTTTCAAGAAATAGGTGCAACACCTAAACTTATGAAGAAACCACTAACCGATCTCCTTGTGTTTTTGCAGGATGCCCAGTCAACATCACAAAAGGCAATAAGAGAATAATCGGGCTTTGAATTGAAGAAAAGACCTTGTTCAGGCTTGAGTCGGAGATATCGTAGCACACAAAGTCCTGCCATGAAGTGTCCTATACGAGGCTCTTGCATGTACTGACTCAAAGTCAATACTGCAAAAAATAAGTCCAGCCTTGTATGGGTAAGGTAGTTGAGCTTCGCAACAAGTCTACGATAGTGTTGGATCAACAAGGAGTGGTCCTGAAGCTGCAGAGAGTTTGGATGAAGGATCAAGAGGAGATGATACTGTAGGTAAATTATCGCACTCAAATTCATGTAGTAGTTCTTGAGTAAACTTTCTTCGACTCACTATAAATCCGTGTGGTTCCCTGAGAACTTCCATGCCTAAAACATAGTGTAGCTCACCTAGGTCTTTAAGTTTGAATTCAGTATTCATAAAATCCTTGATAGTTTCAAACTCCATAGGATCATTCCTAGTAAATAGGATGTCATCAAAATAGACAGCAATGATTGAGATCAACTTACGTGTTTTCTTAAAAAATAGAGAATAATCATTCAAAGAAGCAGAATACCCCTTAAAACTCAGGGCTCCAGCAAGCTTGGCATACCATTGTCTTGAGGCTTGCTTGAGCCCTTACAAAGATTAGCTTAGTTTGCAGACATGATCAGGGCTTGGTGCAACCATTCCTGCTGGAAACTTCATGTAAACCTCTTCTTGAAGGTCTCCATGCAGGAATGCATTGTTGACATCAAGTTGAAATATAGGCCATCCCCTTTTGATTGACACAGTTAAGATACATCTTATAATTGCCATCTTAACAACAGGGGAAAATTTTTCATTGTAATCCAAACCTTCCCTCTGTATGTCTCCTCTAATCACCAATATGGTCTTGAGCCTTTCAATGGATTCATCAGAGTGTTGTTTTACCTTGTATACCCACTTGCAAGGTAAAGCTTTCCTCCCAATAGATAGAATGACCACCTCCCAAGTATTATTCAATCTTAAAGCCTCTAGTTCCTTGTCCATGGCTTCCTTCCATCCAGAATATACACAAGCTTGGTCGATCCATTTAGTTCTGTAATAGTATCAAGAGAGCCTAACAGATGTTGATTTAGTAGTGACATATCTCCGAAGGAGAAAGTAGACGGCTGAGAGGGTTGTGAGACACAGGCACTAGAAACATCTGATAGAAAAACATGATTGCAAAATCTTCCAAATAAGCAGGTCTTTTGTGTGTTCTAGTAGACTGTCTCTCTGGTATAGGAACTTGAGTGGGTAGAGGAAGAGTAGGATCAGGAATAGTTGGTGGAGATTGTTGGATATCACTAGAAGAAGAAGTAGAATCAGGAATTGTAGTGACATCATAATCTGCAGGAAGAGTTAGAGAGGTCATATGGTTTGTCATAGGTGGAAAAGATGATGATGGAGACGTATCCTGCTCTGATGTAGGTGAGTGAGTGGGAAATATAGGTTGAGGGTGATTGTGAGAAGAAGAGAAAGGAAAGATTGCTTCAAGGAAATATACATCTCTGGATACAAACACCTTTCTTGTAGATAATTCAAGTAGTTTGTATCCCTTCTGATTTTGTGGATATCCTAAAAATGCACAGGATGTTGCTCTAGAATCAAACTTACTTCTATTTCCTTTTAAAGTTGAAGCATAACACAGACAGCCAAAAACCCTTAAGTGATTGTAGTTTGGTGGTTTGCCAAAAAGAAGCTCATAAGGAGTCTTTCCTTTGAGCACACTAGAAGGAATCCTATTGATCAAATGAGCAGCAGTCAGGACACACTCCCCCCAATAAGCTTTAGGAAGTCTAGATTGAAACAGTAAAGCTCTGGCTATCTCTAACAAGTGTCTATGCTTCCTCTCAACAACCCCATTTTGTTGAGGGGTTGCAACACAAGAGGTTTGGTGGATGATGCCATGAGACTTAAAGAAATTTGCCTCTTGTATCCCTTTGCCTAGTTCTAAAGCATTGTCAAACCTTACCTTCTTGACTTTCACATCAAATCGTCTTTCAATCATTAATAAGAAATCTTTTAAGACTGTGAAAGCATTACTTTTAGTGGTTAATAGAAAAATCTATGTTCCTCTACTAAAATCATCCACAATAGTGAGAAAATATTTGTACCCATTATAGGTAGAAACTTTGAAAGGACCCCAAGTATCAATGTGAATCAAATCAAATATTCTAGTAGAACTAATTTAACTGGTAGGAAAGGGCTTTCTAGTTTCCATTGCAAGGGGACAAATATCACAAGCATAAGTAGAATCAGAGGGCAAAGATATGAAACTGAAATTTTTCATTGCTTGAAAAGGCAAATGACCAAGTCTTGCATGCCATAAGGCTACATCAGATGCTGCACTAGCAGAAAAAAGAAAAACAAACTGAACTATGATTGGAAAAATTTCCTTCTGGTAAAGAAACTACATGGCTTGAAAGTAAAATATCATCCATAGACTTGTTAGGTTCCAACAAGTAAAGACCTTCCCTAGCTTCACCAAAAGCTTGTGCCCTCCTCATTGAAGGGACCTGCATTATACACCCAGAAATGTTTAACTTAATGGCACAAGAAAATTACACACAAAACCTATGCACAGATAATAGATTATATCTGAAAGAAGGGACAAATAGAACATTCTGTAGAGTGATATGAGGAAGAAGCTTGATAGTTCCTACATGTGACTGTAATTCTATAAGAATTTGGTAAATTGATACTTGAAGGAATAGGTAGGGGTGAAAGTTTAAGGAAAGAATTGGAATCAAAACACATGTGCTCAGATGCATCAGTGTCTATTATCCAAGTTTTAGTGTTATAAACTGAGTAACAAGATCCTAAATACTTAGTAATAGTACCACTAACTGTATTTGCATTTATTTCTGATGTGTTGCTGCTTGATGCACCTCCATATGTGTTGCTACTTGATGCCCCTCCATGTACTTGTTTGAAAATCTGTCCAAGCTGTGAGATCTGTCCCTTGCTAAGTTGATTCAACCAATTTGTCTCAGTTTCTTCAGTTCCAATGCTCATGTTGCTGAAATCCTCTTCTGCAACTGCTACATACCCTCTAACTTGCCCTTGAATTCCCTTGTTGTTGGTAAATTGGAAATCCTCTGGGTATCCAATCAATCTATAGCAGTCATCTGTCACATGTCCAACCTTCAAACAATGAGTGCAAGATACATTAGGATTGAATTTCTTCCTTCTTCCTCTTACTCCTTTTTGTCATTGGTTGTTCCTTTGATTTCCCACTCTATCCCTGAAACAGATTTCCAGTTTTCTGCTGGTTTTGAGTTTGATAACCAAACCTCTGTCCTTGGTTTCGAAATCTGTGTGGTGTTGCATTTCGGTTTCCTGCCATGAAAGATGAGTCAATTAGAGGAATTAGGGTTCATATAGACTTCCCTTTGATTCTCATCTTGAAGTAGTAGTGAGCAGGCATGATTGATTCTTGGTAGTGGGTTTATCACAAGTATATTTCCTTTTGCTGGACTATAAACATCATTCAATCCCATAAGGAATTGAATCAATCTCTGATCTTTCAGACTTAAGCATCTTGTATTTTCCATTACAAACACAAGACACAGTTACAAACTATGTCTGAATTGATTGAATTCAACTCATCCCATAACCTTCTCAACTTTGTGAAATATCCAGCTATATCATTTTGATCCTTGTACCAATCCTGTCATTTCTTTCTGCAGATGGTATAACTTTGCACCATTAGATTGTCCAAACCTCTGCTCTAGATCTTTCTATAAATCCATTGCTGTTCTGGAATAAATCACTGTGTGTGATATGTCTGTTGACAAAGAGTTGAGTAGCCATGATGTAAGTTGTAACCATGTCATTACATCTACTCCATGATGGATAATCCTTGCTCGTTATTTCAGGTTTCACAATCTTGCCATTGATGAAGCCCAACTTATTTTTGGCTGAAAGTGCAATAAGCACTGATCTCCTTGAACTTTGATAATCCCTTCCATCAAAGGAGATGTTAACAAGATTCATGCCTGGTGCATCTAAAGAGTGAAGAAAAAGTGGATTGCTGGGGTCAAAAATACCTCCAACAGTTTTTGTTAGTGATCTGTGTCTCAGCAGTAGTATCAGTGTTTTCTATTGCCATGATTCAGAAATTGTGATTTATGAAAAAAATGATAATTTCTAAAGAAGATTGATGAAGAACAGTGTAGAAAAAATGATCTACTGCTCCGATAACATAAACAAAATGTGCAAGATATTGGAAAAATTTTATGTGTATTTTTTTTTTTGAATTAGCACTGTGCAATTTATACAAGTATTTCTATGTAAAGAATAGAAAATAAATGTTAAATTCTATACATTTTTGTCTACTTTTTATTGGCTCCTAGAATAATAGAATGTCTCTTTCTACATTAGGAAACTTCCAAGAATGTCACAGGTGTTGAGCTGTTTATGGGCATCGACTGGTCTTGTATTGCTGGGCTAGATATATGGCCCAATGCTTTGTCTTTTGTCTGCGAAATTATTTGTGAGGCTGGGCCCAATGTTTTTCTTCTCTTCTGACTATTATCCGGCCCAAATGCTTCATCTCTTTTAAGACAAAGTACACTGTTCGATGAGTTCTATGTACTTGTCTTCTCCTTGTCTAAAAACTCAACTGCCATTGTAGATCCAAGACCATTTTCTTCATGTGCCATAGATACAGAAGTGAGAATGTTATTTTCATTCTCATAAAATAGATAAAAAGAATTCAACATCTCAATAATTGCAGATGCCATGCATGATTGGAAAGGATCTAATTTCTAATTCAGATTGAAATTGTATGAGAATTAAAGAAAGTAGAAGAAGAAGAATATGAACCCTAATCTTGAGGGTTCATCTACAGATCATGAGGAAGAGAGAACAAAACTAGAGAGAGAAAAGAGAGTATTGTATTAATCTTGATCATATTACACTAACTCATCACAATGAGAATAATAGAGATATATATACACATTTAGTCTTAGCTTAAGAAAGCAGTTACTCCGAATTGGTTAGTTAATAACTAACTAGGCTTAACTAATAAATTGAATACATGAAAAGACTATATTATCCTCTAAGCTAAACTAAGTTCTACATTATTTAACACATGCACTTATGAATAGGTGTTAGAGCAAACGTAAACAACGATCAAGACAAGCAAAAGGGAAAAGAAAAAAGTGAATAAACAGCAAATCCCGTGAAATGAAGGAGTTAAACAACAAATGAAAGACAAAGAAACTTCCTCGAAATACATAACACGTCCCCCCTTTGATTTCGAATTACTATTATGAAAACATCCATTTACTCCGTCGCATTATAAAGTCGAAAGATTAGTAGCAAAATGTTTGAATTAATAATGATAGCCGATAATTATTACCCTTCATAAGTGATAATTAACTCTCATTCTCGTGGAAGTTTCAGATGGTTACAATGATACTCTCCGTCTCATATTATTTGTCCACTTTCTTCTTTACATTCTTTAAGAAATTATAAATAAAATGTATATTTTTATTATTTTATATTTATCTCGCTTTAATAAATTACACTCTAATTAATATTGACAAGAACACTTAATATTAAGGGTAAGATAAAAAATATTTAATTAAATCTATCTTGATTTGTAAATTAATAAGTAATTTGGAACATGTATTTTTAATAAGGTGGACAAGTAATATAAAAGGAAGGGAGTATCACTAGGACACGTTTGACTAAGTCAACGCAATAATAACCGAACTTGGAACAATATCGAGTTTGGTGTGCACTCTTGCGCTTTGGATAACGGCTCTCATTCGAAATTTCAAGTTTTTTTTTTACCAATAGTCACTTGTAAGTGTAACTCTCGCCTTTTGGAAAAAATGGAGATAAGTACACTGTATATTAATTGGGGCTCAATTACAACGAAATTGAACACATATTTGAGGTTCTTTCCTGAAATGACCCACTTCCTATGTAAACCTAAAATTAGCATTCGTTAGCTTGTTAAAGTTAAAACATATCTTTGCTCTCCACCGTCAAACTCCTTTCACTCTCTACGATTTTAACTGTTTTCTTCTTCTCGATTTCAACTTCTACATGTATATCTGTTGGAAATTTGCCTTTGGCGGGAGTTGCGACCGATCAACTTTAACGGCTTAAACACTAGTGTTACGTATGTTGGAGAATCCGGTTCTTCACATATGCATGATCTACTAAGTACGTAGATAACCGTAGGGCCAAGAATCGTCAAATTTCATTGAGAAATGAAAGAGATATTGGTCCACGAAGTAAGGTGTTTGAAGCATGGAAAGTGTGGTATTGGGTTCAATTCTCCCTCATCGGTAGAGGAAGAAAGAATTGCTGTGTATATAAGACTCGAAATTGGTTTGGGGTTTGGACCCCAAGGGGTATCCCATGTGTTTAAAGGAGGGAGGACCTAGATGTGCTTCGGTTCAAGGAAAGACCACCTGCTTCGCCGTCCGTCACGGGTCACGGAGTCCGCAGTCACGGGTCACGAGTCCACGGGTCTTACGATATTATCTTTTTGGGCGAGAACTTTGCGGAAATGCAGTTTGATCCCGAAGTTTCCGGATGCTGATTCGGACGAGAATTCTTTCGGATATACGGTTTGGTCCCTGAAGTTTCGAGCGTCGAATTTGGGCGATCAGCGAAGCGCCAAGCACTCAATTGACCATTTATTTTGGCTGAATTACTGCTCCTATAATGGCCAAATCCGTTGGTCTTTCACCATTTATGTTGGTGACTTTACTACCTCCATAATGACCATTATTTGACTATTATGGAGGCAGCTTTCCGCCACACCATCACCTATATAAACACCCCCTTACACTATTGTTGAGCACTAAGAACACACATATAATATACACGAAAATTCAGAAGCTTACACAAACAAAAAGTTTTCTTCTTCCTACAACTTCCAGGCATCATTTCGTTACTCAATATTCTTCACGGTAGCTCTTGAGTTTCCTTTGCTCAAGTGTTCCATTGCTGTTTTATCTTGGGAGACAAATTGTCCAGGACGTATAAATGATACATACGGAGCAATATTGTCTTAAGGACAGAGTGCCACACTCGACTCAGCAAAAACAGTTTCCAATTTTCTGTCTTCAACAAAATTAAGTTGTTTGGTATTTTTGCTCTATGGTACTTTATAAAGCAGTACGGGAAGTATATGACTATTACAAGTATTCGAAAGGATAACCAAAGATTCAATAATTCAGTGACCAAATCTGGATATGGCAATGGTTGTCTGGTAGAAGAGAGTGCTGATGATGATGAACGTGTTCATGGTGTCACCGCTACCAAGACTGGTGGGAACAAGCGCTCACGAGAGCCTGAGGATGTCAACTGGGACAAGAGGAGAAGACTGAAGATGTTATTCTATCTTGCAGCAGAAGGCCTATATCTGTCCCAGACAAAAGATCCGAATAATGGTAAGAAGGAACTGGACACTCAGTTTGATAAAGTGACTGAAGTGAGCCAGAATCCAAAATTGGGATAAGTAGTTTTTCTTACTTGTCAAGAATAAAGATTAAATGGTGTCTGATTAAAAATGGATTAAAGTAAGGAGGAATATGAAAATAATTTATATTCCTTACGCTTTAAAATCAGAAGTTTAATCTTATCTTCTTTCCCATTTAAAGATTGGATTGTAAACGACTTAAAAAGATCCGTTCTTTTAAGTGTAATTGTTAAAGTATGTAAAGTATGTTCGCACATACGATGGAGAAAGATCCACTAATCGCGAAATCTGTTACCACTGTTAAGTAAGTGCCAAGAGTTATCTGGGCACCAATCTTACCGGAAGGAGTCTAAAAGTTAAAGACGTAGAACTTTGTCATACTATTTGGCGTAAGATCCTTCATAGGATGATATTGGACACTCAGTCATACAAAGCCTTGAGGCGTGGAGTGGGCCAAAATTCCTTTGATATGATGATATTGGACACTCAGTCATACAAAGCCTCAGGGTGGTGGAGTGGGGCGAGAATTCATTTCATAGGAAAAGTAATGGACACCTAGTGTGGTGGGCCGAGTTTCCAGTCTTAATGATCTAAAGGCCTAAAGAAAGGCGATAAAGAAATTGGACACTCGATGCGCCAAAGCAACTGAAGTGGGCCAGAGTATCGAGATCACATATGATCCGGTTACGCCCTAACCACGGGCAAGAGGTTGTTCATGTGAAGCAACGCCACCTCTAAAATCAAAGGGGCTGGAGAGGTTGTCCTCAATAGGACTTCAAGGAATGGATCACTCTAAAAAGAGGTGATACATGTTCCTAACTTGGTTTAAGGGACGTTGTTGGTCAAAGACTAGTCCAGCAGGTCTGTAATAACTAAGAATGGTACAATATGTCTATAGCCAAATGAATGATATATTTGTAATCCGTGCATCTATGCCATCATAGATTAAGACATGTTAAATAGTAAGTCATTCAAAAGCTAACGATGTTGAGATTGTTGCCTCCTTTCGACATAAACCCTCAAAATGAATGTGAGGTAGGCGAAGAGGCAAATTCACCTTTCCAAATTCCGTCAAGGGAATAGCGAAAGAAACACCGCTCCTCTAGAACTTAGTCACACCTACTTGGGTGATTTGAAGTTTATACAAAATAGAGGGGGGAGACAAGTACGTTGTGATCTTCATTGATGATGGTACAACGTATGGAATCCTTTGTTTGTTAAAAAGCAAAGATGAAGTTGTTGAAGCGGATAAGCGCTACAAAGCAGAAGTTGAAAATCAACTAAGCCTATGGATTGCGAAATTCATAGCGATAGAGGGGGAGAATATGAAGCAGCGTTCATTAAATGACTGTTCATTACTCACCTCAGTCTAACGGTGTTAGCCAAGCGCAAACCCGTACACCTAAATTATGTGGGGCAAGGCGATCCTTACCGCTAATGCGATTCTCAACAGAACTCCGCATAAGGATAAGGATAACTCTCCGTGTGAGACATGAAAAGGATCTCACATACAAAAGTTGTGATGTGGGGTGGCTTGGTAGAAGTTGGACTACCGAAACAGGTCAAGTTCGACCTAAGACTGTAGATTGCGTATCCACTGGATCTGTAAATAACAGTAGTATTTATCGCCTCTTGGCGTCAAAGAATGCTGAATTCTTATAAGATAACTTTCCTTGAAAAGGAAAAAGGAGTAATTGCTCAAGGTTAACAAGAACCCGCGAGGGCCTGACTGTCCGGAACTAGACGCTCCGTATCTACAGGACTCGAAAGTTGCTGGCTATCCGAAACTTAATATTCCAGATCTGCAGAACTCAGGGATTCTAGATGTTGAACCAAGACGGAGCAAAGAGGGAACAAAGACTTGTTCCAGTCCTTCTAGCTTGTATGGTTAAGAACGAACCATGGACAATTAACAAATAATTGTTATCTCCAAAAGCGCTGCTTTGGAAAGAAGCTATAGAGAGAAATATATTCCATCATATAGAACCATACTTGCGTAATGGTTGATCTTCCTCCGGGAAAAGAACCTTTGGGTTGTGAAAAAGGATACTCAAAAGTGAGTACAAAGTAGATGGATCTACTGACGAGTTCAAAGCCTCGACTACTTGTACATGTGCTCCCAGGAGTAGCTTAACATCATGGGCCATTGCGGTCTTGCGTGGCATGAATGTTAAAATGACCTTCCCAACCGGAGAGTTGGAAGAAGAGAATCGAGTTGATTTTACGGACTGTTGGGCTTCTTCCTGAACTTTCATCTTGGTCCCTGAAATGTTTACATTTTGGTCCTGAAAGTTTCGGATAAAGCAGAAACAATGAATCGACCCGCAAATATTGACTCACGAAGTTAGAAAGCCAACAGTTGGAGAATCAACGATCTGAAAGTAAAAGTCATATTGAAACAAAGTCTCGATATGAAAGATATGGATATCACGGATGACATCTTAGGAATTGGATTTCTAAAGACATCTAACGGATCGTCGATAGTTGATAGCCTCGTTGAAGCCATCAATGGATATGAATCATAGAACTGATTGGAATCATGGTGCACCCATAGATAAGGAAGCGATACGCACGGATCACGTGTAGTTCAATGTATTGTACACACTACAACCGACCTGGTATCGCCCTACAATCGATCGGTTGAACTAAGGTTCACCGATAATCTTAATACATGATCAATAGAAGGCGTTAAGTCGGATATGACGATATCCGAATTATTAAACATCTACGGATTATAGTATTCTGGATGTCCAGCGGTTCTGAGAGAACACAGTGATGCAAACTGGACATCAGATCTGAAGAACACCAAAGCCACAAGTAAATGTGTATGGCGGTTCTTGGAAAATCCTCTAAGCAAACTTGCATCGGTCGATTCATGATGGAATCGGAGTTTATCGCTTTATACAAAGCATGAAAGAAGTTGAGTAACTTCACGACTCCTTAGAGGACGTCCCTTATTGGGAGAAACCCGTGCCTTCAGCAGTTATACACTGTGGCTAGCCGATCGGCTTTAGGAAGGACACGGATGACGGCGTCTGGACATATCTGTCAGGATTTGTCAGGAGACCGTATGGCAGTTGATCATCACGGGTGTCACTTCATTGTTTACTAACTAAGGGACTACCCGGAGATCAAGTGTTCTGCCTGTCTAGGGGAATGAGCTTAAAATCCAAAATATACGGACCAATACAGTGGTAACCCAACCTTACTAACTGGAGATCCCAGTAATTTGGTTCAATGGGAAAACTAAGCTGTAAAGGTTCAGTTGATCGCTTCAGTGGAAGCATGAGCACTTCAGATAGTGATTTCTGAAAAGAAACACCAAATCCAAAGCCGTTCCCGCGATAGACTTTAAGTGCTATCTGCAGTGTGGGTAAATGTTAAGTTTTCAAAACCTGTAATGCTCCTCAACAGTTGAGGTTAGGTTTTTGGGAAACTTTTAATGGTTCATAACACTTGTGAAGTGAGGTATAGCAGGATACCTTGTAGGAGACCACCTAATTAAGTGCGAGGACGGGCCGCCTCAAAATGAACGCACTTAAGAATCCAAGACGTTGTCCATGGCCAAAACGGACAAAACATTACGAAGAAGAGAGTAAGGGAATTTGTTGTGTTGGTATCATTGACTTGGCTTACACTAAACACTGACGGTTCAAGACATCACGTTCACCGCGCAGTAAGTAAGTCCGATGGTATTCAACTATGGAAGGTTCAAAGCTGAGGCTACCTTTCCTTATGCAACATCGGTCCGCTGAAATATTGCTGAAAATGAAAAAGACACCATGTGAGTGCGCCAAAATCTCTTTCAAGAGGGGATTGTTGGAAATTTGCCTTTGGCGGGAGTTGCGACCGACCAACTTTAACGGCTTAAACACTAGTGTTACGTATGTTGGAGAATCCGGTTCTTCACATATGCATGATCTACTAAGTACGTAGATAATCGTAGGGCCAAGAATCGTCAAATTTCATTGAGAAATGAAAGAGATATTGGTCCACGAAGTAAGGTGTTTGAAGCATGGAAAGTGTGGTATTGGGTTCAATTCTCCCTCATCGGTAGAGGAAGAAAGAATTGTTGTGTATATAAGACTCGAAATTGGTTTGGGGTTTGTGACCCCAAGGGGTATCCCATGTGTTTAAAGGAGGGAGGACCTAGATGTGCTTCGGTTCAAGGAAAGACCACACGCTCGCCGCCCGTCCCGTCACGGGTCACGGGTCACGGGTCTTCTGATATTATCTTTTTGGGCCAGAGAACTTTGCGTAAGTACGCTTTGATCCCGAAGTTTCGGATGTACGATTCGGACCAGAATTCTTTCGGATATGTACAGCTTGGTCCCTGAAGTTTCGAACGTCGAATTTGGACAACAAAGCGAAACGCCAAGCACTCAATTCAGCCATTTATTTTGGCTGAATTACTCCTCCTATAATGGCCAAATCCGTTGGTCTTTCACCATTTATGTTGGTGACTTTACTACCTCCATAATGGCCATTATTTGGCTATTATGGAGGCAGTTTTCAGCTCCTCCATCACCTATATAAACACCCCCTTACACTATTGTTGAGCACTAAGAACACACATATAATATACACGAAAATTCAGAAGCTTACACAAACAGAAAGTTTTCTTCTTCCTACAACTTCCAGGCATCATTTCGTTACTCAATATTCTTCACGGTAGCTCTTGAGTTTCCTTTGCTCAAGTGTTCCATTGCTGTTTTATCTTGGGAGACAAATTGTCCAGGACGTATAAAGGATACATACGGAGCAATATTGTCTTAAGGACAGAGTGCCACACTCGACTCAGCAAAAACAGTTTCCAATTTTCCGTCTTCAACAAAATTGTAATTTCAGTTTTGTGGTTCTCTTGTAATTTTTAGATTACTAGTTGAATTATTGAATCTTTGGTTATCCTTTCGAATACTTGTAATAGTCATATACTTCCCGTACTGCTTTATAAAGTACCATAGAGCAAAAATACCCAACAATATCTCCATTGTTGGAGCTCAAATTTCTTAGATCTAGAATTTGATTGATTAAAGATAACTCTATTGAAGAGTTGAAGCTTTAAGTTTGAACTATATTTGAGATTTTGAGTTTGAAAGTCAAACTTAGATCTGAAAATTGCTTTACTTAATGACGAATTACAACTGAAATTTTGGAGGTTGTAACAGGAAGACAACCTGGGCATCCATTGAGGCTCATTGAAGATTCGAAACTTCACGTTCGGGGTTTCAAAATGGTGTTTTATTTGGATTGGGTGTTGCTGTAAAAGATAAGAGTATATTTTAGAGAGCTTAAATCTTAAATTTGAGGGAGTTTCAAGGTGTGATTTGTTTGAGCTTAAAGGTACTAATAAAAATGTAGCAGTTTGTATCAACGCGGTATAATAATGTATAATCGTGTATATGAATGTATAAATATCTCTTAGACACTATTATACATGTTTATACAAATTGATACATTATTTATTGCAAGTGTAGTGGAGGATAGAAGGTGATATCTAGTGCAGATATTGTATAACAGGTATTTATACGCACATATACAATAATTGTGTATAAATGCGTATATTTGTGTATACAGGTACAATATTTGCATAATTATGTATAATTGTGTCTAAATATGTATATTTGTGTATAATACTGTATAATTATACATTTTTTTTCAATTTATAAGGGTGTATATACATTGTCAGTGTATAAGAGACCTCCATTGAAGTTTTACGCTTTCTTCTCTTCTTCTTTTTCTTGTTTTACATTCTACTTTAAAGGACTGAAGGAGATCATTAAGATGATGCTTTGATTTAATTGATCATGAAAAATATATTGTATGTGCTGGAAGGATTCTATGATTCTTTTACCAATTTTTTTTTCTATTTTGTTTGATTGATCTGTCAATTATCAGAGATGTCCCTATATTTTTGCAATATAAATTAGCCAATTGTATATTTTTGAAATTTTTCCTAAAAAATATGCAACTTGGACGAAGGCATATAATATTTAGTCATGTTAAAAGTATTTTTGGGTCACTTTATCCCAACAATTAGCACTCTTAAAGCGTCCAATATAATATCTTTTTGATTTGTAGTCTCCCACACGCTTATTTGCTAGATGCTTCTTCTCTTGAACCTTGATTCCAATATCGTTGCAAGCTGCTTGGCTCTGTTAAGATTTGTTTATCCCATTAAAGATATAATTGAATTTGTAAGTGATTTTAAGAATACATGGATATATTTATCGATAAGTGAAATAATTAATTAGCAATAAGTGAAATAAATAAAAACAATAAACAAGTAATTAGCCTGGAATGCTGTAATCTTGATTGTAATTGAACCGAAGGTTTGGTCCCATCCTCAACTAAACAACTTTAGGTCTGAGCCAATAATAAGAGCAAACAAGAGTACTTCTAAATGTAATTATACGAGTTTCAGTAATGAGAATGAGGCGCCCTTCCAACATGAAGGTTGGGCTCTTTTTATAGCTAACAAAACAAGACATTTATGTCCAAGAATCACTCCCTTATTAAATACTATTTAATGATAAAAACGGTCACTTAATAAGCAAATGGTAATGACTGACGCCAAATTCGGAACGGGTAGGCACCGAGCTCCTTTGGTCTTTCACCCAATGTTGCCATGTCCGATCACTATTCAGTGCCATCTGGTTCGGCCATCGCCTGGTCTTGCTACAACACCCAAACTCACCATCGATGCAAATTGCTACTTCCTTCGATATCCATTCCCAAACCATGCCACGTGTCATGTCGATTTTCACCGTATACAGATAGTCCCTACACTTTTCGGATCAAAGTTTACCGAAGTGATAGAAAGTGAAAATGATTTCTTCGACATTTTTTCTTGCAAGCTTCTCTTTCAAATTACTTCGTAATAGGTGGGAAAATGAAACACTTCCAATTCCCAAAATCTGACTCACGTCCTATCACTTTGCGATTTCGGACACTTGTCACCCTCTGATTGAACCGTCACTTCGGTTCATGAACCGGAGAGTTTTGTAATGATGACCGTGCCCCTATAAAAAACCCTTTCCTTACTTTTCTCAAATTTTACCTTCTGGTAAATCCCTCTTAACCTTCCAAGCACCCACATGTCTTCAAATCTTCATACCCACTTTAAATCTTCAAATCTTCGTAAATTAATACCTTCATATCTTCAAACTTTCTTAACTTCATACCTTTCTATCTTCAAACTTTCTTAACTTCATACATTCATATCTTCATACCTTCATAACTTTAAATCTTCATCACCGTGATAAAACCTTCCCGTTCTTCTTCCAGACAATCATCTCCGACAACTTCTCCACTGCCGATTTCTGATTAAACCACCAGCGCCGGTGACCCCTTCGAAGTTCAAGACACCGCCAACCCTAGAGCATTCGATATGCTCCCTTTCACTTTTCGTTTTGAGAGTGAGTTCGTTGTTTCCACCTCCTCTTCGAAATTCGATCGAGGTGAAGAAGTTAGAAGTTGGCCAACCTCTATTAAAGCCATCGACCTTGATACAGTCCAAAATGAATGTGGTTGGACTACTCTCTCCGAGATCATTATCCCCGACCTAGACGAAGATATTACTACCTTCAAATCTGGATATTCCAACGTATATACCTATCCTTTCACCTTCAAGTTCGTTTCTCCCATTGACAACATGATTCTTGAAATGTATCGGACTTACAATATGTGTCTTGCGCAAATTGGTCCGTCTGTATGAAGGATCGTTACTTGCCTTCGGCTCCTAGCTAATTTGGTTAAGGAACCTTTTACTTTGGATAATTTGATCCGTTTATACGTTCCCCGATTCTTTCGTGGCAGGTTTGTTAAACTCTCAAAGTGAGGCAAATTCCTCACTCTCTCGAGCGTCGATGAAAATCGAGACCGAGGATGGATGAAACGTTTTGTCGCAGTCCCTACCACATAAATTATCTCGACTAGTTACATGTCTTTCTCGGAGGAATGGAACATGCATCGTAAGTACTCAACCTTTACTTCTTTCAATTCAAATAACTTACCTTATAATCTTCCCCTTTTTCTATCTTCTCAGCCGTCCAATGGATTCCGGCCCACGTGGATAACCTTCATATATGGGTTGAGAAAATAATAAGCACATATTCGCATAAGAAGCGTACATGAAAAGAGCTTTCTGCTAAATGATGAGTAGCCCGAAATTTTACAGTTAGTATTCGCCTACCTCCTTTTTAACTTCAACAACAACCTTGTACGCTTTTTCACTTTTTTCATTTTTTGAACTTGCAGGTGTACCGAAGGGCTCCTCGACCCCGAGGTCCAACCCTTCTGCTGCTCCAACTGTCCCCAATCCAGTATTTGATTGGGTCGTGTCGGTTCAGCGTATCACTGAAGTACCCAAAAATAAAACCTTCAAATCCAAATTAGCGAAGCCTCCGAAGTCACATTCGGTTGGCTCAAAGAAGGGAAAAAGAGCTTCAGAAGCGGGTGGTCCTTCCCGAAGTCAAGACACCGACATCTCACCAGAAGGTGTTTGGGTGAGAAAGACTACCACCATCACTACTCTGGCGAAGGACACTCCTGCCGAATCTAGAGAAGAGCATGTTGCCACTGAAGTAATGCTGCCAACTGGTACCGCAGCTACACCTTCCACCACGCCACCGATCACCGAGCCAGTCATCATTGTGTATGATGATGAAGCCACGGATGAGGAGCCGTTGGTTAAGAAAACCAAGACTTCATAATTGTACCCCCATAGATATCTGGAATAACTGACTTATGCACTAAGAAGCGATAAACACTACTGTTATTTGCATATCCGATGAAAATCCAATCTACAATCTTAGGCCCAATCTTGACCTGCTTTGGCTTGGGCACTTCGACCTTTTCCAAACAACCCCACACCTTTAAATATTTATAGGTGGGTTTATTTCTCTTCCATGATTCATATGGAGTTTTGTCCTTACCCTTATGTGGGACTCTATTAAGAATCGTATTAGCGGTAAAGACGGCTTCTCCCGCATGTTTTGGGAAAGACCGGAATTGATGAGCAATGCATTCATCATTTCCTTCAACGTGCAATTCTTGCGTTCAACAACACCGTTCGACTGAGGTGAGTATGGAGTCGTCGTTTGATGAACAATGCCCGATTCGGCATAATATTCCTCAAATGGCGCTACGTATTGTCCCCCTCTATCGCTACGAATGGATTTAATCTGCATGCTTAGTTGGTTTTCAACTTCTGCTTTGTAACGTCGGAATGCTTCAAAGGCTTCATATTTACTTTTCAACAAGTAAATGTAACAATACCTTGTACTATCATTAATGAATGTCACAAAGTACTTGTTCCCCCTAGTTTGTGCAAACTTCAAATCACATATATCTGTGTGAATAAGTTCTAGAGGAGCGGTATTCCTTTCGATGGATCGAAAATGAATCTTTGTGAGTTTTGCCTCTACGCACACCTCACACTTATATTGAGGGTTTACGTCGATAGACGACAACAATTCCAACTTCACCAACCTTTGGATGAACTTGTAGTTAACATGTCCTAATCTATGATGCCATAAATTAGAAGACTCAAGCAAGTAAGAAGAAACTTCAATTTTATTTCTTGGATGCATTACAGACATGGCGTTAACTTTGAAGAGGCCTTCACAGACGAAGCCTCTTCCCACAAAAGTTCCATTCTTGGTAATTATAAATTTATTGGACTCAAATACTAGCCTAAAACCAGCATTAACCAATAAATGACCTGAAATTAAATTCCTCATAATCTCAGGGACATACATCACCTCATTCAGAGTGAGCTCCTTTCCAGAAGTCATCTTCAGGACTACATTTCCTACCCCCAACACGTCAGAGGAAGCGTTGTTACCCATGAACAACTTCTTATCTGTAACTGGTGTATATGTGGAGAACACATCTCTATTGGAACAGATGTATCTGGTAGCACCCGTGTCCATCCACCATTGCATGGGATTCTCAACAAGGTTTTCTTCAAGCACCACCGCCGAAAACTCCTCAATCATGTCGTCAAGAAGCGTGTCTTTGACGACGTTAGCTTGTGCTTGCGGATTAGCTAATTAAGGATCATCTTTACCGTGGACCGAAAAAGTATCTATTTTTTCCTTTACTTTCTCTTTTTCTTCAAACTACTCAGGTACATAATTTCTGCTAGGAACTTATGATATATCAGAAAGTAATACTGTATTCATTAAATTCTTAGAACAACTTTTCTTTTTGGTCTGTTGAATGGTATCTATCAGCTTATATGTTAAAAATTATAATTTTGTTAAATTTATAGTTTGTCAAACATCATTGTAGAAAATAAAATGGAGAACGTAATTAGATCGCACCAAAAAAGTCAAAAAATAAAAGGACCAAAAATGAAATAAAGACTTGGTGGGTAAGGGTTTTTATTTCTTATTTTGTTTAATTTGTAAATGACAGCTCAATAGGTAGAAAGTTAAAAAAACGTTGCATGTCCTAAGAGGGAAAGTCCATAAATCCACATACATATAACTAGGGCCGGACGTTTGATCGGTTCGGTTCGCAAATTCGGTTGAATTTTTTAGTTTTTGATTTGATAACAATGGCAATCGAAATCGAACTGAAATAATTTTGGTTCAGTCGATTTTTATAATTTCGGTTTGGTTTTTTTCGATTTAAATATTATTATATTGGACCTTTTTGTGTGATAGTTGGGCTTTCAAAATTGTACCAATGGTTATTATCTTGAATTAGTTCTTTCACAATGGTTAAGGAAATATGAAAAACACAATTAAGCTACATGAATTTTTGTAACGGCTGTAGACATTATTAAATGTTGGAAGCCATTTCTAAACGACAAGCGACTAGCGAGCACACAAGTAATCGAGCGAGGAGACAAAACCGATTACTTGTGTGCTCTTCGAATCCACAGATGACAGACTACAGACCACAGACCATAACAAAAAAAATCAAAAAAATAGTTGAATCCAACAAGTAAAATTAGACCCACAACAAAAAATGACTCTTCGAATCGCACAGAAGAAATTTGATTAAAAAAAGTTTATATAATCAAAAGCAAAAAAGAAGAAGTTTACCTAAATAGAAGGCAGACGAACCCTAATTTACAGTAAGGAAGAGAGTTGAGTGTTGAAATCGCAGAGAAGATAGGACTGAACTAAACCCTAATTTGAAACCGCAGAGAAGAAAGAACCCTAGCTGTTCATCGATATTACCAAAGAGGTTTGAAGTGAGGGATTAATGACTTATTTTTTCTGGTTGCCCGACCTGGATCGATTCTGATCCTGTTTTATTTTTTAATTTTCAGACCCTGACCCTGACCATTCGGGACCCTACGGATCACTGACCCTGACCAACCCTACGGATCACGGATAGGCCTGACCCGCTCTATAAAACAAAATAAAACATTAAGCAAACACTGTAATTTTACCAAATCCGTTATCCGATATAATTTGTCATCAATTAAAAATTACAACAAACAGAAGCATGAATTCATTAAAAATTACACAAAAAAAATTGAAACAAATTCCATACTTTTAACGGTAAATCCATAAACAAATACAGAAAATATCGAAATCAAAATTAAAAACGGTTCAATTCGATGGGGTTTTCGGTTTGAACGGATATATGACCAGCCCTACGTATAACCAGTGTAATAACAGTTCATATCTGGAAAAAATCCAAAACATTTGAATTTCTTATTCCTCATCCAAATTTTCAATATTTCACCGTCGATCGTTCAAATTTCTAAGTCAATTTGATTTTCCGGTGACGATGTCCGGTAACGATGATAATTCAAATACGACTCCGTTACTTACCGACCAGATGTTTAGGAGCCGACGCCGGGCGCCGAGCCTAAGAGGAGCGGCTCGATTTCTCCGGCGAGCGAGTAGCCGGCGAATGATGCGGGAGCCGTCGAGGCGCGTGAGAGAAGCTGCAGCTGAGCAAATAGAGGAAAGGCAGAGTGATTGGGCGTATTCGAAACCTATAGTGTTATTGGATCTTATCTGGAACTTAGCTTTTGTGATTGTCTCAGTTTGTGTGTTGATATTGAGCGTTGATGAGTCACCTTCTATGCCTTTGAGGCTTTGGATTGTTGGATATGCTTTACAGTGTTTGCTTCACATGGTTTGTGTTTCTGTTGAGTATAGACGCCGAATTCAGCTTACTGATTCTGATCAGCAGAGAAGCGTTGCTGGAGGTTGGAATGGTTCAAGTTCCGGTAGTGATGGAGGGGAAGCTGGTGATTATCACTCTGAGAGGCCTCACAATGAGGATGAAACTAGGTACAATCTCTCTTGGAAGCATGTGATGTGATGAGAATTTTTGTTATAATTTAAAAAGTAGAATAGTACAAAATGCTAGTAACTTTTTTGCGAGTTTCTTGCATGAACTATCAGGTGTTTGCGTTTTCTATCTGAATTATCACCAACTATTTATCAAAACACATCTCGAAGCTGACTAGACCAAGTGTTTCAATACAATTGCCAAAAGTCGCGTGACAACTTAATTTACCCATAAAATTCCATCTACTTGACAACTGACTCATTAATTACGAGGTTTCTTTTGACAAATAGTTGGTGATAGTTCAGGTAGCAAACGCAAACACTTGATAGTTCAGGTAAGAAACTCGCAAAAAAGTGATACTTCAGGTGTGAATTTTACCATTATCTCTTGATTTAATGGAGAAGGATTTGCCTGTTAGGTTAGAATAGGCATTTTGAGTTGAAGGTATAGTTTCTTGGTGAAGGTATTAGTTGATCAGGTTTCTGGACATGAATTAGTATATTCAATGTGCTTCCTTTCAGAGTTATCATGTGGAGAATTGTGAATCCATGTTAGTAGTGCATTTGAAAGACTTAGGTACTGGTCTGTCAGGTGGGAGAGAGGTACTGTAGGCTGCTGAATATGTGACTACAAGGCTTGAGATTATTGAAATTGATGCCTGTCATGGATAATGAAAGCTTGTCCTCAATTTTACAAGGAAAAAAGATAAAACTAAAGGAACAAAAAAAGTTTGTTGCTGAAGAGTGTCAAAATGTTTGAAAGATAGTTCTTCTTATTCTCTTCTCTTGGTAGTTATTTCCTGTCAATACGACATTGTTTCTAGAGGACTGGAATTATATGGCTGTGCCTCATAATGTATTAATGATTCTTAATTTATTGTTCCAGTGCTGCTAAGCATCTGGAATCTGCAAATACCATGTTTTCTTTCATTTGGTGGATAATTGGTTTCTATTGGATATCTGCTGGTGGCGAAACTTTGACCCATGATGCACCTCAACTTTACTGGTTTGTCCCAATCAAATCTCTAATCTCTATATTTGTTGTGATTTACTTCTGTGTGATGTTCATTTGGGTTCTTTTGCAGGCTTTGTCTCACATTTCTAGCATTCGATGTATTCTTTGTTGTTATATGTGTTGCTGTAGCATGCCTCATTGGAATTGCTGTTTGTTGTTGTCTACCATGTATCATCGCTATTTTATATGCAGTGGCAGACCAGGTACTCCTATAAAAAAATATTACCTTATATTGTCACAAGGTACATGGTAAAATTGTATTTTGGTTCTAGTTCCAGTTATCAGCTCAAAAGCTGTCTTGCTAGGGAAAGAAATAGTTTGTGGAAGTATGTTCCGTGATATCTTATTCTTTTTTCATCCCTTTGTGTTTTATTATGGTTCTAATTAGCACCTCTTTTTCAAATTCATGGTTGCCGTAGATGTTCTTTTTATGCTAGTTCTTCATGTATGTTTCTCTCATGAATGGAAATGTCAATATAAACTAATAAAGTCACAGGATAGTAGAGGAAGTTCCAAAAATGTCATCCTCACCTATGTCCTTAAAGAAGACTCTCAACATGTGAGCTAAATATATGCAAAATTAGTAAAGTAACCCCTTTATATGAGTTGCGGTGAGAGTTCCACATGCCTTTTCATTTTCTCTCTCTTTTAAAAGAATGAATTGTTTTATTAAGCTCTCCCAACAAGTCATGTCATCAAGGGGAAAATAGGGATGCTAAGCTTAAATAGTTCTCAAAAAGAGAAAAGTTACATTCCTTTTTGGGGATAGACTAAAAAGGATATAGTGTCACATAAAATGGGACAGAGCAAGTACTTCACTGTGTAGAAATAGATGTCTGATGTCTACTGCATTTTGGTGGCACATGTAGCATCTCTTACAGAGTTGACCCTCTCTTGTTGAGATTGTTTTGGGTCGAACACGCTTCATTTAGTTCTATCCAACTGAAGCTAATTACTTTGGTTGGAAGTTTAGTTTTCTGTATCAACTTCCCAAGGCCGTGTTTCAACTATACAATTAAGCGCACAATAGTGTTTAGTATGTTTAGGGGCAGACATGGCGGGCTACAACCTTCCCCTTTCCAATTGACCCCTAAAAATATATATGTTGCCCTATTCAAAAGTTTCTGTTAGTATTTTGGCCCCTCCAAAATCTTTATGTTGTTATAGAAACCTCGTCTTTTTATCAACATCAGTTAGTAAAGGTTTGAAGCTGTTGCATTTTCCCATTAAATGTCAACAAAGCCCTTGTATCAGAATCATACAATTTAGTTTGTCATTCGGGTGGCAAATAGGTGCCTCAAGCAGTTGCTCCTTATCCAGAGGGTATATGGGTAGAAGAAACTGTATCCTCTGTTTCAATCTAGATGACACTTCCCATTTTGTGACATTCAACTTTTAACTTACAAGAATTCAAATTCATTAAGGCTGTTCAACTTTTAAACTTTGATGTGATGGTGTCTTTATCAAACTTAACTTTGAACCATTACGTTGAATTTTTAAATTCCATTTTCACTAACGTAATATTTAAGTCATAACTACATCTTAAAATCCGTGCTCAATCACATACAATCATACATAATGAATTGGAAGGAGTATATAGTTTTCATTACAATAATTATGCCTCGATTTCAAGCAAGTTGGGTCGGCTACATGAAAGCTCATGACTAATATATAGTTTTTATTAATCAAGATTTCTTTTAAGTGGGTTATAACCTTATAATTCCACTCTTCTAAGTGGGTAATATTGAGTAACCGTTTTCTGACTCGTTAATGAGGTAGTCAGATAGTCATATCTTACTGATGCTAATATGAGATGTTATGCAAGATATAGAAGGTTTGTGATGTTGCTCTCTATTGCAATCTTTTTCTGTTCTAAGTTAATTTATTTTTCAAACTAAGCTATTTAACTATTACTTATAAACCCCCCCCCCCCCCCCCCACACACACACACACACTAACCTTCCCACCCAACGCTCCAGTTGTTCCCAGTTCTGATTAGTTTTGTGATTTTACTTTTCCAATCTCTTTGCTTGTATGCTGTAGTTGGTTAACTTCCTTTCTTAAAAGGTGGTGTATTTTCTTTTGTGGTGAAAGTTGAATTTAGCTTAGAAAGCAGTCTTCAATTTATCTGTGGTTACTCAAAAGTTAATGGGGAGTGGGAAAGAGGGCAGAACAATTTTCTCTTAGCAAATTTCTGATGATGGTAGCTTATCAGGTGATTGTCTAGATTTTGCAAAGAGAGAATAATCGGACTGCATTTGAACAACAGTTTTGTTTATGTTTTATTTTGAAGTAAGAAGAGCTCCTTGTTACCTCCAACAAAGGCATGGAGTACTAGAAGCATTAAAATCTCACATCATTGGGTCCCTTTTAATTGGTCTCCAAAAAGAGAGAATGTAATTGTTTTCCCGAAAAAAGTAAAAAGAAATGTTGCTTAGAAAAGGTGATTATGAAAGAACATTTTGTTTTGTTTCTGAAGCTACTTGCATAAATGATGGTTAAAATATCATATATCTTTTTATGGGTAATAATGGGTCAATGGATATGTTGATGCCTTACTACCAACAATGAATCACGTATAAATATTGTAGATTTTTTAGTTGACGAGTAAATAGATTTATTAATTATGTCCAACACATAAATCACCCATTTTGTATGGTCGGGAAATGGTTTTTAGTGTAACACCATTTGCGCTCCTCCTTTTATCACATGCTTACCCAATTTGCTGTCTCTACTCCTTCAATGTCTCTGATTATTATTCTTTTAACTTTTTCATAATACTCCCTCCAGATAAAAAAGAGTGTCCACTTAGTCATTTGCACACCCTTTAAGAAAATGCTAACTCCTAGACAAAAATAGGTATGACTAAATTACCCCTAATTAAATAGGTATTGGAATTTGGTTACTTAGCACTTATTAAGGGCAAACCTGAAAAAGTACGGTTAATTCTTTCTTGATTTGGTAAGTGGACACTCTTTTTGAACCAAGAAAAAAAGGTTAAGTGGACACTCTTTTTGATCCGGAGGGAGTACTACACTGAATATGGATGAATAATGAAATTGGACAAAGAATGTGAAACTTGGGTAGATATCTAAATTTAAAATGGATGTTTTATTTGAGATTGGAGCATGCTATTTAGAGAAATCCCCTTTTTATTGTCTACTTCTATATACTACGATCCCCATTTTAGTTGAAAATGCAATGTCTTTTGAGGCAAGTGCCAGCAAGATGGAAGTAGAACCATCTAGCATTATCTATAATTGGGCACATATGAAGGAACCAACAATATGGGAATTTAGGTTTGGGTCATTATAACAAAGAGATCATTGTATGTAGTTGAAGGTGGGCACAAATTGTCACAAATTGTCTGGTTTCAAGGTCAATAGGTTAGACGGCCACTTCTTGTTTGCCTCTACCTTTTTTTGGGTTGCTTAATGAGTAGCCCTAACATTGTATTCACTTTAAGTGAAACTTCAATAAAATCTTTATACAATAAGTTTTATGACCTGGTGCCCGGTAGAATTCAATAGTTGGTCTGTGTCGCCTATCAACCTCCTTATTGTCCATCCTTCTTAGCTTGCAAAACTAGAGTTTACTTCACTACTTTTAGAATAAGAAAACTTCCAATGAAACAAAGGGAATAATGTATGTGGACTTGCTACCTTTTGGTTAAGTGGTCACAACTCTTTGATAAATCCACATATTTCTTGGTTTCACATTATGCTAAGACCTGTATAACTTGGTAACTGAGGCCTTCACTCTTCCTTAGTGTTAGAATAGGAGTAGGAATATGATTTGTATATAGTATCTTACATGGAAAAGGATTGAGATGTAATATCTATAAATAAGGCTCAATGTAATAATGTAGATACAACAATTCAATAATATATTTTCTCCCATAATTTCTCACATGGTATCAGTGCATTGGTGAGAAATCCGGGAAAGAAAATTCAGTCAAATTCCAGCGACTTTCTAGGGCTGCCTACGTCCATCTCAGTTTCTGTGGGAGTTGTGCAAAATCCAACACCACCACAGTGTAGATTAGGCTCAGGCGAGAAAACCCCAGTCAACCGCTCCGGAAAATAGACCCCCACGCGCTGTCACGCGCCTCCCGGAGGACCTACGTTGGTAGCGAGTCAACTGCATGCGCCGGCGCGCCATCCTTTTCCGAGCACAACCATACAATTTTTTTAAAGTTCCGATCACTTTTCACTTTTCCGGCGGGTTTTCCGGCGACTGCTCCAACTTTCGGGTACTGTTCCGGTGTTTTCCAACGACTGCTCCACCTTCAAGGTACTATTCCGGCGTCTTCAACCCTGTTTCATCACCTGGGAGTCCCTCTTAAAGTCAAAGCTTAGTGCTTTTCTTTTGCTCAAATTTTCTTAAAGTTTTTAAACTATGTCTCTCGGATTTGATATTTTTAATCCCAAAAGCACGGAAATTGGAACTTCAAACCCTATGATTACTTCCGAACCATTAATGGGAAGTTCAAACTATTTAGCTTGGGCTTCCTCGGTTGAGTTGTGGTACAAGAATCAAGGTGTTCAAGATCACTTAATGCAAAAGACTATTGTGATTAATGAAAAAGCAGAGGCCAGTGAGACAGAAAAGACCAAAGCACAGTGGGAGAAGGTTGACGCTCAATTATGTAGTCTCCTGTGGCGATCTATTGATCCCAAGTTGATGCCCTTGTTTCGTTGCTTCCAGACATGTTATTTAGTTTGGGAAAAGGCTCGCGCTTTATACACTAATGACATATCTCGATTTTATGATGTGATATCTCGGATGACCAAACTTAAAGAAACATGAATCAGATATGTTTACTTACTTGGGACAGGTACAAGCAGTCATGGAGGAATTCGAACAGTTGATGCCAATCACTACAAATGTTGAAAAACAACAAGAGCAAAGACATAAATTGTTTCTAGTTCTTACACTTAATGGACTTCTTACTGACCTTGATTCAGTGCGTGATCAGATTTTGGCTAGTCCTACGGTTCCTACAATTAATGAACTATTTTCTTGTTTGCTTCGTCTTGCTGCGCCTCCTAATCACATAGTGGTTCCATCACCAACCGTTGACTCCTATGTTCTCGCATCTTAAACCATAGAGAATCGAACATCTCAATCTATGGATAATTGATAAGGATGAGGTCGTTTTGGAAAAATCTCGAACAAAGTGTAATTATCATAAGTTTGGACACACTCGCGAGGTATGTCATGCTCTACATGGTCCACTACCCAATGATGTTCAGTGCAGTCATTGTCATAAGTTTGGACACACTCGTGACGTATGTCGTGTTCTGCATGGTCAACCACCCAATAATGCTCATGTTACTCAGACTGACACTACATGAAATTCAAGGCTTTTATCTGATGGAGAATACAATGAGTACCTTCAGTATTGAACAAGTAAGCGCGTCTCCACAAGTAGCCACGAATTCTCAGCCTAATACTTCTGTTGCTGGTAATTCCTTCGTTTGTGTTTCACAGTCTAGTATCCGTCCATCGTGGGTCGTTGACTCAGGCGCTTCTGATTATATTTCTAGTAACAAATCACTTTTGTCAAATATTATTTATTCACATTCCCTTCCTCTGATTACTTTAGCCAGTGGGATCCAAACAAAACCAAAAGGGGTTGGACAAGCTAATCCCCTATCTTTTGTCACTCTAAACTCCGTTCTTTATGTCCCTGGTTGTCTCTTTAATCTTGCATCTGTCCGTCGTCTGACATATGCCTTATATTGTGCCATAATAATTCTTGATGATTCTTTTGTTATGCAGGACCGCAGTACGGGACAGGTGATTGGTGCAGGATATGAATCACAAGGTCTCTACTATCTTACCTCTCCTAATTCCTCCACAGCATGCTCCATTACAGATCTTTCAGACTTAATCCATAAACGATTGGGACATCCGAGTCTGTCCAAGCTACAAAAGATGGTGCCTAGTTTGTCTAGTCTGTCCAAATTAGATTGTGAGTCGTGTCAACTTGGAAAACACACTCGCACTACCTTTCCACGTAGTGCTGAGAGTCATACATAGTCTATTTTTTCAATAGTTCATTATGATATTTCGGCCCTAGTAGAGTCAGTTCACCTTTAGGATTTCGTTATTTTGTTAGTTTCATTGATGATTTTTCAAGATGTACTTGACTATTCTTAATGAAAGATCGTTCTGAGTTATTATCTATATTCAAGAGTTTTTGTGCTGAAATACAAAATCAATTTGGTGTTTCTATTCATACTTTTCGCAGTGATAATGCCTTAGAAGCAATTTATGACTCACCAAGGAATTAATCATCAAACATATTGTCCGTGTCCGTACACCTCTCAGCAGAACGGGGTAGCAGAACGGAAGAATAGGCATCTCATTGAGACTGCTCGCACTCTTCTCATTGAATCCCATGTTCCGCTGCGCTTTTGGGGCGATGCAGTCCTCACAGCTTGCCATCTAATTAATCGAATGCCCTCATCATCTATTCAGAATCAGATTCCATATTCCATATTATATCCTCAGTCATCTCTCTACTCTCTTCCTCATCGTGTTTTTTGGAGCACAAGATTTGTGCATAATCTAGCTCCGGGGATAGATAAATTAGCCCCTCGCTCTCTTAAATGTGTCTTTCTTGGTTATTCTCGATCAAAAGGGGTATCATTGCTTCTCACTTGATCTCTGTCGATATTGTATGTTTGCCGATGTCACATTTTTTGAGTCTCAACCTTACTTTAGGTCTCCTTCTGATCATCCTGATATCTCTGAGGTCTTACATATACCTCAGGTTTTACCTACACCGACCTTTGAGGAATCTACAATTACTTCTACATCTCCAGTCACATAGTGCCACCACTTCTGACTTATCATCGTCGACCTTGTCCATCATCAGACCGTATATCAGGCCCAGATGATTCATGTCATGCGTTAGACCCTGCACCTACTGCGGACTGGTCTCATTCTGATCAGCTGATTGCACTTCGGAAAGGTAACAAGTCCACTCGTAATACTAACCCATATTATACCTTTTTAAGTTATCATCGTCTATCATCATCCCATTATGTCTTTGTATCATCATTGTCCTCTGTCCCTCATTCCTAAGTCTACAAGTGAAGCGCTTTCTCATCCTGGATGGTGACAGGCTATGATTGACGAGATGTCTGCTTTACACACGAGTGGTACTTGGGAGGTTGTTCCTCTCCCTTCAGGTAAATCTACCGTTGGCTGTCATTGGATTTATGGAGTCAAAATTGGTCCGGACGACCATGTTGATCGTCTTAAGGTCCGCTTTGTTGTGAAGGGGTATACACAAATATTTGGGCTTTATAACAGTGATACTTTCTCCCGTGGCTAAAATAGCATATGTTCGTCTTTTTCTATCCATGACTGTTGTCCGCCATGACCTTTTTATCAGTTGGACATTAAGAATGCTTTTCTCCATGGTGATTTTGAGGATGAAGTTTATATGGAACAACCACCCGATTTTATTGCTCAGGGGGAGTCTAATCATCTGGTGTGTCGATTGCATCGGTCACTTTATGGTCTGAAACAGTCTCCACGAACCTGGTTTAGTAAATTTAGCACAGTAATTCAGGAGTTTGGTATGACCCGCAGTGAAGCAGATCATTCTGTGTTTTATCGACATTCTGCTTCAAATATGAGTATTTATTTGGTGGTTTATGTTGACGATATCGTTATAACTGACAATGATCAAGATAGTATCACTAATTTAAAACATCTCTTTCATCATTTCCAGACTAAGGACCTTGGCAGACTGAAGTATTTTTTAGGTATTGAGGTTGCTCAATCCACGCCAGGTATTGTTATCTCACAACACAAGTATGCCTTAGACATTCTTGAGGAGACACGAATGATGGGTTGTAAACCCATTGACACTCATATGGATCCGAATAAACTCTTGCCAGGACAGAGGGAGCTATTCAGTGATCCTGGAAGATATAAACGGTTGGTTGGTAAGTTGAATTATCTTACAGTAACTAGGTCTGACATTTCGTTTCCTGTGAGTGTTGTAAGTCAGTTTATGGATTCTCCATAGGATAGTCATTGGGATGCAGTTATACACATTCTGCGATATATTAAGTCTGCTCCAGGTAAATGACTGTTTTTCGAAGATCGAGGCCATGAGTAGATCGTTGGATATACAGACGCTGATCATGCAAGATCACCCTCCAATAGATGTTCTACATCTGGATATTGTGTGTTAATAGGAGGTAATTGGGTGTCATGGAAGAGTAAGAAACAGAGTGTCATTGCTCGATCTAGTGCTGAATCATAGTCTCGAGCAATGGCTGTAGCAACTTGTGAGCTAGTTTGGATTAAGCAGTTGCTCAGAGAACTAAAATTTGGAGAAATCAGTCAAATGGAACTTGTGTGTGATAACAAAGCGACCCTTCATATCGCATCAAATCCGATATTTCATGAGAGGACTAAGCACATTGAGATTGATTGTCACTTTGTCAGGGAAAATATACTCTTCGGAGATATTGTTACTAAATTTGTAAAGTCGAGTGATCAGCTTGCAAATATTTTTACCAAGTTACTCAATCGTCTGCGTATTACATACATCTGTAACAAGCTCGGTACATATGACTTGTATGCACCAGTTTGAGGGGGAGTGTTAGAATAAGATTTGTATATAGTATCCTACATGGAAAAGGATTGAAATGTAATATCTATAAATAAGGCTCAATGTAGTAATGTAGATACAACAATTCAATAATATATTTTCTCCCATAATTTCTCACACTTAGTATCCTCCTTGGCTAATCTAGAAAGTGTTTGGAGACGAGAATCCCTGAACTTCCAAACATGCATATATCATTCACGATTTGGCTTTCTTTTCCGTGCGTTACTCCCATTGATCAAGTATAAAACGTGCATCCACCAAGTATGATCTGCTCTCTTTGGAATCTGATATGTTTTACCAAACCCTTTTTCACCCATTTCCCCAAGTCACTAGCAATAATGCTCCCTTTTCCCAACTCCTTTCTATTGTTGATTCTCCAAATAGAAGCAAATTGCGTAAATTGATGACTAGAAGAATGTAGTTATATCATCACAGTAGTAAAAATGGCTTCAACTCATGTATTTTAGTTACTTTAGGGTCTTGTGATTTGGGTGAAAAAGGCTTATAATGTGCAAAATAATATTGGGGTTAACATGGTTGAAATGATGTGCCTTATAATTTTAAGTAATGGTCAGATACTGCATTTGTCTAAGTCTGGATTACTTCCACTTCTTCTTTTCTTATTAGAACGCAAAACGAAGGTAGGTGCATTCAATATTGTTGGAATGAAAAATTTAATATGATAGGCCCTTATCTTTTGTTTAATTCCTTTTTTCTGTTCAGTTTCATGAAAAAATATATTTTCTGTTTACAACTGAAAGGATATGGAAGATCTAAATGAATACTCTTCCTACTTTTTGATGATGTACATTGTAATGATTATAAATTCATAAATCCCATGGCTAGTCAACTACGCAGAGAAAGTAACTGCCTTTATTTTATAGTTTATGCTATTGGTTGTGTCTCTTGCATCCTTAAGTTTCTTCTTGTGTTGACTGTCTGAATATCTTTCACAAAATTGCTTTCTTCTTGAGATAGGAAGGAGCAACCAAGGAAGACGTTGAGAGATTGCCTAAATACAAGTTTCGACGACTTGGTGATTTTGAAAAACAAAATGGCGAGATTCAAGAATCATTTGGAGGAGTAATGACTAAGTGTGACACTGATACACCCATCGAGCATGTTCTTCCGCTGGAAGATGCTGTGCGTAGTAAAACTTTTTTTCTTTGTTTAGAAATTTCCATAAAACCTAGAGAAACTTACCAATCCTTCTAGGAGTTAATTTCATTCATTTTGTTTGTTGCAGGACTGTTGCATTTGCCTTTGTCCCTATGAAGATGGAATTGAGCTGCGTGAGCTCCCTTGTCGTCACCATTTTCACTGTACCTGCATAGACAAGTGGTTGTACATAAATGCGACTTGTCCTCTATGCAAGTTCAATATACTTAAAAATGGCAATCAGAGCAGCAGTGAAGAAGCATAAGCTTGTGTAATACTGTACATGCAGCCATCCAATGAAGATCTTGTTGTACTTCTGGATGTTTGTACCAGGTTCAACCTCTAGTAGGTGCTTATATTCACATGTCCTAGCACTCGCTTCTCTTGTCATGTTGTAGTGTGTATTTTTGTGGCTTTACATGTTTGTATGTATAACTTTCTTGTTCTATATCACATGTAGTTGTTTAATTTAATCTGAGTTACATGTATGAAATCTCATCATCTTGTATTTTGATGTTTGATACGATTCACAGAATCATGAATGTAATGGTAATCTGACATATTTTCTCCTTTTCCCTATTAGGATATATAAGACTGGTGTTATCCTACAATTGGGGATTCTTTGTTTGTATTGCAAATGGCCATTGCCATTGACCAATTCTTGATTTGTGTTAAAACTAACGATATTACCAGATCTTCAAGTATTTCACTGCATGTAGCAGCTGACGTTTACCAGAATCACTGTGCAATAACTAAGTAGGTGTTTGGCCATAGATTATAAATATTTTTTGGAGTACTTTATTTGGAATTTATGAAGTTGAAGATGGATTCTAAAATAAAGTAACGAGTGACATAAGGGAAATAGTAGCTCCAAAAATAGAGTTGGAGAGATCAAGAAGAAATTGTTCATACATTAATACCAACCCATCTTAGCTCTTGTATTGCATCACCAGTCCGTCTACTGTCTATTCCATCAGCGGTTCATATCACATCATCATATGAATCATCACTTAAAAATGAAAATTCATTAGTGTCAATATATAGTACCAGAATATACGAATTACTTGCAACATCTTAACAACCCAAACGCTAAAAGGAAAAAGCATCTTTGAAAGAAAATGTCAATATGTACCTTATGAGAAGTAAATGAGTCGAGAAATGCCTACTTACAACTACTACTATTAGGGGTCGTTTGATTGGAAATAAGTTATTATAGGATAATTAATTCTGAGATAAGTTATCATGAGATTAGTTATCCCACAGGGATAAAATAACACTACAATCCCCGGATAACTAATACTATCATGATTTTGTTCCAATCAAGCATGGGATAAACACATCTCAAATTTAATACCGAAATTAATTATCCCTTATCTCTCATACTAAACGAGCCCTTAGAGAACCCAACAGCCTACTTCGGATGCGCACAAGATAAACTCCGCTTCAACACTAGGCAAGCTCTGTGCGACGAGCTTGACCCAGAAGACAAATCATGAGACCTCCATTGTGAAAGTCTCATGCTCAACCAACTGAGTCACCCACAGGATAAAAATATTCTTTTGCAAAATCATTATTTTCGTTACTGAAAATCTGAAATCAGAAAATGATTAAAGTCTTATATGGATTATTCACAATTACTCCTTACCAAAAAAAAAATTATTCACAAGTACTAGATATAATTCTAGCATTGTTTGCTTTCAACAAGTAGTAGTAGTACTTTTAATAAATATTTTCAAGAGAAATATAATTCTACCTAATATTTATTATCTTAACTGCCTCATTTGATGCCCTTCGCAAGTCTATCATGTCACTGCTTGGCTCTGAGTTTGTAATGAAAGCTCTAGGGCCACTGAGTTACTTCTTGGGGATAGTTGTGACACGTCATGCATGAGGTTTATTTTTATCACAAAAGAAATAACAGAGATTGTTGAACGAGCTGACATGTCATCGTATAGGTTGTCTGTCACTCCGGTTGACACTAAAGCGAAGTTGAGTGCTTCTTCCAATAAGCCATATGTCGATCCATCACATTACCGCAGCCTTTCAGGTGCCCTGCAGTATATCACATTCACGAGACCCAACATCTCTTATGTTGTGCAACAAGTTTGTTTATTCATGCATAACCCGATGGAGGATCAGATGCATGCTCTCAAACGCATCATGCGTTATATTCATGGTACTCTCGATCATGACTTGCATTTATATCAGTCTTCGACAACCACTCATGTTTAATACATAGATGCCGATTGGGGTGGTTTTCCGGATACCAGACCCTCCACATCTGGTTATTATGTATTTCTTGGTGATAATTTGATCTCTTGGTCCTCAAAATAGCAAGCAACCTTGTCCAGATTCAGTGCCGAAGCAGAATACTAATGAGTTGCCAATGTAGTGTCTGAACCTTATTGGCTACGAAACCTTCTTTTAGAGCTCCACTGTCCGGTTCCGAAGGCGACATTGATTCATTGTAATAATGTTAGTGCAATTTATCTCTCAGGGAATCCAGTTGACCACCAACACACTAAACATATTGAGCTGAATATTCACTTTGTTCGCGAAAAGATTACTCGTGGACAAGTAAGTGTCTCACATGTCCTGTCACGTTATCAAGGAAGAATATTTCCTACCATCTGAAATAAGAAAATGATTTAAGTCTTATAGGGATTATTCACAATTACTCCTTATCAATTTTGTTTTTATTCACAAGTAGTACTTGATATAATTCTAGCATTGTTTGCTTTCAACAAGTAGTAGTAGTAATACTTTTAATAAATAACTCACCTACTATAATTCATCACTCAAAGAGTAAATAGTGGTGATTAATATACTTATGCAACACTTAACGAGTAATTAAATAGAGAAGTTCCGTAACTCATAAAATTAAGGAGGATAATATTGTTGTCAACCGGAATAGATAGCAGAAAAATAAGAGATTTGAAGAGAAAAATATGGAGAACCGAATAAGGAATATACTTAATAAAAGTTAAAACACGAAAAATTTTCAGATGAAAAGTTCTATCTGATAGAAACTAAGAGTCTACCAAACAGTATAGAGAATCATGTTCTCTCAAGCAAAACAGAAAGTAAATAACACACAATATTTACGTGAAAAACTCTTTGTTCAAGGATTAAAAACCACGACCTGTCGGAGTAGGATTTCCCAACTTACTAAACTGAGCAACTTCAAATTACAACATATTGCAACCTAGGAATTAAACTATTAATACATCATCCATTACAATAACTTTATTGTAAGCCTTTTACAATAACCATATTGCAAAGCAACAAACCTTGACTAACTCTAGCCAACAACACAAACCAACAAAAAATTGAAATCTGTCCTACTATGACACTTCTTAAAAGTAGTGTAGGATTACAATAAAGAACAAAAGACAAAGACTCAAAACAAACTAAAGAACTTTAGACATCTTCAGTGTCAGAATCTGGTCCTTTAGTTTAAAAAAGCTTTGTTCTTGAAAGCACTTGGAGAAACTTGTGGTGGCTGAACTTGCACAGGTGATTTTAGATTTTCAAGTGTTTTCTTAAACATTGGAACATGTTGTATATATAATGAGGAGCATATGTGAGGAGATAGGGAGAATTCATCCCTTGGTTTGACCACTAGCAAATTGCAACAGAGCTATTGTACTTCTGCCAGTGAACAATGAACTTTACAGGCTGTAAATGTTGATTGTACGATAACTAAGGGAATATATCGCAGATCAGGTCCCTATCTGGTTCCTCAAAAGTTTGGCAAATCATCAAAACACAAGATGACATAACTTATCAATTTTCCTCTTTTTGATGATGACAAACACAAAAATGATATTCCCCATGAGAACCAGATTCCCTCTTGTTCCCTTGTGGATCAGACTTATCTTTCAAACACAACTATATGTTAATCATGGCAACATCATTTTACCCCTTAAATTCCCCCTTAATCACATCATGCATATCAATTAGCCCACCCTTTAATTTTCTCCATTTTGACATCATTGAAAAGAGTAATCAAATAGGCACAAGCAAAAAGAAGTTCAACGACATTAACTCAGGGCCACTTGGGCAACACATCATGAGCAGAAACAAGAACAATCAAGCCAACAACAATATATAAAATAGAGTAATTACCCATATATGATATAACAGTATAAAAATACAATAGCCAAAACAGTACAAAACATGATAATAAACTGCCATCAATACTAATGTACAACAACAACATACCCAGTGAAATCCCACAACGTGAGGTCTGGGGAGGGTAGAGTGTACGCAGACCTTACCTCTACCTTGGTAAGTAGAGCGATTATTTTTGAGAGAACATCGGCTCAAGACCAAGCACAAGCAAAGTAAGACAGACAAAGCGACTAAGCCATGATATCGACTTCTGAAAAAGAAGCAATAACTAATGCAGGTAAATAAGACAAACAAAATACACATAGCAGCATAAATTAAACCATCAGTACTAATGTCATTATGGAAAATAAAAAGAATGAAAAAAAGAACGGGACTTAAAGAGGAGAATGATCGGGTCTTAGAAACAGGGGCTTAAGAGGTTGGAAGGGAAACTAAGGAGCAAGAGCTAGTGCCTTGATGAGCCTATCCACTCTTTCACTTTGGTGCACTGATCCTGGAGCATCTGATCACGAAACTCATCAACCTTCTGTATCAACTTTTCATTCTCAACCCTCAGCTTTGCATTCTCAGCATTTGCAGCCTCCACAACACTACTAGAACTAGGTTCATGTGTCTTTTCAGTCGGTGGAACTCTGAGGAGAGCATTCTCAGCCTTAAGCCTTTGAATCTTAGTAGTGGACTTCTCTTGAGCCTCAATTAGAGTCGAGACAGTAGAATTGCTGCCAACACCATCTTTCTTTGGCACACATTCACACTCTTTCAACATCGTCATGGTGCTCATATGCTTTTTGGTGCCCATGGTAGCTTTTTCCATTTTGACTTTGAAATGCACAAGTACCTTTGTCAAGAGGAAGCCATATGGAAGAGCATGTATGCCCTCTTATGCATTGATAACCTTGATGATGTGCTAAATCATGAGAGCTGTCATACTGATGGGCTTAAAGGTTGACAGAGTCTCAAGAAAGACCAGGTCCGCTATGGAGGTAACAAAACGCCCTTCAGCTCTTGAAAGCAACACTTTGTTGACAAGTGTAAACACGAGCCAATACTCTGGCTTAAGCTCTTTCTTGAAGAGCCTTGCTCCAGTAATAGACCCCTATCTTTTCACTATCACATTCATAAATGCATCAGACACCTTTCCATACACAGTTTTCATCCCATTAATCGGTACTTTCAAAATTTTCCCAAGTTTCAACTCATCCAACTCAAAATCTGTCTCATTCACTACCAAGACAAGAGTATGATCATCAGTATAGAAAACGTTGCCATAGAATTCACCTACCTCTGCCTCATGCACATAGGGTACTGTCGGAATAAAAAGATGAGTCCACTTCTGAAACTCGACTATCTCAATCAGTTTCTTCATTCCGAATCTCTCAGAAATATTAGGGTTAAAGACTCTGCCTAACAGAACCTTTTGGCTCCGCAGATTCTCCTTATTTGCCTTCTCACTAAGCACGACCTTTTGTCTCTTTGAGGAATCGGGTTCCTCACTGGTACTACTCTTCCTCTTCCTTTGAGGGAGAGGTCAAGTTTCACACTCTTCCTTTTCTTACTTGTCAACCCTCATCCTCGGTGACATACTTCTCAACAATTTTTCTTTTCTCCTCTTTCTTTTTCTTTGAATTTTTTCTTGCAAGTGGAGAATTTTCCACTTCATCTTCCACCACATTGTCATCAACCACTATATCCTCATCAACTAGCCTACTTCTCACAGGTTGTCTCCTCGCTCTTGTTCTTTTGGAGCCCTTTTCTTTACTTGCCTTCAAGACAGATTTCAAAGCAGCCTTTGCGGCCTTTCTACTTTGTCGGGTTCTAGAAGAAGTTTGAGGAATGTGTTTTATTTCTCTCTGCCCCTCATTTTTCTTTGGTTGTTTAATATCAGAGACCCTTCTATGCTTAAAATGCAATGGCTCTTCATCACCAAACTCAAGGACCTGAGCAAGACCAGGAGAACCAGGTTCCTGCTCAAGAGAAAGTTCTTCCAAAGGCACAACAATGGTAGATACAGATTGGGGATTGCCATCTAAATCTAAATATAGCCTAGAGGAACCTGATGTCTCATCCCAAATAGGAGTTGTCTTAAGTGCAGAGGACTCATACTCTCATTGGGTAGAGGGACCAGGTCCCTAATTTATTTTCCATGTTGACAACACATACACATCTTCCCTCATTTCTCTTTCATGGTATCAACAGTCTAGGGAAAACTTTTCCTTCTCCAAATAATACCATCTTCCGCCGCCCTCATCGAATTCCTCAATCTCGGCCGACGACCGAACCCCCCATCCCTTCAAATTTTTCTTCCGAATCCCTAATTCTCCTCTTGTTCTTTCATCATGTATACTATAAAGAACACCTTTCATCTTGCCCTTGCAGTCTCTAATATCAAGAACACCATCCCTATTGTTCTTGAGATGGAAAACGTCCAATACACGACGTGGGCAGAACTATTTAAAATTCACGCAAGGTCTAATAGAGTCCTCCATCATATTGTTACACCGAAAAAAGGCAAGGAGAATGTGCCTACCACCGATGATGAAATAGAATTGTGGGCAACGCTTGATGCTCGGTGCTTCAATGGATTTATTCAACTATCTCTACGGACCTCTTACTAACTATTATCGAACCCGATGCCACAACAATGGAAGCTTAGAATAGGTCGCGTGATATATTTCAGGATAACAAAAATTCTCGTGCCGTGACCCTTGAGCAGGAATTCTCCCACATAAACATGGAGGATTTTCCGAATGCATCAGCCTATTGTCAAAGGCTCAAGGAGTTGTCGGATCAACTCAAGAACGTTGAAGCGCCCGTTACTAATTATCGTCTTGTTCTTCAGATGGTTGCAGGCCTCTCCGAGGCTTATAATGGCGTTGGAACTTTTCTTTATTAAAGCAATCCTCTCCCGCCGTTCTACCACGCATGTTCCATGCTTATCTTAGAAGAAGCCGGGTTGGCTAAAAAGGCGATAACCAGAGCCAATTCCGCCATGATGGTGGCCATGTCACGTGACACTGATGACCCTCACTCTTTCTCAATTTTTTTAGCCAAAACCGTAACAACGGTGGTGGCAAAAGGGCCAAAATTGAAAAAATGATGGCTCAAATCGCAGCGACGGCAGTGGCGGAGGGCGGGGTAGCAGTGGCCAACATACTGGGTCGCAACACCACTGGTCGTAGCCTTGGGCCAATGCATAGTAGCCGTGGGGCTGGGCTAGTGGGCATTGGCCCAGTCCACCATTTTTGTAATTTCCAGCACTATATTGGGTTAGGCCCAATGGACTTCAACAGATAGGGGCTCGACCGAATGGGGCTTGGCAGCAAGCTGGCCTGCTTAGGCCTCAGCCACATCAGTTCTTCGCTGCTGCGGCCCCAGCAACTGCCCCGATTTCACAAATATCGAGGCAACGATGCACACACTTGGATTAAATTCCCCGGATGCTAATTGGTACATGGACACCGATGCTACTTCTCACATGACGTCCGCACCATGTAATATCTCATCTTATTTCAATTTGAGCAAAAATCGTGGCATAGTTATTGGTAATTGTAATTCAATTCCAATTCGTGGTTATGGTCACACAAATTTGTCTCCCCCGAACCCATCTTTAGCCTTGAAAAATGTCCTTCATGCTCCTCACGTATTTATAAATTTGGTGTATGTTCGAAAATTTACAACTGATAATTGAGTTTCTATTGACTTTGACCTTTTTGGGTTTTCTGTGAAGAATTTTTCGATGGGGATACCTCTAATGAGATGTGATAGTCGGGGCGAGCTCTATCCTATTACCACTTCCACCACCCCCACTACTAATCAAGCCATACCATCAACGTTTACCGCCTTAGCACCTTCCTTGTGGCATGCACATTTGGGTCATCCGGGGGCGTCTGTTCTTTCCCCTCTTAAAAATAATAATTTTATTGAGTGTAATAGTATGAGTAGTACTAATATTTGTCCTTTTTGTCCGCTTGAAAATATGTTAAATTACCGTTTGTTGCCTCCAATTCTAGTACTATGTTGCCATTTGATATTATTCATAGTGATTTGTGGACATCTCCCATTTTGAGCTCTTTGGGCTACCGTTATTATGTGTTATTTTTGGATGATTATTCTAATTATTGTGAAATTTTCCGTTATCTAAAAAGTTTTAATTTTATTCCATATTTCTCTCATTTAGAGCATTCATCTGTACTCAATTTGAACGGAAAATTAAAAACATTCAATGTGATAATGGAAAGAAATTTGATAATGGGCCGTTTAGAGAATTTTGTAACTTTAATGGTATATCTTTCCGATTTTCTTGTCTACATACATCCTCACAAAATGGAAAAGCTGAGCGAAAATTATGCACCATTAATAATATTGTTCGAACAGTGCTATCCTAATGTTCATTACCATATTCATTTTGACATCATGCCTTACAAATGACCACTTACCTACTTAACATACTCCCTAGTAAATGATTAGCATACCAATCTCCACTCAAAATTCTTTATCACAGAGATATATTATATTCTCATCTTAGGGTGTTTATGTTATCCTCTCTTTCCCTCCACTATAATAAACAAACTGCAAGCCCGCTCTACCGCTTGTGTATTTTTGGGTTATTCATCTAATCATCGTGGTTATAAATGTTATGATTTATACTCTAATAAAATCTTCATTAGTCGCCATGTAATTTTTGATGAAACCCAATTTTCGTTTGCTAAGTTGCATAATTCCGTGTCTAATTCCTATAATTTTCTGGATGATGGACTCTCACCGTATGTGGTCCACCATTTGGTTCGACCCTTGTCTCGAGATCTGGACCAGTAGACACCGGCATGTCCAGTGTCTACTGGACCAACCCCTTCCCGTGATCAATTCCAGCCAACAAGGCCTACTGCCTGCTGGCCCAAATGTCCCACACCTCAGTCCAGTTTCTCAGCCAGCATGCCCACTGCCTGCTGGCCCACCTCCCAACCCGAGGATGTTCCTCCCAAACCGAGCCAGTTCCGATGTCACCACACCGACCCAGGTCCGACCCACATTTATTTCTAGTCAAGGGCCAGTTACTCATAGCCAACGAGATATTTTTAGACCAAAACGACAATTTAATCCCAATTCTAATGTCACTAAATCATCCCTACAATGTAACCATGTGTCTGCCCTTCATGATAGTTGTTTTGAGAGGCATAAGGCCCGTCTTGTAGGTGATGACAAAACTCAACACGTTGGCGTGGATTGTGGAGAGACATTTAGTCCGGTGGTCAAACCGGCAACTATTCACACTATTCTCAGTCTGACTCTCTCCAAGGCATGACCCATTCATCAGCTAGACGTGAAAAATGCATTATTTCACGATGATCTCAAGGAAACTGTATACATGCATCAGCCCTTGGGTTTCAGGGATCTCGATCATCCTAATCATGTGTGCTTGCTGAAGAAGTCCTTGTATGGGCTAAAACAGGCTCCTCGGGCCTGGTACAAAAGGTTTGCAGATTATATGTTTACTATTGGGTTTTCTCACAGCAGGTCTGATCATTCTCTATTCATCTACCGTCGCGGTACTTCTCTGGCATACATTTGTTATATTTGGATAATATTATATTGACTACCTCCTCTGATAAACTGCGCAAGTCTATCATATCTCTTCTCAGCTCTGAATTTGCTATGAAAGACTTGAGGCCTTTGAGTTATTTTTTGGTTATAGCTGTAACTTGTCATGCAGATGGTCTATTTCTATCCCAGAGGAAGTATGCAACTGATATTATTGAACGGGCTGACATGTAATCCTGTAAGTCATCTTCTACTCCGGTTGACACCAAACCGAAGCTGTGTGCTAATTCTAGCACACCCTACGAGGATCCCTCCCACTATCGCAGTCTTACAAAGGCTCTTCAGTATCTTACATTCACGAGACCCGATATTACTTATGTAGTGCAACATGTGTGTTTATTTCTGCATGATCCGAGGGAAGAACACATGCACACTCTCACACGCATTGTGTGTTACATTCAGGGCACTCTTGATTATGGTTTACACTTATATCCATCTTCCATATCTACTCTCATGTCTTATACAGATGCTGATTGGGGTGGATGTCTAGATACCAGACGCTCGACATCTTGTTATTGTATGTTTCTTGGTGATAACCTGGTCTCTTGGTTGGCTAAACGCCAGGCTACTTTATCGTGTTCTAGCGCGGAGGCCGAGTATCGAGGGGTAGCCAATGTGGTGTCTGAGTAATGTTGGTTGCGTAACCTCATCTTAGAGCTTCACTTTCCTCTTCAGAAAGCTACCTTGGTCTGCTGCGATAATGTTAGTGCGGTATATCTCTCTGGAAATCCGATCCAACATCAGCGCACTAAACATATCGAGATGGATATTCACTTTGTTCGCGAAAATATAGCTCGTGGACAAGTACATGTCTTGCATGTCCCTTCACGGTACCAAATTGCTGACATCTTTACTAAGGATTTCCCCTTAGTTCTGTTTGAAGATTATAGAGGCAGTCTTAACGTACGACAACCGCCCGCTATGACTGCAGGGGTGAAATAATATATGTGTATATGTCATGTATATTCCGTGCATATTACTAATATACACATATATTCACTTGATATTATTAGAGTTCTTGTACATGTGTAATTATGGTAGTAGTCTTGTATTAGAAAAATATAGTAGTCGTATATTAGAAAAAAATAAATTTAATTTCCATAATTAAATATTATATATTATGTATATAAAACCATTACATTAATGAAAATAATTAATTATTCTTTTTCAGTTTGGACTTTGCATGATGAATTATCTGTTGCGTTCTTCTTTACTGGTTGTTTCCGGCTATCTAGAAGGTTCTCACCGGATATCACCGTTATTTCTAACAAACACGATGACGTTGATGTTGATGTTGATGACTTCATTGTAATCAACTGTTAATCTGTTATTGACCCAGATTAGTTGGATCACATGGAAGGTACGTGCTTGGAGTTGGAAATTACTTTTTTATAAATAGAAAGTGAAGTTGGTGGGTCGGTTTTGAATTTTAGTCTATATGATATCTGGCACTTTTGAACCCTTCTTCCTCTTCTAAATCAGTCTTCTTTTTCCTGCATATCTGAAACTCACATCTATGGCGGTTGTTACCCTTTATTTTCCATTTTAGTTACTTTTTCAGTTGTAATCGAAGTTATCTTCCCATTTCAGATAATAGAAAATTGTCCCAAAATATCGTGTCATTTATTTTCCCTACTGTTTCATTGAAATTGATCTGGGATCATTACATCAACAAACTAATATTTGTATGTATATGAACTTTGAAGTTATGTAAAACTTGGACGAAAGAATGACAGAGAATCAAGGTTGTGTGTGTATATATAGTGAAGTTAGAGGGATGTTGCTTCTAATCACGGGTTCAATTTTGACTTACGTGTTTGACGTGGACGTGGTTACAACCGACTCTTTTTAATTTTCCTAATTTTGGTCAACAATAAATTACAACGTTTTCTGATTTCGAAAACGAAAATAAAAATTTTATGATTTTGATTCTTGTGATATTTAACTAAACACATTAAGTGATGTACTTTAAATTCGAATTATTGGGACTGTTCAATAATTTACCAAAATATTAACTATAGTATTATATTATTTAATTATTCATTAAATTTGTATTGTTATTAAATATTTGAGGGCAATGAATACTCTAGATATAACGTATGTGCATCACAAACGTAATAAAGAGATACATTTTTATAGTTGAATGTTAAATATGCATGTCACAAAGATTTAAAATCATAATTTAGTAATAATTTAGGGATACAAATGCTATTAGTACGAAAAACTTTTTTCTATGGTTCCTGTTAGATTGTATTAATCTCCCTTGGAGAGCCTTTCTCATTAATACAAAATATATATAGGTGTACAATGTAGAATCTCTATACAACATGGATCATAGTTCTACCATAATTACATAACCCTAAATATGGTAAATACAATAGTGGTACACATGTGCTAATACACCCCCTCAGTCGGAGTGGGAGGAGGCCAGATGCTAAGACTGAATCTGAAGTCGAGGAATAGCTGTCTAGGAAGACCCTTGGTGAGTATATCCGCATACTGATATGAAGAAGGCACATGCAATACCCTGACATGACTGAGAGCAACCTTCTCACGAACAAAGTGGATGTTCATCTCAATGTGCTTGGTTCGCTGATGTTAATCGGATTATAAGACAGATATATGACGGATATATTATCACAATAAACCAAAGAAGCCTTACGTAATGGACATTGAAGCTTCAAAAGAAGGTTTCAGAGCCAACAGATCTCAGCAACAACATTAGCAACGCCTCAGTATTCTGCTTCTGCACTCGAACGGGATAATGTGGGTTGCATGTTGGCAGACCAAGAAATAAGATTATCTCCTAAGAACACACATGGGGTGGTGCGGGGTGCAAGTTTATGCGGGGCCGTGGAGGCAAGATTCGAGTAGCACATGCAACCGAAAATTCGTAAGTGCTCATAAGTCGGGATCCTACGAAATAGAATTTCGGTGGGTGTTCTATTTTAGAGAGTCTGAGTGGGCAAAATATTTAGAATATATTCGGCCATTTTCACAGCATAGACCCAAAAGGGAGGGGGAAAGAGGCATGAAATAGGATTGTACGAACCATGTTATTGATAGTGCGAATGATTCGTTCGACCTTGCCATTTTGGGAGGAGGTGTGGGGACACGAGAACCGGAAAACCATGCCATTAGTAGAGCAAAAATTGTGAAACGCGGAATTATTGAACTCACGACCGTTATCACATTGAAGTGATTTTATGTCTTTTTCAAATTGTGTTTTGACATAGACACGGAATGCAAGAAACTTGGCAAACACTTTAGACTTGAATTTAAGCAGATAGACCCAGACAAAGTGAGAAAATCATCTAATAAGACAAGATAAAATTTATGACCCAGTGAGTTAGTAATGGGAGATGTCCATAAATCTGCATGAACAATGTCAAAGGGAGAGTACGTAACATTTGAATACGAGTGAAACGGAAGGCGAACATGATTGCCTAAGGGACAAGAAAGACACTATTGAGAAAAATTTTCATTGTGACAACGAATTAAATTATTGCTTCTAAGAAAATTAAAAACAGAGGCTCCTGGGTGTCCAAGTCTATTGTGCCAGGTTGACGGAGAAATTATTGCTAAAGCGGTGGGATGAGTGACATGTGCAGTGAGATATGTGGGAGGGTTGACACTAGCAGCGGACGTGAATAAGAAAGGATAGAGATCACCCTCACTATTGCATCTCGTAAGTAGTTTCCCGGTACGGAGGTCCGTTACGGAAAATCCAAATGGGTCAAAATTAATTGATACAGAATTATCGATGGCAAATTTCCGAACGGAGATTAGATTTTTGATAATGTTAGGAGCATATAAGACGTTATTCAGGGAGAATTAGGGATGCAGTGGCGGGGTTAGTGTGTGACCAAACTCTTGAATTGGAATGCGATGACCGCTTCTGATCATAATGTATTGTGGAGTATTTAAACTTCGCAATTGAGGAAGATTACCAGAATTGCTGGTAAGGTGAGACGTGACACCCGTATCCATGTACCACGCATTATCGAGCTGTCGAGAAGTCAATGTTACGAAAGTCGAGCCCAAATTGGATTGGGAGAGGCCTGGAGCGGACTGGTAGGCTCCATGAAATTGGGCCCAAAATTGATCTCCAGAATTGGACGGTGTGGGAGAAGTCATTATAGTGGATTATTTTTTATGAAGAAAGAATAAAGAGGACATAACTTTTCTTCTCAGATTAAGGAACGACGCAAGAAGAAAAGGAATTTGTGATAGTCTCGGGTAAGAAAAAAAACTATGTGAAAACAAAGGGCAAAGCGACACGCAGTTGTGGGAATCAGAGGGTCTGCAATTGGCAGCAGTGCAGGGACCCGCAATTGTATCAACCGTCGCAGCCCCTCGGGTTCTGCGTATTTTCCGTCTTTTCCTCCCCTTTCGGCCTTTCCCGAGACCTGTGCAACAGCCTGTCTGCTTATTGCGTGTTAGAGGCCTCTGCTCTGATACCATGTTAGATTGTATTAATCTCCATTGTAGAGCCTTTCTCATTAATACAAAATATATATAGGTGTACAATTTAGAATCACTATACAACAGGGATACTAGTTCTACCATAATTACATTACCCTAAATATGGTAAATACAATAGTGGTATACACGTGCTAATAGTTCCTTCTCTCTCGGCGCATCGTTGCTAACGTATGCCTACCATGGGTAAGAGGGCTTGGATTCCTTCTCAGAAATCGCTAATGGCGAAGGAAACTACAGTAAGAAGGAACAATTAATGTGCAGGACAAAAGAAGGTTGTGGCATCACCACAGTGTAGTCAAATTGGATCTTCAGTCAAGGCATTGTAGGGTTCTGTTGGGTTCAAAAGACATAAGTAAAACAACGAAAGTTTAAAATTTTGTTTACTTACCCAACAATTCCTTCAGGCATGGTTATATGACAATCAAAACCTGTAAAGAAAACTTGAACAAGAACTTACAGGTTATAAAATCTGGAGTCTTTTACTTTAGGGTGAACACGCAATTCACCATTCGATTGCAAACGCCTTGCTACGGTGTATTCCTCTGTCAAGAAAGCCAGAAAATCTTGGCAGATGTTTGAGAGAGTTTTATCCTAGACTCTAAGTCTAGAATTACTTGGTATAATAAGTGTTTTTTTAATAACAACGAGGTTGTGCTGTATTTATAGTTAAAATTAGGTCACAAATCAAATTAGGGTTGGGCTCCAAGCCTGGTCCAAAACCGAGGTGCAGTGGGAATCACTTTGTATATGGTTTCTACAAATCATATAACTACACACCATTATATTCACTACAGAGGAGGAAAAAAACCCGAGTGAGATGTCAAGCTTCTGTTATATATAGCTGCCTTTAGTTGAAGTTAAAGTAAGTCTATGAATGGTTAGGATGGATGAAGCTTGTTATCTCCTTCATAAGGCAACGAAAATGATCGTTATTGGGCAAGAAGTAGAAACCTATTGTTGCCTCCTTTAGGTATAGGAGATTCACCTCATGCCCTGACTTCTGCAAACCTTGAACATAAGTCAATTGCCAATCTTGAACAAGATCCAAGCCGGCTACTACGACTAAACTCTTTGGAAAGTTAAGCCCTTCAAGGGTTCTAGCCCTAGGGACAAATATATTACAAGCAGGATGGTCTCTATCTTCCCCTTCTGGTAGATTTGCCTTCCAGTACGTCAAATAACGTTTACGGTTTTCGTTTAATATATATATTCAGCACATTAAATCCAAAATCCAATTTTGATTTAATTAAATAATTTTCATCTAATAGAAATTATTCCGTAGTTATTATCAATTTAAGTATCTCGATTCCAAATCGAATATTTAATATTTTTTCAATACACCCTTAGATCGAAGAGACAATCGACATAGTGTGACCCTATAGACCTTCATATATCGACACTAATCCAATTAAGGTCCATACGGAATTCCTAGACTGCGCCGTACGACGAACTCAATATATGAAGTACGTTTACATGAATCCAGCAAACATAACCTTTATGTGAGATGATAAATTTCTTTCATTCGCGACACACTCAATCAAGCTTAGGATTTGTCATGTGTCTATCCAAATGGCTTGATCACTTTATCTCATCTATATTAGTCGACAACTAAACCATATTCTAAATATGTCTCTTGCATTGGCCAATGACTTGGTCGACCTAATATCACTGAGAAGTTGAGTGCTCTCTCGAATATCCAATCGAGGAGTGAATCCTATTCTTGGCTCAACTACCACCTTAGTTTACATCATAATGCACCCAACACAAGCCGTATCTTATCATATAAGGAGTTTAAGCTTAGGACAGGGTCAAAGTACATTCTTTGTAAACAAGGTGCGTATTGACCTCACGTCAAAGGACCTTTATCTCCCACACGCTGATAACACTTTAGACATGTATAACAAATAGTTTATCAGCAGGGTATGCCAATGCTTTCCAAAAGTATCCATGTGTTCATCACTAGTAACCATTACTAGTAGCAGGTGAGACATACTACATTCTCTAAGAATGTGATGCAGACCACATGTCGACTTATAACATATCATCGATATCTCATTCTCAATGATCATTAGTCGAGGCCTTTTAAGAGTTACGCCCTATCATTAATATCTCACTCTATTAATGACAACGTAAGTTCAAGGAATGCACATTAATGAATAATTACAAACAATCAAATAACAATTCAATAATTGCAAATGTCATAAATATATTAATCTTATTAATAATACGAATGTGTTCAAGTACATTTGTCCCTAATAATGATTGTCTCTAGGACATACATATTTTCAGGTATCTGGTATAAAAGTATATGAATCGGAATGAGTCGGTAAGGTGATAGAGATCGTTATTGTGGATACGTTCTCTCGTCTCCAGACCACCAAGGGCTAAGAAGGTTTGTGGGAAGGCTGAAGAGCTCTTGGTTGAAGATAACTCACGTAAGGATGGAATTCTGGGATATCATTTAATTTCATTAAGAATCTACGATTTCTGCGGGGTAACAATATTGTAATGTGCCGAGTATTAGGGAAGTTAGTTAATATACAATAACATATTCAGTGAAATCCACAATGTGAGGTCTGAGGAGGGTAGAGTACGCATATCTTACCTCTATCTTGATAGATAGAGCGACTGTTTCCGGGAGACCCTCGGCTAAAGAAAGTTAGTTAATATAGTCTATCCTATAAGATCCATCTATTTTTTCACCTGAATAGTGAGAAACTCTCGAATTCTCTCCGTAAACACGATTGAATAAGATTTTTTTTATTACATTCTTCTATTATTGCTAATTATTTCATTGATTATTTCTGCTGCTATCACATTAATTGTATATGATTAATTCTAGCAAATTAATTAAAGGCAAACCAAAAAAGATTAGATCCATAGGATATATATATATATACCATTCACGGAAAGGAATATATACACCTTATAATCAACTAATTAATAAACGCAACATATCTGTCTTTCAATAAAAAAAATTGCATCCTTTCTCGGCAATCAAATTCATCTAAAATCTGTCGATACAAATTCAATTTTAATTATTTGATCAATTAAACCAAATAAAAGAGAGAATTAAAGTTTTCTCCAAATTAATAACCCTAATAACTCCCAGGATAAACCGGAATACCCGTCACAACCCCACAAGAGCCGTTCTTACCTCCCATAGCCACCGGTGCAGCCGTCCACTGCCGTGAATAAGCAGCGGCGCAACCAGCAGTTTGTGGCGGCGCATTTTTTACCCTAACGGAGAAATTAATTATCCCGTTCTTCTCACCCTTTTCATCCCTAAGCCTATAACTCAAAAAATGCAAATAATTTTCCGGTAAAAATCCATCAAGGAAATCCGACGTAGGAACTCTTGCGATCCCAACGGTTTTAATCCCCGAAGAATTCTTGCATTGAACCTCCACCGTTAGATGACGTGCATGCATGGGCAAATCAACGATCAATTTTTCGTTCCATGCAGGAAAACTTCCGCCTTCTTTATCCATTTGAGTTGTTTGGACGTTGCATGATGAATTATCTGTTTTGATATTTACGAAAGCGTTATTCTTTACCGGTTGCTTCCGGTTCTCTTGAAGATTTTCACCGGATATCACCGTGATTTCTAACAATCGAGATAATGATGATGATGGCTTCATTGTGATCAAGAAAAATCAAAGTATATGAAGTTATGTAATACTTGGACGAAAGAATAAAGTATAATGTTAACAATGTTTTCAGATATATTATGTATATATAGAGAAGTTGGAGGAAGGAGAAAAGAAAGGAGAGAGAAAGAGGGATGTTGCTTCTGTAATGCTTCTATTACGGTTCAAATTTGATATGCGCGTTTGACGTAGTAAAACTGACCTTTTCCCACTAATTTTGGTCAACAATAAATGTTTTTGGAGAAAATAAAATACTTCATTGGGATAATCGAAATATGAATTTTAAATTTGGTACTCATGATATTTCACTAAATATATTAATATTGAATTCTTCTGCTTGGAATGCTTCACTAATTAATTTACCTATCAATTGTTATATTATTTAATCACTCATGTGTAATATTAAGTTTGTATTGTTATTATTTTTTGAAGGTAATATATTATCTAAATGACTAACATATTTCATACAGAAAAGGATAAGACATACATTGTTATTAGTTTAAGGTTAAATGTGTTTACCCAGATATCACATGGACCAAAATAATAATTTATTACTAACTGAGGGATCAAAAGTGTTATTATCCCTACTTTATTTCTTGAATATTTCTCAAAATATTTGATAATCTAATGAATTCTATAAATACTAGTCCAAATAATCAATTATGTTATGGATATTATCATATATTGTGGATGACTATCTTTAAGAGAAATATTAGGGCTAATAACTTTGGGACCAAGTCAATTCTCTTCTATAAATAGAGATGTTCCCTCATTGTATTTCATCCCTCAAGAGAAATAAAGAACTCTCCTCTCTTTCTCCACAATATTCTTGTTCTAGTTTTGTTCTAGTTTTATTATTTTATAACACGTTATCAACACGCGATTCTAACCAACTGAGAAAATTGAACAACATCATAAAGCCACAAAATATTTTCACATATGCTCACAATTGTTCTGCATGTATGATTTTTTAATTAAAGACTTGTGTAAGTTTATAAAGTATTGTGAATGACTATTTTATTCTCAACGTTGGTGAATGGTGAAACACTTTTATAAAGTGTTAAATATTGCATCTTGTGGTAATGATGTAAAAAGCTAATATGACTGATGATTAAAATGGAAAATCTCCTTAATAACATGAGATTGCTTCTTTAGGGTGCTTACAAGATTTCTGAGATAATTAATTTTTCTCCCGAAGAGCGAAATTATCGGAAGGACATTATTAATATCATATATATACCTCAATTTGCTCTTGAAGTAGCAATATCTTAAAAGATGTTCTAAGCATGCTTAAGGCACGGTCTTATAAATGCCTCGATTTGCTCCTGAAGTAGCAAGATCTTAAAGAAATTCTAAGTTATCATTATTTGATATGTTTAAGGCACGTTGAGATATATTATATTCCTGAAGAATGAGAACTTTTGATAAATGTTATAAGTATAGATCCATTCCCTGAAGTGAATGTGATGATTAGTAAGGATTATAAAGACAAACGTGCTCTTTATTGTGAAAATATCACGACCCACCTCCAGAAGAGGTAGGATAATTGAGAAATAATATTCTAAATATTTTATTCTTTTCTCCTGAAGTAGCAAATTTTAAACTCTACTCCGAAAGTAGTAGAACTTTGAAAGTAGTAAAACTTTGAATTTACTCCTGAAGTGGTAAATCTTTGAACTTACTCTCGAAGTAGTAGAAACTTTAAATTTCTCTTGAAGTAGTAAATCTGAAATTTACTCGTGAAGTAGTGAATTCAAAATTTATTCCTGAAGCATTAAGTCTCTGTAATTTACTCCCGAAATAGTAGAACTTTGAATCTACTCCCGAAGTGGTAGACTTTTGAACTTTACTCCCCAAGTAGTAAGGTTTTGAATTTTACTTTCAAAAGTGTTCAACTTTAAAAATTTACTTCTTTATTTCACATATTAAAAGAAGTTTATATTTGAACTCACTGACATATTTATGGAATAATAAGTTGTAGAAACTTAAGATACAACTAATTCCATCGTTTGAAGTATACTGCCTTCTTATCATTTGATCTATCAAGTAACAATTATGTTAGCGGTGGCTCTCATTTCCTTCATAAAATGTATGTGGGCTCATTTTTTCTTCTTCTCTCTGTTGAGGTATGTCACTCTCTCGATTTTTAAACTGCAGTTACAGTTATACTTAGTGATTTTGACATACTAACTTTTACTCTTTATTGAAGTAATAGATGAAAGATTTGTAATGTATGGTATAACTAGCATAAAGTACTGTGCTTCTGTTTTGAAAGTATTCAGAAAATTAAATTCACATGTTTCATCACTTGATCTCACAAAGATTGGTATTAGACATTAGTTTTTCCTTGCGGTGCATGTATATATGATTTTCAAAATTGATTTAATATTAAAAATGCAAATGACATAGTGAATCAACATTTAATACGTCAGTGCTATGTATGCATACAATAACTATGTCCGTACTTATGTTCATGGTTTGTATAGTCATAAATTTTTGGTGCCTTTTTAACTTTACAAAATATGTGAATCTATCATCACTTGTTGTGCGTCTTTATATGAGTATTACGAATGTATACAAGCATCTTTGGAATATGTGAAGACCGAAATTCATTAAACGAAAAAGGGTGAATTCGCTCTTATACCTATCGCATGTCAAATCATATTGAAATTTTTTATTATGTATCATTCTAAGGCAAAATGATACAAATTTTGTAGAATACTATCTACTATTACCACATTGATATATTATGGTTATTTTAGCAGCTTTGATGATAAATATTCGAATGTTAATGGTATTCTCCCTGAATGAGATGTCTGAAATACCAAAGTTTAGAACTTACTTTTCATCATTTAAAAATTTTATTGTCTTTAAATGTCTATTTGATTACTATTTACTTCATGACACCAACAATGTCTAACTATAACTTCTTTTATGATACCAGCAGTATCTAAACAATATTTGGTTGTACAAAATTAATGATCAACTGCTCCAGAAGAGCTAACTATTTATCTAGAAGATCATGACACTATTTATCTAGAAGATCATGGCACCAATAGTGTCCAAACAATATGTGTGATTATGGAAAATAAAATAGAGGCTCCTGAAGAGCCTATATATTATGTCATTCGTTCTAAATTGTAAAAAGTTGTTATCATATTGAAGCTATAAATGTCTATCATAAAAAGTAAACCCGAAGTTTATTAAAGTAAATGGATATCATATTGAAGCTATAAATGATTGGATGACTAAATATCTACGAAAGAATAGTGGGTAAGAAATATGTATTTGAAAGGTTAGCCTCAATATTCTTCAAATTGTATTACACAAATATAAGCATGATGAAACCACATGTCACGATAAACCAGAAGTTTATTGTACAAAATAGAATTCATGTTATAGTAAACCAGAAGTTTACTAAAATAAATAGCACATGACATGGTAAACTTGAAGTTCACTAGTACAAATAAATTTATCAATTGACGTGACAATTTTGATTGTCCTGATTTAAATCTGATGTGCTAAGTTTGTACTCAAAATATATTGAAGAACTAGAAGATTCTTCAAGAATTAATTTGTATGTTCTCATGATAAGTTGATTACACCAGCTAATGTTGGGATTGAATTTCCTAAATTTTTAAAAATATAAAAGGTGAATAAGAGCTCGTTCACCTGTTATGTGATGTCTTAAATAGATGCCTTAAATAGATGCATCGATAAGACATTCATATGTGCATTTATTGTCAACCTATAGTTTGACATTTACAAAGTTGCTTGCTCAAAATAACTGAGTTGAGAGCACAATCTTCAGATTATGTAATCAAGATAACCCATCTTATTAATGTTGGTTTATATTCAAGCTGGTTTAGCATTGAATGACTCTAAAAAATATCTAAACCATTGCGAATGAGAACAAAGCTTCACGTGTTGATCTAAAATATGATTTATTACATATAGATATGACTTGTATGCTTCAGACCAATAAATTATGATAAATTCTCCCCTCATAATTGTTTCAAGGTCAGGAACCAAATATTTTTATCTAATAGTTTTGTTGTGCGGTATATGATTAATGAATCTACCACGATGCATACAGATGGATTCCCCAAAGAAGGTGAAAATGTATGTTAGTTTTTCTAACATAAGGGTAGAGAGAATAAACAACTAAGAAATATATTGTGAATTATCTTGTTCAAACGATAATTCAAGTCAAATGCTAGAATCATTTGTTGACCCAACTATTCCATATTTCAATTGCAAGATGCTCTTAAATGTCCCTGAAGGACAAGGTTTACAACATGTGTGAAGCATGGTAGATAAATCGATTTCAAACGCAATAATCCTTGAAAAAAGAGAGGAGCAAATGATCAAAATGATCATAATAAGAAGGCAATGTGCGCTTTAAGAGCCTACGACATAACACTTCATAAAACCTCGTACGAGGTTCAGGTACCTAAACATAATGAAGTGATAATATCTCAATAAGTTATGTCTAATTGAAAATCGATACAAAATTATATCTCGTCGACAATATATTTGATACAATATAGTGTGCAATATTGTATAATATTATTAGGATCTAAATTCTGTCTCTTAATGCCTGAAGCATATACAAGTTATTGAAAAACTTGCTTGTTATCCATAAACGGATTAAATGAACTAAGGTTGATGTACTGAAATCACCTTAATAAATATTTACTGATGAGGGGTACAAATATAACTCTGTTTACCCTTATCCCTTTACGATATTCAAAATCTTTCATAAGGTTGTGCAAGTTGCTGACTTGAATGTGATTAGAGATTTTGAAGTGTTTTCGAAAAGCAGTAGACTACCTGCTAAAAGAAGTTGAAATGAGAAAATTAGATTGGTCCTGAAGTGCCATATATTTGTTCAATTGATGCATTTATTTATATTGCTATAACTATGAACATGATATAATTTCTTCCTTACACGGGAGATACTGAAATAAGATCAATTGCATATTGCCGATTTGATGAGAGAATTTTTCCAAAATTAGGGGGAGAGAATAATGAAATAAAAAGGGAAATTTTGTGGGAAAATCCATCATCGTCTCATATTGATCTACATGCTTCTATTAGTGAGCAAGAGGTCCAAAATATTATTCACTTGCAAAAAATAGCAAATCAAATGCCAGACGCATTTACAGATTTGAAAAGGATTATCGAGTCACATATCCCTGCAGAAAATGTCTCAATTTGGATTGATGTCCCTGTAGGACCATCTACTAGTGTCATAGCAAATGGGTCCAAAAGCACGCCTGAAGCGTGATAGACCATTGGGTTCTAAGGATCGGAATCCTAGAAAAAGAAAAATAAATGGTCAAGATGACACTAAGAAAGAATCTCATAAAGAAATGAAAGATTTGATCAATCCTAATATTCTTGAAGAAATCACTTTGTCCGTGAAAAGGTTGCTCGGGGGGCAGGTACGCGTATGTCATGTCCCGTCAAGATATCAAGTTGCAGACATCTTTACAAAGGGTCTTCCCTCGGTACTCTTTGAAGATTTTAGGGACGGTCTCAGTGTTCGAAGACCGCCCGCTATGACTGCGGGGGTGTGTTAAATAAGGCAATATACACACAATATACAGGTGTATATTGCCTTATTCAAAGGCACGATTCTGCCCCAGATTGGTGCTCTCGGTTTTGATGTTAATTGGACATAAGAATATTGTAAATTTGAAAAATATATGTGTAGTATATTGTAACGTATTTGTTACCTAAATTAGGATTATACACTACCGTAATTGTAGAGTTAGAATTATGGTAGAATAAGATTTTAGGAATAGGATTCTCCTATTTTATAACTTGTATATATACCTATTCAATTAATGAAAATAATCAAGAGGATTATTTCTTTCAGATATGATTAATATTTTTAATAGTATTTGCGCATCACACTACAATGCCAAGGTAACCTAAATAATATAAGAAATGTGTTGTAGCCAGTTAAACTCTATTTTGAATTTTGATCGTTACATAGCAAGTGTAAATTAAGCACCTAGTTCATTACTTACAAAGTTAACTAACTACGAGTAATTATTACTAACAAAGTAATTAACCTTACGATGTGAATAAGAGAATGACTAACAACTCTCCCGGAGAAGAAGTATTAGTCATACTGTTTTTCTTTCCTCATATTTTAAGTTTTATATTTCGATTAACTTACACGTCTTATTAATTAATATACTATATAAAATAAGACTAGAATATCTCAACTGTCAGTCTACTGATAATCTGCTATTGTTATAGATGTTAATCAAAAAAGAATTTCTTTTTATTTGCTGCTATATTTCTTTTGTTGAAGAGCAACGTGATATACAAATCTCAAGTCCTCTCGGATTATGATATTTATTTCATCGAGTCCTTTAAAATAAAGCTTGAGAAATTTCTATGAAAAATGCTTCCTAACCATAATTAGGTAAAGTGGGGGGGGGGGGGGGGGGGCAGAATTAGGTATATTAACCTTTTCTTCATGGTTACCATAGATTATAGAAGCACGATTTGTCATGATTACAAGTATATCGGAAACTTAAATAGTATAATATAAGAGTTTAAGTAATATATCACTCTCTGCATAATTCTTTTTATGCTATAAGATCACAATATATTTAGGTAAGTCTTTTTAAATGTGATTTGTAATTTTAAAAATATGATAATTATGGACTAAGCTGATAAATATGACCTGATAGTATAAAGATTCTTTATATTTGTATATTATATATATATATATATATATATATATATATATATTAATTATGGTGTTCATGTCAGATTGTGCGCACCGCGACGATATATAAAATGTACTGCGAATGGGAAGCTCTATATAATTAGTTGTTTAGTACGTGGTCATCCAAAACAATGTTTTTTAAGGCATGCCACTAAAAAATCAAAGAAAAGATTTGCAGGGTTTGTTGGAAACAACTTCAGAGTTGAGAATTATGTTTGTTTAATTTTTTTTTAAGAAAAAAAAATGAAAAGAAGGCTTTTTTTAATGTATAATAATAGTCAATTGGATCATGTCATATTGCTTTCCAAATCATGCGTACATCATATTATTATGTTAGCATGTGCGTGTCCTAGCGAACAATTACTTGTCTTCTCTATTAATTACATGCGACTTCATTAACATGGAGCGACCAAAGCTCTGGTCAAGAAGATGAGACAATTTTTTTCAATGGTCATATCCATTAATTTTCTCAGAAATGCACTCTGTAGACTATAGGTCTTGCAAAATGCAGATGAATACTTCAACCAGCTATAGTAATGATTTAAAATGTACAGTTTAGTACTATGAAAAGTTTTAAACAGAAAACTTACAATAATATAACAACTTACCCTCAAAATCGTGGAATAAGAAGAGAATATAATGATTATTTTAGACATATGATTATATCTAATCACAAATTACACATGGAAATTTATTTATCACAAAGATGCATTCTTCGTATAACCAGCATTTAGGCTTTTCCAAGTTCCAAAAATAACAACACAACAACAACATCATACCCAGTGAAATTTCACACCATGGGGTCTGGGGAGGGTAGGGTGTACAGAGACCTTACCTCCACCTTGGTAGGTAGAGCGATTGTTTTCGGGAGACCCTCGGCTCAAGACAAAGCATAATCACAAGCAAAGCAATCAAAACAAAGCAAGAGTAAAGAGTAAAGCAAGAGAAACGGTCAGACTCAGATAAGGAATTAAAGCAATATAAAGTGCATTCGAACAAAAGAGAGCAGTAGCTAACATACCTAAATAAGCTAAACAAAATTCCATAAAGAACACACAACAGCAAAAATCAAACTACAGTAGATTATAAAATAATAATATGCCTATAAGTGTGATAGGCTAATCCGGCCTACAATAATAACACTACAACTATCAATTTGTAAGCATAAGTAGGACTACGCTCGAGTACCTACTACTCTTCCACCCTAATCCGTGTCCTCCACAACCCCCTACCTAAGGTCATGTCCTCAGTAAGTTGCACCTGCGTCATATCCCGTCTAATCACCTCTCCCCAATACTTCTTCGGCCTACCTCTACCCCTCCTGAACCCGTCCATATCCAACCTCTCACACCTCCGCATTGGGGCATATGTGTCTCTCCTATACACATGTCCGAACCATCTTAACCTCGCTTCCCGCATCTTGTCATCCACCGAGGCCACTCCCACTTTCTCCCGAATATCATCATTTCTAATCTTATCTCTCCTTGTATGCCCACACATCCATCTCAGCATCCTCATCTCCGTAACTTTCATCTTTTGTATGTGCGAAGTCTTGACTGGTCAGCACTCCACCCCATACAACATAGTCGGTCTAACTACCACACTATATAACTTGTTTTTAAGTTTTGGTGGCACCATTTTGTTGAACAAGACTCCAGATGTGAGCCTCTATTTTATCCACTCTGCCCCAATACGATGTGTGACATCGTCATAAATCTCTCCATCCCCTTGGATAATAGACCATATGTACTTGAAGCTTCCTTTCTTTGAAATGACCTGAGTACCAAGTCTTACCTCCACGCCTGTCTCAGGGTCGCTCCCGTTGTCACTTGCACTCCAAATATTCTGTCTTGGTCATATTCAACCTAAACCCTTTAAACTCCAGAGTCTGTCTCCAAACCTCCAGCTTGGCGTTCACTCCGCTGTGAGTCTCATCAATTAAGACTATGTCATCTACGAATAAGATACACCATAGTACCTCTCCTTGGATTTGTCACGTCAGTCCGTCCATCACTAAGGCAAATAGGAATGGGCTAAGAGTTGATCCCTGGTGCAGCCCCATCATCACTAGGAAGTACTCCGAGTCTCCTCCTACTGTCCGTACTCTAGTCTTGGCTCCATCATACATATCCTTTATTGCCCTAGTGTACGCCATAGGTACACCTCTAACCTCCAAACATCCCTATAAAACCTCCCTAGGGACTTTGTCGTATGCCTTCTCGAGGTTGATGAAAACCATATGTAAGTCTTTCTTCCTCACTCTATACTACTCCACTAACCTTCTAATAAGATGAATGGCTTCGGTAGTCGAACATCCCAACATGAATCCAAACTGGTTCTCGAAAATAGATATGTCTCTCCTCACCCTCGTCTCCACGACTCTTTCCCAAACTTTCATAGAGTGGCTCAACATCTTGATACCCCTATAGTTGTTGCAACTCTGGATAACACCTTTGATTTTGTAGAAGGGAATCATTGTACTCCACCTCCATTCTTTGGTCATTCTTGCCATCTTAAAAATGACGTTAAAGAACTCAGTCAGCCATTCCAACCCGCCCTGCCTGCGCTCTTCCAAAATTTAACTGGGATCTCATCAGGCCCGATCGCTCGTCCCATGCGCATCTTGCGAATAACACATGTAACCTCCTCAACCTTAATACTTATACATTACCCAAAATCCCCGTGCCTACTAGAATGCTCCAGATCTCCCAGCACAATGTCTCCATCCTCTTTTTCGTTCAAGAGTTTGTGAAAGTAAGATTGCCACTTTCGCCTAATTTGCGCTTCCTCCACTAGTACTTTGCCGTCCTCATCCTTGATGCACCTTAATTGATCCAAGTCACGAGCCCTCCTCTTCCTTGTCTTAGCTAGTTTGTACAACTTCTTATCCCCGCCTTTCTCTTCTAATTCCACATACAGGCGTTCGAAAGCCGTCATTTTTGTCGTCGTAACCGCTAGCTTTGCCTCCTTCCTCGCCATCTTATACAATTCCTAATCGTCCACTTCTCCGCAGCATATATGCTTTCTACAAATTTCACATACGCCGCTTTCTTCGCTTCCACCTTCTCTTGAACTTCACCATTCCACCACCAGTCCCCTCGATGTCCACTACGATAACACCGCGAGACTCCTAGCACTTCTCTGGCTACCTCACGAATGCAACTGGCCGTCCTGTCCCACATACCTATCGCATCCCCACAATTCCCCCAAGCCCATTTGGCCATCAACCTCTCCCCATCTCCTTTGCAAGAAGGTCCAAAAACTTGTGCGTCGATTTTGCAGCCAAAGAAGATGAAATTTAAGCTATGAATATTGATTTTGGAACAAACTTTCGAACCAAACACATACCAACTCCAAATAGTTGTAAACGAACGTCCTGGTAAACATGGGCCTCATAAGAGATTAAGAAAAAGGATGTAATTGATGTGAAGTGATACCAACAAAGAATTTTAAACTATCAGGGTTCATTTGATATGAGGGATAGGAAGGGATGGGATTATTAGTCTTATGGGATTGAAATTATCCTATGTTTGATTGGTGAAATAACTTCTTTGGCATCCCGTTCCATCTCATCTATATGAGATAAAAGGTGGAACATGTTATCCCATTTATAAGTTATCCCATCATATCTCACCCAATCTCCTCTTACCAAACGAGCCCTTAGTATCCTAATTAGTTGTGGCGGGATACTGAATATTGTTTTATCTTGAAATTAGTATCCTTTAATTTGTAAGTAAGTGTTGGTGAAAATACAATTATAATTGAAAAATTAAAATGAAGAAAATAATATATTCAGGCTGAGGCGTGGATATCTCGCTCTCTATAAGGAGATTCAAGCCCACTGCAGTGAAACTTCACCAATCCAACAGTAATCTTCCTGACTTGTCTCCTCCAGGATACAACAGTCCGACAACATCGTACAACTCAACAAACTCTGGACAAGATGTTGAGTCCAAAGCTCCACCAAAAGAACACCTTCGTTCAACTAAATAAAACTCTTTTTTTTAATTCATTTTTTTCATGCACTCTATATTTTTTATCTACTCCCGAAAGCTAAGGATGACTTCTATTTATAGGTAAAAATTTATCCTAGAAACAAATTGAAAGAGAAGTGAGAAGGCGGGGTAATAATATAGATAGATAATGGAAGAATTATGGCATGAGTTACAAGCAGTAAAGAGGAAGAATGTGAATGAATAATGAATTAGAGTTTACAAGAGTTACAAGATGAATAATGGTCACATTCATCCACTAACTAAAATGATTTATTAGATTGTGGTTATAAGAAGTCCAAGGGGCAAACATAACCACACCCTCTGCTACACGTGAAATGGGAAAATGCAGCATATAGTGGTACTTTAGTATGTCATTTTTTATAATATTAAAATGTCATAAACTCCTGCAATCCCTAGCTCATTTTAATATTATATAAGAGAGTTTATCAGTTTAAGGGAGACTATTATGCATAATGAAGGTGTGCTCTGCATTAAACCTTCATTTAGTAAAACAGTAACCTTTACTCCAGAGCCGTAGTGGTCTCAGACTTGAACTATGACTGATTAAGAGAAATAAAATATTATTTCTTACACATAATAATCAAGGTGTTGATATGAATTTTAAAACCCAGCACATTACGACCTTGTGCTATCCCGGTTTCATGAGTGCTTTTGAGAATGAGCCCAATTCTCATAGGAAGCGACCTACTTCCACACTCACAAAAGTGAAATCTATCAATTGTGCTTCTGCAACTTTAACACCCCACTCATATGAGCTACATAATTTCATTAAGAGTTCCTAGACTCAACCTCCACAAATCGTTACAGAATAATGCACTCACACTATAGGGAGTGAATAAATAAAATAGTGCATTTTCACAACAAGTCATCATATGGTTTGTTTTTCCCATTGAACCTAGTTATAGGATCTTTATTCCCCAGGTTGAATTTCCTCATATACGACTCGTGAATTTATAGGCTTCAATCTCATCCACTTGATGTGCTCCAGACTTTTTCTCTTGCTAAGGCTTTCGTTAATGGATCTGCAAGATTATCACAAGATTTGACATAACAACATTAATGGTATCACTTGTCAAATATGATCTCACAGTACTGTGTTTTCTCCTTATAGGTCTGAATTTACCGTTGTAATAACGGTACTGTCATGCCGCAGAACGGGAAATCGGGTGGAACATTTTATTATGGTGTAACAGCGTTAGAGCCTAACAAATATGGGGGTTGCCTATGGAAAAAAGAGATTTGGAGAAGAACATTATTGTCATTTTATTATTTTATCCCGGAATTATTATGTTACATTTAATGTGGTAAAAAAATAATACCATAATTCTAATATAAATAATTCTATTTAAAATAACATGATCGAGAGTATTGTCGCTTATCCTCATCACCAAATAGGGGCGAATTTAGGTAGAAAAAATAGGTCACGTGAATCCATAGTCACACGATTAAACTCGATATATTATGTGTATAATTAAAAAATATATCTAATATTAACTAAAAGAATTCATGGTCAAACAAGACTGAGTGGTCCATAGGTGAAGCACTGAGTTTAATTCCTTAAGGTTGAGCGAAAGTAACCTTTAAATGCAATGGTGCACTCATCCTATTAAAATTCTGGATTCGCCTCTGCCACCAAAGAATGTGGTGCAGCGGATGAGACCGCTCCTTCGTTAATCAGAGATGTCAAGTTCGAGCCCTGAATATAAAAAGATCGTTCGCAGGAAACGCCTCACCCTCCCCGAATGAACTCTATGCGACGCGAATCCAAATATAATCGTACTCCAAGTGAGTACCGAACACCGAATAGAAAAAAAAACTACACTCAATAAATAAGTTGCTACATCCACTTGGCATAAGATATGTTACCTATAACAAGGTGAATATTCTTTTTATAAAAATTAACCCACAATGAAAACTAAATTTGAGAGAGAAAAAAAACTAGGAAGCAGTTAAACGAGGCTGCATTATCTTCTTCTCCATTGCTGCTTGTGAGCTAAACAAAGAAAATGGCTTCAATATTATCTTCTCGTCTCCCACATCTTGTTGGGATACAATTGTTGTAGAGAATGAGAAGTAAGTAACTATAACAATAGTAGAAATGATAAACAAACTATTACAATAAAACTGAAAATCAAAACATTAACAAACTGCTTGTGTGATTTGCTGAGTCGAGTGATGGCACTCCGTCTTTAAGACAAGATTGCCCCGTATATCTCCTTTTACTGTATTGAACAATAGTCTCCCAAGATACAACAACAACTTTAACAAGTGAGCAAAGGAAACTCAAGTGTTACTTGAAGAACTTTGAGTATAGTGACTTTGCTAGAGAGGAAGAATATGAAATCAGAAAATCTGGAGAATTTTCTAAGTGTTGAGTGTAGTGTGTTTCAATTGAGCCAAATGCCTCAATTTATAGTGTAAGGAGAAGACCCCTCAACTAGTCAACTAATGGTCTTCAATAGCCATGTAATTGCACTTGATTGGGGGGTTACATTCAGCCAATTAATGGCTGAATTGGCTGAATTCATGTGGCAAGTAACGAAGAATCAATGCTCCAAAACCAGCCCAAACGTCAGATTTTTCCAACTTCCCATCGCAGCATTCTGCCTCCGAAGCGCCGCGGCGCTGTGAATCAGTGCCGCGGCTCCAGTAGCTAACCAGCCAATTTGCGCTGCGGCGCAGGCTGGGAGGCGCCGCAGCCCTTCACGGCTCCGCGGCAATTTACGACTCTCATTTTACACTTTGTTCACTTCTTCCTTCATTTACCAACGTGGAATACTTTGTCATTTGGCCAATAACCGTCCATAATTCTATGTCTCAAACGTATTACATACGTACCAATATCTCTTTCACTAATGAAATTTGCGATACTTGGCACTACGTGTGCACGTGTGTGAAAACGACGTTTCCGACGTGCGGGCCCAATTGTTGAGTCATAAATCAATGGGATATACTTATTTCCACGTTTAATAAATTTCCAACACATCTTCCCTCTAATAAACCGGGAGTATTCCCACCTTCAAACTCCGGTTCAACTACTCTCCTCCACTTCACATCCAAAACCCGGTTCAAATGTTCTGCGGGTCAAACAGAATTCTTCACGAAACTGGGTTGTTTGCTCAAAGAGAAAGCGAAGAGTGATGTGGAGAAAGTGTTCTCAGGGTTCTCGAAAACTCGAGACAATTTAGCAGTTATTGATGAACTCCTCCTTTACTGGAACCTTTCTGATACTGACCGTGTTCTTGATGTAATGATTGAAATGTTACATTGGAGGAGTAATAAAATTTAACTTTTGAATCGTTTCCTGATATTGAATTCTTCGAAATTATGGAATTGCATAAAGATGAATAGTGTCAGTGATTTTTGCATAAATTGGGATGAAGTGAGTGCTCTTTTTGAGTTCCTGTTCTTTTTGTTTTTGCTTATTTGAGCAACTTTTTTTAATTTAAAGTTTTTCTTCTACATGCCAAACCCGTGTGGTTCCTTAGATACTTTATGATTTTTCGTTGTACATTCCTGATGATCATGACCTTTGCTCACTATTTGCTGTAGAAGTGGAATATGTTCTAAAAATATGTGTAATTTGATGAATTACAGTTGATGGGAAGTTTTACATCTTTAGATATGTATTTTCTGGGGAAAGAAAACTTTCTTCTTCGATAAAGAAACTATCTCAAATGAATGTTGCTGATCCTTATGCTGAGATTAGTGCCACTATTTGGCGTCTTGCATTACATAGTATATTCATGTCCAAATATTAAAGCGTGCAATTATTTTAGCTAACTGATTTATTATATTCCGGCACATGCAAGTGTTGAGGTTTGAGATAATCTTCAACTGTGGTTTCAGGCTCTATTGGTCGCTGATTTTGGGCCGAAGATTACCATAAAGATTGTGGAGAGCTTGCGGGAGGATATATATGCGGGGAAAATCAAATCAGGAAGTGAGATAAAAGTAATTATGCTGAGATTTTCATTTTTTTCGTTAACACACTGATCTATGCAGTATGATGTTCTAGAAATATAACCATTTGATTTAATTTGTTCTCACGGGAAATAGTAGTTTTACACATTTAATTTACTGCTTGTTTGTTAATTTGCTGTTTTTCTTGTCTATGGATGCATTGATATTGTGAATGCGATGGTATTGATATAAAGAATGCTCTAAAGAAGAGTATCTTGGATCTATTGACTAGTAATGCTCTTAACACAGAACTCCGTCTCCGCTTCAGGTTTCAACTGCTTCACTGATTCATTTACATTTATTTTAAGCTTGTTTTTTAGTAGACTGAACTTAGATTTGGTACTTGCTTTTATGTACTAGGAAACCAGCTGTGATCATGATTGTGGGTGTCAATGGAGGTGGGAAGACAACATCTCTTGGTAAGGAAATCAGTTTTTGTGTATATTGTAAATCTTCATTTGTTGGTTGGAAAACAAGTGCATGTGCAAGGAAGAAAAACTGTTATACGTGTGTGGCAGCAGTGTAGTTTCTCCAAGATCCATTTTTGTTACAAACTTGAGTAGTTCTTAGTGATTTTTTTATTTATCCTCTTGAAAACATTTGATTTGTGATAAAAAGTAGTAGAAGGAGCAAAGATTTCTGGGATGTCCATCACCAAGTCACCAATTAAAAGAGTGGCAGTAACTGTTAAAGCTAGTTAATGAATAAAACTAGCCAAGTTGGTGTGAATGAGAAATGGAAGGCAACCTTTCCGAACAGTCACCAACCTATTCCGAAGAGGCACCTTCAAGGCTATATAAACTAAGGCAAGCCAAGTTGGTGTGAATGAGAAATGGAAGGCAACCTTTCCGAACAGTCACCAACCTATTCCGAAGAGGCACCTTCAAGGCTATATAAACTAAGGCAATGCCTCATTTTAAAGATACCAAAAACCAAAAATTTCTGCATCTGAAATTCTGCATTCTTTTTTCACAAATAAAACTATCGAGTCTTACTGTGTTTCGTTGCCAACTTTGAGTTCGTCGAAGTCGAAGGCGTTTGACATACCGCTACTCCTGCGACAGGTATATCCGTTTTATCCTGGGAGGAAGTAATCCATAACCTCGGGTACAGTGAGGGGATTAAATTCCTTAAGGACACACAGTGAATTCTATGGTCTCGGATATTTTCTTACTTCTGTATTATTTTTTCAGTTTCTGTTTTTTCTGGTTTTTGTCTTTCCGTTTGGTTTCTGTTTTTCCTTATTTTTGAACACAGGCACAACAACAAGCTTAAGGAATTTAATCATTATTTCTGTGTTCATTTGTTCTTGTTTAACAATTACAGACCGTTGTCGGAAAAAAAAAAGGAAAAAAAAAGGTGTTTGTTGTTTCGGTGTAACGAACTTGTATGTTGTTTGGAGACTAAAATCTTCGGATTTTCTACTCCGGTTGAGATTAAAGTTTCCATAACTTTCTACTCCTTTGGGTACTTGATTTGAAGATATAAAAACTTCATCAAGTATACAACATACAATTTACAAGAAAAAAAAGAAAAAAAAAAGGTGTTTGTTGTTTTGATTATAACGAACTTATATGTTGTTTGGAGACTAAAATCTTGATTTTCTACTCAGTTGAGATTAAAGTTTTCATAACTCTCTACTCATTTGGGTACTTGATTTGAAGATATAAAAACTTCATCAAGTATACAACATACAATTCTTGCATTTCGTTTCAAGTATTTTAAATCATTTGTGTAACCTTGATTCGGTTTGAAGAAATAAAATCTTCACCGTTGTGTATTATAATTGTTCTTTGTCAAACTGATTGATTCGATAATTTATGGCATTCACGTTTAGGACATGTCAATTATAGAACCTTGCGAAAAATGATTAGTTTGGAAGTATTGCCTAAGTTTGAATGCAATCAATCAAAATGTCAAATCGTGTTGAGTCTAAGTATGTTAAACATCCTTATAAGTCAGTTGAAAGGAATTCAAGTCCTTTAGACTTAATCCATACAGATATTTGTGACATGAAGTCAATCCCATCTCGCGGTGGAAAGAAGTATTTCATAACTTTTCTTGGCGATAGTACGCGGTATTGCTACGTTTATTTACTTAATAGTAAAGATGAAGCAATTGAAGCATTCAGCAATACAAAGCGAAGTTGAGACTCAACTTAACAAAAAGATTAAAATGATAAGGAGTGATAGAGGCGGTGAATATGAATCTCCTTTTGAACAAATATGTTTGGAATATGGCATTATTCATCAAACAAGCGCCCTTACTCGCCACAATCAAACGGAATTGCGGAAAGGAAAAATAGAACCACGAAAGAAATGATGAATGCCTGTTAATAAGTTACGGTTTACCCCCAGGAACTTGTGGGGAAGCCATTCTAACGACTAGCCGAATACTCAATCGAGTGCCCCATAGCAAAACAAAATCTATTCCATACGAAAAGTGGAAAGGAAGGAAGCCCAATTTGGGATACTTCAAAGTGTGGGGGTGTTTGGCCAAGGTGCAAATTCCTAAACCCAAAAGGGTAAAAATAGGACCTAAAACCATTGATTGTGTTTTCATAGGATATGCCACAAATAGTAAGGCATATCGATTTCTGGTTCACAAATCAGAAAATCCCGACATTCAGGTAAATACGGTAATTGAATCAGATAATGCTGACTTCTTTGAAACCATATATCCGTATAAAAAAGGAATGTGAGTCGTCTAGCAAAGAATCTAAACGACCTCGGGAAGAAACAAAGGAAAATATTCCTGATGAGGAAAATCAGAGGCAGACAAATGTCAAAGGACGTCTACTTCATTTGGACCAGAATTTCTAACATTTTTGTTGGAGAATGAGCCTCGAACCTTCAACGAAGCTATGTCTTCATCGGAAGCTCAATTTTGGAAAGAGGCAATCAATAGTGAGATAGAATCCATCTTAAACAACCATACTTGGGAATTGGTTGACCTTCCTCCAGGAAATAAACCTTTAGGTTCCAAATGGATTTTCAAGCGGAAAATGAAAGCTGATGGTACTATTGATAAATATAAGGCAAGACTAGTTGTTAAAGGGTTTAGACAACGAGAAGGTCTTGATTACTTTGATACATACTCCCCGCTAACCACGATTACATCTAGTCGGGTGTTACTAGCGTTAGTCAGCCGTGTATGCGGTCTTGAAATCCATCAAATGGATGTGAAAACAGCCTTCTTAAATGGAGAGTTAGAGGAAGAAATTTACATGGAACAACCTGAGGGGTTTGTAGTTCCAGGGAAAGAGAAGAAGGTGTGTCGACTTGTTAAGTCTCTTTACGGACTAAAACAAGCACCCAAACAATGGCATTCAAAATTTGACCATACAATCTTTGTCAAATGGATTCAAGATAAATGAGTGTGATAAATGTGTCTACATTAAGAACACTCCAAACCACGTAGTCATTGTTTGTTTGTACGTGGATGATATGTTGATAATGAGTAACGACATTGCTAACATAAATGCTACTAAGCGCATGCTTGCTAGTAAGTTTGATATGAAAGACTTAGGAGTTGCCGATTTAATTCTGGGAATTAAAATCCATAAGACTCCTCAAGGTCTAACATTGTCTCAGTCTCATTATATAGAGACGGTTCTTGAAAAGTTCAAGTATTTGGACTATAAAGTTGCAAACACGCCAATTGATATGACCCTTGCTCTTGCAAAGAATAAAGGTGAAAGTCATTCTCAATTGGATTATGCCAGTGTTGGGAAGTTTGATGTATATCATGAACTGTACGCGACCTGATATTGCATGTGCTATAAGTAAACTAAGTCGCTACACTAGTAATCCCACCAAAAACATTGGTGGCAATGAAACGAGTTTTGGGGTATTTAAAACATACTCAAAACTTTGCTTTGCATTATAACGGTATCCTGCAGCTTATTGAAGGATACGATGATGCAAAGTGGATCACCGGTTCAATCGGAAACTAAATCCACAAGTGGATATGTTTTTACCATAGGTGGAGGAGCAGTGTCTTGGAAGTCATCCAAAGCAGGACATGTATCGCCCGCTCTACAATGGAATCTGAGTTCATAGCTTTAGACAAAGCGGTGAAGAAAATTTGAATGGCTCAGGAATTTCTTAGAAGATATTCCATTTTGGCCCAAACCGTTGGCTCCTATATGCATACATTGCGATAGCCAAGCGGCAATAGGAAGAGCGGGAGCCTTATGTACAACGGAAAGTCTCGTCACATACGACGAAGACATAATACCGTTAGACAACTACTCTCTAGTGGAATTATCACAATTGACTATGTTAAGTCAAGAGATAATGTGTCGGATCCACTAACTAAAGGCCTAACTAGAGAGGTAGTTGAAAGATCATCAAGGGGATTGGGACTATGGCCGAGGACAAGTCATCGTGACGGTAACTCTACCTAGAAGACTGGAGATCCCAAGATCTAGGTTCAAAGAGATCAAACAAAGTCATTAATGACGGTTCAACATTGTCACAATAACTCTTTGGTCCATTCTCGTGATGAGACAATGTTCGATGCAGGATAAAGCATTGCGGCTTTTTAATGGTTCCTAAGTTTGGTACTGGTATATCAAATAGTGTATCTACGGGATGACACATTTAGGAATCACCTATGTAAGTGTGAAGTGTAAGCTGCTTCAAGGAGATTTATGTAAGGCCAATTCTCTACGCACTTATGAACCAGGCGTGTTCATGGTGAAACGAACAAAACAATGAGAACCAAAGACGGTTAAAGGGTTAATTGTGTGACATGTGGTTGTCTAGGTATACACCAAAGCTCGACGGTTCAAGGATATCACATCTACCGATTGACCGAGTATATCCGACATATGTTCACTACGGAAAGTTCAAAGAGAAATCTACTTATCCAGATGCGATTAATCCTTGCTTACGAATCACACAGTTTTTTGTCATGCATGTTTTTCATCATATAGTCATTCCCCATTCATGTGGGGGATTGTTAAAGCTAGTTAATGAATAAAACTAGCCAAGTTGGTGTGAATGAGAAATGGAAGGCAACCTTTCCGAACAGTCACCAACCTATTCCGAAGAGGCACCTTCAAGGCTATATAAACTAAGGCAAGCCAAGTTGGTGTGAATGAGAAATGGAAGGCAACCTTTCCGAACAGTCACCAACCTATTCCGAAGAGGCACCTTCAAGGCTATATAAACTAAGGCAATGCCTCATTTTAAAGATACCAAAAACCAAAAATTTCTGCATCTGAAATTCTGCATTCTTTTTTCACAAATAAAACTATCGAGTCTTACTGTGTTTCGTTGCCAACTTTGAGTTAAATCGAAGTCGAAGGCGTTTGACGTACCGCTACTCCTGCGACAGGTATATCCGTTTTATCCTGGGAGGAAGTAATCCATAACCTCGGGTACAGTGAGGGGATTAAATTCCTTAAGGACACACAGTGAATTCTGTGGTCTCGGATATTTTCTTACTTCTGTATTATTTTTCCAGTTTCTGTTTTTTCTGGTTTTTGTCTTTCCGTTTGGTTTCTGTTTTTCCTGATTTTTGAACACAGGCACAACAACAGTAACTTGTGAGCTTTTCTCTTTTTTCTCCTAATGCAGGAAAGTTGACGAATAGATTGAAGAGAGGAGGGGCTAAGGTGAGACAAGCTGTTATCTCGTTTCTTTATGCTATGCTGCAGAACTACAACTAGCCACTTTTTTTATATCACTTGAATTGACGAATACTGCGTGTTTAACAAACTTTCCAGTTAAATTTCTCCGGCGAGCATTTGAAACAATAACTATCAATTTTCTTCACTACTTTCCATTTCACTAAATTGTAACCCCTACCTACCTTGTTGCCTTGCCACAAGAAATGTCTTCTTAATTTGTCTAACCTCTTGATCACCTTAGAAGGAATAGGGAACAGGGACATTACATAGGTAGGCAAAGAGTCTAGAACAGAATTAATTGAAGTGAGTCTGCCTCCCAAAGAAAGGTATTGTGCTTTCCATTTGGCAAATCTCTTCTCAGTCTTTTCTACGATACCATCCCATATTCCCAGTGCCTTATGCTTGAAACCCAGAGGCATTCCAAGATAAACTGTTGGCAATGTCTCCACCTTACATCCCAGAATGTCAGCTAGAGTGTGAATTTGAGGCACCTCTTTTATGGAGAATAGACTGCTTTTACTCCAGTTAACACTTAATCCAGAGACAGCTTCAAAAACAATCAGAACCACTCTAATGCACCTGATCTGCTCAACCTCAGGCTCACAAAAAAATGATTGTGTCGTCAGCATATAGCAAATGACAAATTTCCAAGCTCTCCTCAACTCTACTGTTCAACTTGAAACATGTCACCCATCTGTTTTGGAGTGCAACTCTCATCATGCTATTGAAACCTTCCATTGCTAGGATAAAAATAAAGGGGGATAGAGGGTCCCCCTGTCTTAACCCCTTTCTGAATTAAAAAAAACCCACCGGTTCACCATTTACCAACACTGAAAACTTGACAGTCTTGATACAAGTACAAATCCAGTTCACCCATTTTCCCCCAAACCCCATTTGTCTAAGGATGATTTTAAAGATATGTTTGTGGCAAGGTTATATTTGTCATGTAAACTGAAGCTTAAACTTGATGACTATTGTGCATTGACAATATGAAAACATGCTATAGAAATTGGTTTTGTCGAAGGATTTTATGTTCTTGAGTTAGTTTGGGTAACCGACTCTATCATTCACTTAGGTTGAGTAGTTCCGTCAAGGAAGTTCTTGGTTAGGTTGAAAAGAAGGAATACATTCCTATGCCTCCCTTCCAACCTTCTGAAAACCTTCATACTCATTACAATAAATATATCTTGGGATAAGCTTTCCATTATTATACTTTGACCACTTGAAACGTTTCATGATGCGCCAGAATTAGTTTTTCTTAAAGCCCAATCATCTTTACATATTCTTATTGTGAAAGTCTCTCATTCTTTTATCCTTTGATATTTATTCTCAAAGGACATTGGTTATCAGGATAAAGTATTCGTTATGCATTGAAGGAAACTCACTCAAACATTCTTCTCTGCCACTTAATTAGAGTTAGACACATTATCCTTTTCTTCTACTCATTATAGGATAGCTCCTGCATCTCACACTTCCATTCTGTGAACTTTGTAGATACTATTAGCAGCTGGTGATACATTTAGAGCAGCTGCTAGTGATCAATTGGAAATTTGGGCTGAAAGAACGGGTTGTGAGATTGTTGTTGCAGAAAAAGGGAAAGCTAAGGCATCATCAGGTACCAAACTATGACGTCTAATCCACAAGTGTTTGCAGTGCTAGATATTAACCGAAATTAAAATGACAATGTAGAACTTTAAAATATTTTCACCACAAGATCTTGAAGTTCTTCCTGAGTAGTTCTTTTGCAGGCTGTTAAAAGAGGAAAGGAAGAGGGTTTCGATATTGTTTTTGTTAAACAAAGCAATATACATGTGATATACACTGAATATACAGCAGTGTATATCAGTGATATACACTGAATATACAGCAGTGTATATCAGTGATATACAGCAGCAAGCAGCAGTGCCGCATACGAGCCTTCTCGGCAGTGGGCCTGTCGAGGCCCAGTAACGTCCAGCCCAACACGGGACAGCAAGCAGCAAAACAGTGTAGAAAATATTGTTTATTAAGGAAAGTATATTGTGTGTATATTGTAGTATATTTGTTACCTAGAATAGGATATACTCTTACCATATTTAGGATATACACATACCATAATTGTATAGTTAGAATTATGGTAGAATAAGGTTTTAGAAATAGAATAGGAATAGGATTCTCCTATTTTGTAACTTGTATATATATCTATTCAATCAATGAAAATAATCAAGGGGATTATTTCTTTCATGGTATCAAAAGACTAGGTTTTACAAAAAAAATTCTCTCCCAAAATTTTTTGGACCCCTCGGCCGAGACACCCCCCCCCCCTCGGGTTTCTCTTCCAAAATTCGTCTTCCGCTCTCAAAAACCTCTCTTAAATTTCCCCTCCTTCTTTGTTCTTATCAATATGTCTAAGAACAATTTTCACCCTGCCCTCACGGTTTTCAATATCAAGCTAAGTGTCCCTATTGTCCTTGAAATGGAAAACGTGCAATATGCAACGTGGGCGGAGTTGTTTAAAATTCACGCTATATCTTATCAAGTTCTTCACCATATCATTCCTCCCGCTAGACCCCTTCCTGTGGAGGATCCGGAGTTATGGATTACACTTGATACTACCGTTCTTCGGTGGATATACGCCACTATTTCGGTGGACCTTCTACAGACGATTATTGAGCCAGATACCACGGCTATGGCTGCATGGAATAGATTGCGTGACTTATTCCAAGACAACCAACATTCCCGTGTCGTCACACTCGAGCAGGAATTCTCTCTCGTTCGAATGGACGAATTTCCGAACGTTTATGCATATTGCAAGAAACTAAAGGAGTTGGCGGATCAACTCCGTAATGTTGACGCACCAGTAACGAATAATCGTCTAGTTCTACAGTTGGTTGCCGGTCTTTCGGAGGCCTATAATGGTGTTGGAACTCTCCTTCGCCAAAGCAGCCCTCTTCCCGACTTCCATCAAGCTCGCTCCACGCTTACGTTGGAAGAAGCCGGTTTGGCTAAAAAGGCGGCTACCGGAGCAAACCCAGTTGTCATGATGGCGTCCTCTCCTAATCCTTCAGGTTTTGTTAATAATTCGGGCCAAAACCATAACAATGGTGGCGGCAAGAATAATCGAAAGAATAATAACAAAAAACGCGGGGGCAAACGCGGTAGTTCTAGTGACGGTTCCGGTGGTCAGCAAGCAGGCGGTGGGTCCCATCCAGTGAAACGATGGCCCACCACTCTGGCCCAAAGGTGGGTCAGCGATGGAGTCGTGGGCTAACAGCCCTCACAACGCAGAATTTCCGGCGATGGTCGCCAACGATCGAGGCCCAATACCAGGTGGCGGCCCATCGGCGATGGCCCAAAGAACGGCGAAAGAAGCGATTCTGGCCCGGCCCAAAGACGGCCAGAGTTCTTGGGCCCCGACCTCCGCAAGCCCATCATGCGAGCCCCACTCGGATCGATATCGAGGCGCGATGCACACGTTGGGATTGACTCAACCGGACCCAAATTGGTACATGGACACCGGCCACTACTCACATGACTTCCGAATCGGTACTCTCTCATCTTATTCCAATTTGAGCACCCTCGAGGGATAATTGTTGGTAATGGCGCTCTATTCCAATTCTAGGGTATGGTCGAAAGCGTTGTCTCCCCGATCCACCACTCCTCTTGAAAAATACTTTACATGCTCCTAAATTGATTAAAAATTTAGTGTCTGTCCAAAGTTCACAAATGACAATTACATTTACATTGAATTTGATCCTTTCGGTTTCTCTGTGAAGGATTTCAAGGCGGAGAGTCATCTCATGAGGTGTGATAGTAGGGGATCTGTATCCTATCATGCGGTTTGATCCATCGAGTCCACCTTGCCGTCGACTTTTGCGACCATCTCTCCTTCCATGTGGCATGCTCGTATGGGTCATCCGGATCTTCTATTTTATCGACTTTAGATAAAAATAGCTTTATTTCTTGTAAGTGCAGTCGTACTCCAATTTGTCAGTCTTGTTCATTAGGAAAAATTGTTAAGTTGCCATTTGTAGACTCCAATTCTCATACGTCTATGCCATTTGACATTATTCATAGCGACTTATGGACATCTCCTGTTCTTAGTTCAATGGGTCATCGATATTATGTTCTCTTTTTAGATGATTATTCTAGATTTTTGTGGACGTTTCCAATTGCGAATAAATCACAAGTGTTTTCCGTCTTCATCAAATTTAGAGCGTTCATTCGTACTCAATTCGAAAGAGAAATAAAAAATATTCAATGTGATAATGGGAAAGAGTATGACAATAGGGAGTTTCGGGAATTTTGTGCTACTAATGGGATAAATTTTCGTTTTTCATGTCCTCATACATCTTCACAAAATGGGAAAGCCGAACGCAAAATTCGTTCTATAAATAACATTGTCCGAACTCTCCTAATACATGCCTCCATACCTCCATATTTTTGGCATCATGCTCTACAAATGGCCACTTATCTTCTTAACATAATTCCTTCTAAAGGTCTGACATATTATTCCCCCCTAAAAATTCTATATAATAAGAACCCGTCTTATTCTCATCTTCGGATTTTTGGGTGCTTGTGTTATCCGTTATTCCCATCCACCACAATTAACAAACTTCAGGCTCGGTCTACCCCGTGTGTGTTTTTGGGTTATCCGTCAAATCATCGTGGTTATAAGTGTTTTGATTTATCCTCCAAGAAAATCACAATCAATCGCCATGTCATTTTTTATGAAACTCAATTCCCATTTACGAAAGTTCATACTCCCGAACCTAAGTCATATAATTTTTTGGATGACCAAATATCCCCGTATATTATTCGAAATTTTTCGGACATCTCCCGTACCCAAAATCCTCCAGCGGGCCCACTGCCCGCTGGACCCACAATCTGATCGCGCCCGGCCGGTTTACGCCCCTTTGGGCACATTCCATCAATTGGGCGATCCGGCCCAATTAGGCTGGTCGAAGCCGTCGAGCATTTACCGATTTGGGCAGCCAGGCCACTGCTGATGGCGGTCCGTCCCGAGCCCAGAAAATTCCCAAACATCCCTCAATTCTTCCTCGAGTCATAGACCGGTCACTCGTAGTCAGCGGGGTATTTTTACACCTAAAAGACATTTTAATTTACATTCTAATGTCTCTAAATCCCTCTTGCCCCGCAATCCTGTGTCCGCATTAAATGACCCTAATTGGAAAATTGCTATGACTGATGAATTTAATGCTCTTATTGATAATAAGACGTGGAAGTTGGTGCCCCGTCTATATGCTATTAATGTTATCAGGTCTATGTGGATTTTTGCTCATAAGGAGAATTCAGATGGGTCCTTTGCTCGACATAAGGCGCGACTTGTTGGTGATGGTAAGACTCAGCAGGTTGGGATAGATTGTGGTGAGACGTTTAGTCCGGTGGTCAAACCGGCTACCATTCGCACTGTGCTAAGCTTGGCTCTTTCAAAGACTTGGTCAATTCATCAGTTGGATGTCAAGAATGCTTTCCTACATGGGATCTCAAGGAAACAGTCTATATGCATCAACCGTTGGGTTTCAGGGATCCAAACCGTCCTCATCATGTATGTTTGTTGAAGAAGTCCTTATATGGGCTTAATCAGTCTCTGAGGGCCTGGTACACGAGGTTTGCTGACTTTGTTTCAACTATTGGGTTCACTCACAGCAGGTCAGACAATTCCTTGTTCATCTACCGTCGTGGTTCGTCCTTGGCCTACATTCTGTTGTATGTGGATGATATCATCTTAACGGCCTCCTCCGATGCTTTGCGCCAGTCTATCATGGTCATGCTCAGTTCTGAATTTGCTATGAAAGACTTAGGGCCTTTGAGTTATTTTTTGGGGATTGCCGTCAAGCGTCATTCAGGTGGCTTGTTTTTGTCTCAACGAAAGTATGCTGCTGAGATCATAGAGAGGGCTGAGATGTCATCCTGTAAGTCCACTTCCACGCCAGTTGATGCAAACCCAAAGCTAAGTGCCGCAGCAGGTGCACCATACGAGGACCCAACCCGCTATCGCAGTCTGGCAGGGGCCCTCCAGTATCTTAGCTTTACCAGACCGGATATTACATATGCGGTTCAGCAGGTGTGTTTATTCATGCATGATCCCGAGTTGAGCACATGAATGCAATCAAACGCATCATTCGGTATATCCAGGGGACACCGGGACTATGGGTTGCACTTGTATCCTTCATCTACATCCACACCGGGTCTCTTACACGGATCTTTGATTGGGGTGGTTGTCCCGACACCAGGCACGGTCGACTTAAACTCTTGTATGTTCCTTGGCAACAACTTGGTCTCATGGTCGGCAAAGCTTCAAGCGACTCTATCACGCTCCAGTGCAGAGGCAGAATATCGAGGGGTAGCGAATGTGGTCTCCGAATCATGTTGGCTACGTAATTTGCTGTTGGAGCTTCATTGTCCCATTCAGAAGGCAACCTTGGTATATTGCGATAACATTAGTGCCATCTACCTTTCAGGTAACCCGGTTCAACACCAGCGCACCAAGCATATCGAAATGGACATTCACTTTGTCCGTGAAAAGGTTGCAAAGGGTCAAGTTCGCGTATGCCATGTCCCGTCTCGTTACCAAATTGCAGACATCTTTACAAAGGGTCTACCAGCGGTTCTCTTTGAAGATTTTAGGGACAGTCTCAGCGTTCGAAAACCGCCCGCTATGACTGCGGGGGTGTGTTAAACAGAGCAATATACATGTGATATACACTGAATATACAGCAGTGTATATCACATGTATATCAGTGATATACAGCAGCAAGCAGCAGTGCCGCATACGAGCCTTCTCGGCAGTGGGCCTGTCGAGGCCCAGTAACGTCCAGCCCAACACGGGACAGCAAGCAGCAAAACAGTGTAGAAAATATTGTTTATTAAGGAAAGTATATTGTGTGTATATTGTAGTATATTGGTTACCTAGAATAGGATATACTCTTACCATAATTAGGATATACACATATCATAATTGTATAGTTAGAATTATGGTAGAATAAGGTTTTAGAAATAGAATAGGAATAGGATTCTCCTATTTTGTAACTTGTATATATATCTATTCAATCAATGAAAATAATCAAGGGGATTATTTCTTTCAGTTTTATGCGACACATCTGGCCGTAAGTTCTGTGAATATGATAACAGCTTACTTATTCACACTTGGAGAGTATCTCTGAGTAACCACGTTTGAAATTTTAACCAGGTTTGCACACCAACTATAGCTTGATGGAGGAATTAGTGGCATGCAAGAAAGTTGTCAGTAAAGTTGTTAATGGTGAACCTAATGTATGTTAAACTTGAACTCTTCAGCTTCTTTTTTATTATACTGTCAAGCTTACATTATGGCTTATCCCAACTTATGGTGTTTTATGCAAAGGAGCAGTAGACAACAGGAATTAAGATTAGCAGCTTGCTAAACTTTCTTCTGAAAATTCAGCATTCTCACAAACAAAATTATGTGGAAGCTTCTATTTTGTACTTTATTCCCAGTTATCTTAAGTTTTTTTAGTTATAGTTATTAATTCATAAGTTCTCTTAGAAGATCCCTTGTACGGATTCAAAGCATGCAAGGGATTTCAGTATCTGAAGGGAGCATGGAATACTATACCAGCAGCTATTTGGTGGTGCTTTTGGAAAGAAAAGTATTAGTAGGTGCTTTGAAGGACAAAAGAACTCAATAATGATGATCAAGTAAGATTGTATCTTGTTGACATCTTTTTGTATAAACAGGAATGGATAGAAGATAGTGAAACCCTGTTACAGTTCTTGGAATCTTTTGTATAGATAGTCAGGATTGTTTTCTCCTTTTTATCCTTCTTTAGCTGACTTATAGATGTAACCACAGCACTTTCTTAGTGGTGGTTGTTTGACATCTATAATGTTTTATCATTTTGAGAAAAAAATCCCTTGTATGGATTCTTAGGTCATATGAGGCTTCTCTTTGTCATCTACATCTGATTTTCCTGCTCATTCTATTTATCCTGCTAAAATTCTTTCTAGAATAAGCTAAACTTCAGACATTGCAAAACGAAAAACCCTTGTAATGAATATAAAGACAATTTATCAAACTTTTGCAGGAAATCTTGCTTGTCCTAGATGGAACTACTGGTTTAAATATGCTTCCTCAAGCGAGAGAGTTTAATGATGTAATGACCCTTGTCAGCACTTTATTTTGAACGTCTATATGCTACTTTACTTAGTTCAAGGTTCTTATCAAATTGCCCTCTTCTCTAGGTTGTTGGAGTCACTGGCTTAATATTGACGAAACTTGATGGTTCTGCTCGAGGTGGCTGTGTGGTATACTTTGAATTCTTCAAACTTTGCTCATTTTTCTTTTTATGACTTTGTTGTTGTGGTGGTTAAGTTTTCTCTCTAAAATCTGATAAATTGCAACTACTTAAACAATCTCAAACTTTTGGTGTTGCAGATCAGTGTGGTTGATGAGCTTGGCATTCCTGTAAAGTTTGTAGGTGTTGGGGAAGGTGTAGATGACCTCCAACCGTTCAATGCTGAGGATTTTGTTAATGCTATCTTCCCATGAGGCATGATTCTCCAACAGTTTCTCCCAGATTCTAAGAAGTACGCAACTCTTTTAAATATTATGGCATGTGACAGTGGTAAAGCTGTAGTGGTCTTTCGATCCGTATTTAGTTTGAGTTCTTTGGTGATAGAAAATGTCAATCCCAAAAGTAATCTATATTTTTGGCATCTCAAACTGATAGTTAGGTGAGGAACTAGTATGGCCACAACAAATCAGAACACTTTTCTTATGGAACGCTGTTTATTGTTCTAAATGTATCAATATGACCAATAACAATCTATAAGATTCTGGAAACATTTATTTATCATTTGTGCAGATCAAATTAGTGTATCAACTATGAGAGCCTAAAATCCTAGTATCGTTAATATGGAATTTATATATACTTATATTAGAGATAATCTCACTTCCTGCTTAGTTTAGATCGATGTGAATACTTTGAAATCAACAGTATCTACAGTGTGGCTTACCAGTCGATGAACCTGGAATGAAGACCATTGGAATTTAGGTTCAAATCCAGTTAAAAGCAAAACAATAGTTCGTGATTTCATTCCATTTGCTTAAGTTTAGTGGATAGAGTTACCAGGGAATCGGTGGTATTGTTGTATGCAAGATAGATAAGAATACATGTATTTGTAATAGAGGACTAAGCCAGTTCTTGATTTTGGTAGTATAACAATCGTTGTATTATTTATTCATCGGATCACAAATCAATCCATGTAGTATAATTCCCACATAAATAGTTTGTGCAGTGGGAACATAATACTGTATAGGCCCAAGGTAAATCTATATCTTAATGCATTCCAGTGTACTAGGAATAAAAATCCAAAAAAGCAAGTCCGTACATTTCCAAACTACAGCAATCAAATATTCTAACACTAGCTTGATGCTAAAGGATGTCTAATTCTTGGTTCGGGTAGTATCATTAACTCATTGTACAATAAGCATTAACTTTGATGTCATAATTCTTTTTTCTCCTCAGGTGAACTCCTATCTGTTGTTAACAAGACGCAGATAAACATTTTGGAGTGAGAGGAGTAATGAGACATTAGCAATTTTGTCTTTAACAAAAAAGAGTGCCTTATACTCCTCTATTTGTCTAGATCTCCCCCATTCAATTGAGGCTGTGTTCTTCAGAAGAGACATTTAAGCTGTCCAGTATAACAAATGCCATTAGTTGCACTTATTTTTTAATCACAAAATCTATGTAATCTCCTTGTCATTGTTGCAGTATGAGTAGTAATATAGCACTCCAGTTAAAGTGGAGTTTCATTGGACACACAGCTAATACAAGATTGATGTACATGACTTTCACTTCATTCTCTTTCAATAAATCATGGTTCAATTGTGTATTTTATCAAGTAACACTTAGTTACAAAGATGTAACAGAAGACAAATAAGGGAGTCTCAGATAATTCGAGATGTAAACATTGCTTTGGTGATTACAGATAAGAGTCTGAGTCTCAAATTCGTCTACTGATGCTATATCAATGATTTGCTGTTGAGCTGCTAAATGTGTTTACAAATGTATCTACTTAATATGTTTGAGTTTTTTGAGTTCATAAACTTGCGACAGGCATGTGGTAGAATGTTGCATTAGATTTGTAGACCAATTTCCCCAAGTCCTTGAGCCGAAAATCAACTGCAACTACAGTTAGGTTTCTTCCACTCCGAATGACAGACCCATCTACTACCACCTCTGTCTAAAAGAGACACAAATGCAAAAGGAAATATATACTATAATTAGGGAAAGAGAGAAAAATGAGATTTCCTTTTTTTTTTCATTTAGGTGAGGGAAGGGGAAGGGGTACACTATGATGTGCATTTGCTCTTACCAAATTGTTATACAACAAAATGTAGTGACATTGAGGTAAGAGGAGCTCAAATGAAAGCTTTAATACTCACGTTGCTTGGAGCAGCAGAAATATATGACATTCCCAATTCTCCAAGAAAGAGTTCCTTATCCTTTCCCACAACTGTTCTGGCACAGGCAATTGCCACCCTCTCTACTACAGCTCCGACTGCTCCTCCATGCATGCTATGATAAACATTCTACAATAAAGTACAATAACGAGGTTGCACACCAGTCAGTACTCAAAATATTTGACACTCCATAAGTGCGTGTTGAAAGCACTAAGATGATATCTGATTGAAATTGGAGAAAGCATCAGATAAGAGGATATGATTTTTGAGTAATCCCTTTACTTTTATCTTCACTTTCTTTTCATTCTTCAGATCTTCTTTAGCCAAAAAAAGAAGTCTCAAGGAAGGAAATACAAGAATTAGGACTGAGGGCAAGCCCATCCAACTTTGGAAGGCAACTAAAAACAAAAGCACAAATCAAACAAAGCTGTTCTGTTGTTCTGCAAAAGAATATTGGAATCTAATGTTCCAGAATGATCTATATGTCTGCAAATTCAAAGGGCTTACACACGAAGGGATCCTGCCTAGTATGGGTGTAAAAGGAGAATGGGAATATACCGTATACAGTATTTTCCTGTTTTAAGATTTTAGGACTTTGAATCTAATTCAACCCCAAAAGTTACTTAATGAGGTGCATTATGACCATATAAAAAACAACAGGAATACGGGACTAACACCCTTGCACGCTCATGACTTGTATCTGGGGCAAGCGAGGACAATATAACATTGGCGCACCAGTCTGGGACTAACAGTCTTTGCTCCATAGGATTGGTATCTGGAGTGTGGACAACATGAGGGTTAAATATTGGGTAAACTGAGAATAAGAACAGGTTTTACTCAACTCCAAAAATCAGCTCATGGGGTTAAGATTGATTCAAAACCATGTAAGGGACTCGAACCATTCCGTGAAGAGGGTTGTTCACACCTCGAACCTGTGATCTAAATGTCATCAAAAGAGCAACTTTTCCATTGCTCTAAGGCTCGTCCTCACCTATATGTCTGCAGTTCTGGAAAAAAGAATGTGCTATTCATATTCTTGTTACGACAGCTTCAACCTGATATCTCAGTGATCCATTACACACACTCCCCCCCCCCCCTTCCCCCCACTCCCACCCGGGCAAAAAAAAAAGCAGAGTGAAGCAACTAATAAGGTAAGAAAGCAAATAAGTTTCACACAAGATGATTCTTCAATGCTTCAGCAATTCGCATAAAGAATTACGCTTAATGTGCCCTCGAAGAGCCGAAATCTCAACCCTTCAATAATTTGCCAAATTCTTTACTCCACATAACTGGGAAGCAAGAAATTCAAAAGAGTTTCCAAGAACTTGTTGGAAATTTGCCTTTGGCGGGAGTTGCGACCGACCAACTTTAACGGCTTAAACACTAGTGTAACGTATGTTGGAGAATCCGGTTCTTCACACATGCATGATCTACTAAGTACGTAGATAACCGTAGGGCCAAGAATCGTCAAATTTCATTGAGAAATGAAAGAGATATTGGTTCACGAAGTAAGGTGTTTGAAGCATGGAAAGTGTGGTATTGTGTGTAATTCTCCCTCATCGGTAGAGGAAGAAAGAATTGTTGTGTATATAAGATTCGAAATTGGTTTGGGGTTTGGGACCCCAAGGGGTATCCCATGTGTTTAAAGGAGGGAGGACCTAGATGTGCTTCGGTTCGAGGAAAGACCACACGCGCGCCGCCGCCGCGCGCCCGTCCGGTCCGGTTCCGAGTTCCGGGTTCACGGGTTCACGGGTCACGGGTCACGGGTCGTGGGCTGTGGGTCTTCTGATATTATCTTTTTGGGCCAGAAAACTGGGCCAGAAGTACAGTTTGATCCCAGAAGTTTCAGATATACAGTTTGGTCCCTGAAGTTTCAAGATGTACAGTTTGGTCCCTGAAGTTTCCAGAAAATCAGAATTTCGACGGTCAAAAACAGAAAACAGAAATGCCAAGCACTCAATTCAGCCATTTATTTTGGCTGAATTACTCCTCCTATAATGGCCAAAACAGTTGGTCTTTCTCCCATTTATGTTGGTGACTTTACTACCTCCATAATGGCCATTATTTGGCTATTATGGAGGCAGTTTTCAGGCAGTAAACAGCCCCTCCCTCTCCTATATAAACACCCCATTACACCATTGTTGAGCACTAAGACATATGCACGAAAATACATAAAGAGATGCAGCAAAACAGTGCACGAAAATACACAACCAAAACAGTTTCTTCCTACACCTTCCAAGGCATCATTTCGTTACTCAATATTCTTCACGGTAGCTCTTGAGTTTCCTTTGCTCAAGTGTTCCATTGCTGTTTTATCTTGGGAGACAAATTGTCCAGGACGTATAAAGGATACATACGGGGCAATATTGTCTTAAGGACAGAGTGCCACACTCGACTCAGCAAAAACAATTTCAATTTTTCCATCTTCTACAAAACTGGAATTTCCAGTTTTCGTGTGTAACTATTGTAATTTCAGATTCCATGTTGAATTATTGAATCTCTGTTTATCCTTTCGAATACTTGTAATAGTTATATACTTCCCGTACTACTTTATAAAGTACCATAGAGCAAAAATACCCAACAGAACTAAACCCAAAAAACTGAACAAAATTGAAGACCCCATCTTCGGAAATTAACAAAAATTGAAACTTTGGAAAATGTATTGATAAATTACCGAGATAGCAGGTTTGACAGATAGAATGCAGGAGACTTTGCCAGGGCGGACGCTGTGAACCTTGAGGCAGCCGCGAGTGAGTTCAGAGAAGGAGTCCTTACCATCATATTGAGGTGGAAAGTTAGCCCCCTGGAGTCGCACACGGGTGAAGAGAAGATCCACCAAAGAAGCAGCCTCCGTAGACAATTCTTTGGAGATGATTGTGTCTTTCATATAGGAACTGTTGGGTTTTGGAATCTCTTTTGCCTTCTTCACTACCCGCCCAGCAGCCTCCTACCCTGATAGAGATATATATACCTAAGCAATTTGAAATTTGTTTTTAAGAAGAAGCTACCAATTTTAAACATCCAAGTGCGCAATGATTTAGTTCATTGCATCCACCCCTTTTTCAGACCTTTTTCAACCATAACCAATCTAGAAGTTAAGGATAGTTAAAATAAGCAAAAATGACAAAAAAATGGCCCCAAATATTTGGAGTAGGTTCAAATGGTCCCTAAGTATACTCTTGAGTAATTCTTTATGTTTGTAAAAAATGATCACTTTTGATTTTCGTCAAATATTTAACACTCTAATGGTTAGATTTAGTAAGAATTATATTTTAAAAAAAATTAACATGAACTCAAATTTGGAAGTGCAACTTTTGAAATTTTCGTTATTTTTGGTCTATTTTTGAAGTATGGGCCAACTCTTTTAGGCGTAGTTTATGCTACTTTTTATTTATTTTTGGTGTCTCGTGTAATTTTGATGTTGTAATACAATATTAATTTCTCTATCTCCCAAGGTAGGTTTCACATGGGCGATTTTCAACCAGCCGACAGGCGAGGTTTGTCCCTGCGCGGCACTCCAGCGGTGTCTTGACTCAACTTGTTCAAACACTTAGCCAAATTTCAGACAGTTTGGCCTTTGACTCGATTTTGGACAACAACAACGTAGTATGAACCTTAGGCGTTTTAGGCAGCAAAAGATGAAAGAAAGGCAACACGAAATAAAGAACAACAGGCAGCAATATACAGGAAATCAATTCCCAGCTTGTATTATTTAAAGTGACAAGAACACTAAATGTTTGCACCACCCTTGGCTCAAGATCCCCCGACCTTATACAGATTTTGCTCTCTAGAATTTTTTTCTCAACTGCTTGACACTTGGCTTACAATGATAGGTTAAATTCATCCCACTCATCCCTTATCTTAAGCTAATGCAGTTGACATCCCCCAAACTGCTAGGAAATGCTTAAAATACAAAGGCAATTGCCCAAAACACTTAGCCATTTCGGCTTAATACAAGGAAAATGGATAAAATCGCCCAACTGCACGCCCAAAAGAGTTTTGGCTCCAATGGGTAAATTTCCCGCCAAGGTCTCACGCCCAGCTCTCCCTTCGCGCCATTTTCTTGGACGACATGTCTTGTGCACATGATGGCCCTTGACGCACGTCTGACTTGTCCATGACACTGCCTTGCTCTCACCACTGTCTTGCCTTACCCGTCTACTGACTTGTCTTGACATACCTTTGTCACACACTGTCTTGTCTTGCCACAACTTACCCATGTCATGGCCTTGACATGTCTTGCCACCCATGTCAACATGATGCCACCCGTTTTTGGGTCATAACAGGGTCCATCATATAAATCCCTTACCACACCCATGTCATGTTTGATTACTTAGGCCGAGGGTCTAACAAACCACCCACACCTCTTGAATTCATCATCCTCGACAAACCATCAACATCCGCCCTTTTGAGAATAGCCAGTGGTGCACAATAAGAAACCTCATCATGTTCCTTTTCTTTTTCCTCTGGTTCATCTCTGTCCGCGACCAATGCAACAACTATTTCTATTTTTGGACAGTCTCTCGCCAAGTGCGGCCCTTTGCAAATAAAACAACCATTGAACTTGTTGTTTTGTCCCTTGAATTTTGAAGTTCCAGCCTCCTGCTTTTCCTTCCCTTTGCCATTGCCCTCAACAATATATTCTTTGTCATTCTCATTTTTCTTTCATTCCTTTGCGTCCTTGTTTCCGTTTTTTGGACTTAGAAGTAGAAAAAATTGCAGCATCTTCCCAATCCATGCGGAAATCTACCAAAGTAGCCACGGCAACAATTGCACTAGGAAGTTCTTTAATGTTCTGCCTTCCGAATTCATTGTGTGCCCACGTTTGCAACCCATACAGAAAGTTATGCAACTTATCCTCCTCTGACATGTTGCTTATATCCAACATCAAAGACCTAAAGTCCTTGACATATTCCCTCACCATTCCAGTTTGCTTCAATTTTTTCAAACGGTCCCTAGCAATTCAGCTCGCATTGCTAGGATAGAATTCATCATTCAACTCTTTTTTCAGCCTTTCCCACTAATTAATCTTCGGACGTCCAACACTAACGTCGTCTGTCATGCGAGTACGCCACCACAACTTTGCATCATCAACCAAATACATTGTGGTTATAGACACCATGTCTTCGTCTTTCACATGAGAAACAAGAAAGTACTTCTCCATATCCCACAGAAAGTTTTCAAGTTTCTTGGCACTCCTTGTACCATTAAACTCTTTAGGCTTCGAAATTTTGACTTTGGGACGATCTGCACCACTTTGTGCGAAATTGTTGCCGACAGCCCTCCGCAGCAACTCATTTTCGTTCTTCAATTTCGTGATCTGAATATTAGCCAACTCACAAAAGTTGATTAATTCTGCCAAGTTCTCATCCATCATTGTCCTAAACGTTGCTAATTCAGTGTTCATGCCATGAATCTGAGTGATTAAGTCCACTAGATTCTCAGCATCGCCCGTCATATCGACCAATGCCTCTAACTTCGCAACCTTCTCCCTCATTTCGTTCATATTTCTTTCCCCAACCAATTCGAGGTTCCTAAATGTCACGACTCAAACAGGAGGGCCATGACAGGCACCCGGACCCTACCTGTCAGGCACCACTCTTCACATACTTACCAGATAACTGTAATCAATCATGGTCATAAGGACCGTCACCAAGTATCTGCTGACACACACATCAAGGCTGACATGGCCATACACGACTACTATACACAGGACAACCGTCTACAAGCCTCTAAAAAGTACATAACACCATAAGGTTGGAATAGGGACCCTCATACCCATATGCATATGCAAAATATTATACCACGACCAGACTGCAACTCTGAAATAAGTAGAGTGCTCCAATATCCGCTGAACCAGCAACCTACTAGCGCGAACCGTCCCACTGTCTACCTGAGCCTGTGGGCATGAAACGAAGTATCCCCAGACAAAAGGGACGTCAGTACGACTGATGTACCGAGTATGTCATGCATGAAAAGTAGCATAACAGAGATACATAAATAAACTGAAACATGAACAACTTATAGTAATAGCCGACAGTAACATCTGATAACAACAGCCGATAGTAATAGCCGACAGTAACAACTGACAACAACAGTCGATAGTAATAGCCAACAAGAATAACGGTGACAACAACAAATGACAAGAATAGCCGATAGTAACGGTGACAACAACAAATGACAAGAATAATGATCGACCAAAGAGTGAATGCCTCTGAGGGCCATAATATGCCTAAATTTCATGCACAATGCGGTATATATATATATATATATATATATATATATTGGCATCATCGAGCATCTTCCTTCCCATAACAGCCTCTGTGTGCATCATTTTATATCGGTATCTGTGGGCATAATCATCATCATATCCCAGCTTATCAGGTGGTCTGTGTATCCCGTTTCCCATCCCCAATATATGGTCCAGGGTAATACATGAATAAAATGCATGAATGACAATAAAACATTCTGAGTGACATAATATCCTTATACCTTCGGCTAACATTGGGAATATTAACATCTTTCCCACATTCCTCAATAAGGATTGTACCTTCGGCTAACATTGGGAATCTTAACATCTTTCCTACATACCTCAATAAGGATTTGGAACATATTTAGACATGCTTTCAACATAGGAATGAACAACATGAACATTCTTAACTACTAAGAGTAGAATAATTTATGGAATAATATTACGTTTATGTTTCGTCACATGAAACAGCCAAGGGAAATAAGGATTTGCCTTAACATACCTTTATGTCGACTTCCCAACGAGGTGACGGAATCAACTTCCTCAGCTATTCAAGCGCAACGAAAAACGGAACGACGGAATTGAAGTTGTGCGCAAAAAACCGCATATTGTTCCTGAAAAAGAATACACATTTTTCCATAGAATTTAATATTTTATCTACAAAAGGAAATATCAAGTTGCTGCCAATTTCCTCCTAAACTAATTCTCCAACCAAAATGATAAGAATTATATGTATATACATAGCCTCTCTATACTAAAATGTTGTGGCATATGAATACACCATAAAATGAGAATTTAGCTCTCACGTTGTCACGTTATGATGGACCGAGAGAGATATCTTAAAGTAAGAAAGTATGTTGCTGATACTATAATATGTATTTGAAGCATATGTCATTTCTATTTAAAGTTCCAACAAATGTAAATAAGAAGCTACTTAACTCTTGCCCTTTACACGTGACACCATTGCCTTAATCTGTATCTCTTAATGTGCCACATTATTCTTAGGTGTGAATCATATCCTCTTGTTGTCTCTTTCCATGACACATGGATTATTTCCACTTTAGTTATTCAATAATCTTATTTAATTTTTTGTCTTCCACTATACTCCGCCATTTAACTAATTCTTATTATAGAGAATTTTAAGGGGAGATTCATATCCTAAAAATTTTAAGGGGAGATTCATATCCTAACTCTTTGGTAGGAAGTACGTTAAGGAGGTAAGTAGTCATTTGTAGTGCATGATGCCAAAAGAAATGGGATACGGAAGCATGGGTAATAAAATTCGGACAATATTATTAATGGTACGATTTTTCCGTTCGGCTTTCCCATTTTGTGAGGACGTATGAGGACAAGAAAAATGAAAAACTATGCCATTAGCATCACAAAATTTCCTAAACAACCCATTATCGTATTCCTTGCCATTATCACATTGAATATTTTTAATTTTCCGTTCGAATTGGGTACGGATGAATGCTCTAAATTTTAAGAAAGTGGAAAAAACTTGAGACTTTTTGGATAACGAAAAGGTCCATAAAAAATTAGAATAATCATCCAAAAATAAGACTTAATAACGATGGCCCAAAGAACTTAAAATGGGAGATGTCCATAAATCACTATGAATAACGTCAAAAGGCATCAAAGTACGAGAAGTAGAGGCTACAAATGGTAATTGAACATGTTTCCCTAACGGACAAGAAGAACAAAGTAGAGTACTACGCGTACCTTTACAAGAAATAAATTATTTTTATGCAAACTCGAAATAATAGACGATCTCAGATGACCCAAACGTGCATGCCAGAAGGAAGGAGCAAGGGCGGCAAAAGTATACAGCATGGCTTGACTCGTGGAAGTGGTGGTAGTTGTGATTGGATAAAACTCTCCCCTACTATTGCATCGCATTAGAGGTATCCCCGTTTTGAAATCTTTCACAGAAAATTCAAAGGGATAAAAATTAACAGAAATACAATTATCAGTGGTGAATTTTCGAACAGACACCAAATTTTTAATTAAGTTAGGGGCATGAAGGGTATTTTTCAAAACTATAGGTGGATGTGGGGGAGACATGTGTATGTCCATAACCGCGAATTGAAATTGAATTGTCATTACCAACAATTATACCACAATTCTTGCTCAAATTTAAATAAGACGAGAGAGTACCTTGATCGGACGTCATATGAGAAGTGGTTTCAGTGTCCATATACCAATTCACGTCCGGGGGATTTAAGCCAAGTGTATGCATTGTGGCTTCAATATATGTAGGTGTCGGGATCGGATTTAGGCCCGCAACATGGAAGTCCTGCAGGGGCCGAGGCCCAAGCAAGCTTGCCTGTTGTCCTGGCCCATTACTGTACCGCATTCCACTATTTGGGACCGAGAAATTGGGCCTGGAATTTTGCTGGAACTGAGCCTAGTTTCTCGGATAAGGAGCATGCGAAAAATAAGGGTTGTTGGGCCAATGGCCACTGGCCCAGCCCCACTGCCAGGGGGCCTACGATCAGCTGGGCCGGCTGCGCCCATCTTTGGGCCGATTGGCTGCGCCCATTCGCCAGTAGCCGCTATTGTTCCGTCCTCCGCTGTCATTACCACCGTGATTGCCACCGCTGTTTTTGCCATTATTTTTACGATTTTACTCATTTTTGCCACCACCGTGGTTATGGTTTTGGCCCGAATTTTCAGAGAATGAGTGAGGATCGTCTGACATGGTCATCATTACGACGAAATGTGCTTCGATAGCCGCCTTTTTACCAAAACGACCTCTTCTAACATGAGCATGGAACGGGCCTGATAAATGGTGGCAGGGGATTACTTTGATGAAGTAGTGTTCCAATGCCATTATAGGCCTAAGAAAGGCCTGCAACCATTTGAATAACAAAATGATTATTGATAACGGGCGCACCAACGTTGCGGAGTTGGTTCGCCAATTCTTTCAGCCTTTTATAATAGGCTGAGACGTTAGGAAAATCTTTCATGTTGACATGGGAAAATTCCTACTCAAGACTGACAACACGAGAATTTTTGTTATCTTGGAATATATCACGCACCCTATTTCAAGTAGTCATCGCCGTAGCGTCGGGTTCAATAATCGTCTCCGAGAGGTCTATAGAGATTGTGGAATTAATCCACTGGAGAATGGTAGCATCAAGGGTTGTCCATGACGTATGATCATCCTCGAGGGTAGGCACCTTCTCCCTGCCAGTTACCGAGGGGATTATGTGATGGAGGACTTGATGCGAGAGTGTGTGAACTTTGAATAATTCCGCCCACGTCGCGTATTGGACGTTTTCCATCTCAACAATAATAGGGATGTGGTTCTTGATGTTGGAAACTGTAAGGGCAGGATGAAATATGTTCTTTGACGTAGACATAACGAAAGAACAATACGTGAATTAGGGACTATGAAGAAAAATTGGGAATATAGGAGGAAAAGTGCACGGAAACCAAGGAAGGGTTCACGGAAATCGAGCAAAAATCGAGAAGAGCGGAAGTGTTTTTGGGAGAAGGTATTTTAGACCTAGACTTCTGATAGTATGAAAGAAATAATCTCTTGATTATTTTCATTAATGAATGGATATATATACAAGTTACAATCTCCAAATATGGAAAATTCTATTCATACTATACTTCTAAATCCTAATCATACTTGTACAAGAATTCTACAACTATGGTAAGTTGTACACTAGTTTAATTACAATCTTAATCCTATTTTAGCACGGTACCGTGCTATATTCTATCAAAATCTTAGTGTCATTGAACATCTGCAGTGTTACGTTGTTAATAGTAGTGGAAAACTAAAATTCTATATTCTCCCTTCTTTATAATGAAGATATGAATTTTTAATTTTTTTTCGCTGTTTTAAATTAATCCTCCTAACAACAATTTTTATGTAAGTAGCTACCCTGCATGCTATAATATTGAACAAAACAAATATATTTACTATTGTATTGCTTGCACACACACACACAAAAAAAAAGGTAAATTAAGTATACCTTGTACTAAAGTAAACCGGTGTTGAAATATATGAACGGAAAGAAATGATCATATGTTTGAAAGTTTTTCGTATCATATACTAGTACTTTAGTTTGCTATTCCATCGAGGAGATGACTGAGTTCACCATTATCGTCTTTGCACCATTTAGAAGCTGCTATGAAAAATCTGAGCTCCATGTAGACAGGTCGTGTGACATATTTCCAGTTTGGCCACTGCTCGTATACCTTCTCTATCCATTCCAAAGGATCTTTGTCATACGGATATGCCATTTTTCCTTCTCGTTAACTTTCAATCAAAGCAAATACTATGTATATTTTTTGTTTTCCAATTGGTTTGGTTCCAGAAAATTCCCAAAATCCGCTCAATCCTTCCCCGAGTCATAGACCGGTCACTCGTAGTCAACAGTGTGTTTTTAAACCAAAAATGCATTTTAATTTAAATTCTAATGTTCTTAAATCACCCTTAACCCGTAATTCTATGTCTGCATTAAATGACCCGAATTGGAAAATTGCTCTGATTTCATGAAAGAAATAATCTCTTGATTATTTTCATTAATTGAAAGAGTATATATACATTTTACATCTTTCCATAATAGGAGAATCATATTCCTATTCTACTCCTAAAATTTTATTCTACTTGGACACTAACTATACAATTATGATAATACAATTATGATAAATATACCATACTAATTACATTCAAATACTACCTAATTAATATGTACAACAACATGACAAGGCACGGCAATATACATATGATTTAACAGGTTGGACTGTAGAATTTTTATTTGCTGGAACTCTAGGCTAGGCTAGAGGAAACTTAGAATAAGTCGAACTTGAATAACAAATCCTTCTCTTTTTTTATTTTTTGTTTTTGATATACAGCTTTCCGGCTTACGCCACACTATTCCTGAAGATAGTAGTCCTGATCCTTCAACACTACTACCAGTAAATCACGGAATGTGTCTGAATGATCAGGGTTTGAGAACAGATCAATTGATATCATCTACAGGATCCTACCCCAAAAGAGAGCAAATTGCACCCAGGGTTCGAACCCACGCTGCAGGCCTCCAGCTGGATTTTAAGTTTCCCTCCTTTGTTATCCAGCTATACCTAGGGGACGAATAACAAATCCTTCTTTAGTTGGCTCTGGGAGGGGATAGTGACTGGGATGAGATCAAATTCTTTGTTGGAAATACTTGCTCTGCAAGGATTTTACATCAAATCAAATAATTTAATGTTAATGTTAGTAATTAAAGCGGAAAACCATATCACTTAAGCATGCAAATTCCGAGTGCAGGTAAGTTGTTTGCTTTTTTGTTTACTCAAAACTTCTTCTTTTCTTTCCTTTAGTTTAACTTCATGATAAGGTGGGTAAAGGAAAATAGTGTACTCCCTCCGTTCCACTTTATTTGATACTCCATTATTTATTTATTAATTTGTTTGAAAAAGAATAACATATTTTATATTTTTAATGTGAAGCTTTTATAGCTACATAATTGTATATCATGTTTAAGATAATAGGTTTTAAAGCCTTATAACCACATAAATATTATGATATGTTTAAGATTATAAATTTTAAAAGTTTTTTTTTAAAAAAAAAAATCATGCCAACTTAAATTATATCAAACAAATTGAAACACAGAGGTAGGTATGTAAGAAGTGGTAAACTATGCACTTAATAGCAACTTCCGATATCAACTTTGAAAACATAGAAAACTAGTTGATCCAATTTTTTAAAAATTGTAACTTGTGGACGTGATATTCAACATGTCAATTTTATTGAAATACTAGATATAATGATTGATTCTTGAGTAATATATTTATATTGACAAGCAGCAGCCTAAATAAAAGAAATCTGGCGTCGCCCGGACTCGAACCGGAGACCTTCAGTGTGTTAGACTGACGTGATAACCAACTACACCACGACACCTTTGTTGCCTGATGAAATAAACAAATGCTATTTCAACTATATCTAAAGAGTTCCATTAATTGCTCAGTTCTGGTGTTCCTATACCACCATATAACTGATTTTATTTCGTTTTCAGTCCATTCATGTAATGTTCCTTTGTTTCTTCTTCCTACAATGTTCGATCATATGAGAAATAGTTTGTATATTACCGTAGTCCATAGGGCACGTGAGTTGTGACCAATTTTACTTGATATTGACAAATTTATGGAATTAACTTCCTTCATGATATCAGAACCAGACACATTCCAATTGTTTGTTCGTCGATGTTGGGCCCCCAAATTATATTGTCCACGCTCCAATTAACGAGCTCTGGGCGTGCGGGGGAGTGTTAAGAGTCTCACATCGAAAATGGAATAGGAACATGGACTCCTTATATGGACTTGGACAATCCTCTAGCTTTTATATTGAGTTAGGCCCAAGATCCATTCTTTACAGTACACACTGTTGGATAAAAACTACAACAACAACAACATACGCAGTATATTCCCATAAATGGGGTTTGGAGAGGGTAGAGTGAACGCAAAACTTATCTCTACATTGTGAGGTATAGAGGTTGTTTCCGATAGACTCTCGGCTCAAGAAAGACATTTCAGATAAGGTCGGACAAGCATTTTAAGAAAGTCATCGCAAAATATAAAAGAAAATATAACTAAGCATTATGTAGAAATGAAACAATAACTACAGCAACTAATACGATAATCGAAGTACAAGAGACACTAGACAGTAGCAAAAATCGAAAGGTAATAAGCTACCGGATAAAACTAATTTTCATATTTTAAGTGTTAATTAGTGTTTGTGAGGATTTAGTATTATTATTATATAATTAGTACGAATTTCACATTAAACCCAACACAATACAAACTGAGATAACAATAACGAACAGATCATGCATATAGAATCCTAACATAACTAGATTTAGGTTTTATCTCTATTTGTGAGGATTTAGTATTATTATTATATATTTAGTACGATTTTCAAATTAAACTCAATACAACACAAACTGAGATAATAATCATGCATATGGAATCCTAACATAACTAGATTTAGGTCTTAACTCTATTTCGCACTTCTATATAAAGCTTTGTCATTCTATAAGATTTTTAGTTATATCTACACAAAGAAACAAAGTAATAGTAGTAAAAGACACCCCTTGAACATCAATATATCATTATCCCTTTGTTCAGTTTTCTTTTTAATATAGGCTAAAAAATTTGTACACTCTACTCTCTTCAGATTTCACCACTTGAAATTTCACTAGTTTGTTGTTATTGTTATTCTTATCATCATGGGGTTGTGTATTAGCAAAAAGTCTTCCAGCAGGAAAAACAAGGTTAACAACATAGAGAAAGACCAGACGAAATATGTTTATTCATCACCTGTGAAAGACACTAGCTCACGGATTAATCGCATAGTCAATGATGATACTGGAATTAATTCGTTTTTATGTAGGAACGACTCTGGCTAGCACTTCTAACCCTACTTCTGGTGGTTCCGACGGTGGTCACCGTCATCATTACGGAGGCGGCCACCATCATCACACAGGAGGCGGAGGCGGTCGCCGTCATCATTTCTGAGGCGGTGGTTGTGGCGGCAGTAACCATCACGAAAGCTGGTGGCGGTGGTGGTTGCGTAGGAAATTAAATTAGGATCTGAAAGAAATAATCCCTTGATTATTTTCATTAATGAAAGAGTATATATACAATTTACAATTTTCATAATAGGAAAATCATATTCCTATTCTACTCTCAAAAACTTATTCTATTTGTACAATAATTATACAATTATGGTAAGTGTACAACTCTAATTTAATTACAACTAAACTACCTAAAATTGAGCCACTAATACGTGATATACATGGTATGAATATACCGTGTATATCACGGAAATAGACAGCCCGTTAATTGTCATTTTGCCTGTGATATACACGGTATATATTCTGTGTATATCACGGGTATTTATCACACACCCGCAGTTATAGCGGGCGGTCTTCGTACGCTGAGATTGTCCCTAAAATCTTCAAAAAACACTGATGGAAGGCCCTTGGTAAATATGTCTGCACTTTGATACATGGAAGGGACATGTAGGACGCGTACTTGTCCACAAGCTACCTTTTCATGAACAAAATGAATATTTATCTCAATATGTTTAGTGCGTTGATGTTGAACCGGATTTCCAGAAAGGTATATAGCACTAACATTATTACAATAGACCAAGGTAGCTTTGTAAACGGGAAAGTGAAGCTCTAAGAGGAGATTACGAAGCCAACATGATTCAGACACCATATTAGCCGCCCCTCGAGTAGATACTTGGCCTCTGCACTAGAGCAGAAAAAGGTAGCTTGTCGTTTGGCAGACCATGAGACCAAGTTATCACCAAGGAACATACAATACCCAGACGTAGAGCGTCTGGTGTTCGGACAGCCACCCCAATCAGCATCTGTATACGAGACAAGTGTAGCTGTCGACGATGGATATAAGTGTAAAACCGTAGGCAAGTGTCCCATGGATGTATCGAATAATGCGTTTGAGCGCATTCATGTGCTCAGCCCTAGGATCATGCATAAACAAACACACATGTTGTACGGCATACATAATGTTCGGCCTCGTAAAAGTAAGATACTGAAGATCCCCTGCAAGACTGTGATAGTGAGTCGGATCCTCGTAAAGTGAGCCAGTCGCAGCACCCTGCTTGGGCTTAGTATCGACGGGAGTGGAAGTAGACTTGCACGAGGACATACGAGCACGCTCAATAATCTCAGTTGCATACTTTCGTTGGGATAAGAACAACCCACCTGCATGACGAGTGACAACAATTCCCAAAAAATAACTCAAAGGCCCCAAGTCTTTCATAGCAAACTCAGAACTGAGCATGGTCATGATAGACTGGCGCAAAGCATCAGCGGAGGCAGACAAGATAATATCATCAACATATAATAAAATATAAGCCAGGAAAGAACCACGACGATATATGAACAATGAATTATCAGACCTGCTGTGCGAAAACCCAATAGACGAAACATAGTCTGCAAATCTCTTATACCAAGCCCGTGGGGCCTGCTTAAGCACATACAAGGGCTTCATCAACAAACAGACATGATGAGGATATTTGGGGTCTCAAAAACCCAAGGGTTGATGCATATAAACGATCTCTTTGAGATCACCATGTAAGAAAGCATTCTTCACGTCTAACTGATGAATGAGCCAAGCTTTGGAAAGAGCCAGATTGATAACAGTGTGAATGGTAGTCGGTTTGACCACCGGACTAAACGTCTCACCACAATTCATGTCAACCTGCTGAGTCTTACCATCACCTACAAGACGAGCCTTATGTCTCGCAAACGAACCGTCAGAATTATCCTTATGCATAAAAATCCACATAGACCGAATAATATTAACACCAGAAGGACGGGATACCAACTCTCACGTCTTATTTGCAATAAGAACATCATATTCGTCGGTCATGGCCAATTTTAAATTCGGGTCATTTAATGCGTACACGGGGTTACGGGATAGAGGTGATTTAAGAACATTAGAATTTAAATTAAAATATCTTTTCGGTTTAAAAATACTTTCTTGACTACGAGTGACTGATCTGTGACTCGGGGGAGAATTGGGTGGATTTTGGGAAATATCGGGACATGTGACAGACTGGCCAGCAGGCAGTGGGCTTGCTAGCCCAACACAGTAACTAGAACTGATGGCAGAACCTGAGATCGACCGGTTCGATATTGGTGAGCAATCGCCCAGCCAATCTGGGCAGAAATCGCCTAATCACCGGGTGGAAACAATGGGATCGTGGCGATCAGTAGGCCCAGTGGGCAGTGGGCCCAATGGTGGATTTTGGGTGCGGGAAAGGTCCGATAAATTACGGATGATATATGGGGAGACATCGTCATTTAAAAAATTATACGAACTAGGCACGGGACTACTTATTTTAGCAAACGGAAATTGAGATTCATCAAAAATAACATGGCGACTAATGATGATTTTATTAGACGATAAATCAAAATATTTGTAACCACGATGATTAGACGGATAACCCAAAAAAACACAAGGGGTAGACAGGGCCTGAAGTTTGTTAATAGTGGTGGACGGAAATAAGGGATAACATAAGCGCTCAAAGACCCTAAGATGTGAATACGAAGGAGTCTTATTATATAATATTTGAAGGGGGGAAGAATATGTCAAACCTTTGGTAGGAAGAATGTTAAGAAGATAAGTAGCCATTTGTAGAGCATGATGCCAAAATGAAGGAGGTGCGGAAGACTGGACTAATAAAGTTCGGATAATATTATTAATAAAGTTCGGACAATTATGTCACGATTGTTGCTCAAATTGGAATAAGACGAGAGAGTACCTTGGTTGGACTTCATGTGAGTAGTGGCTCCGGTGTCCATGTACCAATTTGGTTCCGAGGGATTTAATCCAAGTGTGTGCATTGCGGCTTCAATGTAGTTAGGTGTGGGGCCCGCAGCATGATGGGCATGTGGAGGCCGAGGCCCAAGCACACTTGTTTGTTGTCCTGGCCCAGAATTGTTGCAGAAACCATTGGGCTAGGTTGTATTGGGCCGAAACGAAGGCTGGGCAGCCCACTGTCCAAGCGTTGGAAACGAAGGCGGATAGGGGATGTTGGGCCACTTCCCATTGGCACAGGCCCACTGCCAAGGGGCTCATGGTTGGGCCCAGTGGTACGGTGGCCCACTATTACCGGGATAGGGCCCACTGTTATTATTCTGGCCACCGCCACCACTGTCGGAACCATTGCGTTTGCCCCCGCGATTTTTGCCATTATTTTTGCCGCCCCCTTGAGAACGGTTTTGGCCCAAATTATCACCAAAAGTCTGAGAATTAGGTGAGGACGTCATCATGATCACGGGACTTGCATTCGTAGCCGCCTTTTTGGCCAAGCCGGCTTCTTCCATAGTAAGCATGGACTGGGCTTGATAGAACTTCGGGAGAGGATTACTTTGACGAAGGAAAGTTCCAACGCTACTATAGGCCTCGGATAGGCCAGCAACCATCTGGAGAACAAGACGGTATTCGCTAACGGGTGCACCAACGTTGCGGAGTTGGTCCTCCAATTCTTTCAACCTTTTGCAGTAAGCTGAAACGTGCGGGAAGTCTTCCATGTTGACGTGGGAGAATTCCTGCTCAAGGGTAACAACTCTGGAATTCTGATTATCTTGGAATATGTCACGCAGCATATCCCAAGTAGCCATCGTCGTAGCGTTTGGCTCAATAATTATCTGCAATAGGTCGGTAGAGATCGTGGAGTAAATCCACTGAAGGACGATGGCATCAAGAGTCGTCCATAACTTAGGATCATCCTCGCGTTTAGGCACCTCCGTATCCTCAGGAGCCGTGGGGATTATGTGATGGATGACTTGATGCGAGCGTGCGTGAATTTTGAACAGTTCAGCCCACGTCGCGTATTGGACGTTTTCTATTCCAAGAATAAGAGGGATGTGGTTTTTTATGTTAGAAACAACAAGGGCATGGTGAAACGTGTTCTTTGAATTAGACATAACGAAAGAATAAGAGGTGATTAAGGGATTTGGAAAAGAGAATTTGGGATCAAAAATTGCACGGAAATCGAGGGAAGGAGCTCTGAACCGAAGGAAAATTTAGAGAGAAAAATTTTCAACCTAGACTTCTGATACCATGAAAGAAATAATCCCTTGATTATTTTCATTAATGAAAGAGTATATATACAATTTACAATTTTCATAATATAAAAATCATATTCCTATTCTACTCCCAAAACCTTATTCTATTTGTACAATAATTATACAATTATGGTAAGTGTACAACTCTAATTTAATTACAACTAAACTACCTAAAATTGAGCCACTAATCTGTGATATACACGGTGTTGACACCCAATTTTGTCCCATCTTTTATGATTTTATTCGTAATTTTTAACATTTTTTGACACTTTTAAAACAATTTTAAAATATATACATATGTATATTATTTCCTTATTATTATTATTATTCGCATTTTTTTACTGTCATTTGCATTTTTTATAATAATCATAAGTTTCATCCAAGAAATTCTATGATATTTATTCTCGCAAAATTTGCATCGCATTTACATTTTTTATTTAAGCATTAAACATTTACTTAAATATTATATTTATATTTTTTATCACATCGTTACGCTATTTTAAATAATTCACATCTTTTACAAAATGTATATATATATATATATATATAAATATGTTTTAATATTAAGCCCCTTTTATATATTTAAACCCATAACACATTTTATTTTCCAACCCAAAACAATTTAAACCCAAAACAATTTCTAACCCACTTCATTTTCCCAACCCAATCCAACATCTACCCAAACAAAACACACCAAACGCACAAAACACTTCCTCCCCCAATCTTCCAAACCAAAGCCCAACAAACCTTCTCCCTTTAATTTCCCCCAAGCCCAATCGGCCACCCCATTTTCTAATACCCAATTCCCTTCCCTTTTTCCCAAAGACCAAAGCCCAACTCCCTTTTTAATTCCCCAACCCGCAGCCCACTCCACCAACCCACGGCCCAACCTACCGACCCAACCCACAAACACTTCCCCTTTTATTCCCCAAACCCAAAACCCAAAATCAAAAAATCTAAAACCCCAAAATCATAAAAACCTAAGCCCCTAACCCTCTCCAATCGCCGCCACCCTACCCCACGTCGCCCCTACGCTGACACCACCAATCGCCACACCGCCTTTGACACCACCAACCCATACCCCTAAAAACCGTTCCAAAATCATTATTTTTGGGCCACTTTATTTCAAATTTGAGCTCGGTTTTGGGAGAAATGGGGCTATAAAAACCACTTGTGTTCTTGAAAAAGAGGAGAGGAGGAGAGGAAAAAGAAAGAAAAGCGAGATATTTTCTGAGGTCCGATTTGGGTATAAAATATTTTTGGTTGTGTTCTTGGTTTCAAACATTTTTCCTCCCTTGTTGTTCAAGAATTGAATCAAAAGGTTTGTTCTCCATTTGTTTTTATTCTCGATTTTGCATCATTGTTTGGTCGGTCATCGACCAGTCAGTCAGTCGACCGGTTCGTATTGTTTTCGTAATTCTTGCATTTCATATTTCTATATGTTGGTTATCTGAATTTGATGAAATTATTCGATTTCGGGTTGCATCTGGATTAGTCGGGTCAACGACGGTCAGATCGACGGTCAGGTATTGTTTTTGAATTCTTGCATTTCATATTTCTATATGTTGGTTATCTGAATTTGATGAAATTATTCGATTTCGGGTTGCATCTGGATTCGGTCAGATCGACGGTCGAATCGACGATTCGGGTATTGTTTTGAAATTCTTGCATTTCATATTTCTATATGTTGGTTATCTGAATTTGATGAAATTATTCGATTTCGGGTTGCATCTGGATTCGGTCGGTCAACGACCGGTCAGATCGACGGTCAGTATTGTTTTAATTCTTGCATTTCATATTTCTATATGTTGGTTATCTGAATTTGATGAAATTATTCGATTTCGGGTTGCATACCGGATTCGGTCGGAGTCAATGACGGTCAGATCGACGATTGGTGTGTTTTGAATTCTTGCATTTCATATTTCTATATGTTGGTTATCTGAATTTGGTGAAATTATTCGATTTCGGGTTGCATCTGGATTCGGTCGGTCATCGACCGGTCAGATCGACCTTGCCGTATTATTTTCGTAATTCTTGCATTTCATATTTCTATATGTTGGTTATCCGAATTTGGTGAAATTATTTGATTTCGATTTTGGATCACCGATTGGTCGAGTCATCGACCGGTCAGGTCGACGATTTGGGCATTCTTTCCAGAATTCTTGCCTTTCATATTTTTGTATATTGGTTATCTGAAAAGTGAAAAAAAAATCGATTCGGGTTGGCCTCGATTCGGTTAGTCAACTGTTAGATCGGGTCGACCGGTCGGATAATTTTCAGTTTTGCGTTTTTCATATCATTCTTTGTTATCAAAAAATCTGAATTTTTGATTTCATTCGGCACCGCTCACTATTCCGGTCTATTTTTTCGTAATTAATCCACCGTTCATTCGGGATTGCATCATCTTGTTCCTTTGTTCATGCTCATTGCTCCTTTGCTCACTGCTTTAATTTAATTTATTTGATTTGAACACGATACTACACCGCCGATGAAAAATATCCGTCGATTTTGAGGCCTACACAGTTGCAAAGACTGAAATATAACCACGGGCAATGATGAGGCTTAAACCTTTATTTCATCCGAGATCAACATGTTTAGTAGGCGAGGTGAATTATATATTCGCAGCCACGACGTGATTATAAGTGATCTTTTCTATTTCACCCGAGAGACCAACACGTTTAGTAGGCGAGGCAATCAAAATAAACTACATTAGTCATATGTTTTGCGACCACGACGTGATTGGAATGTTCTTTTCAAAATTTAAGTCTGAGCCTCCATGATCAAAACATTCATTGTTTTGAATACGGATATGAAGTTATTCGTATTTAACTGTTTCTAACCGTTTGTTATTGACAGCTTGCAGGGACTAAAGTAAATAAAGGCAATTATTCCTCGGAGTTTATTTATTGTTATTTCTTTCTTTAATTCAGCTTTTATCTCGCTTTGTATTGTAATATTATTTATCGCACTTATGTAATTATTGAAATGCTTAGAATAGGCAAACTTAGGATTTATTCATAGGTTAGTTTAAGATTTGAAACCCGTCGCTAGCTTATTTTATTTGTAGGCTCGCAAACTTAGAAATCCTTCGCTAGTTTATTTATTTTAGGCTCGTCACGCTTATTCAAGATTTTCAAAATAACTTTTGTCATCTTTTATTTTACTTTATTAATCATACTGAATAAGTTTATCTTTTGTCGGTTACAATTCATTGATTTCTCAAAATTTTATTTCTTTGGCATTATAAAGAATTTATTGTCACAAATGCATGTTTTCTAAAAACTTTACATGTATCTTTCTTTTATGTCATCCGAATACGTATTTGTATAAAATGCATCATATTTACTTGTATAAAATGCATCATATTTGCAAACATCTTTTATCTATTATATTTGTAAAACATGTATTTTTCTAGCAATAATTAAACCTGAGTTTTACCTGGGATAACCGCAAGTTAGCGGATCTTAAAGGATGCCTAACCCCTTCCCTTTAGGATAATAAAGAACCCTTACCTAGAATCTCACTAGTTTCACGGACCTTAAAATTGGAGTTACATTGCGGCACTTAGTTTAAATATTTAGGTGTCCTAATTCACCGTAAAAATAATTAGGTGGCGACTCCTCAATCCTTTACCCAGAATCACCCCATACGTCCGAGCTCGCTTTGACCCGGCGAGGTCGAAACGGGCGTCTGACATGGCGACCCCGCTGGGGAATTTTCAGGTTCCTAACCATAGCAAATTCAGGTTAATTATAATTGTGCTTTACTTTCGCTCTTTTTGATGTAATGCTTTGATTTGTTTCCATTACGAAATTTTTTGTATGCATAACTGCTTTAATTTCTATATTTTTTACTACTTATCTTAAATTGGCATTTCGCTCATATTTCTTCCACTCTGGAAAATTGACACTATCACACACTACACGCGAGGTGTGTTTTGCGCACCCGCAAATTTCTTTCAATCTACCAAATTTTAGGAGAGTTGGCGTATGCGCGGAGTGTCCGGACCATCCGGTTGGCCGCGTAGCCTTCTCACTCGAGCAGTCCGCTCGGGAACCTTGAGTCTAGTCAGCCAAATCTTAGAAAATTTAAGATAGAGCTATACCACCCTTTATTTTTAAGTCATGCATACATACACCTTAGGTGGGTCGATCCTTGGTATCGACTCCACAATTAAGAAATCCGCCAAAGATGTCTACGGGTCTCACAACCCAACGACCAATCATCATATTATGTGTAGCGTGATAAGGATAGACTAATCCAAGACTAATCATGACATGTTGAAATTGGAAAATGTACATTCATTTTGTCTCATTTCCGACAAAGCATTGTAGTTTAGCGACTTGGATCAAATCTGTCGTAATCCCGCATATCTGGCGTTTAGGCCCACCTCCGGCATAAGGGAGGCCCCATGCATATTAGGATGCGCATTTAATTGCCTTACAATCATTTTGTTGTTTTCTCCTGCTTTTTCACTATGTGCATATTATTTAAAGCAATAAATACTCGCCTTGTACTAACTTGGTTTTCTTTAATTTTTTTAGAAGGTTTATTTTTCCTAAATTATTTCTTCCCAAAGGTTGATTTGCGTTGACTAAAAATGGCGGATCATCCCTACTTCACGAGGTCAAAGGCACAATCCTTCAGCGAAATGACTGATTTAGATGCATCCGAACAGACTGGCCTGGAACTTATTACCCTTTCCAGAGATGAACCAGAGACTTCGGAAAATAGAAATGCTACCGTCCAAGAAAAATACATCGCCCAACTGTTACAACAGATGGCAACCATGCAGTCTGAGATAGAGCGGCTCCAAAATCTCACCAACTTGTCCATTAGCGCCAATACCCCACTCCCTGAACAAGGGACGAATACAACTGCACCACAAACTTTTTCATCTCCTGAATCGCCATTTCCCCAAAACCTCCCCGAAAATTCGCCACTAAGAAAAATCAATCCACAACACACTAACCCGCAATCAAGTCCACAACAAAGCCCGTTACAAAATGACCCTACAACTCCACATACCCAAATTAACCCACTCATCCAAAACACCTCTTTCATGCAAAATCACCAAGCGAGGCCAACACATATTGATGGCACACGTCGCCGATCCCAACGAGCAGACGTGCCACCGATATGCAACGGAAGCTCAACCTTTTACAACCACGATTACCAAACATGACTCTTCAGGAAATTGGCGGTGTGAAGAAATGGACGAGCGGTGAAGATCGAACCGGTGAAAGTGTGGCGAGAGAGATTCATAGCCTGAAAGAAGCATTCAAGAATATCCAAATCGGCAAGGGGCATCAAGGACTCGAGTATGAAGATCGTATGCATCCCGAGCATTGAATTGCCTGTAGGATATAAGGTGCCAAAATTTGACTTGTTTGATGGGAAAGGAAATCCTTACTCTCATTTGAGATCATCTTTGCGACAAACTGATTGGGGTAGGTAAAAATCAGGCCATCATAATGAAGTTGTTCGTAAGGAGTTTGACGGGAGAAGCACTAGACTGGTACACAAGCCAGGACCCGCAAAAATGGCGTAATTGGGGCACAATGGCACAAGATTTCGTGGACAGATTTAAATTCAACACTGACACAGTCTTGGACAGATTTTATCTGATGAAGTTGGAAAAGAAGTCCACAGAGACCTTCAGAGAATATGCCATGAAGTGGAGGGCAGAAGCAGCGAAAGTTCAACCCCCGATAGAAGAAAGTGAGATGAACACTCTCTTTGTACAATCTTTGAAAGATGCAACATACTATGAGAGAATGATAAGCGTCATAGGACGAAGTTTCTCTGAAGTTATAAGGATGGGAGATTTCATAGAAGAGGGAATCAGAACAGGAAGAATTACGAACTTTGTAGCATTGCAAGCAACAAGTGAGACAATCCAGTCGGACTCATTGGAGGGAGCAGTAAAGGGGAAGAGAGATGGAGTGTCCTCTGTGGTGACAGTTCAGAAACATAAGCCAAATCAAATGTCAACCTACCAAATGCCATCACCCCAGCCTCCCTACTACAATTACAACAACCAAAGTCCTCATCCTTCCTATTATTACCCATACACCCAAAGCCCTCAACCTTACTATCAATACCCACCTGGTCCCAACCCTGTCTACCATACCCATCCAATATATAGCCTGCCTCGAGCGCCTATCTATCCGAATCCCCCACAATATCAGCCCGCATACTTGCCTCATCCACAAGTCCATACACCAAATGCACCAGGACCAGCGCAAGAAATACGAAAGAAAGCCACCAAAACCTATACACCTTTAGCGAGACCTCGAGCCCAATTATATGAAAGACTGAAAACCGCAGGGGTACTCCAACCCATCCCAGGGCATATCCCCAATCCTATTCCCAGGTCGTATGATGAAACTAAGCATTGTGCGTACCACTCGGGAATCCCTGGGCACGACACTGAAAATTGCTATGCCCTCAGAGACAAAATTGAGGCATTAATCAAAGAAGGAGTTATCCAACCGAAAGGACCCTCCTCTAATGTAAATGATAACCCTTTGCCAAATCATGACGATGCCAACGTAAATATGATTACTGTTGATGAAGAACACAACTTGGAAGGGACCATTGTGCCAATCCAGATAGAGGAAAAGGTTGAATCATCGGCCTTTGTCACCCCTATGATTACAGTCCAAGTGAGGGCACCGTTTGGAGTAGAAGTGTTTCCTCCAAAGTCGCAGGTCATGGCATCATCTTTTCTTGGAAAAGTCTTATCAACCAATCTCCGAAGGAAGGGAGACGCTTCTTTACCAAGTCCTGTTTCCCTTACGGGTCGGTCATTCGTCAAAACATGCGCCACTCAGAATCAAAGGAGGACAATGCACCAACCTCGTGAAAGGATTCAAAAGATTTTTTCATTGATGAAGAAGAAGCAAAAGGATTACGCTAAAGACTCAACCATTTGGGATGCAGAGCAAGAAGATGATTTGGGAAATTGGACATATGCCCCGGATTTGTTTCTCCCAGAAACTAGTTAACTGCATTCATATTTAATGAAACAATGCGATTCAAATTGAGGCCTGAATCACATATATGCATTTAATGTGTTTTGCCTCTACCTTTTGAAAACTTAAAGACAAATCTGCATTGCTTTTGCTATTTTAAAATCTGTTTTGTTTAATAATTTTCTTTTATTTTCCATTATGCAAACTAATCATCGATAATGTGTGACACATTTGAAACAAGCAAGCAAGGCTTGAAGAATATAAGGAAGACTCACAACCGGAAGAAGCTGGGGCATTTTTTGGAATAAGTCAAAGCCGATTTGGATGAAACATCGGGATGGTTGATAAGTTACAAGCATCGGCACAGAGCGTTTGCCATTTGTACTCTTAGGCAACCGCACTACAACTGGACTTCTACTAGGGCAATGCTATATCTTTCGCAGTCAAGTAGATACGTAATCATATACTAAGAGACTGATTGATGAAAAGCGGATGGACGCCTTGATTTGTCAGGGCAACCTTATCGTAATAGAATGGCGAAAACCATCTATGCAGATGCAGTGAAGAGATACCATATCTAAGATTAGTTATTCTCTATGTAATACTTTTTCTATGTTGTAAAAGTTGCGCTCCCTTGGCGGGATACGCAAAGAACCCAGGTCGGGTTCCGTTTCCTGGATTGCAAATTTCCCCAAAAACACATTTCTTTGTAAACCTGAACTACGTCATGACCTGATTCCCTCGGCGGGATCGTGGCGACGCGTCGGCCTCGGTCCCACTTTTAGAAAAACCCTTACAATCTCCTTTACTTGTAATGAACTACGTCACGACTGATTCCCTCATGGGGATACGTGGCGACCTAAATCGGCCGGTCCCACCATTAGGAAATATTTTCTCCTTTATCTAACATATGAAAAAATGCACCCATCTGATCGCCCTGATAAGACAAGCAAGCAATCTACACAAGACTCGGTTGTCCGTTCAAAAGATCGTCATCCTCACATATCGGAAACTGGGGCATTTTTAAGGGATCACTGCCGGAGGACGCCGATAAACATGGAAAAGCATCGGCAAACTAAGTCTTCAGCATAAGAGGATTTTGGATAAGACGTTTGCTTTGTTTCACCGCATGTCGCTCCCCGCCGCACATTTACATATATGCATACTTTCTTATAAGCAATTTATTTTCAACAAATACTTCATTAGAGTTTAACAAGATTTTTATTACTAATATGCATATTTTCTTATACGCAATTTATTTTCACCAAATATTTTCATTAGAGTTTGACAAGATTTTTATTACTAATATGCATATTTTCTTATACACAATTTATTCTCACCAAATATTTTCATTAGAGTTCGACAAGAACTTTTTAATGATAAGCATACTTTCTTATAAACAAAGTATTTTCAACAAATGTTTTCATTAATCGGTTAGCCAAGACGGGAACCAGGCAGGGGGCTACTGAGTCCAAATCGGCCAGACATGCACTATCAAGAGCCAAAGCTATCAAGTCAACGCGAATCAACCGCCTCCCCAAACTCACAAATTTTCTTTGAGTACAGGTTCTTCAGGTTGAAAAAGCAGGAAGCCACATCGATTATGATCAATTTCCCAAAGAATTTCGGCACTACAACTCACTACAAGGATTACATTCTTGTTCTCATTTATCACGAAGACATCATCTTGACCTACGGTCCCGAGCTATTATGTCCGCACAAAGATGTTATTTCGGATCACAAAGAACGACAACAAGGCAAACCCGACGGCAAAGACGTCGCGTCACATTTTCGCCCGTGCCAGGCGACATTTCAATTCACATGAGTTTGGATCGCGTAAGATTCGACAACATGGAACCCTATTACAGCAAACTGACGGCAAGGACGTCACTTACATCTCTTACAACAGGACAACATTACAATAACGTCATCGACGTTATGGCAGCACACAATCATCTTCTACAGCGTCTCAACGACGTCAACAGCATTACAATGACGTCTTCAGCGCACTATCTTTTACGGCAATGCAACAACTATCTTTTACGGCAATGCAACAACTATCTTTTACCGCATCTCAACGACGTCAACTACATTGCAATGACGTCTTCAAAACAACAGCTATCTTTTACGGCAATGCAGCAACTATCTTTTACCGCATCTCAACGGCGTCAACAGCATTACAATGACGTCTTCAACGCAATGACTATCTTTACGGCAACGCAAAGACGACAAATATCTTTACAAAGATTACAACGACGTCAACAACATTATAATGGCGTCTTCAACGCAGCGACTATCTTTACAAAGATTACAACAACGTCATTGGCGTTCTTCGCAAAGACATCAACTATCTTCAACAAAGATTACAACAACGCCCACGACGTTCACGGTAATACGACATCTATTTTTACAAAGATTACAACGACGTCAACAACATTTCAACGACGTCTTCAGCGCAACGCGTATCTCTTACAACAAACAGCATTACATTCTTGCAACAACGTCATCACAATGACGTCTTCAACACAACACGTCGATACAACGACGACCTTAGCGTTACATTCTTGCAACAACGTCATCACAATGGCGTCTTCAACACAACACGTCGATACAACGACGACATCAGCGTTATCATTACAACGACATCAACAACATTACAATGATGTCATCAGCAACACGCCCATACAACGGCGTCATCAACAACGCGGCCATACAACGGCGGCATCAACAACACGCCTACGCAACGGCGTCTTCAAAGACAACAATTATTTCTTACATCATTACAACGACATCAACAACATTACAATGATGTCATCGATATACGCCCATACAATGGTGTCATCAGCAACGAGCCCATACAACAGCGTCATGAACAACGCGCCTACGCAATGGCGCCTTCTGCACCACATTTATTTTACAGCATTACAACGCCATCCACAACATTACAATGATGTCATCAACAACCCGCCTATGCAACGGCGTCTTACGCGCAACATTTATTTTTACAAAGATTACAACGACATCAACAACATTACAATGATGTCATCAACAACACGCCTACGCAATGGCGTCTTCTGCAAAACAATTATCTTTTACATTCTTACAACGACATCAGCGGCATTACAATGATGTCATCGACCAGCGCCCATACAACGGCGTCATCAACAACACGCCTATGCAACGGCGTCTTACGCGACAACATTTATTTTTACAAAGATTACAATGGCGTCAACAAAGATTACAACGACGTCTTGACAACATTTATTTTTACAGATTACAATGGCGTCAACAAAGATTACAACGACGTCTTACGCACAACATTTATTTTACAAGATACAACGACGTCAACAAAGCATTACAACGACGTCTTCAAAGACAACGATTATCTTTACAAAGAAACAAAGATTACAACAACGTCCTCGGCGTTACATGCAAAGACAACAATGTCTTTTACATAATTACAACGACGTCGACAATATTACAACGATGTCTTCAACACAACACGTCAATCCAACGACGTCATTTCAGCGCCCACCTTATAATGCGGGTATTTTAATTTGATCGGCGCCCACCTTATAACAAGGGAATTTTAATTTCGGCCAGCGCCCACCTTATAACCAGGAATTTTAAGTTATTTTCTCTACAATTTTTTCTCGTGATTATACACTAATTATATCTTAAGCCTTAGTTTGCGAGGAGTTTTTAATTTGCGAGAATTTCATCACAAGTGGAACTATCTCTTACGGCAACCGAGGCAAATTGGTCAACGACCTACTTCGAACGTCGATCCGCTTTTCCCATTAGTTTCTCGCATCTGCGACCAGTGTCATCCTAAGTCGACACTGGGGCATTGTTTCTTGAATGCACTATCTTTTTGCAACTTCTATACCCCCCGGGAATTCTATTTCTTACCATGCAGTCCCGATGATCGGGACAAAATTGGCTACTCAGTCAACTTCTTTGGCCGAAAACTCTTTCATCGTCTCCGTCCAAAGAGGGGCATCTGTTGACACCCAATTTTGTCCCATCTTTTATGATTTTATTCGTAATTTTTAACATTTTTTGACACTTTTAAAACAATTTTAAAATATATACATATGTATATTATTTCCTTATTATTATTATTATTCGCATTTTTTTACTGTCATTTGCATTTTTTATAATAATCATAAGTTTCATCCAAGAAATTCTATGATATTTATTCTCGCAAAATTTGCATCGCATTTACATTTTTTATTTAAGCATTAAACATTTCGCAAATATTATATTTATATTTTTTATCACATCGTTACGCTATTTTAAATAATTCACATCTTTTACAAAATGTATATATATATATATATATATAAATATGTTTTAATATTAAGCCCCTTTTATATATTTAAACCCATAACACATTTTATTTTCCAACCCAAAACAATTTAAACCCAAAACAATTTCTAACCCACTTCATTTTCCCAACCCAATACAAATTCTACCCAAACAAAATTCACCAAACCCACAAAACAATTCCTACCCAAATCTTCCAAACCAAAGCCCAACAAACCTTCTCCCTTTAATTTCCCCAAGCCCAATCGGCCACCCCATTTTCTAATACCCAATTCCCCTTCCCTTTTTCCCAAAGACCAAAGCCCAACTCCCTTTTTAATTCCCCCAACCCGCATGACCCACTCCACCAACCCGGCCCAATCCCACGACCCAACCCACAAACACTTCCCCTTTTATTCCCAAACCCAAAACCCAAAATCAAAAAATCTAAAACCCCAAAATCATAAAAACCCTAAGCCCCTAACCCTCTCCAATCGCCGCCACCCTACCCCACGCCGCCGCCTCTACGCTCGACACCACCAATCGCCACACCGCTCGACACCACCAACCCATACCCCTAAAAACCCGCTCCAAAATCATTATTTTTGGGCCCTTTATTTCAAATTTGAGCTCGGTTTGGGAGAAATGGGGCTATAAAAACCCCTTGTGTTCTTGAAAAAGAGGAGAGAGAGGAGAGGAAAAAGAAAGAAAACCGAGATATTTTCTGAGGTCAGATTTGGGTATAAAATATTTTTGGTTGTGTTCTTGGTTTCAAACATTTTCCTCCCTTGTTGTTCAAGAATTGAATCCAAAAGGTTTGTTCTCCATTTGTTTTTATTCTCTCGATTTTGCATCATTGTTTGGTCGTCATCGACCGCCTGTCGGGTCGAATCTTGCCGGTTATTGTTTTCAGAATTCTTGCATTTCATATTTCTATATGTTGGTTATCTGAATTTGATGAAATTATTCGATTTCGGGTTGCATACCGGATTCGGGTCGGGTATTGTTTTTCAGAATTCTTGCATTTCATATTTCTATATGTTGGTTATCTGAATTTGATGAAATTATTCGATTTCGGGTTGCATCTGGATTCGGTCGGTCATCGACCGGTCAGATCGACCTTGCCTCGGTATTGTTTTGAAATTCTTGCATTTCATATTTCTATATGTTGGTTATCTGAATTTGATGAAATTATTCGATTTCGGTTGCATACCGGATTCGGGTCAGATCATCGACGGGTCAGTCGACCGGTCAGTATTGTTTTGAAATTCTTGCATTTCATATTTCTATATGTTGGTTATCCGAATTTGATGAAATTATTCGATTTCGGGTTGCATACCTGATTCGGTCAGATCACCGACGGTCAGATCGACGGTCGATATTGTTTTGAAATTCTTGCATTTCATATTTCTATATGTTGGTTATCCGAATTTGGTGAAATTATTCGATTTCGGGTTGCATACCGGATTCGTCGGTCACCGACGGTCGGTCGACGATTCGGTCGTATTATTTTCGTAATTCTTGCATTTCATATTTCTATATGTTGGTTATCCGAATTTGGTGAAATTATTTGATTTGGATTTTGGATCACCGATTCGGTCGAGTCATCGACCGGGTCAGATCGACGATTTGGGCATTATTTCGAATTCTTGCCTTTCATATTTTTGTATATTGGTTATCTGAAAAGTGAAAAAAAAATCGATTCGGGTTGGCCTCGATTCTGTCAGGTCACTATTCCGGTCAGGTCGACCGATTCGGATAATTTTCCAGATTTTTGCGTTTTTCATATCATTCTTTGTTATCAAAAAATCTGAATTTTTGATTTCATTCGGCACCGCTCACTATTCCGGTCTATTTTTTCGTAATTAATCCACTGTTCATTCGGGATTGCATCATCAAGCATCGCTCACTGCTCATCGCTCACCGCCATCGCTCACCGCTTTAATTTAATTTCACGATTTGAACCACGATACTACACCGCCGATGAAAAATATCCGTCGATTTTGAGGCCTACGATTGCAAAGACGGAAATATAACTTCTGGGCAATGATGAGGCTTAAACCTTTATTTCATCCGAGATCAACATGTTTAGTAGGCGAGGTGAATTATATATTCGCAGCCACGACGTGATTATAAGTGATCTTTTCTATTTCACCCGAGAGACCAACACGTTTAGTAGGCGAGGCAATCAAAATAAACTACATTAGTCATATGTTTGCAGCCACGACGTGATTGGAATGTTCTTTTCAAAATTTAAGTCTGAGCCCTCCGCGATCAAAACATTCATTGTTTTGAATACGGATATGAAGTTATTCGTATTTAACTGTTTCTAACCGTTTGTTATTGACAGCTTGCAGGGACTAAAGTAAATAAAGGCAATTATTCCTCGGAGTTTATTTATTGTTATTTCTTTCTTTAATTCAGCTTTTATCTCGCTTTGTATTGTAATATTATTTATCGCACTTATGTAATTATTGAAATGCTTAGAATAGGCAAACTTAGGATTTATTCATAGGTTAGTTTAAGATTTGAAACCCGTCGCTAGCTTATTTTATTTGTAGGCTCGCAAACTTAGAAATCCTTCGCTAGTTTATTTATTTTAGGCTCGTCACGCTTATTCAAGATTTTCAAAATAACTTTTGTCATCTTTTATTTTACTTTATTAATCATACTGAATAAGTTTATCTTTTGTCAGTTTACAATTCATTGATTTCTCAAAATTTTATTTCTTTGGCATTATAAAGAATTTATTGTCACAAATGCATGTTTTCTAAAAACTTTACATGTATCTTTCTTTTATGTCATCCGAATACGTATTTGTATAAAATGCATCATATTTACTTGTATAAAATGCATCATATTTGCAAACATCTTTTATCTATTATATTTGTAAAACATGTATTTTTCTAGCAATAATTAAACCTGAGTTTTACCGGATAACCGCAAGTTAGCGGATCTTAAAGGATGCCTAACCCCTTCCCTTTAGGATAATAAAGAACCCTTACCTAGAATCTCACTAGTTTCACAGACCTTAAAATTGGAGTTACATTGCAGCACTTAGTTTAAATATTTAGGTGTCCTAATTCACCGTAAAAATAATTAGGTGGCGACTCCTCAATCCTTTACCCAGGAATCACCCCATACGTCCGAGCTCCGCTTTGACCCGAGCGAGGTCGAAAACGGGCGCGTACACACGGTATGATCATGGAAATAGACAGCCCCTTAATTGTCATTCTGCCCGTGATATACACGGTGTATATTCCGTGTATATCACGGGTATTTATCAAGATCAACTTAATATAAGCTTAATTTCTCTATTTCAAATATTTGTCTTCTAAGACGTTGGTTTTAGGTATATAGGAGTAGTATTAAATAAGATTAATGCACCTGTATTTTTCATCATAGTGCAAATCGGAATCATGTCATGCCTTAAATTTTTTTTACAAAGCATAGGTTTAATTTGTGTTCTTTTTTATCTGTAGAATTCTAATAAATCTTAGTTGAAGATATTGCAGTGTTGTTAATTATCGTCGAAATTTATACATCGCATTTATTTTGCTGTTTTAATTCCTCCCACTACAACAAATATTTAGCTACGAAATTATTAGCTACGACGTAAAATTTGTCACTAATTATTCACTATTAGTGACAAAAATTACATTTCGTGTTTAAATACATAAGGCACATACTTTTAGTGATGAACCACAAAATTTCGTAGCGAAGTTTTGTCCACTAAAATTCCCCACCAAAAAATATTATGGAGTCATTTATTGAGTACTATTAGCCACGAATTAAAAGTGATCAGTCACACATTATTTTGTCACTAATGAAATACCCAATCTGTGACAAAATAATTTTTGTCCTAAAATTAGTTAAATTTTGAACACGAAAAATTGTTGTCACCAAAACTATGTTGATATATTAGCGATAAATTAGAATTTGTAGCTAATAATTTCAAACTTGAGCCACAAAAAATTATAGTTAATTGTGACCTTAGTTTTTGTCACTATTAGTAACGATTGTATTATTGTCTCTATTTAATATACAATTCAGTTTGTCACAAAAAATACAAATTTCAAATGGTTATGACTTAAATTTCGTAGTTGAATAGTGCAATATTGGTTATAAAATTAAAAACTAAAAAATCATCAATGACAGACACATCTTGATCTAAACAAAATAAAATTGGAGTTTTATCCGTCAATAAACATGCACCACACAAGCATATTTCTGAAATATTAGACTGTTTGCTGACAAGCAACATAGGCCATATCACATAATAAAAGAGATAAAATATCTAAAAACACCATTAAGACATTTGAATAAAAAAAAATCAAAATTAACAAGAGTCTCAATAAGTTTACAAACACGTTACTGTACATGTGACCAATAAAAGACATCTGACATAAGGTGCTTACGAAAATCCATTGGAACAATTATATTATAGCTAACAAATCTCATAAGGTCCTATTCTGTTAGAAACTTGGTTGCTATACTTTATCTCTTGTTATTTAATTCAAATGGGAGTCACTGATCAAGAGATTATTAATTGCCAATCATTTGTGTGTCTGGTAGGAAAGGAAGGAAAAAAATTCCTCACAATTTAAGTGGTTTTCTTACTTCATTTGTGTTTGCTGGGTGAGGAGCTTGTAATAAACAGTATATTTTAATTAGATTTTCTTGTTGGACATAGTTTACTTTTATTTGAGGAGCTTGTAATGAGATATTATCTCATTATAATTTTAATTGTATGATCAGTGTGAATTTTTGTTATTATCTGACATGTTTTATTATGTTGTTTTTAATTTATGCAATTCTAATTTTTAAAAATAAATACCAATACAAAATAATTATGAAGTTTATAGTCACAATACTATGTTGTCACTAAAAGCAATGATTTTAGTGACAAAATAATAGTTTTAACTACAAAATTGTAAACCTTTTTAATAACAATAAATTTGTCACTACTTTTTACATTTAGGGACGAAATATTTTTTTTATTATATAAAAGGTAGTCTTTAGTGACTAAATTATATTAATTCAACTACGAAATACATATAATTTTAGAGACAATTGGTGTCGTCTTTGATTGAGCTAAATAATTAGTGACAAGGTAGTTTCGTCGATGTTAATTACCTTTTTAGTGACAAAAGCAAACTATCAACTACAAAAATTTACACTTTCTACGACAAACAAATTCGTCTTTAATACTACGCATTTAAGGATGAAAAAAGTTTTTATAGTTAATATAACTATATTTAGCAACGAAACACTAAATTGTCTTTATATATCTTTAGCGATTCACGTTTAGGGACGATTGATTGACGAATTTTTTTTCGTTACACGAGATTTTTTGTAACTAAGTATAATTTATTACTGACGAAATAATTTCACTGAACATCGAATTTGTTGTAGTGTCCCTACCTACAATTTTCATGTATGTAGAAGCTACTCTGCATGCAGACAAAACAAATTATGTATTGCTTGCATTAAAAAAAAAAAAGTAGGAACGAAATCATGAACGTAAAAAAAAAAACCAAAAAAAAAATATAGTTTAAAATTACAATAAAATGAACAAAAAATGAAATAAATAATATTGATGCTGAGGCGCGATATCTCGCTCTCTTTAAGAAGATTTAAGCTTACTGCGGCATAATCTTCACCGGTCCAACAATATATCTCTTAACTTGTTCCCTTCAGGATACAATAGCCCGACAACGTCGTGTGACTCGAACAACTCCGGACTAGTTGAATAGTCTAAAGCTCCACCAATAAGAACACCTTCCTTCAACATAAAATTACTCTCTTATGTAGTAACTAAGTTGGAGACTTAAAATATTTTCTCTCTCAAGTCTCTTTTTTCACTTCTCCAACCTCACTATACATCACAATATCTTTCACACCTCTCATACACAATGTAATATCTTTTCATATCAACTCATGAAAAAAACACCTATATATATATAGGTGTAGAAATCATCCACATAGTAAATATAGAGAGTAGTGGATAATTAAGTGAGGAAGAATATGGAAATGTGGTTAATGAGAGTAATGACCATATTCTACATCATGAAGTAGTGGGAGAGTGGGAGTTATGGCCATCTTCTAGCTTTTATGACCACTAACAAATATGAGAGATGAATAATTTATTTTAATAATAAAATATACTCCAATAATTCTCACTCATTTTAATATTAAAATAAGTAATTGACCAATTTAGTTGAAGAGATACTATTATGTATAATGAATGTGTGCGCTGCATTGAACCTCCACTTATTAAAACAACGATATGTACTCCAGAGTCAGAAGTATGCTCTGCATTGAACAATGACTGCTTCGGAGAAATAAAGTATCATCGCTTACACATAACAATCAAGGTGTTGACATAAGCTTTATTAGCTAGCACATTACGACCTTGTGCTTTCCCAGTATTCATGAGTGCTTTGAGAATAGCCCAATTCTCATAGAAAGTGGCATACTCCACACTCAAATAAGTGAAATTCTGGCAATGTGCTCCTGTAACTTTAACACCCCACTCATACGTGTTACAAATTTTCATTAAGAGTTTTGAGACTCAACCTTCACAAATCATTACATGATAAATGCACTCACACCATAGGGAGGGAATAAATAAAATAGTGCATCTCATAACAAGTCATCAAATGATTCGTTTTTCCCATTGAACCTCGTTATAGGATCTCTAGTCCCCAGGTTGAGTTTTCTCATATATGACTTAGAATTTATGGGCTTCAATTCCATCCCCCTTGTTGTACTCCAGACCATTTCTCATGCAAAGGCATTTGTCTATAAATCTACAAGATTATCACTAGATTTAACACAATCAATATTTATGGTATACCACTTTTCACAAATAATCTCGTAGTATTATATCAATATTTATGGTATACCACTTTTCACAAATAATCTCGTAGTATTATATTTTCTCCTCGTGGTTTTGAATTTACCGTTGTGATAACGGTATTGAACTCTACCAATAATATTGGTGCTATCACTATGAATAAATTTCTCAACCAATTTTGTCTTTTAGTAGCTCAAACTAACACAATTAATTCATGCTCCACGGTAAAGTTAGCAATAATAGTTTTTAATCTAAAACATAGCACCAATTTTTTCTCATTTGCATAAAAAAAATCTTTTGAGTACAACATGATATATTTTTTTATAAAATAAGCCACGAATTTTCTTACCCAGTAAATACACACGGTTCGCTTGTACCTGTTAAGTACTTCATACATAATATCAGTTCAAGTGCATTCAGTCACAATCTTATACTTAGGCTAGCATACTCCTTTTTTATTTATCGCAATTTTTCACTTCGAATTGAAAATAAATAAACACTTAATCAAAAGGAATTGCAACACATGTACAATCCACAAAATTGTACTTCACAATTTTCTCACAAAAAAAAGTTTTATCACATTTTTGTTTTCACTCCAAAAATGAAATTTACCTCACTCAACTTTCTCACGTCAAAATGACGGCTAAGCATATTTTTAATTTAATTTAACAATACAAATTTTAGAACCAAAGATCAACAAATGATCAACCATGAGGCAATAACATGTGAATTTTTCAAGATAAATACACTTGTAGCACTTTTTTAAAAAATATATATTTCTCAAAGATGGAGAAATCACATTTTTCATGATGAATATTTTTCTCATTTCATCAATCCCCACTATTTTAACTTCGCCTGTGTGACCTCGTTCACATTGCCGGTCCCAAGCCCAGATAAAGGAGGAGGGTTGTCGAGGGTCAATAGAAAATAGCCTCTCTACAAAGATAGAGGTAAGCTGCATACATCTTACCCTCCCCAGACCCCACTTGTGGGATTACACTGGGTTTGTTGTTGTTATTGTTGTTGTTGTTGTATCAACCCCCACTATTTTGAGAATTCAACAAATTTATACTCATGAAAATATATCACACATTAATAAAGAAGTTTTAGGTAAAAAATAATTTTACCTTTTCATCTCTTGAGCGGAAAAGTAGAAATTACTTTACCTTTCCATCTCTTAAAGTGAGAGCTATTTAAACATAGATTCGTGATGAAATCTCCCACCTTGATATCCGCAAAGTTTTCAACTGCAAGCAAAATTGAATCTCCTTAAAATTGTTGGTGAATATACTACAATTTATTACAGTTGAAAATTATAATAAAATGAATAAAAAATGAAATAAATAATATTCAGGCTGAGGCGTGGATATCTCGCTCTCTTTAAGGAGATTCAAGCCTACTGCGGCATAATCTTCACCGGTCCAACAATATATCTCTTGACTTGTCCCCTCCGGAATACAACAGCGCGACAACGCCGTGTAACTCAAACAACCCCGAACTAGTTGAAGAGTTCAAAGCTCCACCAATAAGAACACCTTCCTTCAACATAAAATTACTATCGTTTGTAGGGGTGGCAAAAAACTCGGAGAACCGAAAAAACCGAACCGAACAGAAATTCAATTCGGTTTTTTCTTTAAAAAAATTGATTTTTTGAAAAACCGAATTAGGATTTAGTGATTCGGTTCGATTTTTTTATTTTGGATACAAACCGAACCAAAAAACTGAATTATTTTTTAATTTTTTTTTAGGCTATTACTATCTCTTGAATCATAGTCATTGAAGCTAATCTATGCAATGGAAGTCGCATGTGGCATGAACTTGATTAACATATCACGGAAACATTGACATAAAATGTAGGGAGAAAAAATAGTTGTAAATTGATAAAACTTTAAATGGTCATAACTATGCGCTCGGATGTCCGTTTTACCCGATTTGTTTTTTGATTTTGCATATTTTTTCGAGACAGGGTCGGTCAAACCACCTAGCGGTTTGGCGCAGACAATTTTTAGAAATACGTCCGTTTTCCCAATCAATTTGTGTTTTTCCCCAAATCGATTTCTAATTTTCCTTTTTCTTTAGTAAAAATCTCACGATACACAATAGATTTCAACGTCAAAAGTTCATGATAGTGTAGGTGTGAATGACAATTTCAATTCAATTTTAAAAAAAAACAAAAAAAATCCCCAACCTGACCCTACCCGGCCCACTAGAAAAAACCGATATATCAGTTTTTTTTTTTTAAAAAGTTGTATTCGGTTTTTTTTTTAAAATGATTTTTATTCGATTCATATTTTTCGGATACAAAATCGAACTGAACCGATATACGCCCACCCCTAATCTTTTGTACTAAGTAAGTTGGAGACTTATAGTATTTTCTTTCTCTCAACTCTCTTTTTTTACTTCTCCAACCTCACTATACACCACAATATTTTTCACACCTTTCATACACAATACAATATTTTTTTTCATATATACTCATGAAAGAAACACCTCTATATATAGGTGTAGAAATCATCCATATAGTAAATATAGAGAGTAGTGGATAATTAAGTGAGGAAGAACATGAAAATGTGGTTAATGAGAGTAATGACCACATTCTACATCATAGAGTAGTGGGAGAGTGGAAGTTATGACCATCTTCTAGCTTTTATGACCACTAACAAATATGAAATATGAATAATTTATTTTAATAATAATATATACTCCGACATAATATAGTAACTACAATCAAACAAAAAGAAAAATCAAGGAAGTGGCATCGCCCGGACTTGAACCGAAGACCTTCACACTTGTGTTAGTCTGACGTGATAAACAACTACACCACGACACCTTTGCTTGCCTTTTACCAATGGTTCCATCTATCTGCCTTGATGCAACTTATACTGTTTTCCATTTCATGTTCCTTTCTGATTCCTACAACGTTATATTATCATAGGATATGTGGTTTGTATTGGAAAAATTAGTCGTCTCAAAAGAGAACGTTCCTCATTGATCAGTAAAAATCTTTTCTTATATTATTTTATACATCTATTTACTACTTCATTCAGTAATTTATTTTATTTATATTTAGTGCAGTTAAACTAGCCGTACTAAGTGTTAACTAGCTGTTGGAGAAACACGTATATGTACACTACTTTGTTGAACACAAATGATATAACTTTTCCTATCTACTCTCTTATTTCCCCCTATCTAAAAAACCTTGATTTTCTTTCTTGAAATTCGTTATTTCTGCTCCCAGTTAATTGTGGGAAGAGTTTGTTGGATTCTGAGGAATATTGTTATAATATTATTCATAGTATGTCGAAATATCCTTAAGGACAATGTCATTGAGGCGCTTCAAGCTAAACTCTATTCTCCATAGAGTACTATTTTTACAACAATTTGTACATACTATAGAAAAATCTGATCAGCTTTACTAGATTTTTATTCAACACTTGGGGGTCGTTTGGTACACTCTACCCTCCCCAGACCCCACATTGTGAAATTTCACTGTCGTTTGGTAGTTGGTTAGTCATGCAGTGTGGAACTTCAAGCGACACAAGTTCATTATTCATGCCTTTTATGGTATAAAAAAACTTCATGTCATGTTTATAGAAGAGGAAAGAAGGCACTGTTAACTGTTTCGTTGATAGTTTCCGTTATACTTCAAAAAGTCCAGGTAATAATTCATCTTCCCAGCATTGTCAGTCTTCATATGGAGTAATAGATAAACTCAATACACAATAAGATACCATCCTGTAAAAGAAAAGTCCCGAAAACAGAGGTCAAACCTTCTAATTTTATGTGTGGATTCTGAAAATGATTCCTTCATTTTTTAAATCACTTGGTAACAATTTCTTGTAACAAAAATAGTCATCAACTAGCCCAGAGATAGGGAAAAATACATGTCCATCTGATCCCATCAAACCTATTACATAACGGAACTTTCAATCCTAAAACATAACTAGGTACTTGTACATGATTGATAACTACTACACAGAACCACCTTGATCCCTTTTCAACTCTCAAGTTCACACATATTGCCAAAAAGAACTCCAAAATTACAAAAGTCTCCATGATTTTCAACTAATGCGACACAAATGCTGGTATTTCATCAGTGATGGTAGTGGCATCACTAGTACTGTGACTGTTAGAATCATCATCTGTAATGTTTCGAGGACCTGGGACTGTATAAATGGAGAGACTGGTGTTCAAGTTTCTTACAGTACCATCATTTTCGGGTTGGCATAACCTGTACGAGGAAGGTTTAGGAGGCGGGGCAACAACCGAGTCTGAGGCTGCTACCCTTTTTATTTTGGCTCCCCTGTGCATGTGAATCTCACAATACTTTTGACAAGGAACGACATTCCTGCTGCATCTCCATTTCTTACCATCTGATCTTCTGCACCTCTGCACTTCAGTTTCTGAACATTTGTTACAATCAAAACTCAAGTTAGTGTGCTGCATGTTACCAGGAATTAGAAGCTAACATAACTTATTTAAATTTACTCTTAACATTCTGAGAGTACTAAAACCAAGATAAGGCGGATGAACTATTCCAGACAATCAACAAAGTTTGCTGAGCTAAGGAAAGTTTAAGATTAAAAGAAACTAACTTCTCCTTCGACCATCACAGCTTTAATGCAAAAGGATTATGAAAGAAACTAGAAATAGATCACCAGGTTTCTCTAAGGTTAACCATCACCCTCTATGTCTCCTATTGGACGTGTTTCACCTCAAAATAAACCATAACACATGCTAGAAATGGACCATCCCGAATGTTTTTTTTTTCAAATATGAGCAATAGTAAAAGTTATAAAAAGAAAAGTAAAATTGAGCTTACTATGAAGATAGATAGGATTAACCGGTTGAGAAATGGAAATAGATTGTAATGATAAGATGCAAAGCTTAGTGAAAATTTTAAAGGGGCTCTTTATAAATCACCCTGAATAATAAGTGAGATGTGGGATCGTCTCTAACTGAAAATGAAATATCATAGTTTGAATTCGACCACACCATAAATTTTCCAAGAATAAATTATCACATGGTTCGCTTTACTCAAGCATATTAGAAATATTGAACCAAAGTGTGCGTGTTGTGTAAATATCTACGTGCAAAAGATGAGGTAGATGGAATAGATTTGGCCAGGTCCTGAAACTCAGAAGAGAACTGAAGTCTATAGGAAAAAGGAAACATATAAAAGACATGGAGGTGCGGTAATCTGGAATCTTAGATGAAGTCGAAGACTTGAATAGCAATTTTTTGAGTGTCTATATTCCTAGGATGAGTTCCTCAAGTGAAACAACAACTCCAGTAGCTAATAGCTCAACTTGTTATTTGAGATGGTGATATGAACCATCAGCTTTAAATCCAGAAAGAAAATAGAAAATAACAACTTGAAACAAGATAATATGAAGATCAAAATCGGAAACGGCAGACTATATCATACCCGAGCTTGAATTCTTGTAGATATCAGCTGACAAAATTGTATCACAATAGAATCCACACAGATAAACGCTGTAAACAAAGATGTACGGTTTTATGTTATTTAACCGGTTATAGAAAGTTATTTGTCATCACCAATTTATGGTTTGTATAGATAGTTACATCACACACCTTGAAGTGCGGCCCTTTCCCGAACCCTGCTAATGCGGATGCTTTGTGCACCGGATTCAGAGATAGATAGTTACAACTACAACAACATACCCAGTGTAATCCCACAAATGGGGCCTGGGGAGGGTAGGTTGTAGGCAGACCTTACCTCTACCTTGGGAGGTAGAGAGGTTGTTTCCGATAGACCCTCGGCTAAGAATAGCGTAATACAACAATAACAATAAAGCAGTAAAACAATAACAAAGCAATTCAAATAAGAAAGGAACAATAACTACAACAAAATAATATGCTACGCAAGAACAAGAGACAGTAAATAATACCAGTAATCGAAGGACAAGAAACTACAACAGAAGAACTACACCTACTAGTATGGAACTCTCTACACCTATTACTCTACTACCCTAATTCGTGTCTCCCACAACCTCCTATCCAAGGTCATGTCCTCGGTAAGCTGTAATTGCACCATGTCTTGTTTAATCACCTCTCCCCAATACTTCTTCGGCCCACCCCTACCTCTCCTAAAGACATCCATAACCAACATCTCGCACTTCCGCACTGGAGCATCCACACTTCTCCTCTTCACATGCCCAAACAATCTCAGCCTCGCTTCCCGCATCTTATCCTCTATCGAGGCCACTCTCACCTTGTCTCGTATATCCTCATTTCTAATCCTATCACTCCTAGTATGTTCACACATCCACCGTAGCATCCTCATTTTCGCAACTATAGATAGTTACAACTAATTGGTTTTCTATTAACATGATATGCCAAATAGAATTACTTGAAAACTTTCTCCAACACCAGGTTAGATTGTTAAAACGGTTTTATAATAACATGATACGCCAGAAGAATTACTTGTACACTTTTCTCCAATTCCAGAGTTAGATTGTTAAAAATCTACCTAACAAAATCTAGCCAACGCAGAACTGCTGACTAAACAAAAAAACATTATCCATTATTATCAAATATGAAGCCAGAAATTATAATTGATTCCCAGAGTAGTATTACACAAACCTAAGCAAAACTAATACTTAAAAGGAGATTATACAATCTTAACCAGTGAATTGGCCCCTGCCCCCACACATCTGAAGAGGAAAGGGAGGCTGCTATTGTGGATTCCTCTAATAGTTTCACGAGGCACCCACAATTAGGCACTACTCAGAAGAATTTTTAAATAACAAAAACTTTTAAATAATCTACTGCCAGACAATTTTCCTGGAAAATCATGCTAAATTACAGTTCTTAAACCGATGAAAGGGAAAGAACAAATGAAGAGGGAAATAAATTGCTCAATGATATAATTTTGGATTTTATGCTTTACCTGTAGTGTCTTGCAGATCACTCTTTGCAGATATACCATAAACTGGAACCAAACCACCACCATTCCTAGGATCTCCATAGTTCTGTTTTTGGTTGGTTTTGCTGGGACTAGTACGATCGAAATCAATACTCTTGCTATCAGCATTGTCACCAGAAATAAAAGATGGGGTTCTTATGCAAGTTGCGGTGTCCTTTCTATTGCAAGTCATGTGATTGTCTTGTTTCTCACTGCTGTTGCCGGAATTAATGAAACTTGGTTTAGCAGATGAGTCCTCGATGCTGTTATTTTGGTTGTTTCTGCTACTGGACAATAAACAGGAAGTTTTACTACTTGCAGGAGCACTTTTGCTGCCAGGGTCATCAGAACTAGCATAAAGCTTATAAGTTGTCTTGGAAGTGATACTTGTATCAACTGATTTCATAATGTATTCGGAAGCTTCCACAGGCTTTCTTGAACGTCGACCCCTGTGCATATGCTGTCCACAGTACTTCTGACCAGGAATCACATCCCTTTTGCACCTCCATTTCTTCCCATCAGTTCTCCTACACCTTCCTGGTTCAGGATCCATCATGCTCGTATTATCAAATCGCCCCACTGCAAAAAAAAAGAACTATGACAATGCTTCAAAGATTCAAACTATTAGCAAAGCCAAGCTCCCCATTGTGTTAATGAATCTAACATGGAGGAACATTTAATCTGGCAGGCCCTTAACTATCAAAGAATATTCAGTACCAGATATTCATTCCCCACATAAAGCTAAGTATGAACTAAAGATTTTTTGATATTAAAATCACAAGTAAGCCTCTAAGCTATTGAGTTTTCCAGATTTAGAGCTCATGTAGTAACAAACAAAGCTTTCTCATCAATCATCATACTGTTGGGAGGAAAAGAAGGGGGAAAGAATGAACACAAATCACCAAGGATAAATCTTTATTAAATCTGGGACAAATATTTATCATAAAATAAAACTCTAATGCTATGACCACCAACAAGGATGCATCTCACAATATAGGCAATAAAACAGTAGAGCCAATCTAATAGGAGAATAACATTTCAGACTTCAGAATAATAAGGCAAAGGATAAAAAATAAAACTAATACAAAAGGGAAAGAGCCAAAACTCAAAAAATAACAGAATCCAAAAGTATTGCAGTATTAGAACATCACGTCAAAGAAAAAAGGCGTAATACATAAACCCTCGAACTTTTTAGGAATTACACTTAGACCCTCCAACTGAGACTTGTACCATCTGAACCCTCCAAGAAGAGGTTTATCGTGCCAATGTACCAACTTTCAGAAAGCAAAAAATCCATTTCTAATAGTAGCATATAATTGGTTCAATGTTAACATTTTTATAAATGGGCTTTTCAACTCTTATTCAGAAAAAAGAAATTCAAGTATCTACCAACAAACACCACACTTCCCATACTAGACCTTCTCAAAACAAAAAAGAGGATCATCCAACAATTTTTCAACAGTTCATCCCAAAAAAGAACACATTCTTGAATAGATAGCACCAATTTGGTTCATTAAACTACAACAACATGGAAAAAGAAATCAACTTTAAGGGAAGAAGTACAAGTAACTATGCAGTTTTTCTTGATGCAAATTAACAATCACAAACAAAAAATTACAGATTAGAGCCAAAGAAGAGAAACCTTACAGGTAGGATACAGTTTGTAGATTCCACCTTCACCCAAGGAACTGGAAACACTATTCCAAATGGTGAAAAAGAGATGAAAAGGAACTGGAAGACCAGAAACTATGTACTTAAAAATCACAACTTGGAGTTGGAGTTCATGAAACTGAGCTGATGTAAACACAGACTTATCATTAGCACTTTTTTCTTCTTCCCTAATCACATGGCTTGAACCTCCATAGCCTAAAGACAACTTTATTTCATCTTCTTCTCCTTTTCCTTCATCAAAGAAATCATAATTTCATTAGTATCACAAACCCCACAAAGCAAATTCAATCTTTTAAACATATACATATAAGCATATAAGAGAGAGAGAGAGAGAAGGGGGAAAGACCAGAAAGAGAAAGAGGAGTGGCAGAAGAGAGATGAAGCTGCATTTCTTGAAAGGAAAAGCAAACCTGCAACTAAACCAACCCAAAATTTAGTATCCAGAAATTGGAGAGTGGTTCAGCTTCTGAGAATACAGTTGATAGTGGTGACACTTGCCACAGAAGCATCAAGGCAAAAACTGATGAGCACCGTAGGAGGGAAAAATACAATAAAGAAGTGTCCTTTCTTCCCATTTTATACCACATGCATTAAATTTTTATTACACAGGAGTAAATCCAAAATTAGATTAACAAAAAAAAAAAGTCTCCACCTCAATTTATGTAAATTTTTTTATTTTTGTGCCGAGTTAACTCTCAATATCCTCCTCAAACTTCACTTCATTGAATTTTACTGGATTATTTTTGTTATTGTTGTAATTTAGATATTCAAAAACTATATGAAAAGTATTATATATTTTAATTCTTCTCGTGTTAACATGATGCAAAAATTATATTTAAAAATTTTTGATCAAAGTTCACATTATTTGAATTTTAAGAAGCGAAAAATGTTACTAATAAAATTGGGACGGAGGGAATAGAAGTTATGTTTTTAGAATTTGTGGATGTTTGCAACAAATTTTCGATATGTGGAAAATAAACTGCAACTACAAATAAATTATGAAGAAATATACTTGCGGATACAATATTGTTTATTCACTTGATTCTTCTCTCATAAAATTTATCCACGATTCAAGGGCCGTTAGTAGCATATTTCTTGAACGTATGACGACCTCCTTGTGACATCTCCAAGAACATCGGACAATTTGATAAAGGCGATATTTGATGTCATGATTTCATTGTGAATATCCCAGGATTTATGGGATATTCGAGATGACTTTTCGAAGGAATATGAGTCTCTTTATATAGGCGTGAGCTAGGATTTAGGGTAGAGTAGCCTCCAAAAAATCCTAACAGATCTTAGAGTTTGGAGATGAATTGAACTCATCTTGTAGAGTCCTACGAAATTTTGATGTCTATAAATGTCCCCTACTTCAAGGCTTGTCGGAGTGTAGACTTGTTGAAACTCAAAACAGAGACTTGAAGTACTTATTAAAACGAAGCTTACTTAGAGTTTGAAGATGGATTGAACTCGTCTTGTAGATTCCTACAAAATTTTGATATCTACAAATGCCCCTACTTCAAGGCTTGTCGGATTGTATACTTGCTGAAACTTAAAGATGAGACTTGAAGTACTTATCAAAACGGAGCTTCCTTAGAGTTTGAAGATGGATTGAACTCGTCTTGTAGAGTCCTATCAAATAAATGCCCCCTACTTCAAGGCTTGTCGGAGTGTATACTTACTGAAACTCAAAGAAGAGACTTGAAGTACTTATTAAAATGGAGCTTCCATCTTTGCAGCTTTGTGACTCTGGATATTGCAGATTTGGTTTGTGAGAGAATGGATGAAGGGCATATTTGGTCCCACTGGACGTTCCAATTTGTTTGCAACAAATTTTTGATATGTGAAAAATAAACTGCAACCATAAATAAAATATGAAGTAACATAATATTTTATTGAGAAATATTGCGGGATACAATTCTTTTTATTCACTTGATTCTTCTCTCCTAGAATTTCTACATGATTTAGGATGACCTTCTTGTGATGTATTTGATCTCCAAGAACGTCGAGCAATTTGATAAAGACGGTAGTTGACGTCTTGATCTCATTGTGAATATCCCATGGATTTTTTGAGATGTCTTTTCAAAGGAATATGAGTCTTTTAAAAATAGAGTAACCTCCAAAAAATCCTAACAGATATTAGATTTTGAAAATGGATAAAACTCATCTTGTACAGTCCTACAAAATTTTGATGTCTACAATGAAATATAAAAAATAGAAGGGGGTAACATGTACTTAGGAAAATCTCCAAAATGCAAAGAGTATATATCATATGATTTAAGAACTACTCTCTCATTTTCTTTTATGGTGTTTAATTGAATATGTAATATATGACGTATTTTATTAAGGTTTGTCTTGATTTTTGATATTATTAGGATTTCTTTACCATAATTGTATCTTATTTCTAAAAGGAAAATTGATCTTTTATTTTAGAGAAAAGTTTTGGACTTTGGTAGTTTTATAGTACTTTTATATACTCCTGTTCTAATTTATACGACACATTATCTTTTTAATCAGTTTTAAAAAAATGATATATTTTCTTATTTAACAACAATTTAACTTTACAATTTACTTTCTTTTACGTTTAACGAGATGATATATAACCACACAAATATCTTTGAATTGTTTTAGACCACAAGATAAAATTTTTTTTTTTTATTTCTTAAACTTTGTGACTAGTCAAACTACATCATATAAATTAATACGAAATAAATATTATTTTTTTCGTACATAACCTAACTGCAAATCAAATTAAATTTGTAATTGATATTTTAATATACTTCTCTTTATTTTTGATTTATCATCTTAAAATTTATAATTATTAACTTTCGCATTCGTACGATACCATGTTACTCCTTTAAATCCCTATAATATTGAGTCACGTTATATTACTCCAATAGTAGTTATTGCAAAAATGTTCATGTTTTAAATAGAATAAAAGAATACTACTCCGTACTAGCTAATTTAGAGATCATAAAAAGGGACAAAAACAGCTAGGATTATAAATGAACAAGAACACGGCACTCAACCAATGAAGAAAACAAAAGAACTTAGGTCAGGGGTCTCATTACTGCACGCTGCTATTTTCCCAAGCTTTTTGTCTGTGAATGTGAACATGTAATGCAATTAAAGTGAATGGTCAGAATTTTCTGACATCATCAGTTCTTACAGCCTTAAAGGCAAATGGCAGAGTGCCAGAGAGACAGAGAGTGCATCAGAACAACACCGCTTCAGAAGAATTTCGTGATATCTACTACAGGAGTAGTACCACTTACTGTTCATCAGTTGTCCGGTTTTAATGTCTTTGCTCTATGGTTAACCACTGGATTTGCCCTTTGTATATTAGGGAAACAGTGAAGTCACTAGCTTTTGAGTACCTAAGGGGCCGTTTGGTTCAACGACAGAGAAGAATAAGAGATCTATTAATAGTGTAATTTGTAATATTAAAATTATTTGTTATTAGTAAGGAATCGTTTAGTAGCTGGTTAGGATTATACAGATATTAATAATACATGAATTAGTTATGAGATAATTTATACATTATTTTATGCATATGGGGCGGAGTGTTGGTCATATCAGTTAAGAAAGCTCATGCTCAAAAGATGAAGGTAGCTGAGATGGATGTGCAGGCATACTAGAAGAGATATGCTTCGGAATGAAGTGATTCGGGACAAGGTGGGAGTGGCCCTCGTGGTGGACAAGATGCATAAAGGAAGATTGAGATGGTTCAGTCATGTGCAGAGGAGATACACAGATGCTCTGTGAGAGGTTTGTCGTGGTGGGCCTGAGGAGAAGGAGGGATAGGCCAAAGAAGTCCTAAGGTGAGGTGATTAGGCAGAATACGACACAACTTCAACCTAACGAGGACGTGACTCTTGATAGGAAGGTGTGGAGGTCGTGTATCAGGGTAGAGGGTTAGTAGGTTTCCACGAGGATTTTCTTTTCTGTACCAGGAGTATTATTATCTTTATACATCAGCTTATATTTTTTAGATCTCTATTACGACTTGATTATTTCATTACTTCATTTATCTTATAATATATTATGCTATTACTGTCTATTATTATTGTTATCTTTGAATCTTTTCTTGAGTCGGGGGTCTATCGAAAACATCCTCCCGATCTTCACAAGATTGGGGTAAGGTTTGCGTATACTCTACGCTCCTCAGCCCACTTGATGGGATTATATTGAGTATGCTGTTGTTGTATTTTATGCATAGATTAGTTATGCAGAGTTTAATTATTCATTTATTAGTTATTTCATCTTTTATCTCTCCATAAAATAATATATATGTTTTTCATACCTTATACATGTATTAGTTATGCGGGTTTCTAAATTATAAATTAAGCACCGTATTACGTGTGTTGAATTTTATACATAGCAAAAGAATATTATCAAATATGATATTATTATGCATGATTAAATACATAAATAACTTAGTTCTTAATCAGCTACCAAACGATCCCTTAATTTATTGTGAATACACCTTGTATAATTTCATGTGCTTGCGTTTTGAACAAAATAAAGGTTTGTTTTGTAGGAGGAGCTACAAGATATAAATTAGAGCTGTATCATATTATTCCAATTGTTTAATCTATATATTACTGATACTTATATTTGTATTCCACCTTTTATTCCACACAGACAACAATATATGTGGAAAAAGGGCATATCAATTGGTATATATCTTATACCGAATTTATGTATGTAAGAAAAAGATAACCAAATCATATGTGGTGACATGTTTTATACCAACTGCTTATCAGTCTGCCAAACGGACCTTTAGGTGTTTATACAATAGTTGGTGGAAACTGGAAAAAAATATTTGAATTGAAGTTAGAAATTGGAAAGGAATATTTGGAAATTGACCTTGGTCGTTTGGTGAGAGGAATGATAAGAAAAAAATTAATATAAAATTTCGCATAAAATAAGATAATGTTTTGTTCGAGTGATTAAGAAAGATGATTTCAGCATAACTAATGTGACATTTGAATGTATAAGAAAATTAATTCTCTCATAGTAGCACATTATTTTTGGCGTTTTAGTGATATTAAATAATATAGGCATCAAGTTATGTAATAGCAATTTATGTATTATTTTAATGTACGATAAAATGCAGAATATGAGTATGTTTATTTGCAATACGGGGATAAAAAAATTAAAAATAAAAATACTTTGAATAAATAATTCCTACTTAACATTTCATAATCAGTACTAGTAATAAAAGTGTAAATGATTGCACCCAACTTCCCTAAGGTTGAAGTGTGTCGAATTTCCAAACCAAAAAGAAAATGAAATATTTTAAGAATCACCATTCATTAACCCGGTAGTTTTTTTTCCATCCATCCTAAACTTTTTTCAACTACATACTGTTTAACCTATACTTTTTTTCTACACAAATGTATGATAACAGCTTTCATCATTTTTGCTCCAGTTTTTTAACAAAATGTTATAGGAAACAACGCTGAAATCTTTAAGCCCAGTCTATCTCGATATAACTCGTAAGTCTTATGGTTTTGGGACTTATTGACTCATTTCATACTAGAAATAATCGCAACAAATCCTTTGATAACCCGGATTCCTATTTCTCAATGATATTCCACTATCAAGATAATTGGCTGAATCCCGTGAAACCATTTCATAGAAGTTCATTGATATCTTCTTTTTATAAAGCAAATCGACTTCGATTCTTGAATAATCCACATCACTTTTGCTTCTATTGGAACACAAGATTCCCCTTTTCTGTGAAAAGGCCCGTATCAATAATTATGATTAAAGTATGGACAATTGTTCAATATCTTATTCATTCGCAACAAAATATTTTCTTTGTGTGTCGGTAACCAAAAACATGCTTTTGGGGGGAGAGATACTATTTCACCAATCTGGGTGATAAATGACGAAGCGTATGGGTCGTAGTAGGGTCCAATAAGCCCCATTTGGTGATAAATGACGAAGCGTATGGGTCGTAGTAGGGTCCAATAAGCCCCATTTGGTCCATTCAAAGAAACTGAAACTTTTGGCCCTTTATGTAAAAAAAAAGGCCGCGGGCTAACTATTTATTGACCCATTTATCATGTGCAGCTACCGTTTGAAATGTAATTGCAAAATAATACTTCTTAATACAAAATAAAATTTTGGAAAAACATATCTATAGTTAAATAACCTAAAAACTCCAGCACAGCGTGTTGTGGTTCCAAACTTCTACAAGTGAACTTCAGCACATTGCACTAAAATTCAATAACACATATGAAACTCCAATATAGTGTGATGAAAATTTTAAACTTTTATATGTGAATCTTCAGTAAAGTGTGATGGAGTTCAAAAATTCATACATGTAACACTCCATCAATGGTGTTTCGAACTTTACATATAAAACTCTAGAACAATGTGATGAAATTCGAATTTCTCTATAGGTGAACTCTAGTACAACATCATGGAATTTGAAATCCATACGAATGAATCTATAATACATTATATTGAAGGAGCTTCAATGATAAGTTACCACATCATGCCAAATCGTGCTGATACAATATCAACATGTATTGAAAGAGTTTGAAGGAAGAGAATTTAACGTCATGGATATCGTGTTACATATCTTTAACCATGTAATATCCAATTGCTTCAAAGTTATTTATTTTCAAGTTTTATCGTTGCAATGCGTTGCTTAAGTCAGAAAAGTTGTGCCGCTATAAGTTGATCGGGCATTATATACCTCTTATTATGTTCTTATCAGTTTGAATCAATGGTTAAAATTTAATCCGTTGGTGATCTTCAGTTCGATAATGTTATTTATTTGCCAACGAATGAACCACATGGAATAATTCAGGCAACTCTAATTTGTATTTTTTATTTAAACTCCAGCAGTTCAAATTTTATTTGTATAATTTACTGTAATAGTTATATTTGTAAAGGTTTCAAACTACAGTATATTATGTTGAACTTTTGTTATATTTTGGGTGGGAGTATTTTGGCTCAATTTTTTTATCGTATCAAATAGTGGCTAAATATTGTTAATCATAATGGGCTGCAGTCCGAAGAAGCAATTTACGAATTAGAAATGCAATATATTCTTTCCGTAACTTCTCATACCAGACCAACCCAATGCAGAGATAATTAAGGGAAGACAAAGGCCCATGCTTAAACTTGGAGACACGGCCCAAGTTCTATTGATTTTTATATACAATGTATTTTTTTATTTTATGTTCAGATGGTATGATATGTACATACGTCTCTTTCTTCTCCCTTCTCAAATTAGGATAGGATTTCCCTCTTCCATTTCTTCTATTTTTATGCTGATTCTCTTACTCAACACCAGTTTAAAGAATTTACCAAATGTTATACAATTTATAGTACGTACTAATTGTTAAAGATCTCGCATCGGATATTGAATGGAAACATGGATTCCTTATATGAACTTGGACAATTCTCACCTTACAAACTAGTTTTTGGGGTTGAGTTAGACCCAAGATCAATTCTTTACATGGTATCAGAGTCAGACCAATTCCAATTATTTGTTCACCGATGTTGAGCCCCCAAATTATATTATCCACGCTCCAGTAAATAAGGTCTGGGCGTGCGGGGAGTGTTAAAATGTCCCACGTCGAATATTGAATGGGAACATGAACTCCTCATATGGACTTGGACAATCATCACCCTACAAGCTAGCTTTTGGGGTTGCGTTAGGCCCAAGATTCATTCTTTACATGGTATCAGAGTCATACCCGTTCCAATTATCTGTTTACCAATATTGGGCCCCCAAATTATATTGTCCACGCTCCAGTTAACGAGGTCTGGGCGTGCGGGGAGTGTTAAGAGTCCCACATCGGAAATGGAATGGGAACATGGACTCCTTATATTGATTTGGACACTCTCCCGCACGCCCAGACCTTGTTAACTGGAGCGTGAATAATATATTTTGAGGGCCCAACTTCGGTAAACAAAGAATTGGAACGGGCATCCATATAAGGAGTCTATGTTCTCATTCCATTTTCGATGTGGGACTCTTAACACCCCCGCACGCCCAGACCTTGTTAACTGGAGCGTGGATAATATAATTTGGGGGCCCAACATCGGTAAATAAAAAATTGGAATGAGCATGACTCTGATAACATGTAAAGAATGGATCTTGAGCCTAACTCAAACCCAAAAGCTAGATTGTAGGGTGAAGATTGTCCAAGTCTATATGAGGAGTCCATGTTCTCATTCCATATTCGATGTGGGACTCTTAACACTCCCCCGCACGCCCATACCTTGTTAACTGGAGAGTGTATATAATATAATTTGGAGACCCAATATCGGTGAACATAGAATTTGAATGGACCTGACTCTAATACCATGTAAAGAATGGATTTTGGGCCTAACTCAATTCCGAAAGTTAGCTATAAGAGAGTAGAATTGTTCAAATTCATATAAGAAGTCAATGTTTTCATTTCATTTCGATGTGAGAATTTTAACCGTAATAATTCACCTCATCTGAATTTCTATATTTTGATGTCCCTGTGAAAAGCCCAAACCAAACAACCAAAAGATTAAGGTCATTTCTGTAATTTTGTGCCTTAAAAAGAGTTTAAAGATAATAATACCGACAACATCAGATATCTCCAGCTGTTGCCCAAAAAAAAGTTGAACGGAATTCCCTCACACTCTTCTGTCTCACATGCTATCCATATATTCCTCACTCCCATCCAAACTCAACCATAGTTAACTTAACCACAGTCAACCGTCTCCTCTCCTCCATCACCTTTAACTTCTTTATCTTCCTCCACTCCCTTTGAAGTTTCAGTTAGTACTTTTTTCTCTCTTTACTAACGCACACCATGGGTGCGCTACACATTTTGCTCTTCACTCTCATTTCCCTTACCATTTCCATTCACGCACACAACATCACTGAAATCTTAAGCCAGTTCCCTGAGTACAGTGAGTTCAACAGTTACCTCTCACAAACAAAACTCGCTGACGAGATTAACAGCCGTCAAACTATAACCGTCTTAGCTTTACCTAACGGAGCCATGTCATCTGTTGTTGGCAAACACCCACTTTCCGTTATAAAAAACGTTCTTTCCCTTCACGTTTTACTTGACTACTTTGACGGCACTAAACTCCACAAGATCTCTGACGGCACTACACTTTCCACTACTCTTTACCAAACTACCGGTAATGCTAACGGCAACTTAGGTTCCGTTAACATAACCGATCTTAAAGGTGGTAAAGTAGGTTTCGGTTCAGGTATACCTAACTCACCGTTAGCATCTACGTACACTAAATCTGTTAAGCAAATACAATACAATATATCTGTGTTGGAGATTAGTGCTCCGATTATTGCTCCGGGTATTTTAACCGCTCCGGCACCTTCTAGTGATTTTAACATAACGGGTGCATTGGAGAAAGCTGGGTGTAAAACATTTGCTTCATTACTTGTTAAATCTGGTGTACTCAAGACTTATGAGACTGCTATTACCAAGGGTTTAACTGTCTTTGCACCTAATGATGAAGCGTTTAAAGGTGCTAAAGTTCCAGATCTGAGCAAACTAAGTAGTGCTGATGTTGTGTCACTGTTACAGTACCATGCTGTTCCTAGTTACACACCTATTGGTACTTTGAAAACTAAGAAGGATCCTATTTCAACTCTAGCTACTAATGGTGCTAGTAAGTATGATTTGAGTGCTTCTACATCTGGTGACCAGGTTACACTTGATACCGGCGTTGACTCATCACGTATCGCTTCAACCGTCATTGACTCAACTCCGTTTTGCATTTTCACCGTTGATAATGTGCTTCTCCCTGAGGATCTGTTCGGGAAATCTCCTTCGCCGGCGCCGGGACCAGCTCCGGAGACTTCTCCGGCATCTGCACCAGCATCACCTGGACCTGCTCCAGACGCCAGCTCACCTACTCCGATGATGTCTCCTCCGGCGCCGCCGACTTCATCTCCGGCGGATGGTCCTGCGGCTGACTCGGAGAACAGTACGGCGAATAAGAAGAACGCCGGTAACGTTAACGCTCCGGCATTGTTGAAAGCTCTACTCACAGTGTCAGTTTCGGTAATTGTGTCCGTTTATTTGTCCTAGATCGTAATTTTCAGTTTGTTTTAATTTATTTGTTTTTGTTTTTTGGGGTTTTGGAGTCATAGTTTTATTTGTGACTTGCTTGCAGAGAAGATTTTTATTTAATTTCATTTAATTTTTAAATGTCCTTTTAATAGTGAGTGAGCCATTGTGCTGAAGGACATTGTTTTTGCGTTATGTTTTGTTCAGTTGCTGTACTTTTGTTTTTATTTTCTTATTTTTAGTGTATTTTGATACTTTAATATTGTTCCACTTGTTGAGTTACTATCAGCTGTTACGCATATCACACTATAAACGAGTGTTGTAATTGGTGGGTAGTGTCGATGTGGGTGATTATGAACGTGAGTGACAGCTAAGCAAATGAAGAAAACAATTGTTTTGGGCCCACTTTGTGATGGCTACTGCCTCTTTGTGTGGTGAATAATGAATAAATCTGGAAGTGTGAAGTGCATTGGTTGGCTTAAACTAAACTCTTTAAACAAAAGTAATCAATCTCATATAATTTTTATACAAATTGCATATAATTCAAGTTTAAATAGTTTTTTTCATCATGTTTGACTAGTCTTATATTGGACCCCTAATTAGTTTGACTATTTGCGGTTATTGTCTTGGCAATATACATTGCTGTTTGAATTGCTATTTGGCGTTGAACTCTTGAAATTTTACCATGATTAGGGCATATTTTGAAGAAAAAAACCTGATTCAGTTGGTACAAAAATGAAAAATCAGTTAAAAAAAGTTACATGTTTTGAACTCACAAGGGAAAACTGATCAAAATCAACATAAAACGTATAACTACTTAGAAGCGGGGCGGGTCCCGGTCGGCGGGACGGGGAGGGTCGGGACTCGGGTTTCGGCGGGCCGGGAAGAGGTCTCGTCCCGTCCCACATCCCGCCGGAACGGGGTTGGGGCGGGTCGCGGCAGGACGAGATTGGTTTTTTCCCCCACTTAATTTGGAAAAAATAATATATACAAACACTTCAATAATTGAACAAGATAGTGTAATAAAAATATTTCAAGACTGTTTTTGTACCTATTATATTATTTAATAGAAATATGACATAGTAATACAATTTCAAAATTACAAATTTGTGGTGTTGCTCAAAAGTTGTAAATGACATAGTAAAATATTAAAATTACAATTACAAAAATTACATATTCAACTATACTCTTTCGAATTTCCTCATAATGTCTTGATGATCTTCTGTTTGAATTGAAATTTGTTTGTCAAATTCTTCAACGTCGCTTCCTGCTCCCTCAGACAAGATTTCGTTGTAGTTGTAGTCTTCTTCTTCCTTGGTCTCGTGTTGGCCGCACCTCCTACGCTCCGAAAGAATTCAGTCTCTGAATAGAACTGCAATCTCCAATGTGTCTCCCGTCAATGAATCTCTGTGTTTCCCTATTTGAAATCTTCTAATCGAAAAAACGCTTTCAGACGACGACGACGACGCTTGAATGTTCAACACATCTCGGGCCATCTTTGTTAACGTCGGAAATGTGTTCTCATTCTCCCTCCAGTATTTCAGCAAGTCTTTTTGTCCTTCGTCATTGACAATTAATTCGTACAGTACAACACCCTGCAAAACATAAACATCAAATTCGCTAACTTGTGAAGAAGTTGAACCACTATACATTTTATTTCTAATGCCTTAAATACTAGCAGCAGAAACCACATGTGTTTTATAAGGTTGCAGCGAAGTAGTAGAAAATGGTATAGAAGCTGGTTGATTATTTGCACTTTGTTGTTGGTAATACGTATATATTTTTTTTTTGCATTCGAGACGTAACTGCTTCTTTAGTTGGTGTGTCGGTTGGGTCTTCAGTCGGGTCTTTTGGAAGTACTTTTACACAATCATAAGTCGTTTCTACAAGTGTTTTACAACCGTATAATTTAATATTTGGATTTAATACATCACCAACAATATAAATAGCGAGGATAGGAAAAAAAGTATTTTTTAAACGCTTTTTCAATAAATGTCTTATAAGTTAGTTTTTGCATATATTCATTAAGTAACAAAAATATTAGAGCTTAGAAAACAACATATTTGAAATAGTAGGATAATAAATACCGAAAAATTATTTAGTAGCTTGATAAAATTTCTCTAAAAATCCATGAAGTTCTAAAATTTTATCCCAATCATTATCTACAAGCATATCTCTTGAATTTTTATTATGATCGTTAAATAATAAAGTAATAAATTGTCTATAATCGTAAGCAACAAGTAGTTGCTCATACAGAGAATTTCACCTAATCGAAACTTCTTATGAATTTTTCTATAAGATAATCCACAATTATGACATATTTTTTTATACTCTTTGCGTCTTTGTATTTTTACCTTCATTTTTTTTATAGCAAATTGTATTTTATCAAGAATGCTTTCAAAAAGTTTTAGGCTATCATTTACAACTAAGTTATAAATATGACTCGCACATCTTATATGAAAATGATCAGGAAAAGATGGAGTTAATCTAAGTTTTAAAAGTCTTTTGACATAATCATTAGAAGAAACATTATCTAATGTAATAGTCATAATTTTATTATTTATTCCATAGTAATTACAAATTTCATTAATATTATCTGCAATAAAACTTTCAGTGTGCCTATTATCTATATATCTATATACTAAAATACGTTTTTGCATAAATCAATTTTGATTTATCCAATGACATGTTACCGTTGAATAATCATTACCGTTAGTACTACGGCCTACGTCAGAAGTGATAGTCACTTTGCCAATAAAATGATACAATGCATAACGTAAATACTGTTGATATTCACTTGCAAATTTAAAAACATCCCTTCTAACAGTTGATCTATGAAAAACATTAAAAGCAGGATTATATGTTTTCCGAATGTAATGAATAAAACCAGGAGAGGAAGAAAATGAAATAGGCAAACCCTCCACCGCTATTAATTTTGCCATATTTTTCCTATCTTTGTTTTTATCATATTTAGGACCAAAAATTTCCCCCGTCGTCGGGTTAATTTGACCCTATACTAGGTCGGGGATACTATTGTAACCTTGTCCCGACTCATATGGCATTGGCACACCCAATTTTTTAGCCAGATATTGATTCTACATAGTTGTGTGCTCGCCTTTTACATGTCTCAATAAACCTCCCGTCCCACCTTGACATTTTTCGATTTTAAATTTATAGACATTTTTACAAATTTTGCATCTAACTAGTTGATTCTCTCCGTCCCTATAAAAAAATGTCATGCATCTTATTTTAATTTTCGTTTTGTGGGGCCTCGATTCATACTAGGGGGAATAAGAGGCATTCCAGTTGCAGTTTCAGGTTGAGACTCAGTCTGAACCTGAGGTTGAGGTGCATTAGTGGGTGTGTCATCTATATTATCGTCTAAATTAAATTCTGATTCATCTACTTCATCATCTACTGGTATATCATTAAAAAAAGCAGTTTCATCAATATGACTGAAATCAATCAAATCATCGGGACTAGAAATAGGATTACTAGAAGAAGTACCCTTACCCTTATTACCTCTACTAGAAGAACCACCCTTACCCTTACCCGTAATCATGCGTTTCAATCATTCCATTTTAATTATACAAACAAATAATGAAAGTAAATGAAATTAAGTGCGATAATTAAAATTAAGTAACAATAATAATTTAAAGAAGGAACGAATGTACCAAATACCGACGTGTAATCGAGGTTGAAATTAAAACTTTGCTCGATGGATGATCCTCAAGCTAGTTGTCAACTTCACTCCCAATTTTTTAACTTTGATATAATATTTAATAGTAGGAAGATTTGTAGAATTGTAGAGAGATAAATTGAGAGATTAGAGAGATGCTAGGAGGATTTGTGAGAAAAATGAAGAGGAAAGTGAGTTATTTATAGTTGAGAAATAGGGCTAAAGTGTAAATATAATAACTTAGGAGTTAAAAATAAATATTAAGGGGGTATGTGGACAAAAAATGGCCGTTGTTGCAACAACTATTTTTGCAAAGGAGGAGGGGGACGGGACGAGGTCGGGATGAGGCGGGTCGGGTCGAGATCGGGACGATCCCAGGCCCCGTCCCGAGTTCGACCCCGGCAATTATTTTTTACTTTGGGGGATCTGACTGGGTCGGATAGTGGGCCGGGCTGGGATCGAGCTGACCCGACCCAATGTACAACCTTACTTAGAAGTGGGACATTATCTTTTAATTAGAGGTCTCATATTAGAATTTTGAAAATAAAAAACATTCCGATAGAAAGAAGCTTAACTAAGAAAGCAAAATGAGTATTCCAGTCAATTTTATTCTTTCGGGAGTCATGGTTTACTGCTTTAGTTATTTGATCAGCATAAAATTTTGTAATAATAAGAAAATATTGTTATGGCATAACTTGTACACATAAATTCCCCTTTCTTTCTCTTCATATCATACTTTATCTCAATAAATATTCACTTTAGATTACTTATTCCATCTCATTATTAAAATAATTTGAATATAAGAACTTTTGTTTTGGTTAGCCTTGTTAAATTTTGCATTTTCAATTCTTAACAAGAAACTATCTACTAGTATTATTGTATGCGAGAAAGAATGGAACAGAAGAATATACATGTTAGTAATACATGCTCGATAACTAGATAAGAGTAACTAAGGCAGTCATATTAAAGTAAACAAGTTTCATATAATAATTAGTAACTTTTATGTAATCATTCATCATACAAACGGTAATTGACATATAATTCATGTTTAACTAGTCTACCGTGAACCAAACAATCCCTAAGTTTGACTGTTTGCAGTTATTATCCTCACAACTTAAATTGATGTTTAAATTACGGTCAAGTCTCTCTATAATTGTCATTCGTTATAACAATATTTCACTATAACGACATGATTTTCTTCGGAACTGATTTTTCGTGTTATATTTTACTTCTCTATAATAACATTTTACCTATAACAATAGTAACATTCATGATAGCTGTACACTCTTTGTAAAATTACCTCTCTATAACAGTCACACTCAAATATTGTGTAATAATATTTTATAAGAAATATATTATATATAAAAATAAAATATTAAAATATTTATGTTAAGCTCTTAGACAGTCTTCAAGGAAAAACTATTTAATTCTCTTTTGGTGAAAGTTTGGAGAAAAATCTTCGTTAATTCAAACGTTATATTATCACTACGAGACTGCAATTTACGAAACAACCTACAATTGTAGAATTGTTACTTCAAACTTGAAATATTTAAATTATCAATTAATTTTAAATTCCTTAAATTTTAAATTTTTATCGGGATGGTACAACTAGTTATGAATTTATTACTAGTTAGTCTTTTTAATTTTTAATTAATGAGATATGAAAATCAATCGAGGTTTTAAATTAACAAGTATATTATTTTCGTTTATAATATTAAAAATATAAAATACAAAAAATACAAAATAAATAAATATTTGCGTACTTTTGTTTATATAATAGCTAAATGAGATCTAAATGTTAAATGTTAATATACACATATAACAACACCTCACTATAGTAATGATGAATTTCTCGGACAAACGCTGTCATTATAGAAATATTCAACTGTAGTAGTACTATTTGCTGTTTTACTCTTGAATCTTGATCATGATTAGGAGGTATTTTTTAAAAAAGTTGAAATTAGTTGGTAAAATATCAATTCAAATCCTTACTACTCATGCTTTGTACCTCAAAAGATGAAACCGAAATCACCGTAAGAACGTAACGACCTAGAAGTCGGACACTAGTCTCAACTTTTAACTCACACTTCCTAATTTTCTCGACTTATCAAATTATTAAGACTAAGCGCACCCCCGCCCCCACCCCCACCCCACTGCCAAAACATGGCATATTTTGTTAGCTATTTCTGTATAATCACAAAATCTGTTGCTATACAACTGATTGTGGTGGTTCATAATCATGTATTCATGTGGGAATTTGTCTTTGTTGAATATCTCCTTATACGCGCGTCCACATAAAACAACAGTACATGCTGGTGATAAACTGACAATTTCGAGTACCTACCAAATAGAACGTTATGGTCTTATGGATGGTATATTGTAAGAGGGAATGTTATGGGCAAATACTGAACGTTTCTATCCCCCTTTGAGGATTCGGAGAGAAAACAAACTCGGAAATTTTGATCAAGAACGAAAGGACTCCAACCATTTCAACATATTCGTCGTAACTTTTTTTTATCGGATGTTCCTGAAGGACCACTCTGGAGTCTGGTCTAGTGGTTATTGTGAGCAAAGTTAAAAAGGTGTATATGACAAAATTTGTATAAGACAGTTGTATGAATTATAGCGCGACACATGGCGATTGATGATGAGTGGAGTCAAGATCAGCTTGAGACATTACCGATAGCATTCAATCAGTACTGAGAGCAGCACGTGCATGTTTGGCATCGAGTCTAATACTCCACCACAATGAACACCCATCAATGAATAGATCTTTTTACTTGTATGACTTAGATATCTTGTATTTCTCGAAAAAGTGATTCGATTGATGGGATTACCTTTCTTCAACAAAATAATACAGTATAAATGCAACCTCGGATGCTATGTTTTAATTCTTGTTTCTAGTATTAAGTGAAAGATTACGCCTGAAGGTTTTGTATTACAAATCAATCCCACTCTACTACCGCTAATAGGCAGCACAAGGGTGGCTTGGCTTCAGATCGCGAATGGAGGCGCGAATTAGCAGGTGTTCGCTTAACACAATACGTACTCGAATCTTATATTCACTAAAATGATATAGTGATTAAATAATAATATATACATCTTGAGATGAAAATTTCTACACATTTAGTTTTATTTCATTACTTGTTCTACTTTAAATAAATAAATAAAATCTTTTTTTTGATAAATAAAGACTTTATATTACCAAAGCGAGAATTGAAGTACAGAGAGGATAGAATACCTGAGCACTGGACCAATGAGTCACAGTGCTTCAGCATCCCTTAGAAACTACCAACTATAAGAACACACAGAGAACCAACACCCCTAAAACACTTCAGATACAAACAACTGACTACTGTGTTGAGTAGAAATTATGGTTTTTCAACCATCTTGCAACCTTCACTGTTCTGCAACCTCTGAAATAAACTTCTTGCACTATCTCTTTCACTATGCTATCCACTGTATGCTTCTCTCCTTAAATACCCTCATGTTCCTTTCCTTCCACAGATGATAAACCACTGCTGCAAACACCATTCTGTATATCTCAGCTATGACACCCTTCCTTTTTGCATTAATAACCCATTGAACTTCAAAATTCCAACAGTTAGGAGTCTTATTAATGTCTTGCCACTTCAGCAGTTTTGCCCATATTTGTGCAAAGAATGGACAGGAGTGGTTCTCATCAGCTTGCTCACATAGAGGACACCCAGTGCTAGTAGTGACTCCCCACTTTATCAGTCTATCTCTTGTATATAGCTTTGAATGAACATCTATCCTCAGGATAGAGATCCATTTAGGTAGTCCCATGTTGTTACAAATCAATCTTCTCCAGCCAACTTTTGGAAAATCCCCTCAGCTTTAGGTAGATAATTTTGATATCTGTCTTCTGCATTTGATGCAATTCCCCCGTATTGTATCGTGCTTCCTCTACATACTTTCTTGCTTTAAGGTTCTTTGTACAATCCAAGATGCTTGCTTAGGGGTATCTTCAAAGAAATCTCTATTCTTCCCATAGTAGCAAACTAGCAAAATGCATCCACCTTATCCAAAGCTTATCATTCTTATGGTTGAAGCTCCAAAGCAATTTGATTGTAGCAGCTCTATTCCAGATTGATATCCAAAACATTGAGACCACCTATTGTTTCAGGCTGACATACTCTTTCCCAAGAGATAGAGCTTTTTATTATTTTGCACCTCATGTCCACAAGAAGCTCCTGCAAATGCCTTCAATGATTCTCATCACTTTCTTTGGTAATATAAAGATTTAGGTCCAAAATATTTGTATGGAGAATAAAACATATTTAACCAAGTGAGCTCTTTCGGCATAAGAAAGAAACTCAGTAGTCCAAGACTTGATTCTTTCTAGGATTTTGTCTATAAGAGGCTTACATTGCACAATTGACTCTTTCTTTGTACTCAGGGGAACCCCTAGGTATCTAAAGGGAAGCTCCCCTTTGCTTAAGGCAAGGATCTCCAAGATTTCCTCCTCTACTTCTCTAGCAATCCCACAATAGAAGACAGAACTCTTTGCAGGAGAATAAAAAAATCTCTTTTTATAGTTAATAAGTTGGAGATTTGCATTTTTTCTTTTAGAACAACTCTCTTTTTTCCGGTCACAACCTTACTTTTTTCAGCCAAGTATACCGACAGAAAAGTACCTAATAACACCACTGCATAATTTGGCACAATAGAATACTGCGAAATTACTTTGTATGCTCAAACACAATACTCCTTTTATTTCCTGCATTTGGTTTATTCACACACACACAGACAATGATATGTATCTTTTAATCCAGGAAACATACATTTTATATTACACATTCAAATTCGATGATGACATACTAGTATAAGTAAAAGCGCACAAATGCCTGACATATCGAATCCTTCAAGAATATTTAGATGTTTATGTGTCGAATTCTTCAAGAGTAGTGCATTTTTAAGACTGTAAAGCTATAACATTTTGGAGAATCCTTCAACATAATCGGTCACAGACTACTCATAGCTTGGATAGAGTCTTGTTTGCCTCGTCATCCCCATAATCTCCCACAGTCTCATCAGAACCAAGCTTATTTAGTAGCTCCACATACAAAGTCTTCCTACAACCAGCATATACTTTCCCATCCCAATTTCTCCTCACCAATTCCTCACCCAACTTTACCCCCGCCTCCACAGTCTCTTCCACTCCATCATGAGCCGAATCAACAATTCCTCTTTCAACTCCCATCTCAGCCGTCAACTTAGCTGCTTTTAACACCACCTCACGCCAAACCCCAGGGGACCCCACTTTACACTTCACCAAAGCCGTAAACCAAATAGGTATCGGATACCCAATATCAAGCTCACTCATGTAAAGAAACCCTCGATCTTTACGCATCACAATGTAATCATGACACAACGCAAATACAAACCCAGCAGCCGATGCGTGTCCAGTTACAGCTGCGATTGTGGGTACAGGTAAACTGATTAGGTCGGAAACGAGAGACCGGAGTTTCTTGGACATGAGTTCTTGACGGGCTTTGTTTACTAAGGCCCATTTAAGATCGTAACCATTGGAGAAGAATTTGCCTTGGGCTGTGGTGATAAGAGCGGAAGAAGAGGAAGTACATTCGGATCGGACGGTGTGGAGTGCGGCTCTGATGGAGTCGATAAGGTTGGGGTGTAAACGGTGTTCATCGGTGCCGGTTAAGGTTAAGAGGAAGATGTTGCCTCTTTTCTCTAGGGTGCACATCGCTTCGGTTTTGTCCATGGAAGAAAGTGGGTGATGGGTAAAGAAAGATATTAATGGTGTGCACCCCCTTTCCACTTTGAAGTTTGAAGGATAAATATATTTCAAGTTTAGATTATTAGTCGGTATAATTTAGTTTGATTTGACATTAAATTTAAAAATTGATAATTTTTTTTGAATATTAAAATTTAAAATAAGTCAAAATAATATTTATGTAATTGTATATTATTTCTTTAAATATAAAATATAAAGTTTAAAATTAAATTTTTGCTAAATAAAAAAATGTGTTATTTTTTTGAAATTAATTAAAAAAATATGTCATATAAATTGAGAAAGAAGAGTATTTTCTTTCGATGTTTGGCATTTATGTTTTGCCACCAAATACACGGAACCATTCTAATTTCGAGAGTCACTATTTAATTTTGCTCATAAATTTATTTTAAAAAAAATTATATTTATAAAGACTACATCAAAAATACTATTAGTATAAAAGGATTGGTGTACTAAGCTCTTGTTATGCGTGAAATTCGGTGAAAATCAAATTACAAGAATCTATTGTATGCAGTATTACTTTACATTTCTGCAAAAAATCGTTTATTACAATAATTAATATATTAAGATACTTAAAATACATATGAGAAAATTAGAATTATAAAAATTAATTTAACTCTCAAAATTCGAAATATATCATATAAATTGAATAAATATTAATAAAAATCGACTCAATCTTTTTTTCAATTTATTTCATTTTATTGGGTATTCTATTTTTGTTTCTATTTTATATGCCGGGACAATAAAATTGGCATTGCCAATGAAGTCAAGCGTATCATCTTGAATTGGGTTCGGAATTGTCACAGCAAATTGGCAAATAAAAGGGATTTGCCTACTAAAACATTTTACTAGACAAAACAGCCATAGTTGGATTTCTTCTTCTTACATATTCAGGATTAATTGCACTAAACATTTTTTTAATATGATTCAATTTCGAATACTTTATTTATATTTAGAATAAAATATTTATACCTCTTATGTTATAAGAATTTTATATTTATGTACCTTTTATACTGTAAACATTTTTTATACCCTTTATGAGTTATTACCTTGATTAACTATATTAAGATATAATTATTATAAAAAAATTAATTAAAATTATAAATAAGAAGTTTTATGTATTTATTTCCATGAAATTTAATAAAAAGAACAAAAATATTTCTTTTGAATATCTTTATTCACACATTTGATCAAAATAGAATATAAACATTTTCAAAACATGTATCTTTCAAAACTTATCATTAAGAAATGAACACAAATTTCTTAATAATAGATATCAACTATTAATGGTAATAACTTTCCTATACTTCAAAAATATGTAAGCTATTTATATTTTAATTAACTATAATAATTTATTAAATAAATATTTCTTTTTATACTAGTTTGTTTATTTTAATATACTTTTTTTATATACCTTATCAAGGATTTTAGTGTATGATTTTTATAGAATAAGGGATGTAAATATTTAATTTATAAATAAAAAGCATATTCCAAACTGAGTCATATTATAACAACAAGTATTTGGTCTAATTAACCCTAAATTGCACACTTCACATTGACAAATTTAAAGGAGTTACACAAAAACCTGTTAATTCTCAAAGAGGTGTATCTGTAATTATCTAAAACCTTAGGAGCTCCGGTGCTATATTCAAACTCCGAACCATTATCACTGCTTGTTCAATTAGAATCCTCAGATTAATCAAACGTTGACAAGATGGAGTCGGAGGCTCCTCCTTCTACCACCACCCACCGCCGCCATCAATTGAAGCAACAAATCTCCGACGAGAAACGTCACCGTTCAATCTTCGAACTACCAGCAAACTTCTTCGATTCTTGTCGCCTCCTCCAATCTCCGTCAGCATCGCCACTCGAAAGCCTCTCAGTCAAAACCCTAGATGACGTAGACATTGATGACGAATCCAAAAAGGAAGTGGAAAACACGGAGAATTCGAGTAGTAGGAATGATGTGAAGCAAAGGTGGTCTTGTAATACCTGTAAAGCCGAGTTCGAGTCTCTACAGGACCAGCGTTCTCACTTCAAATCCGATATTCATCGACTAAATGTACTACGTAGTATCTTTCTTTCCTCTCTGTTTTTTTCTCTCTCTTTCTGTCCCAATTTAAGTGTCTTTAGTTTAGTTTGACTAGGCGCGGAGCTTACTAAACTAATGAGAGACTCTTGAATCTTATGCTTTTAAATTAAAGATGTGCGTAATGTATTAAAATGTCCTTTGAATCTCGTGGTTATAAATTTGAAATGTAGGATGCTTGAATTGTCACATGTAGTATGTTTAAATTGTCAGCTTACTAAATATAAAAGGAGCCACTCTTTAAGGGAAAGTAAGACACTTAAATTGAGAGAGAGGTAGTGAATTTTATCTATAATCATGCTGGAACGAAATGGACTTGCATAGAGCAGAATGGATATAGAGGATACATTGAGCTGATTTGGTATTGAGGCATAGTTGATTGATTTTTTAATCTGTCTTCATAGGACAATGCTATTAAGGGTAATGATTTTGTAAGTAAAAAAATAAAATAAAAAGTTATACCTTTTCGTGTATTTTTCTTGAAGTTGAGAATTGTCATGAATAGCACCTTGTGGCCCATGGGACTGACAATTTATAAAATTTACGATTTTTATCTTTATAATTGGATTTAAAGATCTTTCTTTTATGTTGGTTAAGCACTTAAGCACAACTTATTGCTAGTAGTCAATACTTGTTTTTTCCTTTTATCTTCAAATTTATTTGTTTTATTCTTTTCTGTTAACCAAGTTCAGTTGTTTTATGCTTTTCTGATAACCAAAGACATTTGTAAGTGATATATGAAGAAAGAACTTTAGAGTTGTATTCCAAAGACAGAAAAGCTTACCCTCAACAAAGCACAAGATGATGACTTTGTAACAAAACCATTTTTACAGTATATTCGTTTAGTACTTCAGTTAAATGAGTATTCATACGGGTGAGGTTAGCCCTTTGGAACTAGCAACTCTTAGATAATATCCCAATATTTTGTCCCTTTTATTTGAAATGAGCTAATATAGGCTAATAACGTATCACTAGTAGAATTTAGGAGTTGGGGTCATGGGAATAGGTCTCAATTTGTTCAGCAAGAGAATATTTTGAAAGTTGCAGCCTTGCAGGACATTGCTATCTGAAATCATCTCTAGTAAACAGCTTTAGATTCTTCTTTATGACCTTGCTTATAAAGATTTAGAAATTGAATATATTCGCCCCGTATGACCAGATTGCAATTGAAACAGATAGCTCTGCTAGAACTTTACAAGCAAAGGCTATTCATCATTGCTCTAGAAGCACTTCAAATTAGCTCGTGTTTCTGAAAATTACCACTTGGTTACTCTGCCCTTTAAAGTTTTCAAGCTGCGTCCCCTCCCTCTCCAGCCTTGCCCCAAAAAAAGAAAATATCTTTTCCAGTTTACTGTTAATATCTTTGTTCCTGAAGGTGCCGTGTCCATTGTACTGGCTGTTCATATAGTAGTTGTAGTAATTTCTTGTCAGTACTGATATCAGATAAAGCTAAGCATTTCTGGGAGAGACACTATAAAGGAAGAAGACTTTGACGAGATGACCTCTGATTCCTTATGTAAGGATTATGATTTATCAAGTATTTCTGGATCAGATGATGAAGATGACAAAGAATCTGGTCAGTCCAATGATCTGCAGCGAAGAATAGTTGGAGATATTAAGAATAAAATATTTTTAAAATTGCATAATGGGGAGATCCTTTCACTATGGAAGGGTTTACTTCTGAATGAGTTAGAGAGCATTTTGTTTGAGAACAAGAAGACGCTTGCTGCAGATGATATCAGGAATAGGTATTTGACAGAAAATGAAGTGACTGAGAAGTTGAAACATCTGATCCACGAAACAAGGGATAATACCCGTTTGAGGATCGTGTTGCTTGCGAGAGGTGGGCATTTTGCAGGCTGTGTTTTTGATGGTGCCAAAGCTGTGGCACATAAGACATTCCACAGGTTAGTCTTTGTTGTAAGAAAAAGTGCAATGCTTCTTTTATGCCATTTTCTTCGTACCAAAGCAACTAGTTCAAAGAATATTTTTTACAAGATGTTGCAATGAACTTTATTTCTACTGCGCTGCCGCTGATCAAGTTTTGAGGGGGACTACACATTGTTGTTGTTTATACCTGTTGATATTAATATAAATGTTACCTGTTGATCAAGTTTTGCTTCTTTTTTTTTTTGATAATGGTAACATTTATATTAATATCAACAGGTATACAACAACAACAATGTGTAGTCCCCCTCAAAAATGTTTCACTTACAAAAAGGGCTCCTATAGCTATTGCTAGTTACAAACTGCCTAAACATTGAAAATATCTTCAGTTTGGGTTCCTAACTCCTGTTTACACCAAAAATAGAAAAGGCCTAAGCAGTTCATCTTGAGCTTCTGAACATTGCAGCTCTTGTTCTCAAAGCATCTCTGGTTCCTTTCTGCCCATATAGACCAACAAATACATGCAGGGACAATCTTCCATCTTTCCTCCTTTTTGGATACATTTCCATCTCTGTTCCAGCACTCTAAGACCCCTTTAATGCTACCTGGCATTACCCACCTTATTTTCTTTAGGTTGATAAATATCTTTCATAACTGATCTGCCCATATACAATGTAAGAAAAGATGGCTAATTGTCTCTGCCTGATCCCCACAAAAATAACATCTGGAACAAAGTTGAAAGCCCCACAAAATATTTGCTTTTATCTTTGTGAGAATATGTTGATACTTACTACTAATAGTAGATTACAGAAACTTTAAATCCTTTTCTAGTATAGTTTCTGTTTAACCGTTTGATCCCTTCGCGTAGTGCATCGAGTTAGAGTTGTGAAGAATCCATGCCCCATGAAGAGATAAGGGTCTCCCCAGTTATCGGACACCTAATTCTTTTGACTGTTTTATAAAATGTGTATCCTGCAGGTTCCGAGGGTAAAGAAATGATCAAAATATTGCATGCAATGAAAAATCTCTTGGAGCAAAAAGATTAAATAAATAAAACATGTCAATTTGTGTAACCATACCCCAAATACGAGCTTCAACAAATTGCTCAAATTGACAGGTAGAAAGCCAAATTAAAAACCATAACTTTTAGTATCAAGCCACAATGAGAATGAATGTCACTGAATGGGATATGAGGGTTGTATCGGTCGATCCGTACCCTATTTCTTTAGTCAGAACTCAGAAGTATCAGTGTGTGGATAGAACTTTCCTTATTTTCTTTGTAGGTCATGGGTCGTGTCTATGTCCTCCTTCCGGCATGTTCTTAGTGTCATTTATTAATAAATATTTAGCACGTCCTTGTTAAACTTTTGAGTTTTATATTGAAAAGATTCCTACAATATTCTATTGACAGGAACAGACTAAGTTGTTCCCTCGTTTGGCTCTCTATATAGTTCACTTTGTAGCATCAAGAATGTAGCAGGATCTCTCTCTTACAGGGAGGGGTCCTAGTTTACAGGCCCTCTCTACTTTTCTTCAGACTTATGGCCCCTAGAACTAGTGTCCTTTCTCTTGGTTTGCATTCCAAACTTGTCTTGTTACATATTTTAGTGCTGCTGTCATCATTTCCTAATTCCCAACTTGGCTTCAAGAGTCTGGTTATTTTGTTTTTTTCTTTTTCTATGCTTCCTTGACAGTAGCCACTGTCACATACTGCTTAGATTTTTTGGCAAAAGTTCATGCTCGATATGATTCTTTATCTGGTGCTTACCATGGTTCTGAAATGGTAAAGTCATAGCTACCATTCCGGCATCTCTTCTGAGAGAATGTGGCTAATTTATAGTACTTTACCTTTCTTTTAGATATGTTATACGGGCTAAGGCTGGTAAGAAACAATCATCAAAAGATGCAAGTGGCAAGATGGCGCACTCTGCTGGAGCATCAATTCGTCGGCATAATGAACTTGCTCTTAAAAAGGTAAATGGATTGAAGTTTACAGAAGAGAGATTCTGTTGCACGGTCAGTGTCCTATTCAGTGAGGCTTAAATTTTAACAAGCATTCCATTTCAAGCAAATGCACCAACATATTTTCTTACCTTTTTGCATGCTCATCATGAAAATTTTCCCTTTCTTTCCTCCTTTTTATTCCTGCTGGTGGCGATGGGGTGCTTTTTGAAAAACCCTTGTTAGTCAATTTAACATCTCAGTTCAATCCGGCCTTAAAAGTTGGTGCCATATCTGTTCTATGGTTTCTGCTTTCTATATAATTGTTTCATTTTTTAATTTTAGTTTTGTTTCATGTTTCTGATGATTTCTATTGGGAGTTCCTTCATATTTTGTTCACTGATACTTGAAGTTCCCATTTCTGATGCATTGTCTCATGATAAGGATTCCATTTTGGATTCCTTGTAAGCTGGGGCATTTAGGGGACTGGATTGTTTCTGCCTTATCGATCTTACTACTTGAAGTGGCTCTCTCTGATTTGAAAAAGAAAAGGGAGGGAGATGGTTTGGCTGTCATATTGCAAGAGAGCAGAGGCACTATGGAGCATATTCTAACTTTTGCTGTTTGTTAACCAGGAAATCCAAGATTTGCTCACAGCATGGAAGCCTTACTTTGCTGTTTCGTCCTGTATCTTCATACATGCTCCCTCTAACAACAGGCAACTGTTGTTTGATGGAGATCAACCATATTTTGTTTGTCAGCTTAATGTTATTAGAAATATTCCTTTGACTGTTCGAAGACCTACCTACAAGGAAGCTCGACGAATATATGGCTTATTGACTCAAGTATCCTTTGAAGTATATGAGGAAATTGCACCTGATTGTGAAGAGGCGTCGATATTAAGTGCAAGTGGTTTGAGAAGCAAGTGTAATGAGTCCATGGAGGTTTTGAAGGAAAATTTGGAGACTAAGGAAATCACAAAAGCATCTTCTAGTGTTATGCCATCTCCCAATGCGATCATATCAAGTGAGAGTGATAGTGATAATGACACTGTTGGTACATCCACTCCTTTACATGAAGCAACAAAGTGTGGGGATTCTGAAAAAGTTTTTGAACTTCTTGAACAAGGTATGGATCCTTGCCTCAAAGACGAAAGAGGGAGAACTCCATATATGCTTGCAACTGAAAAAGAAGTGAGAAACACATTTAGGCGTTTCATGGCATCAAACCTTGACAAGTGGGATTGGATTGCTGCAAAGGTGCCTAGTGCATTGACTAAAGAAATGGAGGAAACACAAGCTGCTAAACAGGTAACTTCTTGATTATTTTAGGGGGTGTCATATTGACGGTATAGTTTTCTGTCAAGGTTCCTATATTTTGGATGTGGAATATAATTTTTTGGAAGGATATTATATTTAGGACAAGGGATTTTATAGAAAATTGATCTAGACGTCGTTGTTATTACTTTTGTTGCTTATGCAGACACTCCACCTAATGTTTTCCAATCTGAGTTAGGGATGGGGGATTCAAATTAGAAAGTTCAGTCAATTATTATCTTCTTTCAATATGTTTGTGAAGATTTTAAGAGAGTTCCCTCATTTAGGAAGTGTAAAACAGCATCATTAGGCATGTACCGTCTAGCGGATTAATGCATGTTGTTTGAATGCTCTATAATATTGGTCACCTTCTGTTCTTAGTATATAAACTATATATTAAGAAGTCAGAAATGTGAGTATCTTCATATCAGGCATATCGCAAATGCAGATGAATTCAATTGTACTTGATTGTTCCGAATAATATTTTCCCATTCATTGTCATTGTTGAAGTGTAAATCTTCTTCCTGTAATATGCTTGTACTTTACAAATATGAGCAGTGTGAATGTGAAAGTTACATTAAGTTTCTTCCTAGGAGAGTATATTTTATCCATGATCCAAGACAAATTGATGGTCGTATTCTGTCTAGTTCTCTCTGCTAGCTATCACATCATAAGGTAGTGGACAAGATATTCGAATTGAGTTAATTTACTTTTGGCATGTGTTATTTCTTATTTTTCAGCCATTAAATATGTTTTTCAATTAAGCCAACCAGTGGAAATGGGTTTTATGCTGCATTCTGTTGCTATCTGATATGTACAATTGTATTTCTCTCCCCAGGCAGAGAAAGACGCCAATAAGAAAGCTAGGGCAAAAGAGTTGAAAAAATTGCGGAAAGCAAGGCAGAAAAAGGCTCAGGTGCATATTAATTTATTTTCTGATTAGTTTATGATTCTGATTATTTTCTGATTTGCTTGTGCCTATGCTTTGTCTTGAGCCGAGGGTCTTTCGGAAACAACCTCTCTACTTACCAAGGTAGAGGTAAGGTCTGCGTACACTCTACCCTCCCCAGATCCCACGTTGTGGGACTTCACTGGGTATGTTGTTGTTGTTGTATACTGTCTTAGCTCTTGCAAAATAATGGTTGGTTCATCTTCTTGCTTGAGCTGGATTACATGGCATGGATTGAGGAGCAAAGGTTGTAGAATTTTTCTTTTTTGGGTTTTCAGAAACTTCGCCTTCAATCAATCATCAAGTTTGCATTTCTCTTGTTTTTTTCTCCATCTGATGAGAAAAAGAATAGTATTGCTAAGCAGCTTAGAAGTTCATTTGCCTCTTAAACAACCACACATGGCCTAATTTGTTCATCCTCTTGTTATCTGTCTCTCTCTCTCTCAGCGTCGTGACATCATTTTTGCAGGCTGAGGCTGCTCAAGTCCAGGTTGCTCCATCTAAATCTGACAGAGGAACTGTTGCTTCTTCAGCTCTTAGAGGACAATCTCAGTCTAGTCTTTCAGCAAAAATATCAAGAGAGGTCACAGAACATATTACTACTGTATTCCTTTATGCACTTATACTAATCACTGCTCGAATTGGAAATTGTTTTAGAAGTGCTGCTCAATGTTCATTCTGATAATTGTGCTGCGGGCAAAGCTTTTCATGCCTAGTTCCTAATCTCCTTCATAGTGTCTGATACGTTTTCTCTTTGCCAATCAGGAGCAATTGAAAAGGGCTCATGATGCTGAAAGGGAAAAAAGAGCAGCTGCAGCTGAGAGAAGATTAGCTGCCGCGGCTGCCCTCAATGCTCAAGGCAGCAACTCAGCTTCTGCTCCGAGTGGCTCGGCAACTGATATTCTATGTTCTTGCTGCAACGGGTCATTGGTTGGCAAGGTTCCCTTTCACAGATACAATTACAAGTATTGCAGCAGCGCGTGCATGCATGTGCATAAAGAGGTCCTTGAGGATGGATAAATGATTTATACATTGAAGCTATTCAACACTTCAGTTCTATCCTTACCGTCCACTTTGATCTCTACCCATATTACAGAGTGCAGGGGCCCGGGATGAGTCGGTCTTTGGTATGATACTTCAGAAGAACCACACACAGATCACCTCAAAGATAACAACTCGACATTCGCTGTTATTATTATTATTATTATTATATTACTGTTATATATTTTGGGTTTGGAGCTAGGAAAGAAGGATTGGTTGAGGATTTTGCACCTATAGACTGTAAAGGAGGAGCTCTTGTAACTGAGTCACCTGTCAATCTTGCCCAATCTATTCAACGATATGAATTTGGCAATTTTACCATATTTTCTTACTCGCAAACTAAGTGAATAGTACAATCTTTCCCAATTCATATCGTTGAATCTTCTACATGGAATACAGACATTTAGAAGTGTCATCTCCTCAAAACATGGGCTCAATGAAGAACACTTTGGAAGTTGAGTGCCTAATTGATTAAAACAGGTTTCAAGAATTCACTAATTTATCCCAAAAAAGGATGATGCAATTCAAACTACGAGTGCTAACGTATCGATTTTTTAGCATAAATTCAAACATCGAGTCCTTACTACTTGTAAAATAATCACTTTCATAAATCACAAAATTTTATACTTACAAAAGCATTAAGAAGTATTCTAAATAGTCATATGATAAAAAGAACAGAAAAGGCCTTAAATTATTGAGCGGATATACTTGTCACGTGCCTTTTTCGACAAATACTTGGTCCAGATTTTAATTGCATCCACCAATGACCTAATATGCTCGTAATTCTGCGAAATTGAATGGATATGCCCGTCGTTGATAATACCCATAATTAAGCATTTGACTCTTTAAGTAATGGTGTCATACACGAGTGTTACAAAATCAGTAAAACACCAACGTTTGGGGGGCCTACACAAACAAAAACTCAGTGAACAACAAAACCCGGTTCAATTAGGGTTCTCAAAATCCCCGCCTTTTTTTCACTGAATGAATGGCGAAGGAAGACGATAATCCCTCAACTCCATTGGCTTCGAAACCAAACAACTCAAACCCTAGTAAAGACCAGTCTCCAGTTCTCTCCGAGTCATGTTCTTCCCTTCCCCGTAGCAATGCTAATAACAATTCTCCGTTGCTTAGAAATCCTCAGAGTGCTGAAGATTTTATATTATCGGTGGCTTCAAAAATTGCGTCTCAGCCTTTGCAGTACTCTGATCCTGATGTTTGGGGTGTGTTAACTGCTATCTCTGATAAGGCTCGGAAACGTCTTCAGGTCTATAATTTTCTTCCGTACCGACTCAATTTGCAATTTTGGCCCCTTATTTTATTTTCGGTCTCTTGAGACATTTTCACGCTATTTAGTGGGCGTTTGGACTTACGAATTGTGAAATTTGAAAAAAAAATGGTAGTATTTTGTTTTCAAGTTGATATGGTATTTGGAAATTGGAATTGTGTTTGGACATGAATACAAATTGGAGTTATTTTTTATTTTTTGTGAGTGATTTGGAGTGAAAATTGTGAAAACAGTTTTTTTTTTGTTGGAGTTTTTCGAAAGTTGAATTCCGGAAAATTGTAACAATTCTATGTCCAAACAATTTTTTGGAACGAAGTGAAAACTATCCATGGCCAAACGGGCACTCAGAAAATATTGAGAATATACAGTGTTAGGGAATACAAATTATTGTTTAGTGGAACGAAGCTGGTTCCTGATGGGCAGGAAATAATTCTGAGTAGATATCTTTGAAGGGCAGGAAATAAACAATTCATTACATCCTAACTTTCGGGGAAGATATCTTTAAAGGCTAGACTCTAAACTGAAGATCTGGTCTGGAACATGACGATATAACGTCTGGATGTGACAACGTACTTAAGTATTTTCAGCAGAATCGAGATATGCAAGCTTAGTCTTGCATGAGTCTTTCGAATCTTGCGTAAATTGAGGGTTTGGAACTTGGAACTATCAAATAATTATAGGTAGCTGGAGATGCATCAGAACGTGTAATGGAATTGAAAATTTCAATTTGGATTGGAGATTTCGCCATTTGGCTTTCTTTACCAACATAAGTGGTAGAGTGAATAAATGAGGATAATACCCTCTACTTGTCTATCCTCTTGCCGGGTTCTGCCACCCTTAATTCTGATTGTAGATCGAGATTTAGCAATGATTCTTTACATTATTGAAGTATTCCTCGTAAACAATTTTATATACTGACTCGTATCTTAAAACAGGGAATGAACATGCTTCTCACATCTGAAGAACACCGCATTGGTCGGTTGGTAGATGATGCCCGTTTCCAGATTTTGTCTCCAGCTGTTAGTGCTCATCATTGCAAGATCTACCGGAAAAAGGTTATCAGCGAAGATGTGGAGTGTTCCGCCAACAGTTGCACTGCAGTCTTTCTGAAAGATTCAAGGTTGAACATCTTTTTTGGAACTTTTATGATGCAACTTGACACATGAGTTTATTGATCTATTTTGGTTCCTCTACAGCACAAATGGGACGTATCTGAATTGGGAAAAGTTGAACAAAAGTAGCCCAGAAGTCAGACTACGTCATGGTGACATTATCTCAATTGCTTTTGCTCCACAACATGGTTGAGTTTCTTTTTTTTTTTAAATTCCGTGTTGTTTGCTTCTTATATGTATCATTCTCAAGCAAAAGATGATTAAAATTTAGTTGGTTTGGTTTGCATTGGTCTTCTCCTTTTACATTTGTGTATTCAATGCTTGAAAGTTCTAATTTCAATTTTTAACATTTATGCAAGAACTTTGATAGATACAGGAAAGGTCCATACTCTTAAATATGCAGCCTGTTTAATGGATACTTCAGATGATCCCTAAACTGAAAATGTTTCTTGAGTCAATTTTTCTTCACTAAGTCTGTAGGTAAAGCAACCACATGAAAAACAAAACTATTGTTTGAGACACACTAAAATTCGACAACCCTCCCTCCCCCAGTTGATTGTCATCGATGACTTGCATATATAAATTTGATTTTAGCCCCCAATCCCATGAAATGAATAGGCCAAAGAAAAAGATTATCACTTGCTATGTTTTTAAGATAGAACTTAAAATTCTTTTGTTTTAATAAAACATTATTTGAACTTTTAAAAAATAGAAATTTCTCTGTGCTATGATCAGTTGATGAAGTTTTGTTTTATTTTTATAGCATGATATTCTTTAATATGACTTTGTAAAATATGTTTTTCCATTTAATGTTTGCAGAACTTTCATATGCCTTTGTGTTCCGAGAAGTTCTCTTATCTGTTTCTTCAGCTGATGCTGCTGTTCTAAAGAGAAAAGCAGGTAAATTTGCTATGCCTTCATCAGCGTCGTCATTTTGGAACGTTTCACCAATTTTGTCTGCTATAAGTTATGGCAATTCATCTACCACAATTCTTTTCTGGTTCTTTATTTCATCTGGTTCGTCTTTGCGTTTTGATGGCTTTGGTCCTGAAATGGACTTGTGAGAAATGTTGTTAAAATCACACTTGAGGCTCTTAAGCCCTGAATCGAGGTATAGCAGAGATTATCTTTACCTTGCTTAGGCAATGCCTCAGTGGGCAACAACGCGCTATGATGTACACCAAGGCGCACATGAGCTCCCCATCAAGGCGGATGTCAGTAAAGAATAAACAAATCTGGTATATTAGTATGTTATTATAATTTGTGAGGAGGGGTAGTTATGGATGAATATGTTATGCCATTACAAGTATGAAATTAGAAATATTGCCTAAGAAAACATAATCACTAAATGCAAATGAAAAATTTATAGATGCATCTTTGCATCTAAATCAGAAACTTATGTTTTTTGAACTTGTCTGACATGGTATTTACTTTATGTATATTTCATTTAATTGCGCTTTCTAAAATTCCTTATTTTCATTTTATCTTGTTTTTTTAATGAAGATTTTTTCATATAATCCTGTCTGTGAAAGCAGCTGTTTTTAACTTACATCGTATACATTATATATATGTAGTTTAAGTTTTTCTTCATCACCTCCTTTCTGATCTGAAGTGCGTGCTTCAATTGTTCTTTGCGATTAAAGTCCTAACATACCTTAGTGTGTTTCCTCTCTTCTCGTTCGCCTTTGACAACATGTTTATGGACTCAATGTATGTTGATTTAGCTAAAGGACGAAGAATAATTACGCACCTATTAGAAAACTGAAGGATGCACATTCATCGAGGTTCAAACTTGCTTAATTTATTTTGTATATGATTCATATTCGTGCCAATTACCTATCACACAGTATATTTGGGAACATGATCTCTTGACTTCTTCCTGAAGACGCTGTGGTTCCTTCATTGAAGCATCCCATAGGATGCAGAAATAGATGAGCACTCTTTTTCAATGTGCGAGTTTTCCCAATTTTGTATGCAACATATTCCTAAACTTTCTTGGCTGAATTGTAATGATCAATCAGCACATTTGGTGATTTTTTTATAAATTCTATTTTAATTATATAAGTATCAAGGGGCTGATACCCATCATTATTTGTTTTCCAACCTAATGACGGGTGTCATTTCTATATCAGGTAATTATAAATTTAGAAATATCTTTGATGTTGTACTTTTATATCTGTTACTACTTTTGTTTTGCTTTCTATTAGTAATAAGCTAGGCAAAGGTAGCTTTACAAACTTGCTTCTTGTCTTTTCTTGTTAAGATGAGTTTTGTTCCGAAAGCAAGAGACTCAAGGGAATTGGAATTGGCACTTCTGAAGGTCCCATTTCTCTGGATGACTTCCGTAGCCTGCAGCGGTCAAACACGGTAGTTTCCCATTCTCATTTGTCAAAGAAATTAGCTTTTTTTTGCAATCTGTCAAGGTCACCTTGTTTCACTCCTATACAACCTTTCTGTGATTTCGGTTCTTCCTACTCTTGTAGGAACTGCGGAAGCAACTGGAAAGACATGTTGCAACTAGTGATTCCTTGCGCACTGAGAATCGTGCTGCTCTGGACCGTCGTGAGATGGTATTTTTCCTCATGCAATTTCTGAGTACACGACCATTTTGAAATGCTTTCTGAACATAGTTAGTGTTACTGCTAAACAACTTGAGATAGATGGTAATAAAACTTATGGCCTATGCGTGTTAACTCAACACCTTCCAACTGTGTAAACACTTTAATTTAAAAAGCATCTGAAATTTTGTTTCCGTGCAATGTCAATAGCATCATAAGATGTAAAACTAGGATCACTTTTCACATGCCAGACTTTTTCATTTTAGGAAATAGTGCAATTTGCCTGAGAAAAGCTTTAAAGACCACATCATCTAAATAGAAAAGCTTTATACACCATAAAGAAAATAGTCGTTCAAGATAGAAGTATATACGAAATATTTTACAATGTGAATAACATTTTTTGTTCTTTAAAATCTTCTGGCTTATGTTACTGCTTCAAATTTTTGCACCTTTCATGTTTAACATTTTTGTTTCTAAAGCCATGCACCTTTTGATTGAAATAACATTTGTGTTTCTAAATACTTTCATCGTTTATTAAATTTTCTTTGATAGGGTAATATGTCCTGTAGTACCAGAGATTAGAAGTAGGACCAGACAAAATTCAGACTCTTTCTGTTTTTGAAAGTATAGTCTAACCTACAGAAAAGCTGTATATTCTCTGCTGCAAACTATTCATTCTGGAGAGCAGTGTGGTGTCTGAAACTTTTGATAATTTGAATACTCCTATTTATCTTTCCAAAAATCTGCCGGGTTCCTGTACAGCCAGCCAATTCTGATGATTGAAGATGCTAGGTATGTTGAGGTAGGAGGGAGAGGATGTTATAATAAATCTCGACGGGGTGGTCCATCTGTTTGTGTGCGTGAAAAGGAAATTGATCTGTTTTTTTTATTGATTCCTGTTTCTTGTATGGTCATATGGTATTTTTTCCCATCACTTATTGGTTGAGATCCTATCCCTCCATCTGTCTTGGTGAGCTTTCCTTTGTCTTGCAGGAAATGAAAGAATTGAGGGAATCGGTTTCTAAATCATACCTTGAACAACTCAAAGAATTGCAGCAGTCTTTGGAGACCAAAGAAAAGGAGTTAGTTGAATCAAATAGAATATGTGCAGAGCAGAATCATTCTTTGGAAGACCTTAATGAAAGACTTGGTGCATCTGGGCAGTCGTGTGTTGAAGCCAATGAAATAATAAGCAGGTAATGGCTCCATTGACTGAATTAAGAACGACTGTCTGCTTTCTGTCTATCTTATCCGCTTCCTCTATCTTGTTTCCTTATTGAAAAAGATAAACGTGGGAGAATACATAAGGAGTAAGGACCCCCTCAAACTAGTTTCTGATTTTCAAAAAGAAACATAAAGTTTGTGGGGGTCCTAGTGCCCCCCATGAACATCTTTGAACGTGTATTACCTCCTTTCTCGGCCAACCCCAGTTTTAACAAAGGTCGAGCACCAATCCTTTCTTGCCACGTGTCTATTACTTTCTTTGTTTCTCCTTTTGTTTATATTTTTTCCTTAGTTGATTCCTATTTTTTCTCTCTTCCACTTTCTTCTTCACCATTTCCTCCATGGTGAAACGCCATAACCCACGTACTGTGAAATTCAAAGGATCTTGTACACCTCTTTTCTTTTCTTTTCTTTTTCTTTCTCGTTCTTCTTCATCATTCTCTTCACTCTCCCCCACCTCTCCAATGTCCTTTAACACCACCAGGATCTAGCAATCTCTGTCACCTTCTGTTCTCCACTATAACAACCATCACCGACCACAAGATTACCATTTCGTAACATCAAAAAACACCAGGGAACCACCGTCTCAATCTCACCATCGTCCCTCATCTTCCATCTTCTCGCTGCCACCACTCATGCCGCCATAATCCGCCTCTCCTCCATCGTTCACAACCCTGTAACCCATCACCAACCATGCGTGCTGGAAAACGACAAAACAACCAGAAAATTAAAAAGACCAGAACAAAATTCTAACAAAAAATGCAAACAAAGATAAGAAACGTGGATATCAGACCTCTTCTGGATCAAAATGGAATCCCCTCTCTTTTATTGTGTGTTTGTGATGGAATCTACGGTGGCTCCAGTGAGCACTCATGGCCGGAAGAGAGAGAAAGTTATATAATGAGGACGAAGAAGAAGATGGGCGGTAGCAGGAAATGGAAGGTGAAGAGATTTGCATCCATTTTGGAGGAGAAGAGGAATATTTGGGGAATATTCTTAAGGATCTTTGTGGTCCGGCCCTTCCCCGGACCCCGCGCATAGCGGGAGCTTAGTGCACCGGGCTGCCCCTTTTTTATTCTTAAGGATCTTTGTAGGTGGGAGCAAATTTGTTTCCTTGTGTTATCACTGAAACACTCCCTGTGGTCTACTGTATCACCCGTGGAAATGGAGGTGATGAAGTGGTGGAGGAGGAATGTTAATGGAGAAGAAGAAAGAAAAGGTAAAAAAGTAAAATAAAAAGACAAGTGGAAAAATAAATTTAACAAAAATCTTGTAAAAATAATTTTGTGAATTGTTTTTGTTCCTAAGAGAGTGATACACACTCTATGCCATGTGGGCTCAGAAGTATTAATAATACCACTTCAAACTTGTTTAGGAGGGTACAAGGAACCCTGCATAAATTTTATGTATCTTTGAGAAACAAGGACTACTTCAGGGGTAATTATGTATTCTCCCCTCAAAATTCCCACGCTCATTATTATTTACCTCCTTGTCCTTGGAGCTCAAAGCAGAAGAGAGCATAATATCTCTCATTGGTTCAACTCATCAAGCTATAACAGAAGAGTCCAGAAGAGACAAAGAAAGAAGCCGAGGAGTCTCTATGTCGTGTTATCGAGGACCTCGTTTAAAAAAATACACTGCCTGAGAGATTTACCAGGACTAACTAATAAAACGCCTAGGACCAAAAGTGATAAATAGGTATCTCTACGCGTAAGAGTGAATAGCCAAATTCAATCCCAATGGTCAATCAAGCCTTTGAAACTAGTAAAATAAGTCGCCACAGTTTGAGTTCCTGCTTTCAATGAGAAAGACTGCACGACCTTTTATGACTATTGCTCATTTTGAGCATAAAGCGGGTTTTCCTATTGTGAGGGTTAAACTACTCTATATGTCATTGTCCCGGGTTTTATTATATGGGAACACACTGCCTTTTGAATTAGCTTATGATTATTTTTAGGGACGGCTAGTTAAAGATTTGAAGTGGTGTTTTCTTTTTCAGCCAGAAAGCATCAATTTCAGAACTGAAAGCTTTGCTAGATGAGGAGCGTGAACAGAGGAAGGAAGAACGTGAAAAGGCTGCTTTGAATTTGAAAACCTCTGCACAGAGAGTGCAGGCTGAAGCTCAGGAGGAAATAAGACGGCTCTCAGAATCTGCTATCAGACGAGAAAAAGAGCAGCAAGAAATTATTAATAAGCTTCAGGTAGAAATTAAGCTCTACTATTCACGATTATATTAAAGCGTGTCATTTCTCTTTCTCATTCAGCTCTTAATGGCAGGAAGCAGAGAAGGAAAGATGTTCAGTGGTGGAAACCTTGAGATCCAAGTTGGTATGTTGCTTAACCTACCTTTTACTTACTGTAAGCCACTCCAGCTCTAATTCGTTAGCTTGTAACAGGAAGACACCAGGCAGAAATTGGTTGTTTCTGACAACAAAGTTCGTCAGCTTGAAGCTCAAATTCGTGAGGAGCAATTATCTTCTGCCTGTAGGAAAAAAGTAAATATCTGCTGGTCAAGATTTCAATTGCTTCCCTTTTCAGTTCCTTGCTTGAGATGTTGACATCTTGCGTTTCTAATTTTCTTTATAGAGAATAGAGGAACTTGAGCATGAGAGGAACATGTTGAGCAAAGAGCTTGAGAGTGAAAAGGTATGGTGCCCATACAAATTTCTGGCACTAATTATTGAAATATGGATCTTGGGGTATTCCCCTTTGCCCTTCATTTGCTTCTTGATTCAGACCCTTGATGTGGACACGGAAGATAAGATAGCGTACTTTTCTTTTTGTACGAGATATGTTATGTTTGATATTGGGAAGAAATGAATGGTTTACTTGTGCCTCCCTAGAAGTGGATCTGTATTCATTTTAAAAATCATTCCATGTTTCTATCTATATGTGCAGGAAAGAATGTCAAATATGAACTCTGATCTTTTCTTTCTTCTCTTTTCTTTCTTCTCTTTTGTTCTCTCTATCAACTTTTTTATTGTCGATAGCAGGCAGCTCGAGAAGAGGCGTGGGCCAAGGTTTCTGCTCTTGAACTAGAGATTAGTGCTGCAATGCGGGATCTTGATTTTGAGAGGCGCAGACTGAAAGGTGCTAGAGAAAGAATAATGCTACGGTAAGAAGTATACATGTATGACTGGTACTAATGTCAATTAGGTTTACTGGATTGAAGAAATGTAATTGAAAATCTCTTGTTTCTGTATCTGACGCAATCTATCTTGTCCGTTGTTATAAAGCAGTATAAATGCTAAAAGTAGAGGTTGTCCAACTTGAGTGGAATTTTATGTGATGCCTTTTCCTCATAATTAGACAAACTTCAATTGATTTTTGAGATTTTGTTATGTCAGCCTAATCTGTTGATATTACATGTATCATTTCACGTAGAGTGCATGTACTTATGATTTATACAGTAATGTGCTGACCTTAAAAAATCCTCTTTGTACATTGTCAGAGACCTAGTGTTTGCTTACCGCCTTTTCTGGCATTTGCCTCTCTCCACTTGCCTTATAATAGTGGCTTATATTGCGTGTTTGCAATGCAGAGAAACACAACTTCGGGCTTTCTATTCTACTACTGAGGAGATCTCAGTTTTGTTTGCAAAGCAGCAGGAGCAATTAAAGGCAATGCAGAGGACATTAGAAGATGAGGAAAATTATGAGAATACCTCTGTGGATATTGACCTTAATCCATACAATGGGAAGGTGACTGGGTCCCTATTAAGAGAGAAAGAAGTAGGAGATGGAAGCCATAATGTGACTAGGGCTGGCTGCAGTACTTCCAACCAGAGGCGTGTCAGGGAATTATTTGAGTTATCAAGTGATGAGGCAAGTGCCACAGAGAAGCATGATTGCAATAACAGAAGTGAAGGAGGGCAAGACACACAAGAGGTGGAATTTGCTGGTGCTGAATGTATTGTGAAGGGTGGATTTGGTTCTGAAGTTGATGGTGTTGGGACAGCACCCATGGAGGGAGATGCAGTGGGAACTGAGCTAGTACCCGAAAGTGATACTGCTGGTGTAGCAGCCAACATGGAGGGTGACCTAGGAACAGAACGCGTGCAAGAGACTGAGAGCTTGGGAATCAATGGTGAAAGAAATATAGATTTAAACTTCTCTGCTTTAGCTGGGAACACAATGCAGCTGGATGATGGAACTACTGGGAAAGAAGCTCCGGAGCAGAATCCTGCAGTTTGTCATGAGAGTATGCCTCCTTCCCCAGCAAATAATGTTGCTGAGGGTGGTAATGTGATTGAAGATAATGTGATAGAAGATACTGAAGCTGAAGGAACCATTAGGACAGCTGATCTTTTGGCTTCAGAGGTCGCTGGGAGTTGGGCATGCAGTACGGCTCCTTCTGTCCATGGTGAGAATGATACTCCTAAGAGTAAAGACAATGATGCATGTCCTGCAGCTTTACAAGATTCAGGTGCTCAAGTGGGTGAAAGTCAATGCGCTACATCTACTTCCAAAGCTTCTTCTAGATGGGATCATGATCGTAAAGCACTAAGTGAGATGATTGGAATTGTTGCTCCTGATTTGAAGGAGCAATTCAGTCATGCAGTTGGTAGTGACTGTGATCAAGGAGGAAATGAGGGAGACGCTTCTGATTCTGCTACAGAAAGTTGCACTGATGATGAGGATAACATAATGAATACTGAAGCTGCATCTGATGCAGAGACAATTGACGGTGAGAAAGTGAATGAGGATGTGATGGACGAAGATGATGAAGCCACCCAAGAAGATTCTGTTGGATAACAGGCATACGTGTAGATTGAATTGGGTGTCATCTCTGAATTTTTTAGGATAGGTTCGGGACTTAGAAGTGCAAATGTGACCATGGGTCATGAAGCCACACTCCAAGCTTTCGCAAACAGGAGGAAGGGAGACTCGTGCTCTGATGTCAGATTTAAACTTAGCATTTCGGACAGCTTGGATCATGTACAGAAGAAGGTAGCCTGGCAGTGTGTGTCTAAATTTTCTTTAAGCTCCAATTTACTTTAGCAGTTTGTAACCATTTTCACCTCAGGAGGTCATGGGTTCAAGTCGTGGAAACAACCTCTTGCAGAAATGCAAGGTAAGGCTGTGTACAATAGACCCTTGTGGTCCGGCCCTTTCCCGGACCCCGCGCGTAGTGGGAGCTTAGCGCACCGGGCTGCCCTTTATATTCTTAGAGAACTGAATAGAACTAGAAATCTTGGTTAGGCCAAGTCAATGTGCATTAGGTGCTGATTGTTTGCTTGGCACCTAGTAAATTATCAAGAGTGTAGACCGGCTTATTCTTTTTCTTAATATGTTTTTTAGTTATTTTTTTTCCTAAGTACACAAGGACTTGGTAATTTATTCACAATTTTGGTAGTAATTAAACTTCTCTGCCGAGCATTTTAGTTTCTTCCAGAAGGCATCTTAGTCATGATGTATGACTACTGAACGGGAGATTCATCGCAAAAACTATCTTGGTTCTTGTCACTTGAAATATCAATAAGTGAATTTTCTTTTTCACAACAGGTTGGCAAAACTTTTGTACAAACATAAAACCTTGATAAATTACTAAATGCTCGTATATTATAGGAGATTAACTGTTTAGGTTGAATTTAAATAATGCAAAACAAATAAACTGTATGAACAAAACTGTTGAAGAAACACGGCATTGAAACTTAACATGGTGTTGACTTTGTCTCAACTTGTTAAATATCATTTTTTTTAAAAGCAAGTTAAATTTTAAAGAGTAAAACTTGGTCCGTACCAACTTTTATCGAGCTGGTCATTCTCTATTTGATCCAGTTCGAGTCTTAAAATAGTGCCTTGAATCATCTAGGAACTAGTACACTTTTTTCTTGGACATAATAGTCAATAAAAACAAAGACGGCGACCTAAAACGTAACAGGGCAGTAGTATTATTATTAGCACAACCATATTTCAATTAAAAAAAAATCAGTTTGTGTTCACTTCTCTGAAGATATGTTGCACAAGTGACAATAAAAAATGTGCGAGTATTTATCATTTACTCCATTAAGCATAATGCGTAATACCTGGGAGTAAGATCAATTTGCAAATATATAATGTTAAAATCCTTAGCCAATTGTAGTCCATGTAACAGCGAACTAGTACAATTGGCAATTGGCACAAATCAGGTTTGTGTGTTATAGTCAACAATCACAATACTCTTGAAATGAGTGTTTTCCCATACCTAAATTGTTGCCTGACTATTTCATTGTCTTCAAATATCATATGGACTGTTCATTTTTTTCTTGGGTCAACATTCAAATTACGCCACTCAAGAATAATATTACTAACAAAGAGTTAGTAGTCGTAGCAGGAGCAGCAACAGCTAAAGTTCATGATGTTCAATTAAGGGACCATTTGAATTGTCCACACGTAGTAACTGGATAAACACCACAAGTCCACAATCTTCTTCTTCTCCCCCCCCCCCCCCCCCATAATCATGAACAAGACTCCAAGAGAAAGAAAAAAGATAGGGGGGTTAATGATGGTAATGAAGAAGAAGATGAGCCCAATTTTGGCTCCTTTTGACTCTCCACCTCCTTATTCACATGCACTTGGAACTTGCTTCACGTGTCCTTTTGTAGACAACACAAATACAATTCCAGGGCTTTAATTTATTTTCACTGATTTTCTTATCCAAAACTTCTTCTTTTTAAAGAAAAAAAACTCACCCGTTTAAAGTTTTATATAGTCCAGAAATATACCACCTAGTTTCTTTTTTCGTCATCATAGATGATGTATCATGTGATATCTAGCTAATTCTCCGTAAAAAAGGTAGCCTATTTGATTGCAGTTGAGACCCTACGTAGAAAAAAACAGACAAAACATGAAAAAAAGAAAAAGGAAAGAAAGAAAGAACACACAAACACGGATAAAAAGTTTTCATTAGTTAATTATACGTAGATGACTATCCGGCCATTAATAAATCTTTACCATCATGAGCATAAAATGTATGTTATTATCTTAAACATATCAAAAATTACATGTCATAATGAACAGGAGACGTCCTCTTCTACAACACCATTAAAAATAAGGATCCTCTCTTATTAAAATCTTAACAAATTAAGGCTCATGATACAAAAAGTACCGGGGGTTTTAAGTTAACTGGAACCAAGTTAAGTCCGGGATTAACTTTGGAGGCCACGAGAAGCCCCGATTTAAAGATGAAAATAAAATACATCTTTGGAGCTAAATTAAGGTTATTTGAAAAGTTTTTAAACTTCTAAAATTTAGCCAATTTTGATAAAATGAACCTCAAAATTAGGTTCTAATTCATAAAGCAAAGTGATAAAGTTTGTAACTAATGCTCGCTTGTGAAAATAAATACAGAATCAAAACCTTACACGCAAAATTGCAAATAAAAGGGAAAGTTCATTCATTCATATTTTTCCGTACTGAAACCAGCCCGGATACAAACGATATTAGTCGGGCCCAAAAGTGACACCGATAATAAAAACAAAAAGACAAAAAATCCCACGCAAAAGGTTACAGCATGTCCGCTCCATGGTCCGCCGGGGGTGTTTTATGTGCTTCAAATAAGTTTTGGGAAATAGGGGCTGAAGGGGGGTTGTTCTGAGGCTGATGCTTCGGGAGCGTTATCTGAGGTAGAAGGCATATGCTCATGAGGATGAGAAACTTCAGGTCCCGAGAAGACTTCGTCATCCCCGACCCTTCCAAACGAAACATTGTCTTCTTCCATTGGGAGGGAGCCATTGGGACTATCAGCGGAGGCCAATTCCAATTGTCGAGCCTTGGTGACTTCCTCATCAATATTAACAAACCCAGTTTTCACTGCTTCCAAGGTCTTACGATGCATCATATAGCCGTTCCTAATCATGGACAGAGTATAACTATAAATAGTGGCCTGGACCTTTTCTTTTGCAACTTGAATGGCCTGAGTGAGCTCGACGTTGGTGGCATGGATGAGCTTTTTAGCTTGGGGTCGGCTCAATAATTTCTTCTCGTTATCTCTCATTCTGAGCAATCGAAGCAGAAAGATGGGACCTCAAAGACTCAGTTTATTTCTTTAGGGCTTCTATCTTGATTTCTATCTCTCATTCTGAGCAATCGAAGCAGAAAGATGGGACCTCAAGGACTCAGTTTATTTCTTTAGGGCTTCTATCTTGATTTCTTTAATTTGGAGACGTTCGGAGAAGGAACTCATATCAGCCTCAAGATCGGATAGATGCATCGTCAGATCAGACATAGTATCTGATGTTTTATTCTACTTCTTCTGCTAATCCCCATCATGGTTCTCATGCAAAGTAGCATGTTGACTATAGGCCTTTTTTCCTCCTCCAAGTGCTTAAGTTTGCCGCATAGTTCATCAACCTTGGCAAGTTTCTCTGTAACTGACATGCGATGAATGATGATGTCCCTTTTGGTCTGTAAGATGGCTTTTTCTTCAATCATCCGTTGAAGCCCTTCATAGCACAAGCAGTTGGCCCTGGTCATAAACATGATTTTCATAAGAGAATGTGAGGAAATAGCAAAGTACGAGTAGGACATAAAAGGGGGTGATACCTTGGCGGCAACATGCATTCCCTCATTAATGATATATTCGAAGGACACCCGACGAGACTTCCTCCTATCCTTGTCCGAAGCCATATGTTTAATATAGTTAGCTACTCCAACGGGCTTAGAACAAAGATGGCAGTCAGCAGGGATTTGGAAGGTTACGGTCCGGTATTCTGTAGGTTAAGCTACCAGAGCTGGGTATTCATTTACCAACTCATCTCTATGTGAAGAGGAAAACCGGTTTGGGGAAGAGGGAATTTCATGATCTTATTCTTGGGCCATGGTCGGCATGACTAGAGACCCGGGATCCTCAGCAACTGGTGGTGGAGTGGCGATGGTTGGTGGATGTAGGGGTTGATGTACAATAGTGCTTACCGGGGAAAATGAAGCGTTGGTGTAACCGGGACCATGACTGGCAGCTTCCATCCCTGCAAAAAGCAGGGGGTTTCATATTTCCTTCTCTCCAAGGGTTGTTTTTCCTCGGGACCTTCATCATCTAGGTCCACCACGGAGAGAGAACCCACCATTAAATTGGCGTTGCCAGAAACATTGGGAGGTGTTCGGTCAGATTGATCAAAGAATTTTTTTTTCAAACGTTTTTGTCCCGTGCAGGGGCTAACAGAGGGTTCATTTCGTAGCCTTTTCCATTCACGGGCCTGTTGAATAATAAGGGTGGCCGCCTCTTCAAGAGGAGCAGTGTCGGTTGCCTTGGAAAGACCTAGTAGAAAGGAGAGTAATTTTGTTGATAGGTCGAGAAGCGAGTGAAAGAATTTGAAATTAAAGTCATAATATGTACCGTGGTGGCTGGGTACCCAATTCTTCTTTAAAGCAAGTTTTTACATGTCCGGAGTTCCGATGTGGATACATTAAGGATCTTCTGAACCCAAATCTCAAGGTCATCTATGTCCGCAAGCTCCCATACAATGGCTAAAAGAAAGAATAAAACCTGGTCAAAAGTAGAATGGATCGCTTAGAAAAATGGCATTATAGTATAAAAGTAAACTTACGGTAGTGGTTCCATCACTCCGAGATTGTACGGCTGTTAGGGAGAAAGAGATCGGCAGTAGGAACGATGACGTATCTTTCCGTCCAACCCCAGTCACTGTTATCATTGAGACTGGTAAGAATGGTTTTGCTTCCCTGGCGGTGCAGATTGATGACTCCGTCACGAAAAGTGCGTGGAGAGTAAAGACAAATCAGGTGGTCCAAGTTGAAGTCAACACCGGCCTCCCGATCAAAATACCAGAGGCACACAACTGCCTTCCAAATTTAAGGACCCACCTGAACTATGCATACTTTGTATCGGCGGTAAAATTCTAGGATGACATCATCATTAACTTTCCAAAGTTTCATGAAAATGGGTAAGTTTAAATATAAGAATACCCTTTTTTGTAAGAGGTGATCCTTTCCTCACTAGTAGGAATCATGAATTCGATTGATTCCCAACCGCAATCGGCCTTCACTGTTGGTAAAATATCGGCAATGATTCGGGTTTTGTAGTGATCGACGGAGGTTTTTATGTCGTCCGGTAAAACCTTCAACATTATTTTATCGAAGGTCATGAGTAAATCATCATGTATTTGACAAGTAGGAAGAGGCCAAAGGGTTTTGGCTAGCAGGAGCCCCACCTGGGGATCAATTCTCTTTTTGCTTGAAAGGGCATTACTGCTAGATGAAGGGCTCGGCATGATTGCTATGGAAAAAAGAAGAAAGATAATTATCGGAGGTTTATCACGAGATGACTTTGCATAAATGAAAGGTGAATGGCAAACTCTCAATTTGTTAGAGTATTTATAAGAAAAGAAATGATGATGCCACTTGAAGTGTGTGGCGAATGCCAATCGACGACAACACGTGCATGTCAGATCAGAAGTGATTGGATGGAACACCTCATCATTAAAAGGTAGACTTCCGTTAATCTAGGGAAGTTGGAAAGTGGTCGTCGTGTCATCAAGATGACGATTGGAGTATTGGAATATATGGATGGTATTCTTTGAATTTTCCTGCCAAAGCACAAAGTGTCGATTGGTTGATTATTTCAAATCCACCTCCCGGTTGCACAAGAGTCACGATCGGGAAGTGCGGAGACTATTTGTATATGGTAAAATTTGAGTATAACAGGTGTACGAATTATGAGGCGACACATGGCAATCGATGTTGAGTCGAGCCCAAGTCAGCTTGGGGCATTACCGGTAGCATTCAAGTGGTACCGAGGGTGACATAAGCGTAATCGGCACCAGTAAGACAGAAGGCTGAAAGACGTTAGAATTGTAACGAGCAACTGTTACCAAACCAGTCACATCTCTTTTAATGGATCTTTAATGGCGTTTATTGTGATATTGATTATCCAATTATTATAACATGCATTTTCTTGTAATAATGAGAGCAATTTTGTGGGTTGTGTACCCGTGTAGCTCATGTATAAATATGACATATCATTCCGTTGTAACCCATCAGATTCAAGCTATTACAAAATACAATTGATATTCTCTTGGTTTTTGTGCTTTCATACAAGTTACCGTCACTTTGCCCAGAAGATGTCACAAGGCTCAGGCTAATCATTACTTTATTTTATCTTATTATTTTTTGCTTTCATTATAATTTATCTAGAATTCATATTTAACGTGTCACTTGAGATTCACGTGTCCTTGACCACATATACAAATTTAATGTATTGTTTTATGGGTAAACACCTTATAATTAGGGGTAAAAGATTCCTAATTATTTTATCACATATATTAGTGATTGTTACTCCTCTCTTCACTTTTAATTGTCTATTATATTAAAAATAAATTTTCACTTATACTCTACTTTGGCATATCACCTTTTCTCTTGTTTTACCCTTAACATTAATTACTTATTTCCAAATCATTCTCCAAGTATATTAAGACAACACCAATTTATAATATGACTTTTAAAAAATATATATATACTTCATTTATTAATTTTTAACGGGTGTGTAAAGTCAAAAGTAAATAAGTAAAAATGAAGGGAGGGAGTAGTAATTAATGCCGGAGTTATAAGTACAATTTATGACACTACTAGAAATAGAAATTTTTCCCACCGACATTCAATGAAAAATTTGTGCTATAAAACATGATTTTTCCACCTCATTCACAACGAACCGGTTCACTGAAAAAATACATGGTGGAAAACTGCATGTTTTCATTTAAACGCTGGAAAACTTTTTAATTTTTCTATGTGAAAACATTACTATTTAGATTTTTTCCACCGATATTTAATGGGAAGCCACTGATTATTTTTTAGTGGGAAAAGAGAGATTTTTAGTAGTGCGAGTTCACAAGAACTCTATTTTTTTTTAGATCTTATGTACATATATTATGAAACTCACTGACTGTAAATTTAATTATTAACATACATTAACTTGAAATTATTATAAAATTTATAAATTTAAATTTTTGATTCGCCAATGTTAGTAATGCAATTAATGTTTGGTCTTGCACTCTTTTCATATGTGCAAGTTAGAGTCTTGGATTGAGACAGTTATCGAGAAATCCAAAGAAACATTTGAAGTAATCCTATTTGTATTGCTCTTCCTCTCTTTCCTTATTTTCTTCTTCTTCTTGAGATGTGGTTTGGCTACTTCGTTGGCCTTTTGTAATCATGAGGACCTTAGTGTCACTGTCATCATTGCTGTGGAAAAATATACTCTCTCCCTCTTCTCCTCTTCTCCTCTTCTCCCTCATAAAGTTCGTCTCCCTCGCTATATAAATTAGCCATCCTCTTGCACTTTTTTCTCCGCTCAAAAACTTGAAGATCAAAATGTGCCATGCAGCATGAGATTCAGGGTCATTACATCCCTCATGCTACACTGATCTCCACAGGCCACAGTTATCTAAAACAACCAAGATACATGTGCAGCCTAAGAAGAAGGTTAGTAACAAGAGCTTAAGTTATGTGTAGATTTTTTTATTTTATTATCAGACTAAGTTAGGTTATAATAGTAGGTTACTCTTCATAACATATATGCCAATTGAAATATAGTAATAATATATTGTAACCAGTTATAAATTGATTAAATTGGGCCTCACAATAACGGGCAACTCTTCGTAGCAAACAGACATGATATGTTAAAATAGATAATAACCTGCTATAATCATCTGTTAGTATATATAACTTTAGTTTTGCTTTTGCTTTTCATCTTAGATATATATAACCGTTACTTTCACTATGCAATTGATATTAATTTGTGGGAAGAAAAGAATATTTGTTTTAACGTTTTAAGTGAAAAAAAAATTACTTTGGTGTTTGAGTTGTTTTGTTATACGTGTAGGAATGGTGGGAGATTATCAAACGAAGCAAAGCAAAGGGCAAAGCTGAGGAAATTGAAGATGAAGAACTTGAAGCTCTACAAAGAGAACAAAACAATATTTGAAGAGAATGAAAGGTTGCGCAAGAAAGTTCTTCTTCTTCATCAGGAAAACAAAGCCTTGTTCTCTCATATTATTCAACAAGTTTCTCAACCCACCAATATCAGAATTAATTAATACTATTAATGACTAAGTTAGCATCATACGCACTAGCTAGCTAGAATTAATTAATACAAATATATAATACCTATCAAGTTATTATAATCTGGAGTATGATAGACCTATTGGTTATTTGTATTTTATTTTTGTCATCTTGTATTCATTTTCTTATCATGTGGTGGAGTAATAATTTAAAATGAAGATTTCAAGGTTTGTTTGGCTTCGTGGATCCGTGTGAGTTTGTGACACTGGAAAAGGGAATGGAGAAGCAAGTTGAGAAGTCTCAGAATATGCATGAAAAGTGATTTTTGTTTATAGTAAAACATATTTTCAGGAAAGTTGGTCAACAAATGCGTCCCAAAAGGAAAAATTAAGTTCCATCAATTAAGATGCCACTGTAGCTATAGCTTTCGAGATATAGAACTAGATTATATTTGCCCACAATATTTCTGAATTAAAATTTAATGAAATCCAAATTATTTTATGGAATTAAATCCAATAAAATTTAAATGATGATTATAAATAATTATTTATTATTTCGTTTCAAATAAATATAATTTAAACTACCCAAAAATCTTTAGAATTGGGTTTATCAGTGATGACATCATGAAATTTTGATGCAAACTCAATATTTCTATTTATATGAATAATTTTCCCTTTTTCAATATTATGTCCCAAAAACCTAACTTTTGTTTGGAAAAGGGTAATCTTTGGTTTTGATACGACTAAACCGTTTTGAATAATAATTTTTTTGAATATTTCAAGATGCTTAAAGTGAGTTTCTATATTATTAAAAAATATTAAAATATCATCAATATAAAAAAATTACTATAAGGTATGAATATATCATTCATGATTTTCTGGAATTCGGAAGGGACATTCATAAGTCCAAATGACATGACATTCCATTCAAATTGCCCCATAGGGACATTAAAGACAGTTTTGTATCTATCATCTTCTATAATTTGTATCTGTCAATATCTTGATTTTAAATCAAATTTAGAAAATATAATAGCACTATTAAGCATATCCAGCAAATCCTTCTTATTAGGAATATGATATCTGATCCATTTCAAGACTTTATTAAGTGGTCTATAATTAATAACTATCCTAATAACTCCTCATTCCTGTTCAACATGCTTATTAACATAGAAAGCAGTACATGACCAAGGAGACTTCGAGGGTCTTATTAAACCCTTTTGCAAAAGAGAAGAAATTTCTTTTTTACATAATTCTAAACATTCAGAATTCATTTGGCATGGTCATGCCTTTGTAGGAATATTACCTTCATCAAAATTTTCTTCATAAGGAAGAGTGACATGTTTTTTCCTATCCGAGAAAGCATTGGGATGATCACTACAAATATGAAGTGAAAACTGGTCTTTTATGAAGTCAATTTTTTGTTGCAACTTAGGATTTTGCAAAATTTCATCAATATTAATACTATAGATCTCTTGCTTGAGAAAATTGATTTGTTGATGTTTATTCATCAACCTATCTTTGATTTCATTTAAAATTCTTGAAAATGGTTCTGAAACTTGATTTTTTTGCCTTCAAAAAAATCATATTATACCTTTTTTATCAATTCTTACACTGCAAAATTTTTTTTGTATAAAAGAAGTTCCCAGAATAATTTGACTAGAGATATCTTTTACCAAAACAAAACTGCCTGGTATACATATCTTGTCTTTACAAATATAAGCTTTTGATAATTTAAAAGTAATCTGTAATCTTTGTCCATTAGCAGATCTTACACTATGAGTAGTTTTAAAAAAATATTTAAAAGGAATTAGTCATTCCTGTATACAGTTTACATTTGCTCCACTATCAACAAGAGTAGTAAACTCTTTTTTGAAATTGTAATAGATCAGAAGAGTGATTTTTATAAAAAACTTTTGGGAAGTTATAAGTTCCAGGGTTTGTAAAACCCCTTCTTTTCCATTTCATGTACCCGTAGTAATTATATCCAAGGTAGGGATTTCTGCAGAGGCATATGTGTCTACAGTCTGGTTACTATAACCTTTTCAATATTAGAAATCCTCCTATCAAGTATTGTATTATGTCTTTTGAGATCGGATATTTCATTCTTAAAATTATCAATCTCCTTCTCCAAATCCCTTGGAGTAATTATTGTACCTTTTTGTCCCATAGGCTTTTTGAGTTCGGACATGGTATAAGTAGAAGATTTTTTCAGAACTCATCTTCCATCTGAAGTTTTTGGGATGTCCTGGACCTGATATATAATCTTAGATCTCATATCTGGATCTTTAATAATCTTTAATAACTCCATAAGTTTATTATCATTCAAAACATTAACATTCATGTCCTTAAATAATTTGGTTCATAAAACTTTAACTTAATAATCCCATCTGGGGTTTGCTCAATTTCAGTAATATCTGAATTAAAATCATTTTGAGGAGGAACAGCTCCTTCTGTGACCCACTTTTTGAGAAAATCAATTTCATCCCATTTGATAGGTCTTCTAGTTATAATTTTGGATTTATCAAAATTAGTTTCTATCAAAATAGTCTCATTTTTGAAATCCATAATTTTACACATAAGATTCATGGTATATAAGGGTTTGAAATATATTCTATAACAAATACATATAACTTCAGTTTCAGACATATAATCATACCCATGTAATTTCACACTTAATATTAAAGCGTTCAAAGAATTCTCATCTTGCAAGGATACATGCAAGTTAGGATATGCATGAATCTATAGGTTTCCCTATAAGGGGCAATAGTATGCATGAATCTATAGGATTAGTATGTCCTTCGTCCAAATAGATTAAAATTCATAGTGTGGCTATCAACATATTATTTTTGGAAGTAATTCAGACAACATGGGATTATTTGTTTAATTTCTAAATGAATTTATATGTCTAAAAATTATATAAAAATAAAATTATTTGAAATATAGTACTTTAGTAATAAACTAAGTATGTAATACTCATTTAATCATACTATTTCCGTTCATAATGCTTAAGGAGGTAAATACTTTTCCAAGTTCAACAAATAATTTGTCAAAATATTTGTATTTATAATAATTTTTTTACCCCTATTTTGGAGGATCGATAGTGTCTCCACACTTTTTCTCCGGCGTGACTCGAATCCTGAATCTACTAATCGTGATTGGGAGGTGCTTTACCAACTGAACAACTCTCATTATAATAAATTATGACTTAACGTATCGTATTACTTTTTAAATTTTTGGGAACAATACTCTTCTCACTTATTGTTCACCATTTCATTATAGCATTAACAAATTTCAAAAATTTCAATTTAAATTTCATATTTAATTAAATTATATTAAATAAAATAAAATGGAATAAGCAGTGATGTATTCCGTGTCATTTTTGTACTTTCACCGCAAAATCTAAGCATTATACTTAGCCGCTCTTGTTTTAGAGGATGTTTGGATTGACTTATGGTAATAAGTATAAATTCTAGCTTATAATTTATTTTTATTATTTTAATTTAAAAATATTATTTTATTTTTATTTAAATACCTCAAAAATGCTTTTAAGCTATTTTTGCATGCACTTGAAATAAGCCATACATTTTTTATTTGTTTTGGGTTCAGTTGTCACTCTTTAGTGAGTCACCTACTGCTCCCGACAAGTCTCAGTCTTTGATTTTGAAACGAAAAAAGTTGATCTTCTTAGTTGTTTTTCTCTCTCTACAAACAAACACCTGCATTTCCAGAGAGAGAGAGAGAGAGAGAGAGAGAGAGAGTGATGGCTTCTGGTGGTGGTTACAGAAACGGTACTCATAAGGCACCGAGTCTCCGTACTTCTTCTTCATTCAAATCGAAGCTTCCGCCCAACGCTTCTTCCAACGGCCGCCGCACTAGTACTATTGACGCCGGTCAGTTTCCATTCAAAATTAGTTGCTTTCTGGTTGTGAATCGAGTTTATATTGAATTTTCAAGTTGTCGAATTTACTAAATTGATCCTGCCTCTTTGTGTGTTAGACATTGTGTTTTTTTGTGGTTTAGGTTAGTGTTAATTGGATGATATGGCGTTGTGGATACATTTTGGCATTTTGCTACTTCATAGCTGATTTAAATGCTGCATTTTGTTTTTGTTTGTAGTTGTGAATTTTGGAAGTGACATTTTGTTTTCTAAATATTGCCAATTAGGTAAATAGGTGCTTCAAGCCTTCAAACTTTTACGTCCACTTAGAGCCTGTTTAGATTGGCTTATTTTAGGTGCTTTTAAGCCAAAATAGCTTTTAAGCATTTTTGTAGTGTTTGAGTAACATAAAAACGCGCTTTAAGCACTTATTTTTAAGCCAAAAGCCATAAGTTAGGATTTCTATCGTAGGCTCTTAATCAATGTCTACGTGTGCACATATTTATGTATGATTTTTGATTTTATATGCATAGGAATGTATAGTGTGGTTAGCTTGTAAGGGTTAAAAAAACTCCGGTAATTATGGCTTTGATGCTTGGTGAAGTTTCTCTGATTTAGAAACGAGTTGTCATCATTGTAGTAGCTATATGGTTGAGGATCGAGTTTATTTTTCTAATTCGATTTTTGAGTTTTCGGAATCGATGGAGTTAATTCTGCTATTAATGTGCTAGAGATTGTGTTTCTTTAGTTGTTTAGGTTTGTGTTAATTGGACGATGTGATGTTATGTACTGATTTTGTTAGTTGATACGAGAACTTGATTTAAATTGGTTAATTTGAAAGTTAAGCAGGTGAACTTTTTTTCTTTTCCAGATATTACCAATTAGATGAACAGGTACTTCAAGCCTCCAAACTTTCCTGTGCACCTAATCAATGTCTAAGTTTGCTTAAATTTGTGTATGTATTTTTCACCAGACATGCCTAGGAATGTATAGTGTGGCAGATTAGCTCGTACTCTAGGGGTTAAATTGGAAACTCCAATGATTATGGTTTTGATGCTAAGAATTTGAACACAAGTTATGTTAATTATTGTGACCGTAGAGTCAACTTAAAGAACCTCCCCCCAACACTGATTACTTCTTAAAATTTCAGGTGTTTTTCCTTTATTACATCATCTAACAACTTTTTTTAGTAAATGTTTTCAGAGGACACGAGCTATAGTTGATAGGCATAACTAATGAAGCATAATAAAAAGTGTGGTAAAACATTTCTTATTTTAACTAGAATGATATCAATCAGTGGCCAGGCAGTTGGGCATAAGAGTGGGGGTTAATGATTGCCCATGTTAAGAGGGTTGTAAATAATTTGGAATTAGACCAATCGGAAGCACGGCCTTCCAGTTAAGGAAGAAGTTCATTTCTTTCCTTTTTTTGGATGAAAAACAAGTTCATCTCTTTAATAGAATTCAACACTTTCTCTATAAAGAAAAGTTCATTTTTTTGATAAAGTAAATCCTAAGGAACAGGTTCATAAATTTAAGTAGGGTGAGAATTAGAAGTAGGTCTAATTATCTGGGATATAGGAAGTACTTGTGTTAATGGAACTTAATCTATTATTCCCTTCATTCTTTTTTATAAAATCTGTTTAACTAGCACAGAGAAAACCTTTGGTCTGTATGCTGATTGTGTATGGTTGCGTACTGCTTGGATAGTTTCTCTAATAAATTAATCATCCATAATAAAAAGAATAAGAAAATAGGGTTTGTTTTGGTTGGAATTTGAAGTCTGTCAGACATATTTTACATAATAAATAAATGTACAGATCTGGATATTTATCAGAATGATATCACATCAAGATATATGGCATATATGGTACTTCTTAGTGATCTCTTGTTGTTGCTAAGAGTATTTTATGTTATGCTCTTTCTGCTGCCTGAAGCTGCACAACTCAAATTCTTCGTTGTTCTCTTGCTTCGATATATGTGAGTATGAACTATTTCTTTTGATTGGTCTAAATAGTGTATGGAAGAGTTCGAGTTTCTGTCAGATTACGCCCTCGAAATGCTGAGGAATTGGCAGCAGATGCAGATTTTGCTGATTGTGTAGAGCAGCAGCCGGAGGTTGTCAGTTTTTGCCTTTTTCATTTTCCTGAGAAGCTTTTTTTTTTGGAATAGCTTGTGTATGATGCAATTTTATTCATTTGGCCTGCCAGCTCAAAAGGTTGAAACTTAGGAAAAACAATTGGGATTCAGATACATACGAGTTTGATGAGGTGTTCACCGAGTTTGCATCCCAAAAGCGTGTTTATGAAGTTGTTGCAAAACCAGTTGTTGAGGTTTGTTGCTTTCTTTTGTATTGTTTAGTTACCTTGACCAATTTGGGACTACGTACACCTTGGGAAGAAACGATTGATGCAAAATAACTAGCCCAACATAAATCTTTTTTTTTTCCTAGGGGTTAGTTGTGGATGGTATGCTCTTATTTTGACAAGAAGGAAACGTCTGTGGGAATGTTTCATTTCCCATTAACAAGGTGATAGCTCAGTGGGGACCCAGATTAAAAGACAACATTTGACCCTTTCAGTATCCATTTATTCCATCTTTGGCAAATACATTTTGATCCTAAACTGCAAGGCATTAGATGTGGACTTAACACAATAACTATTTCCTGCAGCTATTCTTCACACTAGATGGAACATATTATTTAATTTTATGACAATGATGATGATTGTGGTGAACAATACATGTTATGTTACATAAATTATTTCATGAAAGATGTGAAAATTCATACAATTCAGAAATAGTCAGAGCACATATTGATGTTTTCGTTGATACAATTAAAAATGATTTGTTACCTACAAATGGTTGGATGGAATCGTTAAGAACACCTTGAGAATGTAACTTTTATGGTATTCCTATGCTATATCTTTCTGTGATAATGTTTTATGAATACTCTTTCTTATGTTTTTAACTTATTTTACTAGAGTGTCTTGGACGGTTACAATGGAACAGTGATGGCTTATGGTCAGACCGGGACTGGGAAGACTTATACCCTTGGACGATTAGGTGACGAAGATGCCTCTGCTCGTGGTATCATGGTTCGTTCAATGGAAGACATATTAGCAAATATTTGCCTGGAGACTGACTCAGTTTCAGTCTCGTACTTACAGGTTGGAATGTGCTTCTTAAACCTATCAGCAAATACATTGTCATGGTGCATCTCTGGGCTTGCTTGCAGACTATTGCTCTCTTGACCAATCACTTTGCAACCAAAAGATTTATCAAGTTTTATCTAAATATCCTTGTTTGCGTGCAGCTTTATATGGAAACAATTCAGGACCTCCTAAATCCTGCTAATGACAACATCCCCATAATTGAAGACCAAAAAACTGGTGATGTGTCTTTACCAGGGGCAACTGTAGTGGAGGTCCGGGACCAGCAAAGTTTTCTTGAACTGCTACGGGTCGGGGAAGCTCATAGATATGCTGCGAACACAAAGCTGAATACTGAATCTTCCCGAAGTCATGCTATTCTCTTGGTAAATCAGGAATTCTATGTTTTATCTTTCGAGTTACATACATTGTTTATCAATTTCAATCAATCAATCAATAGTCCTAAAAAAAATATAAATTTGTATAAAAGATATAGTATAAACATGTTTCATTTAGAATTTGTGTTTTTAATATTGTTGTAGGTACAAATTAAGAGGTCAGTTCCTGGAAGAGAAGCTGATTTTTCTGCTGAAACAGATCACTCATCTCACTTGGCAACCAATTATAAGCCACCTATGTTGAGAAAAGGCAAACTAGTTCTTGTAGATCTTGCTGGTTCTGAGCGCGTAAACAAGTCAGGTATATTCAACACAGGGATTCCTAAATTGAGTAGCAAATATTAGTTATGTTTGAGATTTTCATGGCTTATTCGTTTTCGTTATTTCCTTTTCATACTATTTTGAATTGCTTGTCCCTATGCAGAGGGTCTATCGGAAACAGTCTCCTACCTCCCAAGGTAGGGGTAGGGTCTGCGTACACTCTATCCTCCCCAGACCCCACTCTGTGGGATTTCACTGGGTTGTTGTTGTTTGAGATTTTCCTCTTTAATCTCTTCCCTAATTTAAGAATATTTCTGCGTATGTGCTTTTAATGTATTCCATTCTTTATTTTTATCTTAGGTTTATACTCTTTTCTGCGTGGGTGAAAAAATTGACATTGGCTTATCTGATTATTTATGAAAGGTCAAGGGAATAACATTACTCAAAGAAGATCCAATACTCATAGTTTTTTTTTGAAAAGGTAACATTTGTATTAATCACAGAAACAGGCCTGCTTCAAAATTGCAGGTATCCATACTTACAAAGGGATTACAGGGAAGATCTTCTAGTCCTATATCAAAAACTTATAAGGATTCTAAATCATCCATATATGAATCTAGATCTTCCATGTATTCCTGCTTACACCAAAAATAGAACAACACCAAACAATTCATTTTCAGCTTCTGAATAGAGTTGTAGTTGTCCTCAAACATCTTTGATTCCTTCCTTTCCACACTGGCCACCAGATACAAGCAGGAATAATTTTCCATCTCCTTCTGACTAGAGATGCTGCTGTAGCTATCCCAGATCTCCAAAGCATGAACAATTCTCCGTGGCATCACCCAACACATTCCTTTCAAGTTTATAAATAGTCTCCATAACTGAACAGTGATCTTGCAATGCATGAAGAGATGATTAACTGTCTCACCTCTTCCCCACACAAGTAACATCTTGAACAAAGATGAAAACCTCTTTTACAAAGGTTTTCATGTGTTAACACTGCTTGTTGTGCCAAAAGCCAAACAAAACATGCTACTTTCGGAGGGATTTTTGCTTTCCAGATTAACTTCCAAGGCCACCTATCAGAATGGTTGATAGGACTACTGAATTCCTTATATGCCCCCTTTACTGTGAACTTGCCATGTTTATTGCCTTGCCAAACTTGACAATCTACAGCTTCTGAAGGACCTTTGAATTGTTCTAGGATGTTGTAAAATTCTATGACCCTCACAATTTCCCAGTCATTGAATAATCTTCTGAAACTTAGATCCCATCCTTGATTTGTCCAGACCTCACCCACTGTAGCCTCCTTTTGCTGGTTTAACAGATAAAGATCAGGGAATAACTGTTTTAGAGAGCCTTGCTCCAGCCAAATGTCCTCCCAGAAAGAAGTTTTCAACCCATTTCCGATCTTAAGTCTGGACTTATCTCTGAGTTTAGGCCATAAATTCCTGATGATGCTCCTCCATAAGCTGACCCCATAAGGAGTTGCATTGGTAGTCCACTGATTTTCCGTGCCATACTCCATTCTGATTACCTCACTCCAAAGTGCTTGTTCATTAGATGCAAATCTCCAGTTCCATTTCAGAAGTAGGCTCTGATTTTGGATTCTCAAATTTCTAATTCCCAGACCCCCTGCCTTCTTGTTATCAGTTAAGACCTCCCAGTTAACCAGATGTATCTTCTTTGTGTCACTACAACCTTGCCATATAAAGTTTCTCCTCAAAGCATCATTTCTATCAACAACATTCACAGGAATAGGAAAGAGGGACATCATGTAAGTAGGCAAAGCATCTAGAACACTATTAACCAGAATGAATCTCCCACCTAGAGACAAATATTGACTTCTCCAATTTGCTAGCTTCTTTTCACACTTCTCCACCACTCCATTCCAGATATGTTTGGATTTACTTTTTTGCCCCAAGAGGCATACCCAAGTAAATAGTCGGTAATTATCCTATTTTGCCACCATGAATATTCACCAGATATTGGAGATTGACCACTTCATTTACTGGATACACGAAGCTTTTCTTCCAATTAATGTGCAATCCAGAGATGGCTTCAAAGAGAATGAAAATAATTCTGAGCATCTTCATTTGATCTTTGTCTGCATCACAGAAAACCAAGGTGTCATCAGCATATTGCAAGTGAGATATCTCCATATCATCCCCAATTCTGTTTGAGACCTCAAAACCCCTGATCCATCTATGTTCTTGAGCAATTTTTAACATGTCATTTAGGCCCTCCATTGCAATAATAAAAAGGAAGGGAGAGAGAGGATCTCCCTGCCTTAAGCCTCTCTGAGATGGAAAAAAACTAGTAGGAGAACCATTAACCAGAATAGAGAATTTTACAGAGCTTATACAAAATTTAATCCATTTGATCCATCTAGCACCAAAACCCCTCTTAGCCAAAGTCTCCAGCAGAAATTTCCAGTTGAGGTGATCATATGCTTTTTGGATATCCAATTTGCGAATGATCCCTGGTTTCTGGCTTTTTAATCTTGAATCCACACTCATTTGCCATCAATATAGCATCCATTATCTGTCTGCCTTTAATGAAAGCTAATTGTTGAGTGTCTACCAATTTGCCCATCAGCTTCTTGAGTCTTTCAGTCAATAGCTTGGAGATGATCTTATACACACTCCCAATCAAACTAATGGGTCTGAAATCTGTTAACTCCTTGGCTCCCACCTTTTTTGGGATCAAAGCTATATAAGTAGCATTGAAGCTTTTTTCAAACACACTTCTACCATGGAAATTTTGAACGGCTGCAGTCACATCTCCGCCTATCACTTCCCAACAATGACTATAGAAAGCCATAGTGAAGCCATCAGGGCCCGGTGCCTTGTCCCCTGCACACTTTTTGACACATTCTCATATCTCCTGACTATCAAAATTGCCCTGTAGCGTTAGATTATCAACATCAGTGATGATGTGATCATTCCTAACCCCATCTGAAGGTCTCCATTCCTCAGTTTCAGTGTACAAATTTTGGTAGAAAGATACTATTGCCTGTTTAATCTCTTCAGGGTTCCTTGTTGCTTCACTATCCACTACTAACTTCTCAATATTGTTTTATCTTCTGTGAGCATTAGCAGTTCTATGAAAGAACTTTGTGTTCTTATCCCCCTGTTTCAGCCATAGCTCTTGATTTTTGTCTCCATGCTACTTCTTCACGTTTTGCCATTTCCTCAAATTCCACAGCTAAAGCTGTTTTTGACCAAATTTCATCATCACTGAGATTTCTCTGATCTTGGATCTCTTCAAGTTCAGCAAGCTGACTGAGAATGTGTTGTTTCTGGATACTTAAATTTCCCTGAGCAGTCTTGCCCCATTCTCTTAGCTTTTCTTTTAAAGCCTTAAGTTTGAAAGCCAAGATGTAATCAGGTCATCCTTCACAAATAAAAGAACTCCACCACCCTCTGATTTTCTCCAGGAATCTTCAGTCTGCAACCACCAATTCTCAAATCTAAAAAGGACTTTATAGGTTCTCAATTACCACTCTGAAGCACGAGGGGTGTATGATCTGAGGTTACTTTGTCAAGAGCTGATTGTTTGATATTCCTGAAGCCTTCATCCCACTCATCTGAGATTAGAAATCTATCTAATCTTGCTGCAAATCATGTCTGTCTCCTTTTTTCCAGGTGAATCTGCTCCCAGAGAGAGGAAGATCTATCAGACCCATGTCCTCTATAAAGTCTGAAAGATCTGTAATAGCTTTTGTGATTCTTCTATACTTCTTCTTTTCTGATGGAAACCTAACAGTATTGAAGTCCCCACAAACCCAAGAACCTGAGAAAAGACCCCTGGCAGACCCTAGTTCCCACCACTCATAGTTTGTTAAAGCAACATCGAGATAGAGTCTTGATCTAATTGTAGGTATTGCAGTGTGTGTCAGTGGCCAGTCTGTAGGAGTATATGGCTGAACAGAAGAAAATGTGGTGTGAAATATTGTTGTAATAGAACAGAAGAAAATATGCACGTTTGTATAACATAGAAATATAAGACTGGGAGAAATGAAACGGAAGGAATAATGTATTGCCCAAAATGAAAAGAAGAAAATGTTTTTATTGCCGGTGGCATGTCGATGTAGCAGCTCGAAAATTGGCCTTTTGATTTGTATACAGACTACATATGCTTTCCTTTGATCTCCTGTAGGAAGCGAAGGGCACATGTTGGAGGAAGCAAAGTCCATCAATCTGTCATTAAGTGCCCTAGGGAAGTGCATAAATGCCTTGGCAGAAAATAGTGCTCATGTACCTGTCCGAGATTCGAAGCTTACAAGGTTGCTTAAGGATTCATTTGGAGGTGGGATTATATTTTTCTTTTTCTTGTGTCTCTGCATAACTTGGTAAAATTTAGAGGTATCTGATATCAACTGAGTGTACTGCATTTACAAATGGGCTATACCAGTTTCTAGAGTTGTGAAGATTCTGGTTTGGCTTTTTCTTACCCAAGGACACCTTACATCTAACTGAGATATGCTCTTTTAAGTTTTAACTGTTTCAAGAGCTAGGAGGTGATATTCTTTCTTACTTATCCACAACCAAAAGAAAAGGAGTTAGGAGTCAATGTCTTAGTTCTTAAAGAAGTTCCAATCATGTTGGTTTACTTCCTGTGATTTTGCAGGAACATCGAGAACTTCATTAGTTATCACCATTGGGCCATCACCTAGACATAGAGCAGAAACGGCAAGTACCATATTGTTTGGACAGAGAGTGAGTTCTCCATTTGGAATGATTTTTGTGGATAGGTTGCACTACCGCATACGTGTGCCAAGATAGTGTTATCCTTTCGTGCAGGCTATGAAGGTGGAAAACATGTTGAAGATTAAGGAAGAATTTGATTACAAAAGTTTATCAAAAAGGCTGGAGGTGCAAGTAGACAAACTTATTGCTGAAAATGAAAGACAGCAGAAAGCTTTTGAGGCTGAGGTTGAACGAATTAGATTAGAAGCACAAAAGCATGTCACAGAAGCAGAAAGGAACTATGCTGAAGCCCTGAAGGTAGTTTATGTTACTCATTTATCTTGACTTTGAGAGTCTTTTGCTGTTATTACTAATTAGACTGGGAGTTGATTCAGATCAAGAACCACATATTGGTGAATGCACCACTTTACTGTCTTAGTTTGATTATATGTCCCTAGTGTTGCTACCAATAGTTAAAATTAAAAGAAGGAAAAACTTATACTCCTGTTTTAATACATGTAAATTTATCAGGGCTCTTTTGCAGTTAGTTGAGCTCAGATAAAAATATTCTTGCTTTCTTAAATGTATCTCTTTTAGTTTGTCTTTCGATTTCGGAAAGTATATATCAATAGACTCTCCCTCAATCCCAAACTAGTAGGTGTAAGCTATATCATCATAATTATACTACTTTTTTGTTGGTAGCTTGGCTACAGTAACCCTCCTTTATCCGTGCTTGCGACCGGCCACACTATGCAAAACTCACATAGGCGGAGCTGATTTCGAAAGGTCTATTAGTGAAACTAATAAGACGAGAGATGTCAAATAAGTGAAGATGATTTCATTGGAAAGTTGAAGTATTACTGGCATAATACGTATCCACAAGAGAAGTATTACTTTCATAATACTAACGACAACAGAATAAGAATTGAGTTATATGTTGATGGAATTTGACTAGGATTCAGTATTGTACCTACTGGAATTATGTTTCAACTATTGTGGAATACACTTCTTTACTTGCAGGAGGAGAAGATGAAATGTCAGGTGGAATATATGGACTCAATCAAGAAGCTGGAGGAGAAGTGGAGCCTTAATCAACAAAAACCCACAAACGTCAGAACTGATGGGACATGTATTACAGAGGTTGTAACTCTGCTTTTATCCTATTTTTTTATCATCATCATCTTAATTATTAATGCTGCTGTTGTTGTGTTGTTAATGATGACTATCCTTAACGTATCGTGTAGCAAGTATCAAGGTTACACTTCAGAAAGAGTTGGTTTCTGGAAAAGGATTGAAACAAGTAGCATCTATTTCTATAGTTGAAACAGGTCAAGTATTAAGGTTGTACTTTGTAAAGAGTCAATTTCTTAAAAAGGAAATCTATAGTTGGAACACGTAGCATTCAACTCTTTAGTTGAAACAAGTTGCATGTTATATGCCTTTTATCTCCATAGTGACAGCTTTGAAGCTAGACTGATATCAACCAGGTAAAAAAACAGAGGGAGGGAGGGAGGGAGGGAGGGAGCAGTGTACTGGGTAAATATTGAGGTTCAGAGTTTTATATATCAGTAGAATAAGAGAACTTCTAGAACTAAAGAACCTTATTTATTGAACATTGGAATGAGACTGGTCTAAATGAGAGCGAATTGGATAGTGAGGTTCATATTGCCGACTCCGACTAGCTTAGGATTGAGGATTAGTTGTTGGAGATCTCTTTTCGTGTTTCTTATTAATCTGTAAGTTTCTTGTTGATGCTGCCTGAAATTATAATAGAACCTTGGATTTAGTAGTCCTCTATAAGTCTGTTTGTAAAAATGTATTTCAAGGCATTAATTGAGTTTTACTTCTGAGGGAGAGAAGAACATACTGCTTGTTGATTCTATATTCCTTTTCAGATGCTTAAATTGCTCCTTGTGCAGGAAGTTTCTGAACTTAAGATGTTGCTTCAAAACGAAAGGCAAATAAGAAAGGCAGCAGAAGAAGAAATTAACAAACTCAAAGATGAACAACACAAGTTTACAAAACCAGGGGTATGCTCTTCATTGATTATTCATTTTTCAAATAGAATTGCTTGAATTCTATGGGATTTGGGATTGAGCTGATGAATATGACTGATCAATGGCACTGTAGTCAGCAGGTGGAAATTATGATATTCTAAACCTCCAAAGCATGCTGGAAGAAGAGATTCGTCAGAAGAAGAGACTGGAAGAAGAAGTGATTGTCTTACGTAGTCAATTTTCTCAGCTAACTATGGAAGCCGGTCAAGTACGGTCTTTAACTTGCCCATAAGCTTGATTACACCTTTGCTTTCTATTCTACTTACAGCTAGTATCTTGTTCTGTTTGCCGCGATTGACAAGTTCTGTGGTTTGTGAGAATTTATGGTTTGATGGTTACGCTTATGTCCACATTTTGCGTCTCTCTTTTCCTTGATAAATGTTCCAATCAGTTTCACTTTAATTGCCTGTTCACAGAGAACAAGCTATCTGGATAGAAGCAGAAATGGCACTGGACTTCCTGGCCTAGATTCATTGTCTCCTCTTAAAAATCTGCATTACAAAGATGCGACTAATGGAGAGAGATCTTCAATCACCAATCTTCACGAACAAGGTCCCAATATCTTCAGAGTATGTCCTTAATTTGCAAAACAACTGGACATAATTTTCTCATCTCTGCTTCATGGGAATTACAGTTGGATTACATAAGATATTGTCGCTGCTGGAGTCTGAAGATGCTACCGTGCGGATTAATGCAGTGAAAGTCGTAGCTAATCTAGCAGCTGAAGGTAATTTATCCTCTACCCAATCTTCCCAAGTGCAAAAACGTAAAGTCTGGCAACAACATATTTTTCACTTGCCACTTTACGCTACTTATTGGAGAAAAGTGCATCACTCATTTTTTGTTGTTTTGTGCTAATTCCGTAAATTGTTCCAACTTCTTGGTTGTTGGGTGTTTCCATACGTTATCCTTGAAAGTTACATCTTTGTCCTTGGTGGCTTCAGTAGGTCGTACAGTGTACATAACATTTATGTTTTCTTGTTGCTCACAACCTTTGCCTCTTAGATGGAACCCAGAAAGTTACATCTTTGTCCTTGGTGACTTCAGTAGGTCGTACAGTGTACATAACATTTTTGTTTTCTTGTTTCTCACAACCTTTGCCTCTTAGATGGAACCCAGGATAAAAAGTATAGGGCTCCAAGTGTGTTATACTGCTGTTTGTGATAGTGGTCTGATACATTTTTTATCATGCCTCGAATATACCCTGCAGAAGTGAATCAGGAAAAAATTGTTGAAGCTGGTGGTCTGAATTCATTGCTGATGCTTCTTAGTATTTCAGAGGATGAAACCATTCGCAGAATAGCAGCTGGTGCAATTGCAAATCTTGCAATGAGTGGTGATTCTCAATCTTTAGCTCTCTTTTTATTTTTCTCTTTATTTATGTTCTAAGGATTATTTTCCGTCTTTTCAGAAGCCAACCAGGAACTTATAATGACTCAAGGTGGGATTGCGCTGTTGGCGGTGACAGCTGCTGATGCTGAGGATCCTCAAACATTACGCATGGTGGCTGGAGCCATTGCTAATCTATGTGGCAACGGTAAGCTCATCCACTTTTTCTGTAGGAGTATCCCCTCTGCTTGCCCCCACCCATCAGCCTTTTAGGTCATTGTCGGAATAGCTCCGTCAATTTTTGTTCTTGTAGTTGGGTCCAACAAAGTCTTTTGGCATGTTGAATCAAGAGATGCATTTCTTCCTGATCCTAAAGAGAGATCATCCTTTTTGGTAGGGCAATTTGCAGCAGTAGTAATGGATGTGAAAACATGGTCATTTTAGTTGAGAGTTTTCTTGCATTCTTGCTACTATTTTCACTGTGTTCATGACAACAATGAGACCCTACTGATTTAACGGACTCCACGAAGCTGCTAGTCATCCTTTTGTTCAGTGAATCTATCCTCACTATGGTCCCGTCACTTCCTGGAAAGATTCCAGCCAAGTTTTACTTTGTGGTTTATGTAATCCTGCTCCTTCCATCAATTAATTCAGCCCTTGGATCTTGATCATGGTATATATTTCTATTCAAGATAAACTACAGACAAGGCTGAGGTCTGAAGGTGGAATCAAGGCACTATTAGGGATGGTGAGATGTAGACATCAAGACGTTCTGTCGCAAGTTGCACGGGGTATAGCAAACTTTGCGAAGTGCGAGTCCAGAGCTTCAGCTCAAGGTAAATGCCGTACATGTCAATCTTGTTTATCAGGTTATCGTGATTCTTAAGGTTGATCTGCTACTACAGGTCAGAAAGCTGGGCGTTCTTCTCTGATAGAAGATGGTGCACTTCCATGGATTGTTCAAAATTCCAATAATGAAGCCTCAATGATCAGGCGTCATGTTGAACTGGCTCTCTGCCATTTGGCACAACATGGTAAGCAATCCTATCCTACTGAAGAGTTTTAGGATATATTCATTGCATTTTTCTCGAACTAAACTTTATGTTTCACCTGTTCTCTTCTTATCCTCAGAGGTCAATGCAAAAGACATGATCAGTGGGGGAGCCCTTTGGGAGCTAATTCGTATCTCACGTGATTGCTCTCGAGATGACATAAGGTCTCTTGCACGTCGAACTCTGACTTCAAGTCTGACTTTCCAAGCTGAAATGCGACGCTTGAGGATAGAGTTATAGTTACCTTATTGGTTTCACTCCAGGGTCTTGAGCCAACACTAATTCTTGAAATGCACATGCATAATGTACATGAACCAGTTGCTGAAAAGAAATTGCTCACAATTTTGAATCGAGGGAGTGCATCAAGCAAAGTCCTCTAGATGAAAAACATCTAAGTTTTTAGTATGTAGTAGCCTGTATGCTGTTTAAGTTTCAGTGAGAAGCTTACATTCTTTCATTTTTCTTTGGGTTCTGGGGTAGTAGCAATCATCCCTAAAGCGGTTGCTTCAGCTTCAATGTTTGTAATTTGTGAGCCTGTAATTATAGTATTACTAGAAATTTTTTTATTCTCCATTTGTGGAAGACTTGATTTCTGATTGATATATGGTACATTGGTACTACTATAGTTGTTTCAATCATCTACATAGCTGTTTCTTTACACCTCGTTTATGTCTTCTACTAATTGGTTAAGACAGTTGCTATATTTATTAGAGCTATCAAAACGGGCTGCCCAGTCCATTCGGGCTATAGCCCACATGGGCTTTGGAATTTGATGGGCCAATAAATAATAAGCCCAACCCATCACTACGTGAGCTGTGGGCCTGGTTGGGCCAGCCCACCTTTTTTTAATTTAAATTCTAATTTAAAAATGGTAACATAAATGTTTACAAGACAATATTACATGGTTTTACTACTTGCTAAACAAGTCTCAAATCCACAAATAAAATGGTACAAAAGTTTTCTTTAGCTAATGATCCAATCAAAGGAATAATTGGAACAAGGGTATCGAACTTCTTAATTGCATTATTGATTAGAAATGAATTTTCTAATAATGCTTATTAAGTTTGGCTTCAAGTAAAGATTTGATTGTATGACTTCGGTATGAAATCTCTACTATTCTTGCAATTATTTTAGGTACAACTGAACAAGAAAACAATCTTGTAGACCAAACCTTCTGCGAAACTGATTGACTTTTGACATTGTTAATACTTAACATATTAATAATTGATATATATCACTCGAACCATACAGAGATATTAATAGTAAATTAAACAATTAATGAGTAGTAATACAACTAGCTAAATATGAATATTATCCTAGCTTTGTTTCAATAGATCTCAATAAAACGCAAAAGAAAATGATAATATTCCATCCATTTAAAGTAAAAATAAACTTCTCAAAGAAACTTCTGTGACACTTATGACGTATCCAACACCGGCACATCATCTGATTCTGCTTGCGACAAGGTTGTCTTAACATCTTCACTTTTTTTTATTAAATTTCTTTTTGGCCCATGGGCCGACCCAACCCATGCACTCTCAAGCCCACAGGTCTGCGTGCTTACTCGGGCCGGGCTAAAAAGGCTCTTTATTAAATGAGCTCGAAAATTTCAAGCCCAACCCTGTCAAATCACTGGCTGGGTTGGATCGGCCCACGGGTCTTAGCCCACATTGACGGCTCTAATATTTATCTTATCTTTGTAGAAACAGTACAGAAAAAACTCAAATGTCCAAGTTAAAACTTCCAAGTGAAGGTTTAGATATAAAGTTGAGGATAAAAGAGAGTAAGCCGAGAATTTGTCTCTCCATTAGTTACTACTCGAGACTGACTCCAACTTCTCTGCCTTAAGTCTTAGTTATTTCCCTTTTCTACTTCTAATTACGCAATGAATCTCTCCTTACTTTTCAAAAAGTTTTTAGCCTTTTTTTCTGTTGTTATATCTAATTTACAAAAAAAAAAACGATTTGAATCTCTATCTTTGATTTATAATCTAGTTTGCAGCCGTCAAGTATATGTACACAAACACACAGAGTTAGAGAGAGATAATGCATATTTCACTAGCAGAGGGGGTAACATGCAACATTCACAAATCATATGGGTTGTTATGCTTTCACCCTAAACGTTAATCGACTGTGCAAGAGATAAGTGATAAACACTTGAGAAATGGAGAAAGGCTCAAAATAAAATAAGGAAGAAATCTTGAAAGAGTTCAAAAAGAAATTTTGAATTGTTTCATAAATTTTACGTCCTATATATATTTTTTATTTGAAAAATGTAACAGTACAAGGAAAAATGAACTTATTACGTTCTACCTCTAATCTGTTCCAATTTCTAAGGCCATATGTAAAACATTATCACAAGGAAATTGACTGTAATAGCAAAATGATACTACTTGCTAACATACCAAGACACAATAGGAAGAGTCCTTTGCAAGAAAATTAAAAGGAAAGAAGTGCTCTAAGAAAATTAATACTAATTAAGAAGTGCATCAACAATGAAGAGAAGTAGTTCAAAATGTTAAGTTTGATTGCTCCAACAAAAAGTAAGTAGAGTGTGTGCAATTAAATTAAGGGGGAGTATGGAAGACTACGTAACTCAAACTAATAGACTTAATTAATTGGTCTTGATCCAATAGTAAATGGCACCTCCATTTATTCTGAAAATATGTGGAGAAATGAGCTGAATTTTCAGTAATATACAATACATTCTCCGTATCATTTCATTGGTTTAATTGCTTCTATTTCTCGACTTCTTCATCTAAAGAATCCCAACATTTTCTTCCACTTTTAAGAGAAAACAAAATTATACGAGTAAAGTAAATAATGAGTGGAAATTCGTTTGCAACATTCTGGTACAAATTAAATTAAAGCAGATGCATCAAGCCATTTATGCTTTAATTATTTCTGTAAAAATGAACATGCATAGTTAGGACTCCATTAATTAGATCCTTAATTATGTGATATATAGCTATGGTAACCAAATTAAATCATGAAAAGAGAAAAGATGTCCAAAACTCTCATAGCATCGATCTGTGGCACTTTCAGCAAATGGCCAACTATGGTGTAGAAATGTGCAGCAGCCTTTGCCTCACTGATCTGGACTCCCAAATTGTTACTAATATGGTTCATAACAGGGACACCAACAACCTCAAATTGAAGAGGAGAATAGACAAGATTTTGAAAAATTTGAGCTTGATGAATGTTAATATCAAGCACTGCTAGAGAGAGGCAAATCAGGCGGTTGATATCTTGGCTAAATATGCTTCAAGTCAAGATATTGACTCCTATCATGCCTTACCCAAAGATGCCAAGGGAGCCTACCAGTTAGATAAGTGTCAACTCCCTAGTAATAAGGCCAATTTTTTTGTAAGTTAAATTTAGTCTAGACAGAGTAGGATCTTCTATAGTAAATTCCTACTCATTTTGCTCACTGGCTGAAATGGTTTACCAGTCAGTTGTTGCATTCCGAGGTCAGGCAAAACCCTTCTCTTTGTAACTTTTTGCATGAATATGACGTACACTACCTTCTAGTAGTAAAAGCAAATGTGTGAAGGAGCTTAGTAAATGTGTAGATGTCCCTTAATATGTAGGTTATCAGTTGATAGCTCATAAGCTGATTAGTTAATTACTTAAGCTATGTTGTTAGGCAGTTAGTGGTAGATTAGATGAGGCGGTTAGTTTGTTAATTTGTTAACCTAGTTGGCATCTTAGCTGACACTACATGTGCATTGTATATATGAATCAGATGTAGATCAATTCTTCACTTAATGAAAATATCTGAAATTTTCCAATTGCTCTTTTCTTCTTCGATTTAATATCTTCTTCCACAAAGTTGCTTTACTGTTGTTTAGCAACTCCACATGATATCAGAGATACGTAATCACTAAGATCGAGAGGATCGCTTCAACATGCAGTGAAGAATTCAAGGAATCTATAGGAACAATCAAAGAATTTCTGAGTAAAATTGATCGAGTGAGAGTAAGATGGGAACTACTGCAAATTTGAGTAGTGTAATTGCAGGATCAATGCCAACAATCATAGATCATCATCATCCCTTGTACTTGTATCCATCTGATGCACCGAGATCACTATCTATTGACATTGTGTTAACTGGAATGGACAACTGTACACTTGGAGCAGGGTGACGAAGTTAGCTTTACTTGGGAAGAACAAGATAGGATTTATCAATGAATCTGTAAGGAGGGAGGATTATCAAGGAGATCTAGAGTGATTGTGGGATTGCTGCAATGTAATAGTAGTGTCGTGGCTAATGAGAAATGTAAGTAAAAATCTACTTAGTGAATTACTGTTTAATTCAAATGCACATTATATTTGGCGAGACTTGAAGGAAAGATTTGATTAAGTAAATTGTTCAAGAGCTTTTTATTTGCGCAATATCTTCACTCTTGCACAAGGAGTTCTACCAGTTTTGATGTACTATTACTCAAAGATCTATGGGATGAGTATGATTTGAGAGTATCACTGAAAGAAATAATCCCCTTCATTATTTTCATTGATTGAATAGATATATATACAAGTTACAAACCTTTTCCTACCATAATTCTAACTATACAATATGGTAAGTGTATATCCTAATTATGGTAAGTGTATAACCTAATCTAGGTAACAAATATACTACAATATACACATAATATACTTTCCTTAATACTAAGGATTTGGCAACTGTTTTTCGTCTTTGAAATTTCTTTGGGCATTCTTTCTTTGGTCTTGAGAGGCCCGATTAGACTCTTCTTCTTGGAGCTCTGTTTAACACTGACCCATGATCATAGCGGCGATCTTGAGCAGCCGAGGCGTCCCTAAAATCTTCAAAGAGAACCGCCAGTAGACCGCTTTGTAAAAATGTCTGCAATTTGATAACGAGACGGGACATGGCATACACGAACTTGACCGCTTTGCAACCTTTTCACGGACAAAATGAATGTCCATTTCGATATGCTTGGTGCATTGGTGTTGAACTGGGTTACCCGAAAGGTAGATGGCACTAATGTTATCGCAATATACCAAGGTTGCCTTCCGAATGGGACAATGAAGCTCCAAAAGCAAATTACGTGCCAACATGATTCTCGAGACCACATTCGCTACCCTCGATATTCTCGCCTGCACTTGAGCGTGATAGAGTTGCCTGGACGCTTTGCCGACCATGAGACCAAGTTGTTGCCGAGGAACATACAATAGCCGGTCGACCGTCTGGTGTCGGGACAACCACCCCAATCAAGATCCGTAAGAGACAAGTGTGGATGTAGAGGAAGGATACAAGTGCAACCCATAGTCTAGTGTCCCCGAATATACCGAATGATGCGTTTGATTGCATTCATGTGCTCAACTCTGGGATCATGCATGAATAAACACACTTTGAACCGCATATGTAATATCCGGCCTGGTAAAGGTAAGATACTGGAGGGCCCCTGCAAGACTGCGATAGCGGGTCGGGTCCTCGTATGGTGCACCTGCGGCGGCGCTTAGCTTTGGGTTTGCATCAACTGGCGTGGAAGTGGACTTACAGGATGACATCCCAGCCCTCTCGATGATCTCAGCCGCATACTTCCGTTGAGACAGAAACAAGCCACCTGAATGACGTTTGACGGCAATCCCCAAAAAATAACTCAACGGCCCTAAGTCCTTCATAGCAAATTCAGAACTGAGCATGGCCATGATAGACTGACGCAAAGCATCGGAGGAGGCAGTCAAAATGATATCATCCACATATAACAGAATATAGGCCAATGACGAACCACGGCGGTAGATGAACAAAGAATTGTCTGACCTGCTGTGTGTGAACCCAATAGTCGAAACAAAATCAGCAAATCGTGTATACCAGGCACGTGGAGACTGCTTAAGCCCATATAATGACTTCTTTAACAAACAGACATGATGAGGGCGGTTGGGATCCCTGAAACCCAACGGCTGATGCATATAGACTGTTTCCTTGAGATCACCATGTAAAAAGGCATTCTTGACATCCAACTGATGGATTGGCCAAGTCTTTGAAAGAGCCAAGCTAAGCACAGTGCGAATGGTAGCCGGTTTGACCACCGGACTAAACGTCTCACCACAATCAATTCCAACTCTTGAGTCTTACCATCACCAACAAGTCGTGCCTTATGTCGAGCAAATGACCCATCTGAATTCTCCTTATGAGCAAAAATCCACATAGACCTGATAATATTAATACCATATGGACGGGGCACCAACTCCCACGTCTTATTATCAATAAGAGCATTATATTCATCAGTCATAGCAATTTTCCAATTAGGGTCATTTAATGCGGACACAGGATTGCGGGGCAAGGGGGATCTAGAGACATCAGAATGTAAATTAAAATGTCTTTTAGGTGTAAAAATACCCGCCGACTACGAGTGACCTGGTCTATGACTCGAGGAAGAAGTGATGGAATTTTGGGAATTTTACGGGCTCGGGACGGGTGGCGGCGACGGTGGGCCCTTGGCCCAAAAGCGATAAACAATGGACTCGGATTAGGCGGTTCGAGGTGGTGGGTGGCGAGCCGATTCTTTGGAACTGCTCGATGGTCGAAACAGCGAGGGTAAGATCTTGTGGGACCAGTGAGCGATGGGCCCATTGGAGGATTTTGGGCACTGAGTTGTTCGAAAAATTCCGAATAATATACGTGGATATTTGGTCATCCAAAAAATTATACGACTTAGGCTCGGGAGTATGAACTTTCGTAAAAGGGAATTGGGTTTCATCAAAAATGACATGACGATTTATAATGATTTTCTTGGAGGATAAATCAAAACACTTATAACCCCGATGATTTGACGGATAACCCAAAAATACACACGGAGTAGACCGAGCCTGAAGTTTGTTAATTGTGGTGGATGGGAATAACGGATAACACAAGCACCCAAAAATTCGAAGATGAGAATAAGACGGGTTCTTATTATATAAGATTTTGAGAGGGGAAGAATATGTCAGACCTTTAGACGGAATTATGTTAAGAAGGTAAGTGGCCATTTGTAGAGCATGATGCCAAAAATACGGAGGTATGGAGGCATGGATTAGGAGAGTTGGGACATTGTTCTTTATGGACCGAGTTTTGCGTTCGGCTTTCCTATTTTGTGAAGATGTATGAGGACATGAAAACCGAAAATTTATCCCATGAGTAGCACAAAATTCTCGAAACTCCCTATTGTCATACTCCTTCCCATTATCACATTGAATATTTTTTATTTCTCTTTCGAATTAGTACGAGCGAATGCTCTAAATTTTATGAAGACGGAAAACACTTGTGATTTATTCGCAATTGGAAAGCGTCCACAAAAATCTAGAATAATCATCTAAGAAGAGAACATAATATCGATGACCCATTGAACTAAGAACAGGAGATGTCCATAAGTCGCTATGAATAATGTCAAATGGCATAGAAGTATGAGAATTGGAGTCTACAAATGGCAATTTAACAATTTTTCCTAATGAACAAGATCGACAAATTGGAGTACGACTCGTGCACTTTACAAGAAATAAAGCTATTTTTATCTAAAAGCGATAAAATAGAAGATCCCGGATGACCCAAACGAGCATGCCACATGGAAGGAGAGATGGTGCAAAGGCGATGGCAATTTGGACTCGAAGGATCAAACCGGCATGATAGGATATAGATCCCCTACTATCACACCTCATGAGATGACTCCCAGCCTTGAAATCCTTCACAGAGAAACCGAAAGGATCAAATTCAATGAAAGCAATTGTCATTTGTGAACTTTCGGACGGACACTAAATTTTTAATCAATTTAGGAGCATGTAAAGTATTTTTCAAGAGAAGTGGTGGATTGGGAGGAGACAACGTTTCGACCATACCCTAGAATTGGAATTGAATCGCCATTACCAACAATTATTCCCAGGGGTGCTCAAATTGTAATAAGATGAGAGAGTACCGATTGAAGTCATGTGAGTAGTGGCCCGGTGTCCATGTACCAATTTGGGTCCGGTTGAGTTAATCCCAACGTGTGCATCGCGGCCTCGATATCGATGCGAGTGGGGCTCTTTGCATGATGGGCTTGCGGAGGACGGGGCCCAAGGACTCTGGCCGTCTTTGGGCCGGGCATTCTGCGTGGGGGGCCGTTCTTTGGGCGGCTGGCGATGGGCCTCCAATCTTTGGGTATTGGGCTCTTTGGGTCGCCGACCAGCTGGCCGGGCGGCTGGCCGAGGGTGCCATCGCCATCGCCCCTTCTTTGGGCCACGGTGGTGGTGGCCATCAGACCGAATGGGACCGCGCCGCTTGTTGCTCACCGGAACCGCCACCGTAACCACCTCGTTTGCCCCGCGATTTTTGTTATTTTTGCGATTATTCTTGCCACCACCATTATTATGGTTTTGGCGGATTATTAACAAAACCCGGTACTAGGAGAGGATGCCACCATGACAAGCTGGGCTTGCTCCAGAGTCGCCTTTTTAGCCAAACCGCTTCTTCCAACGTCGGCATGGAGCGGGCTTGATGAAAGTCGGGAAGAGGGTTGCTTTGGCGAAGGAGAGTTCCAACACCATTATAGGCCTCCAAAGCCCGGCAACCAATCAGAACTAGACGATTATTTGTCACCGGTGCGCCAACATTACGGAGTTGATCCGCCAATTCCTTTAGTTTCTTGCAATATGCGTAAACGTTCAAAATACGCCCATTCGAGCGAGAGAGAATTCACCTTTCGAGTGTGACGATAATGAATGTTGGTTGTCTTGGAATATGTCACGCAATCTATTCCATGCAGCCATAGCCGTGGTATCGGGCTCCATAATCGTCTGTAGAAGGTCCTTTGAAATAGTGGCGTATATCCACCGAAGAACGGTAGCATCAAGTGTAATCCATACCTCGGGATCCTCCACGGGAAGGGGTCTAGCGGGAGGAATTATGTGATGAAGAACTTGATACGAGATAGCGTGAATTTTAAACAACTCCGCCACAAGTGCATATTGAACGTTTTCCATCTCAAGGACAATAGGGACACTGAGCTTGATATTGGAAACCGTGAGGGCAGGGTGAAAATTGTTCTTAGACATTTTTGAAAGAACAGAGAAGGAGGATAATTTTAAGAGAGGTTTTTGAGAGCGGAAGACGAGATATTTGGAGAGAAAACCCCGAGGGAGGGGGGGGGGGGTTTCTCGGCCAAAGAGGAGGCAAAAGTTTGAGAGAAGAAAACTTTTGTTTAGACCTAGTCTCTGATACCATGAAAGAAATAATCCCCTTCATTATTTTCATTGATTGAATAGATATATATACAAGTTACAAACCTTTTCCTACCATAATTCTAACTATACAATATGGTAAGTGTATATCCTAATTATGGTAAGTGTATAACCTAATCTAGGTAACAAATATACTACAATATACACATAATATACTTTCCTTAATACTAAGGATTTGGCAACTGTTTTTAAATCTTTGAAATTTCTTTGGGCATTCTTTTCTTTGAAGTCTTAGAGAGGCCCAGTTAGACTCTTCTTCTTTGGGCTCTGTTTAACAATCACCACCAACTTGTGATTGCCCTAAGTCTAAGGAGTATGTGGAACATTTGCAATATCAACGAATGTTGACGCGAAGATTGATCAAGTTAATATCTTCGTCGAATAAGCCTAAAAAAATATTGAATTCTAATGATATTTTGACGAAACAAAAACAGGAAAGTAAAAAATAATACTTAGAAGACTGAAATGGAACATAGTCTTAGCTCCGATGTGAAGAGTACTAATTAAGATCGAGGTGATAGGGGTTGGAACAGTGACTATTAAACAATGGGTTTGCAGCTTCGACAAAATTCAATATTTTGGGGTCAAACCTTACACACACAAAAAAAAAAATAAGGCAATTATGATAATTGTACCTAAATAACTTATATGGAAATACTCCACGCACAAATTCAGGCCTATCAAGTGAATCATAAATAATATAAGGGAAAGTTACACAGTTGACCTCTTGTCCTAAAATATTTTATATTGTATATTTGCCATTACTTTTTTAAGTAGGCAGTTATTTAAACTAATTTATCGTAATAATTTAATAATATGGGTCCATGCCCAACATTGGGCAGCTAAAAATTGGGAGGAACCACAGATCTGATACTCTAAAAATAAGTTTGCTACTTCAAAGTTGCTCCTGAGACGAGACTTGCTCAAGATCATAACAACAATAATAACATACCTAATATATTTTCACAAGTGGGATCTGGGAAATGTAGAATGTAGGCAAATTTTACCCATTTCTTTGGGGGTAGAGATGTTGTTTCCGATAGACCTTCGGCTCAAAAGAAACGTAATTAATGCAAGATTGTAACGAAAGTAAGAAAGCAAAATATCAAGATACAAAACAAATGAATCAACAGATAATAATACACACTGAAGAGTAAGGAACTATGCGATACCTAGATAATACTACTAAGAAAGGAGAAGACTAGGCTAGCCCCTACATCTCCTATACAAAATGCGACACTACTCAACTACCTACTAACCTTCTATCCAAATCTTCGACCTCCAAATCTTCCTATATAAGGTCATGTCCTCAGTCAGTTGAAGATGTGCCATATCATGTCGAATCATCTCCCCCAGTTTTTTTCCGGCCTACCTCTACCTGTACCATATCCTGTCGAATCACCTCCCCCAGTTCTTTTTTGGCCTACCTCTACCTCTCTTAATTCCTGTTATCTCCAGCCTCGTACATCTCCTAACTGGTGCATCATCACACCTCCTCTTCACAACTGAACCATCTCAGTATTGCTTCCCTCATCAAGTCAGACACGGAGGCCACTCCAACTTTGCCTCGTATAACTTCATTTCTAATCCTATCTCTCCTAGTATGCCCAACATTCATCTGCACATCCTCCTCTCCACTACCTCCATCTTCTGATCGTGAACGTTCTTGACTGGCCAACGCTCTACTCCATACAACAATGCAGGTCTAACCACCACTCGGTAGAACTTACCTTTCAGCCTTAACGACACACTCTTGTTGCACAACACCCCATACACGAGCCTCTATTTCATCCACTCCGCTCCAATATGATATGCAACATGATTGTCAATCTCCCCGTTTCCTTGGATTATGGACCCAAGATACTTGAAACTTTCTCTTTTTGGTATAAGTTGTGCCTCGATCTTCACTTTCACCTTTGTCTCCTGCGTCACGTCACTGAACTTGCACTTAAGGTGCTCTGTCTTAGTCCGGCTTAACCTGAAACCTTTAGACTCTAAGGTGTTTCTCCAAACTTTCAGCCTATCGTTAATTCCACCGCGCGTCTCGTCAATTAATACAATGTCGCCTGCAAATAACATACACCACGGAACCTCCTCTTGAATTTTCCATGTCAATTCCTCTATCACTAAGGTAAAAAGAAACGGGCTAAGGGCTGATCTCTGGTGCAACCCCATCATGACCGGAAAGTGGACTGAGTCACTTCCCACTTGTCTTAACCGGGGTCTTGACAACCTCATACATGTCCTTAATTGCCCGTATGTAGGCCATAGGTACACCTCTAGACTCCATACATCTCCAAATTAAAAGACCTCCCGAGAAACTTTATCATATGCCTTTTCTAGATAAATGAACATCATGTGTAAGTTTCTCTTCTTGTCCCTATACTGCTCCAGCAATCTCCTTACCAGATGAATTTGCTCAAGATCATATGAATCCCTAAATAGATGATATAGTGACTCACCATTGTATATGTCATATATTACTATACATAAAATTTGGTACAAAGAAGGCATTTTTAGAACCTTACTCTAATTATTTAGAACTCATACATAATCAGTAGTAAAGCTAGAAATTTTATTAAAGATATTTATAATTTGATATATCCCTCGTTTCAATTTATTTGTGTTAGTTACTATTTAGGCATTAGGGGATATTTTCTTTGATCATAATTTTTTTTAATATTTTCTAAATATATTCTTTGGTCTATTGGAAACTTTTTTATCTCTCAAGGTAGGATAAGGTCTGCGTACACCATATCCTTCTCAGACTCTCCTTATAAATTACACTGGATATGTTATTATACTTTCTAAATATTTTGAATTGTTAATTATTGTGATTTATATATTAATTTTTATGTAGTTTCTAAATATATAGTAAATTTTATTTCAAAAAAGCTGAAAATTCTATATCCAAATTCACATCAAACATTAATTAGATTGATCCTCGTACTCCAAATCAAGCCAAACAAATTGAAACAGGAAAAAATAATATTTAATCTATATACACAATTTAATTTTTAGCATCAAATTACCTTAGTCTGCTATAGCTTCAATTCTGCTCACCCCGTCTAAATTTTAGCTGTGTCACTTTGACGGGAGGACTGGCGAAACTTTAGATCTGTCACTTTGACTGGAGGAAAGAATGGGGGGTTGAGGCTTGAGTTAAAGCAAGAGTTAAGGTACTGTAATACCTTAGTATGGAAGTGAAAGCGTTAGTTGCCTCGAAAGGAGCTAAGTTCAGAGGTGTGCACGTGTATACCCCACTACCCAATGTTCACTTCATAGTATTAACCCTAAGTATAGTATTCAATCAAAAAAAGCAATCACTCTAAGAATACTAAATGCCCATACCTCTCTGCCTGTTCTCATTCTTTGTCTCTCCATCCAGTACTTTCTTCTTACCTTTTGCTTCTATTAAAATCATTTGCACTGCGAGTAGTACTGTGTTATAATGGCGCTGCTTCTGCTAATAATGATCACATTTTTGTGTTACTAAAATATAGAAATCTAAAAAAACGGAGAGGCCTTTTTGCTTCTGCAGGAAGTGAGAGATTGATTAATATCCAAGATAACTTGAAGAAAAATTCATGCCCCTTATGTTTAACACTTTTTGCTACCATTCACATAAAATAAAGAAAACCCCACAAATGATTCTTGAAATTTTACATCCCTCGCTAATCAAAAAGTAAGATCACTAATAAACAGATTAAATAACTCCACAAACTCGACTAACACTTTAAAGAAGTAAAAGTGTTCTATAAAAAAGTGATGACGATAGAAGGAGTTTTAGTAGAAGTAGTACTACTGTACTATAATATTGGAATTCGGAAACCATGTCCAAGATTAATAAAATGCGAAGATAAAAAGTTAAAAAAAAAAAAACCAAGTAGTTTTTGAAGTTAATACCCAAATGTTTTATCAATAAGGAGGACGACCTCCTGTTCCCCAATAAGCATCAGCTGGTAATTGACATGAATTTAGAAGATTTGGAGGCAACCCTTGTAGTAAATTAGCATTTGGATCCGTACCACCCATAATTTGTTGTGCAGCTTGATGTTGTTGCTGATTAGTACTTACTATCCCACTTGTTGGTAAAGCCCCACTTCCTTGCTGCCCCACCGGCGATTCTTCGTCTTCAAGCGGAAGCCTTTCATATGCTGCATTTCCAAACGAAGCCGCCATAATCACCACTGGGCCCGAAGTGTTCAACGGGCCCACAACGCTACCGCCAACTACTTGGCCTTGTCCTCCGGCCAAGTATATCGTCAGCCCTGATGCGGTTGGCGGTGCTGGCGCTGGCAAATATGAACCCGAGAGCGATAAGATTTCGAATCTTCCGTGTAGAGTTACCACCGCGCCAGGCGACGCTGGCTGCCTGATGGTTAAAAATTAAATTGAAAATACATATCACTTAATCATAATTAGATAAAATAGTTTGTGGGGATAACAAATTTACCTTATTGTAACGTTTGTAACAGTTCCACTACCACTTAATATGCAAACACCGCGTTGTCTTCTGGTAGCGAAAGTAGAGATACTTTCTTGGATATCACAACCACTAGCGATTTCCATAACGTGAGATCTAAGGGCGTTAGCGCTATCACGAGTGATTATGATGGGTGGTTTTGGTTTGTTTTTGGAACCAGCTGGTCTTCCTCTTGGTCTTCTGCTGACTTCACCACCACCTTCTCCTCCTGTATTTCCTTTGCTATCTATAGAGTCAGATTCAGGATTTAAACTGAAGGTATTGTCGCGATCCCGTTTCTGGTTTCGGTGTCCGCTTTGTTGTTCATCTTCGTTTTTCGGTTGTTGTTGTTGTTGCTGCTGCTGTTGTTGTAGGTGGTGGAACTGGTGGTGGGGATTGTTATTCTGTAGCTGAAGATCTCTTGTGTGAAAAGGAGGTGGAAGAGGTCGGCCATGAGCTGTTAATTGATCCATCTTTCCTGGAAGCTTCTTCTTCTTGAATTAGAGCTTAGTAGTAGTATATAGTTTCTTGGGAACTAGCAAATTCTAGCTGAGCTGAAGAGGTGAAGTATGAAATTAATGGTTTGTTCTAATCTTCACCAGAAAATAGTTTGAAAGGGAAAGTGAAGTGACAAAAAAAAAAAATCAGCTGAAAGAGCTGAATCAACCATATTTGATACACTATAATTAAGTTGATGCAACCCAACAAGTGTATTATGTTATACTTGGTTTGTTATACAGTTTCTGGTCTTCCTTCTCTTCTGGGTGAGGGTTTGGGGAAAATGAAGAGAGAAAGAGAGAAGAATATGATACTTATGTTTGATGATAGGTTTGTGAGGGGGGATTTGGGTTTAGCTAAGCTAAGTAGTAATTGGGTTAGTATTAGTCAGGGGGGTGAGGGTGAAGTGTGCTAGTTGGATGGATGATGGGTTCGGTTTTGGTGGGCACACTCCCTCTTTCTTCTCTCCTTTGTCTCTTTAACAAAACTCCTGTCAGAGAGTCCCTGCTAATTTTTTGGGTGGCTGGGGAGACCTTTCATCAATCTATTAACAAGATGTTGTAAAATGGCTTTCGCCTTTTCCCACCTTTGTAAAGCATACATTGCATGTCGACACAAAGTTGATTATGATTTACTTTTAAATATTGTAATTAGTTTTCTAAATAAATAATTATGTATTTAAATAAATATATCTAAGTTAATACTCATTGTCCCAATTTAAGTTGCATTATTTTTTTTAGTCAGTCTAAAAAGAAATGTTATTTTTTTATATTTAGAAATAATTTAACTTTATTAAATTATTTTAAATCACACAAATCTCTTTCTTTCTTAAACTCTGTTTCTAGTTAAATATAACTTGAAATGGGGAGAGTAATAAATAATTGATGTACTTAGTTAAAAAATACAAGGATGAAATGGTTAAGATATCCTTAATTTTTTTGTAAGCATTATAAATTCAAAAGTATCTTCTATAAGAAAAAAGGATGAATAATGGATTTAGAATTGAAAGGATGAAAATATATTTTGAGAATTAAAACATAGTACTATGTATTGAAATAGTAAAAAAATTAAACATGATTACAAGCTAAAAAGCATAACTTGAGAGTAACCTTTTGGCTAATTTTGACTATTTATCATACCATGTAAAATATGCTTATAAATCAATTTGACGCTTACCGAAACGCCCACATATTCTTACATTAGCTAAACACTTTATCTGAATAAGTTGATATGAATTGTGATTAGTGCAAACATGAATGTCCACTTTAGTATTGATATACTTGGTGGTGGTGGGGATCCTGGTGAGTAGTTGAGAAGCGTTACGAAAAAATTGGACTCGGAATTCACGTATAGAGTAAGGGAGAAGAGAAAGAGAATCAAATCTCTCGTAGTTTAATGCTGCAAGGAAATAAAAAGAGGCAGGACAAACACACGCACACTCACGCATGTGTGTTATTTGGCTGCTCCCCCACAAGACACGGTCTGATCATCTTGGGTGGCTTTATTATTTTTGGGGAATTGCCTCTTTCTCTCATCAATTCCTCCAACACTCCCCCAATTTTACTTTTATTATATAAATATCCTTTGATCCGGATGTCAAATCATTTACTACTCCACCACCTCGTTTTATTTTACATAACGGCTTTGATTCTACAACAAATTTAATAAATAAATAAAAGTACAAAAAATAAAATTAATTAAAGTGCACATAAACATTATAGTTATAAAAAAAATAAGAAAAAAGTAATCATTGAATATTTGTGGTTTATATATGAATTTAAGTGATATACACTGTTAGTGCAAATAATTTCTTATACTATCATATTATTCAAAAGATATCTACAAGTACATTTTTTTAAAATATGAGATGTTTAATCTCAAAAATAAAATTTATCACGTGCTACAAACATATAAAAATGACCTAATGATATATAAAAATATATATACTAATAATATAAGTATTTATTTTCAGCACTTATACACGCTTACTTTTGATGACAGATTACGTGACCTTTTAGGAGGGTCTTAACAACGAAAGTTGCGAGTTAAGGCCTTAAGGGTGTCTACGCACTGCAAGTCAAGGTGTGTAATTTAATTCAAGTCCTCTTTGCAAGAATATAGTAAGTCTTTCTAAAGGTTATTTTATATAAGCATAAATACTATGCCGTCAAATGGAAACCGTAATTTTTACTCAAAGTCATCCAAATGGAATCACACAAAGAAAAATATTAGCAGTGGCTAGACGCTTTGCTATAGGCTAAAATCTTAGTACTCCGTATTAGAATATATTCTAGCGTTAAACATGGATCAGACATGGTATATATAGCGACACAACTCGTATCTTTCTATTCTATTTGAAAGTTGAAATGCATAATCCTTCGTAAGAATATTTAAAGGAAGGAGTTTTAAAATCTGCAATTAAGTCAAGATTAGTCAATATATAAATAGGAGCAAATGAATAGGTAAATAACTAAAAGAGTGAGTAATTAAATGCACCTATCGAAATTTAAAATGTCGCAAAATGCACCAGGCGTTATTCATAATCTCAATTACCTTTCAAATTAAGTCTCTTTACCTAGTGTCAAATGGACCTTTTTTTTTCTAACAACTCTTACCTACTTAACGGGATGAGGACCTAATGTGCAAGAGGGAAAGAAGGGAAATAAAAGTGCACTTTTGCCACCAAATTGGTTTCAGAGAAAACCTTGTCCACTTCATTCAAAGTGGATATTATCACATTATATTAAGGGTGGTTTTTTTAATATGGAATAAGGATAATAATTACGAGCTAAAATTTGAATTTAACTTTATCCTATGTTTAATTTGAGGTATTAGCTAATCCCAAGATAACTTTCGCACTAAAATGATGGATTAACTATCTCATAGCTAATCCCATGAGATATTCCGGAACTACAGCTCAAAAGAATCGTATAGTGGATGTGTCGGGATCGAACCCGGTGAACTGACCGTACCCCAAACCGACACAGGTGAACAAGTAGAGTTTACTAGGGCGCTTGAGAGCACGTACCTACGCGAAAGAAGCATCAAGTAGGACATCTTCCCACCATTATATCAAACGGCCCCTAAAAACATATTTGAATTGATTTAGCCTAATAACAAACAGTTAAAAAATGGATCTTTGATCTAACTCGGTCCAAAAATTAGCTCATGAGGGAAGAGTTGTCCAAGACCATATACGGGAACTACTCATCTTATTAACCATTGATGTGAGATGGGTCCTCCTACTCTCATAGAATATAAAGAAATGAATTTTGAGACTAACTCAACCCTAAAGCTAGCTCATAAGGAGAGGATTGCCGAGATCATAGGAGATCATCTATCTCTAGTATTGGGCAATTGATTGCAGCTTGGTATAATATTAGGGTAATTAGTTGGTAAAATATTTTGATTTGTGGCAATATCGTATTCGATCGGTTCTATGGTTATTAACTCCCTTCAAGATGAGAACTTTAAATCTTAACTTGATCTATTATGTGAATATATTTTTTTTACTTAATTACTGATGATACATGATCATGTCTAGAGTTTAAAGGGTGGTACCTTTATCCTTACTTTCAAAATTGATACTAATTTTCTTTATAAAATTGAACAATCACAAACCACCTCAACAAAAAAAATTGTTTACACTTTACACCATATACTAAGGTATATGAATTGCATAACAATATATGCCAACTAAGCAGCAGATATGTCACAAGTCGAATGATGAGAGTAGGAGTATATATATATATATTTCGGCCTTCTAGTGACAGGGAGTGGCCATATTTTCAAGGCAAAAGGAGGAGTTTGAGGAGAGAAATTAATTGGTCAAAGGGAATTAGTGTGAGAGAGTATGGTTATGCTATTGGAAATAGAAACAAATAAGAGTGGGCGTGATTGAGAAGCAGAGTGGGTTGCACTGACCACTTGACACATAAAGTCTTTTGCCACCACGAACGCCCTGCTACCTACTTGTGGCTCCTCTTTCTTCTGTTCTGCCAGTTATCGCTAATGCAATTTGTTCTAACACATCGACAGGGACAAGGAATTATCAATGAAATTTAACCTATGATAGGCCAGTTACTATTTTTATTAGATGATCAATTAATATTTATTAAATCACTTGTAATTACTTGTTAAGTGACTTTATAATATAAATACTTTAATTTAAACCATTAACATATAGAACTTAAATCATTATTTAATTTGATATCAGAGTCAAACTCATCCTAATTCATGTCTAACCCGATCTTATATTGTTTCACCTCCAAATATCCAATTCTGAATGTGTCGGGGCCGAGGGCGGGGGGGGGGGGGGGAATCTTTTGCATAAACAAAAAAAGATTGAGAGAGGGGGAGGAGGTGTTGAGTCCTACATCGACGGGTTAAGGGGCTCGTTTTATGGTCATGGACAAATCTCACCTTATGAGGAAGTAATTTTTTGGTTGAATTTGGATCAAGGTCCTTTTCATAACTTGGTCTGAGTCAAGCTTAACTATCACCATGCTCCAGATGTTCGTACATGTCGGGGATGTTGAGTCCAACATCGGTGGGTTAAGGTATATTTGGTCTCTTATAAGATCTTAGACAATTCTCATTTCATGAGCTAATTTTTAGGATTGAATTAGGCACCAAGTCCATTTTTTATCGAAGTGCACCAATAGTTATGTACTTTTTTTTCTTTACTTATGTATGAGTGTACACCTAAAAGAGAAAGCTTCAAGTATCTTGGATCCATAATACAAGGAGACGGGGAGATTGACGATGATGTCACACACCGTATTGGAGCAGGATGGATGAAATTGAGGCTCACCTCCGGGGTGCTTTGCGATAAGAAGGTGTCGTCAAGGGTCAGATGGATGTGTGGTCATACTAGGAGAGATATGATTAGGAACGAAGTTATACATTGTTGGTTACAAAGATGCAGGAAACGAAAATTACAAGTAACTGCTAAGTAATGCAAGAACTGAAAATTACAATTCAACAATAACTGAAATTACAATGAACTTAAAGAACAAACTGGAACAGTTTTTGGTATGATGAGTCGAGTGTTTGCACTCTGTCTTTAAGATAATATTGCCCCGTATGTATCCTTTCTCTGCCCTGGACAATTGTCTCCCAAGATAAAACAACAAATGAACAATTGAGCAAAGGAAACTCAAGTGCTACCGTGAAGAATTTTGAGTAATGAAATGATGCTGGAAGGTTGTAGGAAGAACTGATTTTCGTTCTGTTTTTCTGTGTTGTGTGTAGCTCAACAATGGTGACAAAGGGGTCCTTTATATAGTTGAAGGAGAGGCTCATGAACTACCTCCATAAGTGCCATTACTGGCCAAGTAATGGAAATTATGGAGGTAGTAATTCCTCCAAAATAAATGGTGAAGATGTGCAACGGATTGACCATTTAGGAAGAGTAATTCAGCCAAAATAAATGGCTGAATTAAGTGTTGTTGACGTTTTTGTTCTCTGTCCAATTCTGACTTTCTTGAAACTTCAGGGACCAAACTGTACATATGAAACTTCAGAGACCAAACTATACATATGGCAAAGTTCTCTGGTCCAAAAAGATAATATCAGAAGAAGCACAGCCCACGGCCCGAGGACCCGGACCGGACGGGCGGGCGGCGGCGGCGCGCGTGTGGGCTTTCCTCGAACCGAAGCACATCTAGGTCCTCCCTCCTTTAAACACATGGGATACCCCTTGGGATCCCAAACCCCAAGCCAACCTTGAGACTTATAAACAAAACAATTCTTTCTTCCTCCACCGATGAGGGAGAATTGATCTCAATACCACACTTTTCCATGCTTCAAACACCTCACTTCGTGAACCAATATCTCTTTCATTTCTCAATGAAATTTGACGATCCTTGGCCCTACGGTTATCTACTTACTTAGTAGATCATGCACGTGTGAAGAACCGGATTCTCCAACATGCGGAACATAAGTGTTTAAGCCATTAAAGTTGGTCGGACGCAACTCCCGCCAAAGGCAAATTTCCAACATACATGACAATGTCGGAGTGGCTTCCGTGGAGGATAAGATGAGGGAAGCGAGGCTGAGATGATTCAGCTATGTAAAAAGGAGGTGTAAGGATGCGTCAGTCAGGAGGTGTAAGGATGCGTCAGTCGGGAGGTGTGAGAGATTGGCGGTAGTAGGAGTTAGGAGAGGTAGAGATAGAGATAGGTCGAAGAAGAATTGGGGGGAGGTGATTAGATAAGACATGACACAACTTCAGCTACTGAGGACATGACCTTAGATAGGAAGATTTGGAGGTCAAAAATTAGGGTGGAAGGTTAGTTGGTAGTTGAGTTTTTATCGCTTTGTGTGGGAGCGGTAGGGCCTAGCCTCTTCTACTTTTCTTAGTGGTATTGCTTAGGTATCGTTTAGATCCTTACTCTTTTTGTTTTACTATGTGTTGCTCATTTTGCTTTATATCTGAATATTTTGTTGTCGTGTTTTCCTTGCAATCGTGCCTCTATTACTTTCCTTTTCAGTCGAGGGTCTATCAGAAACAGTCTCTCTACCCCATAAAGATTGAGGTAAGATCTGCGTACACGGTACATCCTATCCTCTCCAGATCACTATGTGAGATTACACTAAATATGTTGTTGTTGTGTTATGTATGAGTGTTCAATTTTACTCAATTATTAATCAGTCAAAAACAGTGTAAATGGTCGCACCTGTTACCTAAAGTTATCTTTCACTGTAAACCGATCATTATTTACTATTTTTGGGTTCATTCTGATGACTTTTTTCAATGTTTGTTGTTTAACTGTCTATTTTATGTTTCATCCATGCACCTACACCAATTACAATTCTTGGCAGCTTATTCGTTCTTCAGTGATTACTACTCTCTTCCTGCCAAAACCCCGCACGCCCTCCCTCTAAGTCGTGCACTTCCACTTGCTTCCCATCATTAATTTATTTTACTTTTTAATCCAAACACGCATTGCATCACTTCTAGAACTACTGTCTCCCCTTCATACTAAAGAATTTATCAATGGTACTTTTTCTTTTTAATCGTGATGTAGGAGTCCATTTGTGAGCACCTAAATTAATTTCACATAATATATATACATTACTTCCTACCCAAAAAGACACTGCTAAATATATATATATATATATATATATATATATCTTATATGAGTTATTTATGACTATATGTTTTTCTTGAAGTAGTAAAGGTAGAATTAAAAAAATGCATTCTTCGTTTTCTAAATGATAAATATTTTGAAATAAATTTCTTAGATTAAAATAACAGAGAATAAGAACCGATAAAGAAGATTGAGATAACGCTTGATCGTATAGACAGATCCCAGATCCAACACTTACTATTTAGTCATTCAGTGGGGAGTACAATAGCATCAATTATTTCTTTATGACAATGAATATGAATTTAGTATACTTAAAATATTTCTATCACACATATTATGCAGGCCAAATATAAGAGAATCCAATGTGATTTAGCAACATTTTCCGAAGAATGAGTATCGATCTCAAAATGTTAGTCTATTGATTGAGTACCATACAATTGTGGGTTACAACAATTGCAGGAAATGAAAAGTAAGTAAATATTACAAATTGCTAGAAATGATAAATTAAAGATTACAACAAACTGGAATAAAAAACGTTACAAACTCTTTGTGATTTGTTGAGTCGAGTGATGACACTCTATCTTTAAGACAAGATTGGCTCGTATATATCCTTTTATGTAGTCGGGCAATAGTCTCCCAAGATACAACAACAACTTAACAAATGAGCAAAGGAAACTCAAGTGTTACTCTTGAAGAACTTTGAGTATAGTAAACTTGCTAGAGAGGAAGAAGAAGATTTCAGAAAATTCTGTAAGTGTTTCTTTGTGTGTTCAACAATTGAGCCAAATACCTCAATTTATAGTGTAATGAGATGACCCCTCAACTAGCCAACTAATGGCATTCAATAGCCATGTAATGACACTTATTGAGGGGTTACATTCAGCCAAATAATGGCTGAATTCATGTGCCAAATAATGGAGATCCAATGCTCCAAAATCAGTCCAAAAGTCAGAATTTTTCATCTTCCCGTCGCAGCATTCTGCTTCCGAAGCGTCGCGGCTCTGCGAATTAGCGTCGCGGCTCTAGTGGTTGAACATCCAATTAGCGCCGCGGCGCTCCCTAGGAGGAGCCGCGGCTCCGCGGCGATTTCCGACTCGTTTCATCTTACACTTCGTACACTTCTTCCTTCGTTTACCAACGTGGAATACTTGTCATTTGGCCAACAACCGTTCATCATTCTATTTATTAAACGTATTACGTACGTACCAATATCTCTTTCACTAATGAAATTTGTGATAATTGTCACTACGTGTGCACTTGTGTGGAAACGACGCATCCAACGTGCGGGCCTCAATTATTCGAATCATAAATAATTGAATAATTCCAGTAAATTTCCAACAACAATTCCATTCAATTTAAGCATATATACTAAGAAGCCTCTCGCCCGCAATTCGGTATAGTCAACGGTGTAATAAGTGCACCTATCAGACCATACTGCTTACTCTTGCAAATTAACTATGCTTATTAAAAACGAAAGTTTTCAAATATTTTGAGGTTGAAAAGCAATTCTTTCTTCGGGTTGAACTAATGGAGATGAAAAATGATAACTTACTAACATTTTATTTACGTCAAATCAAATAATTTAATTTCAAGTAGAAGAAGTTATGTGTCAAATCAAATAATTTAATTTCAAATAGAAGAAGTTATGTGTCAACCAAGATGAATCCGCTTGAGCTAACATTTTGGAGTTGTCGACCTTACTACCTAGCTATAACATATATCATGGTGGCTGCTTGTACCATCAGCGCATAGTGAAAAATTCCCTCAATATATTACTAAGTCCTGTTTATTTAAGATGCATGGTCCTTGCTTCTAATAATAATAATATTGTTATTAAATATTAGTCTGGTTAGAATAATGGTTGGCAATTAGATAATGAAGAATCTAAATAATAACGTGGGGTCCTTCAACAGGCCCGCCTTCTTCTCTAATCTCTTAGAGGAACGGGAAAAAACATTTTGAAAAAACAAAGAGGGAAAATTTAAATATTTGGAATTACACAAATAAAAAGAAAATGAAATACACAAATCAAATAATACAGCAAAACCATCACTTTCAAGGGCAGTCAACGATTCTCCCACCACCTTTTCAGGAACTGAAATTAATGCCATCCTGTTACATATGTACTCTTTCTTTAAATTATCAAACACTTCTTTTTCCCCTTGTTTTAGTAGAACTACATATCTGGCCAATGGTTTCCCAAATGATTGGCATTTTTGTTATTCTTTCTTTTTTAATCCTAGTTTTTACCTTTGCATAAGCAGTCCAATTGGTAATATAGACATTTCCTCATTCCGATCAGTCTTTACTTCTAAAAATATGCATGCCATTATTTCATAAATTTCAAGTACTAATTGTTGATATACTTCTTTTGTTGTAATATATAGCCATCTTGAATAGAAACCTAGGTATTTTCATATGTTCTTGGGCTGCGAGTCATATTGCTCCCATAGGAGATACTTCAAATATAAGGAACCATTTCAGCCATTCATATTAGTCCTATACTAAGGACATCCAATTTCATGCATGTTATTGATGGGGGTTGGTAAAAACGCAATGTTTCAGGGTCGAATTGTCCTATGAATATATTTGTAAGAAAAATTATAGATTGAGTAAGATATATATTTTAAAATTCAGTCTCTTAATTCAGAGTTCATAACGTCATTTAAATTCTCAATCCGCCACGGCATATTATTCCCGTTAATAAAACAAGGAGACGGTTTGAATGCTTATTGTTTTCCGGTAAAAATAATTTCTACCAAAAACGCAGTTAGAAATTTGTATTTCAAAAGTTTAAAGATAAGTAGGTCGTATCCGATCCGAAGACCCTCTTGATTGAGTCCGGAATTGATATTCAGGTTAAGGACGAATGATATTAAGAATACTAGTAAGAATAAGCAAGTAATAAAAAATAGTAAATTAGATCTGAAAATAAACTATGGTTCGAATATGAGCCAAAGCTGAGAATCGTATATTATCTTGAGAGAGAGATCTGAGTTACAAAATGTGTGTTTAGAGAGAATATAATGTGTTCTTCTTCTCTTCTAAGTCTTGCATATATAAGACAAAAACTTAGACAATTATGACCCTAGAGAGTTATGGCGATGTAAGCACTCTGACATCAATACATTCACACGCGCCGTGGCGCTCTGATCTAAGTTGGTTGATATGACGGGAGTTGTTGGGAGTAGGAGACAGTTGTGAAGATCCGTTAGAGCTTCCAGAATCACAAAGCTTCTTATTTACGCTTGATGCTTCCGAGTGCTTTTCTACCCAATACAGATAGTCCCCTACTTTCTGGGCTTTTCGACCTTCGAGGGACCGGAAAGTAGAAGAACATGTGAACCATCAATCTTGTGACATGACGACCATAGGGAATAATGTGTCGATTCAGTTGTCCATCTCCCTTTCTCATGCCATCTCATAGCATTTAATGCTCTGCTACATGTGTGCCTCCCACCTTACACGTGTCACAGATCCGTTGGTATTTTGTCTAGGGAATGAGCGCCGTAATGATGGTTTGATTTTTCAGTTGTTACCCTTTTTTATCTTCGTCTCTCCCATAAAGATTACACTTATTCTTTTTGTTCCTTTGACGTTTCGCTCTTCAAAATCAACCAACCATTCTACACGGGTTCGGAGTCTAGCAGAGGGCAATTCAGACATCCCTATTTGTAAAGTTCCCATCTTGGACTCTTTTCATAGAACCGTCGGTACATCGAGGAAAAAATCAAAGGCTTATTCCTCCGCTCGCCAGACCGATGTTTACATCCCTAGCAGTTGGTCTTCTCTGATGGATCTCAAAAAGTGTTTGGTCTCTATGAAGTCAGAATGGTCTCGGCCGGCGAACTCATATAAATCCACTGTGACTGCCCGTTATCTGAGCCAGGTACAGGTGGACTATGCTGGACCAATATAGAAGTGCTTCTCCCCATGGAAGGGGAGAATATTACTTCTCATATGCGGGGGTATTCTTTTGTCTATACATATCATTTTCTTTGCGACTGGGCAAGCATAATGACTCTGTGATTATAGAGTTCTATCGGAGATACGACGTTTACCTGGCCCAAATTGGTCTGACTTTTTAGAGGATGGTTGTGTGCCTTCTATACCTTTATTCTCAAGTGGACGAGGATTTCACCCTCTCTCACCTAATTCACATATATTCCCTAGAGATTTTTATAGTAAGAGTCACCAGCTATCCCGTCGGGGTTAGAATGCGTTGATTGGTTGTACTGATGATAACTTTGATCGAGGATGGATGGAAAGATATGTTATTATTGAGATGGGTGGCATGGTCAAGCCTCCAGAGGCACCTATCTCGGAGCAATGAAACTTTGATTGTAAGTATTCTGATTAAGCTCGTCTTTATTATTTTATCTTTCTTAGTCAGCGTATCTAACTATTTTCTTTTTTTCTCTATCATATGTGGCGTGGAATCTGGACCCGGTATTGTGTTTGGCCCGTTGGGTCCAAAAAATCTTGGACTATGTTCCCTCTTCCCTCCAGACGTGGCAAGAGATTGCACTGAAGTATAATTGGAAAGGGAAAATCACGACATTATGAAAGGGGCATCTGTCCAGGTGCACACAGAGGTTTCGGAGAATCCAGATGCGACCTTTCATCAAATGAAAAATGTTATTTCTCAGTTGGGTCGGGGCTCAGAGGCTGAGGATTCTACCCGAGCCAAAAGACCACTACATCATTCTTCTCTTCCCCCGATCAAAAAGGTCAGATCGGATGCTGGGGAACGAGACGCCCAGGAGCCTTACACTACTCCTCCAGTAGTTATTGATCTGGCATCTAATGCCAGTGGGGAAGGGGATACTATTTTAGAGTCTACACCTTGAGGGGTTGATAGATCTGATGTCACTGCTACCGGCCTTTCAGGGAAATGAATCTGTCAGACAAGATGAACTCTTGCACTCCTTTCTCCCTTGCTCTTGCTCGGATTGATGGTGCGGCTTCGAACTCGACTCTTATCCCTTTCATTATGTCATCATCGCGAGCCCCCTACATCAATTTCTCAAAGGCGATATCTCACTCCTCAAAGTACCATGCCTAGGGGTTGTATTGAGGGTCTAAATGCATGAGCACATAATGAGGTCCCGCGGAGCTCCCATGGATCCTAGCTAGTGTATACTAATCTTGTCCCGATCCATAATCCCCTGTCTCGTCGGCAAGTCACTTTGATCGTGCCCCAAGAATGCAATCTTCTTTCGAGGCCAGTATGGGTAGCCAGCTACTTGCGGCATTTAGCTAGCGAGAAGGATAAGGAGAAAATGACGAGGGTCTCTAGCGACTGTTTGCTGAATGTTGGGGCTCATACGGCCACGCATGGATGCTTTCTTTTTACTTCATATTCCTTCGCATTGTGACACTATGTTTTTTGAATTTGCCACTCCCTCATGCGAGCCTTCTCACTATGAAGGGCATACAACGGAAACTTGCCGAAGAAAGGGAAATAATATTAGAGTATTAGGCATTACAGGAGTGGGTCCCGATTCTAAAGAGCCAGTTGATATATGTTGAGGATTTGGAAGTTAAGCTGATGTATTCGGAGCAAGACAGAAAGTTTTACAGTGAGGAGATTGCGAGATTTCACAAGGATCTCTTAGACCTTCAAAAAAAGTGGGTTGAGCACCAAGAGCATTTTGCCAGCATAGTTAGGAGGGAAACAGAGATGACGAAGCATCTCCAAATTATGGAGGTTGCGCTCGAGGGCTTCCAAAAGGACAAGGCTTTCGCTGAAAGAGACTTGTGGGTACTGGAAGAAAGGCACGAGGGTTTGAGGACCCGCTATGATAGGCAGGTCAAATACAACCATCGCTTGACCATGAGCAACGATTGCCTCCGAAAGGCTTTGCAAAAGGTCAGCATGACTGACATATATGCCAAAATTCAGCAGCTGAAGCTGGATTTTATTCTTGAAAAAACCCATATTGTGTACCAAGATCACCGGCAAGCTCTCCAGGATGTTCAAGAGGGCTTGATAAATATAGAGACTACCTTGGCCGACGCTTTGAGGATAGAAGAAATGGCTTATAAAGCTCTGCCTATGCGTGCCCCATCTGTGGACCTTACTTTGCCTTCCAATGATGAGAGTTGGTCACGTGAGGGTGAAAGAAAGACCATGTCTAAGCATGGGATGCATTCCCCCGTGGTTCCTATGGCTGAGAGCGTGATCAGAAAAGGCAAAGGGATGGTGACCTCTCACGGGAGCCCTTCTGTAGCTCTGGAAGCGGGAGAAGATGACACAGAGATGGCCCTCCCAAAGGATTCCCCGGCAGCTGTGCCCCCGGAGACGCATGTCCTTGCTGGCAATATTGATGCTCTGATTACCGAAGTTTGACCTTTATACTCCCTGCGTGGAGCTTTTTCAACATTTTATATATGTTTTTTGGCCTCTCTTGTTAGACAACTTGATTTGTATTTATTGATATTGCTCGTGCTTTCTGGGGCCCTTTTGCATTTTTACTCATTTTTAACTGTCGTGTTTCCTGTATCAAATTACCCCTAGTCCAATGTGAGAGGTGTTTGATTATTTAGTTTTCACTCTAGTTATGTTGGTATGCTTTGTGGTCGAGTGTGTTAATTACCCGGTCCTTTAAACTGGAGCAGTTCAACCATAGAGATACTTCTACCCAAGAACCCCCTCATCGGGACTATGCTATATGGCGAATTTGAACGTTTGTGTTTAAGTTTCGCGATGTGTATTGTTATTTCTTTGCATCATATGTGGGATTTTGAGCAATCGCTTCCCCTAATCCGGGAATATTACTTTTGGTCGCGTATTTTACGATTGGAAATTTAAATTATCCATTTCATAATAAAAGGAAGGCCATCCTTTGTTCAGTGCCTACGAGGAGGACGTCTCGACCTCGCATTCTATTGGCATAAGGTTATGTTTTCTTCACGCTTTGAGGCCAATAGGCCGTGTCATGTCTTCGATGGGGATATTATCAGGTCCGGGAGGACGCGTTCGTACCAACCACGTTAGAGTGTAGGAAGCTTTCAAAGCAAACCTAATTTTATTTATTCCATTCGATATTCGGACTTGAATACATGCTTACTTTTGACAAAATATTAAAAAGTACAAGGAAAGGCGATGGCCCTGGCCCCAGTAGCTAGGAGCAAATTGTTTCCCTTTGCATTTGATTCTCCAGATTGAGTTCTTCTAAGTAATACACTTTTCAATCGTTGCCTCGTTAAAAATCTTGCTGACAAAAACTCGTGCGGGAAAAAATTCGATCAAGAAAAAGAGTGCAACCCATATTTTTTGATCTTCCCTCTAATGTCCTTTCGGGTCAGTCCCAATATTGATGCCAGTCCCAGTACTACGATTTATAAAAGGTTATAAAAACATAAAAGCAAAAAGGAAATAGATCATACCTCAAAACTTTCAAGGTCATATCGTGGGGGTGAAATTGACCACGAATTCTAGCAGGCTTAGTGTATGTATCATTGATTGGGGTTGATAGGTCAGATCATATTCGCTTATTTTGACTGACTATTTTGACAGTCGACTTGTAAGATTTTCCCCATGCAATAATACCTGCAGCGGGGTGTCGGTCATGAAGATTACCGGATGACATTAGAAATACGGTCGCAGCTTTTGTGTGGCGGTGACGTGGGCTAGAGCTAGTTTTTTTGTATCCGAATATCGTGACTCGGCCCCGGTCAGCGTCTTACTAGCATAATAGATGAGGAGATTCTTTTCCCATTCTTCTCACACGAGAGTGACACTGATCGACACAGCTGAGTTAGTCACATAAGTGAGCAATCTATCTTTCTTTATAGGCTTGGCCATTACATGAGGGCTAGCTAAGTAAGCCTTAAGGTCTCTTAAGCTTTGATCGCACTCTTGAGTCCATGGGAAGCGATGAACCTTCTTCGTGAGTTTGAAAAATTCATGACACCGATCTGTTGGTCGCGATATAAATCTTCCCAGAGCTGCCACTTTTTTGGTCAGTCTTTGTACCATTTTAACGTTGTTAAGCACATCTACATTATTGGTATTGCTTTTATCTTATCGGGGTTCATCTCAATGTCGTGGCTGGAGATGAGGAAACCCAAAAACTTCCCAAATCTAACTCCGAAGGCGCACTTTTTTGGATTTAGCTTCATACTGTGACGTCGTAAGCCGTCAAAGGTTTCGGCCAATGAATCCAAGTTAGTTTCAGCTTCTCGGGACTTGATCATCATGTCATTAATGTAAACTTCCATAGTACGGCCAATTTGCTTTTCAAACATTTTGTTTACTAACCTCTGGTAAGTGGGTGCATCCAAGAAGCTGAGAAATTCATGTCCGATCGTAACGTCTATTATTTGATCAATATGCGGCAATGGAAATGAATCCTTAGGATATGCCTCATTCAGGTCCTTGAAGTCCACACACATTCTGAATTTGTTGAGTTTTTTAGGGACCACTACCACGTTGGCTAGCCATGCAGGATTATTGACCATCCGTACGGATCTTATATTAAGCTGGCGTATCACCTTTTCCCTTATGAAATGGTCCCTGACTGTCGATATCGGTCATTTTCTTTGCCTCATTAGAGCATTATTAGGATCAACGCTTAACCGGTGAATAACTATCTCCAGGGGGATCCTTGTTATGTCAAGGTAGGACTAAGCGAAGCAATCTGAGTTAACTGTTAAATAATTTAGAAATACACTCATGAGCCCACACGGTAGCTTTGAGCCTAGGTGTACCTTCTTTTCAGGATGATATTTGAAAAGTGTCACACTTTACAGCTCCTCAATAGTCGAGTTTGCGGGGATTTTGTCTGGTGGTAAAATTAAGCCTTTCAGAAGGATCTAATTCTGGCACTCTTCCTCTGTAAGTTGCTCCTTCTTTTTTCCTAGCGTCCCATTTGAACCCAATTACTGTAATTGTTATTGGTTCGTTGTCGATTTCTATGGAATAACTATCGCCAACGTATCCTCCATCCTAGAACAAATGCCACTCTCTCTAATTTCTCTGATCCCCCGAGGTGTGGAAAACTTGACCTTTTAGGGATAAGTTGAGGGGACCGCTTGCATCACGTGCAACCATGGCCTCTAGAGTATTGCATTGTATGTTATTTCTCCGAACACGACATTAAAGGTTGTAACTTGTTTCACGCCATCGGTGCAAACAGTCAATTCGACTTCCCCATTGGTTAGCTCGTTGGATATGTTGAACCCTGCCAATCCTTTTGTCACGGGGGTGATCAATTCATCCATCAGCATTTATTTTAGGACCCGTATCTAAATGATATATGCTGAACTTCCTGGATCAATCAAAATATGCTTAGTGAAAGATTTATTATTTTTCGAGGATATTACCAGGGCCTCATTGTGAGGCGAAGTAAAGCTTCCAGATTCGTTGTCAGAGAAAGTTATGTACTGACTCTCTATGGGTCCCTGCCCATGGCTTGTGGTTATGATCGAGATCTTGGACTTTCTCTGTATTGAAGATCAAATGAATAGTCTGAGTAGGCATAGGCACTTGGCTCGGTCTTTGCCCATCATTCGTGCTCAAGTTGAACTTTGCTCGGTCACTGATGTATTCCCTCAAATGTCCAACGTGCAGTAGTTGTGCTACTTCTATCCTCAGGTTTTTGCAATCCTCTGTAGTGTGACCGTGCGTGCTATAGAAATGGCACTACCGCCTCGTGTCCCTTTTATCCGAATTAGTGCGTACATCATTTGGAACCTGGCAACTTTCATGATTTTTATTACGACCACTATCTCTGTCGCATTGATGCTGAAGTTGTGGTAAGATAGCTTCGGGGGGCCAGTCCCTTTTGATGCAGATCCTTCTGTTTGCTAGGGGCCTCGGTCAATGAGACCTTGATAGTTCCTGGTACTGCCTCGGCTCGTCCCCGTGCCCGAGAACCTCCTGGCATCATATGGTTCAAACCGCACACTATTTGTTGCATTGGTGTTATATCCTTGGCTTGGCCTCCTCGGGGGGCGACTACCCGTGTATGTCGATGTTTCCACTCAGTGGTCTTTCTCAATCTGCATCTTAGTTGTGTACCTAAGATTTATTTCACTCCACATTTTTGCTGCGAATTATTTTAAGCTTTCCTTCAACATTCTGGAGGCATTTGAACTTTCCGGGTGTCTGCGAATGCGGCTGCGCCTCAATCTTCTGCGATAAATAGCAGCAATATTCTTTCTCTCTGGAATCTGTCCATGAAACCTCATAGCAACTCGTACCCTCACTGCTTTATCATGAATATATCTTATTTGTGAGTTTCTACCCTTCGATCCCCGACATGAGCCTTGAAAAAATATCTACAAGAGAAGCAAAACAATCAATAGAATTTTCGAGTAAGCGAGTATACCAAAAAAGTGCTTCCTTTACAAGCATTTGGTTGAATTTTTTAGCATGCCATATTCAATTTATTGCTGCTTGAAGTCGTGCTCAATGACGGCTGCCTCAAAGGTCACGATGTGCTCTTTCCGGATCTGTGGTGCCATCATACTTTGGTATGTCAGTCATCTTGAATTTTTTTGGAATTGGGATACGGGCCACGCTCTTCAGATATGGTAGGACCCCATACATTTTCTCCCCCGTGCCCTTGATGATGAGTGGTGCCCCGTGTATTTGGCTCATCCGCTCGTTCATTTCTTTTTCAACTCCTCACAATCCTTCTGTGAATGCGTTCAACTAGTCCTTCTCACTTTTGTCCCCCTTTTTACCAGTTTCAGGGGAAGCTACGGCCTTCTGGCATTTTGATTCGACGTCGGAGTCCCAACTCTTGAATAAGTAGCTATGGCAGCTACCGTCGCTTTCATGTGTAGCATCACCTCGTTCTGCCCTTTCAGGACAGCTGTAATCGTTTCCTTAGTGAGGGATCCTCCTTTGTCAATCATTTGCGGCTTGCCATTTTAAGATTTGGCTGAGCTTCTTCCCTCGGGTGCTCCTATTTGGGTTTCCTTCGCTTTTTCTTTATCTGAAGTTTTCTCATCGTGCTCTTTCTTGGACTATTTTATCGAAGACCCGATTTCGCCTCTTCGCCGCCCTGGTTCGGATTCCTCTCCTACTCGCAAGGCTTCTGAATGGTTCACCAGGTTTTGGTGTTCATCCAGTATTGGCACTACTCCAAGTCTCTGTGCTCCACGAGCGACGTTGTCTTCACATGACATGCTTCCTTTCTTTGATGTGTTGGCTTTAGTGTTTTTAAGAAAATCAACTACAGATCGAGACAACTCCACAACTGTATATCCCCACAGACGATGCTAAACTGTTTTCCGGTAAAAATGATTTCTACCAAAAATGCAGTTAGAGATTTGTATTTCAAGGGTTTAAAGACAAGTAGGTCGTATTTTATCCGGAGACCCTCTTGATTGAGTCCGGGATTGATATTCTGGTTATGGACGAATGATATTAAGAATACTAGTAAGAATAAGAAAGTAATGAAAAAAGGTAAATTAAATCTGAAAATAAACTATGGATCGAATATGAGTCAAAGTTGAGAATTGTATATTACCTTGAGAGAGAGATAACTGAGTTACAAAATGTGTGATTAGAGAGAATTCAATGTGTTGTTCTCCTCTTCTAAGTCTTGCATATATAAGACAAAAACTTAGACTATTATGATCCTAGGGAGTTATGGCGACGTAAGCACTCTGACGTCAATACATCCACACGCGTCACGACGCTCTGATCTAAGTTGGTTGATATGACGGGAGTTATTTGGAGTAGGAGACAACTGTGAAGATCCGTTAGAGCTTCCGGAACCACAAAACTTCTTGTTTACGCTTGATGCTTCCGGATGCTTTTCTACCCAATACACTTATTTTAAAGTAAATAAATACTATCATTCTTCCAAGTTAATTTGTCTGAGTAGAGGGATATATTGAGGCTCCACGTCAAGATGGGATAATTTTAACCGTGACAAATAACCCAAAAAAAGGGAAAAGAATTAATCTTATTGAATTGTTGTTTCACTATATTAATTTGTCATAAATAACTCTGAAAAAGAACCATATCTCCACTATTTTTTGTCCACTTTTAATTTTTCACGCCATTGAGAATTTAATAAATACATGAAGAATGTATTTTACTATAACACCATATTAATTGGTGTTTTGTCTTAGATCGTGAGAAATAATATGAGGAACAAGTAATTAATGATAAGGGTAAAATATGAAAAAGAATATGTTTTTCTCTTGATAAGCTAAAAGTGATAAGTAAAAGTGAAAATATATTCTTAGTATAGTGGACACGTAAAAGTGAACTGAGGGAATGCAATATATAAACAAGAAGGGGAAAATGAAAATTTCTATAGATATATATATATACTCCCCATCTCAAATTATTTATCGTGGTTACTAAAAATTTAAGGCATAATTAACTAATTTTTTTCCATTTTACTCTTTGTTATTAATGAAATGACACATAAATAGAGTAAACATTCAAAATGAGAGAGTATAACTTAACATAAATAAGAGTAAAGTAGATTAAATATCTCTCATAATTAATATTTCTTAAGAGTGTAAACCAAAAAACGATAAATAATTAAACAAAGAGAGTAGCAGTTAATTTAAGTGTAGCTCTCCGTGATAAACTGAGGGCTCGCGAGCATCACAAAGACAATCAGTTTCCAAAGAAGTATCAACCATATTGTCTTGTGTTGGAATCTTGGAAAGTGGGGTCTTCAAGGAAGACATGGTCTTCTTCTTCCCCTAACATGGTTTGAACAACAAAAAAGAAAACATAGGAAATTGTTACAAAGATTGGACAGCCACGATGATGAAGATATTAATAATAAATGCTTATCTTAATCAACTACTCATTGTATTATTAAACAAATGAAACCCCATTACCTTCCAATTAGACAAGCTAACGTTGCGGCAGAAACATGATCATGGACCACTATAATTAGCTACCAAAGACAGCATTATCTTTTTCCTTCATGTGAAGAGCACCTAATTAGGGTTTTTTGGCTTTCGGAATCTTTTGACTCACAAATGTTCTGCATGTTCTCACCTTTCTGAGAACTCGCTTTTCTATTAGTGGATTCTTATCCCATGTTTTATTGCACTTGATCTAGATGCACCAATTACCTTTCTTTGGATTATATGCACATAGTTAAATTTAAAATATATATATATATATACAACATCAAGTCCATATTATTTGTATTTTAAGATTTTAGACACTCCTTAAGAACCATATTTAATAGATTTGATCATAAGATATTTGCCCAGAAAAGTACCATTTATTTCACTTATTAATTGACGCTCTTCTAATTGAAAGTAATAAATAAGGGTCTGGATAAATTTAGAAATAGAGTATTAAAAAGAAAGTAATAATGATTTCTTATCTTTTTCTATGAAATCTGACTTTATTTCAAAATATCTTATGTTTTAAAAAAAATAAGTCATTTCTTTCGATAGAATTCGTCGGTAATTAGCTTGTCAAGAATGTTTTTTACTAACTTTTTGTCCATATTTCTTAGTGTTTCGACGAGAACGTTGTCGGAAGTTCACGTTCTTTTAATAGTGCAAAACAACGAATACCTGGGATCAAAAAGAGTATTTAAGGATCCACAATATTGTCAAAAAAATGATATAGGCATCGAAAGAAATAATTCCTTGATTATTTTAATTAATGAATGAGTATATATACAATTTACAATTTTCATAATATGAAAAAATCCTATTCATATTCTATTCTCAAAACTCTATTCTATTTGTACAAGAATTCTATAATTATGGTAAGTGTACAATTCTAATTATATACAAAAATCTTTTACCAAAAACCCTCATATACACGGTGTGTATACCGTGTATATCACGGTCTCCCAATTGCCTTGGGTTTCCCTGATATACACGGTATACACAAGAAGTATACCATGTATATGAGGTATGTATATTATGATACACTTTCACACCCCCACAGTCATAGCGGGCGGTCTTCGTACGCTGAGACTGTTCCTAAAATCTTTAAATAGGACCGAGGGAAGACCCTTAGTAAAGATGTCTGCAATTTGATACCTGGAAGGGACATGTAAGGCGCGTACTTGTCCACGAGCTACCTTTTCGCGAACAAAATGGATATCCATCTCAATATGCTTAGTGCGCTGGTGTTGAACCGGATTCCCAAAAAGATATACAGCACTAATATTATCACAATATACCAAGGTAGCTTTGTGAACGGGAAAGTGAAGCTCCAAAAGAAGATTATGTAACCAACATGATTCAGAAACCACATTGGCTACTACTCGATACTCAGCCTCTGCACTAGAGCGTCATAAGGTAGCATGTCGTTTGGCAGACTATGAGACCAAGTTATCACCAACATGCAAAAACCAGACGTGGAGCGTCTGGTATCTGGACAGTCACCACAACCAACATCGGTATACGAGACAAGTGTAGAGGCCGATGATGGATATAGATGCAAGCCATATTCAAGTGTCCCCTGGATGTATCTGATAATACGTTTGAGCATATTCATGTGCTCCACCCTAGGATCATGCATAAACAAACACACATGTTGTACAACATACGTAATATCTGGTCTCGTGAACGTAAGATACTGAAGAGTTCCAGCAAGACTGCAATAGTGAGTGAGATCGTCGTAAGGTGAGCCAGCCGCAGCACCCAGCTTGGGCTTAGTATCAACTGGAGTGTAAGTAGACTTACATGGGGACATACCAGCCCTGTCAATTATCTCAGCGGCATACTTGCGTTGTGATAAGAATAACCCACCAGCATGACGAGTGACAACAATCCCCAAAAAGTAACTCAAGGGCCCCATGTCTATCATAGCAAACTCAGAACTGAGCATTGTCGTGATAGACTTGCGCAAAACATCAGAAGAGGCAGTCAAGGTAATATTATCCACATATAATATAATATAAGCCAGAGAAGTACCACGATAATAAATGAACAAGGAATTATCAGACCTGCGGTGAGAAAACCCAATAGACGAAACATAGTTTGCAAATCTCTTATACCAAGCCCGAGGGGCCTGCTTAAGTCCATATAAGGACTTCTTCAATAAACAGACATGATGATGATATTTGGGGTCTTGAAAATCCAAGGGCTGATGCATGTAAATAGTCTCCTTAAGATCACCATGTAAGAAAGCATTCTTCACATCTAACTAATGAATGGGTCATGCCTTTGAAAGAGCCAGTCTGAGAACAGTGTGAATGGTAGCCGATTTGACCACCGGTCTAAACATCTCACCACAATCCACGCCAACCTGCTGAGTCTTACCATCGCCTACAAGACGAGCCTTATGCCTCTCAAAAGAACCATCAGAATTATCTTTATGAGTAAAAATGAATAATATTAACACCAGAAGGACAGGGCACCAACTACCACGTCTTATTTTCAATAAGAGCATCATATTTGTCATTCATGACCAATTTTCAATTCGGATCATTTAACGCAGACACTGGGTTACGGGGTAGGGGGACTTAAGAACATTAGAATTTAGATAAAATGTCTCTTTGGTTTTAAAATACCCCATTGACTATGAGTGACCGGTCTGTGACTCGGGGGAGAATTGAGTGGATTTTGGGGGAAATTCAGATGGCTGACAGACTGCCCAGCAGGCAGTGGGCCTGCTGGCCCAATACTGGAATCGGGACCGATGTCGGAAACAGAAGCAAAGGCATAACTGGGCTGGATAGGCGGCCCAGTTGCTGGACCCCTGACGGGAATATGCGATGGGACAGGAGGTCCAGCGGGCAGTGGGCCCGCTGGTGGATTTTGGGTGCGGGACAAGTCCGATAAATGGTGGATAATATACGGGGAGATCTCGTCATCTGAAAAACTATACGAACTAGGCCTGGGACTACTTACTCTAGCAAACGGAAATTGGGTTTCATAAAAAATAACATGGCGACTAATTATGATTTTATGAGATGATAAATCAAAACATTTGTAACCACGATGATTAGACGAATAACCCAAAAACACACAAGCGGTAGAACGGGCTTGAAGTTTGTTAATAATAGTTGACAAAAATAAGGGATAACATAAACTCCCAAAGACCTTAAAATGTGAATACGAATGATTCTTATTATAGAGATACTTCCGTGCATAGATTTAAATTTCTGAATCTGACTCTTCACCTAATTACAAGAAGCAACACACGCTTAATTGTACTGCATCTTTAAACAGTAATACCAGCTTGATCAATTTGATTAGAATTGCACTGCCCTAATCAACTCTTCACTTTTTGAAAAAGAAAAGAGATGTAAACTTATTTGTCGTATGCTAATTTGTCGTCGTTGCATCCTGTAGCTCCCAAGTTGAGATTTAATTTATAACAAGTAGCGACTTTAATTGGAATATTTAAAGTCCTAAACAGCCGACCAAGTTAAGGGTTATCCACGTGAAGGATGAATGATCGTTTTGGATTCGACTCTTACTCATATCCATCTGCTGCCCTATAATTTGTTAGTCATCAACTTCTTTAATTAATATATATTTTTGTTAATGTCCATTATTTTGGTTTTAGCATTATGTCAACCCTCCCTTTTCACATCAATTTGATTGACATTACTAATCATATATATCTTGTTTTCATGTAGGAACAAAAATTCTTGCCATTTAGCCAAGTATTGTTGTTGGTCTATTTGAAACCTTTCAGTATGAAGCATTTTACTGTCATTAATAAGTGTACATCCTCTTTCCGTCTGAATCTGGATCAATCGAATTAATGGGCTTCTGATACCAAATTATTAAACGAAAAAAAGTCGCTATCACCTTTCACTTGAAAAACAGTGCTGTTTTGTTGAGTCAATCGTCATGAGAAACTAAGTTTCAAACTGTTATTAATCTGTATTCCAAAAAATCAGTAAACAATAAACACTAAAAATAAATAGAATCAGTGTTGAAAAAATAAGAATAATTTTCAGAATATAATCGAGCCCACTTAGTTCAAAGTGTGTCCTTAAGGAAATTATTCCCCTCACAGTACTCGAGGTTGATGGAATATCCCCTCCCAGGATAGAACGATTATCTTACCAGAATAGTAGTACTCCAAACTCTGGTAGCGGCGAACCACTCAACAATAGTATATCACACAGAATTTATTCGTGCAGAAGAAGAAGAAGATTTTGTAGTTCAGAAAATTAGTAAGTAAAATTCTGAGGAATCAAACAAATTTATAGCCATGGAAGTACTGTTTCTGAAGGTTTGCAACCCTTCTGAACAGTCACTAAAATTGGTGGGAAATTTAAATGTGGAAAAGAAACCGGGTCGCGGGTCAGACACGCGGATCCGGTCGGGTCGCGGGACAGGGTCACTAACGGGTAGGATTGGTCCAAATCCAAATCCAAATCCAAATCCGAATCCGAATCCGAAGCCGGGCCGGCCGGCCGGGCCGGCCGAGCCGAGCCGAGCCGGCCGGCCGGGCCGAGCCGAGCCGAGCGAGCGACGACGACGGCGCGAGGGGTCCTTGCCCCCTCAACCCTTTTACTGACAAGAAGGAGTAATTCTACTTTTAAGTAGAAGAACTTTTCTTTCCACTACCGATGTGGGACAACTCCCACTTTTCTTTCCACTACCGATGTGGGATAAATGATTATTTTATAGAGCAAGAAGGAACTCCTCCATTTCCCATTCAATCTATCATTTAAACCCAACAATCCCCACATGAATGGGGAATGGCTATAAGATAAAGGAATGCGCCGACAAGTGTGATATACAAGCGAGAATTGATCAGATCTGGATAAGTAGGTTTCCCTTTGAACTTTCCGTAGTGAACTTATATCGGATATACTCGATCAATCGGAAGATTTGATATCTTTGAACCGTCGAACTTTGTTGTATACCTAGACAACATAAGTCAGACAATCGACCCTCAACCGCTTATGGTTCTCACGGTTGTGTTCGTTTCAGCCATGAACACCTCCTGGTTTCATGAGTGTGTAGAGAATGGGCCTTTACTGTCATTCCCCTTTAAAGCGGCTTACACTTAACACTCACATAGGTGACTTCTAAACATGTGGTCCTATAGACACATTATCTGGTCATACACTGCCAGATTTAGATAATCATTAAAGAACCTTAATGCTTTATTAACTCATTAACAAGCCATAAGGTTTTATCCTTATTTCTGAACATTGTCTTCATCCGAGAATGGGTTGAGTTATTTGACAATGTTGAACCGTCAGTCACAACTTTGTTTGATCTCCTTGAACCTAGCTCTTGGGATCTCCACCGCTAGGTAGAGTTACCGCCATGATGACTTGTCCTCGGCCTTAACCCCATTCCCATTGATGATCTACTAACTCCCTCTCTAGATAAGCCTTTTGTAAGCGGATCCGCCACGTTATCTCTTGACTTTACATAGTCAATCGTGATAACGCCACTAGAGAGGAGTTGTCTAACGGTATTGTGTCTTCGTCGTATGTGACGAGATTTTCCGTTGTACATTACGCTCCCTGCCCTACCTATTGCTGCTTGACTGTCACAATGTATACATATAGGAGCCAAAGGTTTGGGCCATAATGGAATATCTTCTAAGAAATTCCGGAGCCATTCAGCTTCTTCACCGGCCTTGTCTAAAGCTATAAATTCAGATTCCATTGTAGAGCGGGCGATGCATGTCTGTTTTGATGATTTCCAAGACACTGATCCACCCTCAATTGTGAAAACATAACCACTCGTGGATTTAACTTCAAATGATCCTGATCCAATTTGCATCAGTATGTCCTTGGATCACGGCGGGATATTTGTTATAATGCAAAGCATAGTCTTGGGTGTGTTTTAAATACCCCAAGCCTCGTTTCATTGCCATCCAATGAGTTTGATTGGGATTACTCGTGAATCGACTCGGCTTGCTTATAGCACATGCTATATCCGGTCGTGTACAATTCATAATATACATCAAACTTCCCAAAACTCGTGCATAGTCCAATTGTGAGTCACTTTCACCTTTATTCTTTTGAAGTGCAAAACTTACATGAATTGGAGTTTTTACAACATTGAAATTTAAATACTTAAGCTTGGCAAGGACTCTTTCAATATAATGAGATCATGATAATGCTAGACCTTGTGGAGTTTTATGAATTACGATGCCTAAGATCAAATCAAAGAACTCCTAAGTCTTTCATATCAAATTTGCTAGCCAAAGATACGCTTCGTAGCATTTATATTGGTAATATCTCTACTCATTATCAACATGTCATCAACATATAAACAAACAATGACTTCATGATTTGGAGTATTTTTAATGTAAACACATTTGTCACACTCATTAATCTTAAATCCATTTGCCAACATTGTTTGGTCAAATTTCGCATGCCATTGTTTGGGTGCTTGTTTAAGTCCATAAAGTGACTTAACAAGTTTGCACACTTTCCTTTCTTTACCAGGAACCACAAAGCCCTCAGGTTGTTCCATGTAAATTTCTTCCTCCAATTCTCCATTTAAGAAAGCTGTCTTGACATCCATTTGATGGATTTCAAGACCATATACGGTCGCCAGTGCTACTAACACCCGAATAGATGTTATTCTTGTTACCGGTGAGTATGTGTCAAAGTAATCAAGGCCTTCTTTTTGTCTATAACCTTTGACCACAAGTCTTGCCTTATATTTGTCAATAGTGCCATCAACTTTCATTTTCCTTTTAAAAATCCATTTTGATCCTAAAGGTTTATTTCCAGGAGGAAGATCAACCAATTCCCATGTATGGTTGTTCAAAATTGATTCAATCTCACTATTGACTGCCTCTTTCCAAAATGTCAATCGTAAGAAGACATCGCCGCTTTAAATGTTTGAGGCTCATTTTCAAGCAAGAATGTCACAAAATCTGGTCCAAAGGAAGTAGATGTCCTTTGACGTTTGCTACGCCTTGCATCCTCTTTACTTGGTGTATTTTCCTTTGGTTCTTCCCGCGTCGTTTAGATCTTTCACTTGACGACTCACGTTCAGCTTTATACGGATAAATATTTTCAAAGAATTCAGCATTATCTCGATTCAATTACCGTATTTACATGAATTTCGGGATTGTCCGATTTGTGAACCAAAACCGACAAGCTTTGCGTTTGTAGCATAACCAATAAAAACACAATCCACGCTTTTTGGTCCGATTTTTACCCTTTTGGGCAAAGGAACTTGGACCTTTGCTAAACACCCCACACTTTGAAATATTTCAAGTTGGGTTTTCTTCCTTTCCATAGTTCATATGGAATAGATTGTGTTTTCTTTGTGGGGCACCCTGTTGAGTATTCGGTTAGTCAGAAGGATAGCTTCCCCACAAGCTTTATGTAAACTGGAACTTATTAGTAAGGCATTCATCATTTCCTTTAATGTTCGATTTTTCCTTTCCGCAATTCCATTTGATTGTGGTGTGTAAGGGGCAGTAGTTTGATGAATAATTCCATATTCTAAACATATCTCTGCAAAAGGAGATTCGTACTCTCCTCCCCTATCACTTCTAATCATTTTTATCTTTTTATTCAATTGATTTTCCACTTCGTTTTTGTATTGCTTAAATGCATCAATTGCTTCATCCTTACTATTAAGCAAATACACATAACAATATCGAGTGCAATCGTCAATAAAAGTTATAAAATACTTTTTCCCACCGCGAGATGGTATTGACTTCATATCACATATATCTGTGTGAATTAAGTCTAAAGGATTTGAATTCCTATCAATAGACTTATATGGATGTTTAACAAACTTAGATTCGACACAGATTTCACATTTAGATTTATTACACTCAAATTTAGGCAATACTTCTAAATTAATCAATTTTCGCAAGGTTTTGTAGTTGACATGTCCTAAACGAACATGCCATAAATTATTTGACTCCAATAAGTAAGACGGCAGTGAATTCTTATTAATAATCACAACAACCATTACATTGAGTTTGAAAAGACCCTCGGTGAGGTAGCCTTTTCCTATGAACAAATCATTCTTACTTATTACAATTTTCTCACTAACCAACACACATTTAAACCCATTTTTGACGAGTAGTCCGGCTGAAACTAAATTCTTCCGAATTGTTGGAACGTGCATAACATTGTTGAGAGTCAGGACCTTGCCGGAAGTCATCTTCAGAAGTATCTTCCCATATCCTTCAACCTTGGTCATTGCGGTATTTCCCATAAACAAGACCTCTTCGGATCCAAAGAGCATAGGTTGCAAATGCTTCTTTTGTAGCGCAAACATGTCGAGTGGCACCAGAATCAAGCCACCACTCCTTTGGGTTTCCAACCAAATTGCACTCCGATAGCATTGCACACAGATCATCCATATCATCATTCTTTTCCACCATATTGGCTTGTCCTTTTCCCTTGTTCTTTTTCGGGAGACGATAATCTGGGACTTTGTGGCCAGCTTTCCCACAATTAAAGCAGTTGCCCTTGAACTTTTTCTTGTTGGAATCTTTCTCCTTTCCAGAAGGCCTTTTCCTTTTCTTGTTCTTTTTCAGAGCAACATCTTCAACGATGTTTGCCCCTTCAATTGGTGAAGTCTTACGGTACCTCTTCTCAGCGGTTTTGTTATCTTCCTCGATCTTGAGACGAATCACAAGATCTTCCAACTTCATTTCCTTTCTTTTGTGCTTAAGATAATTCTTGAAATCTTTCCATGAGGGCGGCAACTTCTCAATCATTGCAGCCACGTGGACGCCTTAATTTACTACCATACCTTCACCAATAAGGTCATGGAAGATAAGTTGAAGCTCTTGAACTTGGGTTCCAACGGTTTTTCCATCCACCATTTTGTAGTCTAGGAATTTGGCAACCACAAACTTCTTCAAGCAAGCATCTTCAGTTTTGTACTTCTTTTCAAGTGCACTCCATAGTTCTTTGGAAGTCTCTCTTGACCGTAGACGCGTTGTACAAGTCATCTTCTAAGGCACTCAAAATGTAGCCTTTGCACAAAAAGTCACTGCTTCCAAGCCTCGGTAACCATGAACTTTTGGTTGTCGTGCATGTCGGCGGCAGTAACGGGAGGTCCTCATTGGTGAACTTTTGCATACCAAGGGTGGTAAGCCAAAAGAACATTCTTTGTCGCCATCCTTTAAAGTTGGCACCGTGAACTTCGCAGTTTCTCAAATGGCACAAATGGGTACGTTGTAGGAGTAATCACTGTACAAGAATTGCAGAGGTAGTTCCAGCCTCAATTGCCATTATTCGCTTGTCATCACAAATCGACAAACTGTTTTAGTTAATAAAACCAGAATAGCAATTCAATCACAGACTTAAACGATGAAGATTTTATTTCTTCAAATGGCAGTATAATTATGAAACTTTAGTATTCCAATGAAGTTTTTATATCTTTGAGTCAGAATACTAATATTCATATGGAGTAGAAAACTGCACAAGTTTTAATCTCCAAACCAGAATACAACAACGATGAAGTTTTTATGTTCTTCAAATCGTTGTACAAGTATGAACTTTAATATTCCGACGAAGTTTTTATTTCTTCAAGTCAGAATATGAAATTTCACACGGAGTAGAAAACCACACAGGTTTTAGTCTCCAAAACAAAATACAGATTAATCTAAAAATATAATTTCCTTAAGATTGTTATTAATCTGTATTCCAAAAAATCAGTAAACAATAAACACTGAAAATAAATGTAATCAGTGTTGAAAAAATAAGAATAATTTTCGTAATATAATCGAGCCCACTTAGTTCAAAGTGTGTCCTTAAGGAAATTATTCCCTCACAAGACTCGAGGTTGATGGAATATCCTCCCAGGATAGAACGATTATCTTACCAGAATAGTAGTACTCCAAACTCTGGTAGCGGCGAACCACTCAACAGTAGTATATCACACAGAATTTATTCGTGCAGAAGAAGAAGAAGATTTTGTAGTTCAGAAAATTAGTAAGTAAAATTCTGAGGAATCAAACAAATTTATAGCCATGGAAGTACTGTTTCTGAAGGTTTGCAACCCTTCTGAACAGTCACTAAAATTGGTGAGAAATTTAAATGTGGAAAAGAAACCGGGTCGCGGGTCAGACACGCGGATCCGGTCTGGTCGCGGGACAGGGTCACTAACGGGTAGGATTGGATAAGTTAATTAATTTAATTAAATAATAATTAATTAAATAATTAAAAATTTTGGTCCAAAAAGATTATCAATCAAATCATTTGACCGGATCCGGATCCGGATCCGGAGTCGAGTCGAGTCGGAGTCGGAGTCGAGCCGGAGTCGAGTCGAGCCGAGTCGGAGTCGAGTCGAGTCGAGCCGGAGTCGAGTCGAGCCGAGTCGAGTCGAGCCGGGCCGAGTCGAGCCGGGCTGCCGAGCGAGCGACGACGACGGCGCGAGGGGTCCTTGCCCCCTCAACCCTTTTACTGACAAGAAGGAGTAATTCTACTTTTAAGTAGAAGAACTTTTCTTTCCACTACCGATGTGGGACAACTCCCACTTTTCTTTCCACTACCGATGTGGGACAACTCTCACTTTTCTTTCCACTACCGATGTGGAATAAATGATTATTTTATAGAGCAAGAGGGAACTCCCTCCATTTCCCATTCAATCTATCATTTAAACCCAACACAAACATCATGGAAAGCTAACTAATCATCAAACCAATCAGTGAGCGATTATGAGGAGATGGCAATTTCTTTTAATTAAACCCACTAATTAGGTATTAGTATACCATTTGAGACTTTTAATTTAATACAATGATCATGAAATCTGAACTGCTTAAAGTTAATTCGTTTCAAGCCTTTTCAATTTTCCAATCATTAAATTAAACGCCCTGTTTTTCATTTGAAATAAGGTCAGCTAGAAATGTTACAAGTGGTATTTTTTAAACCATACATTGCTAAAAATTGCACTTTAATACTACTCGTATTTAAGGTACGTAGCTGAATTTGTGAAATGCAAAAAGCTTAGCATCTTATAAATTAAGCTTTTTCTTTTGAAAATCGAATAAATTAGTTCAGTATCTAATTCCAAAATTTAATTAGATCTAATCCCATCCCACACCCCTAGCTCCTTCTACTCGTAAACGAATAAGAAAATGAGAGTGTCTAGGCTCTAGAAAGTTCAACTTCGATCTTTTACTTGTCCTTTAATAACTTAATTTTCCCTTTCATTTTAACGTGAGATTTGTCTAAAGCAAACTTCACAACGAAATTATTTGCCAATTCAACCGCTAGTCCGTAGGCTATTACACTTACCCTTGCCGGCTTTCATGTGAGTTCGAACTCTAACTCAAGAGCCCTTACTCAAGAAGGCTTCTCTTCCTCTTATTCATATATGACAACCCAAGTCCAACTGTCAAAGTATTGTCTGTTGGCTCAACCTTTTGGGTCTCAGGACTTTATTCCTATTGGGCATTAACCCACGTGGTGTCTCGATTGTTAAATTTTGCACTCGCTTTTCATGAATGATATCTAACAAACTCCTTGCGAGTTTAACCGTCAGCGATCAGTGGGTTAAGTTATTACCGATCGAGTTCACGCTAATGCTAGCTCTTAATTATAAATATAGAGGTTTCGATTCATCATTTATACTATATCCTTTCTGCTCCCTTCTTTTGCCTAAGGAATAGTAGAATAGTGGGAAAAATTGGGAGAGGAAGAATAATTGAGACTTACTAAGTTACTAAAGTATTACAACAACAACATATCCAGTGAAATCCCACCACTTGGGGACTGGGGAGGATAGAGTGTACGCAAACCTTACCTCCACCTTGATAGATAGAGTGGTTGTTTCCGAAAGACCCTCGGCTCAAGACAAAGCATAAGCACAAACAAAGCAAGACAAACGGTCAGATCCGGACAAGTAATTTAAAGCAGTATGAAAATGATGGTAACAAAAGCGAATAAGTCATGATAGCGCATTCTGAAAAAAAGAAGCAGTAACTAACGCAGGTAAATAAGATAAACAAAGTACACTAAAGAACACATAGCAACGGAAATCAAACAACATGGGACTATAAAGCAATATTGCGCCTATTGGTATGATAGGCTACACAGGCCTACAATAATAACACTACAACTACCAGTTTGTAAGCGTAAGTAGGACTACGCTCAAACATCTCCATAGAACCTCCATAGGGACTTTGTCGTATGGCTTCTCGAGGTCGATGAAAATCATATGTAAGTCTCTTTTCCTCTCCTTATACTGCTCTACCAACCTCCTAATAAGATGAATAGCTTCTGTAGTCGAACACCCGACATGAATCCAAATTGGTTCTCAGAATTAGACACACATTTTCTCACCCTCATCTCCACGACCCTTTCCCAAACTTTCATAGTGTGTCTTAGCAGCTTGATACCCCTATAGTTGTTGCAACTCTAGATGTCACCTTTGTTCTTATACAAAGGAATCATTTTCTCCACCTCTATTCTTCGTGAATTTTTGTCGTCTTAAAAATGACATTAAACAACTCAGTCAGCCACGCCAAACCTGCCCTGCCTGCGCTATTCCAAAACTCAATTGGGATCTCATCGCCCGATCGCTCATCCCTTACGCATCCTGCGAACAACACCCTTAACCTCCTCAACCTTAATGCTTCTACAATATCCAAAATCCCAGTACTTTTCGAATTGCTCCAGATCTCCTAGCACAATGTCTTTATCTCCTTTTTCGTTCAAGAGTTTATGGAAGTAACACTGCCACCTCCGTCTAATATGAGTGTCCTCCACCAGTAATTTGTCATCCTCGTCCTTGATGCACCTCACATGATCCATGTCACGGGTCCTCCTCTCCCTCGCCTTGGCTAGTCTGTACAACTTTTTATCCCGGTTTTTTTCCACTAATTCCACATACACGCGTTCAAAAGCTACCATTTTCCCACCATAACCGCTAGCTTTGCCTCTTTCCTCACCATCTTATACAATTCCCTATTCGTCCACTTCTCCACCTCATCATTATTTTCTACTAATTTCGCATACGCCGCTTTCTTTAATTTCAAATTCTCTTGAACTTTACCATTCCACCACTAGTCCCCTCGGTGCCCACCACGGCTACCCCGCGAGACCCTAGCACTTCTCTAGCTACCTCCCGAATGCAACTGGCCGTCCTGTCCCACATATCGGTCGTATCCCCACTACTCCCCCAAGCCTCCTTGGTCATCAACCCCTCTCCCCCATCTCTTTTGAACTAGCCATGGTCAAACTCTCCTATTTGATTCTTAGCCTGTCATCCACAACCCTCCTCTTCTTCTCCATCTTGATCTCTAAATCTATCATCAAAAGCTTATGTCGGGTTGTAAGATACTCAATCGGAATAACCTTGCAGTCTTTACAAAGACCGTTGTCAACCTTTCTAAGGAGCAAAAAGTCTATATGAGTCTTAGCCACCGAGCTACAGAAAGTCATCAAGTGCTCCTCCTTCTTCATGAACCTCGAATTGGCTATCACCATTCCAAAAAAATTAGCGAACTCCAAGAGTGAGATGTCTCCCTCGTTCCTATCCTCGAGGCCAGAGCATCCATGCACATTGTGATAATCCTTCGGATGTGACCCGATATGTCCATTGAAATCTCCTCATACAAATAACTTTTTATTGGGTGGTATACATCTCACCACCTCATCCAAATCCTCCCAAAAGTACCTATTCTCCTCATCTTCCAAGCCCGTCTGCGGCGTGTAAGCACTAATAATGTTCATAGTGGACCTTCCAACTACCAGCTTAATCGACATCATCCTGTTATTGATCCTCCTAACCTCTACCACCTGATCCCTTAACTCGTTGTCTACCAAAATGCCTACCCCATTCCTATACCTCGACCTACTTGAGAACCATAACTTATACCCGTCCACATCCTTAGCCTTAGGTCCTACCCATTTGGTCTCCTGGACACAAGATATATTAATCCTCCTTTTCTTAAGAATCTTAACTAGCTCTACGGACTTTCCCATTAAAGTCTCAGTGTTCCAAGACCCTATTCTCATCCTAGCATCTCTCTTATCCCACTTACCCCCCTAACCCTCGCCTCCGTCCCCGATCGAGAACATGACCCTAGTCTACCATTAGTCACCAAAGCCATTAAAGCGGATATAAACTAATAGACTAATCAAAGATTTACACCTAAAATAGGAACGTCAAGAGTGATATAACCAAAGGCAAGAAGAGTAAATGCAAGAACGTAAAGGCAAGAAGCAATACAGTGAAGCGTCAAAATTTAAATATAGAGATAAGGACAAAGAATAGATACGAGCAACCGGAGGTACCAACTCCAGTTGAACCAAACCTGTTTGCGATCGAAAGTCACTGTTCAACCCCGGGAGTTACTCTTCATTGCCGAAATTTACTGCTCGCCACCGAAAGTTGCCCGAAAACTCAAGTATCTGGATTCTAGTTGAAGATGTCGAGGCGATGTTGCAAGCTGAATGCAATCCCGCCAAAAAGGCCTGGTCTGATCCCTGAAAACTAAAGAAAACTGCAGCACACCAAAAACACTGGATGGGGCGACGAAAGTGACAATCCGACACTGTCCTTAGTGGAAAAAGAACAAAATAGTACGAATATGGAGAAACAGAGAAAGGAACAGAAAGAAACAGAGCCAACGAGCCCAAGAAACAGGATAATGGGAAGAAAAGATAGATAAAACCGGGGGGAAATCACAATAAAGGGAAAAAACAAGAAGGGAAGGCAGTCCAACAGCTCCTAATGACCGGAACCGATCGGAATCCGACTATAGTGAAGTTGGTGTGGTGAATGGAGAAGGGAAAGGATGGCGAGAGAGAGGTAGAGATAAGGGAGATCTGGGGGAGAGAAGAGAAGAGAAGAGGAGGGAGAAAGGAGAAGGCTTCTTATCTGCGTTTATTGGCGTCGGTGAGTGTAGGGTTTTGGGGGGGGGAGGGAATTAGTCGTTAACGGACAGAATTTAAGCAAGAGAGAAAGAGAGAAAGAGAGATGTAGAGAGAGAGAGAATATACAACTTGTTCAATCTCGTGAGAAATAATGTCCCAAGTTACTAAAGTATTAACAAGAAAAAATAGAGATGGATTTTCTAAGTTACTATATTAACAGGGAAATAATTCTAGCTAGGTTCATTATCCAACAAGCAAGTTCATGGGTTAAATAATTGTATGCTATTATTAGTGTTATTAAGTTAATTAAATAATCAGAAAAGACACGAACTATATAGTTGATTTTCCTGATTAACCTGAGTTGAAACCAATTAGATACAGGTTCTACGCTCCTGCCAACTTGGAATAGCTAACTTATTAATTATATGGAGGAGCCTCCAGCAGCAAAGTGAAAATTAAATGTTATAAATATATAGTAACTTTAAACACAATAATTAAAAGGGTAGGAACTCCTTTTAGGTAGTAATTATAACTAGTCATACTAATCTATTTTAGATTTCAAAACAATAATAACATGTATAAATGCTCGTTTAAAAGTGTAGATGATCTGTCTGCAATGATAACTTCATTGAAGTATTATTAAAAAGTTTTCTAAAGACTCTGAAAAAGGTCATCAACTTAAATAAATAATTAGAGGGTACTTTGATATCCATTTATTATCTTCTTATAAATATATTAAGTAATAAATCGAGGTTACGACATGATCAGCAATAGGACTTAGAGAGCAAGAGATCAGAAACTGTGTAGTTTAACTAGAACAATATGATTGACATGAACATGACTATAACTTTATATAAATTACTGAATAAATAATCCAATAAACAAATTTAAATATTTTTTTTCTTATTCCTCTTTCTCGCTTTTAATATTCATTGTATCCAGACAATAAAAGTTAGGCATTTATTCAAATTTACAACAAAAAAAAAATCACTATTCTTTCGTACCTTTTTTCACACAATAAGTCAACAAAGTCTGGACAGACACAAAGAAGAAAAGGCCAAATGCAAAAAATGATTTGTAGTAAATTTCTCGAAGTTAAAAAAAGAAAGCCTATCCAGTATTAATCCAGATGAGAGTATTTTTTTTTTCCCTTTAAACAACAGACCCTCTTGTATGAGTTCTAAGTTAGGGGAACACCTAGCAGTTTATTAATAAACGAATGAGTACTTTATTACTAGTATTTTTGAATTTTTCTGTCATTGAAGAGAAATATTGGGATTGGTAGAAAATTATACGTTCCGTACAAGAGCAGCACATAAAATAGATGGAGAAAAAAAGTGAAGGGAGAAAAAGAAAAGAAAAGAAAAGATTAGGACATGTTGCAACATGCCTAGATAACGACCAGGCTAGATCATATATTTAACTGAATTAAATTTTATACTGTTTGTCCTGACTTTCATGCCTATAGAAACTGTACTTTTATCTTGAAAAATAGATCTTTTTTATACAACAAGAATGTACATGAGGATGTTGAAAAAGTGATGATTAAGTTATTACTCAATACATAATAACTATAGGAAGACAGCATTCTATTCAATATGGCCTTTTTCATCGAATATAAACTTATTATAAGGTCCTAAATCTGATCAACAATATCCATAATTCCAAATCCAACAGACACCTCTATAGATTTTTTGTGTTTATTAATAATAATAACCATTTAGGCTGCTAAAATATTCTGATTAGATTTAGACAACAAAATCTTTGTTCCATGAAATCAAGATCCTAATTAACCCAAACCTTTATTAATTAGGATCTTGCAATATCCAGAACAGGATTTTAAAATATGAACTTTTGTGGTGCCATTGTCCCATTTAAAAAATTAGAATTAAAACAATTTCTGAATCTTTAATACTTTTTGTGGACACTTGCTATTTTGAAATTCATTAATATATTAATCTAAGTTCCGGCTAGATTAAAAAAGAGAGGAAAACAGTAAGCCTTATCATTCGGCATAGGACAATATCTTATGCTGAGAAGAATTTCAAAACTCTTTTAATTAGAAGAACATATTACTGGCTATACATGCATTCCACGTGAATGATCTTAGTGATGATATATAAACTATTGAATTTGGTGCATCGAAGTATTGTGATGTTCCCAAAAATACATACTCCATCTGTTAGTTTATCCACATACAAGCTTCTTTTGTATTTTATTACTAGTTAGTTATATTTGCTCCTCGGTCGTTTTGAGATACTGTTACTTTTTTATTCACTCATAAGCCAATAATATTATTATTGTTATATGTAGCTCAACTTAAATAACTCGAAAAGGAATTACAAAAATTGAGAAAGAGACAATTTAACAATCAGCTATATTCAAATCCCAATCAAAACAGAGTCGGCTATATGAATTTCTTTAAGTATACTCTTTCAACGTATAAAGAATTGATAGCCGCCCAATAAAACTATCTACATCAATTCATATCATTATAATTTCATTCAATTAACAATATAGAAGTATCCTAAAGAATACAAATAAAACTTCCTTTTTTACCATTCTATCAACAAATGAACATTTAGTAAAAAAGAAATCGTGAACTTTTAGCTAATCTCAATAACATTAATTTTCTAGAATAATTGATACAGGATTACTAGCTTGTTTCTAACCAAAGCACTATATATTGGACCTTTGGTAATCAAGAAGGTTGAAATTGATTTGGGCCGTAATAATACAATGGGCTCTCGCAGTGTATGGGAATGAGAGGCCTATTTCGCCAAGCAACAATACACAACAAAGCTAACTTCCATGAGTTTGAGTTGTTTGAAGTTTCATGATAAACTATCATATGATGGAATAAAATAGCTCGAGCTGTTTAATTTATACCCAAAAGACATAAAAAGAAGTCTCTCATTATCTCTAATAATAATAGGGCGAATTTACCTTGTGTTTGAATCTTTGCAATCACAAAGTGACTTTATGATTGTTGGCTGGTAATTTCATTCTTCCGTTCAAAAAAAGTGATGATTCACAATACCAATTATCTAAATATTCTCAGTCCCAAGAAATTAGACGGCAATTCCTTAAAGTTTCTACAATGAAAATAGTATAAACAAGAATCTATCTATCTATATCTTTCTATATATATATCTATCTGTCTATATTATTTTAAAAATATAAATATAAATGTTGATTGACCAAAATATCATTTAAATATTGAACGACTTTTATATCCTTTTAAGTTAATATTTTCCCTAGAAAATAATATCATAGATAAAATTGTAATTTACCAAATATATTGGACTTTGATTCCAATAAAGAATTGTTATTTGACAATAATTGTGAAACTATAAATCTTAAATCTCTACACTATTAAGAATAGAAGCAACGTTGTTAATAGAAAAAATATCATAATCAAAAGTAGATCCCAAAACACATACTACTTCTAAATTTCGATTTCAAATTTTATTAATTAGTTGTAAAGCCCAGTAAATTTCTAGGCTTACCATTTCAATAATTACAGACTTAGCGATGTAATTGACGTGCCCGAAGAGTATACGAATCCACACGATTTAAATGAAGATTTGAGATTATGTCAATATGCATATGATATGAACTGGAAGCAGTGCAAAATTAAATGACAAAATGTCATAGCTTCATCACCTGATTTCTTGGATTCTAATCTGCTTTCATAAAGGTGTGAGATAAAGCCTTTGAAAGGACTGGCCTTCTTCTCAAACAAATAACCTCATTGGTTGCATACGTGATGTCGAATTCAGACAGAAGCAGTAACCATCTTGCGGTCCTTTCCGTTACGTTAAGACGGGTTTCTCGAACAAATCTTTTTTTGTAGGTTCATGGAAGCTATTAAATGTACTGGGTAAGACACCATGTAATGCCTCAATTTTCGCCTTACCCAAACCAAAGCCAAGTAGGTTTTTTCCAAATTGATATACATGGTCTTGTAGTCAGTCATTTTCTTACGTTGGTAGTAACTAGTATACGACCCTTTACTTCCGCTTCATCGTATTAAGCCAACATAGACCCCATAGTGGTTTCAGTGACTGATAATAATTACCAATACGAGGACTATCGACTTCGCTTTCAATTTATAATAGAAGGGTCTCCTTTTCATTTCGTAAACTTGCTAGCTTACCGGATGAACCGTCATCATCTGCTTGCTTGGTCACTTTATGATAAGGTGCTTAAAAGGATTCTGGATTATATATATTTTGGGAACTAAAAGAGTGGTCGGTTGAAGGGAAAGGATTTAAAAGAAAGACAATAAAGAGTGGACAAAGAAAAAGAAAAGAGAATGGCAAATACCGGGCCAAGCCCACGTGATGTTGATGAGGAGGTTATAAATAGTTAAAGAATAAATGGTGCAAGGGGTTTTGGACTCCTTTGGACACAAACTGTACCAGCAACAACGGAAAAGAGAATAAAAAAATTCCAAGTGTGTTCCGGCGCTTCTTCATTGTACTACAAGTTTAAGCAGAACAAAAAATTCAACGTAATCAAGTATTAATATCTTAATTATTGTGGGCAGCATTAAATATGATTTAAGAAGTGAATTTTTAGATAAAGGCAACACACTTCACCCAATTTATTGGCATTCTGATAAATCCCAACAAGCACTATTGGAATGGATGAAAACTGGTTTTAGTCCCAAGAATTTGATTAAGACTTGAGAGGTGTGGAGTATTATAAACCGGGTGATGTTAGTGATGAGTCTAACCCAGTAACGTGTGGAGTTAAAACATGTAGGCCTACTTTATACTAATTGGGATGAATCTACCAAACTGAGAAATTCATGACTTAGAACTTGGTTCAATTATGGTAAATATTGAACTAGTTGAGTATGTTTTGACGATGTCAGCCCAAATGTTGTAGATTGTGGATTGTTGAATATCTCGGAAAGCTTGAAGAAATAAATTGAAGCTAAAATTTCGAGGTAAGTTAAGATTTATTTTCTAATAGAAAATTCTAGTAGAACTTATGTACTCTATATATTCGATAGTATGCCCTATAAAAAATTCTTGTCCTTAAGTACTCAGTCATATCCGTCCTTATTCATTACGGTCATAAATAGTAATGCAAGAATCCTTTAACATATCGTGTGATGTCTTTTATGTTATATGACTTTTAAACTCAGTTTTCAAGATATATATGCTTACGTGTTACACTTCATGTTATGTGCAATTGTTTGCAAATTATATGCTCAGCTCATATTCAGTTAATGGTGTGATCATATCCAAACTTAGACGGGAGAGCTAGTCGACCTCCCTTTGCGTGAGTGCCACGACGGCCAGAGTTAGATACTCACACGCTCGTAGTGATTATTGTTTGCTGAGGAGATAGGCCGACACTTCCCCGTGCGTGTTCCTAAACCACACATACGTAGGGCAACTATGTGTAACTCGATTTCTATTTCAATTTAGCTATTAGCTTAATGTTCAGTTTTAGACTCAGTTTTTCATTAACTTATCATTTTACAACCCTAGATTATCAGCTTGTGTTAGTTTTCAAGACTTTATATGATTTACACGTTTTCTTATGAAACATGATTTTCCTTGTTTATTATGCTCTTATCCCATAAAGTCTAGATCCACCCTTTTTAGGAGGTAGTCTATGAGACTTACTGGGTACCCTTGGAGATACTTAGTCTGTTTGTGCCTACCACGTCGTGTGGCAACTGTTGAGTATGCATGTGACAAATGATGTGGCTAGAGGTAGACGTTCTAGACTCAACTAGCAGGCTTCGTTGATTCATCCCAGCTAGATATTTACATTATTCCCGGGAAATGCTCTGAAGCTTTATGTATTCAGATTTAAGTTAGAGACTCATGACTTGACAATGGGTTATCCTTATAGACACTTTGAAGTTATGTTCCTTATTTAGTTTTTTTAACATGTTCAATCGAGATGTTTTTGGTTTTTTTTTTCTTATAGAGATAAGTTCAATCCTTCAGTTAGTTAATACAAGGTTCACTCAACGGATAGTAAGGATTGGGTGTCAATCACATCACTGCCCAGTTTGAGGGCGTGACATTAGTCTTTGCTATCATAGAAGGGATGCTGGACTATTTTTGTGATTGAAGTTTGTGCGTGTTAAAATTTAAAATTTAAAATTTTAATTCGAACTTAAAAGATAATTAGGTAATCATTAGACCATATTTAATAAGCAAGAAATACTTCATATGTTTGGTCATAAAAGATAAAAAGGGAAAGAAAAAGGAATCATTACTAAAGTATAATATTTATTTCAAGACAACAATTAAACTAAGTGTTAGATAAAAAAAACACGAATAAAAATGTTGATTGACTAAAATATTCTTCAAATATTAAATAATTTTTATACCTCTGTACAAATTAAATTTATTTCTTCACAATAAGATGTTGTCAGTTTACATAAACGTATTAAAAGTTATGGATCAGAATTCAATTAACTTCAAGGTTAAAAACACCTTTACCTAATTCTAGGCGAAGGCAATAGTTTTAGCTGGTGCTTGGCTCCATGGCCCCACAATTGCTTATAGATTGGTGTACATGCGCCCAAAGACTAAAAAATTTCTTTCCACGATGTTAAAATTATGATACATGAATACATACACCAGATATCTGAGGTGCATATTCTTCAATGTTTTTAATTTCCATGAGGTGCATATCATGTGCAATGATAGGTTAATTAAAATGTTACACTATTTGCAATATATAATATCTAACTATTTTTAGTATCTAGATTTAGAAACATAAAAGCTAGAGTAACACGTTAGAATATGTTAAACTACAAAGGCATTATTCTGTCACACTATCAAAATATATACTTGATTCATGTTGTTGGCAATCATTACGCATATAATATGCAATTGGGAATGACTTGAACTTTATACTTTCCCGAATTTGTAGTATTTATACATTATTGAAAACTTATAAAGGATGCTGTAAAAGAAAGAGGGTTATTAGAATCAAATAACAATATTTATGAATATTACGTGAGACCGTTTTCTTCAAACTGCTATCAATTCTTTGAAATTTATTTGCAATTATAATGATGCATTATAATCTTAACGACGTTAGAAAATAGCGGTATACATATCACAAAGATATATCATATGACTTTAGAAGGACACATGAAAACAATTCTGCAATAAGGCACGTTAAGAAGTTAAATGTTGATCGACCAAAATATTCATCAAATATTGATTGATTTTTATGCCCTTTATTAATTAGACATCTCTATAATATATAATGTATTATTAGTTCTCTATTGCTATTTTTCCTTATTTGGAATTGAGTACCATTTTCATTAAAGGTCGTAGATAAAGATTAAACACTGAACAGGAAAATCTATGTTTCTTTGTTTAATCATTATTATTATTATTATACTTAATCTCCAATATTGGATTATCTTAGTTGTAACATATTTTCTATAGGAGGAGAAAAAAGAAAAAAAGAAATATCGAGAACATCAATTTCAGAGAAGTATTAAGTAGATACAATCTTATACTATAGTAATATTTTTGTAACTCATAAAATAAATGTATATTTATATTATCTTTATTCTTACTATGATCGAGATTGACTGGAAATAACGTGCAACTGCACGTTTATAGAGACTAGTTATATTAAAAGCATGAAGGGCATTAGAAATGTTGATTGATTTTTTTGTCATTCATTAAAAGATTCTACAATAGATAAAATTGTCATTTACTATTTTTTTCAAATTAATTAATAATTGTATTTTGTTGATAAAATAAAAAAGTGCCGTCTATATGATTGGATTTTCTTTTATTAGGTTTAGGGTTCTTTAAGTGAATTTTCTTTTATTAGGTTTAGGGCTTTTAAGTGCCGTCTATATGCAATTCGATTTTCTTTTATTAGGTTTAGGGCTCTTTAGTTTTTTCTTTCATTAGGTTTAGGATTCTTAGGATTTAGTGTCGTATTGATTTTCTTTGTTAGGTTTAAGATTCAAGTTAGGTTTAGGTCTTTTTAAAATATCTGAAGTTGTTTGTGATTTTACTTGTAATTTGTTGTATTTTCTTTTGACTGCATAGCTACTGCTAAAGAGCTATTACTTCTTTTTTACATCTCAAATAATTCACTTTTCTTTCAATATTGATATGGATGTATATTTATTTAAATTTATTGGTCCTCTAATAAAATGATTTTTGTTTATGTTGCAGTGCATTCCTCGGTATAATTTATCAACTCTGTGATAATTGATTTTTTTCTATGACAAGTGATGATTTATTAAAAGCTGAGATTGATCCTCAGCGTTATAACTGCTGAGAAACGTAACAAATATTCTGTATCCGTTATTGGATAATTAATTCCATCACGAATACATCTATTTTTTCATGTTTGAATTTAAAAAGTCATACACATTGTAGCTATAGTTTTGGCTACATAAAGTTTTGATTTTTTCTATGACAAGTAGTGATTTATTGAAAGTTGCGCTTAATCCCTGACATCACAATTGATGAGTAACGTAATTGATTATTCTACATCCGCTTATTGTGTGATCAATTTCGTCACTAATATATCTATATTTTCATGTTTGGCTACATAAAATTTTACGAAATTCTACATTTTTTATTAATAGATGTCTTCATACACGTGCAAGGCAAGTACTCTTAAACTAGATTGGGGTGTTTGATAGGGTTCTCTATTATAACCCGTGCGACGTTTCTTCGTTAACATGTTTTCTTGCCATAATTTTTACCTAAGGAAGACCTCGTCAAGTATATGGTAATTTAGTTAACATGATTGTTTTACCTACCTTTTTGAATAGTTTTTCTTTCTGGAGTCTATACCTCAAATTGTTATTTTACTTATATCGCATATCGAAGCAGAGATACATTTATGAACAAAAAGAACTTGTATGGTAATGAATAACAGTACAACTATTTGTTGGCTAAGGACTTAGGTGTGGTAACCATTTTTTTACTTAGTAAGTTTTTTTGTGTGTGTGAATTGTTTTCATTATAGCTTGGCTACATAAATACTACTGTAATGTGTTAACTATACTACACTTCTTTGAATTAGAAATTGATAACATTTTTGTCTTGGAACAGAATATTTTACCCTTTAAATTTGTTTCACGCTAGATAAAATAGCAATTTAATTATTTATCTACTATCTAGGTATGTATAAACATTTAATTATTTTCTTAATATTCAGGACTTCAAAATCAATTAAATCTGATATAGTATTAAATCATTCCCTATTTAAACTATATTAAAGTCGTCCTTTACATCAAACAAAAGTTCAATCACTTTTCATTTATTTTAATTAGCAAAATCTTACTGGAGTCCTTTTCTCTAAAACAAAATCAATCACCTCCATTCCTTTAGCCCTAGGAATTTTTTCTTTTCTCTCATACCAATTAAATATTTTAATCAATGCAATCAAGATCTCAGTAGGTAACATTCATCTGAATGCATCTCCTTTGACACTATTAAATTGAAAATAAGATTCGTTATTTTCCTGAGATATTATATAGCTATTTTTATTAGGATTTTAATTACAATTTTCAAACATGTTAGATTGACACATTAAAATATTGAATTCTTTAATATTTAGGAATGAAGATGTTCAATTCTTTTTCCAAATATAAAGAACGTTGTTGGTAAAAGAAAATTCACAAATAGACTGAATTTAATCATTGTGTAGTATAAGAGCCAATTAATGTTAAAATGTAAAACTTGAAAGAAAGAGAATAAAATAGTAGAATACAAAATTTATTTTAAATAAATTATCATTAATTATTAGCATGCATTCCAACAAAGTAGAACATAAAATTATACAAATTACAGTAAAATAAAGGATGAATGAAACTAATAATTTGATAGTCAAAGAGTGAGTCAAGAGGGGCATGCTAATGTAAGGCTATCTGATTTATATTGTGAGATAATTTTAAAAAATTAAGTAAATATCAATGCCTAAAAGTATTATAATTAATCTAAACAATCACAGAATTTTGACCAAAAGAACAAAGGTTTAAATATAAAATAAAAGTTCATTTATTGAATGTTTAAAAACAATTATAAATTTATTAGGTAGGTACTATCAATAAATAAAATTATAACTCAAAATTACATGTTTAATTAAATAAAGAGAAGAAAAATCTAAATACTTATTATAAAACGTAATTCAACAACTATGTTAATGTAATAATACTATTTACTATTTAAATGAATGTTGTATCTATTTAGTATTCATTGCTATTTTACATAATTTATCACTTTTATATAAATTTATTAACACGTACAACACATATACTCTAAAACTAGTTATATAAAAATACTATAAGTCACAAAAATTATAATAAGATGACATTTAATGGAACATATTTAAAATAATATTTTAAAAACCAGTTTGATTCCCAAAATATACTAATGAAAGAAAGGGGTCTATTAAAAGAAAACAAAAGACGAAGCAAAACCTAAATAGTGTGAGAATTCAATTTACATCTTCCGTGGAAAAACATTCCTAGACATTCTTTTCTTTTCTTTTCTTTTCTTTTCTTTTCTTTTCTTTTCTTTTCCCTCTCCTTCCAAATGCAAGAAATTGAGGAAATTGGAGATGGCATATTGAAATTTTGAATATGATGGATTCAACTTTCAAAAATTTTATCACCAAAATAACAATTTTAAAACTTTGAATTCATAATTTGAAATTTGTCAAAAATTTAATACCTTTCCACAATATATTTGTTTTTCATGTGAAAAATGACGATTCAGATAAAAGCAATTACCAAAAACAAAAAGTGAAAATTATAAAAATAAAGTTTGAGGTATTTTTCATATTCCAAATACAACTTCATGGACAAACATTATTTTTTTTAAAGTAAAAAAGAAATTTCGAAAAAAAATAAAAAATATCTATAGCCAAACGGGTCCTTAGACATAACTTAAGGGAACAGAACTTAATAGCAGACAAGCTAGTCAAGAAAGGGATTCAAAGGTCAATGAATGTGTCCTACCTAGCTCTGCCACTTTTTGTTTTACCAACCCTAGAGTTAGAGCTAGTTTGGATGGATTTATGATTTTTAATTTATAAATCAAAAGTTATAAATTAAGAATTCTAATTTATTGTTTTTGGCTTATTTTTATTATTTTATCTTAAAAGTAAGTGTTTAAAAGCATTTTTTTTATTTTATCCAAACACTATAAAAATATTTATAAGCTATTTTTTAAAGACACGATAATATACACGGTTGGGACCGTGCATATCAATTAAGGATTTTGTATATAATTTACCATATTCGTAAAATTCTTGTACAAATGTAACTATGGTAGTAGTATTATATTAGAAAAATGTATTAGTCTTGTATTAGGAAAAGGTAGATTTATTTTTCATAATTAGATATTGTATATCATGCATGTATACCTCTTCACCGAGGGTCTCTCGGAAACAACCTTTCTACCTACCAAGGTAGCGGTAAGGTTTGTGTACACTCTACCCTCCCTAGACCCCCACGTTGTGGGATTTCACTGGGTTGTTGTTGTTTTTGTTGTATATATACATCTTCATTAATGAAAATAAGGGAGGAATATTATTCACTTTTATGGTAGTAGCAGTCTAGGTTAAAATTTCCTTCTCCAAATCACAGCTTCTGCCACCCCCTCTTCTCGATTTCGAGAATCGGCCGACACCAAAACCTCATCTCTCCCAAATTTTCTTCCAAATCCATAATTCTTCTCTTGTTCTTTTATCATGTATACCCCAAAGAATATGTTTCATCATGCCCTTACAGTCTCCCACATCAAGAACAACATTCTTATCGTTCTTGAGATGGAAAACGTTCAATACGCGACTTGGGCAGAATTATTTAAAGTTCACGCACGTTCTCATCGAGTCCTTCATCACATCATCTCCTCACAAACAGGCAAGGAGAAGGTGCCTACCACAGATAATGAAATAGAGTTGTGGAAAACTCTTGATGCTACGGTACTCCAGTGGATTTATTCCACTATCTCTACAGATCTCTTGCAGACTATTATTGAACCCGACGCTATGACAATAGACACTTGGGATAGGTTGCTTGATATATTCTAAGATAACAAAAATTCCTGTGTCGTGACCCTTGAGCAGAAGTTCTCTCACATCAACATGGAGGATTTTCCGAATGTCTCATCATATTGTAAAAGGCTCAAGGAGTTGGCGGATCAACTCAAGAACGTTGGCGCCCGTCACGAATGATCGTCTTGTTCTTTAAATGGTTGCAGGCCTATCCGAGGCTTATAATGACATTGGTACGCTTCTTCGTCAAAGTAATCCTCTCCCTCCTTTATATGAAACACATTACATGATCACCTTAGAAGAACCCGACTTGGCAAAAAAGGCTGCTACTGGAGCCAATTACGTCATGATGATTGCCACATCCGATGACCCTCACTCATTCTCGGACAAATCGAGCAAAAACCGTAATAATCATAGCGGCAAAAAGGGCCAAAATCAGAAAAATGGCAGCAAAAACCGCGACAGTGGAGGTAGCAAAGGCGGCAATAGTGAAGGTCGTGGTGGCGGTGGCCAGCAGGCTGGGCCGCAGCACCACTAGTCGTAGCCTTGGGCCAGTGCACAGTAGCCATGGAGCTGGGCCAGTGGGCAATGGCCCAATACCCATTTTCCAGCAGCCTACCCAGCGAATTGGGCATCAGCCTACCCAGAGAATTGGGCCATTCATCAGAGGCCCACCTTCCAGCAGTTCCAGCAGAAGCAGTTGGCTGGCCTACTTGGACTTCAACCACAATAGGCCTTCACTACTGCGGGCCCAGCAGTAGTCCCAACACCCACGTATATCGAGGCCGCGAATCATACGCTTGGATTACATCCCCCGAACGCAAATTGGTATATGGACACCGGTGCCACTTCTCATATGACGTTCGCGCCAGGTAATCTCTCGTCTTATTTCAATTTGAGCAAAAATCATGGCATAATTTTTGATAATGGTAATTCAATTCCAATTCGTGGTTATGATCACACAAATTTATCTCTCCCGCATCCCCCTCTCATCTTGAAAATGTCCTTCATGCCCCTCACTTAATTAAAAATTTGGTGTATGTCCTAAAATTCACAACTAATAATTGGATTTCTGTTAATTTTGACCCTTTTGGATTTTATGTGAAGGATTTCACGACGGAGATACCTCTAATGAGATGTAATAGTCGGGGAGAGCTTTATTCAATCACCACTACCACCACTTTCTCGCATCAAGCCACTCCATCAATGTCTGTCGCTCTAGCACATTCCTTATGGCATGCTTGTTTAGGTCATCCGGGTGCATCTATTATTTCTTCTCTTAAAAATAATAATTTTATTGATTGTAATAGTATGCGTAGTACTAATATTTGTCATGCTTTTCCCCTTGGGAAACATTTTAGATTACCTTTTGTAATCTCTACTTCTAGTACTTTGATGTCTTTTGATATTATTCATAGTGATTTGTGGACATCTTCCATTTTGAGCTAGTTGGGCCATCGCTATTATGTGTTATTTTTGGATGATTAATCATTACTCTAATTTTTTGTGGACCTTTCCTTTATCTAAAAAGTCTCAAGTTTTTTCCACATTCCTAACGTTTAGAGCATTCATCTGTACCCAATTTGAACAGAAAATTAAAAACATTCAGTGTGATAATGGAATGGAATATGATAATGGGTTGTTTCGGGAATTTTGTAACGCTAATGGCATATCTTTTCGATTTTCTTGTCCTCATACGTCCTCACAAAATGAGAAAGTCGAACAAAAAATTTGTATCATTAATAATATTGTCGGAACCTTACTAGCCCATGCTTTATTACCACCCTCTTTTGGCATCATGCATTACAAATGACTACTTACCTCCTTAACATACTCTCTAGCAAAGGATTAACTTATTAATCTCCCCTAAAAATTCTTTATCATAAAGACCATTTGTATTCTCATCTTAGGGTGTTTGTGTGTTTGTGCTGTCCACTTTTTCCATCCACTACAATTAATAAACTTCAAGTCCGTTCTACCGCTTGTGTATTTTTGGGCTATCCATCTAATTATCGTGGCTACAAATGTTTTGATTTATCTTCTAATAAAATCATAATTAGTCGTCATGTTATTTTTAATGAAACCCAGTTTTCGTTTGCTAAATTGTATAATTCTGTGTCTAGTACTTATAATTTTTTGAATGATGGTCTCTCACTGTATATTCTCCATCAGTGGGCCCAACCTGCCCGTGATACAAATCTACCAGCAGGCCTACTGCTTGTCGGCCCACATAGTTCCGGTACCGTTCCATATTCTCGGCCAGCAGGCCCACTGCCTGCTGGCCCAAATTCCCCCAACCCAATTTCTTTGCCACCCGTTCTTGCTGGCCCAATATTTTCACCCAGTCACGGTCACTATCTCGGCCAACAAGCCCACTGCCTGCTGGCCCAATTTAAAATATCGTCGATCTATTAAATCATCTAGTAGGCCCCTGCCTGCTGGCCAGTCTCGAGAACCATCCAAGCCTATATCTATTCCAAGTCAAGGGCCTATTACTCGTAGCCAAATGGATATTTTTAAACCAAAATGACATTTTAATCTTAATCCACGTAACCTAGTGTATGTCCTTCATGACTCGAATTGGAAAATGGTCATGGATGATGAGTATAATTCTCTTATTGAAAATAAGACGTGGGAGTTGGTGCCCCATCCCCCCGGTCGTTCTATGTGGATTTTTACTCATAAGGAAAAATCTGACGGTTGTTTGAGAGACGCCGTCTTGTAAGGGATGACAAAATTCAGCAGGTTGGCGTGGATTGTGGAGAGACATTTAGTCTGGTGGTCAAACCGGCTACCATTCTCACTGTTCTTAGTCTAGCTCTCTCGAAAGCATGGCTCATTCATCAGCTAGATGCGAAAAATGCTTTCTTACACGGTGATCTCAAGTAGACAGTATACTTGCATCAGCCCTTGGGTTTCAGGGACCCCAATTATCCTAATCATGTATGTTTGCTCAAGAAGTCCTTATATGGGCTTAAGCAAGTCCCACGGGCTTGGTATAAGAGGTTTGCAGATTATGTGTCTACTATTGGGTTTTCTCACAACAGGTCGGATCATTCTCTGTTCATATATCGTTGTGGTACTTCTCTGGTATACATTATGTTGTATGTGAATGACATTATATTGACTGCCTCTTCTGATAATCTGCGCAAGTCTATCATGTCTCTTCTCAGTTCAGAATTTACTATGAAAGACTTGGGGCCCTTGAGTTATTTTTTGGGTATAGCTGTCACACATCATGCAGGTGGTCTATTTTTATCACGGAGAAAGTATGCGGCTGAGATTATTGAAAGAGTTGTCATGTCATCTTGTAAGTCCTCTTCTACTCCGGTTGATACCAAACCAAAGCTGAGTGCTACTTCTAGCACACCTTACGAGGATCCCACCCACTATCACAGTCTTGCAGGGGCTCTTCAGTATCTTACTTTCACGAGGCTCGATATTACTTATGCGGTGCAGCAGGTGTGTTTATTTATGCATGATCCGAGGGATGAGCACATGCATGCGCTTAAACGCATTATACGGTACATACATGACACACTTGATTATGGTTTGCATTTATATCCATCCTCCGTCTCTACTCTCGTGTCTTATACATATGTTGATTGGGGTGGATGTCCAGATATCAGGCGTTCGACATCTGGTTATTGTATGTTTCTTGGTGAAAACTTGGTCTCGTGGTCGGCAAAACGTCAGGCTACTTTATCGCGATCCAGTGTGGAGGCCGAGTATCGAGGGGTAGCCAATGTGGTGTCTAGATCATGTTGGTTGCGTAATCTTCTATTAGAGCTTCACTTTCCTATTCAGAAAGCTACCTTGGTCTACTGTGATAATGTTAGTGCAGTCTATCTCTCTGGGAATCCGGTCCAACATCAGCGCACTAAACACATCAAGATGGATATTCACTTTGTTCACGAAAAGGTAGCTCGTGGACAAGTTCGTGTCTTGCATGTCCCTTCACGGTACTAAATTGTTGACATCTTTACTAAGGGTCTTCCCAAGATTTTAGGGATAGTCTCAGCATACGACAATCGCTTGCTATGACTGCGGGGGTGTGAAAGACACGATTGGGACCGTGTATATCAATTAAGGATTTTGTATATAATTTACCATATTCGTAGAATACTTGTACAAATATAATTATGGTAGTAGTATTATATTACGAAAAGGTATTAGTCTTGTATTAGAAAAATGTAGATTTATTTTTCATAATTAGATATTGTATATCATGTATATACCTCTTCATTAATGAAAATAAGGGAGGGGATTATTCTCTTTTAATTTTGACTTAAAAGCACTTAAAATAATTCAATCCAAAAAGACTCTTAGACAAATTAGGGAATACTATACCTTGAACTATTTCTAGTATTACTTGTAGTAATATTTTGGACCATCATGGAAACTTAGATGCCCTAGCCAGCATTAATGCATATACTGGCTATGGTTAAGCAAGAAAAAGGAGGAGGGTAAGAAGGAAGTGCATCTTGCTTTCCTTTCTTCTTCTTCTTTTAATTTCTTCTTATTTTTAAATATTGATCAGCTAATATTATTTAATTTCACGCTCCCTAAAGTCGTGCATGCCACATAAGCTCAATCAATGATCAAAAGTGTTCAAAGTAGTAATTTTGAGTATCTTCAAATGTCTTGATGAAAATTCGTGGATTGAAAACAGATTTCGTGCAAATAAGAGTGTGTTTTAGTATCTACTAAGCCAAATCACCTTCAGGTCAAGAACTTGGACAATTGTAACAAACTAACAATTCTGATATTTTGTAGCCTTTACATCCTTTGAAAGCATATCAGATTTGACAAGATGTCACGTGATAAGGCAGCTAATAAATGCCATTGTTTGTAGTATTAGGTATACTTGTAGATGCTTATTTTGTCTTCATATCTAGACTCTATCTCTGTATTAGCGAACATTTTTTGAATATTCACAGTATATTTTATAATTATGATAAGTGTATATTTAAAGTAATCTAGAATTCTTATTGTATTAGGAATCAACATCTGTACAACTATATATATATATATATATATATATATTGTGATTAATAAAAAAAATCCCTAAGGGAGTTTATTCCAATCTTACATGAGAATTTGAAAGAAACTGTGTACATGCATCAGCCACCAGGTTTTGTTCATCCTGCAGCCCCTCAGTATGTATGTCGCCTCAGGAAGCCACTCTATGGCTTGAAACAGGCTCCCCGAGCTTGGTATGACCGTTTTGCCAGGTATATTTTGCAGATTGGGTTTATATGTAGCAGGTGTGACAACTCGCTTTTCATTTTTCATCGCGGTAGCAGCACTGCTTATTTGCTATTGTATGTGGACGACATTGTTCTCATTGCCTCATCTGACGGATTGAAAAATGAAATCATTTCTCTACTCAAAACTGAATTTGCTATGACTGATTTGGGTACACTTAGCTATTTCTTGGGTATATCAGTAACCAGATCTGTCGATATTATGTTTCTGAGTCAGCGTAAATATGCATAAGAGATAGTGTACATGGCTAAGATGGCAAATTGCAAGGTTATGCCAACTCCAGTTGACTCCAAATCCAAGCTTAGTGCCACTGATGATGATCCAGTTTCTGATCCTACTCTGTATCGGAGTCTTGCAGGTGCTCTTCAGTATCTTACATTCACTAGGCCTGATATTGCATATGTTGTTCAGCAAGTGTGTCTGTTTATGCATGCTCCGAGAGAGCCCCACTTTGTTGCCCTTAAGCGCATTCTCAGATACGTTAAGGGCACCCTTGACTATGGATTGCATCTCTACCCCTCTGCACCGACCATGTTGCTATCTTATACGGATGCAGATTGGACAGGGTGCCCGGACACGCGTCGCTCCACTTCCGAATATTGTGTATTTCTAGGGGATAATCTTATTTCCTGGTCCGTCAAGAGGCAAGCCACATTATCTCGCTCGAGTGCTGAAGCAGAGTATCGCGGCGTTGCTAATGTAGTTGCTGAGATCTGTTGGCTCCGAAATCTCCTTTTGGAGCTCCAGTGTCCACTGCGCAAGACGTCTATCGTCTACTGTGATAACATATCTGCCATATATTTGTCTCACAATCCGGTCCAACATCAGCGAACCAAACATACCGAGATGGATATTCACTTTGTGCGTGAGAAGGTAGCTCTTGGTCAGGTCAAAGTGTTACATGTGCCTTCCTCAGATCAGTATGCATATATTTTCACAAAGGGACTACCGAGACAGTTATTCATCGACTTCAGATCTAGCCTAAGCGTCTGGCCTCCTCCCGCTCCGACTGAGGGGGAATATTAGCGAATATTCTCTGAATATTAGCGAATATTCTCTGAATATTAGCGAATATTCTCTGAATATTCACAGTATATTTTGTAATTATGATAGGTGTATATTTAAGGTAACCTAGAATTCTTATTGTATTAGGAATCAACCTCTGTACAACTATATATATATTGTGATTAATGAAAGAAAACCCTAAGGGAATTTATTTCAGTCTTACACTCTGGAATGGGCAAAGAAAGAAAAATTTGATCACTAAGAAAAGTTGGATAACTCCCCCTCCCTCTGCCCTACATTCATTTTAATATTTTGGAGGTAACGAACGACTCAGGCTTTAATAAAATGATGAGAAAATCACAGCATGAAAATACTAAGAAGCCGCTTGGAGAGAGTTTTTTCCCTTTTTCTAGGAAAAAAAAATCAAAATGTAGTTTGGTAATACATTGGACTGATTTTTTGGTTAATTTTTGAAAACGAGTATTACAAGTTTGACTAGTTTTTCAATTGATAAATCCTTTCCAACTCACAAAGCTTCAACTTTTTTTTAAGGTGAAATGCTCAACTGTCATACACTTTAGAAATTGGATTTTGTAGAGCTGGGAGTCTTCTTAGCTAGTCTCATAGAAGGTGTCCAAACACAACTTTAACTTTCAAATACCGTTTTTCAACTTTTACTTCAAATGTTTTGTTCCTGAGCTTCAACCAAATCTATATCCAAACGTCTGCTAAGTCTATCTAATTACAAGAAAAGATCAAACTTTCATAAGTGAACATGCAAATCAAGAAACACACACAAACATGTACACAAAGCATAGAAAAAAGAACTTGGAAGAGGAGTATTATGCTAATCTGGATTACTGCTTGCTTTCAGAACATTGAAATCCTACCTTAAAACCTGTACAGAAAGCTACCCAAAATTCTGAACAGCTACATAATCCAACAACCAAAGGACTTAAAATCCACATAAAATCTCAACAAGAACAACAACTACTACAGCTCAATCTCCCAAGCAACTCTGGATAGGCAGCTACATGAATCCTCACTATCTATGTCGCTCCATTTAAGCCCGTCATAGACTCTCAGTCCAAATATTAGTTCGAAACTTCGAATAGATCCCAAATATACAAAAACTGAACAAAAGAGATTATGTGGGCTAAAGATTGCATCCAGCAGCCATCATTTCTTTAAACTCTTCAAAATTTACAAATCCATCACCATCTTTATCAACCCCTTTAATCATTCTTCTACACTCTTTAACACTGCAATTTACACAATTTACACAACCAAGGCTAATTAGGACTCTCTTTAACTCCTTAGCTGATATAAACCCATTTTTATCAGCATCAAACACAAGAAAAGCTTCTCTAATTAGCTCATCAATATCCTTAACAGAATCACCAAAAACTTGGTCTTTTTCCACCCCCATAACATTCAAGAACTCATCCAAGTCCACAAATCCATCCCCATCACAATCCATTTCTTTTACCATAACTTCACCTAATTCCTCAGCAGCTTTCAATTCTTGACGATGTCCAAGACTTAACAAAACTTCAGATGACTCTAAAGGAGATATTTTCCATCCCCATTTGCATCAATGAATTTAAAGACTAATATCAGTTGACTAGAGACCCACATAGCTGCAAAACCTGATAACCAACTGAAATCAGAAGTCATTCTCTTTGGTTTCTTTTTCCCTTTCTTCAAGTACTTAAATTGTCCAAGAAATTTCCCAGCAGAGTTATTCAAAGACTTGAACCATATTCTAAAAGAATCCATAGTATTGTTGAAAACCCGGAGAAAGATAAGAGTAAAAAGAGTGAGGAATTGAGTTGTTGTCAATGTTAATGGTCAAGAAGTACAATTAGTAAGTAGAACTGAAGAGAAATGAATGTGAGTGTGTGCATGTGAACATAACATGTGCCGTGGAATTTGGGAAAAATAAACTCAATCATTTGTCACTTTCTAATCATACTATAGCCCTGTGACTGGCCCTACAGAAAGTAACCTGTATTTTCTGAGTATGAATAAAATCTGAAGCTTCTTTCTGCAAGTTAAATAGAAGTAGCAGAAAAAAGAAGAGGAACAAGTCAAGTCGTGGTGTGGGGGTGTAGATAATGTCTTTGCAGTGCTAATTACCAAGTCTAATTCCTAGTGGAATATAGAAATGTTCTCTTAAAATTGCCGGCAATATTTGTCATCACGCTTGGTTCTTGAGCTCAAATTTTGAATTTATAAGTTCTCTCTCTATATATATATATATATTAAGTGAATATTTAATACAGCTTCGCGGCTCCGCCCCTACTTATATGCTTTGTCAGGTGCTTGAGATTTGAGAAAATGTTAATGAGCAATTCTTTTGGGAATTTACATGTCAGAACTAATTAGACACAATTAAATCACATAGTGAATATTAAATTTGAAATATCCAGAAACTTTTAAGTCACGCCTGTTCGCTTATCAAAATAGCAGTAAGAACTAAGAACACTCTTATCACGTTCTCAAAACTTGATTTGAATCTTGACAAGCGACAATTGAGGATTTTGGCCGGAAAAACTTTTCCAGTCTCCTTTTCACATTGATATCTAGTCTAGAAGAAGATACATTTTATTATTAGACCCAGTAGGGTAGGTCTTTCAATCATTTGTAATTAGGTAGATGAGACAGCAAATTAACAAAATGGGGAAGATTAAAAAATAGAGTTTCTTAGTAATTATAAATGGAATATTCATTACCTCATTCGAATAGTAGGAATAGAGTCTACGCAGATAGTCTCCCATTAATCCCCCGTATGTTACGAAAGTTGATTGAGACTTGAGGGTCAAGCACTCAAAAAGTGTTCAAAAGTTCATTTTCAACTGATATGACCATAAGAAAGCTCTATGTCAACAATATTCTTATAAGATAGGGAAATTACTCCTTCCCCGACGAAAAAACTTAATTGTGATGGGGAATATATCTCGCATTCAAGATGGACACAAGGGTACCAAAACATAGAAAAACTATGACTTTTAGAATCACCATTCAACCATACTGATGAGGTAAAGTGCTCCATAATACTTTTTTGTGAGATAACCAGAAGCCAAAAACATATGCTCATTGCCGAATCAATTGCAATGTGCATATATCTAGAATTGGTTGATGATGACGCAAATTATCATCAGTGTCAATAATTGACTTCGACATTAGACACAGTAAGAATTTGTCCATTGTGGAAGCAAAGTATTGCAAACAGCACACATCTCAAACAATGTAAAGCAGATAAATTTGCAGAAATCTACATTAACAGAACTTGATAACTGTAAGGATAACCAATAGTAGCAGTTGTGATTGCAGTAAATTAAGGAATATACAACTATGCAAAACACTTCACTATAAAGGGACAAAACAACATGGCAGCCAGTTACTCAACGATATCTATATTTTTCAACAAAATGTCTGAACAGAAAAAGGAAAACTGATTCAGAAACTAGGTGGAAAGTGGAGACAGTTAATCTCCCGGACCTAGCAGAGACAAACTTGCATAAAAAGGAAACATACTTTGCAAAGGTTCAGAAACCCTAGTTCCTCTTGGTCCTGATAACAAAGACAACTGGATCACCAGTAAAATATGGCTTTGAGTTGTAAAAGGAGAAGGACTGTCTGTATGCCATACCTTTCAGAAAAAATCCAAAGTGCTTTAATGGTCAATGCTTGTAGAGTAATAACATTAAAAGAACAATTGGATAGCGAAACACTTCCTTCCAGGTTTAGTAACAAATCAAGGACCACTTAAAATATATTCCATAAAGCAGTTATAAAAAGTTAACCATCAACCCATTCCCTTGGGGAATGGGAATGGGTGAGTGGTTGAGGCATATAAGTAACAACCTAAAAATCCTAGGTTTGAATCCCAGCAACACTACTTTGTCTAAGCCCATTAACTCATGAGCAGGACCTACCCATCACATGTGCTTGCAGGGTGTAGCAGGCAGCTCAGTGTATTAGTCGAGGTGCACGGAAGCTGGCCCAAACACCATTACCATAAAAAATAAATTGGAAAAAAAAAGAAGAAAATAACCATCGATCTAGCATGAGCATACCTGTGCATCAAACACTAACATCTTTCTCTTCTAACCAATGGAATCCCCCTGGATGTCTTAAACTGCTTCAGAGCTGTAAAATCAAACATTATTTACCAAACCCCTGCAACTAATCAGATAAACAAATCCCACAAAACAATTCTGAGCCGATACAGAACAAGCCATCTTTAGGCATGAAATTGCCCGTATATTGTAGAGGAAAATGCTACACATACAACATCAAAACTCTTGCTAACATCTAATGATTCTACAAAAGCTAAGCCCCTCAATATACTGCAGAAGGTTCTTAATGCCCGGGCATATAAACAATCACTAGTTTTGAAGCGCTGAAACTATCTTTCTGCAATATTAGATGATAGCAAAATATGCAAAAGTACAAGAAATATTACCATATATTGGAAAAAGAAACATATGAGTACCCTAAGCTCAACATGATCGAAGCAAAACAGGACCCACAGATGAGCTGAGCATATCACTCAGGGCTAACTGAATCTCATTTGAGCCATGCTCACAACTTGTCAATCTTGAAAGTAATGGGAAGAAGCAAGACAAGTTTTTCTCAAATGATGCATCTCCTAAACTACATATTGCCTGGAGAGTTGCAATGATAAGAGGTGCACGTGCAGCCAACTCTCTCCTTCTACCAGAACCCAGGGGAATTAACCAACGAAGCTGTGCACCAAGAGATGACTCAGACATTTGTCCTGAATGTGCGATTTCAATATAGAAGTGTAAGACCTCGGTGCAAAGATTGACAAGGTAAGTTTCCACTTCAGAATCTTGAAAACCAGTAGGTTTATCTTGCACAAGATTTTGTAAAAATGAGAGGCAAATTTGATAAGCCTCATTCTCAAGCCGTAATAATGGAGGGTCCTGCATTTGGGTCATGGAACTGAACTCTAGCGGCTTTGGACGCAGTGTTGTGTCACTGTTTATCTTATGAGCATGAGATGCCACACCATGCATGGAATCAAAGAGGACAATGATGTTTTTGCTAGAGAGCTGAGGTCTGTACATGTTGTAGATCTCCATCACAGCCTGCAATGTGCAAGAGATTATAGTAGAAATTAAGCTTCCAAGATTTACACGGAAAACAGGATTAATTAATCAAATTTACCATACAAGGTTTCCAATAATATCAATGTTCTTTCTGAAGACATGACCTTTAAGGAAGCAACAACACAGGCCCCATACTGAAGATAATGACCAAATTAACAATACAAAGATATCCCAAGTGCAAGTACACACCTAAAAAGAGATGCAAAACTACAATACCAGAAACACAAACACCTATCCTATCAAAGATCTTCCAACAGGATTCTGAGATATTCTCAGTTACTAATACAGCAGTAGAAAGATAGTCTGAAATTTGAGAAGGCATCAAGAGTTCATAATTTTAGTCTATTGTAATTTGATTCTCTTTTTCCCAGTTTTTCTTAGTCCGTTGTAATTTGATTATAGCTCTAACTATCAAAAAATAAACTAATACTAACTTCACATTGATGAAAAACTGTGAGAAAAAATAATGACTGTAAATTGATAACTCTTGAATTATAATGGTAGGGTGTTTATCAGGTGGAGTACTTATCTGGTTATCTTCCCTTATTAAAATATCGTAAGCCCAATCTTCATCATATTACTACTATTCCAATATACAATTCATGGTATATCCTTCTAGACAATTTAATTAGCATTACCTTCCAACGTAAATTTGTTATTGTATATCCATATATACATGTCTAACTTAAGAACTTGAATCTACAGCAAAGTTTCTAACTGTGCCCATATATTTAAAAGCCGAAACTTATATGGAAACCCTGCATTTCTCCCACTTAATTTGACACACTATCCACCTTTATTTGTGTCTAACCATGTCAAGTCAAACTACAAGATACTCGAAACATCTTTCAAACACTACAACGCTCATTGGCCTTTTTGAGTCCGTCGCATTATTTGTTTTTATGTAGAAACGTGAAGCAATACTGATTAAGCCCTTTTATCTTGTAACCCTTAACATAGTGTATTTATCTTTACTCACATCAGGAGAGCATACATAAATGAGTTAGGACTAAACCCACAGTAGTGACTTTGCTGGATACCTGAATTAATAATAGCTGAACAGCAGCCCTACACTTCACATCAGAAATAGCATCATATAGACGGTGCCTCCTCAGGTTTTCCAAGTCCTCATCTGGAGTATCTGTCCCGGAGGTTTCTGCATTGCTATTCCCAGTCATATCTTCTTCCTGGGACCAATAATTGTTATTTTCATTGAGAAGAAAAGAGAAGTCGGGAAGAGTTGCATTAGCCGCTTCTTTAAGGGACAAAACCACTTCAAGCCATTTATCTTCAGAGAAAAGATTTCCAGCATTGCTCATAAGACGGACAAATGCAGCAATGCCAATACCAGCAAGGCTCCGATGAGGACGCTTGACAAAATTCACCAATAAGAACAGCACTTTCTTCAGAAGTGGATTGACTGTATCATAAAATTTAACAAAAAGATCTACAACCAGTTGGAGTGCCAGTGTGCAGGTCTCATAAAGCCATGCATCCTGATCAGGCTCACCCTCTTCAGTATCAATTCCATGCGTAGGTGAGTTTTCACCTGAAGGATCAATGGTATGTCGAACATAGTCAAAGATGGGAAATAGGACAGATTCAAACACCCTTTCCCATAATGATAGAGAGAAATGGTGTCCATGAATGCGTAAGGTATCAAACAGCACTTGCAGAGCGCTCTTCCTGATTTCAGGCCTTGGGTCGAAGCTAAGTTCAGATAGTCCTGTGTAAGAGAAAAAGAATAATTTCTTAAACAAGTATAGTGAATGTTGACCTAAACTTGTCTTATTAAAATTATAGTGAAAGCGAGCATATGATTTGCAGGCATGAGATCCTGGTCTAAGTCAAATGTCTGTCCTTACCAGCCAACAGAGGAAACCAGAAATACAGATGATCCTCCTTATCTGTCAATTCTCCATTTTCAATGTTGTGGTCTTTTCCTTTATGAGGTGAAGATGGTGAAACCTTCCCAGAATTTTCTCTGTCCTTGTTCCTTGTGGAGCCAAGATCACCTTCAGCAAGTTTTGCCGCACATAAACGAAGGAAAGCAATGGCACTGAGACTGATATCTTTGTTGAACCTACTATTAGTGAATGCAACAAGGCAATTAATACAGTCTGTGAATGTGGTGGTCTCAGTCTCCGTAATATATGGAAAATAATCTCGCACAATCTTTTCCATTATCTCGAAAGCCAACAGCACAATGTTTTTATGGTCATCATAAGCAGCAGTGGTGAAGACCTGAAAACGTTGGGGTAATCAGAAAAGAAGCAAAGAACATCAGGTTAAAGAACAAACTAGAAATTTAAGAAAGAACACATACTCAGTTAACATGCAATCCATAATGAAGTAAAGACCAAAAGATGGTTTACACGACAAAGATTGCAAAATAATGGAAAGAAAAGAGAAAATTACCATGAACATACTCTTCCATCCGGACTTCACATGATTGACTCGAGATAAAACCATTTGAGAGACGCATCTGATGATTAATTCTCTGATCTCCACAGCACTACTCTTGCGCATAACAATAACAAAAGGCTTCATAAACTCATTCTGAAAATTATAGTTAGCCAATTCTTCTCTCTCCAAGAACTTCATTGACAACTGGCGTAAAGAATCCATTGCAAATATGGCAATTGAAAGATTTTCAGAGCAGCCAATGGTCACAAAGAACTCACCAAGAACATGCCAGATTTTTGTCCAAACAAATCTGATACGATTCATGTTGTAGTGCCTGTTTAACAAAAATGAATCAATAGTTCTGCTAGTTATCAGGAAGCAAAAGCGAAAGTAAAATGATACACTTAATGCAAAGAAACCAAAGGACGTACGCAATCTCAACCATCTTTGTGAGACTAAAAACCCGTGGATCCGAAGTAGAACGCAATTCTTCCATAGAGACCTTGCATAAAGCTTTCACAAAGTCCACTATAGCCTCACTGTTTAATTTCTGACTCTTAATGAATATGCGGTTCATTTCACCAACTTGTTCTAACATGTTTAAGTTAGAGACCAAGTTGTTCATCTGCTCAGATGTGATGCCTGCAGCAGCACTGCCACCAATACCAGCACTATCGTATGAACCCCTTCTCATAGCTGCAGCTGCACTTTGAATCTTCCCAGGACCTTTCTTCTTCAGGACAGGAAGGATGAGAGCCTTAGCTTGTTTTGACTTGTCAAATTCATTCTGTGGAAGTGCAAAGAAAGTTGCATCTGGAAGGGCACCCTCCCCCAAGAGATGCAAATGTTCAAACCGAGAAACACATGTCAGAATATGTTCCCATGCCTCCTGTAGGTAGTTTCCATCCTCATCTGCGATTGTAACTATTGCCTGTTAAACAGAAAAGGAAACACAATGAGTTTCTCCATTCAAAACTCAAGGAGAGAACAAAAGTGTAGAATTTATAACCATCAGCCTTTACTTGCATACATTAGCCTTACATTAACCTCAGGGAGAAGATAATACGATAACTTAATAGCACAGACACAGGGAAACTAAACACTAGGCTATAACAAGGTCCAGATTACTTGCTACATTGACAAGAAAATGTGGTTCTGCTTTTACACTTGCCACTTGGTCAGCGGTGAGCAGTCTTAACATGCATGAAGAAGTCCCACCAGAATATGACAAATCTAGAGCCTAAAACACATGAGCAGTGTAGTTTAAGGCTGGCCAGTGGGCCGGGTCGGCCCGGTCCCGCCCCGAACCCGACTTTAAAAAAAATTGCGGTATCGGAACTCGAACATGTCTCGTCCCGACCAGTCCCGGTCCCGCCCGAAGCCCCCCCCTTGCAAAAATAACTGTTGCACCAACGACCATTTTACATTTTGGTTGTTGTGCAACGGCCATTTTTGGCCTCCCCCAACCCCCCTACCCTCTTAATATTTATTTTTAACCCATAAGTTATTATATTTACACTTTAACTCAATTTTCCAACTGTAAATACCTCATTTTCTCTTTATCTTTCTCACAAATCTTCCTACAATCTCTCTAATCTCTCAATCTATCTCTCTACATTGTCTACTAAATATTCAATTTTATTTATTCATTTGGAAGTGAAGTTGGCAACTAGCTTGAGGATCTTCTATCGAGCAAAGTTTCAATTTTCAACCTCTCGATTACACGTCGACATTACGTCGGCGTTTGGTACATTCGTTCCTTCATTAAATTATTATTGTCTGTTTATTTTATTTAGCGCACTTAGTTTCGTTTACTTTAATTATTTATTAGTATAAGTATAAATTTATAATGAAAGGATTTAAATGTATGCTTACGAGTAGGGGTCATGCTTCTTCTAGTAGGGGCAACAAGGGCAAGGGTCCTATTTCTAGACAGAATCTTATTCCTACACAGGATGATTTTGTTGATACTGAACATTTTCCTACAATACCATCAGATTTAGACGAGCTATTTTCTGGAACTCAAGAAAACTTTAATTTCGACGATGATCTAGATGATACACCCACTAATGTAGATGACAACACACCCACTAATGCACCTTCAACTGAAATGCCTCATATTCCGCATAATATGAGACGAGGTCCAGCAAAACGACCATTAAAATAAGATGCATGGACATTTTTTTATAGGGACGTAGAGAATAAGTAGCTAGATGTAAAATTTGTAAAGATGTTTTAAAATTTAAAACTGGAAAAGGTCACGGTGGGACGGGGGTTTTAATGAAACACGTATCAAGGGCTCATCCAGCTAGGTATGCCCAATATGAGGCTTCAAAACCGGGTGCGCAAACGTCCGCTCCATCGGGACAAGGTTCACATACTGTTCCGGACCAAGTACAGGGTCAAATTAACCCTATGATGGGGGGAATTGTAGGCCCTAAATACAATAAACATAGAGATAGGGAAGCAATAGCAAAATTAGTTGTTGTGGAGAGTTTGCCTTTTTCGTTTCCTTCATCTCCCGATTTTATTCATTACATTAGAGATATGTATAATCCTACTTTTAACGGTTTTCCTAGATAAAATGTTAAGAGAGATGTATTTAAATTTGCACATGAATATCAACAGTATTTACGTTATTCATTATATCATTTTAATGACAAAGTGGCTATCACTTCTGATATAGGCCGTAGTACTAACAGCCATGATTATTTAACGGTAACCTGTCATTGGATAGATTATAAATGGTCTATGCAGAAACGTATCTTAGCATATAGATATATAGATGATAGGCACACTGGTACTTTATTGCATAAAATATTTATCAAGTGTGCGATTATTACGGAATAGCTGATAAAATTATGACTATTACATTAGATAACGCTTCTTCTAACAATTACGCTATTACAAATTTTAAAAATAGTTTAACTCCATCTTTTTCAGATCATTTTCATATAAAATGTGTGTGTCATATATATGACTTAGTTGTAAAGGACGGTCTATCACTTTTTGAAGACATTCTTAGTAAAATACAATTTGCTATAAACTTTATTTTTAAAAATAATAGAATACAACGAAGAAAAGAATATAAAAAAACTTGTCACGATTGCCAACTACCTTATAGAAAAATTCCAGAAGAAGTACCCACTAGGTGGAATTCTTTATACGAGCAACTACTTGTTGCTTATGACTATAGAAAACCTATAACTTTATTTTTTAACTCTCATAATCAAAATCCAGTTGATATGGTTGTAGATAGCGATTGGGGGGAAATTTCAGAACTTATTGTATTTTTAGAGAAATTTTTTCAAGCAACAAAAGAATTTTCCGGTATATATTATCCTACTATTTCAACTATGTTGTTTTATATAGCTCTAATATTTTTACTGTTTAATGAATATATGGATAAACCGGCTTATAAGGCAGCTATTAGAAAATATTTATCAAAATAAAAAAATATTTTATTCCTATTCCCACTATGTATATTATTGGTGTTGTATTAAATCCGACTATTTTAATAGTCGGTACTAAATCACTTATTGAAACTATTTACGATTGTATAGCAGTACTACCACCTCCAAGTCCCAAAAATTCAAATCACCCACCACCTATTGAACAAACTAAAGAAGTGTTGTCTAGCGTAGAAGACGAATGCAAAAAAGTATATAGATTTTACCAACAAGAAAGTGTAGCAACCTACCGGCTTCCATACCATCTTCTTCTTCTTCAACACAACCTCACAAAAGACATGTTGTTTCTGCGGCTAGTATTGAAAGCCTCAGAAATAGAATGTCTTGACGCATCTGCTACTAACCAAATTAGCGAGTTTGATATTTTTGTTTTGCAGGGTTCTGTACCATACCAAGCAGTTCTCAATGAAGAAGGACGTGAAGACTTGCTGAAATACTAGAGGGGGGATGAGAAGACTTTTCCGATACTTTCAATGATGGCCCGAGATGTTTTGAACATTCAAGCGTCATCAACGGCGTCTGAAAGCGTTTTTTGTACCGGCAGATATCAAATAGGAGAGCACAGACACTCATTAGCCGGAGACAGCTTGGAGATTGTAGTATTATTCAGAGATTGGATACGAGCGGAGCGGAGAAGGTGCGGTCAATCGGAGATCAACGAAGAAGAAACGAAAACTACAATGAAATCTTATCCAAATGTGGTGGAAGCGACGTGGAGCAATTTGACCAATAAATATCAATTCCAACCGAAGAACCACAGGAAATTATCAAGAAACTAGAACAGGTTTTTTTCAAAATGTAATTTTTTTTAATTGCAATTTTACTATGTAATTTGCAATTTTTGAACAACACCACAAAGTTGCAATTTTGACAATTGTATTTGTATTACAAAAAAGATCATATGTCTATTAAATAATATAAGATGCATAAAAACAGCCTTGAGATGTTTTAAATACATTATCTTGTTTAATTATTGAGTTTTTTATGTCTATGTTATTTTTTAAATTAAGTGCAAAAAAAATAAAAAAAATAAAAAAACTGATCCCCATCCCGATCCCGCCCCCGCCCTGACTCTGACAGGATCGGAAACGGGACGGGACGGCGACGAATCCCGCATGTCCCGACCCGACCCCATCCCGCCCCTCCTCGTACCGCCCCGACCCGATCCCTCCGGTCCCGACCCGACGGACCCGAGCCCGGCCCACTGGCCACGCCTAGTGTAGTTTAAAGGTAAACACAAAAATAAAAACCGGTTTCCTAACAAGAATATTTGCCAACCCGTTCATTATACACATGATAATTGCCTTATCTGCAAGGAAGCACGGGAAATCTCGTACAAGAATTTTTTTCTTGGATTTGAGTAAAATTTAGTTTAATCTCAGCTAAAAGAAACGAAGAGAAAAATGAAAGAGCTTAGGGTTGACTAATTAGTCAAAAGGGGTGAGAAGAGGGTTGAGAAAAGGAAAGTCCAGGCTGAAAGAGAAGCCAAATGGTCCACTGAAGTCTCTTATACCCCCACACCTTACAAAAGGACAACTGAGTCATAATACCAGGCATAATTATGGGTAGCATACGATTGATGCTGAGAGGTATCCTCCGCCAACCCTATTTGATTGAATCCACAAAATTTTACAACCATCATCTATTCTGGTAGAAATCCTAGCACCCTAGATGTTTACAATTTCTAGATAAAGTTGTAACTGTCTACTTTGAATACAGTCTAATATCGGGTAGCGAACCATTCCAAGTGATAAACTTCCTCTTTCCCCTTTCCATTGACCCTCTTTGCTCCGCTTAAAGTCTTTGACATCGGAATAGATTATTATAACAATTTCGGAGAAAACATGTGTTTACATAATGTTTGAAGCGCGAAAAACATGAAGAAATTTGTTGAAGAGATGTAAACTAACTTTTTTTTAATAATACAAAGTATAATTAACTGATAGTGGTCAGCACCTGTTCGCAAAAAAAAATGAAAAACCAACTATACAATCGGATATTTTTTATTGTTAGTATATTGGTTTTGTGGGTACTTCAATTTTTTATATTTTGGTTTATACTGATGAAGATTGTGGTTAACCAAGAAAATATAAAATGTCTTTAGGATTTCTTTGCATCATAGATTAATCTTCTGAAATTTACAGGACAAACTTCCTTTAAGTGAGCCCCTAATATTTTGTTTGTTTATATGAACCTTCTTTGTTTTACTGTTCTTGTTGTCATCAAGCTGGGAAGGGAGTGTGGAAGCGATATTTATTCTATCAGTTGGGCATAATAACCAAATCAAAGAAAAAACCTGCCATGAGTGAGCAAAGGTATAGGGAACTCTAGTGATACTTGAAACATAGCATATTACCCCTCAGCCTTCAGTGAGAGTCAAGGAAGTCAGAACTAAACTAATGAAAGATCAAGGACTAGCGTTTGTGAACCACGTGCTCCCTCTCCTGGGAATTGGTGACAAAAATATTACTACTTTTTAATAGAAGGTAATACAATTTTTACAACAAGATACACGCCATTTATTCTTAGTGTTGTAGGATGGTGAATTTCAGTTAATGGTACGGTAATATGTTAAACTGCAAGAAAAGATTCTATATAAAGCCTATTATGCATAGAGATACTTTAAATTTATTTTTTCTGGAAGAATAATCCACATCATTTATGTTTCAGAAATTTGGTACCGGAAAACCGGATTTAGATAAGCTACTGAACTTGAGACTATTTCTAGGGATGTTTTCACCCAAACTTTTAAGAACCAAATGTCCTTTCATCACAAAAATTAAGAACCAAAATTCCAAGTTAACCCAACTTAATGGGAAGTCGAGCATCGATTTTCCGAGCATCCAAACCAACTAGGAATAAGTCATTCCTTTGGGCAGGCTTAAGCAGATATTAGGTCAATGAAAATAGGTTAACTTCAGCAGTATCAAAAATCCTTTCTTCGAGTTAAAAGAGATAATATAAGAAATAACGAAACAAAGAGTGTGGTAGTAAAGAGGAGTGGAACACTAAATCTAGACCACAGTCTAGACTTAGGCATCAAAAAGTGGAGTATGAAAATTTCTTAGTAGCGTAGGAAAAAAAATGAAGAAATTATCCTACCAATCCTTAAATATAGCAGATTCAAATTCTAGTAGGCACTATAAACATTAGAAAGTGTACTTTTAAGTCATATTTTCACTTACCAAGACACTGACACCCGTTAGGGCAGACCAGTACCTTATCTTTTGCATCCATATCTTCATCTGAAGATCATTCCCGAACAAAATTTAGTCAAACTATGGTTTTCCTGTTTGGCTTGTTTATATTTTTAACCAAATTTTGTCAATTTTTTAACTATTACCATATTGAATATCCACATTTAGCTTGGACAGTATCGAGATGAGAGTTTGAATTTTATTCATACTTGTCAGAATAGGAGTTGACAAAAGGTTACAACTTATTATTTTCTAGCGATGGAGAATAAAACAATTTTGAAGGTGAGAAGTCTAAATTCATCTATGTTTAAAAAATGATGTAAAACTATCCTTTGACACATTAGATGGTATGCCCTAAAAGAAAGGTGAAAGCTACAATCAGACTAAGATCATTCCCCAACTCTACAACAACATATCCGGTGAAATCCCACAACGTGGGGTCTGGGAGGGTAGAGTGTACGCAGACCTTACCTCTACCTTGATAGGTAGAGCGGTTGTTTCCGAAAGACCCTCGGCTCAAGACAAAGCACGATAAATGGTCATACCCGAACAAGAAGTTTAAAGCAGTATGAAAATGATGGTAACAAGAGCGAATAAGCCGTGATATCGCATTCTGGAAAAAAAAAACAAGAAGCAGCAAGTAACACATGTAAATAAGATAAATAAAGTACGCTAAATAACACATAGCAGCAGAAATCAAACGACAGGGGACTATAAAGAAACAGTGCGCCTACTAGTATGATAGGCTAAGCAGGCCTACAATAATAGCACTACAACTAGGGATGGCAGGTGGGTATAATTTTGCGGATTCCGCACCGCACCCGCCCCAATTGGGGCGGGTATGGGTATAACTTTGGCGGGTAGTAGGCGGGGTATGGGTATTGAAAATGTACCCGTCACGGGTAGGCGGGTAGGTGGTGGATTTGCAGTCATATCCGCCTACCCGCCCGCCCGCCCGCCTACCTACCCATCCGCCTACCCGCCTAGCTTATATAGCTAAAATAATATCTGAGTTTTGTTTACATTTGTAATATATAGTTATTTGGGTGGATAATTTTTTAGGTTTCTTGGAAATTTTATTTTCTTGATTCTTTGTTGTGCAATGGGGAAGAGGTGAAAAAAATGGGAAATTCTGATGGTGAAAAAATCTGAAATTCTCCTCCCCCTCTCCCAAAGAAAATGAGATCGTGACAGTATTGATTCTTGACTCAAAATTTTGGGATAATTTTTGGAATTTGAATTTTTGGGATCATGTGTGATCACTAATTGATCAAAAATGAATTGATTACAAAATATGGCAGGCGGGTACAGGCGGGTATTGGCGGGTGACGGATATCCACTTGGGTGGTGGAGCGGGTGTGAATTTAGGAATATACCCGCCTAGGCGCGTGTGGATTTAGGAATATACCCGTCTAGGCGGGTATGGATGTTGAAAATTGTACCCGCCACGGGTGGCGGGTAGGTGGCGGGTATAATTTTTTTTGGCGGGTACGGGTGCGGGGGAGGGGGTACCCGCACCCGCCCCGCCCAATTGCCATCCCTAACTACAACTACCAGTTTGTAAGTGTAAGTAGGACTATGCTCAACTACCTACTACTCTTCTACCCTAATCCGTATCCTCCACAACCCCCTATCTAAGGTCATGTCCTCAGCAAGTTGCACATGTGTCATATCCAGTCTAATCACCTCTCCCCAATACTTCTTCTGCCTATGCCTACCCCTACCCCTCCTGAACCCGTCCATAGACAACCTCTCACACCTCCGCATTGGGGCATTTGTGTCTCTCCTCTGCACATGCCCGAATCATCTCAACCTCGCTTTCCACATCTTATCCTCCACCGAGGTCACTCCCACTGTGTCCCGGATGTCATCATTTCTAATTATATCCCTCATTGTATGCCTACACATCCATCTCAGCATCCTCATCTCCGCAACTTTCATATTTTGGGTGTGCGAAGTCTTGACTGACAACACTCCGCCACATACAACAATCGGTCTAACCACCACATTATAGAACTTGTCTTTAAATTTTGTGGCACCTTTTTATCGCACAAGACTCCAGATGCGAGCCTCTATTTCATCCACCCTGCCCCAATACGATGTGTGACAACGTCATCAATCTCACAATTCCCTTGGATAATAGACCTGAGGTACTTGAAGCTTCCTTTCTGTGGAATGACCTAAGTACCAAGCCTCACCTCCACGTCTGTCTCAAGGTCGCTCCAGTTACTAAACTTGCACTTAAAGTATTCTGCCTTGGGCCTACTCAGCCTGAACCCTTTAGACTCCAGCGTCTGTCTCCAAACCTCCAGCTTAGCGTTCACTCCGCTGCGAGTCTCATCAATCAGGACTATGTCGTCTGCGAATAACATACACCATGGAATCTCTCCTGGATTTGTCGCGTCAATCCATCCATCACCAAGGTGAATAAGAATGGGCCAAAAGTTGATCCCTAGTGCAGCCCCATCATCACTGAAAAGTGCTCCGAGTCTCCTACTGTCCGTAACCTGGTCTTGGCTCCATCGTACATATCCTTGATCGCTCTAGTGTACGCCACAGGTACACCTCTAACCTCCAAACATCTCCATAGAACCTCCCTAGAGACTGTCATATGACTTCTCGAGGTCGATGAAACCATATATAAGTCTCTCTTTCTCTCCCTATACTGCTCCATCAACCTCCTAATAATATGAATGGCTCGAAAATAGACACGTCTCTTCTCACCCTCATCTCCACAACCCTTTCCCAAACTTTCATAGTGTGGCTTAACAGCTTGATACCCCTATAGTTGTTGCAACTCTGGATGTCACCATTGTTCTTGTACAAAGGAATCATTGTACTCCACCTTCATTCTTCGGGCATTCTCGTCGTCTTAAAATGATATTAAACAACTCAGTCAGTCACTCCAAACCTACCTTGTCTGCGCTCTTCCAAAATTCAATTGGGATCTCATCAGGCCCGGTCGATCGTCCCTTGCGCACCCTGCGAACAACACCATTAACCTCCTCCACCTTAATGCTTCTACAATATTCAAAATCTCGATACCTTCCGAAAAGCTCCAGATCTCCCAGCACAATGTATATATCTTCTTTTTCGTTCAAGAGTTTATGGAAGTAAGACTGTCACCTCCGCCTAATATGCGCATCCTCCACCAATACTTTGACGTCCTCGTCCTTGATACACCTCACGTTATCCAAGTCACGGGCCCTCTTCTCCCTCGTCTTGGCTAGTCTGTACAACTTCTTATTCCCGCCATTTTCCTCTAATTCCACATACATGCATTCAAACGTCGTCGTTTTCGCCGCCGTAACCACCAGTTTTGCCTCCTTCCTTGGCATCTTATACAATTCCATGTTCGTCCACTTCTTCACATCATCCTTGCTTTCTACTAATTTCGCATACGCCACTTTCTTTGCTTCAACCTTCTCTTGAACCTTACCATTCCACTACCAGTCCCCTCGATGCCTACCACGGCTACCCTGCGAGACCCCTAGCACTTCTCTAGCTACCTTCCGAATGCAACTAGCCGTCCTGTCCCACATACCGGTTGAATCCCCACTACTCCCCCAATCCCCCTTGGACATCAATCTCTCCCCCATCTCCTTTGCACTAGCCATGATCAAACTCCCCCATTTGATTCTTAGTCTGTCATCCACAACCCTCCTCTTCTTCTCCATCTTGATCTCCAAATCTATCATCAAAATCTTATGTCGGGTTGTAAGATACTCACTCGGAATAACCTTGCAGTCTTTACAAAGACCATTATCAACCTTTCTAAGGAGCAAAAAGTCTATCTGAGTCTTAGCCACCGAGCTACGGAAAGTCATCAAGTGCTCCTCCTTCTTCATGAACCTCGAATTGGCTATCACCATTCCAAAAGTTTTAGCGAACTCCAAGAGTGAGATGTCTCCCCCGTTTCTATCCTCGAGGCCAAAGCCTCCATGCACATTGTGATAATCCTCCGGAAGTGACCCGATATGTCCATTGAAATCCCCTCTTACAAATAACTTTTTAGTGGGTGGTATACCTCTCACCACCTCGTCCAAATCCTCCCAAAAGTGCCTATTCTCCTCCTCTTCCAAGCCCGTCTGCGGAGCGTAAGCACTAATAATGTTCATAGTGGACCCTTCAACTACCAACTTAATCGTCATCATCATGTCATTGACCCTCCTAACCTCTACCACCTGATCCCTTAGCTCGTTGTCTACCAAAATGTCTACCACATTCCTATACCTCAACCTACTTGAGAACCATAATTTATATCCGTCCACATCCTTAGCCTTAGGGTCCTACCCATTTGGTCTCCTGGACATATGATATATTAATCCTCCTCTTCTTAAGAATCTTAACTAGCTCTATGGACTTCCCCGTTAAAGTCCCAATGTTCCAAGATCCTATTCCCAGCCTAGAATCTCTCTTACCTCACTTATCCCCCCTAACAATTATTTGACTCAAACATCATTTTAGGTCAAAACATACTGTTCCATTATCAATGGAGTCATGGCTTCACAAACCAATAGTATCCTGGACCTCAATTAAAGGGGTAAGTTGAACTAATGAAACTTCAGCACAACCTTACCCCATAGAAGGTATGTTAGCTCAATTAATCAATTCCAACGATTTTCCCTACACTTTATCCTATGACAATCAGTTCCAAATAATAGACAATACCCATCTTGTGTATGACGCCAATCTGTTAAGACTCGTTCTAGATTGTTTAAAAATGTACAGTGCCAACTTCCTAATGTTACTAAACTGTATTATCAGCTGCCAACCCAAAGGAAGCCCTCTTGGTAAATCATTCACTTCATTGCTGGAGATCAGATAAGTCATTAGCTCAGGGGAAAACTACAAGTCCTGACAACAATGCATACATGCAAGGGTTTCATGAATATTATGCATGGTCTCTATTACAATTAAAAAAACAAAATCAAAATGCAAAGTTGATAAGCATCACCAAAATGCAGATTAGCAAAAAAAGGATTTAACTCAGTACAGTAGAAGCATGGGCATGCAAAAGCAGGAGCAAACACAAACCTTGATTGCATCTATGTTTTTCTGTTTGATGTCTGCAGGTGAGTGAAGAGAAGTGAATTTTGCAAGAGAAGTCACAAAAGCATCCCTATGTGTTTTCATGGACATTGCCGCAGTGACATGGATTGCACAACGGAATCCTTCCAAACACAGAGCTATCACAACTGTGTCGTCAGTTTGGTCTAGTGGAACACTAAAGGCAGCCAACATCGGAGCCCAACAAACCTCAACCATGAATCTGAGGATCACCACATCTGTTGCAGCATAATAAACTGACCTGCAAATGCAAGTAGATTTCAAGGTGATCTAGGTTAATCACGCAATGGAATGAAAGGCGGTACACAAGATTGACCTTGAGTAATGAATAAATTACATATTTCTTTCTCCCTAGAAGATATCATAAGCACTGATACTAAGCTTCCTTATCAATAAGAAAGTGTGAAGATTGATCTAACAAAAAAAAATACAGTAGATAGTATCATCATTTTTCTGCAGCAGATTGATATGTTATTCTTTTAAAGCTCACTCTGATATCTTTACAGGAAACTGCTACAGAGCGTAAATAAAAGAACTGTTAAGAATAAAGACAATGATAGAAGTAAGATAATACTTCAAGAATGTAACTTTCCAGTCCAAGTATAAAAGAATTATCTAGTGAATCTTACTCGGATTTGCGAGCTTTCTCTTTGAACTGCTCCTGCATGTGTCTAACAAGATCATCACTAGTCTCCATACTTTCATCTCCTCGCTTACGGACAACAATATTCAAAATGCTGTCTAAACCTAAAATCTTGTTAGAATTCAAAGACTGCTTTTGTTGGAGAGCCAAGTTATCATCTTTCATTTTAATTTCATTTCTCGATATCCTCTCATACAAAGATCTCAAATACTCCTCTGGCACATCCTTTCCATCATCAATTCCGCGATTGTTCCTTATAAAATCATCAGCTGACATCTACAGAATGTAAAATGGGATATCAGGCCGATTTACTGAAAATGGGCATAAGCAAATAGTCATTTCCTGCATCGAAAAGCATACCTTGGTTTTGACCATAGGATTATGGGCATCAGTGTTAAGCAATATAACTGAGTAAGCAAGGACATAGGCAGTGTCTGCACTACTAAAAACTTTTGGATTGCATTTACAGTACCGTTCAGCGAACTTTTCCATGATTCGATCAATCTTCTGTGCCTCACCAGGCAATCTAAATCCTTGTAGAAAGGCCCTGATGGCCTCATCGAACTCCTTTCCTTGAAAATCAAAGGAATCCACGTATGCATGCATTACTTTCAATGCTAAATCATCCCTTTCCCCCAGGTAATCACCTATTAAGGTCTTATTCAAACCAGAGGCATCTTTAAGAAATGCCGCAATTTCTTCTGGTGAGTTCCCCACTTTATTAGCATTAATCAGGAATTCAATGCCTTTCTTGGGTTTCCTATTAAACAGAGATATACCTTCCTGCACAAGTTTCAAATTAGACTATGTCACAGACACTGCTCATGACAATTCTTTTGGAAATCAAAATAGTTACTGGTCCAAAGAACAAATATATTTATCACCTACCTGAAGTTCAAGCTTGTAAGCGCGACGCTGCTCAATTGTAGAAACATCAGAAACTTCACTAGAGGATTCAGAATGAGAATCTGATACTTCAGTAGGCTCATCCTCATTGCCATTTGCCATGGGAAGAGACCCAGGTTCAGAGTTACTGTCGGGTGCCTCGTACTTTTTAGTTGAAAGAGGATCTGCAATATGCAAGTGTTTGTTCATCCAATCTCCCAAGGACTTCAAGATAGCCACTAAGCACCTCATTGCTTCTAGCTTCATGGTTGATTCTTGTTGTGGCAAAAGAGTTGTTGTAGTACCAGGTAATACACCTTGAGCAGTTTTAAGAAGCCCATTGACCATTCTGAATCAAATTTGCAGATAAAGGAGGAACCAGAAATTGAAATTTAAAATCAGACACGTAAATTGTCTTAAACTAAATAATACAGACAATAGGATTTGAAAGATACCTCTCAAATATATTTGACGAATTGACATCACAATCATAATTGAGGAATATATCAACAAGAATCTGTGAATCAATGCAAAGCCTCTCAAGAAATCGAAGCACTATCATTTTCTGTTGGAAATTTGGTTGAGCAACATTTTCCAATACTCTAAGAACAATCATGGGAAAGAAAACTCCAATTTCTGCCTTGAGGCCGGCTCTAAATCTTGCAACCAGACTTATAAATATTGAGCATGAAAGCTGGAAGACAATCATGAGGCTTGACGCACTGTTTTTCAACAGTGACAAACACAAGTACTGCTTAATAGCACCTAAAAACCTGTTAAGAATTTTAAAAAAGAAAAAACAATTAAAACCATATATAATCATGAACAGACCAACTATTATTGAAATTGGAAGATGCAAAAGAAGTTCCCTTGCTGATTGCAGTAGGTCAAATAATCCGACAGTGCCAAGACCTAAGAGTAGACACTGATGAATTTCAAATAAAGAAATGTTATGAGACTTACTCACCAAACCAGTAGACGACCAGAAGGAAAAAGTTATCGCAGAAATCAGGCTAACAGATATATGAGAAATGGTGACTACACTATGACTAGTGCCTACTAGTGAAAGGATAACCACCATCGACTTCAACGTGTCACGGCCCAGGTCCAACTGCCGAGGTATTGCCGCTTTGGCCCGACCCCTCTGAGCCACCTCAAGGCTTTTGGGTCTTATGGTATTGTCCCCTTGGGCTTTAACCCAAAACATGCCTCAATAGTTAGAATCGTGAACTCACCCTTATGTGGCCTCTAACTTTCCTCTCCCATTCTACTGTGGGATTTGACCAGGGCGAACTTCACAGATAACCCCCTTTCAAGTTCAACCGCCAGCGGCAACGGTCCAGGAAATAACTAAGAAATAGACTGTAACAGTAACTAGTAATTGATGAAAGCAAACAGTTTGTCAAGTACTAATACCTACAATTAGAAGCTAATATTAACTAGCTAAGATCATGCAATTTGGCTTGCTTCGTTCATTCATTTCAAATCCTAGGACAGTAACGACTGGAAAGTCTCAAGTTTGTACAAGTTATAATAGCTATGTATACAATACAACAAATTAGGGGGACACAAGGTGGAAAACTTTTTGGGACTTGAGATTTAGGAGGGACTTTCACGACTGGGAGGTGACTAACCTTAAAAATTTGTTGGCTCTACTACATAAGCAAGTCACAACGGTAGATAGTCCCGATGCTTTGTGATGGGGTTTGGGGAATAATGGTATGTTCTCCGTCAAGTCTTATTATGAGAACATTTTGGTTAGGGAGGAGGATTTTTTCCTTGTAACGCAATTTGGATACCAAAGGTGCCAAGGAAGGTGTGTTTTTTCACTTGGCTAGCTACTAGAGGGGTGATCTTGACGGCGGAAAATCTTAGAAAACGGAAGGTTGTCTGCGTCAGCTGGTGTTATATGTCCAAGGAGGCATGCGAGGACATGGATCATCTTCTTCTTCACTGTGGTCTTACCATGAGATTATGGTGGGATATGTTTAGGTGGTTTGGTACCTCATGGACAATGCCAAGAACTGTGAAAGAGTTGATGTTCAGTTGGAAGAGCAGGAGAAGGAGGAGAAGACGCTCCACTCAAGTTAATGAGGGAGGTGTGCAGAGAGAGAGATAGGAGAGCTTTTGAGGGATAGAGTAGAGTTTTTTCCAATTGAGGAGTAGCCTCCGATCACTTATTTTCTTTTGGTGCACCCATAGAGTCCCCAGTTGTATAGAAGATTGGGTGGAGTTTGTAGAAAATCATCTTTGTTTGTAGATTCTCTACGTATACACCTTGTATACGGCTGGCCATGTTTATGAATGAAAATACGTTTACTTGATCAAAAAAATCATCTTTAATAGACAAGAAATGTGAAATATGAACAATCTAATTACCAAAAAGGCACCTAAGGAGTGTCAATCTTACAAAGTAAAAGGGACAACAAAGTACACCATTGCGGAAAACCAAGTGTTGCAAAAAAATCAGAAGGTTTCTGTTCCACACGGTGTTACTCACAGCATTCACCAAACAGACCTCGAAAGTGCCTCTGGGTTTACAAATACATAATTCTTTCCCCGAAGAAAGCATTGAAGGATGTCAATATCTATATTTCTCCACATTAACAAGGAAAGATAAAGAGCTGTTCAGCAGTATAAGCTTTAGGTTTGACAGCTTCAAATAGCTCAGGATATCCAAAGCACAAAAAGGCAGAAAGGTGAATGCCTGTAAGGCATAAGCCTCAGAAATATCACAGTGTTATGCAACTTTATATGTTTCCCCAACTAAGTGGAAGCACACGGCCCATGATCTAATACCATTGTTCTGAGAAGAGTGAAGACAGTAAGCTTCCTCTCACCCCCGTAAGGTAAGATACACCAACTCTTTTTTCTCTTCTTTTTCCTACATCGATTTAGTCAGCATAGTCTAGGAGCCGTGATCCAAGCAAGAAAAGGTCACTTCCAAAACTTTTAGCAGCACAAAAATTACTCATATGTTGATTTTCATTTTGCAAAATCAAATTTTGCAAATACTTTTTATTCCCTGAGAATAGTCCAAAAATGTGCTAAGCAAGAATACAATGTAAACTAAAGAGATGGTGCCTACAGAGGGAATTAGGAAAGGAAGGCTATACCGTTTCAAAGACAAATGAAGATTACAAAAAACAAGTTGGGAAGCGACTGGACTAGTCAGTATTACAGAGTGAGCAGCTTTTTGGACTCTTTGTAAATCTGTTGGTATTACCTTACTTAAGAGCATATAAGAGCAACAAATAACATTTTTCCATGTTAAACATTGAGAATAGTACTTTTAATAACTTCTTTAGAAAAAAGAACAACACTTTATAAGTTAGATCAAATAACAACAATAAACATGTGTCATTGACACATTTATGCCACAAAAAATGAACCAATGAGAGAAAACAATACTTCGAAAATAAGAGCCATCGTACAGTAATTAAACGAGCAATTGCATAAGTGATTGAAGCATAGAATAGATTTTAATCAGAATAGCAGGTAAATACCTGTCACTTGTCCTGAATATTGCTCCAGCATTCTCCAACAATATCTTGAGCAGCTCTAATGCGACAATCTTGCCCCTCATTAACTGTGGATCTGCTGCTGCCTCCTTGGGTGGGGTCTTCATTGAGAGCTTACATAAAGCTCTAAACACCAAGAACGCATCCCTTCTCAATTTATTCCCAATTTGAACCTCCAAATCGTCATCCCTCTCTCCCTCCCCGTCTACCAACTCCCCTTTTCGCCCTTCCAACGCCGTCTTATACATGCTAATCTCCCAATACTTAGCGTCCAACATATCCTTATCCGTGGAATCCAACAAATCAGCAGGATTAGTCGACTCCACGGTCGTAGTCGTCTCAAACGCCCCATCATGAGCACCAGTAGACGTAGCACCACCCGCCCTCGGAGTCCCTGCATTGAAAACTCCATCAATATCCTGCAACACTTTAGTTATAAACCCCTGAACAAACAACGTCGTCGATCCATCAGCATCAGCTTTCTCAGCTGGCTCCATCAACTCCGCCACGACAATAGGCTGCAACGGCACAGTAGACGAATCGGCCTCCATTCTCCGAAAAACAATCACCAACATTTGAACCAATGAAGCCTTAGCCGTAGTCTGATTCACCACATTCTTACTCTCCAAATAAATATCATAACACGTCCTCACAACCTGCAACAACGAATCCCCATGGATTCGAATCGAAACCGACGTCACAGCAGATAAAATAGTCTTAATTACTAGCAATTCCACCGCATCATCTCCTAAATCATGACATTTACAAACAGACTCCATCAATTTCGATAAAAGCTTCGCATCTGGACCTCCCGTGGGGTCCGCTTCACCTCTAAGGTAACAATGAGCAATGAGCTTTTGCACAGCATCCAGTGCAGCTTCAGCGATCTTAAGATGACCCGACCCGGATGCATTTATCAACGGGCTAAGAATAAGCTCCGAATCATTAAAAGAAAGATGTAGAAGAACACCAGGGTGGGATTGGGCAGACGGGGAAGTAGGTGGAGTTGAAAGGAATTCAATAACGGATTTGCATTCGTGTGATAATTTAGAATGTTTACGCCATGATCCATTTTTAATGATTTTCTCAAGGGCTGTGATAACCACTTGGTTGAGCCGGGAATCGGCTTCCCAAGAAGCCATTCCCGAGTTGTTTTAAGCTTGGATCGGTGAACGGAGTTATTTTTTCATGTAACAAGTGGTGTGCAAATGAACATGGTATTTGGGAAAAAGGTATCAAAGTGTAAGCCAGGAATGTCAATGTGAAGTTACCCTTTGGAAATCTTAGCGGAGGACATTTTTATTTGGTATATTTTGATTCGAATATTGAATAATTAAAATGATTTATGTTTTAAAATGTTAAATATTATAATTTAATTTATTAATAAAATATTTTATATATTATCTATAAAATAGTAGGTTATAAAGTAACAGTTGGTGTGGTGGCTAGAGATTGTATTTGGCGATGGTTGTGCAACAATACTGTTGATTGGCAGTTGTGCGGTAGTAGAGGTTATGATGGGAGAGATAATTGTAGTCATTGTCATTGGCGACGATGGTGATGGTAGTTGGCAATAACGACGATAATGGTAGTTGATAGTGAAAGCAATTGTGTTGGTGAAGGTGGTTGGTTATAGTGGTTAATTAATAAAAATAGTAGTGGTTATTTTGGGGTGATAATGGTGATTGGCAATGTCGGTAGTTGGTGTTGATTAACAGCTAGGTCGTGATTGAAAAGTGATGGGTAGTGGTAATTGATAGTTGTGGTGATGGCAACTGATGGTAATCATTGTGCGTTTATGATTAATGATAGTTGTGTACATAGTAGTGGTGAAATTCTATATTTTAAAAAAATATTTAACTAAATAGCATTTTAATGATATTAAGATTTTGAGAAAAACTTGAATATTCATATTCATTGAATTGTTATATAGTTAAAATGGTTAATGCACTTAATAATTTGCTATTCATATTAAGATTTTCATTAAAAGCACAAAATGAGGGCTTAATGAAACCTTGATATCTTAAGAAGATATTAATATTGAAAGGTGAACTACCGTTTATAATTCTCTCCGAATATTATAGTAACTTTTATAAAGTGCTTGTGGTCTAAATTGATGTAAATATATATAAACTCATCGAGTTAGCGGTGGAGCGCAGGTGGCGGTGATGAAATAATCGGTGGTGGGGGTAGCAGGTAGTGGTTGAGGTTTGCGATGGAGAATTCGGGACGGGTAGGGGTAGTGGGTGTATAATATTATATATAGGTGTATATGTGAGTTACAACAATCGCAGAAAACTGGAAATAAGTAAATATTACAAATTGCTAGAAAGGATAAACTAAATATTACAACAAACTGGAATCAAGAACGATACAAACTCTTTGTGATTTGCTGAGTCGAGTGATGGCACTCTGTCTTTAAGACAAAATTGCCCCGTATATATCCTTTTACGTTGTCGGGCAATAGTCTCCCAAGATACAACAACAACTTAACAAATGAGCAAAGAAAACTCAAGTGTTACTCTTGAATAACTTTTAGTATAGTAAACTTGCTAGAGAGGAAGAAGAAGATTTCAGAAAATTCTCTAAGTGTTTTCTTAGTGTTGAACAATTGAGCCAAAGACCTCAATTTATAGTGTAATGAGATGACCCCTCAACTAGCCAACTAATGACCTTCAATAGTCATGTAATGACACTTATTGAGGAGTTACATTCAGCCAAATAATGGCTGAATTCATATGTCAAATAATGGAGATTCAATGCTCCAAAACCAATCCAAAAGTCAAAACTTTCCATCTTCATGTCGCAGCGTTCTGCCTCCGAAGCGCCGCAGCTCCCTATGATAGGGCCGCAACGCCGACGTCCTTACGAATATTTTTGTGTTGATTTTCAAAAAATCATTCAACCCCTAAATCCAGTTTAGGGATCAATTCACAAGTCCTTTACCATCACCCACTATTATCAATAACGCCCATATCGACCATCATCCGTTCATTACTCGTTCTTAGCCGTGCACCGTGCAATGAGCCGGACAACACACTTGGCTTAGTTCGAGTTAGAGCGGAATGACTTCCTCGAGTTAGCGTAGGAGATAATTTAGGGTGATACCAGAAGGTCAACATTCGTTCAAGACATATAGGATTTCAAAGAACCTCATTTTAATCCAATTTTATGTTTAACTCATATTATTATTTTATTCAATTGTTATATAACCATTAAACCAGCCTGAGCTTTGATACCATTGTAGGGTTTTGTTGGGTACAAATCACATAAGTAAGGCACAACGGAAGTTTAAAATTTTGTTTCTTACTTACCCCAACAATAATTCTGGTATGGTTATACAACAATTGAAACTTGTAACATAAAACATTTACTTACAAGTATAATAATCCGGAGTCTTTTCTACTGTTAGGTGCACACGCGATTGCCCTTCCAATTTGCAAGCTCCAAGCTTCAATGTACTCCTCATTCGGAAAGCTAGGAAATCCAGCAGAGGTTCGAGAGAGTATTTTATTCTAAATCTCTAAGGCTTAGAATGTTATTCTGAAAATTGGTATTGAATAATGAGGTGAATGCCTCTACTTATAGTTGAAAAATAGGTCAAAACCGAATTAGGGTTTGACCTTGGGCCTGGCCTAAAAATTGAGGCACAGGCGCCGCGACCCTAGGGTATCGGCGCCGCGGCGCTCGACTTTATTTTTCGTGCATTCTTAATCAAATCCAAAATCCAATCTTGACTTAATTAAAACATTCATTATTCATTTTAATATCTCAATTCCAAATCGAACATTTAATTACTCTCTTAATACATACTTAGATCGAAACGGACAACCGACATAGTGTGACCCTATAGGCCTTCTCATATCGACATTAATCAAATTAAGGTCTACACGGAACTCCTAGACGGCGTCGGAAGACGAACTCAATATGTGAAGTACGTTTACGCGAATTCAGTAAACTTAACCTTTATGTGGTAAGATAAAATCATTTCATTCACGACACACCCGATCAAGCTTAGGATTTGTCAAGTGTCTATCCAAATGGCTTAATCATTGTATCTCATCTATATTAGTTGACGACTAGACCATATTCTAAATATGTCTATTGCGTTGGCCAACAACTTAGGCAACCTAATATCACTGAGAATCCGAGTATTCTCTCGAATAACATTCGAGGAAAGAATCCTAATCTTGGCTCAACTACCACCTTCAATCCACATCGTAATGTACCCAATACAAGTCGTATCTCAACCTACAAGGCATTTGAGCTTAGGACGGGATCAAAGTACATTACTTTGTAGATAAGACGTGTATTGACCTCAAGTCTAAGGACTTCTATCTCCCACACGTTGATCATACGTTAGACAAGTATAACAAACAATATATCAGCAGGGTATACCAATACTTCCAAAGTATCCATGTGTCCATCACGAGTAACTATTACTCGTAGCAGGTGAGACATACTACATCTTCTAAGGATGTGATGCAGACCACATGTCGACTTATCATATATCATCGATATCCCATTCTTGATGATCATTAATCGAGGCTATTTTAAGAGTTACACTCTATTATAAAATATCTCTCTATTAATGACAACGTAAGCTAAAGGGATGCACATTTATGAATAATCACAAACAATCAAATAATAATTCAATAATTGCAAATGCCAAAATATTAATCTCCATTAATAATAATATGAATGTGTATAAAATACATTTGTCCTAATACAGATTGCCTCTAGGACATAAATATACTTTCAGTCCCGACTTCTCATGAATGTTCAACTTCATCAAATTGTTGTTAGTAGATTTTTTTTCTTTTGCATTTTCTCCTTGTATTACCTTTTCATTTCCTTTGGTCATGCATCGAAGATGTGATGTATTATTTCATTATCACAAAACTCTTAAATAATTACAAAAAAAAGATTTTCATTATTATTGTAAAGTAAAAAACTTTGTCATACCGTTTGTTCATAATCAATTGACAATCATCATTTCTATTTACATTAACCATATATTTGTTGAATAATGAGTTCAACAATTTATATATTACTTTTATCCATTAAGAGTTTAAGACATAAAAATTTACGAAAAATGTGAAGGAACGCTTGATTTTTCCATTGCCCTTCTGTTACACCCGTAATTTTACGTCGAAGTACGTTCTTGACAAACTTAAGTATTTCGAGAAGGTATAAGACTTTGTATAAGGAGAGAAGAAGTTTAAGAAAATGTCGGGAAGTATAGAAGCTAAACGAATCGAAAAACGCGTGTTGCATCAAGGTTGAAGTTGAAACTGCCCAGATCACATTTCACGGTCCGTAAAAATGATCCACGGACTGTGGATTGTGGTGGCTCTACCGTGAGTCTTAAACAGAAAGTTAGAAAATGGCACCACCTTTCACGGTGGAAAGTACAGACTAGGGATATTTTTCACGATGGCGCCACCGTGAAAAGTTTCATAGCCAATTTGCCCACCGTGAAAGTGAGGCAGTGACCACTTTATTTAACCGACCAAGGTTAGTTTTTCCTTCATTTCTCACTTCTAAAACCCTAAAGCCAACTATATTCTCTCCAAAGTTCTCCATATGTTTTATAACAATCCAAGTTGAGTTTCGAAAGGAATCAACGTAGATCTCTTATCAGAAAGTTTGTGGCGTTGGTATTCTCCCTCTTCTTTCTCTTGTTGTAAAGTTGGAGACTTGGTTTATTGAAATTAAGGTGTGCTAAAATTTGGTTGGTGGTATCTAAGGTAAGATTGAACTTGCTCTCCTTGTATTTAAGTTCATTTATGCCAAAGCTTGATTGTTTAGATGAATAACTTGTGAGATTAAGATTGAAAACTCATAATTTAGGTGTGATAGCTTGTTGGACTGTTTTTGCTTGTTCTTGGACTAGCCGGTGATTGTCAATCATGGAGAATAGTTTGAATATGTTGTTAGTGACATGTTAAGAAAGGAGAAGAGATAGTGAAGTGTTAATTGTTGGTGTGAAGTGAGTGTGTCGCTCACGATGGTTTCGTTGTCTTTTTGTTGTAGATTGATCACGGTAATCCAAGCTTCAATAGGTGGCTACTCCCTTTATACAACACTATATTATATGCTTTGACATTAAAATATTAAATTAATACCTAAATTTTAAGCTAGCTTTTGATATAGTTTTTGAATCAAATTTTAATAATTTATCTCTAAATATTTGTTTGGTTATAGATTTTGATTCAATTTTTGAAATTTTATTTTAAATTTTTTTCAAATTTTTAAAATTGATCCAGATTGATTTTTGAGTTTTTAAGACTTCTACTCATAAAACTTTATTTTTTTTTAAAAATAAAATATATGTTCAAATATAATTTCAAGTTCCAAAAATTATAACTCAAAAATATTGATTTTCCTTGTCGTAGTTCATATTCATATTCAGGAAAAATTCAAATCAGGAAAGAGAGTTTTATTCCGTTTTCGCGACTCGTTAAATATGTTAAAGGGTACGTTTGATTCATTTTCAAAGAATTTATATAGCTACCCGAGGGAATACGTGTAATAGCCCCACTATCATCGTTCGAAAGTTTTTTTATTCAAAAGAACGGAGAATGAATAGCTTATTCATAATGTTATAGTTCAGCTTCATTCAATTGCTCTTTCATAAAGAAAGGGAAGGACTTCATCTAGAGGTCAACTTGCTGGCAGGGAGTCAACTTTGCGGTCTTAGGATCGCAAGTTCGATTCTCCCCTCAGGATATCGTCCTCCGGGGCACATACATGTGGTAAAACTTGGGCTCTAAAAGCCGCGCGGGCATGTTGCAGTGTGGGTTCGGTCTCCGCCAAACATTGTGGATGAGGCTTGTGGGGGGTCAACCTTGTAGCATTGATCCGTTGGACGCAAGCAGACACTGACCATGTGTGCACATCCCGCGATTTACCTGGTGGTGGGGTGCTGAAGGACCGGTCCCATCATCTCCAGGACATTTGAGTAATAGCAGTGAAGTAGTTAGGCGCAACCCTGAAAACCTGGATTATAAAAAAAAAAAAAAAGAGAAAGGGAAGGACTTCAAAATGTATAGCCTAACGGAAGCTAAGCCTATAGTGTTATTATGAAATTATTAAAGCTGAAAAGGTCTTTAAAATAAAAGTTAACCCGTCATGTTATCCACTTAGCCCCTCCAATTTTGCAAGCAATGCTTCCGGTCGTTCCTGGTTGGCTGTTTGCATTGATGATGGCAGATTAAGCATTACTATTGCCAAAAAACGAGAAAATCTCAGCGCATCGATGGATGACGAAGTCATGATGACTTCTTGGCGATAGTGGCAACAGGTTGCCAGAAATATTAATTCTTAATTTCGCTGCACAGTTAAATTTTCTACTTTCCGCTTGCCTGTTAGTACTTTAATTAGCAGAAACCCACAAAAAATTGTGGAAGAAACCCACTATTGTTGCAGCGTTCTTGTATAAAAAACTGAATTTGACATGGGTTTTGTGGCATCTGATGTCTTTTCTTGTCCCACTCAAACATCTATATTAAGCAATACTAATGCAAGAATCCATCAGTACCCTTTAAAGGGTGTTTTGTTTCTTGCAAAAAGATACCACCATTTTTGGGTACTGTCGTTTGGGGTTCAAGCCTTTATTAGCAGTGAGTAATGTAGAAATTCAGAAGGGTATTGCTGAAAACCAAGTTAATGATAAACCCAAATGTAAGTGGGTTAAGATAGGTTCTGATGTTAGTGTGGAACAGAAAAAGGCTATTTTGAAGCTTCCATCAAAGATGATAAATAGATGTAAGGCATTAATGCAACATATTATTTGCTATTCACCTGAAAAGGGTAGTGTGTCACTCTTGTTAGAGGCATGGGTGAAGAGTATGAAGCCTGAGAGAAATGATTGGCTTGCAGTACTCAAAGAATTGGACAGGCTGAATCATCCCATGTATTTTGAGGTATTATCTTTTTCCTGTACAACATAGTTCTTGGATTCATCCTATTCTTGTTTGCTGCTGGCTTTTGTTCACATTCACTATGAGTTTGTTGCTTAAAGTTTGCTGGATTAATATTCTTGGTACTCAATCCTCTATCTAATTGTGAATTACAACCTTTAATTTGGCCACTTTATAACTCAAAATGTAGTTGAAATTGTGCTTGAGTGTTGCATTACCTTCATCAAACTCGATGGATGTAGACAGAAATGATTGAAATTTTTTCTACTTGCTGTTGGTTGGTTGTCAACACGCGTCCATCTTCACCTTTTTAAATGCTCACTTGAAGGCACATCACTCAAGCATGGTTATTTGGAACCAATGGCGAAGCCAGAAGTTTCGTTAACGGTGTTCAAGGTTTAGTATATATGTAAGTATTTTTCACATATACACCTAATATAGTTTTCCGATTAAGGGTTGAAGGGTGTTTAACTTACCACCCGTTACTCTATGTAGCTATGCCACTGTTTGGAACCATCTCCATATATTTGTTTTCAACAATTGTTGATATGCCTCCTATTACTAACTTAATGATGTTTTCTTTTAAAAAATTATCATTGGTGGTTCCAAATCTAGGCTGCCAAATCATATGCATTCTTCCTTACGTTCCATGCCTTCCTTTCGGTTGCTCCATTAAGTTACTAAGGTTAATAATCTTTTTCTTTGGGTTCAAGTCTATTCCCATGTTTTGTCTGTCCCTTTCCTTCCTTTTGGAGTTTAGTTGGAGGGCTCACTATGGCAACACGAGAGGTTTGTAGTAATTGCTTGAAGTTATTGTGCCATCACTTATGGTGGATAAATTTTCGTCCTACAAGAATTTGACACCATTTCTTGTCAAACAGTGTGTGTTTCTTCTTCATAAGCTTTTGATTTGTATATGTTCTCCCGGAAGTAGCTGGTACCATCACACTTGTTTTTAATGTTAACTAATCAGGGTACTAGATTCAAAATGGATGAATTTGTTATCTTTGACAATCATCGTCAATTGGATAGTAGATTAGAGATTTTATTTATTTACTTATTTCTTAGACAATTGCGTGTAGATTTGAGATGAGTCCTATGTGAATGTTACCTGATAAGAAAAACAATGGAATCGGAGTCTAATAGCCTGTTTGGCCAAACTTTTGAAAACCTAAACATACTTTTCTTTTGATGAAGTAGGATATCATTAACAAAAGCATCAAGAAGATGTCCCTCCACCATAATATTTGTTTCTCATCTGCTTTATGCAGATGATACCCTGATATTTTGTGCAGCTTACAGTCAGAAAATCTCCAATCTCAACATCACTCTTATGATCTTTGAATCCATCTCTGGCCTCCACATCAATATGCTCAAGAGTACCATCTACCCAGTGAATTAAGTGGCCAATCTAGAGGAACTAGCTAATATTCTCAGTTGCAAAACTGGCTCCTTACCCACCACTTACTTGTGCCTTCCTTTGGGTGCTAAATTTAAATCATCTGGGATTTGGAGTGGAGTCGTTGAAAAAATGGAGAAGAGACTAGCTATTTGGCAGACGCAATATCTCTCATTGGGAGGCAAACTTACTCTAACCAACAATGTCCTAGATAACATTCCCACATACTGAATGTCACTGTTTCCTATGCCAAGTTCAGTCCTAACACAGATGATACCCTGATATGATAGTCTCAAAAGAAGATTATGTCATAATAATTAGGAATTAACTTTCTATATTTTTTGTAGGGTAAAACTCCTATATAAAAACCTTGTATGTCATTACTGCTTATTAGTAACTCAATTCAACACAAATTTTCTCTCTTCTCTACTGTTTTCACTGTCATATAAACTCAAAGTCCCTTGGAGAGCCTATGCCTTGCAAAACATACTATGGGATAAGGCTGCAAAACCAAAATTCTTTTAGCATTCATGAACCTAAGGATTCTGATTCTTAGGTGCAAATTTAGGATATATTGTTAGAGTCATAAATGTATCGCAATATAATTGGACTCTGTCAATTTCTCAGCCTTTGCTTCACAAGCATATGAAAGCCCATGTTTGACTTCCCTTGCATAAAACACTTATCGTACTGTGTGTTTCACCTTGTTTGTAAAGCTCCTATGTGTGAAAGAACATCTATGATCATTTTTAGACTCTACAGTTACTAACTTCAGTGCCATCTTTTAATTACTTATAGCAAACTTAAGATATATGTCATAATCCCACCTCGAGTCTTGCTAACTTTTCCAATTAATTTTTTGAAAAAAGGAGCTTATGTGTAACAGGGATAAATTTACAAAACTCCTACAGTTAATGAATTTATTTTGCATTAAGAAGCTCTCAAACATACTTTATCCCCATTTTCTGAAGAAAGTTTTGATAGATACCGGTGAACGCCAGACCTGACAATCTGTGAATGTACCTCACTCCAATACCCAGTTCTTAGGTGAATGTACCTTGAAAATAGGAGTTGAATAGTGACCTGCTAAGACTTTAATAGCTATTTCTTCTATGGCTTCTGTGTCTTCTCTATACAAGTCACTAGTTGAGAGGTTGATTTCCTTCCTTCATCTTTAAGCAATAGCTAAGATATGTTCACTGAGGTTATGAGGTTTATGTTCAACGTCTTTTTCTGCATAGAAGAAAATTCTTAAATTTTCCTGTTTGAGATCCATTAGTTTTCCTTGTGTCGCATCCCTCTTTTCCTTCTTAAAAAAAAGAGTTTCATGGAGTTACTTTAAGTGTCAGTAATTGCTGAATCTTCTTGCTGGATTTGGAATCCATGTTACCTGAGGAGTAAACAAGTGTGGCATTTACCTTTAGTATGACACTGATGTTGGGATGAATACTCAGTAACATTCTTTTTTTTTGGTTGTACAAGAAATCCATTTGGGCCAACCGTTAGGACAAATCACAGCCTTCAGAACTCAATTATAATGGGCTCGCCCCTCTACCCTTCCTCACTTAAATAACAGGCTAGTTTGCATGGTACAGGGCTCGAACCTATGACCTAAGTCACAAGTCCCTCAACCCTTGCTCCTAGAACTAAGCCTTGGGGGCCACTCTGTACATTCTCGCTACCTCTACTACTGTACTTTTAGGAGGAAAAAAAAGAAAGTGCGTGCAACTGCAACCTCATTTTAGTTAACATCCAAACAGCTACCAGAAAAAGTTTCATAAAAGAAGTTCCTTTTGCTAAAACTATCGTATCCTTTTTGAGCGGGGAAGGACTCTAGACGTGTTTATGCTAGGCTCAAGCAATCACTCCCAGGTATAGGGTTGAGCTTGAAAGGTGATGTACAGGAAAATAATCAGAATTCTGGGTGAAGAGTGATTTCTGGAGGACTGGTAATGACTTGATTTTCAGTCTTCTTATTTTCAACTTTTCTGAACTATTTTACGTTAAGTTGCACGTAGGTTTTCTAACGGAGTCTATACCTTTCTTTGTGTGTTTCCCTGAGAAGAAGAAGAAGAATGGAATCGGTGTCATCTCGTGGGGTTCGAAAAAGTAATTTACAGTAGAATCTCGTTAATGTCTGAGTGAACAAGTAATGTTCTTCAGTCTTCCTTCCAGCAAGTTTTTCTCAAACTGCTTCACAGTGCAGGTGGCTTTAATGGTAGAGTCTGTGTAATTTCCTTACTTTCTGTTAAGAGGGAGTGATCTACAGGAGAGTCTCTTTACTTCTAGGTAAAGAGTGACTTCTGAAATCTGAGTGGACTGCTAAAGCATGATTTAAAGTCCCTCTTGTTTGTAAGCTTACTGAACAGTTTAGCTGCAAGCTGCTGGTTGCTTTTATTGTCTGGCATGCATAACTCCTATTTCCCTAGTAATCCTAAAAACTTCATGACAGTGTATCACAAACAATATCATTAATTTAAACCTGGGGAGATGGTGGAGGTTTAGTTGGAGGGGGTGAGGGAACAGACCAGCAATCTAAGTGCTTAGCTTATTTAGAAACCATAAGATGTATGACAAACATTCGCCATGTTAGTATTTGGAACCCCTTTCGATTAGGAAAGTATAGAATCATTAGAATACTATGAGGATCTTCTAGTTCACTAATGGTCCATGAATATATAATTTTTTTTACAGAACTTTTTCTTAAATGGTATATGTTATTCTGCACCTTGTTATGTGCCTATGAGATTGCCAGTAATGGTTATTGTATTCATTCTAAAAAAAAAAGAACGGGTTATTGTATGCCTTCCTTCTCAGGATAGTCATTTGAAGCCAGTGTTTGACTATACCTAGAAAATTCATCAGTATGAAAAGCTTGATCGTCTTTCCCTTTTCTTTTAAAGGGGATAACAATTCCAATCTTCCACATCCATCATGTGATAATATTTAAATCTATGGATTGTTCTCTAGTTCTAGTATTCTCTTAAAGAGCATTTGATTTTTCTTTTCCATTGTGTCATTTTCTTATGAAGAGATCAATCTCCTTTCCAATATTAAACCCTTCAAGTGAACTAAATAGTGGCCAATCTAGCCCCAAAATTGTTGGAATTTACCCAAAATCATTTGTAGAATCATGATTTCATTAGGAATGATTTAAGACACACCCTTCTCTTATCCTAGTTGAATTAGAAAGATAGGAATCAGGAACAGGGCCACAATCGTTGTGGATTTTCTTTATTTCAGTAAACTATGTGCTTACTAGTCTGTCCACCAAACTTTCAACAAGTTTTTATTTGAATGAAGACAAGGAAATCAGTCAATTTATCAACTCCTTGATGCACTTTCTGTATCTCAGGTAGCTGAATTATCCCTCTTAGCTGATTCATTTGAAGCCAATGTTCGTGATTACACCAAGATAATTCATGGCTATGCAAAGCAGAATCGGCTGAAAGAAGCTGAAAGTGTGTTCTTATCCATGAAGAGTAGAGGTTTCACATGTGATCAGGTAACACTGACAGCTTTAGTTCACATGTATAGCAAGGCTGGTAACCTTAAGCTGGCTGAAGATACTTTTGAAGTGATGAGGTTGCTTGGAGTACCATTGGATAAGAGGTCCTTTGGGTCAATGATCACGGCCTACGTCAGAGCTGGAAAGCTTGGTCAAGGAGAAGCTTTACTGAAGGAAATGGAAGAACAAGAGATCTATGCTGGAAGAGAAGTTTATAAAGCACTTCTGAGAGCCTATTCGATGATTGGTGATAGCAAAGGAGCTCAAAGGGTTTTCGACACACTTCAGTTAGGAGGAGTAATCCCGGATGCGACGATTTGTGGACTGCTTATGAATGCCTATATTATCGCTGGTGAATTGAATGAAACTTGTATTACATTTGAAAATATGAGAAGAGTTGGCATAGAACCAAATGACAAGTGTGTCATAATGCTATTGACAGCTTATGAAACAGAAAACAAACTGAGCAAGGCACTTGATATTTTGATGGATTTGGAGGGGGACGGTGTTGTGCTTGGTAGAGAAGCTTCTGAATTATTGGCTCGTTGGTTCAAGAGACTTGGGGTAGTTGGAGAAGTAGAGCTTGTTCTAAGAGATTACGCATCAAACTTAGTGCATTGAGAAACTGATGCTTTCTGCTGTAGTCGGAAGTTTCTCCCTGTTGTCTCTGTTTGAGAAGCAGTCTTGGTTTCCTATCTGCAGGTATGTAAATTTTTTCACTTAAGAAACTGGTTTGCCAAAACCTGCCTTCAGTAACTGCAGCCCATTCCACCTTCCAATAAGAAGGGGGGTTAGAAAAACAATAAAACTGGAAAGAAGAGCTTGCTTTTTTGTCAATCCAACTTGGTGAATGTACTCGTACATAGGCATACTAGCATATATTCAAGCACAAGATAACATGGCGACACAAATGACAAGCTTTTTGAGCCTAGTGGTTTAGTTTAAAGTTGACTTTTATTCAGGTATTTTCACTCTTGCTGTACGTCAATACAACATACTGCCCAGGAAATATCACAACTCACTGCTGCTTCCTGCTTGTAACAACAAAACCAGCAGAGGCATGTTTTTCATATTTCTGGTAAGAGGTTGAGGGACTTATACAATTAAGAGAAGTGTGTTTCATGTTCTTGGAGATGTAAGCAGCTCACAAATGCTGGAATCTATCTCCTTGACTCTGTTGGCAACAGGAGTACAATATGGTTGGCAGAAACAAAGAATGTACATAAAGGTCATGACTGTGTCCCAAGTGTTGCCGTGTTGGTTGTTCATCTTCTTTCAGCTTCAAGTTTTTGGTCACGTGAAAGTGAAACTATTCCTGTAATATTTCAGTTACTTTGGTTTATTATAACTTGTAACTCTTATTTTTATTGAACCTCACTATCAAGCGAAAATCCAAGTGTTTGGATTAGAGAAAAAAAGATTTAAGAATATGTTAGATCCCAACGGATACTGCAGATCTGGAACCAGCAATGCCAAAATCTTCCATTTTGATGAATTGTCAACAGGTTGGCCAATGTTATAACATATTGTACTTTTTATGAAGGGATATAATCTTTGATGACATTTCACTCTTTACTATAGACAAGTGATATTTTCTGAAGTTGGACCTCACTTGTTAAGATTTGTGTAGCCTTTTCGAGAAGAAAAATGCTGTTACTAAAGAAATCGTAGTCCTATGCCAAAATTTAGTAATTGCTTCTACTTCAAATAAGATTATTAAAACCGTACATCTTTCAGTGTCTTAATTTTGCCATGAGTTGTACTACAACATGAATATATATAGAGCATTCTCACCATTAAGTTAGCCATCTTATCCAAGGACAATTCATGATGTAAAACCGCTCAATGGACAAGTAGCCACTATAGGTGAGACTCATGGGTAAATTCATTACTTGAAGTTTATGAATCAACAATCTCAAGTCAATATACAATAGAAACTGAGTTTGAGTGAAATATTTATAAATATTTTGATAACGGGTCAAAAATTATTGTTCCCGTGAACTCTTATGTTGAGCTCTAGATCCGCCTCATGGTGAAATTCTATCCGGAAGTATGTATTATATGATCACCATGCTCGAGTTTATTAATCAAAATTTAAAAATTAAACTAGCTATTGTTAAATACGAAGGTTATCAATTATAGCAAAACCACACATGGGAGTAACTAAAAGTAAGCATTATAGATCTATAACTAATATTGAATGTAATTAGTATTCCAAAAAGAAAAGTACAACAAACAAAAAGGGAAGGATCAAGAAAATTACAAATAGGGTAAAATTAAAGAAATTTTTTCATTAGTCATGGAAATGACTTTGCCCAAGTATTTTTGATTAATTAAAATTGAAACCCTCATTTTTTTATATCTCACTATTTAATATATTATAGGTCAGTACTTCTCAGAGTGTCTCTCATCACTTGGTCTGTGGTGGCAAAGCTGATGATTCTGTGCATGGCACTACTGTTGGCGATCCATGTCTATGCAGTAGTTCACGTGCCAATTCTTGAAGATCCCCGCTGCCGCTGCCGCCGCCGCCTCCGCTTGGCGGCGAGATGTCCACCGGAGCTCTAGCGCCACCGAAGTGGCGGGGGTCAATAGACGGCAGCAGGGGCGGCCGTGGCTGCTGCATTGCCCATGAGGGTTGAACCATTGGGTCAAAAAGTGAGGATAAATCATATGCTGCTGGCAATGAGGGTCCTGCTGTTGGCAAGTCTGCTATGGAGAGTGCTGGCGGTTGTTGGAGCATTGTGTGAGGTTGTTGTGGAGGCGGCGGCGGCGGCGGTGATGGAAGCTCCAGGGTTGCTAGGTGGGCTTGAAAGTATGAGAGTTCTGCTTGTAAATTCACTACCTGAGTTTATGATGTGTGAAAAAACTGTATACTGTGAGTGCATAGAAATTAAATCGTACTCGTTGCTACTCTATCAATCTCAATATATGTGATGATATTTGATTGAAATTCGAGTTGAACAAAATTATTTCTAAATAAGAAAGTATGATATTCTTTTTTAATAGACTAATAAGAAAAATATAACACATAAATTGGGATAAATGAAGTAATATACTGTATAACATACCATACCTGGAAAATGAACAGTTTCATGGAGCACTTGTGGCAAAACTAATTATGCTTGATTTTTTAAAATTTTAAAACGCCACCTTATTTAGAAGGAAGATTAGAAAGACTCTTACCTGTAATTATTGAGAGATAAAATTTTCTTACATGATGGGTGAACTCTCACAAAGAACTTAAAAGCTAAAAAAACACCCACAAAGAGTAGGGATTTGATTACATGAAAATATTTGGTTCATCCAAAACTAAAGAAGAGGTATTGCATGCTATGTAGTCTAAATAATCATCTTGTAATCACTGGGGTGATTTGTAATGTTCTTTTTGGTCATTCTATTACAAGGGAATAAGAAGAGGCAATTTTAGGTAAATGCATTCTGACTTGTCTATTTTGCCTAGTGTTGAAAATTTACTAATGTGGAATTAAATTTATCCCATTATTTATGACTCGAAGTCTCGAACAATTAGAGCCCCGCACGTCGGAAATGTCGTTTCCACACACGTGCAATCTTAGAGCCAAGTATCGTAAATTTCGTTAATGAAAGAGATATTGGTACGTAAGTGAAATGTTTGAGACATAGAATGATAGACGATTATTGGCTAAATAATAAGTGTTCCACGTTGTTAAACGAAGAAAGGATTGTGCGAAGTGTAAGACGGTACAGGTCGAAAAAGGGCCGCGGCGCCCCCTTGTAGTGCCGTGACACCTGATTGGCAGTGGACATCGTGAGTTTCTAGCTGAATTAGCATCGCAGCACTAATGTGGCAGAGCCGCGGCGCTTCATTGGCAGTGACTGCTCGACGGAATCCCAAAGGTTTGGCTGTTAAGGTGATTTCAATGGCATTGAATCCACCAAATAATGACTATTACTTGGACCATTATGTTGCTGCATTGCTTGGGGGTTAAATGTCATCCTTATATGTCAATTGAATGTCATTATGAGGCATTTGAAAGGCCATCTTGCATACATATAAATTGAGGCCTTTGGCTCAATTCTATAAAAGAAAAAAAATGAACATATGAACACACTTACAAGTTAACACTACAAAGAAATCAGTTTTTCTGATAAGCAATCCTTCTCTTAACAATCTTCATTATTCGTGTTCTTCGCTGGGATCATTTGTGTAGGCTTTGCACATTTGATAGTTTGTTGTTTCATCTTGGAAGACTATTGTCCACACTTTCGTAAAGCCTATACACGGGGGTAATCTTGTCTTAAAGACAAAGAACCATCTCTCGACTCAGTCGGTGGTGTTGTAATTATCTAATTGGTTGCTAAGTGTTCAGGTGTGAACTTGATTCTCAAAGGACTCTAACCGTTCGAATTCTCAGCGGTTCTACAAGCCACAAGTGTAGCAGTTCATGTTCTTGTATTTCTGAAGACAAGATCCAGATTTGAAGTTCCAATTCAAGATCAAGAGATTGACAACTTGTTGTAGTAATCTTTGTTGTTTATCCTTTCAATCACTGTAATAGTTATTTACTATTCTCGTACGTGCTTTACATATCCAACAAATTTTAAGACAAGATTGTATTAGTGCTCGAACGATGTTTGCCAGCAGATATGGTCCCAAATCTGGTTGTGGTTTTTTTTCTTGAAAAGAGTTTTGTTAACAGTTCAATCAGACACTGTCTCTGTCAACAACCGTGCTTTCAAATCTGGTCCTAGTTTTGGTTCTCTCTTTGCCGATAATTACAAATTTGTTTTCGTCAAAGGTGGGATCTCTGGATCTGATGCTGAGCTTCAAGATACTGCTGATAGTCATGCTAGTACAGCTAAAGATCAAGGACGAGTTGGTGTCACCGCTCCCGAGGGTGGTGGAAACAAGCGCCCACGAGAGGCTAAGGATGTCAACTGGGACAAAAGAAGAAGGCTGAAGATGATGTTCTATCATGTAGCAAAAGGCCTATATCTGTCCCAGACAAAGGATCCGAATTATGGTAAGGAGGATATGGACACTCAATCTAACTGAAGTGGGCTAGAATCTAAAAGGTCTAAGTTAATTATCCTTCCTTATCTATAATGTGTTTAGTTAATATCTAAATAAAAGTGTGTAAAGCAAGGCTGGGATTATGAAAGTGTTTTCATTAAAAACTCATATTCCCTACACTCTAAAATCATATATTGAATCTTCTTCCTTCCCGTATAAATATTGGACTATTGTAAATAAAACTTAAAATATTCGTTCTTTTGACTGTAATTATTACAAGTGTGTAAAGTATGTTCGCACATACGAAGGATAGAGATCCACTGACTGTGCGAAAACTGTTACCACTCTTAAGTAAGCGCCAGAGATATCCCTGGGCACCAATCACAAGGGAAGAAGACTAATAGATAATGGCTTATCTTAAGACGTTGAACATGTCACCTATCTGACAGAAGATCCTTCATTTGATAGGATGATATTGGACACTCAGTCGTACAAAGACTACAGGCGACTGGAGTGGGCCAGATTCTCCAAGTCTTAAATTATCTGAAGGCCAGAAGAAAGACAGAAAAGTAATGGACACCTAGTGAGGCAGGCCAAAGTTTCCAGGTCTTAAATAATCTGAAGGCCAAAGGAAAGGCAGAAAAGTAATGGACACCCAGTGAGGTAGGCCAGAGTTTCTAGGTCTTAAATGATCTGAAGGCAAAAAAAAAAGGCAGAAAAAAAATTGGACACTCAGTCTGTCAAAGCAACTGGAGTGGGCAAGAGTATCCAGATCACATATGATTCGGTTATACCCTAACCACGGGCAAGAGGTTGTTCATGTGAAGTAACACCACCTCTAAAGTAGAAGGGGTTGGAGAGGTTGTCTCAATAGGACTTCAGGGAATGAGATCACTCTAAAAGGAGGTGATACATGTCCCAAACTTAGTTTAAGGGACGCTGTTGGTCAAGCTGGTTTGAGACTAGTCCAACATGTCTGTAATAACTAAGAATGGTACAGTATGTCTGTAGCTAAATGAATGATATATTTGTAATCCGTGCATCTATGCCATCATAGATTAAGCCACGTTAAATAGAAAATCCTTTAAAAACTAACGAAGTTGAGATTGTTGCCTTCTATCGACATAAACCCTCAAAATGAATGTGAGGTAGGCGAAGAGGCAAAATTACCTTTCCATTCCGTCAAAGGAATAGCGAAAGAAGCACCGCTCCTCTAGAATTTAGTCACACCTATATGGGTGATTTGAAGTTTATACAAAATAGATGGGGGAGACAATTACTTGGTGACCTTAATTGATGATGGTACAACGTATTGCATCCTTTGTTTGTTGAAAAGCAAAGATGAAGCTGTTGAAGCGGATAAGCGCTACAAAGTAGAAGTTCAAAAACAACTAAGCCTACGGATTGAGAAATTCATAGTGATAGAGGAGGAGAATGTGAAACATCGCTTATCAAATGACTGCTCCTTACTCACATCAGTCTAACGGTGTTAGCCAAGCACAAAGTCGTATGCCCAAAATATGTAGGGCAAGGCAATCCTTACCGCTAATGCGATTCTCAGAAGAACTCTACATAAAGATAAGGATAACCCTCCGTGTGAAACATGGAAAGGATCCCACCTACAAATGTTGTGATGTGGGGTGGCTTGGTAGAGGTTGGAATATCGAAACAGGTCAAGTTGGACCTAAGACTGTAAATTGCATATCCCCTGGATCTGCAAATAACAGTAGTGCTTATCGCCTCTTGGTGTCAAAGGATGCTGAATTCTTTGAGGATAACTTTCCTTGAGAAGGAAAAAGAAGTAATTGCTCGAGGTTAACAAGAACCCGCGAGTGCCTGATTATCCGGAACCAGATGTTCCAGAGCTACAGGACTCGAAAGTTGCTGACTATCTGAAACTTAATGTTCCAGATCTACAGAACTGAGGGATTCTAGATGTTGAACCGAGACAGAGCAAAGAGGGGACACAGACTTAATCCAGGCCTTCTAGCTTGTATGGTTGAGAACGAACCATGGACAATTAACAAAGAATTGTCATCTCCAGAGGCGCTGCTTTGGAAAGAAGCTACAGAAAGCGAAATAGATTCCATCATATAGAACTATACTTGCGTAATGGTTAACCTTCCTCCGGAAAAAGAACCTTTGGGTTGTAAAAGTGGATACTAAAAAATGAGTACAAAGTAGATGGATCTACTGACGAGTATAAGGCCTTGGCTACTTGGACATGTGCTCTCATGTGAATAGCTTAACATCCAGGGTCATTGCAGTCTTGCGTGACATGGATGTTGATGCCGCCTTCCTAACCAGAGAGTTGGAAGGGGAGGATCATAGTTGGTTTGTTGGACTGTTGGGCTTGTTCCTGAACTTTCATTTTGGTCCTTGAAACGTTTATATTTTGGTCCTGAAAGTTTCAGTTAAAACAGAAACAATGAATCTGACAACAGAAACATTGATTCTGAAGTTAGAAAGCCAATAGTTGGAAAAACAACAGTCTGAAAGTGGAAGTCATATTGAAACAAAGTTTCGATATGAAAGATATGGGTACCACAGATGACATCTTAGGAATTGGGATTTCTAAGACATCTAACGAACTGGTTTAACTCCAAAGTTGTGAGATAGTTGACAGTCTTGTTGAAGCCACCAATGGATATTAATCATAGAACTGATTGGAATCATGGTGCACCCATATACAAGGAGCAATATGCGCAGGTCACATGTAGTTCAATGTATGTTACACACTATAACCGACCTGATATCGGCCTACAAAGTAGATCAGTTGAACTAAGGTTCACTCGTGATTCTAAAAATGATCGATAGAAGGCATTAAATCGGATATGACGATGTCTGAAATGTTTGTTTATCTACGAATTACAGTATTCTGAATGTCCAGCGGTTCTGGGAGAACACAGTGATACAAACTGGACATCAGACTTGAAGAACACCAATGCCATAAGTATTTGTGTATGGTGGGTCTTAAAAAATCCTCTGAGCAAACTTGCATCGGCCGATTCATGATGGAATCAGAGTTTATCGCTTTAAACAAAGCATGAAAGAAGTTGAATAACTTCACGACTCCTTAGATGACGTCCCTTATTGGGAGAAACCCGTGCTTTCAGCAATTATACACTGTGGCTAGCCGGTCGGCTTCAGGAAGGGCACTGATGACGGCGTTTGGACATATATGTCAGAGACATAAGACCGTATGGTAGTTGATCACCACGGGTGTCACTTTCTTGATTACTAATCAAAGGATATAGCGGACCCTTTAACTAAGGGACTACCTGAAGATCAAGAGTTCTGCCTGTCTAGGGGAATGGGTTTAAATCCCAAATAATACGAACATTTACGGTGGTAACCCAACCATACTGACTGGAGATCCCAAAAATTTGGTTCAATGGGAAATTTAAGCTGCAAAATGTTCAGTTGAGCGCTTCGGTGGAAGCAAGAGCACTTCGGATGATGATTTCTGTAAAGAAACATGAATCCAAAGTTGTTCTCGCGATAGACATTAAAGTGCTACATGCATGGTGGGTAAAGGTTAAGCTTCCAAACCTTTAACGATCCTTAAACAGTTGATGTTAAGGTTGGAGAAACTTTTAATGATTCCTAACACTTGTGAAATGGGGTATAGCAAGACATCTTGTAGGAGATCACCTATTTAAGTGCGAGGACAGACCGCCTCAAATGAACGCACTTAAGAATCCAAGTGTGTCCACGGCCACAACGGACAGAACAATAAGAAGAAACGAATAAATGAGAGGTATTGTGTTGGTACCATTGTCTTGGCTTACATTAAACACTGACGATTCAAGACATCACGTTCACCGCGCAGTAAGTAAGTCCGATGGTATTCAACTAGGGAAGGTTCAAAGCGGAAGCTACCTCTCCTGATGCAATATATTTTCGCTATAAGATTGTTAAAAGTAGACACCTTGTGTGTGCGCCAAAATCTCTTTCAAGAGGGGATTGTTGGAAATTTACTAATGTGGAATTAAGTTTATCCCATTATTTGTGACTCTAACAATTGGGGGCCCGCACGTCAGAAATATCGTTTCCACACACGTGCAATCTTAGTGCCAAGTATTGTAAATTTAGTTAATGAAAGAGATATTGGTACGTAAGTGAAATGTTTGAGACATAGAATGATGGACTGTTATTGGCTAAATAACAAGTGTTCCACGTTGGTAAACGAATGAAGGATTGTGCGAAGTGTAAGATGGTACGGGTCGAAAAAGGGTCGCAGAGCCGAGAAAGGCGCCGCCGCCTCCCGGACTGGGCTACAGCGCCCTCTTGCAGTGCCGCGACGCCTGATTGGCAATGAGCATCGTGAATTTCTAGCTGAATTAGCGCCGCGACGCTTCATTGGCAGTGACTGCTCGACGGGATCCCAAAGGTTTTGTTGTTGAGGTAGTTTTAATGGCATTGAATTCACCCAATAATGGCCATTATTTAGACCATTATACTGTTGCATTATTTGGGGGTTAAATGCCATCCATTACATGGCAATTGAATGCCATTATGGGACATTTGAAAGATCATCTTGCACACCTATAAATTGAGGCCTTTGGCTCAATTCTATAAAAGAAAAAAATGAACATATGACCATACTTACAAGTTAACAACACCACAAAGAGATCAATTTTTCTGATAAGCAATCATTCTCTTAGCAATCTTCATTATTCGTGTTCTTCACTAGGATCATTTGTGTAGGCTTTGCACATTTGATAGTTTGTTGTTTCATCTTGGGAGAGTATTGTCCACACTTCCGTAAAGCCTATACACGGGGGCAATCTTGTCTTAAAGACAGAGAACCATCTCTCGATTCAGCCGGTGGTGTTGTAATTATCTAATTGGTTGCTAAGTGTTTCAGGTGTGAACTTGATTCTCAAAGGACTCTAACCGTTCGGATTCTCAACGGTTCTACAAGCCACAAGTGTAGCAGTTCATGTTTTTGTATTTCTGAATTTCTGAATACAAGATCCAGATTTGAAGTTCCAATTCAAGATCAAGAGATTGACAACTTGTTGTAGTAATCTTTGTTGTTTATCCTTTCGATCACTGTAATAGTTATTTACTATTCTCGTACGTGCTTTACATATCCAACACTAAGTTGTTGGTGGAAGATTACATTTCCCGTTCAAAAGTTTTATAGCTTTTCAATAACAATTTGAGCATTTTTTAACACAATATCGTACAACAAGTTACTCCCTCCGTCTCAAATGATCTGTCATTTTCTAACAATAATTATCTTAAATTATTTGTCGTTTTAGAAATTCAAAACAAAGCTAATTATTTTTTTCCGATTTCACCCTTCGTAGTTATTGTTTTTGAAGACTATAAACTCAATTATGGAGTGATGTTATGATTGTCCAAATATCAATGAAGAGTAAAATAAAAAACTCTCTTAATTAATGTTTCTTAAGGGACTTAAAAAGGAAAATCACCACAAATAATTTGAGACGGAGGTATTACATAAAATAGTTAGAAGCTAGAATCTGGATCCGCGCAAACCGTTTCACTAATAAGTACCTTTGGTAAAATACGTACCAAGTAAGCTGAAGGATAAACTTTTCCCATAAGATTGACAAAATCATCCAAGGGCTTGGTTCTAAAGGTCCATATTTATTTCACATTTTTCATACTTGTTCCATTCTAGAACACAGCAAGGACTTTTGGGATCGGTGCATTACTGACAAATTCAAGGAAATATAGAAAATGGTTTAGGTTCTTTCTGTAAGCATAAAAGTCATCTAAGCAATTCCCTCTTCCCAATACTCCAAATGATAAATAAAAAAGAGAGAAATACCAAATACTCTATATAATAGCAGCAAATAACATTCAAAGTCAACCAGCAGACAAGGAGACAATTATCTTATTAAATCTCAATTGCAAGTGAATTATTGAAGTAGAACGTTAGTTAAAAATCGCTTAATCCATTTATAATGGATTAAATTATTATCCCTTATTCTGAAAGCAACTAAATGTAGTGAACACAAACATATTGCACTGTCAATTAACGTTAAAAATGTTTTAGAAAGGACATGTATATCAACAAGCAGACACATATTCACTATACTAATGGAAGATCAAAACTTAATTCAAGCTGCAAACAGGAATAATGCTGAAGAGAAAAAGGAAGGTCTAGTGTTTGTTACTACTAAAATAGCTTCTTTTAATTTTTATCATTATCCTAGTTGAGGGGTATCGGTTTCAACATGCTTCTAGAGAGAGTGGTCATTGTCCCTTGTGCTATAAATAACCAAAATATATTCTTTAAAAGGGAAAAGGGCTAAATTTGTCCTCAACTATGCTTTATAGTTTAAAATTATCCTTCGTCAAATTTTGAGATCGAAATTGCCCTTTCCGTTAGCATACTTATTACATTTGCCCTTACATGGATGAAAGTCTGACTTGAACTCCACAACACAAAAAAAATTGTCACGTCAGATCCACATAGACGCCATGTAGGCTCCCACCCAATTCTTTTAACCCGTAACCCGTACCCGTTACCCCATCATTTAAATTATTTCAACCCGATCCACAACACCTAACAACACAAGTTCGTCACTCCACAATACTTACAAGCATGCTCAACACCAAAATCACCTTTTCCATACTCAAAACCCTCATCATATCCCGTCTCTTCAAAATTCAACCCACTCATCCTCGTCGCCAACGCATCCACCACCGTCGCCGCCTGACTATTCCCGTCGGCGTCGGCGTTTCCTCCGCCGTTTGATTTCGTCGACGGCGAAGTATCGGACGATGATGGAGGTGGTGCTTCGTAAGGTGTAGGCCATGTGGCAGAAGAAGAAGATCGAATTGGTTGTGAAAGCTCTTGAAATTTAGGATAATTAAATTCTTCTTCTTCACCTTGTGTGTTGAATTCGAGGAATGTGTATGCGTCGATGCCGGTATCCGGCTGCAACGCTGTTTCGTAGAGGTTGTTTGACTGAGAATCCATTAATCAACTGTTCTTTCTACACTGTTACTTTTTTCGCTAAAATTGAAAAATTGCAGATGAATAACTTAGGGTTTATATGAATTCAATTGTAGGCTCGAAAATATAATGATTTTTTTTTGAATTTGAGGTGAGATTATTTTTTTGGAGTGTTGGAATTAGGGTTTGTGGAAAGGGGAAAAGAAGAAAGATATGATGAAAATGGACCGGGTTGCACAATTTATATGATGGGGTAACGATTACGGGTTAAAAGAATTGGGTGGGAGCCTACATGACGTCTATGTGGATCTGACGTGACAATTTTTTTTTATGTTGTAGAGTCCAAGTCAGACTTTCATCCATGTAAGGGCAAATGTAATAAGTATGCTAACTGGAAGGGCAATTTCGATTCCAAAATTTGACGAAGAACAATTTTAAACTATAAAGCATAGTTGGAGGGCAAATTTGATCATTTTCCCTCTTTAAAAAGGTACTCCAGAAAATTAAAGCTATTCTATTTTTTTTGTTAAAGAGAAGAATGTTTCTATGAATTTTGAACAAGGAGAAGAAGATTTTAGGCCTATGCCGACCATTTCCTTAATAACACGCAAAACTGAGATAGGCATGGAAGAGAAAAGTAGAGGCACTGTTGCCCACATCATCATAAGTTAATCAATCAAACAACTTCTTGATTTCAGCAAAGTATAAACGTGTTCCCCAAATGCAACACATCATGGTCCATTTCCCCTTTGTACAAGAAAATCTTGTTCTAGATCTGGTATTATTAAGTAGTGCGTATATTAGTTGTAGTATTTTCACTCACATATATACATGACTTTAATTAATTAGTAACTAATTGCGCACAAAAATGTGAGACAAATTCACATATGCCAACTCAAAATCTTAAAACATACTCATCGCAACCTTAAGAAGAAGTCCTTTAACTTACTTTTGACAACCAATGCCAGATCCAAGACCATGTTCCTCAATTAATACGAAGCTAAGCTTTGTTTTCCACAAAACACTATAATGCATAAAAGCTTATCCCTTTTCACTTGTCTTAAAAAAATTGAGTCTTGTCAATGAATAAATTAAAATAGTAGTACTTCGTTTTCAAGATCATCATAATCTTAACTCTCTTTGAACTTTAGCCAAGTTGAGCTAGATTTCTATAACTGCAAGAGATCAGTTTCAGAATTTCATATTCGTAACGCATCGAGAAAAAATGGTTTAAAAATAATATAGACTCTTGAATACGCAAATGTGGTTGTGCCTTGTATTTATCTACAAATGAAACATAACGTGGAAGTAGAATGAAGGCATTGATAAATCAGTTGATGGGAAAAGGTCTAAAAGAAGCAAAACGATTTGTAACGGAAGAAGAGAAAGGTGTCTTTAGTTTACCAACTTTAGTGATAAGACACACTTTGAATAAGAGATAAATTTCAAAACGAAAAAAAAATCACGAGTTAAAACAATTTTTGTGAGGACAAATCAGTCTTTTTAAAGAAACAAAAGTTTCATATGATGAGTGTTAAGTTAGCCAAATAATTGTCATGGAAGGAACCAAAAGGTGAAGGGATTTCACGAATTTAAGTTATATACGCTGATAGTTTAATACTGACCTGTTGCTGAAGAGCGAAGATGTGTGCAACGCAACCATAGACGGGGTCTCGGAGTCTTGCTTGAGCTTCATAACAAATGGTAACAACAGCATCAAGCCTTTTGTGGACAGGAATATGAAGGAGAAGTTTGGAAACATTGCTAGCTCCGAACACTTTGTGGACAGCTGCAAAATGGGCAGCACCTTGTTCCGGATCAAAATAAGGTGCAAAAATGCAACCAGCAACACACTTCCTTCTCAAGAATTTACAAGCACCACATGGCCCTCCTCCTCCACCACCACCACCTCCGCCTCCGCCTCCTCCTCCTCCGCTGCTACTACTTCCACTAGTCCCACCACCAACTCCTCCGCCCGTGGTGGTGACCCCACCGGTGCTACTAGTAGGATTATTTGAGCTCATTTTCTTGGATAATTCACCTCTTTTGGAACATAATTTGAAGGGGTTGTAGAGAAGAAAAAAAGGTGTCTAGGGTTTGGTTGGTGGTATTTATTGGTATTAATTATTTTGATTATATTTATTTATGTTGTTGTAGTATATAGTAGTAGTAGAAGAAGAATATTATTTAGTGGAGGAAGCTAAGAAGGGGGGGAGTTTTAAACACTAAATGAAGTCTTTAAAGCCACGCGATGAAGCAAACCCCATTTAGCTGCTTGCGTGAAGCAAACATGCGATTAGCTAACTGCCTTTTTATTTATCTTCCTCCCTCTCGTGAGTTTTGGCCTTTGCTAGCCTAGCAATTGTAGCATTTAGCAACACCCCTCATATTTTCCTATTACTTTTCTTTTAGTTAGTAATCTAGTAATTCTTTTTTTTTCTTTCAATACCACTTTTGATGTAATACAAGAATACATCCAATCTTGCTTTATACTAGAAAAAAAACCATTGCTATATGAAACTAACTTACAAACAACTAATAAAGGAATAGTTTTTTTGGAGAGAGAGAGAGGGGTTGAAACGTGTCAATTGGAGTGTCTATATTAGCCTTTCTCTGCGTGTTTCAAGCTGCGTAGAGGGCAAAAGACGCCAACTATATCGATCCCTTTCGACGTTGAAAAGGAATTCTTTCTACCTCATCTTTTCATTCTTTTTCTAAAAATTATGTAGTATATAAAAAAAAATTACAAACAGAAACGGCTTTGTAGTCTTTTTTTATACATAAAGAGTTTGTTGGTATAACATAATTACCTAGAAAGCTACTTGGTTTTATCATTTAGTAGTACTTACAAGATTTGTATATTTAGGTGTGTTTTAAACTTTCTTTTCTTTTTAATAATAATGAGTATTGTGAAAAATTTAAGATTATGCATGCTGATTTTTACTTCATTTGTTCAAGTTAATGTGATACACTTTTCTTTTTAATTCATTTCTAAAAGAATGATACACTTTTAAATATAGAAATAATTAACTTTACACTTCTTATAACCTATGTACACAAATGGTATGACATGATTAAAAGTTTTATTCGGTTATTGGGAAAAACCCAATATACTTCAATGTCGAATCAGGATCAACTAGGACAGAAATAAAGTATTGGGTCGAACTCTTCTTTGGTATCAAGGTAATAGCTATGAATAGTCATCGACTTCCGGGAAAGAGTAAACCACACCGACATTATGACATGCATGTCTTAAGATCACATATTTAACAATCTTAATTTTTTTATAAACTCCAGGATGATTCAAACTATCTTACGTAATTGAAACGGAAATGAGTAATAATTTAAATTGATAGAGACTTATTATATTAATGTTTAGATGAAAGATGTCAAGTTGTTGCGAAACTGAAAAGGAAAAGATGTGAAATGAAGCAGAGAAGGAAGAAAGTAACAATTTTGTAGTAAAAATAACATTTGTAGAAAAATCATTATCATGGATTCTTGTCCATTGTCTAACCATATCTAGATTTGCTAAGTTGGTATTGCAGCACTTGGAAATTAAATGAAAATATGGATATATCGATATTGACAGCCATCATTTTATAAGTATTAGTTTTAGATTTTCTCATTCAAGCTACTAAATTTGCTACTTATATATCTTACCCCACTTTAAGTGAAGTCCCTGCAATGAATGTATTTTTCCCCTTGTAGAAAAATTCTGACGACTTAAATACGTATGAATTAGATTAACCATTATAAAAATTGTTCAAGAGAGGCACTTTTATTTGTTTTTTATGTATTCGAATTATCAATCATATCGTGTCAACAAAAAATAACCAAAATGTATGTTCCCAAAACAGACTATATTCATAGAATTACCTATTTGTATATATTCTTTCTATTTTTCTTCCATTTTGTTGCAGTTTCTCATTCAAATGCTCAAGATTATAAATTTCGTCTGTATATTACAAAGTGCATGAAAAGATAAGGTTAGGTTACACTAGATGCGCGCTCTTGACGTGCATGATTGGAAATATATGATTGTTCTAATGATGGAGAATGTGAATCGATACGCATATATGATCACTAAGTTAACTTTTTAAAACTTAGATGGTTACTTAATTAATTTCATGATAAGTCAATCATTCATGGCACAAAAGTTTGAAATCTTTTAACTATTTGAATAGTGAAAATATTTTTACACTATATGTGAACTCACTAGATGTGAATTACATTAGAATCAAACCTTTGTTGTTTATTCAGATAGTTTTTTGTAACATTATAGTGAAATAATATTTCAGAAATAATTGTCATAAAAAGGTCTGACTACACATATAACTCTCTATACAATGCATGGATGCAGTGTCAAATTTATGTGTAAAAAGGGATCACGTAAATTCATGATCACCTGATTAAACTCGATGTTTATGTGTATAGTTCTTAAAATATATATAATATTACCTTATGGAACCTCATGATACAAAAGGCTTAGTGGTACACTAGATTGAAATCTAAGTTATTTATCTAGAAGTTCAAAGATCAATCCCCACTTAATGCATTTTTTCTCCTTTCTTGAATAGTGCATCATTTTTTAGAAATTCTAGATTAGCATTGCAAGATAAAAGTAGTACTGTGATTTTTTTTTTAAAGTATCAATCTATGTTAGTTAAATCCGAAGTTTTATTTTCTCACACGAAAAATGTGTCAGGGAATTTCGTGTAAAGTTATATGGCATATAATTCAAATTGTTTTCATCTTCGCTCAATTAATTGGTTGACTAAGCTTTATGATGATCATATGCGTTATGGAGTGCATATTCTTTTTGTCCACTCCTGCGCAAATGATAGACACGTCACTTCTAAAAATGAAAAAGAAAAACAGAAAAATCATTCATGCTGTTAATTCCTGTACTAATCTTTTGTCCTTGTATAAAAGCTTGTAAGACATAAACAAAAGAAAAAAGAAGAGTTTGAGTTATATATATGCAAAATATTTTTTATACGTATAGTGTATATAAAATTTTATTATTCAAAGAAATAATGAATATATATATATTAAAAAAAGAGAGGGGGAAATGACACTTTTCATCCTTCAAAAATTGACAAATTCTTACTTAGTCCTTATGATTTTTAACTAACCACAATTAACCTTTAATTAATCGATATATGTAATACTTCTGATCCCTCTAACGGTGAATCTTTACAAATTTAATGAATTACTAAGCACTAAATTGTTCACTTTATATCTGAGGGTAATACAATTCTAATTAAAAATAGTCTAATTGTCAGACACACACACGAGACCAAATATACATAATTTAGTTTAGTCTGAATACATAAACAATCCTTTAAATTTGTGAGTAAATTTTATTTTGAGACTAATTTCAGTTGACCACATGAATACATGATAAAGTGTCCTTATATATTAAACACTTTCAACTTATATTTTGAAAAAGTTTATGCTCGTGATCTCATGTGCCAATTATGTAGATAAGTTAATTAAGCACATAAATATGTCCCCTTCTTTAATCATACACATCGACATCAATTGAAATATGCCTGATTAGGTTTTACGGGTAATTGAGGCTACTGCATATAATTAAAAGAGGTGAAATATTTTAAGTATAAAATTTATCTAGGTATTGGGCGCTTGAGTATATATGTGCAGAAGCTTTTCCAGCTTTTGAATCAGAAGAGTCTAGTGGGAATACTTTATCACGTGTTCAGTTGTTCAATTAAAACAAATTGTAGTTCAATGTGTAAATGAAATTTATTGACAAATTTAAAGGGTTAGTGATGTATTCAGCCCTTAGTTAATTAAATATTAAATGTAATTTGTCAAATATTACAAAGACCAAAATAAAAATTTACCAATATTGAGAGACTAAAAGTGCAATTATCCCTAGAACATAATGATAAATGTGGTATAACATCCTAAATTCTATCCTAACATAATGAAAATTGAATTTAATAGTTTTTCTAATGTTGTTCGGATATGATGATCATTACACTTTTTAACTTTAATTTTCTTTTTAACTTTAATTTTGTCATTGTGTTTCTTAAACTTTCTAAACATTACACCAAGAATTAGTCTCGAAACACAATAAAAGTTTGGTTTTACATTTCTCACCTTATTTAATAATTTTTTCTAATCAAATCAATTCCAATAAGCATAATTTACCTGATCAATCAGTTTTACATAAATTTTGACCCAAGATAATAAAAAAAAGTCAAAAGGATCAAAAACTTTTTGAATAAAGTAGATGTCAAATGTGAGTGTTCACATATAATACATTCATTTTATTTACAAAGGAAATGAAAAGAAATTCCATCTGGTTGAGATGAACATTGAAGAAGGGAAAAAGTGTAATTAGATTAAAAGTAGGATCTAATTGTCACTTAACAAAATTTGAAAGAGAGTCCAAAGTGAACTCTTTAACTCCAAAATAAAAGTAGAATAAAGTCAAAGGGACAGTTCGGCGTTCAAAGGACCCTGCGAGGCGTTTCATTTCTGTTTCCAGTAGGAAGATGCCACGTGGATTTCGTGATGCTAATAAACGTAACGGACACAGTATAGATGATATCACCACATTTAGAACCCACACAAGTACTCTTAGCATAAATGCTGCATAACAGTAAAAATGAGTGAGTAAATAAGTACGCGACTGGACAACATTTGGTTGATTTGAAAGCAAAAAATAATTGCAGTTGGATGTTAGAAAAAATATATTTCGAAGTTGAATAAGATTTTCATTTGGGAAATGAGTTGAAGTTTTGTAAGTAGATTATTTATTCTCCAACTAATTTTCTACATTTCAAATTCTCTATTTAAAGTTGATATAATTGACCAAGTTGTTAAATAAACGGTCATTGAGAATACAATCAAACCACTCTACAATGACAGCGTTTATTCGAACATTTCATGTCCGCTATAATAATGTGTTATTATATATATATACTGACATTTGATATTAAGATCTCATTTAGCTGTTATAAATAAAAGTACGCAAATAATTATTTTTATGTAGTACTTTTTATGCTATAAACGAAAATAATATACTTGTTAATTTTAAAATCTCAATTGATTTTCATATCTCATTAATTAAAAATTAAAAAGACTAATAAATTACAAATAAATTCATGACTAGTTGTGTCATGCCGATAAAGAATTGAAATCTAAGGAACATACATTTAAAATTAATTGAGAATTTAAATACAATTTTAAGTTTGACATAAGGATTCTACAATTGCAGGTTATTTCATAAATTACAGTCACTTAATGATAATATAACGCTTGAATTGACGAAGAGTTTTGTCAAAACTTTCAGCAAAAAGGAATTCAATAGCTTTCCCTGGAATGTTGTCTAAGAGCTTATCAATTGACTCTTCTATCTCATCCCAAATAATGATAGGTTGAAGCTCTTCATCAACACTTTCGTTATCACCTTATGTATCTGTTGTCTTTTGTTCTTCCACTCCAATCACTTGTGCAATAATCTCTTCATCAGTGTAAGTTTCAAGGATTTGAAGAGTTGCGTCAAACTTCGTATAAGTGGTAGCATCCATTGCTTTGATTGGTGTTAAAAGATGGGATTTGGGCTATAAGTGATGATCGACACACTACCAATATTTTGATATTTTACTATGTGCATGACACTAATGATGATTATCATAAATATTTTGATATTTTATTTTTTTATACATAATATATTTCTTACACAATATTTGAGTATGACTGTTATAGAGAGGTAATTTTATAAAGAGTGTACCACTATTATGAATGTCATTGATGCTATAGGTAGAATGTTGTTATAGAAAAATAAAATATAATATGAAAAATTAATTTCGGAGAAAATCCAAATTCTCAAAGAAAACAAACACCCATCCACATTCATTTTAACAAAAAAGAGCTTCCCAAAGCCGACTTCCTTTATCGAGCGGCTCTCTCTGTTGACGATAAAAGCGATGATCTGGATTAGGCTGTCTGAAATAAGCGATTATTTTTTTCCGTCACCGTTTGACCGTAATATTTAAAGTTACAGTTGAAAATGAACCTTTAGATGACGGGAGTTTAAAAATCACGCCAGCCTAGATAAACTGCAACAAATTCGCCCACTAGCAAAGAAGGGCGATAATACAAAAGAGTAATGAGGAGAAACTTTTAGTTGTAAGTCTATGTAGAAAATAGTTAAATGATACTAGTTAAAAATTGAGCGACAAACTTATTTTCATTGCTTGATGCCAAAAGAAGCTTCAAATGAAGGGATTTGATTAAATTTTTAGGTTTTCTATATTAAAAAATAATTGATTTGTTTTGCATGTAAATAATTAACTCGACTAATTTGAATAAACTTCACTAAATATTTCTTCATTCGTCCAGTTCAACGGTCTATCAAACTCAATAATTATATTTCAAAGAGATTTCACGTCACTAAAAATTACCGTACATCAAACTCGATAATTTTATTAAAAGAGAATGGACCTCAATCAACCATATCATAGTACTATGATTTTGACGAATTTTAAAATGCTAAATTGATAAAATGTTATCATCAAGATGTGGTGCGGTGGATAAGACTGCTTCTTCCTTAATTAGAGATTTCGAATTCGAATCATGAATATGAAAAAATTCTTTAATATAAAATAAAATTTAAATACAGAGCAATTAGCATGATCACATACTTCTAAGACCTTCAATTATCGCAAGCAATATTTTATAACTAACTTTATCTGTTGTATATTCTTAAGCTATAGTGTTATATGTGTGCACCATTTTACTTTTTTTTTAAAGTTGAATGTTCTTTTCTGAAATATTTAAGTCCTTAACTATAAAGTGATTTCCCCTAATGAGTTCTACATGGTGTGAATCCGAATATAGTCATGCTACAATTCAAATATTGAATATCGGTTGAAAAAAATTCAAAATGTTAAATTGATAATTCTCCTAGTACTTAGTATAGTTAAAAGAAAAATCTTGGTCAAAATAATTGGTACAAATTGGAGGGTGATTAGAATGAGTAACAGTTAGTAACGGCGGTATATGACCGCGCCGTCCGATTCTTGTCTAAAGCGTGTGGTGTGTGAAGGAAGCAAAGGACAGGAAGGCCTTTTTTGGACCCAAAATTGACGCGCCACGTGTTACTGTGAAATCCCTTAAATGACCGCTTGCTTACGTTAGAACAGTAGTATACTCATACTACTGACTCATCTCATTCACTGACGTCACCTTTTCGTTACTCTTTGCCTTCTTTTTTTTCTAATTGGAAATAGTGTTAGTCTAACTTGACTCAAAATTTAAAAAAATAAAAGGAAATTTTTAAATTTTATGATCTTAAATTAAATATGTATGTTATTTTTTAAATTTCGTTATCTTAAATTTACCATGAAAAATATTAAAATTACTAAACTTACTAAATATAAAAAGAAATACTTTTTTAAAAAAGACTAAAAAGAAAATAAAACACTCAAATTAAAACGGAGAGAGTATATAATTAGTGTAAAGTTCCGAACTTTTTTTGATCGGTTTAAAAGAGAACAAATCTTTTAAAATTTAAAATAATTTAATATAAGCTTCTCATTTTACTTTCAATGAGAAACTTTTATAGCGATATACCTATTCTGACATGTTTAAAAAAATAAATCTTAAAATTTTTATAATTATATAAATATTATAACATATTTAAAATAATATATTTAAAAAAAATCTCTTTCTTGAACTTCATTCTAGGCAATAAGTTTGCAAAAATTGAAACAGTAAAATACTTTATTAACATATTAAATATTAGCTTGATAAAGAAACATATTACGAATCAGAGATTAGATTGAATGATTGATGGGTTTAATTTCATATTTTGAAATTATTTTATAGGGGTAAATCTACATCATTGATTACGTGTTCGTCAAAACTCACAAGTTTTGATCCAAATTCTATTTGTATTAAAAAAAACTCAAGATGATATGTATAAATAGTACTCCCTCCGATTTAAAATAAATGTGTACATAGTCTATTTGATATTGTTGTTCAAAATAAGTGTTCACTTTCAAGAATTAATTAACTTTATTTTTTCGAATTTGTCTATATTTACTCAAAGCAATAAATAAGTAATAGTCATATTAACTAAGGAAAATTTAGTCAAAATATATTTTTTTTAAAGTTAATGTTTTCTTAAGAGGTGTGAAAAAGCTAATTGGACACTTATTTTGAACCATATGAAGTATTTCTCAAATCCAAAAAGTTTTTGTTAAAATTAAGAGTCGACGGAATTTTAGAGAGAATGAAAATATTGGGAGAATTCTTTGTTGTTTTCATTCATAATAATGATCTCTTTATATAGAGGTAAAAAATCTCATTTTCATATTCTATCAAGGAAACACTATTATAATAAAACTATCATAATTTGCAATTTACCAAATATACTTAAACTAGAATTCTATCATAAAACTATTAGAGTTAGACTATGTTTCTAATCCGTCAATACCCCCTTAAGTTGGAGTATGGGGATCTCGAATGCCCAACTTGCCAAGCATATATTCATGTTGTGATTTACCCAAAGTCTTTGTAAAAACATCGGCAACTCGAAAGTATAATATCAGATTGGAGTGATGTCGCATCCGTTTTTAACCCCCCCCCCCCCCCCCCGCTGCGAAGAAGGGAGGTTCAACATGGTCGCGACGTATTGGTGATTTCTAATTTAATTAAAGCTTAAGGAGTCGGCACCTAATTATTCTACGGTGAATTAGTGCACCTAAATGTTATAATAAATGCTGCAAAATGAACCCCGATTAATGGTCTGCTAGTTTATGAGATTCTGTGTAAGGGTTCTTTATTATCCTAAAAGGAAGGGGTTAGGCATCCTTTAAGATCCGCTAACTACAGTTATCCGGTCAAACTTAGGTTAATTATTATGCTAAAAAATGCATGTTAAAAGTATAAAGTTAATTAAAAGGGTGTTGCAAGTAGTTAATAAAAGGATGTATTTTGACAATATAAATATTTTTACCACTTATATCTTTTGAAGAGTCTCGCAAAGGTGATTGCGATTCGGAGAAATAAATTTCCGACAGAAAATCCGAAAAAGTACGCATGACATTATTTATAAAATATATGTAAAGTTGATTTTTTTTTATAAAAGCATGTATTTGTATGACCTTGTTTATAAAATACATGTAAAATTGATTTTGGATAAAATCAAGCATTTGTATGCCTTGTTTATAAAGTACATGTAAAGTTGTTTATCGAGTCTTGCTTCTGACATTTATCCCGACTCAATTATTCCTCAGGTGGCTCTTCATTGGCACGAGTATCTTCCATATGTATTTCTTCCACGTTTTTTATTATTCAGACTAGCATCTGTCCGGTCTAATTCTGATTGATCCGTAGGTTTGGTATCCGGTGTCCGAATTTCTTCTATTCAAGTTTTGTCCGTACCTACATTATCTGTTTGTTCTTCTTCGAAATCTTGCTGATTCATTTCTTCCTTTGTTTCATCCGGGATCACTTCTATGTTGTCAACTGAGTTACCTATTCCTACGGAAAAAAGAAAACTCAGTCTCGTAGAAGTCTACATCTCCTGAGACTAAATGTTCATCGTTTTCTTAGTCATATAATCTCCAACCTTTCTATCCGTAGGCGTATCCCAAGAAGACACACCTACGACTCTGACTCTCAAACTTGTCTGTTTTGCCCTTTGGCAAACATCACATTCTTCATCCAACACTACTTTATTTTGAATCCAACGTCGTAATAGACTTTGTCACTTGTGTTGAAGGATGACCTAACCGTTTGTGTCAAAGATCGAACCAATCTACTGCCTCTGCCTTCATAGCTCGTATCTGCGACACATTTTGAAAATAGTAAAGTCCACCTCGTCGCTCACCCATTCCAAGTAGCTTCCTCGTTGTGGGGTCCTGCATATCACACATAGTTTTATTAAAATTTACATCACAGTCTAAATGATCAATAAGTTGCGATACATAAATTAAATTGCAAGTTAAGTCCGGAACATAGAGAACACCCTTTAACCAATTTATATTATTTAGCCTGGTCGTTCATTTTTTTGTGGCCACCGAGCTGCTTCTATCCGATAGCCCAACCGGACACTCAGGAATGTCCCGTTGATCCTTCAATTTCTCTGAATTACCTGTCACGTGATTGGTAGCTCCGGAGTCAATAATCCAGGATGAGTTTTTGGTGTCACCATCCATCTTGCCATTCGGATTTATTCCTTGTGAATTCAACACGTGAATCACTGTTTTCCGGATCTTCTCGATCAGATTGTGAGGAACCTCCCCGCCTGTGTTCATATGTTCTATCTCCGCATATGTATCTTTGACAACAATGACGTTAGTCCGGTAGTTGTCTCTTCCGTGATCGGATTCTGGGCCTCCCCTCTGCTATTGTTGTTGTCCTCGTCCTCTTCCTCCAGATTTTTCATCTCCTTTCTTATTTCTCGACCACAATTCTGGATACCCAATAAGTTAAAATCATCCTTCCACAATGTGTCAGAATCTCTTGCAATATTTGCAGAATGCTCCATCATTCTTCCCTACACTTTGATCATGGTGTGAATTTCTTTCTTGCATGGCAAATCCCATGGTTTCACTATGTTCCTCTCTTTTTCGTGTGATTCCTCTCACACGCTCTTTCTGCACTAGCTTCGAATAGACTTTGTTTAATGATGGCAACGATTCTTGGGTCAGTATGTTCGATCTCACCATTTCATACATTGCCTCATCCAATCCCATGGGGAAAATACATTTTTTCTTCTTCTCTTTTGGTTTCCAAGATCATCCCCAAATTGCACTTGCACTTTCCGCACTTGCAAGCCAGAATCTATTCATAGTTTGCCAATTCTTCCTATAGATTGGTTAGTTTTCCAAAGTATTCTACTATGTTCCTTCCCTTTTGCTTGCACTCCGCAAGTTCTGCTTTTAGTTGTAACATTCGAGGTCCGTTGATAATAGCGAACCGCTTTCAGATGCTCGTCCACAATTCTTCCGCTTCCTCTTTATGCGAGATCGTTGAGCGAAGAGTTGGTTCGATGGTGTTATGAATCCACGACACCAACAAATAGTTTATAGTCTTCTAAGCCCGCTGATTCTTCATCCGACTTGATTGTACTATCAACGAAGTCGAATTTCTTCCTTTCTCTTAGGGCTGTCCTCATGGATCGAGCCCATTCTTTGTAATTCTCTCCCTTCAACTGGACTTGTGTCACCACCATTCCAGGATTATCATTTGACGTAATGTCATACAAGGATATTATTTTTTTTAATTTTGTTTTCTTCACCGGCGATTCATTTATTTTATCGCCGATTTCTCTGGCACCCGCCATTATTTAGGATTATTATGTTCTTTCAACGTGACTCTGATACCATGTTAAAATTATGAGTGGACGGAATTTTAGAGAGAAGAAAAATATTGAGAGAATTCTTTTTTGCTTTCATTCATAATAATGACCTCTTTATATAGAGGTAAAAGTTCTCTTTTCCCTAGTCTAACAAGGAAACCCTATTCTAATAAAACTATCATAATTATAATTTACCAAATATACTTAGTCTAGAATTCTACCATAAAACTATTAGTGTTAGACTAGATTTCCAATCCGTCAATAGTTTTCTACCTAAAAATTTAGAACCCATAAACTTAAAACTTATGGATACAATTCGATGACTATATAATATTGTTATATAATAAAATGATATAAAAGCATTCTTGGATCATTACAGATTTACAATGTAAATAAGTCAATAAGTCCTACAATAAAGAAAAGAATGTTTCATTTATATCGACACGAGAGTCCAACTACATTGTCAGAATTCATGTTGCATATTTGAAAGAGGTTGACATCTTTGCTTCTCTCATGGTATACTGCTCTTTCCGTTGAGCCCCTTTTCTCGTTTGTCTACAAAGACAAAATGTAAGATTGGTGCCAACAGTTCATCAGGAAAGAAAAGACTCACTAAGTCGGGATCACCAACTAATACTAATTTAATATAATAGTCTAATATAACTAATATAATAGAAAATACTAATATAATAGAAAAACTGTATTTTCTATATACTTTTCCTGATTCCGATGCTACTGTTGGCTAATGAATTCAATGGTTCTAGTATAAATGAAAAAAGAAGAAGAATGACATCACAACAGAATCCTAATCTCAAAACAAAAGGAAAGGGGATATGACGAAATTAGTAGACGATACATACTTAATTGGATTGAGCCTTTGTGTGAAAACTTTCTAAATGAGTGAAATCCTGAAATTAATAAAAATAGGCAATCATGCGCCAAATCCTATTTTCCTGAAAACAAACATAGGTTCAGAAAAAAGAATAAGTCTAGAGACTCAATGAAAGTTATTCTAACAAATGGAGTTAAATGCGTTGATGGAGGAATCTTTACATCAAAACTTCAGGAAAAAAAGAATGAAGTGAAGGATAAACATATATACATACGTACATACCTACATATATGTTTTCCTTACCAATATACATTTTGTTAGAATTTTTCTCTTCATTAAATCGATAAAAGCTATAATTTCTTGCTTGACTTTGACTAGTTTATTTATTTCAAATTAATTTTACTTTAAAAATGTTCAGGGGTAATAGACCCTCACAAAAATAAAGTGTGTAGTTAAACAATCTAGTAATAGATTAGGGGGGGGGGTATTTGGTCATTTTCCCAATAAAAGATCGAACAGTAATATCATTGAATTTTATTATTAATCGTGAATTTCTTAGTTTTGGAATGAATGATTAACTTTGATCTATATAGGGGTGGGGGGAATACTTGATCTCGATGCACAAAAAAATTGTTTAATTTTGTATTGACATATTATTGGAAAAAAGAAGAACTTGAGGCAGAATTATTGTACCTTGTACTTCTGACCACTAAAATAAAAAGGAAACGATAAAAAAAATTCTTATTTAATACTTATAAGATTTGGAGAATGGACAAAATAATTTCATCGAGAAGAAAAATGGTATGACCTTAACAATTCTGAATCTAGAAATTAACAATTTCAAAGATATGGTGCATTGCATCCCCTGTCTATTTGTTTAATTTGCAACTAAGCACATTGCATTAACGTCCTTTCTAAGTAAAGAAAATGACGTTATTTGATAGTTTGAAACTTGTGATTTTGTATTTTGTCGGACAGCTGACATCTTCTTTATTTATTTTTGGATTACCCTTCTCAATACTAGAACCAAAAGAGTAGTTACATAATTTATTTATTTTCATTTTTAGGCAGTGGCAGAGGCACTCTTAATTAAGGGGATCATCAACAACATTTCGGGAAAAAAAATTTATGTGTAACCAAAATACATAATACGCTAACATCACTCGACAATAATATAAAATGAATATTAATTTTAGAAGAATATAAATTCTTAAAACTGGTGGTTTTAAATTTAAATCACCTAAAAATTAAATTATGACAATAGGTCGATATTGCTCGCTTAAGATCTGTGTACACCACGACTTTAGGGTCATGCAAGTAATTTCATTGACAAAGGTGGTTAACCCTTCATGCAAGTTACAAAATCCATAACTTTTTCTTAGTAGAAGTTTAAATTCTAAAATCCAACTACGGTTCTCTTTTTGTTTTTCCCTTTCTTTTGTGGTCAAAAAAGCAAGAAGAAGAATATATATTACTCTAGCTTACTAAACCTCTTAGTTAGATCATAGATGATTGTATTAGGATGATGCTATATGGTTATGACCCTACTAGTTTTCTCTTTTTATCTCGTGGCTAATTATAGTATTTAGATTCGCACTCGTATGGTCTAGGAAACATAAGCTAAGGAATTTACACAATAAAATTTAATGTAATGTAATTTAATTTAAGGTATTTTTGGTTTCATTTAGACTAATAGAATATAACAAATTTACCAAATTTCTGGAAAGAAATTGTGTTTTAAATGACAGGATGTCACCCCCGACATACGGCATGCTAGCTGTTGATTGTAAAATCAGTTTGTTTATGTAGCTTTAAGAAGAAAGCTAAGGATCCCTATTATTTAGTGTAAAAATATTTAATGATTAGTATTAAATTAATATTCTATCCTTCCATAATAAGTGTTATCTTAGCAAAAAATATACATATTAAGAAAATAATAATGCAATGTGAAGTTTATCAAATTACCCTCCTATATAATAAGAATAAATTACTTTTTCTTTTTGATTAGAGCATGCACAAGTAGTAAACCTTTTGACATTGAGAATCCAACAATACCAAGTTACTATTGGTTTTTTCCAATCATCATTTAGATGTTACTTTAACTTTTCAGTTTTTGTCTAAGGGTAGAATTGAAAAAAACTAGCCAATTTATGTCTTGGTTTTCTAAGTTGATACTTATTATCAGGCAATCTTTTTTATTAATGTGACACTTATTATATAACAGAGGGATAAAAGGGTATTGAATAATTAAAGGAGTCAAATTAGTAGTACCAGGGCTACTAGAAGTTTGAAAGTAATACTAATCATGATTAGTAGCTTTTTAGAACGACTTTATGTCATTAAACGTAGATTTGGTCAAGCGATCAGTTCCTTCACCTGAATAGTTTTTTCTATAAGGGTCTGATTGGATAGTCACGTGGTAATTGAAATTGGTGTAATTACTAGGATAGTAATTATCCAACCTATTAATTACACATTATAGTAATTACGAAGACTATTTGTTTGTCATAATGTAATTACAGTGTAAGTATAAATATGATGTTTGGTTGCAAAAGAGTAATTACACAGTTAGATTACTTTAAAAATACAATTTAATTATCACAATTATAAGTTAATATTTGACAAATATGTGCCTTTAGAAGTTATATTAAATTAGGTATCTAAGATACATATTGTTTCTTGAATTTTTTTAATTAATTATTATATATTTATATTTAATATTGTAAAAATAATAATGGATTTATATTTTTCAATTTAATATTTTAATTTAATTAATTATAAAAATTAAATTACACATTTTGTAAGAACATCATGAGCTAGATATTTGACAAAAAATTAATATTTAAAAATATCAGGCCATAACATTATCCAAATGGTTAACAAAAAGATAATCTATCAATGGTATGAATGATCAACATGTGAAATAACAATATCAATAGTTAAAAGCAAATACATTAAAATAAAAAATATAATCTAAGTTCATTATTCCAAAAAAAAAGTTTACAATAATACTCTTATATCATATTTCAACATAACATAAAAGAAGTTTCAACTTCCAACATAACTTAAGTAAGTATAATTCAAAGGAAAGAGAACACATAAGTCTAGTCTCATTTAACAACAAAATTTTAGTTTAAGAGGATCAATCATTATATGTCAAGTTTGTTAATGACTCATTTTTTTTATAATATTAGGAGGTGTAGTTTCAAAAACTAAAAATATAACATAGTTATGCCATGAAGAAAATAAAAAAAAATACGAGCAATTACATAGAACCACAAGAAAATGTTCTGAAATAAGTAGAAAGGAAATGAAATATAATAATATAAAAAGAAAAATATATTTTAAAAATAAAAACAATTTAAATTAAAATAATAGAAAAAAATTAATGAAAAAGAAAAGAAATTAAAATAAAAAGGAAAAGGAAAGAAGTTAAAAAGTAATCATGTAATTACACCCAATTTTCAACCCCCTTAAGAATGGGAGAGTGTAATTCTCTCTCCAATTACACCCAATTCCTTACCAACCAAGTAATTACTTGGTCAAACAAACAAGTTAAACTGTGTAATTACACCCAATTTTAATTCCCATGTGTCCTTCCAAACAGGCCCTAAAGGAATATTTGACACCAAGTGATCGAAAAACATGTCGTAATCTAATTTAATTTTTAAATAAAAGAAATGCACACATTAATATATATATATTGAAGGAAATAATGACGGATCTAACAATAATGTTTGACAGAATCGATGCATCAATCGAACCCTACTTTCTCTGTTCAAATTGCACAACGTCTGAATTCTGAATCCGTTACTAGAGAGAAAGGGAGATTGGGAGTGTGACCAAAAAGGAGTATTTAAAAAGGAACATTCTTCACTTTTACTTTGAAGATGGGGTTTGAACTTTCTTTGAAGGTTATTGGCTCTAAAATATATATATATTGAAGGAAATAATGACGGATCTAACAATAATATTTGACAGAATCGATGCATCAATCGAACCCTACTTTCACTGTTCAAATTGCACAACGTCTGAATTCTGAATCCGTTACTAGAGAGAAAGGGAGATTGGGAGTGTGACCAAAAAGGAGTATTTAAAAAGGAACATTCTTCACTTTACTTTGAAGGTTATTGGCTCTAAACAGTCCTTGGAACAACAACAGTGATTTGCTTAAGTACTGTTAAATAATGTTTTCTTTCACCATGAGGCACTACAAAGTACAAACACAAAATTCATAATTGATCCAATTATTTTGCTTTGAAGTCAAGGTTTTAAAAAAACAAGGTACTTATTTAAATTTTAAAATCTAATTGGTCAATATATCAATCAGTATAAAACAATTTCTTTAAGAAAAATTCCAAACATCTTTTAGAGACGAATTAAAAGTTAAACACAAATCTAAAGTAACACAATTGAAGTATTTCTTCTAACAAAATAGGTTTTAGTTTAAGGAGACATTGACAATGTTAATGCATGCAACCTTAGTGGGCTGTGGGCTTAGTCTAAGGGGGCAGTTAACAAACTCAACAGGCTCAACTTTCATAACTGATAAGACCTTAAGAGCCCACTGGACGTGCGCAGCAGAAGCCCAACGATAACCATTGAGTTTGTGAACTTGGTATAAAGTAGGAAAAAGCTATCATGTTTAGAAAAGTTTCAAGTGAAATATGAAAATTCCCATAAATAGTTTCTAGTGGTAGGAAGAAATTCTTGAAGTATATAAGTTGTCAAGCATTAGAGATTGCTAACAATAATGACACAATCTCCTAGCTAAAACCAAACATCTCTCAAGTTGTATTAGAGAATTGATATGTGTTTTTTTGAATTGCTAGTTTGCTACTATCTTTTAAGGATAGTGAGTGAAGTGTCTCAATCTTTTAGTGGAATGTCATAATCAGTTTCCACTACTAAAAAAAAAAGGAAAATACCGATAGAGTCCATCGATTTTTAGAGCGAAAACCTACAATTTAAAAGTACTAATTATAACAATGGAAGTATTTGATCAAAGAACATTAGTGGTCCAGTACTTATTCAATGCTAGGTTACATATCTGAGTTCGATTCCAAGTTGCTACATTTCATTAATATTAAAAAAAAAAAAAGACGGACTCTGTCAATTTTTTTTTATTTTCCATAACCGACGAAGTCCGTTGATTTTGGTCGGTTTTCACTGAAAAACCGACGCAATTTTGGCGGGCAACTTTTTAGTAGTGTGGTTCCTTTTGATGACTCATTATTACTAAATTTAGGTTTTATTACTATGTTGAATATTATTATCAGTTAAGTCACATTGATGCAGTTTTCTCTAATATAATTAGGGTAACTTACACAAATAACTAATTTTTAGGAGCTCTTAATGAATATAACTACCTTTTATTTATTTACGGTTTGTAGCTACATTTAATGTATTGAAGTGTATTTAAATACATTGTTCAGTTGTATTTAAATATATGCGACCTTAATTTTTCTGGATACATGTGTATTCAAATTATGGATATATTCTTTTATTTTGACTGTATTTGAATGTATTTGAGCTTCGATTAGCAAGGTTGTCACCGACGTCGCAAAGTTATTTACTATCAAAATTGGTCAGATCTCGACAAAATATAAAATATCACTATATTTACACTAAAAAGGAAGAATGCATTTAAATCCTTTAAACAAGTAACGTATTTACTAAAAAAATTCAAGATACACTATTCATAGAGATATGCAATTAGGGGTGGGCAAAAAACCCGAAGAACCGAAAAAACAAACCGAACCGAAATTCGATTCGTTTTTTTCTCGGTTTTTTTTTAAAAAAATGATTTTTTGGAAAACCGAATTAGGATTTAGTGATTCGGTTCGGTTTTTAAATTTTGGATACAAATCGAGCTGAAAAAATTGAATTAAATATATAATTATTTTTATTTTTATTTTAGGCTATAGTCATTGAAGTCAATCTATGAAGCTTTTATGGAAGTCGAATGCGGCATGAACTTAATTAACATATCACAGAAGCATTGACATAAAATGTAGGGAGATAAAATAGTTGTAAATTAGTGAAACTTTAAATAGTCATAACTCTGTGCTCAGATGTCCGTTTTACCCAATTTTTTTTATTTTGGGTATTTTTTTCGAGACGAGGCCGACCCAAACTGCCTAAAGCGGTTTGGCGCAGCCAATTTTTATGAAAACGTCCATTTTTTCAATCAATTTGTGTTTTCTTCCAATTCAATTTCTAATTTTTCTTTTTCTTTAGTAAACATCTCACGATACACAATAGATTTCAACGTCGAAATTTCATGGTAGTGTAGGTGTGAATGTCAATTTCAGTTTTGAAAATTTATTTTTTTTAAAAAATAAAAAAATTCCCGACCCGACCCGGCTCACTAGAAAAAATTGATATAATCAGATACGTTCGGCGATATAAACCTAACATATCGTTTTTTTTTTTAAAAAGTTGTATTCTCCGATATTTATTCGGTTCATATTTTTCGAATACAAAACCGAACCAAACCGATATACGCCCACAACTATATGCAACAACTCCACAAATACAGGCCAAAATATAAAAAAAAAACCCTTCGAAAATACAGAACGGCCAAAATACAAAAAGATACACTGTATTTATATTCAAAAATGACGAATAAATTCAAATTCGATCCGAGAAATATAAGAAATAAAATAAATTCAATTCTGAAAAACACACTTAGATTTGAAAAAATACAATCAGTTGGCCATGGGTTCCGGCCAGATATGACGACGGCGGTACAGAGAGATGACGAGGGTGCTTGAACTCGAGATTCGAGCAGCAAATGTCATAAAAAACTTCAATGTCTCCCAACTCTGATCTGTTAACTAAAAGCCACATCCAACAAAAGGGATGCATATTTTGTCACATAGATTATACAACAACAAAGGTGAATCATCTTCTGGCGGCAATCCTCCTGCTTCTTCTGACTTCCCTCGAAGTGCGTGCAGGAGGGACAACTCCACCGAATCTATTTGGTGAGGGAACATCCTCGTCTTCATTGGTGTGGAGATGAGAGAAGGGAAGAGAGAGGCGGTTGTTTGGTTGGGCTCCGGTAGAACTCCACCGCGGAGAAGATGACTGGCGGCGACGGAGTTGGATGAGGGAAAAAAGAGGGAAAAAGGAGACATCTATGCTATGTACATAAATAACCTTACTTCCTCAATTTAATTAATAAAACAGCTCAGAATTGAGGGAGAAAGAGAGAGGAGGTTGAGGGAATAACTTATGTATCTACATAAATTAAAAATTCATTATAATTCTAAAAATAATTAAATTAAAAGATAGTTATTAAAATAAGTCTTATAGGTAGCTACACCAAGTAAAAATTTCATATAATTACACCAGCATCTATAAGCTCGTTCTCACTCAGAATCCGACAATTATTCTAGCTGAAGTACGGCTATGTCTTGAGAGTATTCGTTAGATAAGAAATAATATTATTGCCCTAAAAGTTTACATCATATGATGATAGTTTAATTCTCGCAAGTGTGCAATGTGCATTTAATAACCACTACTCTTCCTACAACAACATCATACTCAGTGAAATCTCACAATGTGAGGTCTAGGAAGGATAGAGTATACTCAGGCCTTACCTCTACCTTGGTAGGTAGAGCGACCGTTTTCGAGAGACCATCGGCTCAAGATACAACATAAGCACAAGCAAAGCAACAACAAAAGCAAAGCAAGAGAAACAGTCAGAAAAAATTTAAAGCAGTATGAAAATGCTGGCATCAAAAGCGAATAGGCCATGATAGCGCATCCGCAAAGCAGTAACTAGCGCAGGTAAATAAGCTAAACAAAGTACACTAAAGGACACATAACATCAGAAATCAAACTACAAGGAACTATAAAGCAATATTGCGCCTATTAGTATGATGGGCTAAGCGGGCCTGCAATAATAACACTACAACTACCAATTTGCAAATGTAAGTAGGACTACGCTCGATTACCTATTGCCCTTCTACCCTAATTCGTGTCCTCCACAACCCCATATCTAAGGTCATGTCCTCAGTAAGTTACACATGTGTCATATCCCGTCTAATCACCTATCCGTAATGCTTCTTCGACATACCTCTACCCAACCACTAGTCGTCCTACAAAGAAGATTTTCAAATGAAGTCAATTTTCTACACGTCCACAATAAAATTAAAGGATAACAAAACAAGAAGAAAAAAAGGACTACCAAATCACTAGGAACATCCAAAAGAATTGGTCAATGTAAAACTAAGATGCATGTATTCACAAAGAAACTCCACTTTTCGTGTTACAAGCACAAAATTATCCGAAGGTTAAGGCTTGACCTGTATTTGTCGCAACCCCATTATGATATAGCAAAAATATACCATTTTCACACTTCAATTTACCTTGCTATTTTTCTTTGTTCCATACAAACAACTCACAATTCACGACTCTTTCCTTTACCTAATATTCCCAAATTAAGCTCTTGATCTTAGTTTCACATTATCATGTCAAAATTTGATCCTTACGACCACCTCAATGTGGTGCTCAACAAAGATGGAACATTAACTCGTCTCCTTGAGTTTCCAACAATCCAAGCCACTGGTGATCAAGATCATCTCCCTGGGCAAGCTGTTGTTAGCAAAGATATCACTTTAGATGCAGACAAGAAAACTTGGATTAGACTTTATCGTCCAAGTAAATTGCCCTCCAACGACAAGTCCATTGCAAAACTTCCCATCATTATTTTCTTCCATGCAGGTTAGCAGCAGATTCAAGATTTTAAATTGATATATTCAATCATTATATTCTTATGGCTAAATTATGGGCTCGTAATTTATTACTCTATTTCAATTTATGTGTCTTTATTGACCTTTTAGTTTATTTAAAAAAGAATATCACTTTCTATAAGTAGTAACTTTTTAACTCAAACATTCCACATGCATATCTAAGACCATAGAATTTAAGGACATTTTGAGATATCACACACATCTTTAGTTTAACACCATAAGATTCAAAAGTATTTCTTACATTTTTAAAACTCTGTGCCAGTCAAACTAAGATACATAAAATGAAACGAAGGAAGTATTTATTAAAATTGTGATTTCATATCGAGATCCATCCACCACTATGTACTAATGCAGGTGGTACTGGATTCTGGTTATGTCAGTATAGCGGAGTTTTGGATAGAAACCTTTCAATTTCTGATAATTCTCTTCTTGTTGTACCATGTACATGACGATAGCATTGGAGTGATGTTAGCCGTGGCTGTTTACTTTAGGTCATATATTTTTTTGGAGATCTTACTCTATCTTATATTTATATGTTATTAGAAAATATAAAAACTTTTAACACGTGCTTTTTGTTTACATTTGTAAGACATTGGATTGAGATGAGTTTAAATGGAACGATACTATATTTCCATGCAGGAGGATGGATTCATTTCAGCGTAGCAAATACCATGATCCATGAAAGTTGTAACCATCTCTCAAGTGAAGTCCCCGCCATAGTTGTTGCCGTTGAATATCGCCTCGCACCCGAAAGCAAGCTCCCTGAACAGTACTACGACGCGGTCGATGCCGTACTTTGGATCAAGAACCAAGCATTGGATAGTGTTAATGGTGAAAAATGGCTAAGGGAATATGGAGATTTCTCTAGGTGTTACCTCTATGGTGTGAGTTGTGGAGGGAACATTGCTTTCAATTCAGCACTTAAACTTCTTGATCGTAAAATAGAGCCGTTACGTATCAATGGGATCATAATGAACCAACCCCTTTTTGGTGGTAAAACGAGGACAAAATCTGAAATTAGGCTGGCCACAGATACATTTTTTCCATTGCCTGTATTTGATGTTTTATGGGATTTGGCATTGCCACAAGGGACAGATAGGGATCATAGGTTTTGTAATCCAATGGTGGACGGGCCATATAGGGACAAGATCAAGAAACTTGGGAGGTGTTTGGTGATTGGATTTGGAGGGGACCCTCTGGCTGATAGGCAACAAGATTTTGTGCAAATGTTAGTGAAGGAAGGGATTATGGTGGAAGCTAGGTTTGATGATGTTGGATTCCATGGAATTGATGTGGTTGATAGTCGAAGAGCTGCTGCTATTACTAATTTTATTAAGGAGTTTATTTGATCATCCTTTTAATTTGATGTGGGGACATGTGCACTAAGCTCCTCCTAGTGTGGTTCGAGGTCTAAAAAGGATCAGACTAAGTTGGTCTATGTTAAGTTACCTAGATAAGACTGCTTCCATGACTTTAACTCGTGATATTTTTCTTTGATAAGTAGTAATGTTTTATTAGGAAGTGATATTACTAGAAGTTATGCAATTGATGTTGATCATTTCTGCTTCTCGGTTGAATAATTTTTGGAAGTTTTGACTTTACATCCATCTTTAGTTTGAACGTATTTTGTGGTAAGTTTTTCTGCTTCTCGGTTCATATTTTTGGAAGTTTTGCGAGAGAATTTTTGTTCATTGATTTGTTTAAAGATTTTTCAATGCGTGAGATGATATTAATCTCCCTTGGGGAGTCTTTCATTAATATCAATGTATATATAGAGTACAATATTCATCCCTTATACAATAGGAATCCTAAGCCTATACAAAAGAGGAATCCTAGTCTTACCATAATTATATTTACACAATATATGGAAATATTCTAATTATGGGTAGGGAATTTATTGTTTCCTATATTTACACGTTTACACACCCCCTCAGTCGGAGCGGGAGGAGGCCGGACGCTGAGACTGGATCTGAAGTCAAGAAATAACTGTCTGGGAAGTCCTTTGGTAAATATGTCTGCATACTGATAGGATGATGGAACATGTAACACTATGACATGGCCTAACGCAACTTTCTCACGAACGAAGTGTAGGTCTATCTCAATATGCTTGGTTCGCTGATGTTGAACCGGATTATGAAAAAGATAGATGGTAGAGATGTTATCACAATACACAATAGATGCCTGACGCAAAGGACACTGAAGTTCTAACAGTAAATTTCTGAGCCAACAAATCTCAGCTACTACATTTGCAACGCCTCTGTACTCAGCCTCGGCACTGGAGCGAGATAGGGTAGCCTGTCGCTTGGCAGACCAAGAAATCAGATTATCCCCTAAGAAAACACAAAAGCCGGAGGTGGAGCGTCGCGTGTCCGGACACCCTGCCCAATCTGCATCCGTATATGAAAGCAACATGTCTGGTGCAGAGGGGTATAGGTGCAAACCATAATCAAGAGTGTCCTTAATGTATCGAATGATACGCTTAAGAGCAGTGAAATGAGACTCCCTGGGGGCATGCATGAATAAGCACACCTGCTGAACATCATAAGCTATGTCTGGCCTGGTGAATGTGAGATACTGAAGTGCACATGCAAGGCTCCTATACAGAGTAGGATTAGAGACTGGAGCATCATCCATATCACTGAGCTTAGATTTAGAATCAACTAGAGTAGGCACCTTTTTGCAGTTCGCCATCTTAGCCCTGTACACAATCTCTTCTACATACTTACGCTGACACAAGAACATATGATTGGCAGACCTGGTCACTGATATCCCCAAAAAGTAATTCAGCTTCCCCAAATCAGTCATTGCAAATTCGGACTTGAGCAAGACAATAATCTCATTTTTCAATCCGTCGGAGGAGGCAGTAAGAACAATATCATCCACGTAAAGTAATAAGTAAGCAGTGCTACTACCTCGATGAAAAATGAAAAGTGATGTATCACTCTTGCTGCATACAAACCCAATCTGCAAGATATACCTGGCAAAGCGATCATACCACGCACGGGGGGGCTGCTTCAGGCCATATAGTGACTTACGGAGACGGCACACATAGTGAGGAACTGCTGGATGGGTGAACCCTGGTGGCTGATGTATGTAGACTGTCTCTCGCAGATCCCCATGTAAGAATGCATTCTTCACGTCAAGCTGATGGATCGGCTAGTGTTTGCCCATGGCTATGCTCAAAATTGTGCGGATGGTAGCCGGTTTGACAACCGGGCTAAAGGTCTCACCACAATCAATGCCCTCCTGCTGATTTGTGCCATTAGCCACAAGACGGGCCTTATACCTCTCAAGATCCCCATTGTCTCTTAACTTGTGACGAAATAGCCACATATAACGAATGAGATTCACCCCCTCAGGTCTAGGTACAAGATCCCACGTGTGTTGTTTAGTCAAAGCATTGAATTCCTCATACATACCCGCATTCCAATTAGGGTCTTGTTTGGCCAATTTTGGGTTATTTAGGAGTGGAGAGATGATTTGGGCAGACAAGTTGAAATGGACTTTGGGTTTGAAGATTCCATGCTTTGAACGAGTTTCCATTGGATGGGTAGGGACAGTGGGTGGCGGAGTGGTGTTTGAGACGGGGGGTAAAGTCAGATAAGGAGAAGGTGGGGGCGAAGCCGTCGGAGGCGCCGCGGCTCCTGGATCGAGAGTCGCGGGGCTAGAAGGTTGACAGGCTTCTCTGAAGTTTGGGCACCCCGGCGCCTCAGCACAGGGCCGCGGCGCTGTCGACGGTGTTTCAAAAGACTGCTCTCTGGAAATCAGGCGCCACGGCGCTTCCCCTCGAGGTCGCGGCTCTGACGACGGAACAGAGGATGTGAGTTGTTCGATTATGAGGGGAGAGATGGTAGACTCGTCAAGAAATGAGTAGTCTTGTTTTTGGAATTTTGGAAGATTCAAAAACGGGAATGTGGTCTCGTCGAATGTGACGTGACGAGATATGTGGATCTGACGAGTCGACAAGTTATATCATAGATAGCCCCTATGGTTCGGCGGGAATCCTAGAAAGACACATGGAGTGGACCTAGGAGCGAGTTTGTGAGGGGCGGTGGAGCTAAAGTTGGGATAGCACAGACAACCAAAAATCCGTAGATGATCATAAGAGGGGATTCTATGGTAGAAGATTTCGGTAGGGGTCATATTGTGAAGAGTGCTAGTAGGAAGAATATTTAGAGTGTATTCTGACATTTTAGCAGCATAGACCCAGAAGGGTGGAGGGAGGGAGGCATGAATCAATAGGGTGCGAATCATATTGTTAATGGTGCGGATGATTCTTTCAGCTTTATCGTTTTGTGGTGAGGTGTGAGGGCAGGAGAAGCGAAAGACCATGCCATTATTGGTACAAGAGCGGTGAAACATAGAGTTATTGAATTCACGACCATTATCGCACTGCAATGATTTTATGCCTTTTCCAAATTGTGTTTGAATGAACTTGCGAAACTCAAGAAATTTGACAAACACTTTCGATTTAAATTTAAGAGGGTATAACCAAACGTAGTGTGAAAAATCATCAAGCAACACAAGATAGTATTTATGACCGAGAGAACTAGAGATAGGAGATGTCCATAAATCGGCATGTATGATATCAAAAGGAGTAAATGTAACACTAGTAGATGATTTAAACGGAAGACGAATATGTTTGCCTAAAAAGCAAGAAACACAATTTTGGGCAAGTTTCCCATTACAAGCAATGAAATTGTTGCCTCTAAGAAAATTAAAAACTGGGGCTCCTGGATGACCAAGCCTATTATGCCAAGTTGAAGAAGAAACATCTGCTAGAGTGACGGGAGAGCAAGATCTGGCAGCGGAGGTGGAAGTGAATGGATAGAGATCCCCCGTGCTATTGCATCTCGTAAGAGGTGTCCCCGTATGAAGATCCTTTACAGTAAAACCAAAAGGGTCAAAATCCACGGAGACAGAATTATTACGAGTAAATTGGCGGACAGATATGAGGTTCTTAATCATGTGTGGGGCATATAGGGTGTTTTTGAGGGAGAATGGTGGATGAGGAGGTTGTGTGTATGAGGTACCATAACCCTTAACTGGAATGCGTTGTCCACTACCAACTGTAACATATTGAGGATGCTTTAAACTAAACAGTTTAGGAATAGTACCTGCAGACTGGGTGACGTGAGATGTGGCGCCTGAGTCCATGTACCAAGTATTGTCAGGCTGTTGCATAGAGAGGGTGCTGAACGCCTGACCCAACTCAGTGGGTGTCATGCCGGAGGAGGGCTGCGGGACCTGACCTTGCATGAAGTGGGCCTGCTGTGGGGCTGGAGCGGGGCCTAACAAACCGGGGTAAGAATACGGATTGTATGGCTGCTGGTACTGGAATGGACTTGGCGTCGCGGCTCACGGTGGCGCGGCGACTCTCTTGAGGCGCCTTGTACTGGCAAACGGCTTCTTGAGAGCCGCGGCCCAGTTGTTCTGCGATCTCTGTTCTTTATTCTTTGCCGTTGGTTACGTTGGCCGCGACCGCACCCACGACCACGACCTCCTCTACCGCCGTGGTCTTTTCCACCCTTGCCGCCGCGCCCTGCGTGTTGGGAGTTGTGCCGTGGCGTCGATCTTGGGGTTGCGTGTCGACGGCTAACACTGCTGGCGTGCTCATCCTGCTTAGCACGATGGGTTTCTTCGAGCAACAATTGTGAGCGATCTTTGTTAAAACTCGGTAGCGGATCTGCCTGTTGAATAATGGTGGCCAAAGTATCATATTCGCCCTTAGTAAGGCCAGAAATAATTTGTAGCACCATTTTATCGTTAGTGACAGGCGTGCCGATGTTGGAGAGTTGATACGCTAAAAGTTTAAGCTGATTGCAGTACTCGGAGACATTGGAGAAGTTTTCAAGACGTGTTTTGTTGAACTGTTCTTCCAAATACACGGCACGAGTGTGCTTGTTGTCCTGAAAAATTTCCTCCAAACGATTCCACAAGTCAAGGGCTGTGGAGTCAGATTTCATGATAGTAAGGAGCAATTCTTGAGAGATACTACCATATATCCATTGTTTGACGCCGGCGTCGAGACGATGCCAGATAGAATCATCAACCTCCGTAGGGCGCGGAATAATGTCATCAATATGGTCAAGCACGTTATAGAGACATGCATGATTGCGAAAAAGTTCAACCTAGGGAGAATACTGGTTGTTTTCTTGATCAAGAATAATGAGAATATGGTTCTTGATGTTGGAAACAGTAAGGGCGGGATGAAACGGGGGTGATGACTTTGTGGTGGGATTTGTGGAGGTAGAGGCGTCAGAAAGTGTGGAAGAATCAGGGATAGCCATTTAGAGAAGAGAAGAAATGAAGAATAAAACCCGAAAAACAAGAAGAAATCCGGGAGGGCCGCGGCGTAGGAGAGGCAGCCGACGGCTGTGGAAGAGAAAGGTTTTTAGGGTTTTGTTTATTTGGCTCTTAATACCATGTGAGATGATATTAATCTCTCTTGGGGAGTCTTTCATTAATATCAAGGTATATATAGAGTACAATAATCATCCCTTATACAATAGGAATCCTAAGTCTATACAAAAGAGGAATCCTAGTCTTATCATAATTATATTTACACAATATATGAAAATATTCTAATTATGGGTAGGGAATATATTGTTTCCTATATTTACACGTTTACACGATGAGTGATTGACTGCAAAGATACAAATTAAATATTCATGAACAGAACTCATGTCTTCGTTCTCACAAAAAAAAATTAAGAATTTTATAATTACCACTTGCATGCAGTTAATTTTTTATTAATATTGTACATTACTCTAAGCATTCCCTTAATTGGACACAAATTTAAAAAGTTCATCTTAGGACACAACATACATGCACTTAATTTTTTTTTGTCAAACACATTTTAACGTAATTAATTCAAATATGTGTTTGTAGTACCATGCATTTTTTTCTATTCTCATTTGATATCTGATATTTATATTGGACCAACTAAATCTGAATTCGCGTTACTAAGCCTATATTGGGGTCACTTTCGATTAAAAATAAAAAAATATTTATCACTTAACCACGTCTATTATTGGTAATCCTTGATGCACTACTAAAAATTATCCTTTCTTTTATTCACAATCAATTACTACTACAAAGCGTATAACATGTGACCAACAATCCCACAACTAATCGACAAAAGTCTCACTTCATACACTGTTACATGCATGAAATTGATAGAGGGGAAACACTTTACATCTTCTTTTCATTCCCTTTTTTTGTAGTTTTTCTTATTAACTGTAGAAATAGTGGTAAGACTGAGTGTGACTGATTGAAATGACAATAGAAAATTGAGGTGTTGGGGGAAGAGGCCCAAGGATTGAGCATTGGATGGGATGTCTGTACTTCCTCCGGAGTCGCTCGTGGGTGGCTATGCAAGTTGATGTGAACAATTTTTCTTGAAATTTAACTTCTAGACAATAATTAAATAAAGGAAAAAGATATCGATTGACCCATAAACTATATCTAAAATTTCGATATTACACTTAAACTATTAAGACGATCTATTACCCCCTACACATTTAAGAAGTGAATTTATTTACCTCATGATACACATATAATCAGTTGCTGTTGACAGAAGCCCAATTTCACTGGCACAACTACAGGCTCAAGTTTCACATGCCACCGGCCCAACTTAAACTTTTGTTTAGTTTATTTCAGTCCACATTATTCGTTAGTGTTTTCATCGGTTGTTAAAGATCGAGACTCGATTGTGGTTCTAGGGTTTCAGACTCGAGATTGTCGCAGATCTAGGGCTTATTATTGCAGATCTAGGATTTCTTCAAGGCCTTACTTCTTCAGGTTGCGAAGAAGGGTGGTAACCTACATATTCTCACCTCTCTATGTGTAGTAGTGATTTTTTATAGTTCTTATATCTTGCTTTTTTACTATGTATATCGTAAAACTCATGAATTAATTGTGGAATTTTATCTTCTATTTGAGCGTAGATGGATACTACAATTGCACCTATGAATCAGGATTTCGAAGAGTTCAATATTTCCCCTGTTCATCCTTTCTATGTATACCCCTCCGATAGTCCAGGAATTCATCTTGTTTCTCTTAACTTTGATGGTAGTGGTTATGTAGTTTGGAGAAAAAATATGTTGACTGCTCTCTCTATCAAAAACAAATTAGGGTTGGTGAATGGTACTGTTGCAAAACCAGCTGTTAATTCACCTTATTATCCCTTCTAGGAGAGGTGCAATGACATGGTTATTGCTTGGATAACCAATTCACTCTCCACTGATATAGCTACCAGTGTCATATATTTTGACACAACTAAAGATGTCTGGGATGATATAAATGATAGATTTGGTCAATCAAATGAGTCTAAATATATACAAACCCAAAGAGAAATCAATTCCACATCTCAAGGGGCTTCAAACATTGCTTCATATTCCACAAAATTGAGAGCCCTATGGGATGAACTAAGCACATCATATATTGGTCCTGTTTTCACTTGTGGAGCTTTGCCTAAGTTCATAGAGGAACATAAACTTTTTTAGTTCCTCAGTGTCTTAAATGATTCTTATTCCACCTGCATAACATACTCATACCCATGATACCAAATCTGTCATCTCTTAGTAAGTCATATTACATGACTTATCATGATGAGAAACAAAAGGAAGCTTCAGCATTTGTTCCTAGTTTCTCAAAAGATTCATCATCTTTCCATGTGGGATCAACTTCATCTCAAAATTTCAATAGTAATAAGAATTTTAGTCCAAGACCTCCACCCTAATCCTTCAAGGTCTGACATTAGTAGTCATGGTTACACAAATGAGCAAATTCAACTAATGATCCATCATTATCAACAAACTCACATCTCCCCAGATTTCAACCCTAATAATGAGGACACGGGTTATGCCATCTTTGCAGGTGTGTATAATCACCCTGAAGTTAACTATATTGCTTTTGATACATGTGCAATGTCTCTTTTAGGTGTAAATTCTTGGATCATTGATTCTGGTGCAACCAACCATATGACACCACACAAACATCTTCTTCAAAATGTCATTCATTTAATTTCACCTTTTCTAATTGTTTTACCAAATTGATACAAAGTGAAGGTCATATCTACTGCGTCTTATATCTCAGACATGATATGATTTTACCCCACGTATTATTGGTTTCTTCTTTTTTATTTCAATCTCATTTCTGTTCATAAATTACTTGTTCAATTTGATTGCAATGCTATCTTTATCAAAACTTATTGTACTTTACATGGCCTTTCTCTAAAGAGGCAATTGGTAATTGGCAGAGCATCAAATGGACTATATTTCATGAATAATGATGCCATTCAGTCATCTACTGTTCCTTTAATCCCTTTTTTCATTGTAGTATCTCTAGTACTTCTGATTCTGTTGTATCTCATTGTACTCCTTGTAAATCCTTTACTATTGTTAATAAGACAGATCTCTTTTAGCATCAAAGATTGGGGCACATGCCTTTTAATAAAATGAGATCTATTCCTTTTTAAAATACTACTCTATCTTCCAAATAATCTTTTCTTTGTGATGTCTGCCCTAAGGCCAGACAACAGACATTACATTTTCAGGACAACAATATCCACACTTCTGTTCCTTTCCAACTTGTACATATTGATATCTGGGGTCCCTATAATACTCCAACTTACAACAAATTCAAATATTTTTTTACTTTAGTAGATGACTACACCAGGGTCACCTGGACTCATTTGTTGTCTTCCAAGTCTAATGCTTTTTCAATCCTAAAAGCTTTCATTGTCATGGTCAAAGTACATTTCCAGTCTCATGTTCAGTCTTTCAGATCTGATAATGCTTTTGAATTGGACAGTAGCACTAAAATTCAACAATTCTTCTCCGATAATGTTATTTTCTATCAGATCACAATACCTCATACTCCACAACAGAATGATATTGTGGATAGAAATCACAAACACCTCTTAGAAGTGTTTAGGGCTCTTCTTTTTCAGTCAAAATTGCATGTCAAATACTAGGTGATTGTGTCTTAACATCCACGTATCTTATCAACATATTTCCTTTCCCTTTGTTGCTCAATAAATCTATTTTTGAAAAACTTCATGGCACACTACCCACCTATGATCATCTCAGATCTTTTGGGTGTCTTTGTTTTGCTGCCAGTTCTAAACAGGGGAGGGATAAGCTTTAACCTAGGTCAATCCCTAGTATTTTCTTAGGATATCTATGTGGTAAAAAGGGTTACAAACTTCTAAATATGAAATCTCATTCCATTTTTTTCTCAAGAGATGTACAATTTCATGAGCATATATTCCATTATCACTCTCCTCCTCCTCCTATTTATCCACCTCTTATTCCTGATTTTTTTCAATTTTGTTGTCCCCAATTCTACTTCTTCCTCTGTGCCTAATCATCCTCCACCACCTTCACCATATATTCCTCATCCTCATCCTGCACCAGCTTCTCATCATCCTTCACCACTTTTATCTCACCACCTATTGTTTCTCCCTCACGTGTCCTGCCAGTTCCTCCACCAGTTTCTGCTCCACCTCCTCCTACCAGACAAAGCTTTAGGATTCATCATGCCCCTTTTCATCCATCTGATTACTTTTGTTATTTTGTTCTTCCTTATTTAACTTCTCATCCAGTCAATACCAATGCATCCAATGCAACTTTGCATATGCATGAACCTCAGTTTTACCAACAGCCTGTTTTTAATCCTGCTTGGCAAGAGGCCATGCTACAAGAATTTAAGGCTCTAGAGGCAAATCAAACTTGGGATATTGTCCCCCTTCCATCTCACAAGAAAGTCATCTCATGCAAATGGGTTTATAAGATTAAGTAGAAATCTGATGGCTTTATTGAAAGGTACAAAGCCAGACTTGTTATTAGGGGTGACAACCCAACATGAGGGCATAAACGAGACTTTTTCACCAGTGGTTACATTTACTACTGTTAAATGTCTTTTATCCATTATTGTCAAGAGACATTGTGCAGTGTTTCATCTTGATGTTAATAATGTTTTCCTTCATGGTGATCTCCATGAAGATGGATACATGAAGGTGCCTCATGGTCTTCACATTTCTTCTTCTATTAAGTCGTCCTTTACTCCTTTAGTCTGCAAACTGAAGAAGCCCTTATATGGCCTCAAACAAACCTCCAGACAATGATTTTCAAAGCTGTCTGGGGCCTTATTTTCTAGAGGTTATATACCAAGTAAAAATAAATATTCTCTGTTCACTAAAGGTTCTGATCTCTTATTGGTGATTCTGGTGGTTTATGTTGATGACATTCTATTGATTGGCAATGATATTCTTGAGATGACCAGTTTGAAAACTTTTTTGGACTCTAAGTTCAAGATTAAAAATTTAGGCCTGGTCCATTATTTTTTTGGGCCTGGAAATCATCCCTCATTCTATTGGATATTTAATGAACCGGCACAAATATACATCAGATGTCTTGGAAGAGTTGAAATGCTCCCATTATACTCATGTCACTACACCTCTTGATAGTTTTGTGAAGTTAACAATTGATGAGGGTGATCTTATTCATGATCCCAATGTGTATAAGAGGCTTGTTGGTAAGCTTAATTTTCTCCAACACACACGACCAAATATTTCATTTTCAGTCCAGCATTTTAAGTCAATTTTTGACTGCTCCCAGAGTTCCCCATTTGATGGTTGCTATACATGTGCTTAGATGTCTTCTCAATGCACCAGATCGGGGCATTTTATTGTCTTCTACTAGTGATTTTTCTTTGGTTCTCTACTCTGATTCTGGTTGGGTAGCATTGTCACGACCTAAATCGAAGGCCCGCGACAGGCACCCGGATCCCACCTGCCGTGTACCACCAATCGTACATCCAACACTTAATCATAATTAAATATGGACTAAGCCAAAAGACCAGTATATGAAATCTTTATTCAGGAAACCAACTTATATATATACATACCCATACCAAGGCCGACAAGGACATACAAGTCTACTACACACATGACACATGTCTACAAGCCTCTAAGGAATACATGACATTAGAAGGACGGGATAGGACCCCGCCATACTCATATACGTATGAAAAAATACTATACCACAACCAGACTGCAACTCTGAAACAAATATAGTGCTCCAACATCAGCTGAACCAGCGACCTACTAGCGTGAACCGTCACTCTCTTTAACTGAACCTGCGGGCATGAAACGCAGTGTCCCCCGACAAAAGGGACGTCATTACGACTGATGTACTGAGTATGTCATGCATAAATAATAGCATAACAGGGATTTAACAATAACTGAAACAAAAACAGCCAACCAACAGTAAATGCCTCTGAGAACCCTAATATATATACCTAAATGTTATGCACAATGCAAATGCGATATATATATATATATATATATATATATATATATATATATATATATATATATATATGTTGTGAAACGTGCAACCCGATCCAATATATGTCAGTGTTGCGGAACGTGCAACCCGATCCAATATATGTCAGTGTTGCGGAACGTGCAACCCGATCCAATATATGTCAGTGTTGCGGAACGTGCAACCCGATCCAATATGTTTTAGTATTGTGGAACGTGTAATCCGATCCAATATATTTAGTGTTGCAAAACGTGCAACATGATCCAATATATGTTAGTGTTGCGGAATGGGCAACCCGATTCAATATATGTCAGTGTTGCGGAACGTGCAACCCGATCTAATATATGTTAGTGTTACGGAACGTGTAATCCTCAATATATGTTAGTATTGCGGAACGTGCAGCCCGATCGAATATATTATATGTATATATGCATGAATGACAATGAAACATTCTGAACTTATCGGATGACAAAATATCCTTGCCCCTTTGGCTAACATTGGAAATGCTTAACATGTACCTTCGGATAATATTGAGAATATCAACATTTCTCCTATATACCTCAATAAGGATTTATGAACATATTTAGACATGCTTTTAACATAGGAATCAACAACATGAATATTCTTAACTACTAGGAGTATAATAATTTATGAATAATATCACAGTTATATTTCGTTACATGAAATATGTCAAAAGAATGAAATAATTTATCTTAACATACCCTGAATAATAACGGAACCAACCCCTTTTACCAATTACCTACTGGAACGTAGCCTTGAACAACATTTTGTAGGACATTTTTGCTTTGCTTCTTCAATTATGTTGGACGTTTCCTTGGAACAATTTTTACAAAAATGTTTTTGTTTCAAGAACATCACTGGACGATCTGCTTCACACAAAAAATATAAGAATGAACTACCTGGTGAATTAGCTAGTCCCTTTCTCTTTTGGTCCTACTTGATTCCTTATTAATGAATGTCTACTAAAGTGAGATGTTAAAGTGCAGCAAAAGGACTTCATCCCATCAACTGTTAAGGACGAGATAACACCCCCTTAAACACATGTCCTCTCCAACTTTAATGTGATGCCACTTTCATTTATCTTCTCACACGTAATCCCTCATCTACTTTACATGCATGTTAGTGGAATATTGCCACTTAAGTAATCCTCTTAAGTCCTACACGTACACGCCAAAACTCCCACTCAACTTTGTCCCCTCACTGAAATTAATTAACCCTACAATTAATCAATTACATACATAATTAATTTTATAATCCCAATTCACTAATATCTCAATAACTTATAAGACCTTCATATACTCAATGTCATAATTTTGTGATATGACACTAGTCCATAACCTCTTTGGGGATATACACCTATTATTATTAATCCCAATCGCCACACTTGTTACGTCCAAAATTATTTCAGGACTGCATCCTTTTATATGCCAAGATCTTTATTAGCATACATAAATATAACATAAATTTCCCAATGCTCAAGTCTATTTACACACGCCTAGCGATTTAAACCGTGACCCGAAAATACGGGATGTTACAAGCATGTCTCCTGTCTTGAAAGGTTTGTGACTGGATTTTATGTACTAGTGGGAGGTTGTCCTATTTTCTAGAAAAGCAAAAAGCAACCTACCATTTTCTTCTCTTCTGCTAAGGCTAAATACAGGGCTTTACGCAAAGTTGTTGCTGAAGTTTCATGGTTAATTCGTCTACTTGGAGATCTTGGTCTGACTATATCCTCTCATGTTCTCATATTTTATGATAGCCAAGTTGCTCTATACATAGCAAAGAACTATGTTTTTCATGAGCGCACAAAACATATCGAGATTGATTGTCATTATGTACGAGATTGCTTACTTCTCTCCATTTTATTTGCGGTGCTGATCAATTAGCTGACATTATGACCAAGGTGTTGGTTGGACCTCTTCATCATTCCATGTTAGGCAAGCTTGGTGTGTTTACACCCTCTAGCTTGCGGGGTGTTGACAGAGGCCCAATTTCACTGGCACAACTACATGCCCAAGTTTCACATGCCACCGGCCCAAAAACTTTTATTTAGTTTATTTCAGTCCACATTATTCATTGTATTAGCCAAGTATATAAGGCTGGATGTTTCTAGAATTTGTAACTAATGAATCATTTTCATCTTTTCAATAACAAGAGCTCACCGACTTTCTCTCTCTATCTCTTTCATATCTAGGATTTTCATTCTTTGTTCCGCACATTTCTAGATCACACGAATGTCAACAGTTGCACAAGGGAAAATATTATACACTCGCCCGTCATATCAACACCACGTCAGAAATCTTTTAAATTTTAATTTTTATATTCTTTTTCTTATTCATTTTATTTTTCTTTTATTAATTATATTTACACTAATTAATCTCTAATTAATCATTAAAATCTTCCAATAATTATATAGTCTTCATCACTAACCATCCCACCACCTCATCTCACCGAAAAGACCATATCCTCCACCACCACCGCTATCAATTTTATAACATTCCATACTTTCGGGTCACAGTTTGAATCACTAAGCCTATGTAAAGTCGCTAGGCGTGTGTAAATAGACCCGATCGTTGGGAAATTTTATGTTATATTTATGTATGCTAATAAAGAGATTAGTATATAAAAGGATAAAACTCCGAAATAATTTTGGATGTAATAAGTATGACAATGTGGATTAATAATAATGGTTGTATATCCCCAAAGAGGTTATGGACTAATGTCATATCACAAGATTATGACATTGCATATATGAAGGTCCTATAAATTGTTAAGATTTAAGTGAGTTGGGATCACAAAATTAATTATGTGTGTGATTGATTAATTGTGGGATTAATTAATTTAAGTGGAGGGGACAAAATTAGTGGAGTGCATGTAGTGTGAAGGTGTCGTTGATTAAGGCTCCCCACCACCAAGAATTGGCAAGTGGGAGACATAATTATGAACCTTTATTAAATGCTAAACTACGGCATCATAAAAGGAGAATCTATACTTTGGCAAAGAAACAACATGGAAACGTTCAGCAAACTTTTAACATTTCATTTGTGAGCTTTTCGATTTATTTGTGTAAGACCAAAGAAACAACCCCTTTATTTCGTTTCCTTTGGAAAATAAATTGCTCATTTCCTTTAACTGATCCCGTGTTATGCTCGAGCAAGTTCTTAGGTTGGTTAAGGTCTTCTCCATGTATTGAGGTATGTTAAGGTAAATTATTTCTTTCTTTTGGCATGTTCCATGTAACGAAACGTAACTGTGATATTGTTCCATAAATTATTCTACTCTTAGTAGTTAACAATGTTCCTGTTATGGATTCCTATGTTAAAAAACATGTCTAAATATGTTCCTAAGTCCTTACTGAGGCATACGGAAAAGATGTTGATAGTCATAGTGTTAGCCGAAGGTACAAGGATATTATGTCACTCAGGATGTTTTATTGTTATTCATGCATTTTCATTTGTATTATATTCATATATTACCCTGGACCCACTTGTGTTATGCACACTACTATATGGTAAATATTGTATATATAGGGGATATGGGGAAGGGATAGGCGTTATATACGCACACCACCTGCAGTTGGTACATACTATCACAAAAGAGCCCGAATAGGCCAATATCGATGCCTATGTGGCCAATACGATATAACCTGATGCCCACAGAGGCGGTTATGGACAGGAAGATGCCATTGTATGGCCAATATATATGTATACCGCATTTGCATCATACATGCATTCATTAACCATAATATGGTATGATGCCCACAAAGGCTTTTATGGTAAGGAAGATGCCCGATGAGGCCGATGTTTATGTATACTACATTGTGAATAATTTTTAGACATATGTATTAGGGCCCTTAGAGACATTTACTGTTGGTCGGCTATTTTTGTTTCAGTTATTGGTATATCCATGTTATGCTATTATTCATGCCTAACATACTCAGTATATCAGTCGTACTGACGTTCCTTTTGTCAGGGGACGCTGCGTTTCATGCCCGCAGGTTCAGTTAAAGAGGGTGACGGTTCACGCTAGTAGGTTGTTGGTTCAGCTGATGTTGGGGCACTCTATTTGTTTCAGAGTTGCAGTTTGATCGTGGTACAGTATTTTTGCATACGCATATGGGTATGGCGGGGTCATGTCCCGTCATTGTGATGTCATGTATTCTTTAGAGGCTTGTAGACAGGTGTCCTGTGTGTAGTAGACTTGTATGGCCTTGTCGGCCTTGGTATGAGTATGTATATATATATAAGTTGGTTTTCTGGATAAAGATTTCACATACTGGTCTTTCGGCTTAATCCGTATTTAATTATGATTAGGTGTTGCTAGTGGGATTGGCGGTATCCGGCGGGTGGGGTTTGGGTGGCGTCGCGGCCCTCCGGTTTGGGTCGTGACAAATTTCACAACCACCATCACTAAATTAACTCCACTATTATTGCACAAAATCTCCAGCTCTCCGCCTGAATTTTGAACAATTTCTCCAGCAAATGCATAGTAAGAAACTAATGTTTCAACCAGAGAAGCTTTAGAATTTTTACCATTAAATCAAATTCTAATTTTATTTTCTCCGAAATAATAATGGGATTTAGATAGCAAAACATAACTCCGACGTCCAACAGAGGCAAGAGTAAATCAAGATTAAATAATGGTAGCCAATGTTCTTGCATTGGTAACACTGCTGGTACTACCTCAATCTTGTCCACTTTTACATTTTTTTTTGTCATAAAGCTTCCTCCAATTGACCTCAAAAAATGATCACCATTACTTTCCTCCAGATTTTTTGAATTTTTGTTTATAAATTTGAAATGAAGAAGAAGAAGGATTTGGGGTGTTGGGGTGGCATGAAGGTGGAGGAGAAGAGGGGGTGGGGTGGCGTGGAGGTGGAGGAGAAGAGGGGGGGGGGTGGGGTGGGGTGGTGGTGGAGGAGAAGAGGGGAAGGAGGAGAAGGGGGACGGGGGTTGATTGTGGTGAAATAAGTTTTTTATTAAAGTTAAAAATTAATTTTACTTTTAATTTTGACTTCACTCTCCTATTATTTAATCATAATTCTTTTTTATGCCACATCAGTTCATAGAGTGTTATTAAATTTACTTTTAAGATTGTCAGAGGTATAATATGTCACTTTAATAGTCTGATTCTATGTCTTTTGCTTAAAATAAATAAAGGTAATTCGGATACCATTCCTAGAAAAAAAGATGAAGGTGGAGTAAGACTTAGAAAGGCCAGATTCAAAAACCTAGCTTTGGTTAGTGGATTATCTTGGAGGCTTATCACTAATCCTAATACGTTATGGTCTACTTTTATCAGGAACACTTATGCCACTAAGAAAAATAAGATTAACACTTCTTTTATTTGGAAATCTATCCTAAAGGTTGGGAGATTTGTAATAAGAATATTCTATGGCATTCTACTTCCACATCTTCTCTTATTATTTGGTCCTCAAAATGAATTCCAAATAATCCCATCCTCAGGCATTGTATTGAAGGACCCTCCATCATACTGACGGAAAGAAATAATCTATTGATTATTTTTATTAATGAAGATGTCTATATATACTATACAATATACAATCTCTAAATATGAAAAGTCATATTCCTACTATAATACTAATATCCTATTACTTTTGTACAAGACTTCTACAAAATATGGTAAGTAACCTAAATATACACACACACGGTTTCTATCACACCCCCGCACATAGCGGGCGGTTATCGTACGCTGAGACTGTCCCTAAAATCTTCAAACAGAACCAAGAGAAGACCCTTAGTAAAGATGTCATCAAATTTGGTACATTGAAGGGACATGTAAGACACGTACTTGTCCACGAGCTACCTTTTCGCGAACAAAGTGAATATCCATCTCGATATGTTTAGTACGCTGATGTTGGACCGGATTCCCAGAGAGATTGACGACACTAACATTATCATAGTAGACCAAGGTAGCTTTCTGAATAGGAAAGTGAAGCTCTAATAAAAGACAACCAACATGCCTCAAACACCACATTGGCTACTCATCGATACTCGGCCTCCGCACTGAATCACGATAAAGTAGCCTGGTGTTTTGTCGATCAAGAGACCAAGTTATCACCAATAACCAGAGGTTGAACGCCTGGTATCTGGACATCCACCCCAATCAACATCTGTATATGACATGATAGTAGAGACAAATGATGGATATAAATGCAACCCATAATCAAGTGTACCATGTATGTATCATATAATGCGTTTGATTATATGCATGTGTTCAATCCACAAATTATGCATAAATAAACACACCTGCTGAACTGCATAAGTAATATCTGATCTCGTGAATGTAAGATACTGAAGAGCTCCCTGCAAGACTACGATAATGGGTTGGATCCTCATATGGTGTGCTAGACGTAGCACTTAACTTTGGTATGGTATCAACCGGGGTAGAAGATGACTTTCAAGATGACATGCTAGTTCTCTCAATAATCTCAGCCACATACTTCCTCTGTGATAAAAATAGTCCAATTGCATGACGAGTGACAGCTATTCCCAAAAATAACTCAAGGGCCCTAAATTTTTCATAGCAAATTCTGAACTGAAAAGGGTCATGATAGACTTGCGCAAACTATTAGAGGAGGCAGCCAAAATAATATCATCCACATACAATATAATGTATGCTAGAGAAGTACCACGATGATAGATGAACAGAGAATGATCAGACTTGTTGTGAGAAAACCCAATAGTGGACACATAATCTGCAAACCGCTTATACCAAGCCTGTAGGGTCTGCTTAAGCCCATATAAGGACTTCTTCAGCAAACAAACATGGTGAGGATAATTGGGGTCCTTAAAACCCAAGAGATGATGCATATATACTGTCTCTTTAAGATCACCGTGTAAGAAATCATTTTTCACATCCAGCTGATGAATGAGTCATGCTTTCGAGAGAGCCAGACTAAACATAGTGTGAATAGTTGTCGGTTTGACCACCGGATTAAGTGTCTCTCCAAAATCCACGCCAACCCGTTGTGTTTTACCATCACATACAAGACGTGCCTTATGCCTCTCAAAAGAACCGTCATAATTTTCTTTATGAGTAAAAATCCACATAGAACGAATAATAATGACACTAGGCGGACGGGGGACCAACTCCCACGTCTTACTTGCAATAAGAGCATTATATTCATCATCCATGACCATTTTCCAATTCGGGTCATAAAGAGGGTGATATGTTGACATTAGAATTTAGATTAAAATGCCTTTTAGGTTTAAAAATACTACATTGACTACCAGTAACAGGCCTTTGACTCGAAATAGAAGGGGACATTTTTGGATAGGTGACGGGTCGGGTAAAATTGGACCAACAGGTAATGGGCATGCTGGTTGATTTTGGTCACGGAACAGCTCGGATAAATGGTGGATAATATACGGTGAGAGTTCATCATCCAAAACATTATACGAACTAGATACGGAATCATACAATTTAGCAAATGGAAATTGAGTTTCATAAAAAATGACATGGCAACTAATTATAATTTTATTAGCGGATAAATCAAAACACTTGTAACCACGATGATTAGACGGATAACCCAAAAATACACAAGCGGTAGAACGGGCTTGTAGTTTGTTAATTGTAGTAGACGAAAAACGCGGATAACACAAACACCCAAACACCCTAAGATGAGAATACGAGGGATCCTTATTATAAAGAATTTTTAGAGGTGATTGATATGTTAAACCTTTGCTAGGGAGTATGTTAAGGAGGTAGGTAGCCATTTGTAACACATGATGCCAAAAAGACGGAGATAATGAAGCATGACATGGTAAAGTTCGGACAATATTATTAACAGTACGAATTTTTCTTTCGGCCTTCCCATTTTGTGAGGACGTATGAGGACAAGAAAACCGAAAAGATATGTCATGAGTGTCACAAAATTCCCCGAAATGGCCCATTATCATATTCCCTACCATTATCACATTGAATGTTTTTAATTTTCCGTTCAAATTGGGTACGGATGAAAGCTCTAAATTTTAAGAATGTGAAAGTTTTTTGAGATTTTTTAGACAAAGGAAAAGTCCACAAAAAATTAGAATAATCATCCAAAAATAAAACATAATAATGATGGCCCAAAGAACTCAAAACGGGAGATGTCCATAAATCACTATGAATAATGTCAAAAGGCATCGACGTACTAGAAGTAGATACTACAAACGGTAATTTAAAATATTTCCGTAGAGGACAAGAAGGACAAATATGAGTACTGCGCTTACTCTTACAATCAATAAAATTATTATTTTTAACCAAATTCCTAATTTGTATAAGAATATATGGGAGATTGAATCTATCTTGTATCTCCTTTGAATTATCGGACTCCCTGGAAAATCAAACACAGGCTATTCCCCTTCAAAATACTAACAATGATGTCCCCCGTTGGGCACCTCACAACTAGATTACCAAATTCTCTACAAGCTCTTGGTATGAATCCATCGAACTCCCCACCAATCAAAATAAGGACTCAAATGGATCTGGAAGCTCCAATGCCCTAACAAGATTAAATACTTTCTATGGCAATAGTATCACAATAAACTTCTCACAAGATCTTACCTTCATCACATAGACATTAATATTGATGAGCAATGCCCAGTTTGTCGGAATAATGAAGAAACCATCATTCATCTATTCACCCAATATCCTGTCAACATTAGAATATGGGATCACTAACTTCTTTATGCACCATTGAAATTCCCATTGGCTTGATCAAATTAGAGCAAACACTCCCCAACTTCACACCTCTAATATTGCCTGGGATAACCTCTTTCCTTTTATCACATGGGATATCTGGATAAATCAGAACAACAATAATCATAACAAGACCACTAATCCTACAAATGCTACTACTATACTAAATCATGCCCTGGAATACCACCTTCTTACAGAAAAAGCTCCTTTTAATAGTCCTAAAAAAATATTTCAATCTCATGGTACAACCAACTTCTACTTGGTTCAAACTAAACACGGATGAGTCGTTTCAGAACAACACTCACATGGGTGCTTTTGCAGGAGTCTTTAGAGATCACAATGGTGACTGGATTGATGGCTTTAACAGCAAATGTTACTCTAACTCTTCTCTTCATGCAGAATTGTTAGCTCTCGAATGTGGATTACAAATTGCTCAAGATCGTAACTTCTATCCATTAGAAATAGAATTGGATAGCACAGACGCCATTAATGAGTGAAACCTATTCTAACATAATCGCATCTTGGAGATGGTTAATGCTCCAGGTGAAGCAAGTGGTGGTGAAGCATTGCTTTAGGGAAGGAAATCAAGTGGCAAATCTACTGGCGAAGGCAGCTTCCAAAGAGTCCAAGATCAAACCAATCAAAAATATGTCCAACCTCCTTGTTTGTGTTATACCAAACTAGGATATATAAGTCTAGTAGTACTTTGTGTGTTAAGACTATTAGTACTGATGTATGTAATCTCCAAGCTAGTATTGGCAATGAAAGTGTCCAAAGTGACACTATAAGATGTAATAGTATGAACCCTCCGTAGGTGTTTTTGTCATATTAATATAACTCTATCCTTAACGTTAAAAAAGGGTTGTAGACGCTGGACGGATGGTGAACTAGGTTTCGGGGTTTCGGATTTAAGTTTTAGAATGAAATTGCTTTAGTTAGCCACTAGGAAACGTTGCACCCAAAGTGAACTTTTTGGTATGAAGTTGGATTAGTCGAACTCCAAAATGAATATTGAATACTGGGTGGAGAACTAAAACAAATTAAGAATATGCAACTAAGCTAATTTTTAAAATATAGAAATTAAAGGATACAATATTTTTTAGATGGAAAAAATGGAAATGGTGTCAAAAATTGAGACAGTAAAATATAATGGTATATTACCGGAAATTGGAAATTATCACTAATTTTAATGACTAATGACTATAATTATTGGAATTCAAACTCCATAGTCCTTACTACTGTTTGATTTGTGATTTAGTTTATCCTACTTGTTTAACAATTTAAAAAATAGAGCAACTTACTTTCCTGTATCAACTCTTAACACTATAGTACTTGTTTGCTTCACGCAAGCTGAAGCTTCTCTCCCCTTAATTTTTGCTTCTCTTTTCCCTTGGCTTCAAAGTTTACACCAATATATATATATATATATATATATATATATATGCGCGCAACCCAACATCCAAATTAAAGGCGTCCTTTTCCCTCTATTTAGAACTCTTTTCTTTCTCTAAATGTATATAATAATATAGAAACAGAAGGGTTAAGTTGCTGACATCATCTTGTTTCAATGCAAGGTTTTTTAAAATCATACTTATGTTGTATCTAAAATTAATGTTTCCGACAAGCTTGAGTGTAATACAGTCTAATTCTCATAGGACATCTTGTTAATGGTACAACTTAAACCTTTATGAAAATTTGGAAGACCATATAAATAAAATTATAAAAAGAGTTGTTAGTATAAGAAATATTTATACCATTAGATCACCCTTATCTACGGTAGCAGGTGACCTATTTTAATTTCAAGATTATAAATCTAACATTTTAATAAATTATCCATCTATAAATATTTTACTTAAACTCTTATCATTGAAGGAAGTAGTTTAGCTGTGTATCAAGTGACCCACCACCAAAAGCTTCAACATTTTCTTATCTATAAAACTAAAGTGGAACTGAACTACTTGTAACTACAAGCAGTCCTATCTACCTTCTATATAATTAAATAAGTACTCCCTATCTCTCTTTGCAAATCTTGAACTCTCCATTTTCCTAATCCACTTCATCATTCCCCATACCCCACAATTAAAATTGAAACACTCTCTGCAGAAACTGAATAACACAAAGTTCATATACTTTAAACAGAGAAAAACATGAGCAGTGGTGGTGGGGCTTGTGGTGCATGCAAGTTTCTAAGAAGGAAGTGTATAAGGGATTGCACCTTATTTTGACTCTGAACAAGGCATGGCTCACTTTGCTGCTGTGCATAAGGTGTTTGGAGCTAGCAATGCCTCTAAGCTGTTGCTCACCATTCCACCAAATAAGCGTCTCGAAACTGTTATCACCCTCTGTTATGAAGCTCTTGCTAGAGTTAGAGACCTTGTCTATGGCTGTGTTGGTCACATCTTTACCCTTCACCAACATGTAACTTTTTTCTGGATTTAAGTTATATAAGTAGTACTGATAGTATATGTAGATCAATGTAGTTTAACTTATGAGTTTAAGTTATAAACATCGTCACAGTAATAATTTCTACTATCATTAGCTCACCTTACCTTTGTTGTAGGTAAGTTGTACTCCCTCCGTTTCATTCTAAGTGTTTTAGTTTGACTTGACACGGAGTTTAAGAAATAAAAGGGAGATTTTGAATCTTGTGGTCTTAAATTAAAGATGTGTGGAGCTTTTAAATCTTGTAGTGCTAAACTTGTCTTGAAATTGAAAAACTTAGTACTAAATATAGAAAGAGACACTCTTTTTGGGATAGACAAAAAAAAAGAGTAAGACATTTGACGGAGGGAGTATCTCATTTTCAGGATTATAAATTCTAAATTTTAAGGATGCTTAATATCTTTTTGCGTATAAAGATCACACTATCATTTTTTATACTAACGATGTATATAACTTAAAACTTATTTATTAGCAGTTAGTTATCATTTTTATCAGGTTAATACTTATTAGTGAATATTAGTAGAATATTTACCATATATTTTGTAGAACTGTATTAATCTTCTTTGGGGAGAAAAATATATGGTGAATATTCTACCAATATTCACTAATAGTAATAATTAATGTATATCTAAGTTTTTCTTTCCCACAAACATGAACAAATAGAGAAGCTGAATATTTTGTTAAAATTTAGGACATTTGTAAAGCCGATGAGGTGTGTTGCATGCGGACTTGAAAACTTAAGAAGCATGAAAGTGAATATAGAGTTTCCCTATAGTAAATTTTCCATTTGAATAGACCTTTATTTAAACTCAAAATGTTTTCCTCTGGTTAGCAAAAGATGGTCTTTGACAAGAAACTCATTGATTATTCAAAGATAAAAGTTGAGGTTTTCAGATCAAGTGTGGTACTAGCTAGTTAATGTTTGTTGGCCCTGTTTGTATGAGCTGACTATCATTAGTGAGAATCTGTTCTTTAATTTAGGTTAACAATTTCTGAAATGATGCAAAAATTAGTAGCAACAGAGGGTTTTCTACCTGAGCTTAACATTTTTTTGATGAACAACTTAACATCTAATGTATACTGTAGTAGTATTCCCTCAAATTTCAACTCTTTTCTTTTTAGTCCATTAAAAAAATGACTTATTTCTATACTTAGTAGTATTTTAATTTTAAACTTTTTATTTTATCCTTAATGAGATGATTAATTTTTAGCGATAAAAAATGATCTTTTGATTTATTTAGATCACAAAATTTTAAAGTCTTTTTTTTCTCTTAAACTCCGTATGGTCAAACACCGTCACATAAATTAGATAACTCGGGGGTGAGTACTATATATATGTAACAGTCGTCGACTCAAAATTGATGTAAAATTAAAGGAACAAAAATTACAAGATTTTTGGCAAGACTTTTTGGTTGCTGCTTATTGAAAAGTTAGTGGTTAATAATAATGCAACTTAACACGTAGGTAACTTTTTATTTACTGGCAGTAATTAATGATATATCCTATGCTGAAAAACTATTGAGTATGATTTGAACAATTTGTGCGAGTCCCCTACTCCACCCCCACTCTTCTCCAAGCCTCTTCATATTGATTAAGCTGACTTGTATTGTTACTCCCAGGAAATAGTAATAAGTTGATTGATGTGGACTTCTAATTTTTAGTGTTTTTTTGCTTGCCGGGGCTAACAAGTAACTCTAAATCAACTTTAGCAGCTCGAGAAATAATCAATAATTTGACTAACTTAGCTGCTTCCATTATTTGTTGTCGATTACAATGTTCTTTATGTTGAATAAAATAGCACACTGTTTGGACTTTATATAGAGTGTCATATAAACAAGAAGGCAAGTAGAATAGCAATATATATACTACTTGCAAGTGATTCTATCCAGTTTGGGAATATAAGAAAATGTTGACTTCCTAAGAACGAAATTAGACTTCTTCTGACAGGTACTTTCTATGCAATTCCACGAAGTATCTTGATCTTATCATTTAGCACATGACTAAGCTTTTAATATATGGGATACATCCATACTTTAATTTAACTTGAACTAATAATGTCATGAAAATAATATCTTTCTCTGGCAGTATCTGTACTGTACTGTGTAAAAAACATCTATTTAACATATATTTAGCAGTTAAAGTTGCTTTTTGTCCTGAGTGAAAACAAATCAGAGGAGGATCTAATAGATCCAGCGAATTCAACTAAAATCCACTATTTTAGAATCAAATCACTTATACGTATACAAAAAAATGTAAATATATGTAATTAATTGATCACAATTACTCTGAACCATTGAACAATCTAATTGTTTGGTTTTACATGTGCGTGTAGGCTGTGACATTGCAAGCAGAGTTAGCGTACGTTCAAGCCCGTATTTCCACCCTGCAGCACCACATCCCTATGCCACCAACACCATCACTGGCAGATCAAGTAGGAGCTAACATATCATCATCGGTGTGTATGGATCCTTCGGTCGATATAACAGGCTTATGTGATGTGTTGGATCAACAACTGGACAATTCTGACCTCCATACACAAGCTGTACACTTCATCTCTAGACACTAGCTAATCTAGAGTTTGGTTCCAGGAAGATACTTAATTAACTCAGTTTTAACTCCCTTTTTGTTTATATGTAACTTTTCTTTCCCTTTCCTTCTCAGTTTTTCTCTAATCAATGCTAATTGTGCTTGTTTGATTCTTGTTAGGCCTTCAATTATTGTAGACCCATCTAAACTTATTGTTTCTTCCTTGGCTATAGTCTCTTGCCTATGAAACGGGCTTTTCGTTATAAGCAAAAAAATGTGAGAACTAGGATTCGAGTAATATAACAGTAGCAGTATTGAACATTCAACCAGAACGATTATAATGGAAAATAGCAGATAGATAGAAAGAAGGGTGATGAGAAGAATCAGAAAAATCTAAAACTTGCTAACAACTTTCTTCTTGCTCACTGCTCTGACATAGCCAAGTATAGTCTCTTTTGGTTGTCTATTGGGCTGATTCACCCTATGGCTCCTCTTGGGCTCCCCTGGCCCAATATTATTTGTCACTTGTGTTTGGGCTTTCTTTGGTAGAAATTGCACGGCTTTCCCTTCAAATGGGCGATGGAAGTTATGCCTTCCGGGACATAAGTTCTTTATGGGATTTGACACAACTTGTCTCATCCTGTAAAGAACTTATGCCTTGAAGACATAACTTTCATTTGAGGGGCAAAAATTAAAGACCAATACAAAATAAGGCATGTTTGTTTGTTTGTTACAACGTAATTACAGTCCAATTACAAGTGTACTGTTTGGTTGCAAGTGTAATTACACGGTTAGTTTAATTTAAATTATAATTTAACTATCAAAAATTATAAATTAATATTTGAAAAACATGTTCATTTATAAATGATATTAAATTAGGTATTTAAGATACACATTTTTTTTGAAAATATATTAATTAATAATCGTATATTTGTAACTAATATCGTAAAAATAATTAATTTATATTTTTCAAATTAATATTATTTTAGTTTAATTAATTATAAAAATTAAAAATACACTTTTTGTGAGAACGTCATGAATTGGGTGTTTGACAAAAATATTAATATTTATAAATATAATAACATAACATTATTCAAATATTCTATTAACACATTATTTCACATTGCATGTAGTTTCTTTTTCACTTACAGTTGATAGATTATTATTCTAATAAAAATATTAATATTTATAAATATAATGACATAACATTATTCAAATATTTGTTAGAATAATAATCTATCAACTGTAAGTGAAAAAGGAACAACATGCAATGTGAAATAATGTGTTAATAGAACTAAAGCAGATAAATTGAAATGAAGAATATAACCTAAATTCAATATCAAAAAAAAAGTTTAACATAATACTCTTATGTCAAATTTTAACATTACATAAGTAAGATCTTTTTGGCAATTAAAGAGACGTTTTATTAATCAGTATGTTTGTGCAAAGCAAGGATAGCTATCCAACTGAACCCATCTAATATAATCCACACCAAACCTATTCTGCTTCGGTTGTGTCTTTAACCATGCTAATGCATGCATTAAAACCCATTGCATTGCTAATATCATGGTTTGCTAGGTATTAGTTATGCATAGGATAATACCAAACAGGGTATGCATTAGTTATACATAGGATGAAAAAGTGTACCAAACGATATTGGTAATACACAAAATTAATGCATGCATTATTTTCTCTAATACACTCTACCAACACAACCCCTATAAGAATTGGGGAGTTTTGATGGTTTTCACAACTTGTGAAATTTTTATGTTTATGAGTAAAAAAATGCAATTTAAAAATTCAAATTGCATGTTCAAATAAAATTTCAAATTTAAACCAATCTAATTTAAATCACTGATTTCATATCATAATTTCAAATCATGTCCAAACTAGATCTAACTATCCAACTTATTACAAATTTTGATTTAAATGGCCAAAGAAGTGTACTTCCCTGTAGGCATACGAAATGAATATAACTTAGTATACTATGTAACCATATAATAGACCACTTTGATGATGCATTAATTATCTTACAACTTAATAAGAACAAAAATTTATTTCATTGATATCGCGATTAAGTCAACTTCGCGAAATGATAAATAGTATAGGTTTGAGCTCTTTTTTTGTTGACAACGCAACTCACAACCATTATCCTTCAGGTTTCAGGTACACACAAAATAAATTTCTCTCAAATATAATATTTCGTAAAACACACATAAAAAGTAAATTTTCCTAGGTAAGTTTCGTGCGACGAACTTGATCAAGAATGCATGCACGAGGTTTCGAACTTGAAACTTTTCATTTGAGAGATTACCTGTTCAACCAACTCAGCTACGTCATTGTCTACCGGACGGAATACTAACATTAAACTGAACAGCAGATTGCACATGTGTAGAATACCCTTTTCGTTGCCCTTCATTGTATGAACCACCCGTTGATCAGACCTTCCTTTCCAACTTGCCTTGATTCCTCCAATTCTCTTGCGGTTTGCCGGTGACTTTTTATCTAATCACTCACATGGTAACTAATCAAGTTTATTTTTCTTTCGCAGCTGATGAGTACTCCTTAGATTCTCTTTACATTTGATTACACCATTTAAGAGGACCGACTATCAACAATATCTCGAACAATAAATAATTTTTCACAAAATAATCCCAAAATTCATCAAACATAGTTTTCCAACAACAACTCACTCAATTCATACCACCAAAACAAGAAGATACTAATAAACAGTAGGAGGAAAGAGGCGCAAACCTTAGAAACATTCAAACAACAAAGGTAGTGCATGTTTGACATGAGTCAAAGAGTTGAAGTTCCACATCATACTCACTTTCCTCTATGTTGTTTTGTCTTTCCTTCAACCACTGATCACAATCTCATCACAGTGATAGAGAAATCAAGAAAGTGAGCAAACTTAACTTCGATTTCTCCGACAAACCAAAAACACACTAATTAGCAATGTTTCTTTCCGACATCATGAATCCTAGCAAAGTTGAAGCAGAAGATCTATTCCATCATCACTTAGACCCACATCACCCCCAAATGTTAGATCAATCTCAACCGTCAATTCTTCGTGACGATGAAGATGAACCATTCTTTTCCGATATCGGGTTTTTCCGCGACGACGATGAAGATTCAGCCAGCCATACTTCCTCCGATCCCGATCATCATCACAATCAACTAATGCATTCCCTACCCCAATTAGATCACCAAAACGACATCGTTTCTACAAACCCTAACCCTAATTTGGTCAATACAAAAAAGGCCGAGAAACGCCACCGGACGGCGCCGGCGCCGGCGCCGGCGGATATAAACCCAGAACAACACATTTCCTCTCAATTCTACACATTCAATAAGGAATCACATGCCTTGATGATACGCGTTCTTCTCGAAAACCGTGTCGCCATGCCGGATGAAATCCGATCAGTCACGCCGGCGCCGGTGCTCCAAAGCTGGCGGCTCGTGTGGAAGGACCGGAATGAGGATACGGCATACCTGACGGCGTGGAAGCGGATCCAGGACAAGCTCATCGTGAATGTCGACCCGGTAAATGGTAATGAATTACTGTGTTTCAAGAATAATTCAAGTCAATTTGTTTCCCATGTTGATCAATGGCATGATATAGTCACGACTTTTCATCGCGATGCGGACTTAAAACACTTAGGGCTGAAAGAAACTATAGAGAGGATTAAACAGGTCTGGACTGTAGGTGCTAAGCTTTATGGAATACCTGAGAGTTATATTAAGGCATGTGTTGAGATTTGCCCCGTGTGCTCAGAGTCCGCGCCACGTACTAAAAGGCGTAGGTTTGAGTATACGGAGTCGTTTGATGTGCCTGCGAAGGATGTGCCTGTTAGATTACAACAATTAGCTGCGAAATATAAAGTGGTGTTGTGTATTAGACAGAAATATATAAGGTATAAGCCATTTATGGCTGAGGTTAAAGATTACGCGTGTCATCGAGCAGGAGAGCCTGCGTCCTCGAAGAAATCGAAGATTTTAAAGAGGGAGCCTTACGCGTCAAAACGGTGTGGGTGTGGGTTTCGTATCAGGGCGATAGTTCCTATATCAAATTATAATGAGAAGGATAAGACATTTGTCTATCAGGAGGAAGGGACAGCTGTTTTTAAGCTGTATGCGGTGCACTCGGGGCATGAACCTGGCCCTTTGGATGGTAATGCGAGGATAATGCATAGACTTGTTGGGCATAAAGAAGGGTTTTTGATGGATCCGGAAACAGTGTATGGGATGGGTGATGAAGCAGAAAATGAAGATTTTGGTTTCCTTGGGAAGGATGGTGGAGATCTACAACATTCGATTTTGCAGCAAATGCAGGAAGCGAGGAGTGAGATTGGGCTGCTTGAGGGCCAGATCGGGAAAGTTCCTCATGAGTTATTGTGCTCGGTGTCTCGCGAATTGTTTGATTTTGTGAATAAGCTTAGGAATGTGAGAGAATATGGATCAAAGTCAGTTGGATTGCTCTCAGATAAGCCGACCTCGGATGATCTACTGGTAGGGGAAAATGATTTGGCAGATTGGGGTGCTCACCATCACCATCATCATCGCAGCTATGAGGATGGCAAGGATGCAGAGCTTATTGAGGAAGATGAAGACAGCTTTGGGAGAACACTTGGGGAGGTTGCATCTTGGGATCAGATAAGGTCAGATTGTAGGAATGAGAAGGATCTGCTTGGTGAGTCTTGTAAATTAGAGAAACCATTGGAATGCAACGAATTTGATCAGAAGCGCATTCTTGACTGTGGGGATTCTAAACTGACCAAACCCTTGAGGCATGACGAGAGTATAGATACAGATGTTGGTTTCGTTGTAGAGAACTTCTACCCAGAGAACCCTAAATGGTTTGAACTGGACTCTGGCACAGATTGTGTTGACAGCGCATTAAAGCCTGGGGAGATTGTTTAGAGATCTTACAGCTGGTGACCCACTCTAACTTAATTTGAGTCTTTTTCGTTCCATTTTCATACTATTATGTTAGAAGTGGGTTGTATATTTGTGTAAACAAAAGGTTGAAATATCTGGCAGCCTCTTTGTTGTCTTTGCTGTTGTAATTCTGTAAAGTACAGCCTGTGGGCTTCTTTGCACATAGATTAGATGGTTATTTGACTTGTCATAAATTTTCAAAACTTAAACTTGGTTTCCATATCTGAGTTAGTGATTACCTTTATTATCTTGCATTTATCATATATGGTGCTGCTTTTTCACTTCTGAGATGCATAAAAGGGCAGCCCGGTGCACTAAGCTCCCGCTATGCGCGGGGTCGGGGAAGGGCCGGACCACAAGGGTCTATTGTACGCCGCCTTACCTTGCATTTCTGCAAGGGGCTGTTTCCACGGCTTGAACCCATGACCTCCTGGTCACATGATAGTAACTTTACCAGTTACTCCAAGGCTCCCCTTCACTCTGAGATGCATATAGCTGATAATTACTACTGAATCTACATGTACTTCTGTTTTATCGTTATAATTATCCTAAAACGATCTCTATATTTAGTATCTTACCGGAAAGATGGAGTTCTATAAACATATTACTAGACCGTCATGCATATATTTGTAGCGTTGTAGAATGGCATTAAACAAATTTTGGGAAGTTGCGGAAAGGAATAGTGTCACATAAATAGGAAAAGAATAATATTTGTTTAATACTGCAGATTGCAGGAGGCTCTTTCCATAATACCTTTTGGCTTCAAGAAGCATTACCTTCTTAGTTCATACCCCTTACATTGTTAGTAAACCTGAGATATGGCTTGTGAGACTTGTTAATCTCTTTTGATTATCAGCACACTACCCCTAGTTTCTATAGGGATCCAGGGAAGGGCCAGGTCGTTAACTGACCTACTTCTTTGGACCATCCTGTGGGGTGAGTGATGCTGGTGGTTCTCGTCCTGTTCCTACTGCCCAAACCAGTGAGTGCTTTTAAAATCACTGCTACTTTGCCTATGGATGGTGAGAGTTTTTTCTTGAACACTTCTGAAGGTAATGCTCCTGATTATTATATAATGTAAAAGATAAGCATGATATCTCTGAATGCACTCTGTTTAAGTTGGTATGTTTCACAATTTAGATAAAACTTGCAAACCTGTAAAAGGGCAGCCCGGTGCACTAAGCTCCCGCTATGCGCCAGGTCCGGGAAGGGCCGGACCACAAGGGTCTATTGTACGCAGCCTTCTCTAGTTGAAATAACGTTTGATAGGCTATAATTTTTTTATATGGAAGAATGGAGTTCTTTGTTCGTTTTTTTAAGTGATTAGATTTAAATTGGAGTCTGGTGGGATTTTAAAAGTATGCTGTCTTTGAAGGTGTCGCAATATTGTTAAAAATAGCATAAAATCTTTTAGAAAGGTTTTCCTAAGTGCTCCTCCAACTGGTTGTTCTCCTTAGAAGCTTGATTTTATTTGCATAATAGCAATGTCTCTGATGAATTTTACTGGTTTGGTTGTCTAATGCCTGTTAATTTCAAGCTCAGATTTATTTATTTTTAAAAAAAAATTCAAGCTCACGTTTGACCTTTGATCGTGCTAAATAAAAATTATCTTACATATTTCCCTTAACAATCCTATTTATCCCAAAAAGAAGAAAAACATGTATACAAACTTGACTTCTTTGCAAACTATTGATGTTCACTAAGAATGAGGACAGTGATAATTTGAATTTTCAAACAATGAGCAAGATTGACTAAATCTGTTTCTATTAGCTGTATTAATTTGTGATTGAGATGATCTCTTTAGAAGAATCTCCGCTTGTGTTTATCAAAGAGTGTAATCCCAAGCGTTTGTTATGCCCGTGTGTGCCATATTTATAAATATTAATGTGTTGCCATATAAGCAATTAGTAGGTAGTATCGAAGGAAAAGCCTAGAAGACCATAAGTTGGAATTGGTCAGAAAGATTGCTTCAGACCTAGTGAATCATAATGGATCTTGTGAATTAATAGAGTGACCAAATATGTGGTGAATATGGGAGAAGATTCTTATTGATTGTTTCAATAGATTAATATGAAAATGATGACTCATGAGCCGTCCCATCGTAAAATCAGTTTTTGTTGATACCACCTTTTTTCCTTCTTCCACAACTATAGCTTGGAGATTAACAAAATTGTTCGAGAATGTGGCAAAAAGTTCAGTTTTTCATTTATTTTAATTTTTTCCTTTTTTGATGAAGGTGGCAAAAGCTTCTAGTTGGAGATAGCAATTTGGAACTCTATGAAGTCACAACCTTTTTGGATGTTTGATGACCTTAGTGTTGATGTATGAATGATGGATGATATTTTTGGCTTCTGAGTGGAACTGAACAGAGATACATGAAATGATTCTATTCAATGGTTTGGAATCATCATGTAAATAGATTTTCCTTGGTACATACTCTTGAGGATAACACAACAAGCTTTGACCAAAAAGAAACTCGACTAGCTAATCAACTCATCTTGATGTGGAAAAAGAATAAAGAAGACAAAGATAACAATCTAGCCTATTCAGGATTTGTTTTGGTCAAGTTCTAGACGTCTAGTTTGATCTGTTTGCTCTAAAATCTAAGTCTTATTTCATAAACAAGTGAAATTTTGGAGAACATGAGACTGTGTGATGTTCATTCAATACATATGATTGTGTATCCTGATCCCGTATGATCTTGTTTGTGTTATGACACAATAATAACAGGTATAAGCAAATCTCGTTGATACTTTGAGAATCAGTAAGAACTCTTTATTTCTTGAAAGATGAGTCTCAATCTAAGTACAGAGTATTTAAAATTATGTTACTTATTTGAATTCCCGATATATTGATATCAATGAAGAGACATGTTTTGACTACGTTACTAAATCATCGGGACTTTTCTAGATAAGTTTTGGCAAAATTAAATGCAGTCAATCTCTAAACTTTACACACATTTTTGGAATTTCTTTTAAAGCCATAAATAATATTATTGATCAAATCTATTGTGCATCCCTGGTGTGAAAACTATTTGTGAATATATGATTTGTCAAACAATTGTAATAAGTTGTGATGATGTCATTGAGATTCTCTTACCATTGGTGCTAGAGAGATTTTTATTGGTTTACTTATTATAAAAAACCTTTCCAGTCAACCAACTATTGAGTTAGTTCCAGATTTGCTATTATTGAAATTGGAAATGACAGATCTTCCTACTTAAATTGTTTTTGCTTACGATAAACACATTGATAAACACAATCAATGTGTTCATACAATTGAGCACAAGTTGCTAAGTTTAGCCTCAAGTTCTGACAGCTAAGCTGCTAGCAAACATTCAAAAAGTGCGAAGGTTAATTGTTGAAGAACTAGTTTGTGGCATATATCTTAAATTGGACATACAATTGATGAATAGAAAGCTTACTGGAACTTGTCACTGTCTGTAATTTTCAGTTCCATAAAAGTTATCCTCACATATACCTGTAATTGTTTCTTCATTTTCCTTAATTTCGTGTATAGCATCTGAAAATGAAAATGATGAGTAAAAGACAATTGAAGTTCATTTAAGATTTCCTTGAATGTGTGTTGGCACCTGCCTTTACATACAAAGAGCTTATGGAAGTTCTCTGTCATTACTTTTCTTTTTCCTTTTCTATTTGAATTGTCGGAATAACTGCACTTTGGTCTTAGAAGAATGTATTTGTATGTCTAAAGAAGGCTGATGTCTGCTCCTGCTTTTCTTTAGGGATAAAATTCACATTCGAATTTTATTTTCCCTCTGGCGGACCTTGTTACATCATCCCTTATTACCTGTGAGTCTTTCCTCACTAATCCACAATTTTGTTAGTCCTGCTCCACATATTCACATACCTAAATGAGGTTCCAAAGTTAATTCATCGGTCCTCTTGACAAAAACATGAGTCAAAGTCTTATTTATCATTAACCCATTCGAGCTTCTTTGGATCTCCAGGTCCTTCATCAACAAGTATTTCTGTCTTCTATTTTACTGTACTTCTGTAACTCTTAAAAGAACTAGTGATATGGTTGACAAGTTAAACAGTTAACTCATGAATTTAGAATCAAAATAAATGCTTCAACCTGTTTCAGCTTTTATTGCAAGTTATGGCTCATCCTGTTAATTAGGTTTTCCATGTGTCTAATAGGGTAGGTTTTGGTATCCTAAGCAGTTTTTCTGGCTCTGGGTTATTTTGAGGTATGTATAAGATGTGCAAGAGAGTTTTATGGCTAGCTCCCAAATGGAAGCTGTCACAGACGGACTGCAAGAACATCGATAGCGCAACGTTGGCAGGCTGCTATTTTGAAGAATACAAGCTTTTGATATATTGCTTGGGTTGTGTGAAGCTTTTGGTGAGTAAAGCTTAAGTTTCAGCAAGTTAATTATTTGCAGATTCTTGCTCTTTATGTTCTCACTTAACGTACTGCGGCTTGTTCCTCTTTTATGTTTGCATTTATTTGCTTCATTTATTTTTTTCCTTTTTTGTGAAAATTTACACATTAGAAAATGATCTTTGTTACTCTACTGTTTTTTCTTATGTTATTGTTTGGGGATGTTCATTAGTGAAGTTCAGACGACGGTTTTCTAGTCCTAAAGAACGAAAAAATGCTTTCTTATCTTCTGGTTTGCGTTCATAGTACCTTATCCTTTCTTTTCTTCTTCTGCATAATAAAGAAGTCAGACTCCGCAGAAAATACTTCTGGTTTAATGTTTAAATGAACTGCTTGGCATTCCTCTGTACGTTTTGTGATAAAGTGTTCCTCTGTGATGCTTCCAATCCTTTTGTTAAATTTCTGCATTTTGTTTTCTCGTTTCATCTTTTTTTTTGGGCAGCTAAGATCCTTCTTTTTAAAGAAAGTTTGAATTTCAAGTGGAGAAAATTTTGTAGCCCCATGCTTTCTCTTTTATTTTCGTTTTACATAATAAAATGGAAGGATAAAATTTTACTCTTGGCAGTGGCATGGTCAGAAGCACAGGATTGACTCTTTGAATGTCTTTTTGGATGGACAAATTCCCTTCTTAGCAGTTCCTGCTGATTATGTGACTTGGTCCAGTTCACCCCTAGAAAGCCAGAAAGCTGTCATTCTTATTGAATCTTGAAACACCCAAAGTACACCAACTATTTTATGTGATTTAAATTTCAGTTATGTCAGCACATACTGTGTATGGAAAATTAAACAATTATAGTTTTAGTTGGATGCCTTTTTCTCTTTCATTTGTTTCATATGGGATGTGAAATCTAAAATCTAAGCTTTACGAGCAACTGGTTATGTTGTGTCAGCTTTTCTTTGAGCCGAGGGTCTGTCGGAAACAACCTCTCTACCTTCCAAGGTAGAGGTAAGGTCTGCATACACTCTACCCTCCCAGACCCACTACCCTCGCAGACCCACTTGTGGGATTATACTGGGTATGTTGTGGGTATGTTGTTGGTTATTTGTGTCAAAAACAAGTAAGCGTAGGAACTTATCAACACTCTAATGTCTGTTTTTTATGTGATGATTTTGAAATCACCATTCTCATGTTTGGCCTGGCTAATTCAAAATTCAACAGGTTTGGACTGTAGGTACTAAATTTTATGGAATACCTGAGAGTTATATTAGGGTCTGTGTTGAGGTTTCCCCGTGTGCTCAGAGTCCACGCCACCTACTAAAAGGCGTAGGTTTGAGTATACGGAGTCGTTTGATGTGCCTGCGAAGGAAGTGCCTGTTAGATTAGAGCAATTAGCTGTGAAGTATAAAGTGGTGTGTATTAGACAAAAATATATAAGGTACAAGCCATTTATGGCTGAGGTTAACGATTACGCGTGTCATTGAGCAGGAGACCCTGCGTCCTCGAAGAAATCGAAGATTTTAAAGAGGGAGCCTTACGCGTCAAAACGGTGTGGGTGTGGGTTTCGTATCAGGGCGATAGTTCCTATATCAAATTATAATGAGAAGGATAAGACATTTGTCTATCAGGAGGAAGGGACAGCTGTTTTTAAGTTGTATGCGGTGCACTCGGGGCATGAACCTAGCCCTTTGGATGGTAATGCGAGGATAATGCATCGACTTGTTGGGCATAAAGGAGGGGTTTTGATGGATCAGGAAACAGTGTATGGGATGGGTGATGAAGCAGAAAATGAAGATTTTGGGTTCCTTGGGAAGGATGGTGGAGATCTGCAACATTCGATTTTGCAGCAAATGCAGGAAGCGAGGAATGAGATTGGGCTACTGGAAGGCCAGATCGGGAAAGTTCCTCATGAGTTATTGTGCTCGGTGTCTCGCGAATTGTTTGATTTTGTGAATAAGCTTAGGAATGTGAGAGAATATGGATCAAAGTCAGTTGGATTGCTCTCAGATAAGCCGACCTCGGATGATCTACTGGTAGGGGAAAATGATTTGGCAGATTGGGGTGCTCATCATCATCATCATCATCACATCTATGAGGATGGCAAGGATGCAGAGCTTATTGAGGAAGATGAAGACAGCTTTGGGAGAACACTTGGGGAGGTTGCATCTTGGTATCTGATAAGGTCAGATTGTAGGAATGAGAAGCATCTGCTTGGTGAATCTTGTAAATCAGAGAAACCATTGGAATGCAATGAATTTGATCAGAAGGGCATTGACTGTGGGAATTCTAAACTGACCAAGCCCTTAAGACATGATGAGAGTATAGATACAGCTGGTGACCCACTCTAACTTTATTTGAGTCTCTTTTTGTTCCATTTTTCATTCTATAATGTTAGAAGTGGGTTGTATATTTGTGTAAACAAAAGGTTGAAATGTCTGGCAGCCTCTTTGTTGTCTTTGCTGTTGTAATTCTGTAAAGTACAGCCTGTGGGCCTCTTTGCACACAGATTAGATAGTTATTTGACTTGTCAAAAAATTTCAAAACTTAAACTTGGTTTCCATATCTGTGTTAGTGATTACCTTTATTATCTTGCATTTATCGTATATATTGCTGCTCTATTGATTTTATTTCTGAAATGCATATAGCTGATACTTACTACTGAATCTACCTGTGCTTCTGTTTTGTCATTATAACTATCGTAAAACAATTTCTATATGCAGTGTCTTACAGAAAAGTTGGAGTTCTATAAACATATTACTAAACCATCATGAATATATTTGTAGCTTTGTAGAATGGCATTAAACAAAAGTTGGGAGGTTCTGGGAAGGAAGAGTGTCACATAAATAGGGACAAAAATCTGATTAATACTGCAGATTACAGGAGGCTTGTTTCATTATACCTTTTGGCTTCAAGAAGCAGTACCTTCTTCGTTCATACTCTGTACATTGTTGGTAAACCTGAGATATGAATTTTGAGACTTGTTAATCTCTTTTGATTATCAGCAACACTACCTAGTTTCTATAGGGATTCAGGGCAGGGCAATGGTCGTTGGCTGACCTACTTCTTTGGACCATCCTGTGGTGTGAGCGATGCTGGTGGTTCTCGTTCTGTTCCTACTGCCCAAACCAGTGAGTGCTTTTAATATCATTGCTACTTTGCCCATGGATGTTGAGAGTTTTTTCTTGAACACTTCTGGAAATATTGCTCCTGATTGTTACAGGAATGTAAAAAAATAAGCATGATTTCTCTGAATGCACTCTGTGAAGATAGTTTTTCACAATTTAGATAAAACTTGCAAACCTATCTCTAGTTGAAATAATGTTGGTTAGACAAGGATTTCTTTCTTATGGAAGAATGGAATTTTTTGTTCGTTAAGAATTCGAAGGGTTGTCCTCACTCAGTGCTCGTCCAACTGGTTGTTCTCGGTTTCTTTTACATAATAGTGATGTCTTGATGAATCTCATTGAATTAGTTGTCTAATACCCGTTAATTTCGAACTCACATTTGGCCTTCAATCATGCTAAAACCGAAAGTATCCTACTTATTTCCCCTAACAAGCATATCTATCCCAAAAAGAAAGAAAAAAAAACAAGTCTATTAATTTTGACCTCTTCTTTGCAAACTATTGATGTCAACTAAAGAATAAGGACGGTGACAATTTGAATTTTCAAATAACGAGCAAGATTGACTAAATCTGTTTCTATTAGCTGTATTAATTTAGGATTGAGATGATCTCTTTAGCAAAATCTCCTCGTGTTTGTTAAGGAATGTAATCGCTAGTGTTTGTTATGCCCGTGTGTGCCACATTTATAAATATTTATATGTTGCCATTATGGATGTCAACGGATCGGATCTGGATCGGATCCTACTAGATCCAGATCCAGATCCGTTTTTCATATCTGGATCTAGATCCATCGGGTCCATAAAAATCAGATCAAAATCCGGATCCATCGAATCCACCGGGTCCACGGATCGGATCTGGATCCACATGTAAAAAAAATTGCATTGCTAAGAATGTAACCTTGCTAAGAATTTTTTTTTGAACTGACAAACGATTTTACTTAGCTAACAATTTACTGTGTTTCAATTTTGAAATGTTCATATGAGATATTTTGTTCGTTGTCTGGTTTTAATTGTGAGCTATTAATTGAAAATGTTGGACAATGACAATAGTTATGAAAAATGCTGACTAGTATTTCCACAATGCAGAACTTGCATATGCTTGGAATCTTCACAAATGAAGTGAATATAATTTTAACTACTTGTCTATGGAGATGTTAGTCATTCACTAATATAACATTGATTTTATTATCGAAGTTACCTCTTTATTTTTTAGTTTTCGAGTTAACGCGAGGATAAATTAAATTTGTTTTGAGAATTAAACTTGTAAGGATGTGCTTAGCAATTTTAAGAAAATACTTATAAAATTACATTCTAGGTTATGAATATATTTAATAAAAAATGGATCCACGGGTCGGATCTGGACCGGATACGGATCTCAAATACAAGATCCAGATCCAGATATGATCCGTCAGAAATGGATCCAGGTCTGATCCGGATCCGTCGGGTCCAAATTTTGAAGATCCATATCCTATAAAACAGATCTGGATCTATCGGATCCGGACCGGGTCCAGGATCCACTACCATCTCTAGTTGCCATAAGCAATTGGTAGGTATTATCGGAAGGAAAATCCTACAAGACAATTAATAGAACTAGATTGCATTTATAATTGTACATCTCCTATATTAGGTAGAATTAGATTTCTCTTGTAATTAGGATTGATTAGTTACCTAATTGGTAACAAAGTAAATATTTCTGTAACACTATATATATTACATCATTAATGAATAAATGTAATGAATAATATTTCCTACATGATATCAGATTCTAGGGAAAGATCCTAAACCCTAAAATTTTCTATCTCAAACCCGTCAACCCCCCCCCCCCTTATTCCTTGTGCCACCGGCTTTCCTTCTCCGTCCGACAGCCATGTCTGACTCAAAATCCAATTTTCACCCAGCCCTAGCTGTCTCCAACATCAAATCTCATATCTCCATCACTATTAAGATGAAAAACGTCCATTATGCGACATGGGCGGAACTCTTTAAAATTCATTGTCGCTCACACCGGGTTATCCATCACATAATTCCGTCGGAAAAAGGCAATGAGAAGGTGCCGAAGACCGATGATAGAGAAGGAATTATGGTTGACCCTTGATGCAACGGTACTCTAGTGGATCTACGCCACAATCTTGAGTGATTTACTACATACTATTCTTGAGCCTGATTCCACGGCTATGGAAGCTTGGGAACGTTTACATGACATATTCCAAGACAATAAGAATTTCAAGGTCGTCACACTTGAGCAGGACTTTTCCACAACTAATATGGCGGATTTTTCCAATGCGTCCGCATACTGTTAACGGCTCAAGGTTCTATCAGACTAACTCAAGAACGTCGGGGCGCTAGTAACTAACAATCGGCTCGTGTTACAAATGGTTGTCAGCCTTACTGACGCATATAGTGGAGTAGGTACACTCATCTGCCAAAATAATTCTCTTCCGTCATTCTACCAAGCCCGTTCGATGCTTATCCTCGAAGAAACGGATTTTGCCAAAAAGACAGCCACCGTGTCAAATGACGCCTTGGTTGCTGCTCCGTCCGATGAGAGTTCATCACAATTTGAAAATTTGCCACCAAATCGTGGCCAGAAGAGCCGAAGCGGTGCTAACGGAGCAAAAACTGCGGTAGTGGCCGCGATGGTGGAAAAGGCGACAACAATTGTCGCGGAGGAGGTGTCGGCGGCCAACAGCAACAGTCAACCCAGTATCAGCTGCAAGCCCAGTGGGCCGGTACCGTGGGCCTGACAATGGCCCTGGGTCGTGCCTCCCTGCCCATTCCCTGCGAAAAATTGGGTCAGGCCCAACCCCATGACAAAGAACTCCAGCACAACGAACCAGCCAAAGAGCCCAACAACCGTGGGTCGAATTCTTGGGCCACCGCTGAGCCAAGAGCGAGCCCACTTTCGGTAGTGGCGACCCTGACAGATATCGAGGCCGCGATGCACACTCTTGGACTTACTTCACCCAACGCAAATTAGTACATGGACACCGGTACAACGTCTCATATGACATCATCATAAGGTAATCTCTCATCTTATTTTAATTTGAGCAATAATTGTGGTATAATTGTCGAAAATAGTCATTCAATTCCAATTCGTGGTTATGGTACTATAAACTTGTCTCTCCCGAACCCACCGTTAATTTTGAAAAATGTCCTTCACGCACCTAAATCAATTAAAAACTTGATTTCAGTTAGAAAATTTACCACTGATAATTGGGTTCATGTTGAATTAGATTCTTTTAGGTTTCACGTGAAGGATTTTCATACGGGAATGCGTCTAATGAGGTGTGATAATCGGGGAGAGCTCTACTCAATCACCACAACCACACATCAAGCCAAATTATCATCCACTTTTGCAGTTTTAGCTCATTCTTTATGGCATGAACGTTTGGGTCATCCGGGAGCACATGTTTTTGCTTCCCTTAAACAAAATAAATTTATTGAGTGTACTAGACCTCGTAGTTCTCATGTTTGTCGCTCTTGTTCTCTTGAAAAACATGTTAAATTGCCTTTTGTTGCTTATAATTCTCGTATTGTTATGCCCTTTAATATTATTCATAGTGATATTTAGACATCTCCCATTTTGAGCTCTTCGGGCCACCGATATTATCTTCTGTTGTTAGATGATTACTCTAATTTTTTGTGGATATTTTCTGTCTAAAAAATCACAAGTTTTTTTCATTTATATCATTTAGAGCATACATCCGCACTCAATTTGAAAGTGACATTAAAAATATTCAGTGTGATAATGGTAGAAAATTTGACAATGGGCCTTTTTGGGATTTTTGCAAAACTAATGGTTTGTCTTTTCGTCTATTGTGTCCACATACGTCATCTCAAAATGGAAAAGCAGAAAGAAAAATTTGAACCATTAACAATATTGTTAGAACCTTACTTGTCCATGCCTCTCTACCACCATCCTTTTGGCATCATGAGTTATAAATGACAACCTATATGCTGAACATACTTCCGAACAAACAAGTAGCCTACCAATCCCCACTCAAAATTTTATACCCAAGGGACCATCATATTCTCATTTACGAGTTTTTGGGTGCTTATGCTATCATCTATTTCATTCTACTACCATTAATAAACTTCAACCCCGGTCAACTCCATGTTTTTTTTAGATATCCATCAAATTATCGTGGTTACAAATGTTTCGACTTATCCTCTAATAAAATCATCGCAAGTCATCACGTAATTTTTGATGAAACAAATTTATCTTTTACCAAATTACATTGTTCCGAGCCTCCTACCTATGAATTTCTTGACGACAGCATACCCCCTATTTGATCTATAAATTAGCCTTCCAAACAGGCCCCATGTTTCCTGGTGTCTCGGTCCAATCACTGAGCCCAGCAGTTGTTGGCCCAGTTGAGTCTCTCACTGGCAGTCCACTATCGCGATGCCTAGTGGCTGGTAGTCTGTTGGGTCTCGGCCCCGCTTCCGGCTCAAGCAGCCCACTGCCCGCAAGCCCACTGCCCGACAGTCCAGTCACTGCCAGACAGTGGGCAGTCCATCCTTCCCGTCTGGCCCAACTCCAATTTTGGCCCAACAACATGTCACTCATAGTCAACACGGAATTTTTAAGCCAAATAAAAAATATGGTCTTCACACTCATGTTTCCAAGTCACCGTTGCCTCGTAATCCTGTGTCTTCCCTTAATTATTTGAATTGAAAAATGGTTATGGATGATGAATTTAATGCTCTTATTAATAATAGGGCGTGAGATTTGGTGTCCTGTCCCTCTGATATTAATATTTGGATTTTTAATCATAAAGAAAAATCTAATGGTATATTTGAGAGGCACAAAGCCCATCTTGTAGGTGATGGGAAGACTCAACAGGTTGGCGTAGATTGCGGTGAGACTTTCAGTCTGGTGGTCGAAGCGGCAACTATTAGAACAATCCTCAGTCTGGCTCTTTCAAAGGCATGGTCTCTTCATCAGCTTGATGTCAAAAATACCTTCCTACATGGAGACCTCAATGAAACAGTGTACATGTATCAGCCATGGGGTACTCAGACCCTACTTATCCTCATCATGTGTGCCTGCTGAAGAAATCATTATTTGGGCTCAAACAAGCTTCTAGGTCCTGGTACAAGAGGTTTGCAGATCATGTTTCACATATTGTATTTTCTAAGAGCAGGTCAGATCATTCTCTATTCATCTACCGTCTGAGTAATGATATCGCTTACATTCTTTTGTATGTGGATGATATTATATTAACTGCTTCATCTGATGCTCTTCGCAAGTCTATCATGTCACTGCTTGGCTCTGAGTTTGCAATGAAGGATCCATGGCCACTGAGTTACTTCTTAGGGGTAGCTGTGACAAGACATGCATGTAGTTTATTTTTATCTCAAAAGAAGTATGCAGCAGAAATTGTTGAACGAGCTGGCATGTCATCGTGTAGATCGTCTGCCATTCCGGTTGATACTATATCGAAGTTGAGTGCTTTGTCAAGCAAGCCATATGCCGATCCATCACATTATCGCAGCCTTGCAGGGGCCTTGCAATATCTCACATTCACGAGGCCCGACATCTCTTATGTTGTGCAACAAGTTTGTCTATTCATGCATAACCCGATGGAGGATCACATGCATGCTCTCAAATGCATTGTGCGTTATATTCAGGGTACTCTCGATCATGGCTTGCATTTATATCTGTCTTCGACAGCCACTCTTATTTCATACACAAATGCCAATTGGGGTGGTTGTCCGGATACCAGACACTCCATGTCTGGTTATTGTGTATTTCTTGGTGATAATTTGGTCTCTTGGTCCTCAAAACGGCAAGGAACCTTATCCAGATCCAGTACCGAAGCACCGAAGCAGAATATCGAGGAGTTGCCAATGTGGTGTCTGAATCTTGTTGACTACGGGACCTTCTTTTAGAGCTCCATTGTCTGGTTCCGAAGGTGACATTGATTTATTGTGATAATATTAGTGCAATTTATCTCTCATGGAATCCAATTCACCACCAACGCACTAAACATATTGAGCTGGATATTCACTTTGTTCGCGAAAAGGTTGCTCGTGGACAAATACGTGTCTTACATGTCCCGTCACGTTATCACATTGTCGACATCTTTACAAAAGGTCTTCCGTTGGTTTTATTTGAAGACTTTCGGGACAGTCTCAGTATACGCCGACCTCCCGCTTCGACTGTAGGGGTGTAATAGAATTAGATTGCATTTATAATTGTAATTAGGATATTGTGAATTAATGGAGTGACCAAGTACATGTGGAGAATATTTTTATTGATTGTTTCAATATATTAATATGAACATCATGACTCATGAGTTGTCCCATAGTAAAACCATTGTTGATACCCCTCCTATTTTCCTTCTTCGACAACTAGAGCTCGGAGATTAACAGAAATGTTCGAGAATGTGGCAAAAAGTTCTCGTTTTCAATTATTTTTATTTTCCCCCTTTTTGGATGAATATGGCAAAAGCTTCTAGTTGGAGATGGCAATTTGGAACTCTTTGAAGTGACAACTATTTTGGATGGTTGATGACCTTAGTGTTGATGTACGGATGATGGATTATACTTTTGGCTTCTGAATGAGACTGAATAGAGATACATGAAATGATTCTGTTCAATGGTTTGGAATCATCATGTAAATAGATTTCCTTAGTACATACTCTTGAGGATAACTCAACAAGCTTTGACAAAAAAAAAAAAAAACTCACTAGCTAATCAACTCATCCTGATGTGGAGAATAAAGAAGATATAGATAAATCTATCTTATTCAGGATGTGTTTTGGTCAAGTTCTAGTTTGACCTGGTTGCTCTAAAATCTAAGTCTCATTTCATAAACAAGGGCAATTTTGAAGAACATGAGGTTGTGTGATGTTCATTCGATACATACGATTGTGTATCCTGATCCTGTATGATCTTGTTTATGTGTTATGACACAATAACAACAGATATATGCAAACCTCGTTACTTTGAGAATCAGTAAAATTAATCCAATTTTGGTAAGAACTCTTTATTTCTTGAAAGATGAGTCTCAATCTAAGTACAAGTATTTAAAATTGTGTTACTTAATTGAATTCCCGATATATTAATATCAATGAAGAGACATGTTTTGACTATGTTACTAAATGATACGATATCAGGGAGTACAAATCGCTCAAGATCATTCACCCGAGAACAAGCCAAGGAACTCTAAGTTTTACAAGCCATGTTGTTGCAAAGAGAGGCTTTGGAGACCCTTGAGGGACAACACACGAAGTTTTGATAATCGCTTGGAGTGAAGACGAAGTTGAAGGAAGGCCATCACAGTGTGCGACATCACTTGCGAGTCGCATGTCATGCTTGCGACACAATCTGTGAGTCGCATGGCTTGCCCGAGATGCTGAAGAGTCGAGTGAAGTCGTGGCACAACCTGTGAATCACATGTGTGACATGTGGCTCATCTTGCAAGTCGCAGGATGTGACTGCGAGCTAAAGAGTGTAATGTTGGTTACTTTTGCAATTTGGGGTTATGACCACTTGAGCCTAGTTTGTAATAAAAACTAATGCTATATATAGTGGCTCATAGAGTTAGAAGATGAGCTTTGATGAATGATGAATTTAGAATATTTTTTCTTAGTACCTAGTTGTAGTGATAGCTTAGTGATTAGCTTGTAGTGATAGATCAATTAGAGTGTATTCCTTGATTGTCTATTGAACCTTGTTCATGATTCTTGCATGAGATTGCTCACTTGTGGAATCAATCTATAGGTTATGTGTTTTTATTGATTAATCGAATTGAGGTCTTAGCTTTAATATAGCTTTGGTTGCTTTTAGATTTCAGTTCTTTTATCTTCCTTCTATCTTGGTTGATGCTTGTTTTGGTTAATTACATTGAGGTCTAAGCTTTAATATAGTTTTGGTTGCTTTGGATTTTATTTCTTATGTCTACTTTCTATCCTTTCAATTTCCGCATTCGATATTTAGAGTTTCGCTTTAGGAATCATATCATTTGGTATCAGAACATAGGTTAAAGGATTGTTCCTACAATTCTTAATCCTAGGTTCTTCTTATTTTAAAAAATACAAAAATCTAAAAAAATATTAAAAAAATCGTGTTGTTGGATTTGAGTGAAAAATATTGATAAATTTGAGTTCTTAGAGGTTAAATCTATCAATCCCTAAAGTTTCAAGTTGTTTGGAAGAGTTTTGGTTCAAGTCACCATTGAAGGATCTTCAAGTTTTGAAGAACATCAAGTGGATCTTTGAGATTTTGTGGTAAATTGATTCCGAAAATCATATGGCTTTGTTCTCCTTGTTGACAGGAAACTAGATCTGAAATTTGAGGTAATTCGAAGTTGATTTGAGCATAGTTGGATTTTTGGGTATTCTTCATTGTTCATCCTTGTTCTTCGTTAAGAAGAGGACAAAAAGTAGTGTTTGATCCAAAATTCTAAGTGCAAAAGAGAAAAAAGTGTTCATGAGCTCAAAAATAACAAAATATCTGGAAAATGGGTTCAAAGTACTCCAAGTACAAGGAATAATCAAAAGAAAGACCTACCAAACGGATCCCAAGAGAATTCGATGACATTAAAAATTAGCTAGGTGACATCATCCGAGAAACACATATGGCATCGCAGATCGTGTCTAAGAGTCGCAGATTGAACGCAAGTCATGACAGAGAAACGATCCTATCAGTGACACAATCTGTGGCCCACATCTTGTGCCACAGACGCGACATGTATCCCACATCTTGCACACATGCTTAGCGGATCACACTTTTTAGGTTTTTGACTTCTAATTCCTTTCTGATTCAATTCAATTTCACTTCTTTGATTCTCTAAATTAATTAACGAGTAATCGATCGTACGTGATTGTTAACTAGTTTTTAGTCCGCATTTTATTTCGTGCTAATTCTTCTTACGTTTTCCATTTAATTTCGTTGAACTTCTTTGGGTTCGTCTATTAGCTTTATTAAGTCGTCCGTCTTTCGATTTAACAAGAATTTATTCCTCCACATAGGCTAAGCAACCTTGTGAGTTTATTGGATAAAGGTTATTTACCAACTTTGGAAAACACTAGAGTGAGATAAGGTTGAACGCAAACACGAGTGACGTGATGAGTTTTTGCTACTAACTTATTTGTTGAGTTTTGCAGGTGCAATGACTAACTCCGGAGGTCGTTCTAGTGATAGAGAGGACCCGTTGTCTCTCATTATTAGGGAGTTGGCGGGGTTGAGAGCGGAAGTAGGTGGGGTGAAGAAGCAATTAGGGAGTTTGGAGTCTAATGTGGGTAATGTTGAGCATACGAGTCGAAGGGGTACTTCCCAATCTAATGTAGGAGGAGAGTCGAGCAAAGAACCACATACGTCGCCGACTCTTACGCCGTGGCAAGTAAGTACACTATGCTTTCCTCAACCTACCCCCATGCCTTCCCAACACGCCCAACAACCTATTTTCCCAAACATCAACGTTCAAACAAATGTGAGTCAAACCAACCCTCATATCAAATCCACTTATATCGACCATTCCAAGATGAACCACCACCACAAATGGCCCCACATGTAGATCCACAAAATATCCCACAAGTACCCCCATATGTACCACCACAACATTTTCCACCCGAGCCATACCAAATCCATTTCTAAAAAACCCCTTTATGACGATGAAGTTGAGGAGGTTGCTCAAGAAAGATGGTGGGAAGAACCCCAAAATAGATGGAGGCACATTTATGTTGCAACCGGGGTAGAGGGAGACAAGGAGGTATTGATAGATACCATGTTCATGAAGGTCGGCGTATGTGGCAAGATTATGAAGATAGGGGAGATCTAGATTGCAACTGGAATACTATCAAGGTGAACCTTCCCAAGTTCAAATGTAGTAGTGACTCGGAAGATTCTTAGAATGGAATTTGTAAAGCGAGCGGATCTTCCTTACAAACAACATCTCAGATCCTTTGAAAGTAAAAGTATGCCCTTACTCAATTTGAGGGGTATGCATCCACTTGGTGGAAGTATAAGAAGCGGGATCGAGCTCAACGACATATATATAAGATTCCTATGTGGTAACGGGTTACTCTCAACAAAAGGGATTAGAATACAAAGAAACCTTCAGCCTTGTTGCAAAAATAGTTACAGTCAGATTAATAGTTGTCTTGGCTGCCTTTTCTCAATGGTATATTTTCCAAATTGATGTTCACAATGCCTTCTTGCAAGGTGATCTGATGGGAAAAGTATATATGAAATTTCCAGATGGCTTTTCTAGCCAGGGGGAGTGTAGTAGACTGGTGTGCAAGCTTCACAAGTCCTTGTATGGACTAAAGCAAGCCCCTAGACAATGGAATCTAAAGCTTACACAATCACTAGTAGATTTGGGGTTTACACAATCACACTATGACTATTCAATATTTACTCAAATTGTTGGTACTGAAATTATACCGGTGCTAGTGTATGTGGATGATCTATTGGCGACTGACAGTAGTCTATCTCTTATTCAGAAGGTAAGACTATATTTACAATACAAGTTCAAAATGAAGGATCTAGGAGAATTAAAATACTTGTTTGGTATAGAATTCTCCAGATCAGAAAAGGGAATACATATGTGTCAAAGGAAATATTCCTTGGAGTTTGTGTCTGAGTTGGGTTTAGCATGCAGTAAACCAGCAGTTACACCCTTAGAGTTCAATCACAAGCTTACTTTTGTTGAGTATAATTCTATCATTAATAAGGATGAACCAGTGAATGACTTGCAGCTTCAAGACAAGAGTTGTTACCAAATGATAATTGGAAGGTTGATGTACTTAACAATGACCAGGCCTGATCTTGCATTTGTTGTTCAGGTCCTAAGTCAATATATGTATGATCCAAAACAATCTAATTTAGATGCTGCCTTGAGGGACATAAAAGGCACACCAGGACTTGAGCTTTTCATGCCATCTTCAGGAGAAAATAAGTTGACATCCTATTGTGACTCATACTAGGGAGCCTGTGTAGAATCAAGGAAGTCAATTACGGGTTATGTTGTGAAGTTTGGTGATGCTTTGGTGTCATGAAAGTCTAAGAAACAAGGAATTATATCCAGAAGCTCCGCTGAAGCTGAGTTTATGAGCATGGCCTCCACTGTTGTTGAGATCACTTGGCTAATTATTCTGTACTCAGAATTAAGAATTATTGTGCCAACACCAGTTCAATTGTTTTGTGACAGCAAAGCTGCCATTCAAATTACATCTCATCCAATCTTTCATGAGAGAACTAAACACATAGATATTGACCGTCATTTTGTAAGAGAAAGAATTCAGTCTGAAGACATTACAACTCATCACATTGGAACCACAAAACAACTTGTAGATCTTCTCACAAAGGGACTTTGCAAGCCACAACATGAATACTTGATGGTCAAGTTGGGAATGAAAACTTGTTTTCATCCTTCAGCTTGAGAGAGTGAAGAAGAGAGGCCCAGTGGGGCCCAGGAAGATATAACTTAAAAGTTGTTAGTGAAGTTAGTTAGACAGTTAGCAATTAGTTAGGTCATTAAGAGGTTGTTAAGACGTAATTAGTTAGAAGCTATTAATTAGTAGTAGGTCGTTTATGTTAATATAAGTAGATATAAATATCTTATACTACACACAATGTACTATTCTCTCAATGTTCTGAGAATCAATGAAATCAGTTTCTCATTTCTCTCTTCTTCTTCCTAAACTTTCCTTTCAGTTCATATTCAATTCACCATTGCTGAGCTCTTTAACATAATTCTTTTGGACTGTTGTCACCGAAGCTTCCTGAAGTGTGAATCATTAATTGGTTGTAGTTTATTTTGCTTGTGGTCCATTGCACAAACATTTATTGGTGTTGCACTAACTGGAATATCTTTGGTATCTGACATCCTTGCATTTTTTGGCCTGATTATTTTTGTGCACCAGAATAGAATGGAGAGCTCTCTATAAGGTCTTTTGTACCATCTCTTTAAATGTATGTTTTTTCTTATTCTTTTTGTTGTAGTATCTACCTTACGGCTGAAATAACTCCTTTTGTTTGGTGCGATTACATATCATGCTAAGAAGGAAAATTGAAAGTACTTTATTAAAAGTGAATTGTTCCCCCAAAACCAATCTTATTGAGAGAACAGAACTGACCCCGGACCCGGACCGGACAAGATTATTTTTTAGTCTAACTCGATTAGGTTTTTGGTAAAATCCTAGTCTAAGTCTAATAGTTTTACGTTTGATAAATTGTAATTATGGTAGTTTTATTAGAATAGGGTTTTCTTGTTAAACTAAGGAAAGGAGAACCTTACCTCTATATAAAGAGGTCATTATGATAAATAAAAGGCAGAAAGAATTCTCTCATTATTCTTGTCTCTCTAAATTCTCGTTCTTATCTTAATTTTAACATGATATCAGAGTCTCGCTAAAAGAACACAAAAACCCTAAATAATGATGGGTGACATATAAACCAGCAATAAAAGCAAAGGAATCACCGGTGAAGAAAAAATTTCAAAGAAAAACAATCTCCCATTATGACATTACATCAAACGATAATTCCGAAATTGTGGTGACACAAGTCCAATTGAAGGGAGAGAACTACGAAGAATGGGCTAGATCCATGAGGATGGCCCTAAGAGTAAGGAAGAAATTCATCTTCGTTGACGGTACGATCAAAAAGCCGGATGAAGAGTCGCCAGACTTAAAATATTGGTGGACTATAAATTCATTGTTGGTGTCGTGGATTTGCAACACCATCGAATCAATGCTTCGCTCGACGATTTCATATAAAGAGAAAGCGAAAGAATTATGGACGAGCATCCGGGAGCAGTTCGCTGTTATCAACGGCCCTCGGATGCAACAACTGAAGGCAGAACTTGCGGAGTGCAAGCAGAAAGGAAGGATCATAGTGGATTACTATGAAAAACTTACTAAGTTATGAGAAGAATTGGCAAACTATGAACAGATTCCAACTTACTAAGTTGTGAGATCGAACATACTGGCCCATGAACTGTTTTCATCATTAAACAAAGTCTATTTGAAGCTAATGCAAGAAGAGCATGTGAGAGGGATCACACGAAAAATGGAAGAACGAAGTGAAATCATGGCTTTTGCCATATAAGGGAGAAACATTTACCGTGACCGAGGTGAAGAGGAAGCATGATGGTGCATTTTGCACACATTACAAGAGGTCTAGAAACATTGTGGATGGATGGTATCAACTCATTGGGTATCTGGAATGGGGGCCAGGAAATAAAAAAAAGACAAAAAATCTGGAGGAAAAGGACGAGGACAACAGCAGCAGCAGCAGAGGGGTGCCCGGGATTCGATCACAGAAGAGGAAATTACCGGGCTAACGCCATTGCTTTCAAGGATACACAAGCGAAGATAGGACATGTAAACACATGCGGGACAGCACCTCATAATCTGAGCGAGGAAATTCGAAAGATGGTGATTCACGTGTTGTATTCACAAGAAATAAATCTGAATGTCAAGATGGATTGTAAGACAGAAAACTCATCATGTATTATTGACTCCGGAGCTACCAACCATATGACAGGTAATCCGGAGAAACTGAGCGATTAGCGGGACATTCCTGAGTGTCCGGTGGGCTTTCGAATGGAAGTAGCTCGGTGGCCACGAGAGAAGGAACAACCAGGATAAATAATATCATTTGGTTAAAGGATGTCCTCTATGTTTCGGACTTAACATGCAATTTAACTTTTGTATCACAATTTGTTGATCATTTAGATTGTGATGTCAATTTTAACAAAATTATGTGTGTTATACAAGACCCCACCACGAGGAAACTGCTTGGAATGGGTGAGCAACGAGGTAGACTTTATTATTTTTGGAATGTTCCACGGATACGAGCTATGAAGCGAAGGCAGTTAATTGGTTCGATCTTTGGCACAAACGATTAGGTCATTCTTCTGCATAAGTGACGAAGTCTATTACGGCATTATGTTTAAAAGAGAGTAATATTAGTTTAGATAAAGAATGTGATGTATGCCAAAGGGCAAAGCAAACAAGAAGTGTTTTTCCTTCAAGTGATAATATAGCTTCTGATATTTTTATATGATTCATTGCGATTTATGGGGGCCGTATAGAACACATTCTTCTTGTGATGCTTCGTATTTCTTGACCGTTGTGTATGATCGTTCGTGAGCCATATGGATTTTTCTTTTAGTTGATAAGAAAGAAGTGTCTCAAACCTTAGAAAAATTCTTTGTGTCGGTGAATAGACAGTTTGGTAAGAAGGTGAAAATCGTTAGAAATGATAACGGAATGGAGTTCACATGTATGAAGACTTACTTCTTCGAACATGAAATTCTTTTCCAAACTTCTTGCATAGGGACACCAGAACAGAAAAGTTGAAAGAAAATACCGCCGCATTCTTAATGTGGTGCGAGCATTAACATTTTCATCTACCAATCAGATTATGGGGAGAATGTGTCTTGACTGCGGCATACTTGATCAGTAGAACACCATCTTCAATTTTGAATAGAAAAATCCTTTATGAAATTTTATACGGGGAGGCGCCCTGTTATGATCACTTAAGGGTGTTAGGGTCACTATGCTATGCACACACAAAGAGAAGAACAAGAGACAAGTTTGAGAGTCGGAGCCGTAGGTGTATTTTCTTGGGATACCCCTACGGACAGAAAGGTTGGAGATTGTATTACTTAAAAAATGATGAATATTTAGTCTCAAGAGATATGGATTCCTACGAGACTAAATTCCATTTTGCCATAGGGACATGTAACTTGGTCGACAACATAGAAGTGATCCCTGATGAAACAAAGAAAGAAATGAATTAGCACGATTTCAATTTTTTTTAAGTGATCCCTCTCGTTTTCAATTTTTTTTTTTATTTTTAGAATATTATATTATTATACTTTCTACATGGCTGTGATTTTTGCCGATTGTAAATAGGTGAATAATGGGTTTATATGTAGATGCATATTCTCTTATTTTCTGGTTATTTTATGATAATATATTATTTTTGGGTATTATTATGATATCTATTTGTGTTATTTTCTTCTTTTTCTTCTTTTTGATCTCTAATTGATATGAACTTTCTTGAATTGAAAGTGTTAATCACTACTTTTTAAACTCAACAGATTTTGTTATTCTCTTTTACGCCAGGTGAGTTCTTTTGGACTATCCTTTTCTATTTTCTTTTAATTTCTAGAATATTATATTGTTATACTTTATACATGGCTGATATCTTTTTTTCAGATTGAAAATAGGTGAGTAAAGGGTTAATATGTGGATGCAACATTCTCCTTTTCTTTTTGGTGATTTTATGATAATATTAATTTTGGCGTACTCTTTTACGCCATATAAGCTTTTGAACTCTTTTTTTTTATTTTCTTTTTAATTTGTAGAACATTATATTGTTATACTTTCTACATGACCGCGATTTTTTTTTGCAAATTGAAAATAGGTGAGTAATGAATTTATATGTGGATGTAATATTCTACTTTTTTATGATAATTTTATTTTGGCATATTATTATGATTTTTATTTGTGTTATTCTTTCTTCTTCTTTTTTATCTCTAACGGGTATGAATTTTCTTGAATTGAAAGCGGGTTTTCAGCACTAAAATTTTACATTAATTATTTTCTATTATTTTTTAAACAATTTTTACTTCTCATTTCTTTATCTTGTATTTTTATAGATGGTGTAATCATACTTTTGTTGCTTACTTATTAACTGCTAAAGTTGAAAAATATATCAACAATAGTAAGTGAAAATTTTATTTACGATTAGTTTTACTAAATAATTTTACATCAAGAAATTAATAAATGATAAAATTCTCAATAGTCAAAAGGATTCTCAATAAAATGAAGCTTGAAAATTATGTTCTATTTCGATTTCTCTCTCCTATTTCGATGAGTCGTGTGTTGAATTCATAGGGAAATATTTTAAACGAAATGAATATTTTCTTAGATTTTATGAATTTTTTGTATAGTTTCGATGATTTTGAGAATGGAAAAGATGAATAGCTTTAAAGTGAAATTGTTGGTTATAAAGATTGTGATGCTTTTTTGAAAGAAAAAAAAGAAAAGGTAAATATTGAATGGGCGAGGAAGCAAGAAAGAAAAGAAGAAGAGCAAAGAAAAGAGGAGAAGAGGTAAAAAGAAGCAAAAAGATAAGGCAAAACTTAATGGACGAGATTTAATTTGTGTTTTTTTTAATTTATTAGAGGTATTTTTTTCTCATAGAAAAAGAGATATTAGCTAAATTTATTATTACTTATCTGGTTTACTTAGATTTTTTGGACTGCAAAAAGCACCCTAAATGAAATTCTATTCTAAGATTCTATACTTTTTGGATCGGACTTTTAAAAGAGGAGAAAAGATTAAATTGATGAAGAGAAAATATTAAGCTTTTTAATTAAATTGTAACTTTTGAAAGGTAGAGTAGAGAAGTTAGATATATACTTAATGTATATTAGATGAACAAAGGAAAATTATATTTAAAGTTTATAAGCATATGAACATAAATATATTGAAACCCATAAAATAAAATAAACAAAGTAAAATTACGTTTAATCAATGCTCCACCTATATAGATTATATTATTATAATATAAAATTCAACTATTTTTGGAAGAATAAAAACCATAATTGTTAAAAATTAAAAAAAATAAAACTAAGTAACAATAATCTAATCCATTTGATTTTGAAGACTAAAAGCTTTGAAAAAATTTGAATATTCAGATATTACAAAAAATATGTCGTAAATACAATAAGAGTTTTATAGTCGCGCGAACCTATTAACTAGCTGGGGAAGAAAGTGAATAGAGAGAGACATACAATTTTACTAAATCATTTTTATTGTAGCTTAACATTTCAGCATTTTCAAATAGTAAGATCGAAAGAGTTCAAACCCAACGTACGATAGAAAAGATCTATGAAAATCTAAAAAACTCGATGACTTTTATTAACAATAAAACATGAAAATCTTGAAGACTACAATTTTACGTATCAATAAACAATTTTCCTATGAATTAAACTGAATTTTGAAAATTTAAAACTAATTTTACATTCACATATACTATCATTAGGCTTATTAAACGTTGATCCATATGACTACGGAAGAATATATACGTACTTCCTTGAGCAGCATGCACATATACATGACTTCCTTTTTTTGCTTGAACTTTCGAAAACATCTTGACCTGAAACAACAAAGAAAAAAAATAAAATAATAAAATTAACTTAACTTATGAACAATTTAGAGAATACTAAATAACAAAATCAAATTCCTAACAAATAAAAAGAGAAGCTAAGAAAAAAAATTATTCTCTAAAGAATTCCTCCATTCACATCAAACACCAAAGCAAATGACATCTATCAGTGGTGGCTATTGCACTACAAAAATAGAGGATAATCAAGATGGCTTAAAATAAATTTATATAAAGAAAATTTTGTATGACTTTAAGGTGTCATAAATCTGTATACTGAGTAATTGGGGGTTATGATCATGAAAGGTTTGGGGGTTATGAATATCACTTAACATATGAACAATCTAGAGAATACTAAATAACATAATCAAATTCCTAACAAATAAAAAGAGAAGCTAAGAAAAAAAAATATTCTCTAAAGAATTCATTCATTCACATCAAACACCAAAGCAAATGCCATCTATTAGTGGTGGTTATTGCACTACAAAAATAGAGGATAATCAAGATGGCTTAAAATAAATTTATATAAATAAAATTTCATATGACTTTAAGGTGTCATAAATCTGTATACGGAGTAATTGGGGGTTATGATCATGAAAAGTTTGGGGGTTATGAATATCTCTTAACATATGAACAATTTAGAGAATACTAAATAACATAATCAAATTCCTAACAAATAAAAAAGAGAAGCTAAGAAAAAAAAATTCTCTAAAGAATTCCTCCATTCACATCAAACACCAAAGCAAATGACATCTATCAGTGGTGGCTATTGCACTACAAAAATAGAGGATAATCAAGATGACTTAAAATAAATTTTATAAATAAAATTTTGTAGGACTTTAAGGTGTCATAAATCTGTATACTGAGTAATTGGGGGTTATTATCATTAAAGGTTTTGGGGTTATGAATATCACTAATATTAATTAAGAGTAGAATTTATGAAAAAACAAAGAGGTAAAAAAAATGAAAGAAAATTTTAAAAAATTGAGAAAAAAAGATAAATACTTTTGTTGGCCAAGAAGGTGCCACGTCACTTTTTCTATGCCTAGCTTTATTATTATTACTAGTGTACTTAGCCGCACTTCACGCGATCATAAATAGTTTTAATATAGTTAAATATTTATCAGTTAAATATATTTTTCATATTTATTTTAAATTTGAATAAGAAAATTTAATAGAAAAAAAAGTATGCAAGAAATGGTTAAAATAGAAAATGAGAGAGAGTACACAAATCCATTGCAACAATCAAAAGTGTCATTTTGAAAAAATTACAACGATGCCTTCTTTATAATATAAAATGCATGTTTGCTTTTTTCACCATTGAGAATTTTCTTTACACAAATTTATCGTCGAGATGACCGCCTGATTTATGAGAAAACTATTGTTATATTTTGAGAAATATGTGCCTTGACTATTCCACATTATTGTAACTCCCTTTTACTCATTGTCTCTTAATTAGACAATAACGTATCAATTATCTTTTATTATATTTATTCCTTTTATTTTAGTTCCACTTAGCAAGGGACCATTACTATATATAACGATGAATCTCAATAAATAAGGTTGAACATGATTAAATTTATATTTAAGAAAATAAGAAAAAGATACGTATTGTGTAGTCTTTTGTCATCAGTCGTAGACTTGCAGTTGTCTTGTGAACCATTCTTTCTTCTCGTGATTTTTGTTCCAGCTATCCCCAAAATGATCATCTTTATGTTCACATGTGTAACTAACCTAGATGAAATATTAAGAAAAAAATGAAAAATTATTCTCCAGCATGCATAGAAAGCATTTTTACTCATCAAGAATGAAACAAAAATAGTAGAAAAAGCAAAAAATGTAGGAGAAAAATTTATTAAATTAGAAAATAAAGTTCTAAGATGACAAATATGAATAATCAAAGAGATATCTTACGCGGGAGTCGCATTATATTACTAATTCTTTTCATTTGGTGGGGTCATTATACTAATTTACCTTATTCTCGTCTAGTCGTCCTATGTTATTCTTTTCAGCTTTTTGCATAATTCATCCTCATGTTTTATCTTTGTAATAAATGGTACTTCAGATATTAATTTGATCAGACATTTCAAAGACCTTAAAATGTGATTTTCAAAACTCCTATATTTGTGTAGACCTTTTAACAACAATTATGCGCTAACCAATTAACTAACCATCCTCCATAATTTTAAAAAGGAACATAGTAATTGAGAAGAAAACATACTTGTTGAAATAATTCAAGATATGTATTGACTAACAACTTAACCATCTTAGGAAAGAGACTATTGTACATTTAATAGTAGTAACTATTTTTGAACTTATTTTTCATTGGTTCTGAAAGAACATAATTCTTGAATTGGTATTATAAATTCAGATGAAAATAAAAATGAGAAAGAATTATAAAGTTTAAGAGAAACAAACCTTCACATTAGGAAGACGTAATCATGGAGAGGAACTCCCCTCAACAATTTCATGTCATACTCACAGTTGTCGTAATCTCTATGTTTACACTACAATGCACTTATAGTTTGAATAATGCGATCATTTCTTTTTGCAACAAATTTCTATTTATAGTGTAAAGAATGGATCTTGGGACTAACTCAACCCCAAAAGATAGGTTGTAGGGTGAGGATTGTCCAAGTCTATATAAGGAGTCCATGTTCCCATTTCATTTCCAATATGTGACTCTTAATACTCCCCCGCACGCCTAGACCTCGTTAACTAGAGCGTGGACAATATAATTTGGGGGCCCAACATCGGTGAACAAAGAATTGGAATGGGCATGAGTCTGATACCATGTAAAGAATGGATCCTGGGCCTAGCTCAATCCCAAAAGCTAGCTTGTAGGGTGAGGATTGTCCAAGTCCATAGAAAGAGTTCATATTCCCATTCCATTTCCGATGTGGGACTCTTAACACCATGTAAAGAATGGATCTTGGGCCTAACTCAACCCCAAAAGCTAGCTTGTGGGATGAGGATTGTCCAAGTCCATGTTCCCATTTCATTTCTAATGTGGGACTCTTCACATATAGGACTATAATATGGATTACCAAATGATGCCATGAACTCCTATTAATTATTTAGGAGTTATGGTAATAAAAGGTTGTGAAAATAAAGACCATTAAATTTATACATTAAAGAAGAATAATGGAGGAGTAGTAAATTAAGAGAGTTTAATGAGTGATTTATTTTAAGTTTTTCTACCTAACACATAAATGAAAAAAAGAAAGAAAGGAAAAAAGCCAAAAAAAATGAGAAAAAAAAGATAAATAGCAATGGAGGCCATAGAGAGGTGACACATCGCCTTATTTATGCATAACTTTATTATTATTATTATTATTATTATTATTATTATATAATACAAACTAATCACAATAATTATAGGGAAAGTGGTGGCAAATATAATGCTATTAAATGGTGAGTGAGTCTTTATTATGGGTGGAGGGATGATATCTTTAATATTTTCTTTTATTTAGTAAAATAAAGAAATGAAGTAAAAAAATTTGAAAAAAAAAAAGATAAATGCTAATAGAGGCCATAGAGAGATGCCACATAGAATTGGTTATGCGTGTATATATATATATATATATATATATATATATATATATATATAGAGAGAGAGAGAGAGAGAGAGAGAGATATTTAATACAAAGTAATCACACTAATTATAGAGGAAGTGATGACAAATATAATGCTATTAAATGGTGAGTGAGTCTTTATTATGGGTGTAGGGATGAAATCTTTAATATTTTATTTTATTTAGTAAAATAGAGAATGAAGAGAAAAATGTCAATAAATTGAAGAAAACAATGATAAATGCCAATGAAGGTCACAGAGAGTGTCACATAAGATTGGTTATGCCTAGCTTTATTATATATATTGATGATTGATTGGTTGATATTGATTTAAGGTGAGTAATACTCCCTCTGGTCCAAAAAGATTATCCACTCAGTCATTTGCTCATCCTTAGAACAATACTAACTTCTAGAAGAAAAAAAGATAATTTGACTAAATTACCTCTAATTAAATAGATATTGAAATTTGGTCACTTAGCACTTAATAAGCGCAAATCCGAAAGAATAAGGTCAATTTCTTCTTGATTAGATAAGTAAACACTCTTTTTTAACAAAATAAAAAGACTAAGTGGACACTCTTTTTGAGTACATGAAAAAAAAAATATTACTCATCATTAATCACCGTCCTCGTCCATCATTATCAGCTATCACCGTCCACAGATACCATTTTCAGCCACAACGATCACTGACAATCACCACAATAAATCTAATACGATCACTACTCACCATTTACAATTATCACCACTATCATTATCATTACCATGATAGTCATCACCATCAGGCATTTTTAATTTTCAATTGTCAAATCTTAAGCTTAATCACATTTTGTATAATAAAGAATATTTTTAATGATGAAAATATATATATATATATATATATATATATATTCATATAATACATAAATAGTGTATTATAATAATACATAAATAGTGTATTATAGTATCAAAATATTTAGTGAAAATCCCAGACCTATTATTGGTAATTTTAAAATTCTATTCCTATGAAGATGATTAATCATAATATTATAAAAAAAATAGTTGTTATAGATGGGTAATTTTACAAAGAACGTATTATTATAAAGATGGTTGTTATTGTTATAGCGAGGTAAAATATAACATAAAAATCGATTTTGAAAAATTTGATTGTTATAAAAAGGTGTTGTTATATGAGAATATCGTTATAGAGAAGTCTGACTGCAGTATCTTTCACCACAATTATCAACGTACATCATTAACTACACATCTTAATATTGAGATATAAGAGTCAGAAACATCTGAATTAATAAAAACAAATGAGGTATTAGAGTAATACTTGTCTTGAAAGGATTAAATGGAGATCAACTTTGAAATTCAAAAACAGTGGGGCAAATGATTATCAAACACCCTATAAAAGATGAGAGAGCGCCCAAGAAAGGCGCTATCTCTGCGCATACGTTTGCTTTCTATACTTTACACAAAAGCTAACGTCTCCGTTCCCTCCTTCTCCAACTCAAATTCAAGAACTCCCTTTGCCAAATATCACATTATCATAACAAGCGTCACACATTTTCTTTCACTTGGGTTCTATAACATTTTCAACATCCTTTTTCACCAAACTGAGGAGATCAAGATTTTTGTAAGGTTTCAACGAATGATTGCAGTATCATATACATTTATTTTATCACTAGTTGATTATTACTTTGTTGTTTGTGTACATTTAATTGGAACACAGGTGAGGGTTGTAGAGCTTCTTGAATTGGCTTCCCACATATTCATGTGACAGTGTATGTTGTGGTTATAAGAAAAAAATTTGTGAAAGTATACAAGATTTCGTGGGTGCAAGTTAAAGATTCATTATTGTTTTCATTTTTTTTCAAGTTAAAATTTTTGTTTTCAATTTCACAAACAAAAGGGATGTTCAAGGTGAAAGCCGTCATTTCTAAACGAAATGCACAAACAAATGAACGCACTAATTCTTCTTGCCTTGGGGCTTGGAATTTCGTGAATCGTTGCTGACATGTCACAAGAAGGTTTGGCAGAAATGCAACCTTTGTGGTCTGGTCCTTTCTCGAATCCCGCACAATGGGAGCTTAGTGCACCGACTAAGAAGTAATAGTTGGTCTTATACTCCCAAAGAGATAGTAGTAATAATTTTACACTACTATTTGATAAGCCAGATCAAGATGGTTATACGTTAGCGTAACCAATAGGGTTAGAGTTTCTGCGGCAATTAATTCATAGTTCTTGGAATTTTACATGTGCATCCCTGAGAAGCTTAATTATTTTAGAAACTATACATAAACAAAAAAGTGCCTTATTTCCAAGTCCATGTTCACATTTCATTACCGATGCGGGACTCTTAACACTCCCCCGCACACTCAGATCCCGTTAACGGGAGCGTGGATGACATAATTTGGGGACCCAACATTGGAATGGGTCTGGCTCTAATACCATGTAAATAATGGATCTTGGGCCTAACTCAACCCCAAAAGCTAGCTTGTAGGGCGAGTATTGTCCAAGTCCGTATAAGGAGTCATGTTCCCATTCCATTAACGATGTGTGACTCTTAACAATATCTTTTTATAATTTATAAAATTTATGATTGAGGTATAGTTGATTGATTGTATAGATAAATTTTAAAAAAAGTTGTGATGATCATTCAGCACTTCTTGGACAGAATCTCTCAAACAATTTTTGAGAGACTAAAAGCATTTAAATGTTGGATGGTGCTAAATACTTCAACATTTTATTGTAAATTTAGCTGGGATTTTCCTATGTAGCTCATCTTAGTTTAATCTCAGTGCTTCTGGATTGCCTCTAGCTAGTCTTATAACCCTTCCCTTTACCATCTCTTTAACTTTTTCTGTCTCTAAGTTTTGAATGTATTTAGGTGTTAATGCTTCAACATGCATAACCGCCAAAGTGAGAAGCCTTTGCATATGGAAACAACTTGTGGCTCTCTTCTGTCTGAGATGCAGGTTTGCTCGAAACACAAGAATTATATTGTATTCTGAGAGTATGCTCCTTTTTTTTAATGTTACCTTGTATTTTGGATCAGAGAATATGGGATGAAATGGGAGAGCCAGATATCGAAAGGGATAAGATGCTTTTTGAACTTCAACAAGAGTGCCTTGAGGCATATAGAAGAAAAGTGAATCAGGCAAGTCGTTGCCGGGCTCAACTGCAGCAAGCTGTTGCTGACTCTGAAGCAGAACTTGCAAAAATATGTGCAGCACTAGGAGAACAATCATCATACGCTAGGCAGGTTAGGGACAAACAAAAAGACTTCGTTGGACATTTCAGTAAAACTTTATGATCTTTTGAAAGGTATGTCGAACCTTTTTAACATTTAGCTTCCTAAATAGCAGAGCTCCAGAAGTTTGAAGGAAGAGCTTGAGGCCATTAAGCCTAAGTTAGAAGAGATGAAGAGAAGAAAAAGAGAGAGGAAGAACCAATTTGCAGTTGTTGTCGATCAGATACAATGTATCTCGAAAGAGCTTTGTGTACACTTCCAAGAGAATACAAAAATGAGTGTCATTGATGAGAATAATTTGTCTGTCAAAAGACTAGAAGAAATGCAGAATTATTTGCTTGCTTTGCAAAAAGAGATGGTTTTTTCTGTTTCATCTCTTTCCTTTGTCTAGAATCTCTCCATACAGTTCTACCAAATTCATTTTGGAAAACTTGAAACTTCATCCACTTTCATGTTGCAGAGTTGCTTAGATTGGAAATATTTCGTCTGCTATAAAGTATTACAAGACTTACTGTTTGTCTAACAGAAGCTCATAAATATTTTCAGAGTGACCGCCTGAAGCTGTTGGTTGACCACTTGACAACTATCAATTCGTTATGTGTGGTGCTTGGGGTTGATTACAAACAAACTGTTGCTGAGATTGATCCAACCATGGACGATTGCCGTGTCTTGAAAAACATAAGTAAAGATATGATCATTAAGTTGTCCGCTACAATCAACAGATTGGAAGAGCTCAAGAAACAAAGATTGCTTAGGGTTAGTATAAATGTCAATTTACTTGTTACATACCAAGTTGTATATTGCTCTCTTTACTAATGCTGATCTTTTGTGGCTTAGCTTCAAGATCTTGCAACTACCCTGATAGAGCTGTGGAATTTGATGGATACACCACTAGAGGAGCAACAGAAATTTCACGATCTTACAAGGCACATAGCAGCTTCAGAAAATGAAATAAATGAGCCTAATGTTCTGTCTGCGGACAGTCTTCAACATGTATGAAATCATAAACTAAACTCTCTCCAATTAATTATTTTATGTTGTTAATTTCTAGCAGAATTTTAGTGCTTCCTAGGCTAGTTGTGATGCTTCTATACTTCTTCTGCAGGCGGAGGCAGAAGTGTCGAGATTGCAGGCAATGAAATCAACAAAAATGAAAGAGGTTCTTCTGCGAAAGAGGCTGGAGTTGGAGGAGATCTGTAGGAAGGCACATTTGGTTACTGAAACACAAAATTCAGTCGACTTCTCTGTTGAAACTATAGAATCTGGTAACTGTTTTCTGTCATAAATCAGACATCAAGGTTCATGTAGCTACATCTAACCAAATGAATTTCTAACTGAATCATTTTTGCGGTAATTTGTGGATAAGTATGCTTGAACAAATTGATTTCATAGAAAAAATCTATTTTAGTTTTAAATATGCATAAATGTTGTATCTCTCAAGTAGTAATGGTGTCATATTCGTAGGGGCAATTGATCCTTCATATCTGCTTGAGCAAATCGAGGTCCAGATTTCCAAGGTTAAAGAGGAAGCTTTTAGTCGGAAAGAGATTCTTGAAAAGTTTGAGAAGTGGTTGGCTGCATGCGACGAGGAGAGCTGGCTGGAGGAATACAACAGGGTTGGACATTATGTTCCCGTTTTTCGACCTCTTACGTGTATGTTCTGCACCATACTTTTATTTCTAATATTTTTCATTTAGGATGAAAATCGTTACAACGGTGGAAGAGGTACACATCGTAATCTGAAGCGAGCTGAGAAAGCTCGAGTTCTTGTCAACAAAATCCCTGGTATGGAACCTGTTTCTGTTCCCAAACCTCCCATCACTAAAAATTGATAATTATAATAGAATAATCTTCCTCGCTTTTTATGTACTCTTCTTTGAGTTAGCTTACTGCATTACATGTGTTGTGCTCTTCTTTGAGTTAGCTCATCTGTGTGATTTCTGAAAATTTGTTATGCAAATCAATAATAGGTTATCATGAATTCTTCTATGATGGCGTAAGCACCTAATTCAAGTTTGAATTTGTGGCAGCTATGGTGGAGACATTGAGATTGAGAGCTAGTGCTTGGCAGAAAGAAAGAGGACATGAATTCTTCTATGATGGCGTAAGCACCTAATTCAAGTTTGTTAAACCTAAATGTTTGTGCATTGGACCAATTCTATTTGTTTCTTATCCCTTCACTTCCGCTTTCCAGGTTGCCCTTCTTTCTATGCTTGAGCAATATTGTGATCTAAAGCGAGAGAGGGAGCTTGAGCGTCAGAGGCAGAGGGTATGGATTTGCCATTTTGATTACACATGAAATGATTGCTCTGTGTACTAGTTGTTTATCATATTCTTCTTTTATTCAAGGATCAGAAGAAGCTTCAGGGACAATTGATGGTGGAGCAAGAGGCACTTTTTGGGTCAATACCTAGTCCTTCAAAGAGTGCAAAGAAGAATTTTAGACCATCAATGGGAGGTTTGACCAATAAAAGACTTTCGCTCGGAGGATCAATGCTTCAAACCCCATATGCCGGTAAAGCCGCACCATCCTCTCGACCGTCTAGCTTGTTGAGACAGCAAACACCCAATAGTGGTAGGCTTGTCATCCTGTCTCTAGTGTATCTGAATTTAAGTTGGACCGCGTTATTGATAGACGAATTGTCTAACTTCAACTTTTTTTGCAGGCAGGAGAGAGAGTTTCATGGTACCAAGAAAGCAGCAACCATGCAAAGTATCAAATGCACCTAGAACTGAATCAGTACAGAGAAAGAAGCCCCTTTTAAATCCACCTAGAACTGAATCAACACAGACAAGGAAGGCTCTATCTCCCTTATCGTCTTTGTTTTCATCAAATGCAAGCACCATTAATATTCAGAATCAGACCCTAAAGAGCGGGGAAGTCCATGAAACACTGTCTTTGAACAAAACTCCAGTTATGACTCCAACCAAGATAGCTTCTGCTGAAGGAAGGCTCAAGGAAACAGTGTCTTCGAACAAAACTCCAAATATGACTCCAACCAAGATGATGGCCTCTGCTTTTGAAGGAAGTATTACACCAAAAACACTGCCCATTCCAATGCCAGTAACTCCTTCCACAGTTTCAACTGCAATGCAAACTGCAATGACCCCTGCCAGTCACCATGTTTCTGCTTGTGCTGATGATATTGAGTACTCATTCGAGGAGAGAAGAGTCAGTTACACTTACAATCCATTATCACATACCAAGGTCATTTCCAAATGCTTGATTTAGCAGTACTAGCATCAGTGGATTTTCTTGATACTAGTAATTAGTAAAAGCATTCTATACTCATCTGGTTTTATAGCCAATGCATTTTAGTCTTTTTGCATACAATAGACTCAACGTGGTTCGACTCTTCCTCGAACCCTGCGCATAGTAGGAGTTTTATGCACTGAACTACTCTTTATCTTTAGTCATTTGTATAGATGCAAGGTGAGAGATATGATGTTTTCTCTGTTTTGATGATGTGGTGTTTTGAATGAACTAATGTTTTCAGTAAGTCCTCCAATACCAAAGAATATGAGACTTTGCTTTCCAGGTTCAAAGTTACTTTTGAGAGAATCTTTTTTGCTAGTAAGTCAATGTGATTGTTGAATTGCTTCAAGGTCATGCATCTCTAGTTTCATACTTGTCCGGTGTCCAATTACAAACTGTTTTATTTCAATTCTATTCCTCAAGACCTAATTAGGGTGGGCATAAAACCCGTTGAACCGAAAAAACCGAACCGAACTGGCGGTTCGGTTAAGTTTTTATTCGCTTTTTAAAAAAAACGGTTCACGAAAAAAATGAACCGAATCAGGATTAAATGATTCGGTTCTTTCGTATTTTTGATGAACCGAATCGAAAACCGTGGGCAAATATGTAATTAAACTTATTTTGATTTTAGGCTACTGCTATCTCTTGAATCATAGCTATTGAAACCAATCTATGAAGCTTTTATGGAAGTCGAATGGGGCATGAACTTAATTAACATATCACGGAAGCATTGACATAAAATGTAGGGAGAGAAAGTAGTTGTAAATTGGTGCAACTTTAAATGGTCATAACTCTGCGCTCGGATGTCCGTTTTACCCCAAAAAATATTGATTGTGCGTATTTTTTCGAGACGCGGCCGGTCAAACTGACATAAGGCGGTATTTTTACTAAAACGTCTGTTTTCCCAATCAATTTGTGTTTTCCTCCAAATCGGTTTCTAATTTTCCATTTTCTTTAGTAAACATCTCACGATATACAATATATTTCAACGTCAAAATTTTGTGGTAGTGTAGGCGTGAATGTCAATTTCAATGTTGAAAATTCAATTTTTTAAAAAAAATCCCCCGATCCGACCCGTTTTTGGACTTTAATTTATTTTTTGTGGACTTTATATTTGAATTGAAAAAAATGATATAAACCGATACGTTCGGCGATATAAACTGATATATCTTTTTTTTTAAAAAAAAAATTGATTCGTTTTTAAAAAAAATGAATCATTTTTTTAAAAAAAAAACAAATTTTATTCGGTTCATATTTTTTTGATACAAAACCGAATCGAACCGATATATGCCCACCCCTAGACCTAATGTAGTAAGATGATACTTTATAGTGCTATTTAGGGCTGGCCAGTGGGCCGGGACGGCCCGACCCCGACCCGACCCCGACCCGACCCCGACCCGACCCCGTCCCGAGCCCGCCCCGGTCCCGCCACGACCCCGCCAAAAAAAATAATAATAACGTGGGCGGGCCTCAAACTCGGGACGGGACGATGTCTCGTCCCTCGAGACCCGAGCCCGCCCCAGGCCAGTCCGACCCGACCCCGCCCTTTTCCCCCCTTTGCAAATATGACCGTTGCACCAACGACCATTTTAGATTATGGTCGTTGTCCAACGGCCATTTTAGGCCCTCCCTCAACCCCCTACCCCTTAATATTTATTTTAACCCATAAGTTATTATATTTACACTTTAACCCAATTTTTCAACTATAAATAACTCATTTTCTCTTCATCTTTCTCACAAATCTTCCTACAATCTCTCTAATCTCTCAATATATCTCTCTACAAGTCTACATTGTTTGCTAAATATTCAATTTTATTTATTCATTTGGGAATTGGGAGTGAAGTTGGCAACTAGCTTGAGGATCTTCCATCGAGTAAAGTTTTAATTTTCAAACTCTCGATTACACGCCGACGTTACGCTTGCCGCTTGGGTACATTCGTTCCTTCATTAAATTATTATTGTCTGCTTATTTTATTTAGCGCACTTAATTTCATTTACTTTAATTATTTGTTAGCATATAATTAAAATGGAAGGAATTAGAGGTATGTTTAAGGGTAAGGGTAAGACTTCTTCTAGTAGGGGAAACCAGGGCAAGTGGTACTTCTTCTAGTCATCTTATTCCTACACAGATGATTTTGTTGATACTCAACATTTTCCTACAATACCATTAGATTTAGACCAGAGCTATTTTCTCGAACTCAAGAAGACTTTAATTTAGACGATGATCTAGATGATATACCCACTAATGTTGATGCCAACCCACCCACCAGTGCACCTTCAACTAAATACCTCCTATTCCCCTAGTATGAGACGAGGTCCAAAGAAACGACCATTAAAATCAGATGCATGGACATTTTTTGATAGGGACGTAGAGAATCAAGTAGCCATATGTAAAATTTGTAAAAATGTTTTAAAATTTAAAACTGGAAAAGGTCACGGTGGGACGGGGGGTTTAATTAGACACGTAGTAAGTGCTCATCCAGCTAGGTATGCCCAATACCAGGCTTCAAAATCGGGTGCGCAAACGCCCGCTCCATCGGGACAAGGTTCACATATTGATACTGTCCCGGATCAAGTACAGGGTCAAATTAACCCTATGACTGGGGGAATTGTAGGCTCTAAATACAATAAACATAGAGATAGGGAAGCGATATCAAAATTAGTTGCTGTGGAGGGTTTGCCTTTTTCATTTCCTTCATCTCCCGGTTTTATTCATTACATTAGAGATATATATAATCCTGCTTTTAACGGTTTTCCTAGATCAACTGTTAAGAGAGATGTATTTAAAATCACGCATGAATATCAACAATATTTACATTTTTCATTATATCATTTTAATGGCAAAGTATCTATCACGTCTGATATAGGTCGTAGTACTAACGGTCATGATTATTTAACTGTAACTTGTCATTGGATAGATTATAAATGGTATATGCAAAAACGTATTTTAGCGTATAGATATATAGATGATAGGCACACTGATACTTTTATTGCAGAAATATTTATCAAGTGTGCGATTATTACGGAATTACCGATAAAATTATGACTATTACATTAGATAACGCTTCTAATAACAATTACGCAATTACAATTTTAAAAAATAGTTTAACTCCATCTTTTCCAGACCATTTTCATATAAAATGCGCGTGCCATATATATAACTTAATTGTAAAGGATGGTCTATCACTTTTTGAAGACATTCTTAGTAAAATACAATTTGCTATAAACTTTATTTTTAAAAATAATAAAGTACAACGTAGAAAAGAATATAAAAAACTTGTCACGATTGTGGACTACCTTATAGAAAAATTCCACAAGAAGTATCCACTAGGTGGAATTCTTTATACGAGCAACTACTTGTTGCTTATGACTATAAATTACCTATAACTTTATTTTTTAACTCTCATAATAAAAAGCCAGCTGATATGATTTTAGATAGTGATTGGGAAAAAATTTCCGAACTTATTGTATTTTTAGAGAAATTTTTTCAAGCAACAAAAGAATTTTCCGGTATATATTATCCTACTATTTCAACTATGTTATTTTATATAACTCTAATATTTTTATTACTTAGTGAATATATGAAAAACCAAATTATAAGGCATCTATTAAAAATGTTTGTCAAAATAAAAAAATATTTTATTTCTATTCCCTCTATTTATATTATTGGTTCTCAGATAAATCCTACTATTAAAATAGACGGTACTAAATCACTAATTGAAACTATTTACGATTGTATAGAAGTACTACCACCTCCAAGTCCCAAAATCTAAATCACCCACCACCTATTGAACAAACTAAAGAAGAAGTGTTGTCTAGCGTAGAACACCAATGCAAAAATATATATAGATTTTATCAACAAGAAAATGCTAGTAACTTACGGCTTCCATACCATCTTCTTCATCTTCAACACAACCTCACAAAAGACATGTCGCTTCAAGCTAGTATTGAAAGCCTCGTAAATAGAATGTGCGGCCGCATACCTCTACTACTAACCAAATTAGTGAGTTGGATATTTTTGTTTTGCAGGTTCTGCATCAGTATCAAGAAGTTATCAATGAAGATGGACATGAAGACTTGCAGAAATCGAGGGAATGAGAAGACCTTTCCGACACTTTCATTGATGGCTCGAGATGTTTTGAACATTCAAGTGTCATCAACTGCGTCTGAAAGCGTTTTTTTTGCCAGCAGATATCAAATAGGAGACCACGTACACTCATTAGCCGGAGACAGCTTGGAAATTGCATGATTATTCAGAGATTGGATACGAGCGGAGCGGAGGAGGTGCGGTCAACCGGAGATCAACGAAGAAGATGATGAAAACTACAACGAAATCTTAACCGAAGGTAGTGGAATCGACGTGGATCAATTTGGCCAACAAATACCAAGTCCAACCAAGAACCACATGAAATCATCAAGCAATTAGAATGTGTTTTTTTGAGAATGTAATTTTTAATTGCAATTTTATTATGTAATTTGCAACTTTTGGACAACACCACAAAGTTGCAATTTAGATTTTAGACAATTGTATATGTATTACAAAAATCATATGTCTATTAAATAATATAAGAGGCACAAAACAAATTTTGAGATGTTTTTATTACACTATCTTGTTTTGTTTATTGAGTTTTTTTATACATATGTTATTTTTTTTTTTTAAAAGGAAAACCCGCCGCATTCTCGCCCGAGCCTCGACTCCCGCCTCGAGCCCGACTCGACCCGAGCCCGCCTCGACCGATATCGACGGGATCGGATCGGACGGACTTGCTCCAGCCCCGCCAGACCGACTCCCGCCGTAACCCGCCGACCCCACCTGCACTTTCTCCCGTCCCGCCTCGACTCCTCCGCATCTCCCGCCAGATTTCGAGAGCCCTACCACCGCCACTCTTAGTGCTATTACATTTGATAAAAACAAAAGAGTCAAATGAAAAAATAATGCAAAAGAATGAATTTTTGTCCTTAATTTCTCTTTAAGCAAAAACTATTGCGGCGCTAAATGAATACTCTTTGCGGGCTTAGTTGAGAATTGGTAGGTAAATACTCTTCACAAACATGATTATCACTAAATTATAAGTAGTTATCTAATGGAGTATACATTATATGTTAAGAGTCCTACATCGGATATGAAATGAAAACATGGACTACTTATATGGACTTGGACAATACTCACCCTACAAGCTAGCTTTTGGAGTTGAGTTAGGTCCGAGATCCATTCTTTACATGGTATCAGAGTCAGACCCATTCCAATTCTTTGTTTATTGACGTTGGGCCTCCAAATTATATTATTCACGCTCCAGTTAACAAGGTCTGGGCGTGCGGAGAGTGTTAAGAATCTCACATCGGATATGGAATGGGAACATGGACTCCTTATATGAACTTGGACAATACTCACCTTACAAACTAGCTTTTATGGTTGAATTAAGCACAAGATCCATTCTTTATATGGTATCAGAGTCAGACTCATTCTAATTCTTTGTTCGGGTTTGGGTGTGCGAAAGAGTGTTAAGAGTCACACATAGGATATGAAATGGTAACATAGACTCCTTATATGGACTTAGACAATCCTCACTCTACAAGCTAGTTTTTGAAGTTGAGTTATGCTCGAGATTCATTCTTTACATTATCATCTTAATCTATCTATTATCTATTATCTATTATCTTTTATCTTTTATACACTTTACCATGATTAGGTGATATATATTTTACTTAACTTTTAAATGTTAAAGTTAAATTAATTGATTTAATACCAACATCAAATGTGAGTAAATATTTACCCATTATCCTCCTACCCCACACCAAAAGGGACATACAACAACAACATTCTCATTTACCCCTGCCTTACTTATTTTCCGCACCAAAAGGGACATAGGTAAAAGAAAATGTACGAACATAAAGATTAGAGTGAAAATGCCCAAAGCATGAATTTCTTGTCAATTTTTTTTTTCCACAGCAAAACTGAGACTTGCCTCCAAAAGCCTCAAAGGTCCCACCAATGCCCTTAGTATCTTATTTGGATTTTGCTTTGGTCTTTTTTTTCTTTTGAGTTTGGTCTTGTGATTCAAAAATTAAGTTTGAATTAATGAGGAAATACCTTTGAAGAGAGCATTCGTCTTCAAGAACCCTAAATTCTGTTGTTTATTTAGTTCATACAAAATATTTTGGTATACTTTAATATATTTTTCCCAGAACTTAGAAAATTTTCAAGACTTTTGTAATCCAAAGTAGGCATATATTTCATGCTAATAATAAAGGGAGTTGGTTGAGGCATCAAACATAGGAAAATTTCATGGATGGTCATTCAAGTACTAGTCTATTATTGTAAAGTTAATAATCTTCATTTTGTTACATAAAAATCACCCAATTTTTACCAATTCATTTAAAAGTCGCTCACCCAAAAATGTATATATTCAATTAAAACTTAAAAGATTTGCACATTACTTAAATGGCATGCTACATTACTTATTTATGGGTTCACTTTCATACCCAAGAAATACGAGACCTAACAATAATAATAATAAAAGCTAAACTCGGGGACATGTTTTACTTATCATGAAGTAGGATATTTTTTTTTTGTTTTTTTCAATATTCATATTAAAGCCTGATTAAATTTAAATTCATGTATTGCATGACCCATTTATGTGGACTACGCTCCCAACATGATTTTCTCATTTTTCAAGGGGTCAAACCCAAGACTTTTGGTTAAGTATTGAGATATCCCAACTTTGACACATGAGCACAAGTTCACATGAAAGCAAGTGTAATTCATTACTATATAAATAGGATATGCAAGATGTTAAAATATATTATGTTACATCGATAATGTAAAAATTATTTGAATTGTCAATGTATATAAATTAAATATTTTATTCTAAGCTATTATCATCTTTATCTATTATTAATTTTTAGAAATCTAATTATTTAAATACTTTTTATATTATTAGTTACAAAATTTAAACTCTTCAACTTTGTCTCTTGCGAGATTAACTGAATCTATCATAATTTATTCAACAAAAAAAATCTTTCTTGATTGAACATTTGAACCCGTGATTCAAAGTTTATATAGCCTCCTTTTTACACATTGACCCCTTCAGACAGATGAGGAAATAATGGAAGTTTCGTTGACTATTGGAATTAAATTTTTAATCCATTTAAATTTTTTGATTTTCGAACCAAATATTAGAGAGTTGTCATGTAGTGCGTAACTTGTGGATTAAGCCACTATGAATTGGATTCACAAAATCTGTACGATTGATTACAAACCAAAATTTCAGATGAATTATTATTCCTAGTTTCCTACATTAATCTATTTTTAAGACCATCTCAATCTAGCACAATATTGCTACAAACGGCCCAACCAGCCTCTTTAATTGAATCATTATCTTATTTTACAAATTTCTGAAAATACAGTGCGGAATTTTTGCAGGACTTCTTAATACTGAACTGTTACTTTTTTGAAGTACATGTAAATAAAATACATTAGTTTTACATATTGTTCTACACACTAAAATATATAACATATAGTATTAGAATTTAATTCTTGTTGTTGTTATATCATTCTTTTATATTCTTTTGAATTTTCATAATTTACATTTAATACAATGCAAATAATTGAGTCGTCAACTTTACTTTCTTTACAAGTTTATTTAGATACCAACCTTATACATGATTTTTTTTCCTGCCAATTATAACTGTTTTAAAGCTTAATAATTATTAACAACATGAATAATGTTATTTTTCAATACTATTTAATTATATTCACTATGTTGGAGTGAAAGATACTCCTTTTATAAAGTGACGTGTGTGTTGTTAGAAAGGTAAAGAGTTGAACTTCTTTCAAGATTTTGAAGATTTTATTGAAAGGTAAATTTGAACAATCTAACAGTGTAAGAGTTAAAAAAGAGAAGCTGCAAAATAAAGAATCCAAGTTTTGTTGTTGTTTTCAGTGGATGACCATATTTAAGAAAATAATTTGGTGGATCCTATTGCATGTCTCCCACGTGTGAGAAATTCACTTCCCCGAGATAAATGAAAAACAAAAATAGTGATGATACCTATTAATATTCCTTTCTCATTTCATCTGATACATATAAGTGGGCCGGGTCGGGGTCGCCGGCCCGTCTCCGTCCCAACCTGTCAGCCCCCTTTGCAAAAATAACTGTTGCAATAATGGTTAAATTTCAATTTTGGTCATTGTGCAACGGCTATTACGGTCATTTTTGCCCCCAACTCCATAAACCCCCTACCCCTTAATATTTATTTTTAATTCCTAAGTTAGTATTTTTACACTTTAACCCTATTTTTCAACTATAAATACCTCATTTTTCTCTTCATTTTTCTCACAAATCTTCCTATCATCTTTATAATCTCTAAAACGATCTCTCTACAAGTCTACATTGTCTACAAAATATTATATTTTATTTGCTTATTTGTATCAAAATTCAAAAATTGAGAGTGAAGTTGACAGCTGGTTTGAGGATCATCCATCGAGCAAAGTTTTAATTTTCAACCTCGATTACACGTCGACGTTACGTCGGTATTTGGTACCTTCGTTCCTTATTTAAATTATTATTGTTACTTAATTTTAATTATCGTACTTAATTTTATTATCTTTAATTATTTATTTACATAATTATAATGGAACGAATTAGACGTTTTATTTCTGGTAGAGGCATTTTCTAGTAATCCTATTCCTAGTCCCGATGATTTCACTCATATAGATGAAACTGATTTTTTAATGATATTAATATACCATTAGATCATGAGGTATATTCTGCATCTGAACTAGATTTTAATTTTGAAAATGAATTAGACTATAATGTAGATAACACACTCATTAGTGCACCTCCACCTCAGGCTCAAACTGAGTCTCAGCTTAAAACTGAAACTGGAATGCCTCGTATTCCCCCTAGTATGAGTCGAGCCCAAGACAACAAAAATTAAAATCACCTGCATGAGAAATTTTTGATAGGGACATTGATAATCAACAAACTAGATGTAAAATTTGTCAAGAAGTTTATAAATTTAAAACCGAAAAAGGTCATGGTGAGACGAGAGATTTATTGAGACATGTAGAAAACATGCACAAAGCTAGGTATAACGAATATCTGGCTGAAAAATCGGGTGTGCCAATGTCTTATGAGTCGGGACAAGATTCACATAGTGTCCCCGACTAAGTACACGATCGAATTAACCCGATGACGTAGGGAATTATAAGTCCTAAATATGATAAACACAACGAAGAAGAAGACTATAACTACAACGAAATCTTGTCCGAGGGATCAGAAAGCGACGTCGAACAATTTGACCAACAACTTCCAATTTCAACCGAAGATCCTCAAGACATTGTGAGGAAATTAGAAAAAATATGATTAACTTAACTATGTAATTTTTAGTGTCAATTTTACTATGTGATTTGCAACTTTTGAACAACGAAATAAAGTTGCAAATTTGAAAATGTATTACAAAAAATTTATATTTCTATTAAATAATATAAGAGGCACAAAAACAGTCTTGAGATATTTTTATTACATTATCTTGTTCAATTATTTAAGTGTTTAAATAAATAAATAAATATATATATATATATTTAAATTAAGTGTCTAAAAAAATCTCCAAATCACGCAAACCGACCCGTCCCTCCAAATCCCGCAACCCGACCCGTCCCGTCCCCCCAAATCCCGACCCCTCTTCCGGCGGGATGTGGGACGGGACGGAACTTCTTCCCGTCCCACCTAGCCCGCCTAGACCCGCAACCCGACCTTCCCCCGTCCCGCTGGGACCCGTCCCATCCCGACCTACCCCATTGGCCACCCCTAGTTCAATATAAAGAATTTTATATTTTCATACCAAAACTATTTAAGCATTTGTGAATTATTTCAATGATACGGCTTTTTAGGACCCAATTATTTTAAATACTATTGAGTATAACTTTTTTATTTTGCGGGATAATATGAAAAGATACGTAAAAGCATTATCACCTCTTCTAAATTCTAATAGTAGTAAAATTAGTCTCAATGCTTTACATATTTACTTACTCCCTCCGTCACAAATAATTATATTACTTTTTTAATTAATTTATTTAAAAAATATTAACATATTTTAATATTTAAAAATAATTTAATTTTATGAGATAACTTACGGTCACATAAATATCTAAGATTTATTTTAGATCAAACATTTAAAAAATTATTTTTAAAATTTTATGTCAAATCAAATTAAAACAATCTTTTAAGACGGAGAGAGTATATATTAAAAGTCTATTTATGCATTAATCTTGGGTACGATAAAACATTTCCACTTTTACGAAAAGAGATATTATAATTCAGAAATTTGCACTTAATAATGTCAATTCAAATTGGATCATAACCAACTACTCAAATATTAGTGGCATTGTTTAGTAATTAAACCAAGACTCAAGGGGCATAAATTTAACATCTCACATATACCGTTTCTTTGAAAAAAGGACAAAAAGTAGGTCAGCGGCAAGAAAAAGTTTGACCGCTCTGACAATCTTTTGGTCCCCTACTTCACTTTTTTCAGCTTTAATTTGTACAAAATTTAATCCAATTAACTTTATCTTTTTCCCCATATTACTTACTCATATTAAATCATCATTTTACCAATATAGCCTTACCAATAATCATATGAGGGAGTTTATAATTTCTTTACTCGGACTTGAAATTCATCTTAATCATATTTAATTTATTTTGGTTTTAGTGCAATTAATTAATAGTTTAATGCTACTACTAAAATGGAAAAAATAAGTTACCTTGTTTTTTTTCTTGTGAATTTGCATTGCATTCATAAGTTTTCTTTACACTTTATTGTTTTTTTTTCTGGTTTACATGTTGTCTGTGTCTTAAAGGTCTAAAAGTGAACTGATTTTGCCCACCTGAAAACTGGTTCTCTTGCCGGGAAACAACCATTGTTTTCATCATAAAAAACACCAAAAGTGAATTTTTTTAGTTTTATATATTTTGGTTTTAACCATTTCTTTCTCTTTTTCTTTTCCATCTGCACCCTCTTTACTGTATTTTAGTTCTGTAAAATTGTGATCTGTGAAAGCAGTTTTAAGAAGCTTTAGATATAGAACAGTGTAAGTCAAACTTTACTCACTATCCTTTTTCTTTTTTCTTTTATAATATGTTGTCTGAGACCATTAACATCAAATTTTTCTTGTTAGTTTTTGTAAGTTTCAAGCTTTGAGTTTTAGAAATATTTTGGTTTTTTTTTGTCTAAACATATTTTGCTTCTTTTCTAGCCATGGTCTGATCTTTAAAGCAGCAAGAACATTCTTTCTGGTTTGTACTTTGGTTGTTTCTAGTCTTTTTTTTTCGTTCTTTAGTTTGTTCTTTGATATTCTGAGCCCGAGGTCTATCGGAAAGGTCTGCTTACACTCTAACCTCCCAGACTCCACTTGTAGGATTTCACTAGCCATGTTGTTGTTGTTGTTTGTTCTTTAGGGGGTTGTTATTAGTATTTTTTGTGTGTGTTTCTTGAAATGTGCAATAATGTTGGTTGAGTAGTACAAGGATGTAATCTTATGTTGATTCTTTAAAGTTCAATGTACTTGTTCTGATTTCAAACTAAGTTTCCATTGTAGCAAATGAAAGAAAGTTGACTTCTTTTACTTTCTTTTAACAGTTGCAAAACATTAATATCTGTCGCAAAAATGGAGTCAAGGGAAGCTATGAATTCTGGAGTTACAGTGATAGCTCCAGAAGCTCCATCAAACTATCACATGGCATCAAGAACTGAATCTACTCCGGTACCAGCCGGAGCATCTCCGGTGATGACAACTCCTGTAGCTACTGGCATTCCAATTAGCTCAGAAAAGAAGAAAAGAGGTCGTCCTAGGAAGTATGGGCCTGATGGGGCAGTAGCACGGACACTTTCACCTATGCCTATTTCGGCGTCTGCAACACCAACCTCCGGAAACTTCTTGTCGGAGAAAGTGAGTGTGGCGCGTCCTGTTTCGGAGAAAAAGCCTCGAAATAAAGTTGGGGCTGAAAATTTAGGTAATGTTGAAGGTTTATGTCTTTGGCTTTTGTGTGTAGTAGTAATGTGTTTTTAGTAGGGACCTGGAATCTTGGAATCTTTAGTTGATATGAACAGGTTGAAATAATTAGGATATGAAGGACTACTGGGTTTTTTTATATGAATGGAGTTAATACAATTGCCTGTGGAGACCTGGGGTTGAATTTGGCCATTTGGCAAGTTAGTGCTAATTATTGTAGATCCTGGGGACCATATATACTTGATTTCATGATGATAGCTGATTATACTGTAGTTTCTATCTTTCCTTTTTTATCATCTTCTTCTTTTCCTCTCTTGATCTACATTTTTCGAAATGAAGATATGAAACTTGCTTTTAAAAACTACCGTGGTAGATGTGTGCATGGATTCCTTCTGAATGGGGAGCATGATCCAGATGCTTAAATTTCTCCTTGTTCTTGGTGCAAGAAATTGAAAGAATTCTGGTCTAAACTGATAATATCAGAAGACCCACAGCCCACGACCCGATTGTTGGAAATTAGCCTTTGGCGGGAGTTGCGACCGACCAACTTTAACGGCTTAAACACTAGTGTTACGTATGTTGGAGAATCTGGTTCTTCACACATGCATAATCTACTAAGTACGTAGATGTTGGGATTTACAAGGATTTGCAAGAAACGGAAATTACACGTAACTGCTAAAGTAAGAATTGAAATTACAATTCAACTAGAAAACTGGAAATTACAATATAACAATAAAACCGAAATTACAATTTTTGTTGAACAAGAAGACCGGAAACTGCTTTGATTTTTGTTGAGTCGAGTGTGGCACTCTGTCCTTAAGACAATATTGCCCCGTATGTATCCTTTATACGTCCCGGACAATTCGTCTCCCAAGATAAAACAGCAATGGAACAATTGAGCAAAGGAAACTCAAAAGCTACCGTGAAGAATATTGAATAACGAAATGATGCTTGGAAGATTAGGAAGAAACTGCTTTGCTTTGCTTTCTGCTTTGTGTATATTCGTGTATATGAAGTGTGCCTCAACAATGGTGTAAGGGGTGTTTATATAGGAGGAAGAGGAATTTGTTTGACCGCCTCCATACAGCCATTATTGGACAAATATTGACCATTATGGAGGTAGTAAAGCCACCAAATAAATGGAGAAAATTGCCAACGGATTGGCCATTATTGGAGGTGTAATTCAGCCAAAATAAATGGTGAATTAGTCTGGACGCTTCGCTGGACCGTCGAAATTCGACTTTACGAAACTTCAGGACCAAACCGTACATCTTGAAACTTCAGGATCAAATCGCACATCCGAAAGAATTCGTCCAAAGCGCACATCTGAAACTTCGGGATCAAACCGTACTTGACAAAGTTTTCTCGCCCAAAAGATAATATCGAAGGCCCACGACCCGTGGACCCGTGGACTGAGAACCCGGGCGAATCGGCCGGCGAGGCGGCGGCGCGGCGTGTGGTCTTTCTTGAATCGGCACATCTAGGTCCTCCCTCCTTTAAACACATGGGATACCGGGGTCCCAAACCCCAAACCAATTTCGAAGTCTTATATACACAACAATTCTTTCTTCCTCTGCAGGTGAGGAGAATTGAACACAACACCACACTTTTCATGCTTCAAACACCTCACTTCGTGAACCAATATCTCTTTCATTTCTCAATGAAATTTGACGATTCTTGGCCCTACGGTTATCTACGTACTTAGTACATCATGCATGTGTGAAGAACCGGATTCTCCAACATACGTAACACTAGTGTTTAAGCCGTTAAAGTTGGTCGGTCGCAACTCCCGCCAAAGGCTAATTTCCAACAGTAGATAACCGTAGGGCCAAGAATCGTCAAATTTCATTGAGAAATGAAAGAGATATTGGTTCACGAAGTGAGGTGTTTGAAGCATGGAAAAGTGTGGTATTGTGTTCAATTCTCCCTCATCGGTAGAGGAAGAAAGAATTGTTGTGTATATAAGACTCGAAATTGGTTTGGGGTTTGGGACCCCAAGGGTATCCCATGTGTTTAAAGGAGGGAGGACCTAGATGTGCTTCGGCCGAGGAAAGACCACGCTGCCGCCGCCCGTCCTGCTCCGGTCACGGTCGTTTTGGGCCGTAAAACTTTGCCGTAAGTACGCTTGATCCCGGAAGTTTCAGATGTACAGCTTTGGTCCTCAAGTTTCCGTAGTTAGAATTTGGACAGTCAAAGCAGAAACGCCAAGCACTCAATTCAGCCATTTATTTTGGCTGAATTACTCCTCCTATAAATGGCCAATCCGTTGGTCTTTCACCATTTATGTTGGTGACTTTACTACCTCCATAATGGCCATTATTTGGCTGTTATGGAGGCAGTTTTCAGTCCCTCCCTCACCTATATAAACACCCCCTTACACCATTGTTGAGCGCAAACACTAAGACTCACATATACACGAAAATACAGAAGCTTACACAAGCAGAAAACTCTTCTTCCTACAACTTCCAAGCATCATTTCGTTACTCAATATTCTTCACGGTAGCATTTGAGTTTCCTTTGCTCAATTGTTCCATTGCTGTTTTATCTTGGGAGACAAATTGTCCAGGACGTATAAATGATACATACGGGGCAATATTGTCTTAAGGACAGAGTGTCACACTCGACTCAGTAAAAACAGTTTTCAGTTTTTCTTGTGCAACAATTGTAATTTCAGATTTCTAGTTGAATTATTGAATCTTTGTTTATCCTTTCGAATACTTGTAATAGTTATATACTTCCCGTACTGCTTTATAAAGTACAAGAGTAAAGTCTCCCAACAACCGATGAGGGAGAATTGAACACAATACCACACTTTTTCATGCTTCAAACACCTCACTTCGTGAACCAATATCTCTTTCATTTCTCAATGAAATTTGACGATTCTTGGCCCTACGGTTATCTACGTACATAGTAGATCATGCATGTGTGAAGAACCAGATTCTCCAACATACGTAACACTAGTATTTAAGCCGTTAAAGTTGGTCGGTCGCAACTCCCGCCAAAGGCTAATTTCCAACAGAAATAACATAATAATTCCTTTTTTTATTTACTTTATCAGCTTTTCTAAGGTACTCTGGTCTCGACTAGGAAAATATCAAACAGATGATTATCCTGCATTTTTGTTTTGGCTGCATGTAGTAAAATCTTGGCAGGAGAACTTAAGTAGCCTTGTTCAATCAAGATCTTTTTGGACGCTAATTATTTGTTCCCTTATTGATTACTTTCCCTTAAGTGATATGCTTTCAATTAGCAATGGAAGTCTTGTAACTAATCGCCTAGATCTCATCTTGTAGGTGAATGGATTTCATGTTCCACAGGTGGCAACTTTTTGCCCCACATGATCACAGTTGAAGCTGGTGAGGTATGCTTGGCTTTACAAGGCGTTTTTTTAACATATAGAAAAGCTTTGTTTTGTCTTTCCTTGTCGATATTGCTGCCTTTCCTACTCTTTCATGTGCATGTGTATGGGTGAATTGTATTTCATTCTTTTTGGGGTGGGATACTGGTTGAGTGATGTCTGAATTCTTTGGAAGTCATAACATGCAAAGGTAACCTCAACTCCGTTGCTGAAGAGTTAACAGCAGGGCTTCTGATTGGGGTGTTGAGTAATTTAAGGGAACTTTGATAATTAATATGATTTGTTCATCTTGTCAATTTGTTTTTCCGAGTCAGAGATAACTACCTAGAAAGTTTAGTAACGTGTTCTCATACTCATTATTGTCTTCACATCCCAAATCCAATAGAGGATCAGAAAAATTATTGCACTATCATTGAAAAATTCGTGTATTTCATTCTTTTTGGGGTGGGATACTGGTTGAGTGATGTCTGAATTCTTTGGAAGTCATAACATGCAAAGGTAACCTCAACTCCGTTGCTGAAGAGTTAACAGCATGGCTTCTGGTTGGGGTTGAGTAATTTAAGGGAAACTTTGATAATTAATATGATTTGTTCATCTTGTTTGTTTTTCCGAGTCAGAGATAACTACCTAGAAATTTTAGTAACATGTTCTCATACTCATTATTGTCTTTACATCCCAAATCCAATATTGAGGATCAGAAAAATCATTGCACTGTCATTGAAAAATTCATGTATTTCATTCTTTTTTGGGGTGGAATACTGGTTGAGTGATGCCTGAATTCTTTGGAAGTCATAACATGCAAAGGTAACCTCCACTCCGTTGCTGAAGAGTTAACAGCAGGGCTTCTGGTTGGGGTTGAGTAATTTAAGGGAAACTTTGATAATTAATATGATTTGTTCATCTTGTCAATTTGTTTTTTCCGAGTCAAGAGATAACTACCTGGAAAGTTTAGTAACATGTTCTCATACTCATTATTGTCTTTACATCCCAAGTCCAATATTGAGGATCAGAAAAATCATTGCACTGTCATTGAAAAATTCAAGCACGAACTGCACAGAATTGATGAAGTATCCTACCAATAACCAATGAGTAGCGAGTAGATGACAATAAGTCCATGATATTATTTAAGAGGTCAATAGTAGGACTAGCAAACATTCAAATGCAAAGACAAAATCATTACCAACTTACCCTAGTAATCCTGCTGCTTCAAATTAGATGATTCCTTTTATCTAGTCAAAAGAAAATTATGAAGTTTTTAAAAAATGAGTAAGAAATATGTCTATGATAAATGATGGAAGGAGTGAAAAATGGATTTATTATTAAAGAACTACCATACCAAGGTTAAAATAATGTGAACAAGTCTTAGTTTATATTAGTTTCAATTTTTGGTTATATAAGTGTTAATCAGAATACTGGTTGCAGTAATAATTGAAGAATTGCCTAATCTCTAGCCTCAATTTAAAGTGAGCAACCAACAGTAGTATTCTAACCTAGGAGATTTCACATTACTGGGTAGTGGACTGATTAACCTAGGGGCACAATGACATTAGCAGTTGTGCTTCTGTAGCTACCATCTGTGTGACCGGGGGGTTCTGTTAGGGTGGGGGGTGGGGGGTGGGGGGGAGGAGTTAGTTGTTCAACAAGAAATTTAAGTACTTGTAATTTTGTAAATGGTGTGAATTATCAAACTGGATATCGGTGTTCATGCAAATATTTGTTTTCATGGGTTGATGGACTAAGAAAATTGATTCCTACATGTTACTAATCCCCTCATGGTCAACTTATGCCTTCTTTTAAATAATTGAGAAATCTCGGAGGGCCAGTGGGTCACGGTTCGGAACTCAGTGGATAATGGGTATGCCCCTTTACCCTTCTCCACTTAAAGACCAGACTGCGGCAGGGTTCGAACCGTGACGTGCGCCTAACCCACACATTAGGTGTTGGGCTCTTACCACTAGACCAAAGCCTTGTGGCTAACAGTCTACTTATGCCTTGATTCATCTGAATCAAAAGCTACATGCCGACATTCTTACCTTAATTACAGCTACAAAGATGTCTTCTTGTATCAAACTTAACATCAAGGTCTTAGTAATAGTGCCAAAGAAAAGGAATATATACGATCAACCATGCTCGAAAAAATCCAGAAGCTTTTTCTCCAAGTCTTCAAGGCTGTGATATAGGTGTAGGATTAGATCTCAAATGATCAAATTGTTGAAAATACCATTTAAGACAAGGTCATATAACCTAAGGTTGTTTTTGTTGGTGTGGGGAAAATGGGCAAATGTCCATATGCGCTGAACTCCACAAAAGTCTTCTAAAGATAACATGTGCCTTCCATCATCTTTTCTATTAGCGAATATTCAGAGAATATTATTTTATAATTATGGTAGATGTATATTTAAGGTAACTTAGGATTCTAATTGTATTAATAATCAACCTTTGTAAGGTAAGTTAGAATTCGTACCATATTAGGAATCAACCTTTGTACAACTATATATATTGTGAATAATGAAAGGAATTCCTAAGGGAAATTATTCTATCTTACATTTTCAACTTGATTACTTAGTATCATTGTTTAATGCTCTAGCTACTTTAGCTTTGCTGCAAAAAATAATTGACAAATTTTCGGTACTTTAATATAAAAGAGTGATCCTTGTCATTTCTCCAGGGGTGATTTCTTACATGGTTATAGTCGGTCAGATGTTCTTCAAGAACTTCTACAATTGGAGCAACCGTCTTCTTGATTAAAATAGCCACTTTCTGCATTTATATGGGAGTACTATGTTCTAAACATATATGTTATGCTTTATGCATTAACTTTTTCCATGAAACTAGAGTTGATTTTGTAGTTAGAATTTCCAACTATGACTTATCAACAGCACCCCTCTTCTTCTCCAGATCAGAAAAATATTTACTCTTTCGATGGTTGTTTAGGATGTTACCATGAAGATAATTTCATTTTCTCAGCAAGGACCTCGAGCTATTTGCATTATCTCTGCTGTTGGTTTGATATCAAATGTTACTCTACGGCAGCCAAATTCATCAGGGGGAACTTTGACTTATGAGGTTGGTCATTTGAGTGTTCAACAATCAATCACTCTTTGTTTTGCATCACATCATGGTGGTTAATTTATTAGTTTCTTTATAAATGGCCCACCTTTTCTTTGAACCTTGTCAATGATCGAACATAAAGAGATGAACTGAGGGTCATTCATTACATAGTTTACTCACAAGTGTGGTAGTGGAATAAAATGTGCATAAATGGAGCTGAATAGATATTGATAATTCATATATTTGACCCCAACAAGTTGGGGATTGAGGCGTAATTACTGCATCAGTAAAACAAAGGAAAAGTTTCATTCCTGCACTGCATGGTGCCCTCCATTTAGTTTGATGAGTAATCAAAATCCCTTTTGCGATATTGTTGTGTAGGGTCGATTTGAAATCCTTTCTTTGTCTGGATCCTTTACTCCAACAGAGTTTGGGGATTCTCGTACTAGCAGAACCGGAGGAATGAGCATTTCTTTGGCAAGTCCTGATGGTCGTGTTGTCGGAGGTACACTTGCAGGACTGCTAATAGCTGCTAGCCCCGTCCAGGTAACCTATTTACTATTGCAAAGAATTCTAATATTTGGCATGACAATTTTATACAATAAAATTTCCTATTTTTGAGAGTGATCGATCTTGCGCTCAAGTTCTTTGCTCTTTCAATATATACTAGGTTGTAGTGGGCAGTTTTCTACCAAGCAACCACCAAGAGGCCAAGCCAAAGAAACCGAAAGCAGAACCCAAAGCAATAGCTTATGCAACGGTCTCTCCTGCTACACCCCATAGCTCTAATATGGTGCCTAGAAGTTCCAATGCACACACTGTCAATGTTCCTGGAGCTGGAACTCAAAATGTTATTTCTTCTTCCATTCAACCGAATCACTGGACCGCTATGCCAGCTGTTCAAGATTCAAGAAAGTCTGCTACAGATATTAACATATCATTGCAGGGAGAGTAATCCAACTCGACATGAATTCATTCCCAGATTCGGTCTCTTCACACGCGGTACCTGAATAGTATAACTTGTCTGATCGGCTGTAACTTGTGTTAGGATAGAATCTGTTGTTTCTACGATTATGGTGTAGTTGCAGATTCTTAGTTATAGGGAACTTTGTGCTTTACATTTAACACGTTTGGTTAAAAGTTGAAGGGTCGTAGTTGCACCCAAAATTGAGACTCTTTTGGGTTCTTTCAGAAAAATCTTGTATCTCAAATTCTGTAGTATTATTGTTAAAGGCTTTAAGCCTCTAATATTTGCTAAATTGGGGACGTGTATGAACTATTAAAAATGTTGTTATAATAAGTATTATAACAACTTAAGCTCAAATTGAAGCTTGAGTTCGATATTGAGCTCATTTAAATATAAAATATCCAGCCAAGTTGATAATAAGCCCATGTTTTATCAAAGCTTATATGACTTGAGCTTGTGGCTGAACTTGTTAATATTCAAAGACAGTATCAGTAGGTAATTTCTTTCTATTTGTCCAAGTATTGGAGAGAAGAAACTAAGCAACAAAAAGAAGAGAAGAATGAACAGAGAATATCAGTAGGTACTAGACTTTAACTCTATTTCTACTAATCTAAAAGACTTTTTTACGAGGAAGTAATTGAAAAGACTCGAACTAATAATAAGATCGTATTTAAGTAACAAAAAGAAAAGACTATATTTTATAGAGAAAAATAGCATCAATGATAGTACTAGTGATAATATCTTAATAATCTACATCAATATGTTTCCCAGTCATTTCCTTAAATTAGATTAATTCTTTAGGAATCCAATCAGCATCATTTTCAGCAAAAATGGCATCACTACTGAGAAAACCCACACAAAGCCAGCTCCAACGTACAATTGCTCAAAGTATCTCACTTCCATCAATTCATAGAACCTGAGACAAAGTAGAGAAAAAGATATAGAAATAATTCCACAGGTTAATGCCACAGATGATGAGGTCCTTTACAATTGTAGCTCTCAGAAATGGAAACATGTAATATATCTTCACCAAGTTAGCAGTTCAAGGCTTAAATCGGAAATCCAAAACATATCTGCTTTTCTCCCGTGTTTCTTCTGGTGGGTTCTAAGGCCTAATGGCATAGGCTAACTAGCTTTCCTAAGAAACGATTATTCACATTATTAATGCAAGTGAGAATTAAAGCTCTAATAAGTTTTTTCCTTCCCTTGTTCTCCAAACAGAGGACAAGGAAACCATCTTGGTCCTACACTATCCCATAGTGTGTGATCAAACATGACCAAATAAAAACCTAACTGTCCAAGTAACTTTAACACCAAACATAATCTCACACAAACTATGCACAATTTGAACAGGTAGTTTAAGGGATCAAGTAGTTACTTATTAGAATCAATCCTTTGATTTAGAGAGATTCAAAATATACTTGCTTTCGCATATAAAGAAATAATGTATTTAGGAAAGTGTTCCACCAGGACCACCACTTGTTGCATAATGATACACATGAAAGCTCGAAACTTGCAGAATACAAGTACGAAGATCTAGACTATAACTTAAAGCTCACCCAATTATGAGTTCAAAAAACCTATATTTCACATAAAATATCATTATATGATTTAATAACATTTCTTATTTGGATTACAGCATGGTTAACAATAGTGGGAAACTTTTACACCAAGAAAAAGGGAAGAAAAAAAAAGGCAGTTGAAGGGACAAGTAGAGCCACCATTACATTTTGATATTAGGAAGTATAAATGAGAGTCTGAAGAAGTGAAAATGTGTCTGGTTTGAAGAAGTAACTATACTCCACCTTTTGCACAGTAAAAGTTAAATCTAAGATGACCTCATGTAGAAACCAAAACACTAGTTGAAGATTGAGGATATATTACATCGACAAACAAAAAAATTAAAATCAATTAAGAGAACTTGAAGAGGAATAGCTCTTGTGAGAGCCCATTACTGGTTATAAACATGTTAGGAAAGTTTGAAGGAAACGCACAAGTTAATGTCCATCTTTTTTCTTATTCAAATGCCGCACCAGAGAGAGGAACTAAGGAACCTCGGTGGGATCAGCAATTCCTCATTCTTCATTCTGCCACAACGCTCCAGATCATACTGTAATCATATACAGCATTAGACAAACAGATAAGGACAGTTTAGTTTACAATTTCCTAGAAAGCGAAACAGCTTGTACAAAAAGAAAGGAAAAAAACTCAGGAATAGATCGCCATTGACACCATACCAGATTACAGAAAAGACAAGAAGTATCCCAAGGTATCCAAGCTTATACAACCGAATCTTCTTTTCCCATGGTAGCTGATTGAAAATCTCAGTTACATCTAGCAAGTGGTGACGATCAGTATAGCTAATCAAAAGGTTAACATCAGGTTGTCAGATCATTTTGTGATGCCAATACCAAGAAACAGCAGGAAGGGGTTAGCAGTGCTACATACTTTATTAGAAGACTTACACTTTGACATCATAATATAAGTACGGGAGACAGACCAGACACATCAACCAATGCCCCATCCCCAGATGTAGGAAGCATAGTGCTCCTTGAAGAACAAACTCCGGAACCACAAGTCTATTAATCTCAGATGCTGAATCATAAGGGTTGACAAAATCACTTTCAAGGTCCACCAAACACATGACCTGCAGTAAATAAATCCAATTGCAATATTTACTGGCCCTAAAAATATAAATAGAAAAGACCAATAGAAAGGAGAGCATTGAGTAGAAAAATGTGAGCACCTAATGATTCAAGGTTAACAACATTGTGCCTGGGAAATTTGACCAGTAGATTCAACATTAGCTATATATGTCACATATGGATTTTAGGTCAATTGGTACAAGAAGAAAAGACCAGAAGAGCTACAAATCTAAATTACACTGTCATCATCCATGAAAAGAAAGAAAAACTCGGGATGACCAACAAGCAAGTCAAACTGATTTTCTTGATTGACATGCTTTGTTAAGCTTCTCATGTTATCCTTTCTTCAAAAAAGTTACGGTCCGGGGATTTCTGTGTATTTATTTGAAAAAGTCGTAATGTGAATTACCATAAGGGGCTCTTTACACTGCAGTGAACTTAGGCAAAATTAGTATGATACTTACGTATCTGATATCTATATATGTGTGTGTGTGTTTTTCTGGTCCAAGTATTATGACGCTTCTAGCAGAAACCTCATAATCGACTGGCTATTAATTGATATTAAGACTAATGTATAGTTTAGGAAGATCAGAATTCCGTTCTTGGTCAAACCAATGATTGTAGAAAGAGAATCACACATGAAGTATTCAGAAAACACGTCAAAGAATGTGGTGGACGTTTGTGGCAATTCTGTGACACTAAAAATCTAAACATAATCAATCTCCCTTTTTGGTACCAATTTGAAACTAATAATAAGTAATAATGGTTCACTTTTCGACGACAATGAATGCTATGACCACAGCACAAAGATTATTTGGAGAGTTGATTGTAAAAGCAATTTTATTACTGTCAAGTTCTCAGCCTTTTCCAAGTAAAGAAAGCCAGGGTAACAGGCTAGTCTTTGCTCTCTTTTTTTTCTTACCAAAAAAAAAAAAAACAAGCAAAGACAAGCCTGTTACCCTGGCTCTAATATAAATCAAATACTGAATCATAGTAACAACAGTTTAATTGGTTAAACACATAAACGAGTTAGTTAGAATTTCACCATTAATATTTGGAGGCATAAACAACTATAGTAAGATAAGGGCAAAATTATGATCTTATCCAATTTCAATAACTTTAATAGCCAAATAGGGAATATTAATTAAAATAGAAAAAAAATGAATAAACCTGGTAGAGAACTGTGGCGAGAACGGCGACGAGAAGGAAGAAGGAAAGAAGCCATGAGAGTAGATCGCCCATGGCATGGCCCCCTTCTCTGCTTTCTTCCTCTTTGATTTCAAATCCAAAATATGATTGTTTGATTGGAATATATAGCCTCTTTGGACAAACTTAAAAGTTTGTATTTTAAAAAATTAAGGTGTTTTGGTCAATTTTTTGGGGAAAAAATAAATAGCAGAATTTGTTTTTATCTCAGAAATACTTTTTTGAAAAATACACTTAGAAGCACTTTTTAAATACTTGACCAAACACGAATTATTGTTCAAAAGTGTTTTTAAAATTAATTGATAGTTAGAAAGTATATTGTAATAGCTTGAATATGATTATTTATAATGGAACTATGAATACATGAGTTTCACGGGTACACACCCACGAAGTATGTCCTTTTATTAATACAAGAGAATGAATGATGTACTAATTTGATAATTAGTATCTTCGGAAATACTATTAATGCTCTGTTGGAAGATATATGATCGGTTCAATAACGAACGTCCGTTGTAATTTAAACGGTTCATTTAATCTTCTGAGATACCGATACCACACATGTGTATGATGCTCCCGGCCCTACTCATGTCATATCGATAGCGCCTCAGGATGACCTGAATCTGACTCAACACCATCTATCATATATCACATCATAATTCGTACATCTATCTTATACTAATTTTAACCAATACAATTATTTAAGTGAATTGCGTAATTGAAAGGCAAATTGGGTAATCGGAGGTAAACGGGAGGAATCCACTAGTTAGAGGGTAAATTTGAAAATTTTCTTAAAGACCGGGGTAATTTTGGCCACATAAGTTTAACGGAATGTAAATAATATAACAAAATAGAGGGATGAATTTGGCTCTTTTTCATAATAAAAAAGCCTTTTAGCTCAAGGGGATTGTATAAAGATAGCACACTAAGAGCATGTTTGAGCAAAAGCTTTTTTGGGGACACTTTTTTTATTATTTAAAGTGTTTGATCAATTAGTAAAATTGCTTTTAAGTAGGAGCAAAAGTAGTTTTTTTGCGGTTGGGGTTGAAAAAAGCATAAGCAGAAATTTATTTTTTTAAGATAAAAATATTCCTACCATACATACATATTTACCAAGTATATTCCTCATTAATCCATTAGTTTCTAATTAATAATTTTTTATTATTTTATGTTGTATTTTTGTGTTGATTTTTAATTTGTCGATTGATTTTAAATTTTATTTTGATTGATGTTTTTAGTATATTTATATGTGCCATTTATCCTATTTTATCTGTGCCGCTTAATTATTTCCATTTTCATACTGCTCTGAATTTCTTGTTCTTATCTGACATCTTTCTATGTTTTCTCTTGAGCTGAGGACCTTTCGGAAACATCCTCCCTACCTTGATAGCGGTAAGGTCTGCGTACACTCTACCATTCCCAAACCCCCACGTTGTGGGATTTCACTGGATATGTTGTTGCATGTTTTTTAGTATATTTAAACCACCATGTTGATATTATATCAATGTTTTATATTTCTTTTGATTTATCTATGTATTATATTAATTAAAAATATTAATATGTACTTCAAAACTTTAATTAAATAAAAGTAAAAACTTAATTAAAGTCTTTCATATAGATATTTGAAATAATTTATCTCTATAAAATAATCTTAATAGTAAACGTTCATTGATACTTATTGTCACGACCCCAAATCACTGAGTCGTGCACCTACCATTTTCCACCTCAGTAGGAGAACCCGTTCCTTAAAGATTCACCCAACAACATAAATAAATAAAAAGAACAGTAGAAATCTAAAAATGTAGATATATGATAAAGTTCTCTATAACTCGAATTAATTCAAACCTCATCTTTGATTTACCACTTGAAAAGTCCTAATTGTCAAACCAGAACACCTCTAACCATTCGCACGGTTATCCCTTTCATCTGATCAACTTAACCGAGTAGTACACCGGTAGTAGCAGGAACTTTCCGAAACTTACACAATAGGTATATGGCTCTCAACACTAATCTAATATTAGGTGCAACACCTGATAGCTCCTTGAGTACTAAAATTTTGCACTTGTCCAATACTAGAGTCATTCTTACTAATCAACCATTGGCTCTCATCGGCCCACGGCATACCCGGCGGACCAACTCAACCCTGAACCTTATGTCTATTCTACCATGCATGACCGCATAATAACTCTCAAATCAACTAGCTTTTTGGGGAAGGGGGTATGGCAGGCACCCGATGCCTGAACGGCTCGTGCGTATCACCTGTATATCATGACATGAACATATAGTCGCCTGGGCCGACAAGGCCTCAGAAATACAATCATAAGGAAGATCTGGGTACAATAACCTGTAACAAGAGATAGGCAACCCAAAGTATACATATAACAAGGTCGGCAAGGCCATAACAAAGTACCAATAGCTGACAAGGAGGCCGACAAGGCCGTACAAAACATATAATACAATGAACACTGGTATGCAAGCCTCTAAGAGTACTACAACATATTATCAAGTCGGGGTAGGGCCCGCCATACCCATAATAACTATACACATAAGTAATATAGCCTACCGACTTAGTACAACAACTCCAAAAAAATGGAGTGCGATGATCGACAATTGAATTAGATAACCTACTGAGGAGGTGCATCCGTCTGTCTACCTGCACCTGCGGGCATGAAACACAACGCCCCACAAAGGGACGTGAAAGAATGTACTGAATATGTAAGACATAAATAAACATAAATAAAGGCATCAATGGGCAAGGAAACCTAAGGCATAAGTAAACATAAATAAAAGCATCAATGGGCAAGGAAACCTAAGGCATAAGTAAACATAAATAAAAGCATCAATGGGCAAGGAAACCAAAGGAAACAACCTATAATTATGAAGTGCCATTATGGACCATATTGTACATAAATGAGATATAATAGCGTATATAACGTTGTAGGCCTTTGTAGGCAATATCCTTTATATAATATATCGCGTATATAACTTTGTAGGCCTCAGTGGGCAATATCCTCTATATAATATATCGCGTATATAATGTCATAGGCCTCTGTGGGCAACATCATCAATATCACATATCGCGTATATATGTCGTACGCCTTTGTGGGCAATATAAGTTTATATATATATATATATATATATATATATATATATATATATATATATATATATATATATATATATATATATATACGTAGACATGAGAACCAGTTGATGAGCATGGAATACTCTTTAAGTTTGTTGGAGTGACGTAAGATTGTTAGACCTCCGATTGTCCTTATGTGTATCACACATCATTTTACCCTTTTCATTTGAATCAATAAGAGGAGATGAAACATACCATTTCCAGCTTTTAAGAAATCAACAAGGAGTCATACAATGTCAATATAAGATAAATGATATAAAATACGGAAAGTACTCTCAATAAGGGACATATAAGATCCATACGACGTTTCACACAGAGAATAGACATGCTTATATACAATAAGAGTAGAATTTGGACAAAGACATTTATTTTACGACATTTCTCTATGATCATGCCGATAAAAAGAAGGGTATGCCTTACCTACCTTGGGTGCTTTCCTAGCTAACGATAATCTCATGAATCCCAAACGACTCAGCAAAGTCAATCTACATAATTGAACTCATTTCGGTAAATAATCACTCAATTAAATCTCACAATAAAGTTAATTAGTGACAATAAGTTTTAAGTCACGCAAAATCATCCCAAAACCTTCTTCATAGCGATCTGTAGGTTAGACAATATCATAACTTATTTTTACCAAGTCATTCTTATCATTTGAACCATTGAACACAATAATAATCAACACCCATTAATTATCTCACTATCTTCTTCATTCAAAGCATAACTTTGAAATCTACAGTTTCACGTGTTACGTGCAATACTCTAATCCAATAGTGTTTTATACTCGAAATCATCTTCTAAACTCAATATTTCATTTGTGGTTCAACTTCCAATTCAATATAATTAAATGTTTATACTCCATTTACGTAGCCCTAATCATGCTATTATAGGTATTAACACATTCATATAAAGTTTTCTTTGTCTATCATTGTCTTTAATCACTTTGGGCTTTCACCCTTTTTTCCAAAGGACTTCCCACACTCGTCCTGCTCCATTTAATTACTTTTTAATTTTAAAATCCTCCAGTGGTCCCCACACTTTCAATCTTGATCCGATTTTCATGCTTCGAATTTTTGGGGTCTTACAATAAAATCAATTAGGGATTTACTTTTGAGTTCTATTCAATTTTATTTCTTCTCTTCCATCAAATTAGTTTATGTCTTCGAACTTGTCTGTAAAGTTCTTAGATAGCTAACTGAATCCTTGAGTTTACATAGCTCCTGCAATTCAATATCATTGGTATCAGAGCATTTCGTTCCTTGAAATCAATGGCGAAGGGTGCTAGATCAAATGGCGAGTCTGGTAGTGAAACTTGTTCCACAAAAATGAGAGAAATACGGGACTTAACGTAAAAGTTGATTGCTGATGTTGGACACCTAAATGTAAGAAGGGGTTAGATAGAGTGGTGTTACAGCTGAAGGATCAAATTGAAGAAGGGGATAGGGTGGAGAATCCAATCAAGGTGGAAACTGCACCAACAATAGAGGAAAATTCTATTGGCAAACAGAAGGAGAAAACTCCAGTTGGTAATCAAAACTATATGCAAGGAAAAACTAGGTATTCCAAACTAGATTTCCTAAATTCTCAGGGGAGGATCTGAATTCTTGGTTATTCAAATTCGATCAATTTTTCACTTTGGATGAAGTTCTAATGGATCAAAGGGTAGGGATTGCAGTAATACACCTTGAGGGTGAAGCAATTCAGTGGCATTTGTCATTTGTCATTTGTCATTTGTCATTTATGAAGTATAGAAGATACTTACAACCACCATCTTGGAATGAGTATGTGATGGCTTTGGTTGAGAGATTTGGAGCAGATTATGATGATCCAATGGAAGAGATTAAGGTAAAATAGACTGGTAAGGTGAAGGGCTACCAGGCTATTTTTTAAAATAATTTGACAAGGGTAAATCTATCTCAAGAAAATGTAATAAGTTGTTTCTTAGGGGGTTAAAGCCTGAACTCAACTTAGCAGTTAAGATCACTAATCTTGTGTCATTATCACAAGTCTATAGGACTGCTAGAATGCCAGAAGCTTATCAATTGGGACAAGCTAAGGCTTCTGGGCAGTATTCTAGACCCATGGAGCAAAGATTTCAAAACAAACCTATACTGCCAACTCCTAATCCTAGGGGGGTATGCAAATTATAGGGGATTTAATAGGAGGACTTTAAGTTTGGAGGAGATGAATGAGGAGATCTCAAGGGTTGTGTTACTTTTGCACTGAGAAGTATACACCAGGACGTAAATGTAAGAATCTAAAGCAGTTATACCTGTTGGAGTTTGAAGATCCAGGTGAAATTCCAATTCAATAGGTGGAAGGTTGGGGGATACTGAAATTGATCTACCTAAACCAATAAAGCATATGGAAATTTCTGTGCATGCATTGAATGGGTCCTTTGGGTTATAGAACTCTTGTCACTGGTTACCATTCAAGGAAACCTTTGAGCATTTTGATTGATACTAGTAGCTCACATAATTTCATAGATCCAGAATTGGGGAGAAATTTGGGTTGCCCTACTCAATCTACTATACCTCAAATGGTGGGTGCAGCTAATGGGAATATGATGAAAGTAGATAGGACTTGTCAGATTACTTGGTTGCTGCAAGGAGCAGAATTATGTGTTGAGTTTCTTTTGTTATCATTGGGGTCATGTGGAGTGGTCTTGTAAGTACAATGGTTGTTGACTTTGGGAGATATAAAGATGAACTTCAACAATCTTACCATGGAATTTTGGCATAAAGGAAGGAAGCATTTACTCAGAGGAGCAGGAAAACAAATCACATCTATTAGTGCTGGCAAACTGGAAAAAATATTAGGTGATCATTCTCAGATGTGTATGATTCAAGTATTTCCTTCTATGTGTGTTGCATTACTTGCATTAGAATCTAAAGATAGGGCTGGGAAAGACTCCAGAATAGTAGGATTATTGAAAGAGTTTAAGAGTTTGTTTGTTGAACCTACTACATTACCACCATCTAGGGGAATAATTTGATCACAGGATTGTTTTGCAATCTGGTACTGAACCTATTAACAAGAGGCCTTATAGGTATCCTTCTGTAAAAGGGGATATCATTGAAGATCTTGTACAACAGATGTTGGATCAAGGTATTGTCCAACCTAGTAGCAGCCCATTTGCTTCACCTGTGGTATTGGTTGGCAAGAAAGATGGTACATGAAGGCTTTGTGTAGATTATAAGGATCTTAACAAGTATACTGTTAAGAACAATTTTTTCATACCAGTGGTGGATGATCTTTTGGATGAACTTGGGGGTTCCAAAATCTTTTCAAAAATTGATTTAAGGGCAGGTTATCATCAATTGAGGATGGCGAAGGAATATATACCTAAAACAACATTTAGAACACATTCTGGGCATTTTGAGTATCTAGTAATGCCATTTGGTTTGTCTAATGCTCCTGCTACCTTCCGAGGCCTTATGAATTCTATTTTTCAGAAGTTCTTAAGGAAGTATGTGTTGGTTTTCTTTGATGATATACTCATCTACAGTCAAACAATTGAGGAACATTTATCCCACCTCAAGGATGTGTTTGTTGAGATGCAGAAACATCAGTTATTAGCCAAAGAAAGCAAAAGTTTCTTTGGAGTTGACAAGATTGAATACATTGGCCATTTCATTACTAAAGATGGGGTGTCTACATATCCTCAAAAGATTATGGCTATTCAAAATTGGTCATTACCAACTAATTGGCTGGATATTATAGAAGATTTATACAAGGCTTTGGCATTATCAGTAAATCATTAACTGGTCTCCTAAAGGACGGTTTCAAATGGTCATTAGTTGCTACTGATGCTTTTGAAGCACTGAAGATAGCTTTGACTAAGGCTCATGTTCTAGCCTTACCTGATGTTAGCAAAACATTTGTGGTTGAGACTGATGCTAGTGGCTTTAGCATAAGAGCTATCCTAATGCAACAAGGACATCCTATTTCCTTTATAAACAAAGCATCATGTTAATATGTCAGTGTATGATAGAGAATTGCTTGTTGTAATACATGTAGTGTCTAAATGGTCTCAGTACCTACTAGGCCAAAAGTTTATTATCATGACTGATAAGAGGGCTTTGAAGTTCTTGATGGAGCAGAAATTACACACAAATTCTCAATTGATGTAGTTGACCAAGCTTATACCTTTTGATTATACCATTAACTATAAAAAGGGTTCTGAAAATACAGTAGCTGATGCACTTTTAAGGGTATCTGGTGCAGAGATATTGACCTTGGTTATTATTGGCACTAGTTTTGAGTTGCTTCAGGCTATAGAGGATAGCTGGACAACTGATGTGGACTTGAAGAGGTTGATTGAATAATTACAAGCTGATCCTACTACTAATTCTCAGTTCACTTGGCATCAACATAAACTAAGGAGGAAGGGCAGATTAGTTGTGGGCAATGTTGCACAACTAAGACATGATATCATCTCCTTATGGCATGCTACTCCACAAGGAGATCATTCTGGGGTTGATGCAACTTTAAAGAGATGTCAAAACCTTTGTGCACTGTTCTACTGGAAAGGGTTGAGAACTGATGTCAAAACCTTGGTGCAGAAGTGTGATGTGTGTCAAAAAAACAAATCTGACTTAGCAGCTTATCCAGGGCTCTTACAACCTCTTCCCATTCCTAAAGTTGTTTGGTCCCAAATCAGCATGGACTTTATTGATGGTTTGCCTAAGTCACATGAATAAAAGATGATCCTAGTTGTTGTTGACAGATTGAGTAAATATTGGCATTTTATTCCTCTTAAGCACCCATATACAGCTCAATCAGTGGCAAAGGTTTTTATGGATGTCATAGTCAGGTTGCATGGGTTACTTGACAATATTACAAGTGAGAGAGATGTATTTCTCAGCACATTCTAGCAGGAGTTGTTTTCATTGCAAGGGGTTCAGTTGAGTATGTCTTCAGCTTACCACCCGGTCAAACTGAAGTCCTTAATAAGTGCTTAGGGACTTATCTAAGATGTTTCTGTGTTGATGATGCTAAGGGTTGGTATGGTTGTCTTCCTATGGCTGAATATTGGTACAACACTTGCCACCATTTAGCTATTGACACTACCCCTTATGAGGCCTTATATAGTAGAGCTCCTCCTCTCCATTTACCTTATCTTCCAGGGGAATGTGCTTTTTCAGAAGTAGATAACACACTCATCAATAGAGAGATGAAGTTACAATTGATGAGGCATCATCTGATGAGGGCACAACTGAGGATGAAACAGCAAGTTGATCATCACAGAAGTGACAGGAATTTTTCTGTTAGAGATTGGGTCTATTTTAAAGTTCAACCTTACAAGCAAGTCAGTATTTCAGATCAGCCTTATCACAAACTTGCTTCCAAGTATTATGGTCCTTTTCAGATTATTAAGAAAGTAGGACATGTGGCATACACATTGATGTACATGTGTCCCTTTTGAAAAAATGTTATGAGGTCCCTTCTCAGATTTCCTACCCTCCCACTATTGATGTTGCTAGTCCACATTGCCCAGATCCTGAATCTATCTTGCAAAGAAGAATGGTGAAAAGAGGATACAAGGCAGTTGCTCAAGTCTTGGTGAAATGGAAAGGGCTATCTGCAGATGCTGCTACTTGGGAGTACTTCAATGTCGTTCAGACAAGGTTTCCTAATTTCGATCCTTGAGGACAAGGATCTTTTTGAGGAGGCAGTACTGATAGCAGATTAATAGAAATGTACTTGAGAAGCTGAGTAGACATGCCACATCAGCTGAAGCAGTTAGTTGTTAGGATCAAGTTAGTTACAGCTTTTGGCGGGAAAGTTAGTTAGAAGGGTTAGAGTTGGTTAGCAACAGGAATTAGTTCAGTTCAATTACATTCTTGTATTCCATTCAACTAGGGATATGAATATACACATTTACTTTTGAGTTCTATCACAATTTCTCTATTCAATTTCATTTCTTCTCTTCCATCAAATTAGGTTATCTCTTCGAACTTCTCCGTAAAGTTCCTAGAATAGCTAACTGAATCCTCGAGTTTACATAGCTCATGCAATTCAATATCAGTTTTATCCCTTAGTGGGCCTAACTAACACGAACTCAGATTAGTTGGCCAATGAGTTTCACATACCGGATGAAAAAAGTGAGATCCTGATGAAATGTTGTCTTTTTTAAGCATCAACCACTTTTCCCATCACAAGTAATGCTATGAACATTCACTCCCTATCTATACTATAACCTCAAGCCTCTTGCTTCTTTTTGTGCAGCATGAGTGGATTGATGAGATGAAAGAAGCACATAAAGCTCACTTGGGAAGAATATACCGACACCACCAGCTCATACTTACAGAAGGCCACATACAAGGTGAAGAAGTTTGTGGATAAGAAGAGGCGACCCGTGGGCTACAAGGCATGATACTTTGTGATGGTAAAGCTTAATAAGACACCATTCAAGATACTTTGGAAACATCACAAAGGGCTCTTACGGAGGTAGGAAGGACCATGCTATTTTGATGAAATGAAAACAGTAGGACATACAACGGAGAAAACAACTACCAGTTTACCCACCATTTGACACAATATATATATGTCTATGATGATTTGCGGCTTGTTCTTTTAGTAAAATGCAATTTCAACAACTGAAGGCCTGTACATTCAATGCTCTGTTGAAGCTGTAACAGTTTTCATTAGAATTCCAAAAGTTAATACAGTGGCCAGAATATTGATGTTATTTCACTCTCCTATAAAACTTTTCAAATTAAAGAGGCAAAGAGATGATCTGTCTTCAGTAGATGATCTTATTCATCATGCTAACAAGTAAAGAATAAGTGTTCCTTTGTGAAGATCACACCGTTCAGACTGTGTCTTCTGATGCCCATCCCTTCTTCTCTAATTGCAGTCTCAGCGCCTGTTTTATATGACCGGATTAGCCAATGACTTAAATGTGGATGCCATTGTTGGAAAGAACAAGAACAGTAAAAGGTGTATAGTATTATGTATATTCATACCTTGATTCTCTTTCTATTAGCATCAAAGTCATAATTCCCCAAGCGAGACGCTGCTCTATACTGTACAATTGATTTCTTGCCTGGTGGGAACCAGAACTCGACATCATCTACTAACTGCAATGACATGTACTTATTCATTAGTGGCCGAGGAGACTGAGGTGTGTAGCTCATTCAATTCAAGGTTTGAAACACTTTACAGACTTACCCCCAAGATAGGACTTTCATATTCCACACGCACATAATCGTCTTTCTTCTCCACTATTTTTGGAGAGGACTCGTCTGGTTTTGTTGATTTTAGCTGAAAAATGATGCAGAGTAATAGTTGGTAAGTGAGATGTATTGTTCAAAAGAAAAGAAAAAACTACGTACTTGTTATGATGAGAAAAGGTTTTAAGACTCGTACCAATTGAAGTAGCTCCTCCATTGCCTTTTCTCTGCTGACATTCCCGCGATTCCCTTCAGGGTTATAGTTCCTGATCAGAATCAAAGCACCAAAATTGTAACATCTCTGTTCAGTATCCATTGATAATGGCTGATCTTGCTTCAATTTTACCATTTTCCTTCTCTCTTATATTCCTTTCCTATGTGTTTTTGACAAAAATATAGTAAGACCTTGTGGGTTGCAAAATGAACTACTCTAAAAGAACAGTCAATCAAGATGCTTATATTGAAGAGGGACTCTTCAACATTCCCACATGCCCAAGGCGTTACATCTGAAGCGTGAGCACTTTTTTATATGGGCGCCCAACAGGAAATAAGAATTAGGATGGGTCCTACTTTGATTTCATGTAATGAAATAAACTTTGGACCTACCTCATCCCTAAAAGTTAGCTAAAGGGGTGAGGATGGAAGAACCCCATCCCATACGAGCCTGATATGGGACTCTCCAACAGATCGAAATATAACAGATCTAAAACAACCATTTCATATTGTAAATTTTAATGGATTTGATGAAGCGCATCTTATCCGGGACCGGGCCCACAAATGAATTTACACTCAAAATCAACCTTTGTGATTGTAGTTAACGAAAATTGTCAAAAAGGGAGGCTCTTGTGATTCATATGTTAACTAGTAGCTACCATATTAATATGCACAATTTCCATGTGCACATAGATAGTGCTGCTTAGACTAAACGTGAAGCATCATCACCACATAGAAAGCCGACCACTTTTCGTTATATGTGCACTTTTTATGATGATAGAGATAGAAAGTGACATTAAACATACAAAGGGGAGAAAAGAAAAAAGTTACCAAGGAGGTGCATAGTGGGTAGCATCACTGATGTTCTCAGAAGTAGAAACACAATTGTTGGTGGCTGGACAAAGAGCTAGACCAAGTGGATTCTTTTGAACACCCAAGTAATTTGGCTTTTTACCACTGCATCACAAACAACAAGATTCAATCTTTTCTACTCAAATCACCATTTTCTAACTTAAACTAATGCTACACAGATCAGAAATCCTTAAGACTTGTGGTTGCAGACCTAAAAAAAATATCTATACAAATTACTCAAGCAGCAAAAGAAATTCCAAAATTTTAATCAGTTGCTTGTGGACTGTAGAGAGTATTGTTAAATCTTGGAAAATTATTTTTACAAGATTGGTTGCTAAAAAGATTACAAAAAGAAAAATAGACATGCCTGAAGTTGAAGAGGGCTCCAAGAACTGCAACTTCACTGCTCCTTAGTATTATTTCCCTACATATAGCAATGAGCTAGATTGAGAACTATATCCATCAAAAGGAAAGATTTTGGTGGTGCAGATTCATAGTTTTCACACACTATGCAAAAGGGTTCTTTTTTTTTTGGGGGGGGGAGGGGGTACCTGCGACCCACTTGTTTGGTGCTTTCGTCCTGCTGTGGCTGTTGCTGGTGCTGCTCCTTACATGAAACAATGAAAGGAGAGAAAGAGGATTTACTAGTATATACTTTACTTCTGAACTTGTTGAGGTAAAAATGGTGGGTACTTGGTGATGCCATCGAAGCCATTACTGAGTACTAGTGCTGCTTTCTTTCTTCTTGCTTTTTTGCTTTTCCACAGTATTGAATCCTGAGATAAAAAATGGAAAATGGTATCCTATATTCCTATTGCGTTATGTTTATAAGCATTTTGAAACACAAAAAAAGAAGAGAAAATAATATGGATATTCCTTTAGTTTCCCATAATGACAAGAAAGCATCATGTTATTTAATTATCACGTGGACACCTCGTTACTTTTTTAAGGGGTGGTTTGGTTCTTTGGATAAAGAATAATAATTTCAGAATAAAATGTGAAATAATTTAATTTAATATTTGTTTGAATTAATATTTTCGGATTCAATTCAAGAATCAATTTATACCACATTTAATATGAAATAATAATTTTTAGATAAAGTGACAAAAGTGTCCTTCAAAGTTTCTATTGCAAAAGTCCTTTCGGAATGCAATTTTTTCTATTATAAAATCATTTTTATATTATATCTCGTATTAGGGGTCATTTGGCTGGTGGAATGTGATAAACAAAAATATCTCATGAGTTGAGATATCGTGTGGGATAACTAATTTCACCTATTTAGTATAAATAGTATGATAAAATAATAATAACAACATATCCAGTGAAATCACACAACGTGGGTCTGGGGAGGGTAAAGTGTACGCAGACCTTACCTTGGTAGGTAGATCGCCTGTTTTCGAAAGACCATCGACTCAAGACAAAGCATAAGCACAAGCAAAGCAATAGAAACGGTCAGATCCGGACACGAAATTTGAAGTAATATGAAAATTATGGTAACAAAAGCGAATAAGTCATGATAGCGCGTACTGAAAAAAGAAGCAGTAACTAATGCATGTAAATAAGATAAACAAAGTACATTAAAGAACTCATAGCAGCAGAAATCAAGCGACATGAGACTATAAAGCAATATTGTGTCTACTAGTATGATAGGCTAAGCAGACCTACAATAATAACACTACAACTACCAGTTACCAGTTTGTAAGCGTAAGTAGGACTACACTCAACTACCTACTACCCTTCTACCCTAATATGTGTCCTCCACAACCCCCTATCTAAGGTCATGTCCTCAGTAAGTTGCATATGTGTCATGTCCCGTCTAATAACATCTCCACAATACTTCTTCGGCATACCTCTACCCCTTATAAACTCGTTCATAGTCAACCTCTCACATCTCCGCACTGGGGCATTTGTGTCTCTCCTCTGCACATGCCCGAACCATCTCAACCTCACTTCTCACATTTTATCCTCCACCGAGGCCACTCCCACTCTGTCCTGGATATCATAATTTCTAATCGCATCCCTCCTTGTATGCCCACACATCCATTTCAGCATCCTCATCTTCGCAACTTTTATCTTTGAATGTGCGAAGTCTTGACTGGTCAACACTCCGCCCCATACAATATAGTCAGTCTAACCACCACCCTATAGAACTTGCCTTTAATTTTGGTGGCATATTTTTATCGCACAAGACTCCAGATGCGAGCCTCTATTTCATCCACCCTGCCCAATACGATGTGTGTTATCGTCATCAATCTCTCAATTCCCTTGGATAATAGACTCTAGGTACTTGAAGCTTCCTTTATTTGTAATGACCTGAGCATCAAGCCTCACATCTACGCCTGTCTCATGCTCGCTCTCTTTACTGAACTTGCACTCCAAGTATTCTATCATGGTCCTACTCAGCCTGAACCCTTTAGAATCCAGTGTCTGTCTCCAAACCTCAAGCTTAGCGTTCACTCTGCTGCGAGTTTCATCAATCAAGACTATGTCGTCTGCGAATAACATACACCATGAAACCTCCCCTTGAATTTTTTACGTCAGTCCATCCATCACCAAGGCAAATAAGAATGGGCTAAGAGTTGATCCCTAGTGTAGCCCCATCATCACTGAAAAGTGCTCTGAGTCTCCTCCCACTGTCTGTACCCCTAGTCTTGACTCCATCATACATATCTTTGATCGCCCTAATGTACGTCACATGTACACCTCTAACCTCCTAATATCTCTATAGAACCTTCACAGGGACTTTATCATATGCCTTCTCGAGGTCGATGAAAACCATATGTAAGTCTCTTTTCCTCTCCCTATACTACTCCACCAACCTCCTAATAAGATGAATGACTTCTGTAGTCGAATACCCCGACATGAATTCAAACTGGTTCTATGAAATAGACACGCATCTTCTCACCCTCATCTCCATGAACCTTTCCCAAACTTTCATAGCGTGGCTTAGCAGCTTGATACCCCTATAGTTGTTGCAACTCTGGATGTCACCTTTGTTCTTGTACAAATGAATTATTATACTCCACCTCTATTCTTCGAGCACTATCGCCGTCTTAAAAATGACATTAAATAACTCAGTCAGCCACGGTAAACCTGCCCTGCCTGCGCTCTTCCAAAATTCAACTGGGATCTCATCAGGCCCAGTTGCTCATCCCCTGCGCATCCGGCGAACAACACCCTTAACCTCATCAACCTTAATGCTTCTACAATATCCAAAATCCTGGTACCTTCCGGATTGCTCCAGATCTCCCAGCGCAATGTCTTTCTTTCCTTCTTCATTCAAGAGTTTATGGAAGTAAGACTGTCACCTCCGTATAGTATGCGCATCCTCCACCAGTACTTTGTGGTCCTCATCCTTGATGCACCTCACATGATCCAAGTCACGGGCCATTCTCTCCCTCGCATTGGCCAGTCTGTACAACTTTTTATCCCACATTTTTTTCTCTTAATTCCACATGCATGCGTTCAAAAGCCGTTGTTTTCGCCGCTATAACCGCTAGCTCTGCCTCTTTCCTCGCCATCTTATACAATTATCTATTCGTCCACTTCTCCACCCCATTCTTACTTTCTACCAATTTTTCATACGCCACTTTCTTTGCTTCTACCTTCTCTTGAACCTTACCATTCCACCACCAGTCCCCCTCGATGCCCATCACGGCTACCCCACGAGACCCCTAACACTTCTCTAGCTACATCCCTAATGCAACTGGTCGTCATGTCTCACATACCGATCGCATCTCCACTACTCGCCCAAGCCCCCTTGGTCATCAACCTCTCCCCCATCTTCTTTGCACTAGCCATGGTCAACCTCCTTTATTTGATTCTTAGCCTGTCATCCACAACCCTCATCTTCTTCTCCATCTTGATCTCCAAATCCATCACCAAAAACTTATGTCGGGTTGTAAGATACTCCCTCAGAATAACCTTACAGTCTTTACAAAGACCGTTGTTAACCTTCCTAAGGAGCAAAAAACATATATGAGTCTTAGCCACCGAGCTACGAAAAGTCACCAAGTGTTCATCCTTCTTCATAAACCTCGAATTGGCTATCACCATCCCAAAAGTTTTAGCGAACTCCAAGAGTGAGACATCTCCCCCAAACCTGTTCCCGAGGCCAACTCTTTCATGCACATCGTCATAACCCTCCGAAAGCGACCCAATATGTCCATTGAAATTCCCTCATACAAATAACTTCTCTTCCACTCCTCGTCCAAGCCCGACTACGACGTGTAAGCACTAATAATGTTCATAGTGGACCCTCCAACCACTAACTTAATCGTCATTATCCTGTCATTGACCCTTCTAAATCTCTACCACCTGATCTCTTAGCTCATTGTCTATCAAAATGCCTACCCCATTTCTATATCTCGATCTACCCGAGAACCATAACTTATCCCCGTCCACATCCTTAGCCTTAGGTCCTACCCATTTGGTCTCCTGGACGCGAGCTATATTAATCCTCCTCTTCTTAAGAATCTTAACTAATTCTATGGACTTCCCCGTTAAAGTCACAATGTTCCAAGACTCTATTCTCAGCCTAGCATCTCCCTTACCCCACTTACCCCCCTAACCCTCACCCCGTTCCCGACCGAGAACATGACCATTATCTATCATCTTTTACCAACGCCACTAAAATAAATATAAACTAATCAAATGTTCACACTAAAAGGAGCAGAAATTAATACTATAGCACAAGTCCGCAAGAATGTAGAAGCAAATCTAACTACTACGACAAGAATGATAGAACTATAGGCTAAAATGTAAAATTCAAGATTTAGCTACAAGGACGAGGGATTAAGAATCAGTAAGGGCGACTGGAGGTACCAACTCCAGTTGGGCAGAACCTATTGGGTAGAACATTGTTCACTGACGAAACTATTGAAACGCCGATTACCTGTGCAGATCCCAAATGAGCAATACAGTAGCAAAAATAAAATAGAGCAGCAAGTAGTGGTTGCCGGAGTCAGAGCTCGGAGCGGCGCCAGAGTATATACCAGTGACTGACCCCTTTTCAGTATTACCAACACGTCACAAAGAGATTTCATACAAAAATAGGAAAAATATGCTCTGAAAATTGCAGATTATCGCGAATGAGATGGTCTAGGATAAAAAATATGTGATTGTTTCCTTTTTTTTAAGGATAAAATAATACTGGAATATTAATACCTATAACCAAACACAAGACAAATTATTTCTACATTTTATTTCAGGATCCTTATCACATCAACCACACGACCTGTTAATTCAATAAACCAAACATCTAGAAAAAACATTTTTCTAAATAATCTCATTATTATTATTTTTTATATTATAATTTTACATTAATTATAATTCCAAATAAATTATTGGGGTTTGGACATTTTATAACTTATAGGGGAAAAGTAGTGAGGAAATAAAGAATTGGGGCAATGTGTGAACTTTCCCTTTTGATTTTTCAAATACTTTCTCCATAGTACATTTGTAAAACGGAAAAGGGCAAAAAATATAACTGAACTATCAAATATTATTTAATCGTACCTATGTTATACTTTTCATCCAATTATACTCATGTTATACTTTAGTGCTGATTTGTTCTTACTTTAGACGGACGGACACATGTAAGCCTCATAATAAAATAACATTCCCAATTTAATTTAACCCGATTTAATTAAACTCGCCCCGAAATTTAACGCACTACCCGACCCAATTGCAAAACTGTCTCATCTCCCTCATCTCTTCAAAATTCTACACCACCATTTCTCTGTCTTTTCCGGCTACGAAGACCAACCAAATGACCACGGCCACAACACATCTCCATTTCAATGCTTGCTCTCTCTCTTCTCGTCTCCCAAACTCCACCACCGCCGAGCCACTTTCGTCCGACCTCTCATCACCGTTGAAGCACCGGAGAACCACTTTAGCTTTGAAAGGAGCTAAGGAATTGATTGAAGGCTTGCCTAAGAAATTTGAGGATATCTTTTGGAACAATACCATTTGAAACAAATCTCAATTTCGGAAATCCGATTTGTGAACTCAAAGCTTCAAACAAGCTTTAATGGCTCTTCAAGCTGGTCTTTCACGATTTTTAGATGTCCAAAATAGTTTAATGTATTTTTAAATTAATTTACTTTGAAACTGAATCTTGAGAAGGCAAATCAGATGGAATAACAAGTTTTGATTGCAATTGTGGAGGCTGTTGTACAACTACCGGCATGCCGAAATAACAACCATCGGCGGCACTATAACAGTCGGCTCCACCGGCGAAGATAAATCAAACAATCTTCATTCTTCTGCTTTACCCTAACATTCCCAATTTCTCTTCAATTCCATCTCAAAACTAAATTCCCAATTCTCATCCTAATAACAAGAAAAATGTGAACTTTTTGGTTTCTGGATACTTTTCAAGATTCAACAATTACATACCCAGCAATCAATTAAGCAACTAAACCGATAATCTTGTCGACAAAAGCAAAAAATAAAAAGACAGTGGTTGCTGATTACTTGTGGTTCGCCAGAGTTCGTTCGCTGGTGGTCGCTTGGCGGTGATGGAGGAGAACGAAAGGGTTGGCTGTGATGAAAAATTTGTTGCCTACCGGATTTCGGTTTCTATAATGATTAGTTGAAAAGAGCTTGATGTGGGTCCCACATTTGCCATGTATTTGTATTTCGCTGGTTTTAATGAATTTACTCCCCCTTTTAAAAAAATATTATACTTGACATAAAATTTAAGAAAATAAAATTCTTTCAAATTTTGTATTATTAAATTAAAAATGTATTAAATGTATAAAAATATTCTTTAATTTTGTGGTATTAAAATATGTCATGTCAAAAAGGAATGAAAAAGTTGAAAAAACAGGAAAGAATCATTTTTTTAAAAATAGATTAAAAAAGAAAATGAGGTAATACGGGGAGAAATAAGTTTTAGGGGCAATTGGGTCAGGTGCTGGGTTAAATTTTGGGGCAATTTTAATTAAATCGGGTTAAATTAAATTTGGAATGAGTTATTTTACTGTGTCCGTCTAAACAAATAAATAAATAATATTTAAAAGTTCAGACATATTTTTGACCCTTTTCCGTTTGTAAAAATTCCTCTGCAAGTTTTGAGAAACTATCAACCAAGGGCGCGGGAAGAAGAACCAAACAGCCCTCTGAAATGGCCCGTAATAAGGTACTACTAATTTTGAGTCTTTAATCTTCTTCATTTTCATTTTTTGTTCATACCCACTAGTTATTTCATCAATATCTTCTATACTTGCTTTTATTCTTGGAAAAAGATTAGTTCTTTGGTACTATATACTAAAATTATATTTGGGGTTTGGCACTGAAGGCTCTTTCTTTTCATTTCTGTTTTTTTGTTCATACCCACTAGTTATTTCATCAATTTATGCTATACTTACTTTTATTCTTGGAAAAAGATTAGATTTTTTGGTACTATAAACTAAAATTATTTATGGGGCTTGGCACTGAGAGCTCTTTCTTTTCATTTTTCTTTTTTTGTTCATACCCACTAGTTATTAACTTATTTCATCAATTTATGCTATACTTTCTTAGGATTAGATTTTTTGGTACTATATAGTAAAAATATTAATGGGGTTTGGCATTGAGAGCTCTTTCTTTTCATTTTTTCGTTTATTTTTCATACCCACTAGTTATTTTATCAATTTCTACTATACTTGCTTTTATTTTTGGAAAAAAGATTAGAATTTTTGGTACTACATACTAATACTATTATTGATTGGGTTTGACACTGAGAGCTCTTTCTTTTCATATTTTGTTGTGAACAGGAAGCAGTAGTATTGGTAATTGATGTGGGTCCTTCTATGCACTCAGTTTTACCTGAGGTTGAAAAAGTTTGCTCATTGTTGATACAGAAGAAGGTAGTGTATTCTGACCTTTGACTTTCTTCTGGTTGCAATTTTTGTTGAATTGTTAATTTTCTACACACGCAGTAAAGAAAAGGGAAAATTACAGCCAAATACCATTAGGCCATCTAGTTTACAAAATATGTACATAGTGTATAGGTAGTGTATAGTATATACTAAATATACATATAATAAACATACCTATACACTACCTATACAACAGAAGTGTATAGACAGTGTATACTTCGGCCATGTTTGGTAAACTAGATGGCCGAAGGGTATATTTATGTAAGTTTCCCAAGAAAGTGTCACATTTTATTCTTTTTTTTCCCTTTGTGTTTGTAGCTGATTTTCAGCAGATACGATGAAGTGGGGTTTGTCTTATTTGGAACTTCAGGTAAGTTTTTTGCATGGTGGCTGCAAATGCATTTGATATGAAGTAAATATTTCCAATTGAAAGTGCTTCCCGTGGAAAATGTTTTTTATGAGGAAATAAATTTTCCAGTGTTTGTTTGGATACCAGGGTATGTAACTAGTAGCAATCCTATAAGGTGAAGGATATAGTATAAGGATAATGTTTTGGTGATGCTTTTGTGTATTGTTGGTTGACAACAATGTCTAAGTTTTAGTTGAAACAAGTGAAATAAACTAACTAGGCGTTTGGACATGAATTGGGTTATATTTGAAACAAAAAGTAGTATTTGAAGTTAGTCGAAAAAGGGTACTTGAAAATTGAAGTTGTGTTTGGACATGCATTTCACTTAAAGAAATGTTGAAGTTTTGTGGGAGAAAAGAATAGTTACTTTGAAAAGCTGGTTTGCAGCACTTTTTCAAACTTGAAACCAACTTCAAGTTGGAGTTGGTAAATTGTAGAGGTGGCCAGTGGGCCGGGCTCGGGTCTGGCGGGGTCGGGTCTGGCTGGACTTGCTCCAGTCCCGTCCCGATCCCGATCCCGTCGGAATCGGGATCGGGCGGGTTCCGGCGGGTTTTCCTTTCTTTTTTTTAAAAATAAAATAAAATAACATATGTATAAAAAAAACTCAATAAACAAGACAAGATAGTGTAATAAAAACATCCCAAGGCTGTTTTTGTGCCTCTTATATTATTTAATAGACATGATTTTTTTGTAATACAAATACAATTGTCTAAAATCTAAATTGCAACTTTGTGGTGTTGTCCAAAAGTTGCAAATTATATAATAAAATTGCAATTAAAAAAATTACATTCTCAAAAAAACCTGTTCTAATTGCTTGATGATTTCCTGTGGTTCTTCTGTTGGAATTGGTATTTGTTGGTCAAATTGATCCACGTCGCTTCCACCACCTTCAAATAAGATTTCGTTGTAGTTTTCGTCTTCTTCTTCGTTGATCTCCGGTTGACCGCACCTTCTCCGCTCCGCTCGTATCCAATCTCTGAATAATACTGCAATTTCCAAGCTGTCTCTGACTAATGAGTGTCTGTGGTCTCCTATTTGATATCTGCCGGCAGAAAAATCGCTTTCATACGCAGTTGATGACGCTTGAATGTTCAAAACATCTCGGGCCATCAATGAAAGTGTCGGAAAGGCCTTCTCATTCCCTCCAAGATTTCACAAGTCTTCATGTCCATCTTCATTGATAACTTCTTGGTACGATGCAGAACCACGCAAAACAAAAATATCCAACTCGCTAATTTGGTTAGTAGTAGAGGTATCGGCCACATTCTATTTCTGAGGCTTTCAATACTAGCCGCAGAAACAACATGTCTTTTGTGAGGTTGTGTTGAAGATGAAGAAGATGGTATGGAAGTCGGTAAGTTACTAGCATTTTCTTGTTGATAAAATCTATATATTTTTTTGCATTGGTGTTCTACGCTAGACAACACTTCTTCTTTAGTTTGTTCAATAGGTGGTGGGTGATTTAGATTTTTGGGACTTGGAGGTGGTAGTACTTCTATACAATCGTAAATAGTTTCAATTAGTAATTTAGTACCGTCTATTTTAATAGTCGGATTTAATACATAACCAATAATATAAATAGTGAGAATAGGAATAAAATATTTTTTTATTTTGACAAACATTTTTTTAATAGCTGCCATATAAGCTGATTTTTCCATATATTTACTAAGTAATAAAAATATTAGAGTTATATAAAACAACATAGTTGAAATAGTAGGATAATATATACCGGAAAATTCTTTTGTTGCTTGAAAAAATTTCTCTAAAAATACAATAAGTTCGGAAATTTTTTCCCAATCACTATCTACAATCATATCAGCTGGATTTTGATTATGAGAGTTAAAAAATAAAGTTATAGGTTTTCTACGGTCATAAGCAACAATTAGTTGCTCGTATAAAGAATTCCACCTAGCGGATACTTCTTGTGGAATTTTTCTATAAGATAGTCCACAATCGTGACAAGTTTTTTTATATTCTTTTTTACGTTGTACTTTATTACTTTTAAAAATAAAGTTTATAGCAAATTGTATTTTACTAAGAATGTCTTCAAAAAGTGATAAACCATTCTTTACAATTAAGTTATATATATGGCACGCGCAATTTATATGAAAATGATCTGAAAAAGATGGAGTTAAACTATTTTTTAAAATTGTAATTGCGTAATTGTTAGAAGAAGCGTTATTTAATGTAATAGTCATAATTTTATCGGTTATTCCGTAATAATGGCACACTTGATAAATATTATCTGCAATAAAAGTACCAGTGTGTCTATCATCTATATATATATATATCTATATGCTAAGATACGTTTTTGCATAGACCATTTATAATCTATCAAATGACAAGTTACAGTTAAATAATCATGGCCGTTAGTGCTACGACCTATATCAGACGTGATAGATACTTTGCCATTAAAATGATATAATGAATAACGTAAATATTGTTGATATTCATGCGCGAATTTAAATACATCTCTCTTAACAGTTGATCTAGGAAAATCGTTAAAAGCAGGATTATATATATCTCTAATGTAATGAATAAAATCGGGAGATGAAGGAAATGAAAAAGGCAAACCCTCCACATCAACTAATTTTATTGCTTCCCTATCTCTATGTTTATTGTATTTAGGGCCTACAATTCCCTCCGTCATAGGGTTAATTTGACACTGTACTTGGTCCGGGACAATATCAGTATGTGAACCTTGTTCCGATGGAGCGGGCGTTTGCGCACCCGGTTTTGAAGCCTGTTATTGGGCATACCTAGCTGGATGAGCACTTACTACGTGTCTAATTAAACCCCCCGTGACCTTTTCCAGTTTTAAATTTTAAAACATTTTTACAAATTTTACAGCTAACTTGATTCTCTAACGTCCCTATCAAAAAATGTCCATGCATCTGATTTTAATGGTCGTTTTGCTGGACCTCGTCTCATACTAGGTGGAATAAGAGGTATTTCAGTTGAAGGTGCACTAGTGGGTGTGTTGTCATCAACATTAGTGGGTGTATCATCTAGATCATCGTCTAAATTAAAGCCTTCTTGAGTTCCAGAAAATAGCTCCTGGTCTAAATCTAATGGTATTGTAGGAAAATGTTGAGTATCAACAAAATCATCCTGTGTAGGAATAAGATGACTAGAAGAAGTACCCTTGCCCTGGTTGCCCCTACTAGAAGAAGCACCCTTACCCTTAAACATACCTCTTAATCCTTCCATTTTAATTATGATAATAAATAATTAAAGATAATAAAATTAAGTGCGCTAAATAAAATAAACAGACAATAATAATTTAATGAAGGAACGAATGTACCAAACGCCGACGTAACGTTGACGTGTAATCGAGAGGTTGAAAATTGAAACTTTGCTCGATGGAAGATCCTCAAGCTAGTTGCCAACTTCACTCCCAATTCCCAAATGAATAAATAAAATTGAATATTTAGCAAACAATGTAGACTTGTAGAGAGATATATTGAGAGATTAGAGAGATTGTAGGAAGATTTGTGAGAAAGATGAAGAGAAAATGAGTTATTTATAGTTGGAAAATTGGGTTAACGTGTAAATATAATAACTTATGGGTTAAAAATAAATATTAAGGGGTAGGGGGGGAGGTCCCACTAACGTTTTTTTTTTTACGCGGGACCTGGGCGGGACCGGGGCGGGCTCGGGACGGTGTCGGGTCGGGGTCGGGCCGTCCCGGCCCACTGGCCAGCCCTAGTGAATTGTAACAATTTGTTAACCAAACATTGATTTGAAAATATTTTTTGGAAAAAAGGAAAAAGTTTATTGGGATAACCAACCTATTTCATCAAGGAAAGCGTTTTCCATCATACCAAACACGCTTTGTGTAGTATTTCCTCCTTTGTTCTTGGCTTCTTATCATGGGTTGTTGGACTGACTTGTCTACATCATGGTTATATGATAATCCATTTTTTTTCTGGAATTTATTGTGGTAAAGCTTCTGTCTCTTAGTAATGGTGTTGTAAATGTTATCAGATGACCTATATATGTATTTTTTCCTAGATACCAAGAACGAATTGACAGAGGAAGTAGGTGGGTATGAACACGTGACAGTACTGCGAAATATCAAAGTTGTAGATGAAGATCTTGTTGATGCTCTGCAAAACCTTCCACGAGGAAGTGTTCCCGGAGATTGTATCCTCTATAATTACTGGATTGCGATAGTTTGGACTAGTACAGTTGTTAAGCATGCAATCCTTTTTCGCGTCACTGTCTGTCTTCTCTCAACATACTTTTTCCTTTATATTATTCATCTGCTTCACTCTATTATGATTCACATAAAATGCATGCTCGTGCACACAGCAATAAGTGTCGGTGGTAACTAAAATCAGGCTTCAAAAGAAAACATTATTAGTTAATATCTGTTAGAACTACAAATGAGGGTTTCCATAAATAGAGTAGGCCATATAAGGTATAATAGCTATTCTCATTCCATATGGTGTTTTTTTGGCTGAGGAATTTAATTTTTTTGCACTGGATCTTGAGTTCTTGATTCCTTAACTATCTTTAATAGTTCTTGATGCAATTATTGTCGGAATGGACATGCTGATTAAAAAGTTTGGACAAACCAACAAGGGAAAGAAACGTCTTTGCCTTATTACAAATGCTGCTACTCCCATCAAAGATCCATTTGAAGGAACAAAGGAAGATCAAGTAAACACCATTGCTACACAGATGACAGCACAAGGCATGAAGATGGACTGTGTAATTGTTAGAATGAAACAAGATTGGGAAACAAATAGGAGAGTAATGGAAGAAAATGATTTTCTAATGTCAGTATTCTTGAACAAATCTTCCTCAAAAGTAGTATATGTGGAAAGTCCAACTTCTTTGTTAGGTGCACTTAGAACTCGTAATATATCGCCAGTCACGATATACAGAGGTGATTTTGACATTAGCACACAATTGAAGATCAAGGTGAGAATTATGAAACTTACGCTAATTTACTCAATTTTTTCCAATTTAGTTTCTTTACTTTTTCTTCTGATAATAAAAAACTTTTTTTGCCTTTTCCTTTTTCCTTCTTTCCTTTGCCCTATGTACTGAATTATGTCCAAGTGAGACAGACCAAATGTCTGTGTCTTCTGCAATGTGACTCAGAATTGTATCTTTTACAATTGGTCTTTCCGAACGGTTATAAAGTAATTTCTTCTGTTTCAAACCTTCTAGTTATTACTTAACGAGTTGGAAAAGAAATCTTAGTCATGCCTGAAATGCCCATTGAACTGGACACACAACTGAGGTTGTGATTTTCTTGAAGAAAAAGATGGATTTCTCTTCTAGTTTAAAAGATAACATATACCTTGCTTCCTAATTAATCTTGACTAGGTCTTTGCATTACCTCTTTATGACTATTTTCAGGAGAGTATCATATATAGGGTCAATAAAACTATCATCCCATAATTTTATATTTACATATTTTGTGATAACCAGATTGGTTAATTTACTCTCATCTAGAAGCTGTTGTATCCAATGTCAATGTATGGAGATTGTAAGATATTACAGTAGTCTAGAAAATGAGTAGGATAGTAATTTTAGAAGTATACAACATCAACAACTATGCATCAATACCAAACAAGTTGTGGTAACTTTTGAACTGTACACCTACTGTATATCCTTTTTGGTCCCTAATCTGCTAATTTTATGTGCACATCTCTTTTTCCTTTTCTTTCCCTTCCTATTCTATTTTGGAGATAGTTTTTTGTGGATGTTTGGTCACTACTAAATGTTTTTTTCTTAAATCAAGAAGAAAAAACTAATAGATGTTTTTTAATAGGTATGGGTTTACAAGAAAACATCTGAAGAGAAGTTTCCCACCCTGAAAAAGTACTCTGATAAGGCTCCTCCCACAGATAAATTTGCCACTCATGAAATCAAGGTTGATTACGAATATAAAAGCATAGAAGACCCTAATAAAGTCGTGCCACCAGAAGAGAGGATTAAAGGTTTTCGGTATGGACCTCAAGTAGTTCCTATATCCCCTGCTGAGTTGGAGGCTGTAAAGTTCAAACCAGAGAAAAGTGTGAAGCTACTAGGATTCACAGATGCTTCAAATATAATGCGGTATAAATTTAGTTTCTTGAGTACTGTGTACACAGTTTTTTCAGGTTAACATTTGGATAGGAGGGAATCTGTTGTGCCATTTATCTTTCCAATCCTCATACAGTCATACTCAATTTACTCAGGCATTACTACCTGAAAGATGTAAATATCTTCATAGCCGAACCTGGCAACAAAAAAGCCATCCTTGCACTTTCTGCTTTGGCAAGGGCAATGAAGGACATGAACAAAGTAGCGATTGTCCGATGTGTATGGAGACAAGGACAGGGTAATGTTGTTGTTGGGGTCTTAACACCAAATGTCTCTGACAATGATAATACTGTAAGTATGGTTTAAATTTTCACCTCTTGATTGTTCTGTTTTCTTGTTTTAGCGGATACTGCACTTTTAGATTGTTGACATTCTCATTGACCACTGCCTGCAGCCTGATTCATTTTACTTCAATAATCTTCCCTTTGCTGAGGATGTTCGGGAGTTTCAGTTTCCTTCTTTCAGCAATCTGCCTTCATCAATGCAGCCAAATGAAAAGCAACAAGACGCAGCAGATAAATTGGTTCAGATGTTGGATCTTGCACCACCTGGAAAACAGGAAGTGTTGCCACCTGACTTTACACCTAATCCTGTTCTAGAGGTATGGTGTCATGCTAGCTGCAGAATATTGTTGAAATATTAAGTTTGAAACTACCTTTGCACTTAGATCACTGATTGGGGGCATAATTGAACTATTTTCGTAAAGAGCGAATTTAGGTTTATTAATAATTGGGATATTCTCTTGCCAGTTGGTCATGGTCATCGTAGCAAAGTGATGCATTAACATTTCAGACTTTCTTTTTGTCTCCGAATTTGGTTAAAAGTAAATTGCTATGATGCTTGTTGACATTGTCCGTGAGTTATAATTGTCTTTAGTTGGTTTGACAACCTTTTCATTGCTTAGGGGGATAACTTGATTTGATTAATCATTCATATTAAATATATGTGGATAACAGGACCTTGATGGTCCTTCAGCTTAATAACGTGCATAACAGGATGCTGGTGATAGAAACCTTTGGAGAATTGGGTCTTAAGATTATAATAGTGCTGCTTATTTATGAACTCTCTGATTCCTAATATGAAATAAGAAAAATCATAACTTAAGAATCCTAATTTTGCTCCATAATTGCCTTTTGCACTATCAGTTTCTAACCAATTAGTATTGTACAAATATCCAGCGTTACTACCGCTATCTTGACTTGAAGTCAAAGCACCCAGATGCTGCTGTTCCTCCACTTGATGAAACCCTCCAAAAGATAACAGAACCTGATGTTGAACTTCTTTCTCGAAACAAGTCCATCTTAGAGGAATTCCGTAGGTCTTTTGAACTAAAAGATAATCCAAAGGTAACTTTCAATATTCCCCCCTTTATTCAAATTTGACTTTTCTAGTATAGTCCAACGATGGATGCTTATAACTCTACCAATTATTATATTATTAACTTGCAGCTGAAAAAATCAACAAGAAGAATTATGAAAGAGAGACCTTCTGGATCAGATGAGGAAAGAGAAGAGTTCGATAAAGATGCTCATGCCAAAGCTATTGACTCCATAGAATACTCATCCAAAACGAATGTTGAGAAAATTGGAGATGTAAATCCTGTTAAAGACTTTGAGGAGATGATGTCTAGAAGAGATGATCCAAAATGGATTAATAAGGCCATTCGGGATATGAAAAATAGGATCTTTGATCTTGTGGAGAATTCTTGTGAAGGGGATACATTTCCTAAAGCATTGCAATGTTTGGTGGCTCTACGCAAAGGTTGCATCCTTGAGCAGGTACGTTTTCTGGTCTTCTCTCTTTGTGCTATAGTTAAATATTGAATATCTGTGCCACGAACCCATACAAAATAACAAAGCACAACTAATTTTACTTGCATAGGAACCAAAGCAGTTCAATGATTTCCTGTGCCACCTGTGTAAATTCTGCCAAGAAAAAGACCTGAGAAGTTTTTGTGAGTATCTCACATCTCACGAAATCACTTTGATAACCAAGACAGAAGCTCCAGACAGGTCTGGTCATATTTCTAATTTCCTTAACGTATTGAACTCCTTACATTGCTCTGGCTCTTTACTTCTTTTCTTATTTTTTCTTGGTGCTGATTTCATGTATTTGGTAACTATTTATCAGTGGCATTCCAGAACACGAGTCCAGAAGCTTTATGGTCAAGCCTGAACTTGACTCGCAAAATGTGAAATCAGAGGCTAAAGCAGAGAATGACATTATGAGTATATATTTGGGTGGAAAGTAGAAAAGGAAACCTAGAGATGCATATTGTGCGATGTACAGGCAATTAACGCTCTTGTAAACTTAAAAAGATTTTCTGGTCAGACATTTCTGAGGTTGAAGATAAGCGGAAAGAAAGAAAAGGGTCTGTTGAAGATTGAATCTTAGACCTCGATGAGCTTCATTTCATTACTGCATCCTCAAGTTTGTTCATTTGATTGTTCAAAGGTCCCCTTTATCTAATTTGCCTATTTTTATCATGTCTAATTGTTAGCAAGGTGGTGGGTATCAAATAGGTAACTTGTGCAGTAAGAGTTGCTTAGTACTGTTATTTTTCACCTCTTTCGTTTGCTACAATAACCACTTAACCTTACTTGGGAGCTGAGAACCTAAACAACTGGTGATGAGCATATTTGCAGAATTTCAAGCCTATTTCAACTAGAAATTCCTTTCAACTGGCATAAAGTGAACGGAGCATCATTCAAGGCAGGGGTGTGCAAAAATCGATTTAACCGATAAACCGAACCAATAAAAAACGCTATTGGTTTAGCGGTATCGGGTTATTAGATTAACGGTTTGTAAATGGTTTTGTCAAAAAAAATTATTGGGTTATCAGTTCGGTTTACGGTTTTAAGATTTTAGTTAATGGTTAAATTGATAACCTATTAAGCTTATATTAAAATTATCTTTTTATCCCTAACAATATAACAGTGCTTTAAATTTTAATTTTTAAATACAAATCCTATGTCTAAATTGTTACCGCAGGCACACTTATTATCTAAATTCTCAATTCGATTATCATTTGTACATTCACTGTTTAGAATGCATTAAACAATTTGAAAGTTCATTATCATTTGATAATTTGCTACTTCATTGTTACCATACATTTTATAGTTTTTGACTTGTAATTTGTGTAGATTTTTATGTGTGAAGGCAGTGCATATATGAACAAATGAAAATAAGAGAGCAAAAAAATTAGCGGAGCATTTTTTATTGGTTAAATTGAAAATCGAATCGTTAAGAACCAAAAATTCATAAATCGAAAATCGATAACGAATATCTTATCGGTTTGATTATTAGTTTAACGTATTTATGAACCAAAAACTAATAAACCGAACCGATAATACCCAAAATCGAACTGATAATACACAACTGAACCGAATCGATCGATAAGTACCCGTTCAAGGCATTTTCTAACTGGACTTTTTTTCACCAGTGCTATATGTTATTGACTGCATGTTTGATGAAAATTGTTCAACCCACGCCACTTTCAACGGTATACTTCGTTCCAACTTCCAACTAGTACGTTTGCCGATTTTTTGGTTATACCAATTACCTAGATACCAAATCCATTGTGAAACACAAATAACAAAAAGGAACAATGGTAATCCTGTGTCTTCCGTTAGTAGTTATGTTTGAGATAATAATGCCGAGACAGATAAACAATGATACAATAATTTTATGCGACGAATAATAGCGCAGAGTTGTTGTGTAATGAATAATACTAATATATGGATTATTATAAAGGAAGTGTCTAATTTAAAATCATGTTTGTTTTTAAATACCTCTATGAACTTATCCATGTATTCTCATCTCATATTTAATTTATATAAAATAATACATAGATTTTCATAAAAGTCATCGACCCTTGCGGTCCGGCCCTTCCCAGACCCCGCGCACAATGAGAACTTAGTACACCAAGCTGCCCTTTTTTCATAAAAGTCATACTAGCGTTAGTAGTATAAACGTTTAGCTTTCGATATTTATTTCCCCAAAAGGAAACTAAACACTTGGCGTGTACTTGGATTTAAGGAAAACATTTTTCAAAAAGCGTTTCATATTTTCACGTTTAATTAGTAAAAAAATTTGAAATTATTTTCTCTAGGGGAAAACAAATTTCATAAGTTGACTGGCAGTGCATACTAATTGTCTCCTCCAACCCCCTCATAACCTATAGTATTTTTTTAGATTATTTGGGAGAATATTTTCTGCTTACCAAATATCATTAAAATAAGTAAGAAAAATCACTTATTTTCCAGAAATTTTTTCAAGAAACTTCTTACATAGAATACATTTTCCTTCATATCAAACATACTAATCAAGATTTTATATTGGAAACTAAACACTATAAATCACACGAAATATCATGAGATTAATTTTTTTTATATACTTCAATGTATACGATATCCTTTCAGCCAGGAACGCTCACTGAAAACAACGGAAATTGCATATCACCGTATATTTTCTATTAGAGAATCATGAACAAAACCAGGTATGCAAAAATCTCCACCTGGAAAGGTGGGAGCTGGCTTGTCCCATTTTCCTTTTCTCCACACAGGCTAACATATACTACCCAAATTTATGAAAAGTTTTGCCTTGGCTTTTCCTCAATCACTCGGTCCTGGTAATGAATAAAGTGCCTGTAATTTTTATCTCTGTCCAAATCCTGCCTCAGCGCCGACGTCGAAAGAGAGTTCAATTCACAAATTTCAAGAGGAAAAGGTAAAAGTTCTGCATAGATGACCTTCCCTCCAGGTATTGATAATGCTAAGCTGAGTTATCCACGGACTCCAGTCAATTCAATATCAAACACCAACCATGAGTTTGGTGGGATATTCTCCCCAGCTCCCTGACTCCCGTAGCTTCAGGAACAGAAATAACAAGAATTAATCTCAGAAAAGGAAGCTACATGTGCGTCAGTGTGTGCACCCAGTAGCAGAACCAAGATTTTGGAGGGAGCAACTTATCTTGGGTCAGTAATAAAGGAAAAGCTTTAAAAAAAAAGATTGAGGGGAATATGAAGGGAGAGGGATTTAGTGATTTCAAATATATTCAGAAGCTGAATATGCAGCATACCCCATTGATGGTGGGACTGTGAGACGTCTTTTATCACCCACACGCATGCCTGTTATGGAAGACATAATATTTTATTAGCATCTGCAGCTCCGAAGAAAAGAATTAAATAAGGAGATATCAAATCTAAACATCGCGTCTTTACCATCAAGACCAAGGTTCCATCCCTCTATGACGTCTTTATCGCCTTCAAACAATAAAAAGGAAAATCAGAGTGTAACAAAAGTCCATCAAAACAAAATAAATTCTTCTAAGAGTGCTGTGAATACCTAGCCGAAACTTATATGGAGATTTTCCAATATTTGTGTAAAAAATCTGCCCATTCTGCTTTAGCTTGCCAGTGTAATGAACTTTGATCTGTGCAGCAGTCCATTCAACAGAAAATGTTAAGACTATTTTATCTGAGGTACGGTCGCCTAAATTCATAGTTTGAGATATCTATAAATTCTCAACTAATTACCTTCTTTCCTGGAGCAGCCAATTTTCCATCAGGTTCACCCACTGCAAGCTCTTCAATGGTCAACCCGTTAGACAAGGTCCTTAGTACAATATACTTGACCTTCAGACTCTTGTCCTCAACATCCACGGATTGTCTATTCATTTCATTCTCTTGCAGAACAGGAAGATCCATGTTAACCATACAGTCCTCCTGAGATTTGGTCTTCTTTTTCTTCTTCTTTTTAAGTTTCTTATCCAATTGGTACCCATCAGTTACGGAGTCAGACTTTCCATCTATGCTACTGCATGCATGTATGGTCAAAATATTATAACCAAATATAGTCCCTAAAACAATTTCTAGGAGGCTTTGGCATGCAATCTTGCATAGAGAATGCAGGTAAAGGCATGATGTCAGAGTATGTATATCAGAATTGGCAATAATGACATCTATTTACTAGTTCATAGCAGATTCAGTTTTTCCAAACCTATTTTTCCTCAGCATAAAAAAAAGATATTTGATAAAGGTAGGGTGCCCTATTTAGGCAGTAGGCAAGATCGGGATTTGGTGCAGTTTGAGGAAATGACACTGCTAACTAAACCATAAAAACTCACTTATTGGTCAGTTTTTGATCTTCTTCATCTACTGCAATTGCAATTGGATCCTCACCCAGGTGACCAGCTTTTAGAGCATCTTGTTTCAGTTGATCCTCTTCAAAAATGATATCACGGTTTGTATCATGGCTTTCAACAGATGTGGCTTCCGCAGATTTTTTTCTTTTCTTTGATTTTGGAACACACTTAGAATCCTTTTCTGCATGAGGTTCCAGAGTATCAGGTTGGCCATCTTTCCTGCCAGAACACGTAGCTTGAAAATTTTTAGAAAGGTAATGAGGTGTAAAAGAAACCTACTTAAAAAAACTCTTATCAGTAAATAGGTGGTGGACAAAGCAGCAATCCAAATATGTGTAGCACAAAAAGAGAATTTTTACATTAAAAAATAAAACATCTTACATATCAATTGTCATTTCCAACCCAGCATCCACCAAATTTGCTTTATCCTCTTTGTTGTCCTTCCTATCTCTGCTAGTATCTGCTTCAAGAAGTTTACTACCATTGCCCTCAGACCGTTTCCTCTTCTTCTTTGAGTTAATGCTGTTTTCATGTCTGTGTTCAATAAGATGGAGTAAAATAAGCAGGAAAAAGTTAGACCCTTTGATAGAGGCAAGCAATGAAACAGTGTCCCCTTGAATGGACAAATAAAGGAGAATAACATTTCACATGTATGCATGCCCCTAAAGCAGAGAGGATAACACGCACTTATAACTTGTAACGAATAGTTTCTAGTCATTTTACCTTTTCAGGATCACTCAAGAGCTGACCTGCCAGAAGCTATTCATCTTAATTCTTAGTTTACTCTGGTAAACAATCATGAACTGGCAACAGGTCCACTTGCCAACATTGGATATAAGAGAAGAATAATTCGTTACAAGTTTTTTTTTTTTTTTTTTTGAGATGGTAACGAACTGTATTAATCAAAAGGGGCCAGAAAGGCCATATTTACAAGGAGGCTATCAAAAGCTACTCATAAAAGTTTAACTATTAACTAAAGAGACTCTAGAAATTGTATGAGTGTCTCTGTGTCATCTATGTACATTTCTTTACACCAAAAATGCAAAAGTCTAATACAATTAAGCTTTATCTTCTGAATAGGATTGCTTTTGTTTTCAAAATGTCTTGAATTCCTTTCCTTCCAGATAGTCCACCATATGCATTCTGGGATCATACTCCAATTTTTCCTTTGAGCTTTAGTGCCTCCAATTCTGTTCCAACTAGATAGCATACCAAGTGTATGAATTGGCATTGCGCAACTCAAACCAATATTAGCAAGAAATATGTCCCACAGTTGAGTAGTCACCCTGCAGTGCAAAAAAAGGTGACTATTGGTTTCTGCATACATTCCACATAAGTGGCAGATAGAACAAAGTTGTATTCCTCTTCTTTGCAATCTGTCTTGTGTCAAACAAGCCTTCTTTACAACCAACCAAACAAAACATGCCACCTTGTATGGTATGTTTGTCTTCCAAAGTTGTCTCCAAGGCCATTGTACCTGAAGATTGTTGTTGTGATTCCTCCAGTGATAAGCTGTCTTGACTGAGAAAACTCCTGATCTGTCTCTCAACCACCATAATCTATCTTGCTCTGGTGAGACTCCATTGAAGAGATTAAGTGTGCTGAGGAAGGCACTGACTCTGTCATTTCCCAGTCATTTAAGTTCCTTCTGAAACTAAGAACCCATCCTTGGTTGTTCCATACCTCATCGATATTGGCCCTTTGTTGCTGATTTAGGACATAAATATCAGGATATAGGTGCCTGAGTGAGCCATCACCTAACCAGTTGTCTTCCCAAAAAGAAATATGTTGCCCATTTCCAACTTTGAACCTAGTATTAATGCTGAAGATGTGCCAGAGATTTCTAATAGTCCTCCAAACACTAACCCCATATACAGTGCTGACAACTTTGGTTTTCCAGGCATCATCCTCTCCATATTTTTCTTTAATCACCTTCTTCCATAGTGATTGATCTTCATTTGAGAATCTCCATAGCCGCTTCATGAGTAAACTTTGATTCTGCTTCCTAAGATTTTTTATACCAAGCCCCCCTTGTTTTTTGCTTGGTGTCAAGATTTTCCATTTGACAAGATGAGCACCCTTTTTCTCCTTGTTGCCTTGCCACAGAAAATTGCTTCTTAGAATATCCAGTCTCTTCTCAACTTGTGGAGGTATGGGAAAAAGAGACATCATGTAGGTAGGTAGAGCATCTAGGACATTATTTATGAGAACTAGCCTGCCACCCAAAGAGAGACTGGCTCTTCCATCTTGTGAGTTTTTTCTTACCTTTCTCTAGAACCCCATTCCAGATATCCAAAGATCTGCTGCTATTTGCCCCAAGTGCCATGCCTAGGTAGGTTTTAGGTAGAGATCCCACTTCTCCTCCTAATATATCAACACATTGCTGGAATTGTTGAGGCTCATTTACTGGGAACATGAGACTCTTCCTCCAATTTACATGTAACCCTGACACCCCTTCAAAGATAGTGAGAATGATTCTTAAAACCTTCATTTGTTCAACCTCTGCATCACATAAGATAATTGCATCATCTGCATACAACAACAGATGTGTAATTTCCATGCTATCACCTTGCTTGCTACTAACCTTGAAACCTCTGAGCCAATTATTCCTTTTAGTTGTGATCAACATGTTATTTAGACCCTCCATGGCAATCAAAAAGAGGAACGGAGAAAGATCTCCTTATCTCAGTCCTCTATGTGAAGGAAAAAATCCCTCCGGAGATCCATTGACCAGAACTGAAAATCAAACAGTACTGATGCAAAACTGAATCCAGTTCACCCATTTAGTGCCAAAACCCATTTTCTTCAACATATTTAACAGGAAACCCCAGTTCACATGATCAAAAGCCTTCTCTATGTCCAGTTTGCATAAGATTCCAGCTCTGCCATCTTTTATTCTGGAGTCTAGACATTCATTTGCAATCAATGCAGCATCCATGATTTGTCTGCCTTCAATGAAAGCCATTTGATGTGAATCCACCAACTTGTGCATTATTGTCTTGAGCCTTTCTGTCAGCAGCCTGGAAATGATCTTGTAAACACTACTTATCAAACTGATGGGCCTGTAGTCCTTCAGTTCCTTTGCATCATTTTTCTTAGGTATCATCAAAGCTATATAAGTGGCATTGAAGCTTTTCTAAAAAAAACTGACTGAAAGTTTTGAACTGCCGACATAATGTCTGCTTTAATCACCTCCCAACAATGGATGTAGAATCTCATGTTGAAACCATCTGGGCCTGGTGCTTTATCAATAGCACAGAGCTTGATACTGTTAAGAACCTCCTGTTCATCAAAAGGCCTCTGTAGCCATTTCCTATCATGTTCAGTTATCACAGGACCATCAATTTGGTTAAACTCTGATCTCCAACTTTCTGCTTCTGAGTAAAGGTGCTCATAAAATTTGATTATTTCCTCCTTGATAACCCTGAGATCTTTTGTTTCTACTCCTCCAACCATTAAAAGATCAATGTGGTTATATCTTTTATGGGCTTTAGCAATTCCCTGAAAAAATTGTGTTTTTGTCCCCATGTTTTAGCCATTGCACTCTAGATCTTTGTCTCCAGTGTATTTCTTCATTGACTGCTAGTTCTTCAAATTCAGTAGATAGATTGGTTTTTAATGCCAATTCATCACTGTCCAGAGCTCTCTGTTGCTGCACTTTGTTTAAATCAGCAATTTGGTTAAGAATATTGATTTTCTTCATTCAGAGATCACCATGGATGGTCAGATTCCACTCTTTAAGCTTAAACTTCAATGCTTTCAGTTTGCTTGCTAGTATGAAGTCTGATCTTCCTATAGCTTCAAAAGAATCCCACCAAATCTTCACCTGATCTTTGAAACCATCAACTCGTAGCCACCAGCTCTCGAACTTCATCTCAAAGATAAAGGCCAGTGATCTGAGATGACCTTGGGCAAGATTGTTTGCTTGATATTTCTAAATTCCTAATCCCATTTAGGGGTGTAGAGAAATCTATATATCCTGGATGTGGAGTCTTGAGTGCCTCCCCTGGCCCAAGTGTATTGTCCACCCCCGAGAGGTGGATCCACCAATTCAGTCTTCTATGAAATTGGAATAATCTTTCATACTTCTACACAGGGAGGTTGCATTCTTCTTTTCAGAGATGAACCTAGTTGTGTTGAAATCGCCACGAGCTACCCAAAGATCTTCACATAAACCCGTGGATCCACCAATCTCTTCCCACAAGACCAACCTTTCTTTCCTGGAATTTGGCCCATAAACTCCAGTCAAGCACCACTCGAAATTCTGATTTATTGCCTTGAACCTACATGTCAAAGAGTGAACCCCACTACAGATGAGTTCTCCTTTCCAAACTCTGCTATCCCACATGATTAGTATTCCCCTTCTAGTGCCACTTGCTTGTAGACATTCAAAATTGACCCATCTGTTAGCCCAAATTTCTTTCACAAAATTGGTTAAATCCCCTTCTACTTTTGTCTCTTGCAAACAGTAGATGTCTGCTCCCCACTGTTGAATCAAGCTTTTCAAAGTAGTTCTCTTCCCCCCGCCATTTATACCCCTCACATTCCATGAAATGATGTTTATCTTCATGGTCTACCTTCAATTGCCAATCTCCCTTTTGTTTTGCTACCATTGCTTTTGAATTTCATGTCGGAAATTAGGCCTTTGAGTTCCTGGATTCCTTCCATCTTGTTGTTCCACAGGTTTCTGCAACTGGGAAGGATATCTTGGTCATTCTCAAGCTATCAATTTTCGAAAATAAAGCTCGAGTCTCCTGTTCACATTCTGTATAATTGACCCCAAATTCTTTGCAAATTTTGCTGATGTTTTCGAACATCCCCAAGGATATATGCATACCATACACCGGCGAATCGGTGGCCATTGGTTCGACATCTTCTATCATCAATGGAGCTTCTTCACACTTCTATCGGCTGCATGGTAACGTTTGAGGGGAAATTATACTGTTGGTCTGCTTCTTCACTTAATAGACCACGTTCTTCTTCCAATTCCAAGTTTTCCGATCCCATCTCACAGAAATTTGGCACAGTTTCTCGCTGAAAATCGAGAGATTCTGTGATGGGAGGTACGACTAACGACTCTGACAGCCTTTCTCTGTTCGTAATTGTCTGTACTTCAATTAACATTGGGTCAGTGTTAGTGGCCTTAAAGATTGCTTCATTATTATTCAAGAATTGAATTGGGTCAAGGCCCAATTCGCTTCTAGGGCCCACAACTTTCTTCTGAGTAGGGATAATAGGTTTAGAAGCCAGCGGATCTCCCACGTGCTTGTCACGTGATTTGTTTTTAAAAATTGCTCCAGCTGTCGAGGTGTCCACATGCCCCCATGTCTGTTGAGCCAATAAATCCGTCGTCAAAGTACTATTATCTGCAGAAAGGAAGTAACTTCTTTTACCCAATGGATTTAGGTCTTCATCTTCTCCGACCAACTTTTTCTTTCTAACAGTTGCCGGAACTTCATACCAAATGGGCATCTTGAAGATAAAGCCATCAGTTTCCATCTCCACATCTCTAGGAACTTCTGATCCATCTCCTTTGACTTTAATCCTTGCCCAACGGAGATGATTTTTGAGTGATGTTTCTTCCTCTGTTTCGATCCAGCCGCCGCAGGTGTCTCCTATGAGTTTAAATGTGTTTTGCGACCACAAATTCATGGGTAATCCATAGATGCGGATCTACACCCAGCTTCTAACCTCTTCTTCTGGCCAACATCCAGCCACAGGTGACCACCAATCAAAAAAGAACTTGGACTTCTTCCATCTCCATTCCCCTTTTAAGACATGTTCCGCCTCCTTTCTGGATGGAAGTTCGAAGAGAAATTGCGAATCATTCATTACATAAATATTGATCCCATGAGAGGAGTTCCAGACACTGCACACCCATCTCCGGATGTCATTCAAAGTTGGAGTTTCTTGGTTTGAGGCCATGAACTTCCCCACTAGGCATCTGCCAAGAACATCGTCTTCTGAAACCCTAGAGCCACCAGGGATGGTGATTCTGGAGTTTATGGTCTGCGATGTCGCTTCTTTTGTTGTTTCTGATGGCTTCAGCAAAGGAGGATTTGAGTTGGTGTTGTCTGCTGGCTGTTGTTCTCTCCTCTTTTTATGGGACCACAATGAATCTAGAGATTTTCTGAGCTATTGCAGTCCATCCAGCAATTGAAGTGGTCTCTGGAGTTATTATAACTGATCTATTGCCCCCTTGGATTGCAATAAAACTGATGTACCTACCTTGTTCATTGTATTTAAGGTTGCAGAAGAATTCAGCATAATGGTCCCTTGTTTTCCACCTTCTGACAGACATTCTTTGCTCCCTTGATGCTGCAATAAATACCTGAACTAACCACTTCATAACTTTAAGACTTAAAAGTTACTTTCCTCATTAAATTTCTGCTGTGTTCAGTCTATTCGAACCAAGTTTCTGATTTGGAATTGGACTTAAAAATGTCATAAGACTTAAAACCGGCATGGTAATAAATCCTATCTTCCCCCATGAAGAAAGAACTGAGAAAACTGAAAACAAAGAAAGGCTGATGAAAGGAAAGGTGAGAAAAACTATCAGAGAAGATGATAGCTGGGGTTGCAGTGAGAAATGTCTTGGGAAGAGTGCCTGGGAGCAATGTCCAGATTGTGTAATATAGTGAACAGTTGCCGGAAAATTCGTCGGAGCTTCGACACAGTTGCTGTAGATGCATAAAAATGCACGGATAGGGTCAGAACAACCTAACAATACCTGAGAAAGAACAGATCTGGAAAAATATCGACTGAAACATTGTAAGTTATAAGTGCATGTTATACTTCAAGCTATAAGAATAATTAAACAAATTATAACAAAATTTTTCAAGCTAACCCCCAAGGTATGTGGCTCAATATGAAATGATTCGATGTAAACTTTTGTTGGTAAGATTGGGTACCTTGTATGGATCACAGAACAATTATACATTGAAAACTTTCAGCAGGGTTTAGCGGGTTTCATGGAAAAATGTAGATCTGAGAAAAGGTGGTTTTCAAGGGAGAAGATCCTATCATACTAGATCCCCTTAGTTCCTTGTAACGCTTATAATTGCCAACATCCAAGACCAAAAAGTTACTGCAATCACAGAAATCAGTAGTTGCTTATGTGTGACTTACTTTGCTTTTTCAGATTCCACTGTGCCACCATTTTCTCTCCTATGGGGAACCTCAGCACTTAGCATGTCATTCTTTTGATTATCTTCCGATGCTTTAGCCTTCACATCATCTTTCTTCTTAAGTGCAGATAAGAGACAATTATCTTCATCTTCGCTTTCCTGCAATATATCCTCATCTTCAGAATCACTTACTTGGTACTTCTTCCTAAGCTTTTTCTGGCCGCCATTGTTGTTGTGAAGCTTATTGTCTGACAGGTTCTCATCATCTTCTTGAACTGAAAACGCCAAAAAGACTATTAGAAGAATAGAAGTTCGGAATGAAAATGATAAGAGAAACTATGATCCAAGGGTGTGGTGTAGGCGTCGATGAAGGAGACCAGAGTCTGAATCCTAGTAGGGGCAAAGAAAGCTAGGTGATTCTTTTCTATCTTCCCAATCTTGGTAGACAAAGTTACACAGTACCTATACTAGTGGGAAGATGCGGGTACCTAGTGGACCATTATTAGAATAATAATAATAATAATAATAATAATAATAATAATAATAATAATAATAATAATAATAATAATAATAATAATAATAATAATAATAATATTGAAAAAAGAATCTCATACAAGCAGGATCATTTGTATCAAAATACTACAGATCTTGCTGATTTGGAGGGAGAGAGAAGGGATTAGCAATCGGACGACTGCCTTCCAATCCCTCTTTTAGTTTGTCTAAAGGGAGGGGATATACTACTGGACTATCATACCCCACACTCAAGGAGATAATCAGGAAAAAGGATAGGTGCAGAACTCGTAATCAAATTTAAGAGACAATTGATAGCTTCTTGCATGATCACATGGAGTTAAAAGATACCTCCGCTGCTTGAAGAAGGTGAAGGTGTGGCTATTTCTGGTTCATCATCGTTGATAAAGCTATCATCATACTTGTCATCATCACTGTCGTGGCAGGATTCCCTTGTTTCGGAATCTACAATATCCTCTCCATACGACTCTGTGTCACTGTTTACATTTGCTCGCCGACTATTGCCCACATAGTAACCCGTCAGATAAACAGTTCTTGGACCAAGAACAGAAAAAACCACATCCTCTGCCTCCTCAAACTCTAAATCCAAATGGCATGACTCTGTCTTGTTAGGTAACAAAGCACAGAGGAAAACAGGAGTCTTGTTCCCCACATTACACTGTACCAAACTTTTATTTTCAGCATTGCCAATTCCCAATGTTGCCTAAAATTCCACAACACACATAACAAGGAACTAAAAGTGGTTAATCTCTTGGCTATCCTCACAAATAAATGAATATGCATCACAAATAGAATTCGAGTTCGACCCAAATGAAAACTTAATCTTGATTTTGAGCTTCTTTTAAACTTTTCCTCTTTTCATCTTTTTGCTTTGTTATCTGAACTTGAAACTACTCATTCGGTCAATCATTTTCATTTAATACGAGAATACTTGACTAGACATAAAGTTAAATTAGTATTAATTTGACCTATATATTATATTAGTGATAGTGAAAGAAAGGATTAAACTGGTGTTTGAAAAATTAGTTTGATAGGGATAACATTACATCAAAGCTTAAGTTGTACACAAATTAAATGATGCCAAACAATGCGAACATTTTCAGATAATATGGAGATTGTAGCAATTTAAACTTCAAACCCTATAAGACATAGATTTCCAACTCACTTTACTTAAAAATTAGTGACATTTATATACCAATTTCTAATTTATCTAAAACATTGAAAATTGGAGATTTCATTTATATATAATTCACCTGAGAAATTCGGAGCCTTCCTCTGGCACTATCGAAAGAATGTGTGACTGGCTTTCCAGCTTTCACTTCAATACCTACCAAACCAAAAAAAAAAAAGTAAATGCTCTAATGTTAATAACAGTAATGATCGATCAAAGAAGAATTAGAAAACAATTCATAAAGTTTTACCCCAAAATGCCATTGGTTCAGCTTTGTGGTGGTTGAACCCTAGGTGGAGCGGAGTTTGTTTCTTCTCAAACCCTAAGGTATTTATAGGTGTGAGTTCCGCGGGAGTTGGTTTCTTGCTATTTTTAGCGCGCCCACCTTTTAATACTATTATTCTGCTCTATTTATTTATACATAGGAGTAACTGTTAAATTTGTCTCTCGCAGAAATGTAAAATAAGGTTGCGTATTTGATTTTTTTCGATTTTGTACATAGTGGAAACTTAGTGTACCGGGCTATCTTTTATTTATTTATTTATTTATTTATTTATATGAATGAATTTAAAATCTATGAATAAAGTGTAAAAAATATTTATAAAATTACCTACTTGAGTTGAGATATTATTAATTGAAAATAGATAAAAACGAAACTCTAATTTGTATAATAAGTTAACATAATTGTTAAGTGATATGATTATCTAGATCTTTTATAACGTTCACCTTATTAATATGGACTGCTTCACATTCTAAATAAAGAGTAAATTACACTAAATACTCATGTATATAGTTTATAATCAAATACTTAGCTCTGGTTTGTTCATATGAAATTTTCACTTTTTTTCAAACACATATATTTTTAAAATAGTTTTTGGTTATTTTTTGGATTGATCTTTTAAAAGAAATGACCAATTTTTCAAGTGATTCTTTTTTTTTTTACCCACAAATTTTTAACTTTTAAAAATTAAATGCATGCTCAAACACAACTTCATTTTTTAACTTTTTCTCAATTTGTTTTCAAATATCACAATTTATTAATGTCCAAACGTCTATTTACTATGTTGTGAAGCTCCTGCACAAATATAATTTACCCTTATTTTTTAAAAAAATGTATTTTTAAAAAGTATTAAACCTTTCCAAGATAGAAACCATACATAATGTTCATCCAATAAAGTAAAATTAAGATCAGTTTATGCGGAGCAATAAATAAGCAAAGTAAAATAAAAATAAGAAATACAACTAGATTATATATTTACGGACGCAATTATTATCGTGTTCTCCAAGTCCAACAAATGCCTCATGCGCTCTTCCAATTAAACCACATTTAAAAGGAAACAAAAAAACTAATGTAACTGATATTGTGTTTATTTCCTACTTAAGAACTTTTAAGTTTATTTAAAAACATGAATAATTTTTTTTGACAAAAACAAATCCTCTTTCTTAAATTTCATGAAAATAATTACATATGAACTTATTGTTTATAATTGTAATTTATCATTTAGTAATTATATTTTAATATACTTAGTTAGATATATCTATCTCATGTTTTAAAGGGTATACCTTGTATTCATTCTAATGAAATAAAAAATATTACTTTATCCATCCCAATTTATATTATTTAGTTTGATTGAATAAAATAAAAAAAGATTTTTGAATTTTGTGATCTAAAACAAGTTAAATATATTTATATGATTATTTCATTAAACGTAAAAAATAAAATTTAAAATTAAATTATTATTAAAATGAAATGTGTTTCATGAGATGAGTAGTGTACTACTAATTATAGTTCTTGATGTGAATGTTTAATTTTAAAATACCAAAGTGTATTTACAGAACGTCCTCCTACTTCAAGAATTTAGATCTACAGCAGAGAGCAAAAACAGTATAAATTTGTCGAAAGTGAATAGAAATGAAGATTAATCCACCAATGTTATTGAAAATTAGCAAATCCTATCTTAAACTAATCAAAGGTGATAATTTGCCAAGGTACCATTTTCAAAGGTTGTTTGGCACACATTTTTTTCACACTGAAACTCCAACTACCAACTCCATTATTGATGCTTCATCCATGGATTCCAATGATTTCCAGGTACAATTTCTTTCTTACTCTATCTTTTCACACACACACACACCAAAAACACACACTTGAAAGGAGCAATTTTTGACTTAAACAAGAAATTGAAGGCTCACCTTTTTGTGTACTACTCCCTTGTCCCAATTTATGTGTCACAGTTCGGATTTCGAGAGTAAACAGTTTAATCTTGACCGCGAATTTGAGCATGAAATCTTTAATTTTTTTTGAAATAAAATTTACATATTTAGAATTAGTAAAAAGTACTGTAAGTCGCAATGATTGCCAAAAATTACGGTTCAAAGAAAGATTTATTTGAATCTTGAAATTCGAAAGATGTCACATAAATTGGGACAGAAGGAGTAATAAATTTGAATTTCAATGCATTTTGGCAGAAGAAGGCAACTGATTCAACATTGGTTTCAAAGATTATATTGTATTCTTTCTGGAAAAGTTCATGTTCTTGGAGAGTTCGCTTCGCCTTAAATCTCAAAGGTCTATTCTTGGTCAATCCTCACCTACCAAGATACTTAGAATTTTTGTTCAGTATATTCTTTTGTTTTTTCAACTGAGGGATCGTTTGATTGCTAACTTTGTGTTTTGGTTTCTGGGGTGCACAGGGCTTTCTTATGAATATAGAGCAGTCAACCTTGACAAAGGAGAACAGTTTACTTCAGGTATTATGTTTGATTTTTTGCTAGTCATTCACCTGTATGGATAATGGAATTCAGAAGTACCATAGGCTTTTCTTGAGTGCAATATTGTGTTGTTAACAGTTAAAACTAGATGCAGATAATGAATTCCCATAGAAATTACTATATGTAGTGGATAGCTCCAGGTCTCCAGTCAAGAAAGCTATTCTTTGTGGTGTGCCCGGAATGTCTTTGCAGATGCTTAAATCGCGATAATCATGTGTAAGAGAGTCCGAGGATTGGCTAATCTTTCTCCTCGATAATTAGCTAGTATCTGCTTAACTAGACATAGAAATAGTAGCAGCGGCTACATTTTGTTAGAATAAGAACATTAGTATATGTGATTGATGGTTCAACTTAATGGCTCTTCCTAGTCTATGTAAGCCCTTGGGTGAAGCTTTTGCTTATAGCTCAGAATTACTTATAACAAAAAGTTTATAGCTCTTATTATTGTAGTGATGAACAGAAGTAGCACCGTTTCAATAAAGAATATGAATTAGACATTTGACAGTCTTGGCAATTGATAAATTGTAACACTAGTAGCTTATACCTCATTATTGTTATAGCTATGGCAGAACTATCAACTATTTCCTTGAAAAGTAAGAATAAGTCGTTTGACTGTTTCGCAACTCATAAGATTAGCATATGTACGGTTCAGAACCAATAAGCTGAAAAAGTATTATCTTAAAATACTTGTTAATTGCTCTATACCGAAGGCTTTAGTATAACACGCAGATGTGTAGCTGTGAAATGCCCCTTTGCTTCTTTAGTCTGCTTAGTACTGAGAGCTTCTTGTGGCAGGCTACCCAATGGATGGCGGAATATTGAATTTTGAATACTGACCAGGTTTAAGGGGAATAGATACCTTTCCAACTTCACCTGACTGTAATCTCATTGTCCAGTGATATAGTAGAAAATCCTATACATATCTGTAACTTAGGCCTTAGGTAACTATTTTATGTTTATTACGCCAATAGTAGGGTGGGACGTGATTGGCACCCAACCCTTACTACCCGTTGAGCGAACCCTGTATTAGCTAACTGAAGGTCTGAAATCATATCAGTAATAGAAATAAAACCAAAAACATCTTGATTAAACATGTCAAGAAAACTAAATAACGAACATAACTTCAAAGTGTCTATAAAGCTAACCCACTGTCAAGTCATGAGTCTCTAACTGAAATCTGAATACATAAAGCTTTGGGACATTCCCCGGGAATAATGTAAATGTCTAAAAGTAAATAAACGACTGAAGGATCTGCTACCGCGGGGATGAATCAACGGTGCCTGCTAACTGAGTCTAGAACGTCTGCCTTTGATCACATGATTTGTCACCTGCATACTCAATACCTGCCACACAACGTGGCATGCCCAAACCGGCTAAGTATCTCCAAAGGTACCCAGTAAGTCTCATAGACTACCGGATCTAGACTTTATGGGATAAGAACATAATAAACAAGGAAAAACATATTTCACAAGAAAATGTGTAAATCATATAAAGTATTGAAAACTAACATAAGCCGATAAATCTAGGGTTGTAAACTAATAAGTGAATGGAAAACTGAGTCTAAAACTGATCATTAAGCTAATAGTTAAATTGTAATAGAAATTGAGTTACACATAGTGGCTCTACGTACGTGTAGTCTAGGAACACGCACGGGGGAGTGTCGGCCTATCTCTCCAGCAAACAATAGCCACTACGAGCGTGTGGGTATCTAACCCTGGCCGTCGTGGCACTCACGCAAGGGGAGGTCGACTAGCTCTCCCGTCTGAGTCTGGATGTGATCACACCATTAACTGAGCATATAATTTGCAAACACTTGCACATAACATGAAGTGTAACACGTAAGCATATATATCTTGAAAACTGAGTTTAAAAGTCATATAACGCATAAAAGACATCACACAATATGTTAAAGGATTCTTGCACTACTACTTATGAACGTAATGAATAAGGACGGATAGGACTGAGTACTTAATGACAAGAATTTTTCATATGGCATACTATCTAACATATAGAGTACGTAAGCTCTATTAGAATTTCCTATTAGAAAAGTAAGTCTTAACTTACCTCAATTTTAAAGACCAAACTTGACCTCACACGTCCTTCAAGTGATCGCGGAGTCAGATTCACGATCACAATCTTCTTGTATAAGAGCTAATGATGACTTCTAATATTCTTGCAGTTGAAGCCACTTCCCAATTTGCAAAACTTTGTGAACTGGAATTACAATGCGTGCCTAAATCCGTCGCTGCGAACCATTAATACTTCTCTGCTTCTATTTGTTAAATTTTTTGTTCCGTCCAAAGTGATCAGGTAAGCGATTGATCTAATAATCCCTAGTGCAGCCACCTCACGTCTTTTAATGGGCTTTGACCCATGCCTCCCAATTCAATTGATTTTCATTCCCCTTTAAACTTTTCAATACTACTGGGCTGCACCTTTATAATATATCATAGACTTGGTAATTATTTTAAATGGGAACCCTTAAATATCCATGTGAAATTTCATAAGGGACCCCTAAGACACGGCCTTCACAAGGCTTACATTATCCAATTTCAACCTTCCTTAGATATATACTCCAAATAAGCCACAGTAACTTCTCCAACATAACCAAGTGAGCTTGGTTAATAAATTCTTTTATGATGCTAAGAGAAATATCAATCCATATTTTGTATCCATCACCTATTTACCATCTAATATATATGATGTAGAATTTAACGAATGTTAAAATAACTCGGGGCTTTACAAATAGGCCATGAGAGGTCAAGCAAGAAAGAAGTGGAAGTGCCTCTTCCATCAAGTGGTTGATCGGAAACTTGAACAATAGTCTCATATTCAGTGTGACTGATCAGAAAAAAGAAGTCTCATTGTCAGTGGGTTCTACAACCTCAGGAACCTTCATGAGGTTACAATATCTGTCTAAAGTTCTTTATTAACCGGTACCAATAAGATCTCATCTTCCCCATCTTTATCCACAGAGTATCCTTTTCGCATCATATCTTCCAAAAATATCTTAAAATAGCAGCTGTTTTGTAGCTCAAACTACTCTCCTCTCTAAGACAGCATAAAATTGTCCAATTGACCTTTTCTCTGATATGGAACACCCCTCTCTACGGCAATGCATGCCCATTTAACCACACAATTTCTTTGGTAAGGATGATGGGCCAGTAGCCTTGTATGCAATGAATTGATAACTTCCAGCTCGCTTAACTCTCTGGTTTTCGGTGCCTGATTCCTCCTGTAATATAAAACCTTTTTAAGTCTGGATCAAAGGCATTCAATAAGTAACGTGAAGTCTTAATACGAGAAATCTGTTATATTTTGTAGGTAGTCTCACGTTGATTAGGCATAGGTATGCATGCAAGCTCTTGCCGTGTTTGGATAGGAGAAAACGTCAAAGCAGACAAACTCATTTAAAATAGGAAAAGGAGACAAGGCATAGATGCATGATACGTCTACTTGATGATATAAGAGGATATTCTATCTTGATTAAGCTAGGGAAAGCCAGTTTCTACATCAGATTGTTACAGCTTAAGATTGTGATACCAGCTTCTGCTATCCAGTTATGAGTACTGAGATAATGTTCTGTTTCCATTTATTTTTGCCTGAACACAAGCATAAACACAATCTTCTGTAGCAATCAGTGGTTCACTAGCATATTTTCTGAATTCTGAACTTGGGCAATGCTTCCAGAATGGAATATTGGTGGTATATGCATTACATTTTTGTTGCATCATTATTTCTGACTAATATCATATGCATAATTTGCAGAGTTTGATAAATTAAATCCTCTTCATTATGTTCCTGTGCTGGTTGATGGCGATGTGGTCATTTCGGACTCCTATGCAATTTTACTGGTAGGTTCTTTTTTGTGTGAATAAGATCTCTTAAGCTTATATGATCTTCTTTGATTCCTAATCCTGACACCATCATGAATGATTCAGTTGTGTGCTAATCTCTTTGCTGTTTGGCTAGTATTTAGAAGAGAAGTATCATCAGAGACCCCTGCTGCCAGTTGAACCTCAATTAAGAGCTCTCAATCTTCAGGTTAGATCCAAGCGCCTGTGGATAACTTAGGAAGTCCTTGAAGGGCATTATGAACTAATAGGAAAAAAAGGCTTTAAAGGGCATTCTGAAGTAAAATTTTTAGAAATACAAATGAGCCTAGTGTGTTGCATGTATTTGCTCATTATCTTGAGTCCATAAGGGCAAGATATCTCGAAGAAGGGTGATATATATTATCTCCAGATTTAAGGTTGATGAACATTGACTTGTGGGGAAGTGTTCTCATAAAATATGTACTACAGATGAAGGTTGGTTGCAACTGGGATAAAAGCTGTGCACCCCTTTTCTTTCTCTGCAGGCAGCAAGTATTGTCAGCTCTAATATGCAGCCACTTCATATGTTGTCAGTGCTGGTATTTCTCTAGCTCCAGCTGTTCCTTTTTATGCTCTGTGTGGTCAAGGAAGTTGTTTTGTCACGGAAGTAATAGTTGTCATTCATTTTTCAGAGATACATGGAGGAAAGGGTTGGTCCAGAAGAGAAACAATTATGGGCAAAATTTCACATACAAAAAGGTTTTGGAGGTAAATTTCTTTGGAATTTACCCTTTCATTCTTTTGATGTAAGTATGTTCTTTGCTTTTTTTCCTAACCTTCTCCTAACATTTACATGCTACTTCATTATAGCTTCAGGGAATTATATCATTCCTCCCTCCATTTTGAAAGGCATTGTTGTATTTTGAGGTTTTATCAAGTTGTTTATGGAATAATCTATTCCTTGCATTTGAAACTATCATCAGTTTTTAAGACAAGAAGGTAAATAAATGGGAAATTATGTAAAACCGAGCAGGCTATGTTTGCTTGTGTATCCATTGCAGGAAAGGTATTCCTGTGGGTTAAGTTTTATGCATGTTCTATTTACCATACTCATTTAGTCCACATAAGAAAACGAAAGTCACCAATAAAGCCTTCAAGTTAATTTTAGGCTTGAGCTATTTTGATACATAAGAATGCTCATCGTTGTACTTATCAAAAAAAAGAATGTTCATCATCATGGAGTCCCTTGTTCTTATTTATTTGACATAGTTTCACTGGATTGGTTATTAAGGAGTTAGTTTGGCTTACATAATTTATATGTAGTGGAGTAGTTTTGGGCTTGTAAATAAAACTTGTACAATAGGGAAAGCATCAAATGAGTAGGCTTTCGATCTTCTATATTATCAAGTGAGTTTTTAAAACTTGATTCCCTGTAACTTTTTGAATATGGTCAGTGTACACGTGACTTCAAAATTCTGGAAATCCAATTGAGCATTTATTGGATTATTATTATAAAGGGTGTCACAGATATCGGGATAGAGGTAATATTCGCCTTAATTGGTGATCGATTTGTTTTTCACGAGTCAAAAGAGTAAAATTAGTTCTGGATCGGATAAGAGAAGGATCTCTTTCAGCCTAACAATTTTCAATATCCTCGTTTGCTTAACCTTTTGGTGTTTAATTAGACAAGATGACACTGTTGGCTATAGATCGTGATGTATCCTCTTGTTTCTACAGATTCTAGATTAAGAATGTGGCAACTAGGACTCCTTCTGTTGCCTGATGTAGCGAATTTTGTTTCCTTCAGTAGTCTTCTTCAACCTCTTATGTACTGGTTCTGAAGAAATTTCTTCTGTTTTAGAGCAGCTCTTGAAAAATTGCTGACGGGATCTGCTGGAAAGTATGCTACAGGAAAAGAAGTATATATGGTATTTTGTCTAACACTTCTATGCTTTCTTGATAGCGTCGTCTTATTGTGCACCTGAATTGCTTGAGATTCTATAAATGAATTGGAAAGTAGTAGAGATAATACTTCCAGCTGTTAAGAAATGTTTTTGTTTTTATGACGATATACTTTTGTGTGCACGCAAGGAAACTGGTAGCTTTATCTTAGTAATGGTGCATCATTTAGATGAACTTTTTAGTTGGGATTCTGGGAAAATTGTTTGTGCATTGAACATTTTCCTGAGATGGTTGTTGCTTTTCTCAATTAAGTGAGATCAGTTTATTAAATTGTTTCGCTGAAAACAGAAATCACAACAACAGTTAAACTGATAATCTTGATGATGTTATTCCTAAATGATCTCGGACCTGATATAACATGGTGGAAATTGCAGGCTGACGTGTTTTTGGCACCTCAAATTGCAGTGGCTACTAAAAGGTTTAACATTAACATGGTAAGTTTTGGTAGGTGTTTTGTGAATATGGTGACAACTAATACAAGTGCTATTAAATGGATTTTGGTCATTTTTTGGCCTGCAAGATGATTACCCATTACTAGTTTAAAACTCTACTTAGTTCCTTTGTATTCTCTGCATTGGATTTCAGCGCAAACAAACGTCATTGTCCTTAGCTGCAAATGAAACAAGTTGAATCAATCTCTGAAGGTCTGAACTTGCTTAGCCATATTATATTAGCCATGCTGGGCTGGACTCGTTTGATAAACAAGTCAAGTTCTATCTTGAACTCTAACTCGATTAATTTCCAAGCTCGAGCTTGGCACAACTTATTTGTCTAAACGGCCAAGCTTGAGCTCGTTCATGAACTTAGTTGACATGACGGTTGGCTCTGAATCATCAAGCCCACCAAAAATAAGCTATAGCTATATCCAAATCATTTACCAAAAACATTTCACATCACACTCAAAACACTTGTAAATCTTCCTACAATTGCAGCTTCTGAAACACTGCTTTCTTTCCTTGTCCACTCATTGAATATTTGAATCTAACAATGCCTACCTCTACTTTTTTTTCCTGCCCCACCCCCTTCTTTCATCCTTTCCCCCCCTAACTTCCAAAGAAAAAAAACAAAACAAAACTTAATTAGTCAATCAGCAGGTAGGTTGTCTAGTGATATTTTCTACTACCATTTAATGAGCATATCTACCAAAACTTAATTGCATTTTCGCTTACAGTCTTTAATATTTGTTTTCTGTTTTCGTTCTTTTTGGAATAGAACCTTTAGTATTACTTGATTTGATCTAAATGAGATCCACTGGCATTAACTTGAAATGCACCTTATTTCTATGTGCAGTCTGAGTTTCCCACGTTAAGAAAGATATATGATTCCTGTAAGGCGCTACCAGAATTCCAAGCTTCTTTGCCAGAACGACAGCCTGATGCTGCTCTGTGAGCTTATATGCTTAATGTACAGTTGCAAGAAAATGTAAAACCTTAGGTTATGTTTGATATGATGTAAAATATTCACTTTTCTAATGAAATTCCTTGAACCGAGGGTCTATAAAAAACAACCTCTCTACTTCCCCAAGGTAGGGGCAAGGTCTGCATACACTCTATCCTTCCAGATTCCACTTGTGGAGTTATCCTGGGTATGTTGTTGTTATTGTACTTTTCTAATGAAAATATTATGAAAGAAAAGATTGTTGACGGATCTTTAACTATGAAAGTTTTGTATTATGATAATTAGTAAGAAGTCAGATTATTCACTTTTAATATGTGATGTATTAGAAATTCAATTAAATTTATTTGAAGAAATTATTATTGTAGATTTGGTTTCGGGGTTGGAAGGGGAGCCTGAGCATAATTGGTAAAGTTGCTTCCATGTGATCATGAGTCTCTTGTAGAAATGTAGGTTAAGACTGATCCGACTCTCCCCAAACCCCGGCATGACAGGAGCTTAATGCACCGGGCGGCCTTTGGTTTAGGATTGATTTTTTTAATTAAAATGGTTATACTATAAACTGATGCTAATACCTCTATTCAGTTTCACATGTTCTTAAATATTGATGAAAACACCTTCATTTCCGGCATACTGAAGATGTGTTTTTATTTTTTTATTTTCTTCGGATGAAAATGAAAATAATGTGTCGCAAAGAATCTTTTCCTTTTGTAATTACCTAATTTATTCTTATTCTTATAAACATCATTGGTCTTGTCATTTCTTCTCCTAATCCCTATCAAGTCATTATGATTGCCCTTGTTCAATGGGACCTCTATACCTGCCAGAAGCCCAGAACACATTGAAGTCCTTTACCAAATTTCTTCTGTTTATAGTTAATAATCTCCGAGCTGTGAACCACACATTTAGGCCTCTTAAACAGTTTGCCCTTGAGAATCTTTACATTTTTCTTATACAGCCAATGAGCATGAAACGCCTAAGTTTAATTATAAACGTCAACTTCAATTGGAACAAGTATGAGATTTTACAATTTATTGAGACTAATGCTTATACTCAAAGGAGGTGATATATTTTAAGTAGTTAAACTTACCTACGTATCGGGTGCTTGAGAACACTTTCAAAAGCTTTTTAAAATTTAAGTCGAAAATAATCAATATGAATATTTTATCATGTGTTCAGGTATTCAATGAAAATAAATTATAATTTGAGTGGCTCAATTAAATTACTGATAAATTTAGGAAGTTATGATATATTCTGTCAAAGTTCTATATTGAAGAAACAAAGTAATTTAAAACTACAAAAGAAGTGCACGTGTCAATGTTAAAATTTCAAGACAATACGTGTAGTTCTCTCGACCAAAACAGAAAAATAAAAATCAAGAAGAGAAACTTATTGAGCCCTGAATACTTAATTCTGACCGTAACTAGACAAAAGACTCTGGTGCCCACACCTAATTGACCTTAATGGATTTAGTTATGAAATTTTATCCCGTGTCTCACAATACATTATGTGGATTCTTTTTGTCTCGTTAATTTGTGGATCAAAAAGTGTAAAATTTGAGTTCATCTAATTATGAAATAAAAAAAATCATACCGTTAATATCAATTGCTTGAGGCACAAAATATTTTTTTTCGTATTATTTTCTGAAATAGTTGCATAACCTAGACAGTACAGACAACATCTCAACGAGTAGTACATTCAAGTTGCACTATTTTCAATTGCATCATTCTTCATAAATATAACTATATAAGGGGTTCATATTTCACTTTCCTTCAAATTACGAGAAGGCATAAGATATTTTTTATTATTTTTCATGCGATATTTATATTGAGGTATCAATTAATTCGAATTCCTGTTGTCTAACACTCATTTAATAGAAAAGTGTTTGTTAGTGAGATTTTTTTCCAGATTCAAAGATTGAATTCGAAACTTCTAATTAAGAGTTAAAGAATCATATTCTTTTTAGCACAACTCTAGTTGGTTGGAGATACTAATCATGAGATACAACTATGAGTTGTTATTTTCTTTTTTAATTTCTCACTCGATGTTCGGTACCGTATTAGAGCCCGACTATATTCGTATTTACACTGCTTAGGGTCCATTTTTTTCCATATCCAGAACTCAACACTATGAGTTGTTAGGTTTGCAATGAGCTTGCCCCGAAAAAGTAAAATAAAATGAAAACAAAGTAGTACTCCAATATATGTGTATCTCTTTAAGAAAAATATGAAATATGATCTTTTTCTTAATGGTAATACACTAATGTTTGTCTTATTTCACAAAATTGTGCAACTAGAAGTCTCAAATAGTGGTTACTGAGATATTGCTGCAAGAAGCCTCGATCTAAAACTCTACATGACTTCCCTAAGGTTCTTATTTTAACAGCTGAACATGTGAGGAAATAACACGTGGTCAAGATATAGCCACCTATCAAATAAATGTTAGAAATTTATTAATGTGAAATTAAGTATATTTCGTTATTTATGACTCAAACAATTAGGATCCCGCACGTCGGAAACGCCGTTTTCACATACGTGCATACGTAGTGCCAAGTATCGCAAATTTCATTAGTGAAAGAGATATTGGTACGTATGTAATACGTTTGAGACATAGAATGATGGACGGTTATTAGCCAAATGACAAAGTATTCCACGTTGGTAAACGAAGGAAGAAGTGTAAGATGAAACGAGTCGAAAGTCTCCGCGGATCCGCGAAGGACCGCGGCGCTAATTGGGTCTTCAGCCACTGGAGCCGCGGCGCTTCGGAGGCAGAATGCTATGACGGAAAGTTGGAAAGTTCTGACCTTTAGGCTGGTTTTGGAGCATTAAATCTCCATTACTTGGCACATGAATTCAACCATTATTTGGCTGAATGTAACCCCTCCATCAAGTGCCATTACATGCCTATTGAAGGCCATTAGTTGGCTAGTTTAAGGGTCATCTCATTACACTATAAATTGAGGCATTTGGCTCAATTGTTGACAACACTTAGAAAATATTACAGAATTTCTGAATTCATTTTCTTCATCTCTAGCAAGTTTACTATACTCAAAGTTTTTCAAGAGTAACACTTGAGTTTTCTTTGCTCAATTGTTAAGTTGTTGTTGTATCTTGGGAGACTATTGCCCGACAACGTAAAATGAGATATACATGGCAATCTTGTCTTAAAGACAGAGTGACATCACTCGATTAAGCAAATCACATAAGGAGTTTGTTCCATTCTTGATTTCCAGTTTTATTGTAATCTTTAGTTTATTTTTTCTAGCAATTATAATATTTACTTACTTCCCGTTTTCTGCAATTGTTGTATCCCACAATAAATAGTACATAGTTACATAAGTATAGTTTATTACTCTTTATATCATATTTGGCTACGGTGTGCAATCTTAAACTAGATTTTTCAGTATCTTTTGTTGTACCTATCTTTACTTTTTTGGATCAAATTAAATATAGGCTTTAATCACATCGTACCTCACATATTAAATTTTGCTCACCACTTGTCAGTTAGTATTTACTTATTTCCTTCTTCTTCTTTTTTTTTTACATAAAAGGCGCAAGAATGCTTCTAATGTATTAGAAACATCTTAAATTTTTGCTCCTTTTGTATTCCACCATAATTTCCTATAATACTATTAATTTTTGAGGTAAAAATATTTATTTTTGTTTACGCCAAAAAAGTTACAGTTGAATTTGTAAGTGGTTTTAAGGACACAAGATTGATTTGTAAATAAGTACAATAAGCAATTAACGACAAGTAAGCAAATAAAGATAACAAGCAAGTAAATTGGCCTGCAATAATATGATCTTGATTGGAACTGTCCGATGATTTTGGTCTGATCCATAGCTGATTTGCTTCGGGCTCGAGTCTCAATGAGAACAAAAAGTTGTAACTGATGTAAATAAATCGTGCAAGTATGAATAATAAGAATGAAATGCCCTTTCAACATGGAGGTTGAGCTCCTTTTATAGCTATCATTACAAGGCATTTATGCCCGAAAATCATTCCCTCATTAAATGCAATTAAATGATAATAATGGCCACTTAATGAATAAAGAGTAACGGATGACGCCATATCCGAAACAGGTACGCGCTGAGCCTCTTAGGTCTTCCATCCGGTGTTACCTGGTCCGATCACTATTCGGTGCCACCTGATTTGGTCGTTATCCTGTCTTGCTTTGATACCCGAACTCACCTCGGTTCAACTCGTATCTGATGCTGAACATCGCTGCCTCCTTCGATTTCCATATCAAAATCATACCACCTGTCATGCCGGTTCTCACCATATACAGATAGTCTCCACACTTCTCGGATCAAAGTTTACCAAAATGATGGAAAGTGTAAATGATTCCTTTGGTGTCTTCTATCACAAGCTTCTTTTCAAATTACTTCGAAATAAGCGGAAAACAAAACGCTTCCAATTCCCCCAAAATCTGACTCATGTCTTATCACTCTGCCACTTCGAACACATGTCACTCTCTTATTGAACCATCACTTCAGTTTGTAAACAGAAGCGTTTCGTAATGATGACAACACCCCTATAAAACTCCTTTTTTTATTTCACTATTTTTAATTTCTGCCAATTCTCCAAATCTTCAAACATTCATCCTTCAAATTTTTGAATCTTCTTAGCTCCATACCTTCAAATCTTCATATCTTCATATCTTCATAGCTTTAAACCTTCAAATCTTCATAACTTCAAGCCTTCATATCTTCGTATCCCCTTCAAATCTTCATATCTTCATAACTTTATTATGATGGCCCAAACCACCCGTTCCTCTTCAAGAAACTCTTCTCCGGCTACTTTACCTCTACCGGCCACTGATAATGCCACCAACACTGGTGAATCTTTTGAGGCTCAGGTTGACATCGATTTCAGAGCCTTCGATATGCTATCATCTTCCTTTCACTTTAAAAATGAGTTATCCGTTCAGACCGTTTCTAAGAAGTTTGATCGAGGTGAAGAAGCTAAAAACTGGCCATCCTCTATCAGTGCCTCCGACCTCGAGACCGTCCGAAAGGACTATGGTTGGACCGACCACTCCGAGATCATTGTTCCCGGCTCGAATGAAGATATTACCACCTTCAGGTCCGTGTATTCTAACGTATACACCTACCCTTTTACTTTCAAACTCGTCCCTCAAATCCACAATGTGATCCTCAAGATGTGCAGGACCTATAATCTGTGTCTTGCCCAAATTGGTCCATATGTTTGGAGGGTCTTAACCTGCCTCCGATTCCTGGCCAATTTGGTTAATGAAACTTATACTTTGGATCACATGATCCGTTTATACGTCCCGAGGTTCTTCCGCGGTGGGATAGTTCAGCTCTCAAAATGAGGCAAATTCTCCATCATCTCTAGCGTTGATGAAAACCGATATCAAAGTTGGCTAGAACATTTTGTCGCGGTGCTGAAATCATCTCGACTAGGTACATACCTTTTCCAGAGGAATGGAACATGCACCGTAAGTAACAAAACTCTCTCTTTTTCTTTTGTTTAACTTATGATTTTTTATGACTTGTTTTAAGACTTTTCCTTTTCCACCTTTCCAACCATTTGTTGGGTGCCGGCTCACATGGACAATTTCTACTCATGGGTCAAGAAGGTCATCAATACTTACCCGCACAAAAGCGGACATGGAAAGAACTTCCAAAAATGATGGATAGCCTAAAATCACGGTTAGTATGTCGTACCTCTTTTTTTTGTTCTGTGATTAACCTTGCATTTATTCTTACTTATTCTCTTTTCAAGCACCCAGGTTTGCTGAAGGGAACTTCGACCCTAAGGACCAACCTTTTGGCTGCTCTAGCTATCCCCAATATGGTACTCAATTTGGCTGCATCAGTTCACCATATCACCGAGGTACAAAAGAAAAAGAAACCCTCCAAATCCAAATTCTCAAAGCCTCCGGAGTCACATTTCGTGGGCTTGAATAGGAAAAGAGCTTCAGAAGCGGGTGGCCCTTCCAGAAGTTAAGACATCGACATCTCACCAAAGGATGTTTGTGTGAGAAAGACCACCACCACAACCACTCCGACGGAGGACACTCGTGCCCAAGTTAGAGAAGAAAACGTTGTTACCGAAGCAGTTGAGCCAATTCTGCTGCCAATCGATATCGCAACTACTTCTGCCACCATGCCACCGGCCACCGATCTAGTCATTTTCGAAGATAACGATGAAGCCATGGACGAGGAGCCGTTGGCAAAGAAATCCAAAACTTCTACTTCAACTCCACCTCCATCATCACAACTGGTCCAAAGCTTTAGGTAAGAAGATTTTGACCGCTTCTTTAATGAAGCTGGAACTTTTGCAAACACGGCACCGCAGGCAAGCACCTCTGGGTTTACTCCTTTTGTTATTCCACAAAAACTTACCAAATCCTATCATACTCCAAAAAACCAGGCCATCTCTCGATCTAAACTCGAGAGTGTTTTCCCAGCTTTGAGTGCGGATCGAAGGAGAGTAAGAACTGCCACTCTCTCCTTCCCAGAGGACATGAACTTTCTATCATGACCCGTCAGGGTTGCTAGTTACCTTAGACCTCTGATCTTAGAGTTCGATAAGGATAAAATGAAAAACATTTCTTGACAATTCCTTTTCAATAAGGGTATGCACACCTCCAACTGGGTATGCATTTTTTTGCTTGTTTAAATTTACACTTGTCTCTTTTTTCATTCCTAACCTTCATTCAATTTCTTCTTTTGCAGTCATCTGTTTTGGTCAGTGAAGGCTTCATCCGGTACATGGAGGAAAATGATGACCTCAAAGGGAAGCTGGACGTCGAAGACAGAAATCTGGCACCTCAAAGGAGTCCTCGAACAGAGAGAAACTCAATTGCAGTAAGTATCCATTGTCCGAGTTAAATTGGATCGGGTCAAAAGTGACTATCTCCGAGCAATGAACGACCTCGATATTATTAATGAGGAGAACAATATTTTGTACGAGGAGAACGAAAAGCTCTACCATGACGTCCAAGTCCTCACCCAAGAGCTTGGAGAACAAGAAGAAGTTCGGCATTACCAAGCCCAGAAGGAAGATTTCCTTAATGTTGAACTCGATCGCCTTGACACTGAGCTTGCCGTGATGGATACAGAGAGAGCTGCTAAACATGTTGCTTTAAAGGTGGTTCAGGATCAGGCCAACCATCAAGCCCAAACTATCGAAGGGCTGAGGGTTGAACTTGAGGCCTCTAACTAAAGGAGAGCCCTTTTTGCCGATGAGTGGAAAGGCAAAAGCCACGGTGAGTCTTCTTTCATTAGTCTTGCATTTTTACCGATTACGCATTGATGCACTATCTTAACTTCTTTCCTTGCTTGTTTCTTCGAAGGTCTCCCCGCCAGAGGGGGTTCAGCCAGAAAAGTGCCCACTCAGGATGATGCTCGAGCTCACACTGCTAATGTTGTTGTAGAGGCTCGGGAGAATAAGGTGCGAAGGCTTCTAGATGATGTCGGGGAATCTACCTCCGAGATTAGTTTGTGTGTGAGGACACACTGTCGATTCAATGAGTATTGGAGGGAAGAGATGCAAAAGGTCATCAACGTGGAGGATAATGGAGAAGAGGCTGTAGCACCCAGGGATGTGGCAATCCTCTCAACCTAATCCGTCAAGGAACTAGGAGTCAACAAAGGATAACCCAGGAGCATGAAGAGCGAAGATGCGGGCGCGGTCCCTTTGGTTCCTCCTCTACCTCCTATTGGTTCTGACCTCGGTCTAGAAGCTTCATTGTCCCATCTTGTGAACATCTTTCTTCAGGTAATTCGGGTTATTTTTGCTGCACTTTTTACTCCTAATGCGAGCATATAGTCTAAATTTATTTCGTTACTTTTTCTCAAGGGCATGCTGCCATTTCTCTACCATTGAGATTTTCAAAAACACGTCTTCATCCTCTAGGCCAAACACATAGATATTTTAGAACGAAAGACCACTTTAGAAGGTAGGTGAGAGGAGGCCAAACATATGCTCGCAGTTAGGGAAGAGACCTTCCGGATCATGACCCAGACTCATCAGTTAATGGGGGAGAGGTTGGCCCTGGCTGATCTTGACCGCAACATTGCTCAAGCGAGGATGCAAGCGCTTGAGGCTTCTCACGCCCGACTTTGAGCTCTGAACCAGCGCCTGATGCTTCACCAGCGCCTGATGCTTCACCAGTAGGCTGACCAGTAGAGGGCTACTTTGCTCTAAGGCTACGCTATCATTCAAACTCGATTTGAGGTTCTTCAAGGGGTGGAGATAAGAGCGATTGACGTCTCCTCAGCCCTTGTTAACGCAGAAGTAGACTTGGCAGCGGTCGAGGCTGATTTGGATGACTTACGTGAAGAAATGCCCCACTCCTCTAATGCTTCTGTCAGCTCTTCTAATGGCGAGGGTGTCCCTCCTACCCCTCTCCCCCGACTTAGCTCTGTATGTCTAGAGCCTCTGGTCATGGGTCTAGGGATCTATTTCTGCGGCGATGATCAGCAATAATGCCGGTGACTGGTGCCAGTTTTTTCAGCTCATGTGAATTCGTGTGGGTCTGTGTACCTTTTTAATGAAAGTGTTTTTGAGGTGGGCATGCATGCCCTATGATGAATGTGTTGTTTTTGTATTGGCCTGTGCGTCATTTGATGGCTATTTTTAGGCCCTTGCGCCCTTTGTTTTTTTTTTTTTGAAATTGAGCCTTCGTGCTCTGGTTTGTTGGATCTTTGGGGCCTGTATGCCCCTCTTAATGTTCTTTTGTGGGCGTTCAATGCTCTTTTTGTATAAATGACAATTGCTTGCTTGCCTTTTATTTTACTTTTCTTTACGCTTTGACATGCGCTTTATTTTTTGCAACAATTGTGATCACATAATGACCTTTAACTTTTTAATTTGCACTTAACCGTTGAGGCATGACCGTTGCGCCCGTCTACCGGAACTATTCTAATATTCAAGAGTTTGTTGTTTAAGCCAAGGTTTGACAAACGGTGCACGCCTATGTGATTTTTGCATTTTGTGTTTGATTTCGTCTTGCCTTGACCCAATCTGGGAATGTCATAACCGGGAATGCTAGCGCGAAATTGGGATTTAAGACATCCAATTTCTAAATGAAGGAAGATACTCTATTTTAGGTGTTGATGGGAAAGACGTCTCAACCCTATGTAAAGTCATAAAGGTTCAAAAAGAACTTGCACGCGCAAAGGCTCTTATGGTTGTGTCGTGTTGTTTGAAGTGGTTTTACGGGGCTGTATGGATTCTGAGTGCTGTTTTGCGAAGAATATTTTTTAATTGCGCAACTTAGTTCGAAAAGTCAGTTAAGGCTTTCTTATTTCATTCTTTCAAGGTTATAGGGGACGACTCGTCATGTAAGTACATGATCATTTTTCAGGATATTTACAAGATTTATAAAAGAAAGCGACTGAGTAATTTCAGTGACTGCCAGTAGTCCTATTTAAGTGATACCTCGTTTGAAGAGACTTTCTTGCAGATAAATCATTCCACCTTCTCCCCCCAAAACTCGAGTGTGAGGCCCCGAGAAGTCGAGTTTCGGGATGTGACACGCTAAACTCAAAATGGTTTTGAATTGTTGCCTCGTTAAAAACCTTGCCAGGAAAACCCAACTGGGACAAAACCTTGGTCAAAGAAAATAGTGCAACGCATGTCTGCCCCCTCCAGGGGGCTTCCAATTTTGTGAGCAATCCTTGTCAAAGAAAGGGGATAATTAACTGAAACTGAATGTTTTTGCGAAGACAAAACATACCTACCTCTTTTCAAAGGTAAAATTTCTTCAAGTGGCTGACATTCCAACTGTTCTTTAGTTCATTTACGGATTTGTCTTTGATTCAGTACGAACCCTTCATCGCGATTCCTGTGATTTGGTACGGTCCTTCCTAATTTTCTTGCAGCTTACCCACATTCGGGTCCCTTGTCATAAGAGTGACTTTTCCGAGGACATAGTCCCCGTATTTGAAATGCCTTAGATTCATCTTCCTATTAAGATACCTTTCTACTCTTTGTTTCTGTGTAGCCAGGCTCATAAAAGCCAATTCCCTTCGTTTCTCCAATAACTCCAATTCTATCGCCATGGCTTCTTTATTAGACTCATCAATGGTTTGGGTGTAATATAAACTAGGTTCTCCTACTTCTACGGGTATCAAAGCCTCTGCTCCATACACCAGGGAGAATTGGATTTCCCAGTGCTCATCTTAGTTGTAGTTTTGTAGGCCCACAACACCCTTGGGAATTCTTCCGGCCACTTTCCTTTTGATCTCTACAACCTCTTCTTGATGCTCTAGATGATAGTTTTGTTGGTTGACTCTGCTTGCCCATTCACGCACGGATGATACGGCAAGGAGGTGACCCTTTTGACATTTAACCCCTTCAAGAATTTAGTAACCTTCTTTCCCATGAACTACCGGCCATTATCGCAAGCGATCTCCTTCGGTATTCCAAATCGACAAATGATGTGGTACCAAATGAAGTCTATGACCCGCCTCTCGTGAAATATTTATATGTTTTAGCTTCCACCCACTTTGAGAAATAATCTGTTAAGATCAGTAGGAACCTCACCTCACCCATAGCTCCCGACAAGGGCCCCACAATGTCTATTCCCTATTTATTGAATGACCATGGGACCACCACCGAATGGAGTGGTTCGACAGGTTGATGTATCATCAGGGAATGTTGTTGACACTTCTCGCATTTTCGGACATATGCTTTGGCATCTTCTTCCATCCGGGACAAGTAGTATCCAATCCTTATTATCTTCTTCACCAATGAGTCATACCCGGAGTGATTTATGCAATTCCCCATGTGTATCTCTCTCATCACATACTCGGCCTCCGTTGGTCCCAAGTATTTAGCCAGGGGCCTGAAGTAGGATCTCATGTACAACTCTCCCTCGTGCATGCAATGTCTAGCTACTTTGGTTCATAACGCCCAAGCCTCTTTACTATCCTCCAGGAGAGTCCCTGCCTGTACATAATTGATAATATCATTCCGTCAGTCCCAAGTCAGGCCGGTAAAATTTACTTTATGTAGGTCAGAGTCTAGGACGGAGCATAGGAGATGGACTATGGACTCCGACTCTCCCTTAGTTGCCCTAGATGACGAGCCTAGGTTGGCCAAGGCATCAGCTTTGAAGTACATTTCTCGCGGGATTTGCACCACTTTCCATTGCCTGAACAGAGCCAATAAAACAACTGTTTTACTCAAGTATTCTAACATTCGACTGTCTTTGGCCTCGTATTTGCCTAGTATTTGATTAACAATCAGTTGAGAATCACTTTTAAGTTTGATATTTTTGGCTATGAGTCTCGGGCCAGTTAAACCTGAAATTGCGGCCTCATACTCAGCCTCATTGTTAGTTAAAGAAATATATTTACTGGCTTTCTGATGGAGGCCCCTGACGGAGCGATCAAGACGATCCCTAGCGTGTTAACCTTCATATTTGTGGCCTTGTCTATATATAGGATCCATTTTCTGGATGCGACTTTGGTTTCCCAAACTGCCTCTATATGAGCCAGGGGCATCATGCCCGGACTATAATCAGCCATGAAGTCAGCCAAGGCCTGAGATTTAATAGCAGTTCGAGGTCGATAGGTGATATCATACATGCAGATTTTGATCGACCAACTCGCAAGCCTGCCCAAGAGTTCGGCTTTGTACAATATATTTCTCAAGGGAAAAGTGGTGACCATACATATGGGGTGACATTGAAAATATGCCTTAGCTTGCGAGACGCAACTACCAGGACCAAAGTCAATTTCTCGAGGTGAGGGTAACAGGCTTCAGCCTCGATTAAATCTTTGCTAGTATAATAAATATGAGATTGCATATCTTTTTCTTCTCGAACGAGCACAACACTTACATTGGTTTCAGATACGGCGAGGTAAATCAACAGGGATTCTCATTCGTCCTATTTTGTGAGCACGGGTGGGTTGGTCAGGTATCTCTTCAAGTCCTTTAGTGTTTGTTGGCATTTCAGGGTCCACTGGAAGTCTTTCTTTTTCTTCAGCAGGCCGAAGAATTTTGGACATATCTAAGACGACCTTGATATAAACCTCTCTAATGCCATTACTCTCCCGTTCAAGTATTGTACCTCTCGAGCACTGTTGAGTACCTCTGTATTTGCTCTATTGCATGGATATGATCTAGATTGGCCTCAATGCCCCTGTTTGACACCACGAATCCCAAGAACTTTCCCGAGCTTACTCCAAAAGCGCACATTTCCATATTTAGTTTGAGATTATACTCGCTGAGAATTCCAAAAACTTCTTGTAAATGCCTAATATGTTCTTCTATTTCTAGGAACTTAACGATTATGTCATCTATATAAATTTCCACACTTCGACCCAGCTGATGCCGGAACATCTGCTGGGTCAACTGGTGGAAAATAGTCCCTATATTTTTAAGCCGAATGGCATGACAGTATAACAGTAAGTTTCATACTCTGTTATGAATGAAGTCTTTTTCTAGTCCGACGGGTCTGATCGTATATGGTCAAACCATATGGACACATATAGGATACTGAGCAGCTCATGCCCCGCCACCGCGACAACAACATGATCTAGACGCGGCAAAGGGTTTGAGCTCCTCAGGCATGCTTTTTTTAAATCTAAAAACATTTGAAAAGTATCAGGTTTCTTAGGAAGTACCACCACGTTTGCGAGCCAGTTTGGATATTTTACCTCTTGAACCGCTCCTGACAGGAAAGCCGGGCCACTTCTTTTTTGATGAATTGGCTTCGCTCTACCGGCATCGAAACTTTTTTTTGCATAGTAGGTTTGCAATTCAGATTGATGTTTAGCTTGTGAAGGGCCAGTTCTGGGGGTACCCCTGAGATATCTAATTTCGACCAAATGAAAGCTACTAATATTATTTTTAGAAAATATAACTAAATTTTCCAGGAACCCAGGTTTTAGACTCGAGCCTAGGTATACCTGTTCCTTGTGGTTGTTTGATCGGCAATGAGTAATCTCAAGATCTTCTGTTGTGGATCTTCTCGCATCTGACTCCTTCGAGGCCACAAATCCCTATGGTATTCGATCCGTTGGATCCTCCAAATCCTCCAAGCAGTGGCCCCTTACCAGTTCATGTTCTTGATAAACTTTGGGGTTGACCCCAAAATCAGGCACCTATGATTGCTAACTGCCATTCCTGACCAACTCATATTTCCTATCAACCAAGATAATTTTTGTTGGATTGGTTTCAACATCTCCCAGTACGGCAGCTACTCCCCAAGGTGTCGAGAACTTTATTACTTGATGGAGGGTACACGAGATAGCCTTCATGGCATGTAGCCATGACCTTCCAATTACCAGATTATAAGGCATTCTCCCTTCGAGGACGTCAAACAAAGTTTTCATCGAAACTCCCTTCACGTATGTGACCAGCTCAATCTACCACCGAGTTGTTTTGCTAGACAAGTTGAAATCGGTTAAAACTTTCATTACCGGGGTGATTTACCCGGTCAGCTGCATCTCTTTGATTACGCGGAGTTGCACAACATTCACAGCACTACTTAGGTCAACAAGTGCACACTTAATGTTAAACTAAAATATTTGGATAGAAATTACCAAAGCATCGACATATGGGCTTTCGATGTTTTCTCTTTCCTCGTTGCTGAAGATGATGGGGGTCTTCAGGATCATCCCTCATCCTTTTTCTAGATAGGGGCGGCCCTTCAGGCTGTTGCATTTGAGACACTGCTCCTACCATCTTCGATTCAATAATCACGTTGATCGCTCCCTATTGCGCTAGCCGTTCTCGTAATGTCCATTCCCCTTTTCCCTTGCGTACTTAGACTGGCTAGTAAAGAACTTCTTCAAATGCCCCTTTTTCAGCAGGTCTGCTACCTCGTACCTCAAGTGTTTATAATCTTCCGTTGAATGGCTTGGGATCCCGTGGAATTCACACCAGAGCTCTATGTCTGCACCCCATTTATTTGGGTTGGACCGAACTGCCATTGGGAACTGGACTTCTTTCATATTCTTCATTGCCATGACCAGATTCACGGCCTCTATGTTAAAGTTGTAAGAGGCCACGCTCGATGGTCTTGAGTCATTCACGGACTTCTTTTGAGGCATTTCCATTTCTCTTCTAGGCTGACCCTAATCATACCTTGGTTTGTTCGATCGACCTTCATGTCTGGGTGGTATTCTGGTTGAATAAGGTTTATACCAACCCCTCGGGTTCCTTTAAATGTATGGGGGAATGTTTTGAGATCTCCTATGTTATCCTCTCCTGATTTCTGTGTAGGCCTCATGATCGACCTCTATTCTCATTTTAGCGGTATATCTATTATTTACTTCATTCCGTGACTTGGCCGGGAACTCCATCAAACTTTCTTTCAACTTCCTTGATGCCTCTGAATTGTGAACGTTCAGGCTATCAGTAAATTTTGCGACAACCCAATTCTCAGAGATTTTTGGTAGCAGAATCCTCTCCTGTTGGAAATGTTCCACAAAACTATGAAGTAGCTCATCATTTCTCTGATTTATGATGAATATATCCTCCTTGTGGGTTTCGACCCTTTGAGCCCCAACATGGGCTTTCACGAATGCATCTGCAAGAGTAGCAAAGGAATCAATAGAGTTTTTAGGTAAGAGAGTATACCAAGAAAGCGCTCCCTTTGTGAGCGTTTGGCTGAATTTTTTCAGCATGACAGATTCGATCTGGTGTTGCTGCAAGTCATGTCCGGTGACTGCGGCCTCAAAGGTCACGATGTGTTCGTCCGGGTCTGTGGTGTTATCATACTTAGGTATGTCAGGACATTCTGAACTTCTTTGGGATGGGCTCCGAAGCCACTGTCTCTCTGTATGGTATCTTCCCGTATTTCCTCGCCCCTACACCTTTTAACACAAGATGAGCCCCTGGTATATAGCTCATTCACTCATGGAGTTCCTTTTCCAGCGCAACAAGTCTCACCAAATCAGCCTCTGGTGTTGTAGGATCCGCTCTCTCCACATTTGTCGTAGATGCACCAGGTGCCCTAGTGGCTTCATCATCATCTGCTGGATGACTATCCGGCGCCGCCCTGGACAAGGAGTTCAAAACAATTTCCATGCGCTCCATTATGACATTGTTTGCATCCAAGAGTGTGCCCTCTTCTTTGAACATCCCCTTCACTTTGGAGTGCATGTGTCTTTTTATTTTCTTGGGGTATCGCTTCTTGGGTCGTGCTTCATGGCTTCCCATGCGAGTGGCTTCGAACGTACTTCTCATCCAAATATTTGTTGGTTTTGCTTTAGGGGGGCTATCATTTCCACCGAGCATGTTTGCGGTATTTCTGAATGGTTCGACTCCGTTCGCAATGTTTTCGAATGGTCTGCCAAGTTCTGATGTTTGACGGGTATCTGCTTTCCTTTGAGTTGATGCGATCCGCGAGCAATGTTGTGCTGTCTTGACATGTTTCTTTTTTAGTATAGTGTTTCCGCTTTAGGTTTTTAAAGAAAATCAGCTACAAATCGAGACAACACCACAATTGTCTATCCCTCACAGACGACGCCAAAATGTTTTTCAGTGAAAATGATTCTAACCAAAAATACAGTTAGAGATTTATATTCAAGGGTTTAAAGACAAGTAGGTCGTATCCGATCCGGAGACCTTCTTGAACAAGTCCAGAATTTCTAATTAGGTTATGAGTATGCGAGATAAAATGGTAAATAGATAAGAGAATAAGCAAGTAAAATAAATAAGTAAGCTAGATCTAATATGAATGATGAACAACGTAAGAATAAGAGCTAAGAATTATGTATTTTCTTGAGAGATATCTTTTGTTATAAGTATAGGCTTAGAGAGAATACAATGTGTCCTCCTTCTCTTCTAAGTCTTGCATATTTAAGATAAAACTTAGACTATTATGCCCCCCCTAAAGTTATGACTACGTAAGCACACTGACGTCACTATGCCCATGTGTGCCGCGTCGCTCTGATCTATGTGAGCTGACGTGATGGGAGTTGTTGGGAGTGGAAGACAATTGTGCTAAGCATTCGGAACCATCAGGCTTCTTGAGTATGCCAACATTTTCGGAGGCGTTTCTACCCAATATAGACTCTTAATGAGAGCTTTCATAAAAATTCTCGTAGCATCGAGAATGAAGTTTTCATTCTATACATGTCAGTCAGTTATGAATTAGTAACTGCTTCCGATTTACAAAAAAAAAGAAAATCTCAATTGCGTCGAACTTTTCATTTTTGGAATAATTAAACCTTATTCTATGGTATTTATATGAGGTCCCTCTTTAAGAAAGTTCCAGAAAAGGTTTAGTTGATCCGTGATTTATGTTTCATTTTTTGTTTGTTTCTGTCGGTCCAAAAAAGGTTTAAAAGAAAATTAAATTACTAGATAAATAATATATTGGTCAAATTTATTTTGTTTTGATATTTCATATTTTTATATAGTACAAATGAATAGATATATAGATAGATGCATGGAAATAAATAAATAGATGATATAGACGGATGGACAAATATATAGATTATAGAAAAATGTTGGTATAATGAACCTGATTGTAGGTAACGAAAATGGAGTTAAAGTGTAGTTGAAAGGTTAAACAAGAAGAACGCTGAATCGAGAGATGGATTTTTGTCTTTAAGCCAAAATTTCCCCATATAAATGCTTTTACGGTATTGGACAATAGTCTCCCTAGATAAAACAACAACTAATCAATTGTACAAAGCAAATACAATTAATTCTATCGAAGATAATGAATAAGAACAGATTGCTGAAGAAAGAGAGCGAAAAATATTTTCTGCCTGCTTTCTGTGTTTTTATTTTCTGTGTGTATGTTCTTGACGAAGAACAGAACAAAAAGATAAACTAGTTTGTTTGAGTTTCTGGACAAACAGGGAGAAGGGAGTGTTGTCTACTTCCGCGTTCTGTTGTGTGTTTGGTGTGTCTTTCCAATTGAACATAGATGTTCAATTTATAGGATAGAGAAGGAGGCAACTGACCATAACATTCGTACACATTGAAAGGCCAACAATTACGTCTTGTAACGTTTTGAGCATTTAAACAGTCATCAATTACGTTGTTGTAATGTTTTGAGCATTTAAATAGTCAGCAGTTATGTCAGCCAACAGTCATGGCTGTTGGTTTTAGAACTGTTGTAACTTCAGAAAACTTCAGGGACCTAAATATAAATAGTTAACACTTCAGGGACCAAAAATAAAGTTCTGGAGGAAACCAACGAGCCACGAGCCACGACCCGGACCGGACCGGACCAGACGGGCGAGCGACGGCACGCGTGTGGGGCTTAGTCCCAAACCCAAGCTCACCTAGGTCTTCTCCCTTCTAAACACATGGGTTACCCCTTGGGGTCTCAAATCCTTACTCAAACTTAGAGCTTATATATTACTCAATTCTTCCTTCTTTTACCAATGAGGGAGATTTGTCAATTTGGCCAAAAAAAATACTCTATCTTTTCATGTCTCAAACACCTTACTTTGGGTAGGTACCAATATCTCTTTCATTTCTCAATAAAATTTGATGATACTTGGCACTAACATTATCTACTTACTAAGTAGATTAGGCATGTGCGAAGAAACAATGTTTCCGACATGCGAGGCCCGCGTGTTTAAGTCATCAAAGATGAGATAAACTCAATCTCACATTAGTAAAATTTCCAACAATCCCCTCTTGAAAGAGAATTGGATTACCACAATGATTTATTTCTCAATTTATGTTAACTTCCATTTATGTAATTATTAAGTTGGGCAAGTACGTGTTTGCCCAATATTGTTGCTTCTAAATCTAAGGATTCATTTATTTTCATTAATATTAAAACGTCTGAATCTGAATGTACATCTCAGTGATTAAGATGTTATCTTTTCATCTGAATATTATATAATTAAGATTGTTCATAATTTCATTTTATTTCCAAAGTATTACTTACTATATCCCAATTTATATGGTACAGTTGAATTTTGATTGCAAATTCGAATATACAATCTTTAGTTTTTTACAAAATAAAATTTATATATTTGAAAATTACATAAGAAATATTATACATCCACAATAATAAATAATTTAAAATATTTAAAAAGCACGTGAAAAAATTAAAGTCAAAGCAAAACTTATTTAACTTTTAATAAACATAATTTTTTTTAAAAAGTTTTGAACTATCTTCAACACCAATGTGTCGAAACTCGCCACTGCCGTAAGTCGTAACCCTCGGTAATCCACCGTTAATTTGAACCTTCAGATTCATCTAAACTAAAATTCCAGAGACGAAAAAAGAGAAATTGATACAATTTCTGTTGGATATAATTGTTGGAATCAAAGCAGTACGGAAAGTAAATAAATATTACAAGTGTTCGAAAGGATAAACAAACAACCAATATTATAATTGTCGCAAGCTTGTTGAGTCTTGAATCTTGATAACATGAAATCACGAAACACTAAATCTGGATTGTTACAACTGTGGCTGAGTCGAGAGATGGCTCCCTGTCTTTAAGACAAGATTGCCCCGTATATATGCTTTTACGTTAGCGGGAAATAGTCTCCCAAGATAAAGCAACAACTAATCAACACTACAAAGCAAATAGGTTGATTCTGACGACGAAAACAAACACGAAACGACTTGCTGAAAAATGGAAAATTTAGAGGAAAAAGAAGGAAGAGTTTTTGTTTTCTGCTTTTTACAGTTATTCTCCACTATTTCTGCTTTTTTTTTCATCCTTCCTCTACCTCAAATCTATTTCAGGCAATATATAGTGTATAGGAGGAGGAGAGGTGATTAAGAGGTCCTTTAAGAGGTGTATTCATGAGTATTCATGGCCAGAAAGATTTTGTAGTAAGTGCAAAACGTTTCAAAAGTTTAATGCCATAAACTGTTGGCTTTCAGGCTGCTTACCACCATTCCTGAAACTCCATGGACCAAACTGTAAATACTAAACAGTTTGGGTCCAAAAGATAATATCAGAAGTAGCCCAGAAGCCCGCAGCCCACGACCCGAGTCCAGATGGGACGGTCGGGCGGCAGCGGCACGCGTGTGGGGCTAGCCTCGAACCCAAGCACACCTAGGTCCTCCCTCCTTCAAATACATGGGTTACCCATTGGGGTCCCAAACGCTTGTCCATTTTTTAGGCTTATAAAAAGAACAATTCTTCATTTTTCCCATCGATGTGGTAGATTTGTCCCACACCATATTTTCATGCCTCAAACACCTTACTTCATGGACCAATATCTCTTTCATTTCTTAACGAAATTTGACGATCCTTGGCCATACGGTCATCTACTCACTTAGTAGATTATGCACGTGTGAAAAGACAAAACCTCCAACATGCGAAACCCTAGTGTTTAAGTCATTAAATATGGGTGGACGCAACCTCCCCACCAAAGGCAAATTTCCAACAATCCCCTCTTGAAAGAGATTTTGGTGAACACACAAGGTGCCTACTTTCAACAATCTTTCAGCAAAAAGATATTGCATCAGGAGAGGTAGCTTCCGATTTGAACCTTCCCTAGTTGAATACCACCAGACTTACTTACTGTGCGGTGAGCGTGATGTCTTGAATCGTCAGTGTTTCCGCTATATCCTTTGATTAGTAATCAAGGAAGTGACACCCGTGATGATCAACTGCCATACGGTTTTATGTCTCTGACAGATATGTCCAGACGCCGTCATCCGTGACCTTCCTGAAGCCGACTGGCTAGCCACATTCTATAATTGCCGAAGGCACGGGTTTCTCTCAATAAGGGACGTCCTATAAGGAGTCGTGAAGTTACTCAACTTCTTCTCATGCTTTGTTTAAAGTGATAAACTTTGATTCCATCATGAATCGGCCGATGCAAGTTTGCTTAGAGGATTTTCCAAGACCCACCATACACGTTTACTTGTGGCATTGGTGTTCTTCAAGTCTGATGTCCAGTTTGCATCACTGTGTTCTCCCAGAACCGCTGGACATCCAGAATACCATAATCCATAGATAAACGAATATTTCAGATATCGTCATATCCGACTTAACGCCTTCTACTGATCATTTTTAGAATCACGAGTGAACCTTAGTTCAACTGATCTACTTTGTAAGTCGATACCAGGTCGGTTGAAGTTGTAAAATACATTGAACTACATGTGACCTGCGCATATCGCTCCTGGTATATGGATGCACCATGATTCCAATCAATTCTATGGTTCATATCCATTGGTAGCTTCAACGAGACTGTCAACAACCTCACAAATGAGTTTGGAATTAGACCAGTCCGTTAGATGTCTTAGAAATTCCAATTCCTAAGATGTCATATGTGATACATATATCTTTCATATCGAGACTTTTATGTCAATATGACTTTCACTTTCAGACTGTTGGTTTTCCAACTGTTGGCTTTCTAATTTCAGAGTCAATGTTTCTGTTTCACCTGAAACTTTCAGGACCAAAATGTAAACATTTCAGGGACCAAAAATAAAGTTCAAGAAGAAGCCCAATAGTCCAACAAACCAACTCTGATCCTCCTCTTTCAACTCTCCGGTTAGGAAGGTTGTCTCAACATCTATGTCACGCAAGACTGCAATGGCCCTGGATGTTAAGCTATTCACAGGGGAGCACATGTCCAAGTAGTCGAGGCCTTATACTCGACAGTAGATCCAGCTACTTTGTACTCTATTTGAGTATCCACTTTTACAACCCAAATGTTCTTTTTCCGGAGGAAGGTCAACCATTACACAAGTATGGTTCTATCTGATGGAATCTATTTCTCTATCTGTGACTTCTTTCCAAAGCAGTGTTTCTGGAGATGACAATTCTTTGTTAATTGTCCATGGTTCATTCTCAACCATGCAAGCTAGAAGGCCTGGAACAAATCTTTGTCCCTTCTTTGCTCCGTCTCGGTTCAACATCTAGAATCCATGCGTTCTGTAGATCTGAAATATTAAATTTCGGATAGTCAACAACTTCCTAGTCCTGTAGATCTGTAACGTCTAGTTCCGGACAATCAGGCACTCACGAATTCTTGTTAACCTCGAGCAATTATTTCTTTTTCCTTATCAAAGAAGGTTATCTTCAAAGAATTCAGCATTCTTTGACACCAAGAGGCGATAAGCACTACTGTTATTTGCAGATCCAATGGATATGTAATTTACAGTCTTAGGTCTAACTTGACATGTTTCGGTATTCCAACCTCTACCAAGCCATCCCACAACACAACATTTATAGGTGGGATCCTTTCCATATTTCACATGGAGGGTTATCTTTATCCTTATGCGTAGTTTTGTTGAGAATCGCATTAGCGGTAATGATCGCCTTACCCCACATATTTTGGGCGTACGGCTTTGCTCTTGGCTAACACCGTTAGACTGAGGTGAGTAATGAGCAGTTGTTTGATCAACGATGCTTCACATTCTCCCCCTCTATCACTATGAATTCCTCAATCCGTAGGCTTAGTTGATTTTCAACTTCTGCTTTGTAGCGCTTATCCGCTTCAACAACTTCATCTTTGCTTTTCAACAAACAAATGATGCAATACGTTGTACCATCATCAATGAAGGTCACAAAGTACTTGTCTCCCCCCTCTATTTTGTATAAACTTCAAATCACCCATGTAGGTGTGACTAAGTTCTAGAGGAGCGGTGCTTCTTTCGCTATTCCTTTGACGGAATGGAAAGGTGATTTTGCCTCTTCGCCTACCTCAAATTCGCATGCCTCACATTTCCATGCTTCAAACACCTCACTTCGTGGACCAATATCTCTTTCATTTCTTAACGAAATTTGACGATCCTTGGCCCTACGATCATCTACTCACTTAGTAGATTATGCACGTGTGAAGAATCAAAGTCTCCAACATGCGGAACCCTAGTGTTTAAGTCATTAAAGATGGGTGGACGCAACTCCCACCAAAGGCAAATTTCCAACACGTAGTTCTTAGCAATACATGAATAAAAGAATCTAACAAACAAAAATATCTTTAAATTAGACGATCCTTATTCAATTTATGATCTATTATTCATCATATATCAATTTCTAGATTAATAATTACCGCATCCAATAATGAATTAACTAAAAAAAGACTCAAAATAAATTAAAATACCCCAAGAAAATTAAAAGTGTGGATCCTAAGCATAAAAGGGAAATAACCAATCCACATTTATAGTTTACCTAATGATAGTCCTGTGAATTCTCTCCACCATTGCCTTCCATAAATTTTAAAGTCCTCCACTTTCGTTACTTCCATTAGTACCATCTCATCATCATATTTAAAGTTTCTAACTTCCCTTTTCATCTTTTTCCCTCTCTCTCTCTCTCTCTCTCTCTCTCTCTCTGTATATCCCACATATATATAGAGAGAAGAAAAAATCAAGAAAATAGAAGAAGAAGAAGCATATGATCCAACATTGTTGAAAAAATAACCACATTTGCAAAAATGTTACCTTTTGAGAGTATTCAAGAGGCCTCTATGTCTCTAGGGAGGAACTTGACATTAGCAGAGACATTATGGTTCAAATACACAGCTGATAAATCAGATTTCTATCTGTATTGCCACAACACTATTTTCTTGATCATTTTCTACACATTGGTCCCTTTACCAATGGTAATTGTTGAGCTAATCAGGTCCAACAAGTTTGAAGCTTACAAGATTCAGCCCAATATCAGATTTTCTTTATCTGAGATGATGGAATGCTACAGGAAAGTGCTCATCACTTTTGTATTTGCTGTTGGTCCTCTCCAGTTTTTCTCCTACCCCATCATTGAGGTTTGTATACATGCAATGTTTGTTCCATTTATGTATTTACACTAAAGTGCAACATTTCCCTTAAACAATTTAAAATGGGATAAATTTGTCCTCCGTTTGATTTTTGGCCCAAAAATCCGTTGCCTTTAGCCAAATAACTCAACCCCCACTAATGGTTGCTTTAACTCCAATATAAATACAATTAGAATAAGGAAAAATGACCATAACATCCTTGAACTATTTAGGTACTGGACAACATCAAGTTAAAATAGACTTACAACACCAGGTAACAAATTTAATTTGACAATTTAGAAAATAAAGAAAAGAACATGTTAGATCAAATTAAAATATAGTGATAGTGTAAATAAGATTTTTACTATATTAAAATATGTATTCATTGAATTCTTTGTATGTGTGATCGTCTTGATGTGATGTAAGAAATAAAGTTTAGGTTTGGCTAAGAAAACATGCAAACGAATTTATATATTTTTATCTGAGTCTTGTTGAATTTGATAAGGATCTCACATTCTCACTCTCTCTGTCAATTCATCCTTAAAGATAATTTGAAATGACAAGGCCATTTTACTTTCTTTTTACAAAAAAATAAAAAAGATCTCCCGTTGATGCAAATGATTTGAAATTCTTATATTTACATGTTCAAAATTGTAAATAATACTTTGCATGTATGAATTAGGTCTAAAACTAACAATAAACAATTCTGAAACATTTCCTTGATTCAAGTTTGAACTTATATGTCTATACTTTATGGTCAAATTATGATGTTGAAATCTTTGAAAGAATTAATGAAAGCGATTGAAGATGTTGGAGATACATAATTAATTTTCATATACTGGCATTAAAAGAGGACTATGAAGATTTTAAACTACCCCATCCATTAGGAGCATCCATTTTTTTTATATAATGTTCTTGATTTTCTATCAAATGTAGTAAGAGTATATGCATGTCTTGAATTATGAACAGGATCTTTTTCACACAACTCTATATGGTAAATTCAATAACCTTAACTGCAGCCCAAAGTTTCATGTTATTGCCTTTTGACATCTTGCAAAAAAGGGAAGTAAAGGACAAGAAAGATTAGAATAATATTTTTTTGTCATTATTGATTTTTTAACTCTATTTTGGGCTTTTGTGCAGTGGGTTGGAATAAGGACAAGTTTGCCCTTGCCATCTGCATCAGAAGTGTTTTGGCAGTTACTGGTGTATTTCTTAGTTGAAGACTATGCAAACTATTGGCTTCACAGAATGCTTCATCACTATAAATGGGGTTATGACAAAATCCACAGAGTCCATCATGAATATGTGGCCCCAATTGGTTTTGCAGCACCTTATGCCCATTGGGCTGAGATTATTATATTGGGCTTGGCTTCTTTCCTTGGCCCACTTATGGTTCCTTGTCACATGTTCACCTTTTGGCTGTGGTTTGTCTTGAGGCAAATTGAAGCCATTGAGACTCACAGCGGGTACATATCACAACTAATTAATTTCTCGTGACCACTCAATTGAACATGCAGTCTAGTGGCCAAGAGACTACGATTCAAACCGTAGTGTTACGAGTTTGAATCTAAGTGACATTTCGGTCTTGCTACTCAATTGGACCTTCATTACTCCCCGATTAATTTTTTCTGTATTGAAAAAGAATCATTTTTAATATATTATTTAATTATGCAGCTATGAATTTCCATGGAGTCCTTCAAAATATATACCATTTTATGGAGGAGCAATATACCATGACTATCACCACTTTGTTGGAGAAAGTTGTCACAGCAACTTTGCTTCAGTCTTCACTTACTGTGATTACATCTATGGAACCGACAAGGTCAGTTCACTAACTTTATATACACAAATGAAATTTCAATAAAGCTATTAGACATAATGATTTTATTAAAATATACGAAAGGTTAAACTATGTATTGAATAAAAAACCACATGTGATGGAGTAGAAACTTGAAACTAGTAAAAGGAAAAACAAGGAAACTAGAAGTACGGGATTCTTTTTTTTATAAAAAAAATCTTAATATTGCGTTTACATGACTAAAATATGTTATAATACTGATTTCTGTATATGAAATAAATACTGAATCATGTCTCGTCTAAAAACACATAAACTTATTCTTTTATTAAGTTGTTTCACAAAATTGACAAGTAAAACATTCTCTTTTTTTTTTTTTCATTTTCATTAATCTCAAAAGACAAAAGAAAAAAAAAGAATTAAAGTAATGAGGTTTTAGTTTTTTTTTTTGTGGAAAATGTTACGTACTACATATTTTAATTTTGACTTTCTCCAAAATAAATTTCAGTTTAAAACCAGCCCATTAGAAAGCAATAACTCAATTAAGAAAATATTTTTAATTGTCATGATGTATTATATTTTTGCACATTTGACTCTGTTTTTACCGTCTCCTATGACTTGTATATTCCAGGGATATCGGTACCAGAAGGAAGTCTTCGAAAAGGTATCACAACAAAACATTCTCTCTTTAGAGGGTCAGTATTGAAAAAAAAGTATATACCTTTTTGAAAATAACCATTGGATCAAGATAAAGAGCATGAAGTTTTTTCATAAAAATTCAATCTTATAGTGGACAATATTTTCTTGATAGATAATATACTACTATATATCAAATCCACAAGCGGTCCTCAAGGGGACAACTGATGTAAACTTAATAGATTTACATTTAAAATCTTATCATTGAACCTATATATTGAACTTTTGGAATTTAAGGTATGATATTTAACATTTAGGAAACATGTTACCTCCGCTTCTCTAATATTATTTTTTTTGGTGAATAATGACAGAGAAGAGAGAAATTGAGAAACGCAAATGAGAGCTTGGAAGATAAAGTTAATGGATCTACACCTCCCTTCAAATCTGAATAAATGCAATAACTTATTTTTGAAATTCTGCCTTTTTTGTTAATTTATGTGTAATCCTGTTCTCTTTCTCTTTCGAGACAAGTTGATTTAGTAAAACGTTGGATTAAGTGTGAATGTACGTGCTGCTGCTCTATCAGGCATTATATATATGGAGTGCTTGCATAGTTTGTGTTTTTTTCTTTCTTAATGTAACCTTTAAGTAACAGTTGTAGTTCAATGGCTAGTTCTATATCACCATCTTTTGCAAACTATATTAAGCTATGTTATTATATTTTCTTTAATGTATCTCGCAATTAGTGTACTTAACCTTGCACTAATTAAAAAAAAAAAAAACTTGCACTAATCACCAATAACTTATTCAAATTTTTGAACCATCACAAGTAAAAGGTGCTGCCAAAAAGTACTATGCTAATCATAACAGTAGACGTGTAAGATCGAGATTATACATTTGAAAAAGAAACTTTATCTCTCTTAAAGGTTGAAATTTGAGGAGGAAAGACCAAATATGACTTCCGATGATACCCGCCTTTAATAATTTAGCTTCCAATTATATTAAAACTTTCATAATTAGCAAGGAAAGTGCCAAAAAGACTCAACTGCCAGAGAACTGATATAGACTTTGAAGTGTATCAACAATAAGCCTGTTTAGGTCAGTTGGTAGAGCACAAGGTTCTTAAGCTTGTAGTCGTGGGTTTGATTGAGACCCACAGTGGTCTGTTTTATTTTATTTTATTTTATTTTTTTTCTTTCTGAATTTTCAACTTTGCTTCTTTTTGGAGATTGTTATGGTCCCTGCATTTAAAAGGAATGATACTTTTATTTAGAAATAATTTAATTTTGACACTACTATTATTTAATGATTACCTTTCCTCTTCAAGATCAATGATGTATCCTACTTTGTATCTTTTTGCTCCTCGACACTTCAAATGCTCTAACGTCACTATTCCTGTAAAATACCGTGTGCTAACCTTTTTACTTTCTAATAAGTTAATGATAAGACTCAATTTCTTATAGTCTTAAATTTTTGCTTTTCAATGGAAACAGAAAAGGAAACACATTTACAAAATGAACGAGCACACCATATTCTATTTTCTAGTTTCTACTGCAAGCAAAACGGAACTTACCATTTTTTTTTTTTTTTTTTTGCTTTGGACAGAAAACAGGAAATAACCTCCATGTTTTCTAGCAAATTTGATGGACCAACATAAACAAGTGGATCAGTTTCTACTTTCTACAGCAAGGAAAATAGAACTCCTTATTTATTACTTAGTATTTACTTTTGACTCAACAGAAAAGAGAACCTCCTTTTTTTTTCCTAATAAGTTGACAACAAACACTTCAGAATATATATTTTTCTTTAACTTGAAACAGAAAATAGTACCTTTTCCAATTCTAAGCTCTAAAATAGATCAGCAACACCTCATCATTCCTCAGCGCTTGAGAGAGAACCACTACCCATGTATAAACATCAAAATTTGTCTAGCTTACTACATTCTGGTTAAATCTCTCTTTGCATAACAAAAACACTCAAAAGATATAAGCACTCATCTTCTAACTTAGGCTGTATTCTGCTCTTCTGACTTGTACCCCTATGATATATTAGATCAAAAAACTGGGCGAGATATCAAAAGCTTGTCATTCACGGGAAAAGGCTCCGTAGCTTATTCATGATCCATCAAGGGATGGAGCTGCCCACAACTTCACTTTCTTATCGACACTGGATGTGGCCAACACCACAACTTGCTTGTCACCTGATAGACAGTTGCAACAACAGAGAAAAGCAACTTAATAATGTCAGACAATTTTCAGACAGCAAGGGTTATTGAAACTTTCTGCACAAAAGAAACACTACTAATTTTCTTCTGTTGCCATCGGAAATCCTTGCTAAACACCCTATGAATTTAGAGCCTGATGGTTATTTTACCCATTGTACTAGTAGTCATAGTATTACTCTTGTAGTTTCTTGTCCGTTTATGTCTGCTGCTATCTTTATTTCTTGTACTCCGATTATCGTATTCATTTGTTGTTTTTCTCAGATAGCTTTATCTTGCTTTTCATAGTATTTTGTCATGATTTTTTATACAGCTTTGAATTGCTTGTGCCGAGGGTCTACCAGAAACAACACCTCTACCTCCCAAGATAGGGGTAAGATCTGCGTACACTCTACCCTCCCCAGACCACACTTTGTGGGATTTCACAGTGTATGTTGTTGTATGGTTATTAAAATACTACTATATTTTTCAACAGCATGAGGAAGTGTAATGATAGCTTCTTCCTAAACCACGAGGATTTGGTCCTACTATTCAATTTTCCCTTGTCGCTCCAGCTTTTTCATGCTTTTCTCCATCATATAGCTATAAGACAGAAATTGAGTCTCATCTCCATACTTGCTAAAATATATAGGAAGAAAATGGAAGAATGCAGAAAAGCCATTAAAACTAAGAGGAAGACAAATTGAAAGCAAGATGCCAGCCAAAAGAGACCAATTATCGTTTGCCTTAGTGACGAAAGACTTGGAAAAAAAGGAGGAAAAAAAACTGATCTTCTTTATGACCTAATGTAGACAGGAAAATAAAATAAAATAAAATAGACACATAATACAAAACTTTACTTGGGATGGGAGAGAGACTTTACCCAATGGAATCAGAGAAGGAGACCATGCCATGTCAGTGATATCACCTGTACACAAAAAGTGGAAGAAAATAAATTTTCAAATCAAGTTAACACAAGTTGATAGTGCGGCTGGTATGGCTGGACTACCAGCCACAGTGGCAGAGCCACGTTGAACACTCAAGGTTCATGGGAACCCACGCTACTTCCCCAAAAAAAAAAATTCTTGTAAATCAGACGCATACTATCGCCATGCACCCAGTAGACAAAAAGAATTGTGGTGCACAAGTCAATGAACAAATTATTTGCATCTTTATTGGAGACTTTCTTTCTTAGCTTTCCAAATACGATTCTTATATTTGTAGTATATTGTGTTTGCACATACAATAAATGTTGTAAAACACCAGTTAAGTTTAAGTTATGAATTGTGATACTTATGCCAAGCGTTCTATTCCTTTGTGATACTTTTAGTAGATGATCATTTTTTATGGTTTTCCTATTCTGCTATTTGTTTCAGTTTATTTTTCTTCACTCTTTCATTTTATTCCCAATACAATATTGCCTTTATTTTTTTCTCTCCTTTGATTATTTTTCTAATCTCAAGTTCACTTATCATCTCTTGCAGGTTACTAATCAGTTCCTAGTAGCTTGATAATATAAAATTACCTTAAACAAGAATAGTAAGAACAATGGTTCCAACACAGCCTCACAGCACCTAGGAACAATGAAATCTAGCTTAAAATGTTCATGACTCCTGAGGAAACTGAAAAAGTAACACTCATGAAAGAAAAGGTATCTAGACAATACAGAGCTCGACAGAATGAAAGCTAAGAACACGGATGATATTCGACTTAGATCTAACACTACTTCCTCCTCCTTTGATGGGGTAGGGGTGACGGATGGGATTTGGAGAAGGTTCTCAAAGGATGTGCTAATGTATTCCATTCAGATTTTTTTGTTGTCTATTGGAAAGGCACAAAAAATTGAACTGTTGCAAAGAAGCATCCAGTCGTAGGGTCATGGCTGCTTTAGAATATAGAAAAATTTCTACAGACTGGCTCCACACATACAAAGGCATGAAAATGGTGGGGCATTTTTTATAAAGGTGCTAAGTAATTTTAAAGCATACCATCATGTGCTTTTTCAGCTGTGTCCAAAACCTTCCCAGTTTCCGCACATAGCCATTGCATCATTGAACCATGTGCGGTGGCCAATATCTTTCCATCAGGTGATAGACATAAACGATCATAGTGTAAAGTTGTGCCATTCGCATCCTTAAGCGGAATAGAGAACACCTTTAGTGTCTTAGGGTCCTCAGAAAGGTGATAGCGCACTGCAGAACAAGAATGTTGCACAAAGGAAAATAATTAGATTAGGTAATAATGGTAAAATAGTAACTTATAAGAGCCAGGGAAGGAAAACATACCATTAATATTCCACACTCTGACAGTCCCATCCTTCGATGCAGTGATTACTTGTTCAGAATTTGGGCTAAAGCATAGCCATGTCACTGCACTCTGTACAGCACCCATATAAAATTTAGACATTTACAATAGACCTTTGTGGTCCGGCCCTTCACCGGACTCCGCGCATAGCGGGAGCTTAGTGCATCGGGCTGCCCTTTTTTTTACAGGAACGATTAAACAAAGAACAAATTAACAGCAAATCCAAAAGACAAGGTCAATCGCGGAAGTTCATTGAAACTAAATGACACAGTCAGTCGAGAGAGCATTGTACACCTTCTATAATAAAAAAAACAAGATTTCATTAATCAGCTGAATCATGAACACAAATAAAAAGAGATGGTCCCAATCTACGATCAACTACAAAGTATTTGAATCACGGGAGGTCTTTGCTGAAACAGCATACTTCAAATTGACACTCCCTTAGGAATTTTCTAAAATTTCTCCTTTCCCTAAAATACTAATGTAAGAAATTATGGGAGAAAATATTATTATTAAATTGTTGTATCTACATGATTACACTGAGCCCTATTTATAGACACTACATTACAATCCTTTTCCTAGTAGGATACTATATATGTAATCTTATTCTTATTCTAACAGTCCCCCGTGCATACAAGTCATATGTACCGAGCTTGTTACAGATGTAATTAATACGAGTACCAGTGAGAGACTTGGTGAAAATATTTGCAAGCTGATCGCTCGACTTCACAAATTTTGTAACAATATTTCCGTAGATAATCTTTTCTCTGAAAAAGTGACAGTCAATCTCAATGTGCTTAGTCCTCTCATGAAATACCAGATTTGATGCAATATGAAGGACGCTTTGTTATCACACACAAGTTCCATTTGACTAATTTCTTCAAATTTTAGTTCTCTGAGCAACTGCTTAATCCAAACTAGCTCACAAGTTGCTAGTCATTGCTCGATGTAGAACGTCTATCAAATGGTGATCCTGCATAATCATCGTCTGTGTATCCAACGATCTGCTCATGAGCTCGATCTTCGAAAAGCAGTCCTCTACCTAGAGCTGACTTAATATATCACAGAATGCGGACAACTACATCTCAATTACTATCATAGGGAGATTCCATAAACTGACTTACAACACTCACAGGAAACGAAATGTCAGGTCTAGTCACTGTGAGATAACTCTGGCCCCGTCCCGCAACTGACCGATCTGTTGCCAACACTTTAGAAATATCATTTTTGTTCAACATTTTTTTTTCTAGAAGTAGGAAAAGTAAGAGAAGAGTGAATGAATACCCCACGGAGCGGTAAGGAGATCGATGAGTTTTTAATCTTCCTCTTTCTGTATGCAATTACAGACATATAGTGTGAGAGGTGCACCAAACCCACCTACCCACTCATCAATCACGGTGTCAGCTTACCAACCATCCGTCTATATCTTTCAGGATCACTGAGTGGCTCCCCTGACCTGACAGGAGTTTAGCATTTAGATCCATAAGAGTGTCAATGGGTCTACATCCCATCATTCTTGTCTCCTAAAAAATGTCTAAGGCATACTTGTGTTGCGAAATAACAATACCTGACGTGGATTAGGAAACCTCAATACCTAGAAAATACTTCAGTCCGCCGAGATCTTTAGTCTGAAAATGTTGAAAGAGATGTTGCTTTAAATTAGTGATACCCTCTTGATCATTACCAGTTATAACGATATCGTCAACATAAAGCACAAAATAAATACTCAAATCTGGAGCAGAATGTCGATAAAACACAGAATGATCTGCTTCACTGCGAGTCATGTCAAACTCCTGAATTGTTGTGCTGAATTTACCAAACCAAGCTCGATGAGACTGTTTTAAACTATAAAGTGACCGACGCAATCAACAAACTATATTAGACTTCCCCTGAGCAACAAAATCAGGTGGTTGCTCCATATAAACTTCCTCCTCAGGATCACCATGAAAAAAAAAGCATTCTTAATGTCCAACCGATAAAGAGGTCAATGGCGGACAACAACCATGGATAGAAAGAGACGGACAAATGTTATTTTAGCCACGGGAGAGAACGTATCACTGTAATCAAGCCCAAATATCGGTGTATACCCTTTCGCAACAAGGCGAGTCTTAGGCCGGTCAACTTGACTGTCCGGACCAACTTTGACGGCATAAACTCAATGACAACCAATAGTAGATTTACCTGAAGGAAGAGGAACAAGCTCCCAAGTACCACTCGTGTGTAAAGCGGACATCTCGTCAATCATAGCCTATCATCATCCGGGATGAGAAAGGACTTCACTTGTAGACTTAGGAATGGGGACAGAGGACAATGATGATACAAAGGCATAATGGGATGATGATAGACGATGATAACTTAAAATAGTATAATTTGGATTAGAATTATGAGTGGACCGCTTACCTTTCTGAAGTGCAATCGACTGATCAAAAGGAGACAAGTCCACAGAGGTGCAGGGTGCAACGTAGGACATGAATCATTTGGATCTGATCTTGGGTCTAATGCTGGACGCAATCGACGATGATAAGTCAAAAGTGGTAGCACTGTGACTGAAGATGTATAAGTAACTGTAGATTCTTCAAAGGTCGGTGTAGGTAAAACCTGAGGTATAGGTAAAACCTCAGAGATATCAGGATGATCAGAAGGAGACCTAAAGAAAGGTTGAGACTCAAAAAATGTGACATCAGCAGACATAAGATATCAACGGAGATAAGGTGAGAAGCAATGATACCCCTTTTGAACTCGAGAATAACCATGAAAGACACATTTTAGAGAACGAGGGGCTAATTTATCTATCCCCGGAGCTAGGTTATGCACAAAATGTGCTCCCAAAAACACGAGGAAGAGAGTATAGAGATGACTGATGATATACTATGGAATATGGAATTTGATTCTGAATAGAAGATGAGGGCATTCGATTAATTAAATGACAAGATGTGAGGACTGCATCGCCCCAAAAACACAGCGGAACATGGGATTCAATGAGAAGAATGCGAGCAGTCTCAATGAGATGCCTATTCTTCCTTTCTGCTACCATGTTCTGCTGAGGGGTGTACAGATAAGATGTTTGATGAATAATTCCTTGGTGAGTCATAACTACTGAAACTGAGAGGATTTGTATTCTAAGGCATTATCACTACGAAAAGTATGAATAGAAACACCAAATTGATTTTGTATTTCAGCATAAAAACTCTTGAATATAGAGAATAACTCAGAACGATCTTTCATTAAGAATAACTAAGTGCATCTAGAAAAATCGTCAATGAAACTAACAAAATAACAAAATTCTAAAGGTGAACTGACTCTACTAGGACCCCAAATATCAGAATGAACTATTGAAAAAATGGACTCTGCATGACTCTCAGCACTACGTGGAAAGGTAGTTGATTGTGTTTCCCAAGTTGACACGACTCACAATCTAATTTGGACAGACTAGACAAACTAGGCACCATCTTTTGTAGCTTGAACAGACTCGGATATCCCAATCGTTTATGGATTAAGTCTAGAGGATCTGTAACTAGACCCACTATGGAGGATTTAGGAATAGAGGTAAGGTAGTAGAGGCTTTGTGATTCATATCCTACGCCAATCGTCTGTCCCGTACTGCGGTCCTGCATAATAAAAAAATCATCAAGAAATAGTATGACACAATTTAAGGCACGAGTCAAACGACTGACCGATGCAAGATTAAAGGGACAACCAAGGACATAGAGAACAAAATTCAGAGTGACCGAAGATATGGGTTTAGCTTGTCCAACTCCTTTTGCTTTTGTTTGGATCTCATTACCTAAAGTAATAGCGAGAAGATACGGTGAATAATTAATATCCGACAAAAGTGATTTATCACCAGAAATATGATCAGAAGCGCCAGAGTCTACAACAGACGATCCAACGGTTGTGATTCATATCCTACGCCAATCATTTGTCCCGTACTGCGGTCCTGCATAATAAAAGAATCATCAAGAAATAGTATGTCACAATTTAAGGCACGAGTCAAACGACTGACCGATGCAAGATTAAAAGGACAACCAGGGACATAGAAAACAAAATTTAGAGTGACCGAAGATATAGGTTTAGCTTGTCCAACTCCTTTTGCTTTTGTTTGGATCTCATTGGCAAAAGTAATAGCGAGAAGAGACGGTGAATAATTAATATCCGACAAAAGTGATTTATCACCAAAAATATGATCAGAAGCGTCAGAGTCTACAACCGACGATCCAGCGGTATTAGATTGTGCGACTGAGGCTGCTTGTGGAGATGTCTGTTTACTTGCTCGATACTGAAGGTACTCATTATATTCTTCTTTGAATAAATAAACTCATTGGTTACTTATAGTTGTAGTGGCAGTTTGAGCAATATGAGTATTCTTGAGTGGTCGACCATGTAGAGAATATCATACTTCACGAGCATGTCCAAACATATTATAATAACTACACTTGGGTCGAGATCGGTATACTTTACGAGTGTGTCCAAGCCTTTTACAATAACTACACTTAGGTCGAGATCTTCCAAACCGACCTCCTCTTCGTCGATTCTTTATTGACTAGGATGGTCGCTTTTGGAGTTAATTATAGGATGGTCGATTCTTTATTGACGGGTTCCGAAGTAATTATAGGACTTGAACTTTCAATTCCCGTATTTTTGGAGTTAAACATATCATAACCGAAATCTGATCTAAAAAGTAGCCTGAAATCTGGAAGGACAGATCTGAAATCTCAAGAATTTCAGTCTCGCCGCAAAAAAAATAGATATGATCGCCGGAAAACTCTCCGGAAAAATTAAAAGTGATCGGAATCCCGAATAAAAAACTGTTGGGGTTTGGTCGGAATCTTCAGGTGAGTCGACTGGAGAAAAAATTCTGCCGGAAAAGTGGCCGAAGAACGTTGCACGTGCCGGCGCGTGTCGTAGATCTGCTCGCCGGAGCAATACATTTTTCCGCGCGTGAGGAGATATTTTCCGGTGACGTTGACTGGGATCTGGTCGCTGGAGCCTCCCGAGTCCGATCGCAGCGTTTGTTTTTGCAAACACGAAAAAAAAAGAGACGACGCAACAGTACTGTACAGTCGCCGGAATTCTGCGCGAGACTGTTTTACTGTCTGGATGTTTCTCATCAATGCTCTGATACTATGTGAGAAAATATTATTATTAAATTATCGTATCTACATGATTACACTGAGCTCTATTTATAGACACTACATTACAATCATTTTCCCTAGTAGAATACTATATATGAAATCCTATTCCTATTCTAACAATTAACATTAAGCTAAAAGATTTCCCCCAAGTACATATTGATATAGAACCCTAGAGAAGGATAGAAAAAGAGAAGATGAAAATGGGCTTCCATAGTGCAAGAACATGATATCATTTACCTTATGCCCCTTCAGCTCCATAATTCTTGAAACCTCCTTTACAGCACCATCCTTTGAGTACACAATCTCCCAAACCTGTCAAAAAGATACATAATTCTTCAGGAACTCTTCTTTGATGACATCCAACAACCGAGTCAGAAATATATGAAAAAAACGTTGCCAAGTGGACAAAGGAGCGTGATGTAAATTGCATAAAACTTAAAAGGACTCAAACCACACCACAAGATATGAGATCTTTACCAGAGTATTTAATTCCCACCCCAAATTTATATAACCTTTCCTACATAACTTATCCCAGTTTAGTTGACTCCTTTCTGCAAAATGACAAATATCTACAACCTCATAGAGCGAAAAATAATACTTAAATAAACTCAGACGATGTGCAATCTCCATCTTTCTCAGGAGGAATTTGGAAGTGTTTAGCTATTCACACAGATCACATAGGGAAAATATATTCTTTGGATCCCCCCCATCTGTCTCTCTCTTCAGATTACATAGGACAAACATTTGGATCCCCCTTTGTGGATGGGTGGTGGGTGTACATGGTTCTAAAAGATGTTCTTGAGTGAATCAATGGCAAACACCATTTAACCATCTTTGTCCAAGCTTTGGCCCAGCTTCAAACGAGATGACTAGAACCAGGCGATAACCATGTGTTCTATTTTCTTGAATGGCGCCACCTCATAAGTTCCTTGTTCTATCTTCCCTTCCAACCAACACATTGACAAGACTGTACATAACAGTTCGACTCACATGCCAGACTGCCTGACGCTTGACAATAAACGACAAGACGGCAACTGAAAAGAATGTAGCTGTGAAAGAAACATTTTTAACGTCTCAGGAAACTACTGGTGAAAGTATTTAGTACAGTTTATTAGCTGGAACTCTTAGCTTCTCCTACCTAACCCCTGATAAAATTTTGAACAGAAAAAAAAACACTCGCGTCTCCTTTTTCTCCTCATCTTCTGATCTCTTATAACTAACTAGTTTCCTAACATTATTTTCCTACTACTCAATTAACATTGAAATTTGACACAAAATGTAGCACATCACTTGTTGAGACTGTTTATAAAAGCTTAAAGCAGTTCAGTCTCACAAAATGGGGAGGTCACAACATCTAACTTCACCTTGACATCAGCAGTAAAAGCTGCGGCAGCTATAAAACGCCCATTGGGAGATATAGTAGCCATGTTATTTTTGAGTTGATTCGTATCGACGTTCCCAACAATCTTGCCACTTTTTCCGTGAAAAAGCACAATATCAGTACCTAAAACACCAAAAAATACAGAAGCAGATTATTTCATTTGTCATTTTGCTTTATGGAAAAAAAAGGTTCATCCACACACAAAAAAAGAAAGGAAAGGAAGAATCTGGTTGTAAAGATGTTTGTGGTTATGAGATCCCGGAAACAAAATTGGCAAGCAGAAAAGAAGAAATGACACAAAGAGGTGGTGGAATTCAGGCATTACGAACGAGCTGGTCACACGTCTATGGTCATATCACAAATATCCATCAAAACCGAAACTTGGCATCCACTTTCTTCCAAAAGAATTGTAATGTAAGTTACATTACCATTCTCAAAAAAAAATTTGTAATGTAACTTTGAGATCAGATTGGAATTTATTTTTCCTACAAACACCAATCAAGAGCATTGCTTGAAGCAAGATCATTTGCTTTCATCAATAAAACTAAATTCAATATGACATCTTTATTGATATCTACCAACACGCTCAATTACGAGATAGTTGATGCATTGATGTGCACAAAATGTTAACATATTAGATATCATGTGCACAACTTTTTACCCAATCTCAGGACAAATGATCTCCTACAATGCCAAAAAGAACTCAGAAATAAGCATGCCAGTTAGAAGAAAATAAACGGAATGTGGGGCTTAGAAGGAATTGCTTCAAGTGGTAAGTTGAAAGCATGGCCCAACTTCTTTTGGAGTTGAGACAGTCAAGACAACTTAATGGGACTCCTGTCAGGCTCATATGGATTGCAAATAGCAATGGAAAATTCATTGTGAATTCATGTTAAAGTTAATAAGGATGACTCTTTTTCTGCTCGAAGGCCAAGAACCTTGATTTGGAAGTCTATGGACCAAGTAAAGTAGCTTGCTTCAGCTGGGCATTGTAACATGATGCCTGGTTAAAACAGCGAGATCTTCAGAGAGAGGGCTTTCACATGTGCAGCAAGTAAGATTGTGTGGGTTTGATAATGAAGGAACTGACCGCTTATTTTTGCATTGCGTAGTTACTAAGCAGAATGTTTTTGCAGATATTTGGCTTGCAGAGCATCATGCCAAGAACCCTAAAAGAATTGTATTACTTTTGGGAAGGAAGGAAAATTACAAGGGAGCTTTAAAAAATCTGGATGACAGTTCCAGAATAGTTTGAACTGAATGAAATTGTAGATGCTTCGAAGGCAAGACCACATCAATCAGTATTTGAAGTTCACATCTTAGTTTATTAGGACAATGGCATAAATCAATTGCTGTAAATAGTGAGGACATCCTGATAGAATTAACTGAAATATTCGAAAACTTAGTACTATAAAGGAAGGAACATTTTTGTTAATCCAGCATAAACTTTAGTGTTGGTCTTTTGCTACCTCAATAAAACTTTACGTACTGATAAAAGCTAAGCATGATAGTTAGGCCAATTAGCACTAGCTACAGAATGAAATTGAATAAACTTAAAACTCCGTTACAGAATTCAAAAGTTAATATGATACATGAAAGCTCTCTCATAATCATGCATTCTCCAGCTACAAATATGAGCCCATGAAGCTTTTACTAGAATCAAGAATCAGGATATCCATTGAGCTTTAACTCAATAGTTCTCTGGGTAAGCTTGAAAAGAAGTTCATAAGAATCCAACCTTACCTTCAGAACATGAAACAATGACTGTGCTCCCATCAGCAGTACCATAAGTAGCCTTGGTACCAACTAGAGTCAGGATTGCTCTCTTGTCATGAACTTTATGCAGCTCCCATTTGATTTGTGGAAGAGGAAGCTTGGCCTGTTTGGAATCAGCATCTGCTTTAGGTTTCTCTTCACCATACGTATACAGGGAAGAACCAAAAAGAGCGTGGCATGCCACTGCAACCGAGGAAGCTTCATCAGCAACTGCAACTGCAGTTGGATGACCTCCAGCTGGCAAATTAATTCTCAGAAACCTGAATAAGATGCACCATATATTAGAGTTAGAAATTTGCAATTAAATTCACACCTAACAATAAAGCTTTTGCTCGGAGCTTAATAATAATTAGTGCCTTAATAATAATAAGACAGTAAGAGTCATACTTAAAGCTTTTGCTTGAAGCATCATCCAACTTGAAGACCCTAACAACCCCGTCAGCACAAGCTGCAAGAGGAAAACATTAGTATGGAAGATTGACATCTATCGCCCCCATCCTCGTACCAAAATATGTAAATGGAATGTGAACGACTATTTGTAGAACCATAAATTCTTTGAAGTGATAGAAGATGTGCAGAACGTAATTATGACTATGATTTAAAGCATGTTCTCTTTAATTATAGTAGTTTAAGGATACCAAATATATTTTGTTAAGTAGAAAATGTCCTTCATTAGTAACACACCAAGGCCATCAAAATATGTAAAAAGTGAATGAGTGGTGGCCAAGTCATATCTTTAAGTTACCTAGTTATCTATATATACAGGTATTTTCTCTTTAGACCAAAAATATAAGTGAGACAATGTTCTTAAAACTTCTTACATCCCCTCACTTTTTTTTATAAGGTCGTCTCCACACTATTCCAGAACAGTTTTGTGAATAATAAACATATAATAACAAAGAAGGTTAACCTAAACTCTGCCTAGTTAGTTTTGCAACGTATAGCAGATCCAAGCTCGGATAAATGAGGAGAGTGTGGTAGGTTGAAGCCTAACATAAAAATAATCTTAATGAATCCTCGCAATACTAAATGAACCTGAATAGAGCAGAATGGATAACATGACTATTTGGGGCACTATATACAAGTATATCTCCCCAATACCGCGCTTAACCACTTGAACAAAGAATCATAAAATTTCTTCCACATATTCTCCACTCTCTTTTGTTATCTTCCCATATGCAATAAAAATGCATAAGAAGAGAATGTTAAATATCTCCCTTATCATCCCCCAAAACAGAATGACCTAAGAAGAAAAATCCATACAAGTGAAGTTGAGCCCATAAAATATTTCAACCGAAATCAAATCCTATTAGCAGAAGTTGTCCCATAATCACTAATCTTAATGATAACGTTAAACCTACAATAAGTTCCAACACAATGGTTTGACATACCAAGGATGAATAATCAGCAACAAGAGGGCAAAGCAACTGGTAAGGTACCTTCATTGGAATGGTAAATTATTGCTACAACTTTGTTTCCAAATTTAATGCGAATATTATAGCCAATTTATTAAGATGAGATTTAAATGCTTACCTTTCTTGCTCTCTTTTTTTACTTTGTCAAGAAAAAAAGCTTACCTTTCTTTTTCAATAAGAGAATAAAAATGAAAAGATGATTATAAGAAGAGTAAGAGATCTGACTTTTATACGACTTTTTATATTCATAAGTTTTGGCAAATAAATTGTAGAATATTGCCTTCCCAGAAATTGGACTATGTGGCATCTGGAGGTGATGCATGATGGAAGACTTGGCTTTCAATGTCCATGTAGGAAGTACAGAACATGTAAAAAGCTCATATGATTCAGAAGTTTCAAAGTAAAGACAACCGACATATTTATGTTTGTATATTTTGTGCATCTGCGGTGTTTCCCCTTCTGTTGGTGAGTTGTACAGATCAATAATCGTATATTTACCCATATCTTGGGTTAAAGAATAGTTCCAAATACTATGCTGACATTTTTCAGTCAATTGACCAACAATTGGTTAATCTATCTCAAACTAGTTATATTCGGCTATATGAATCCTCATCTCAATTCTACTATGTGGGGCCAATTTCATCCCAGTACTGGTAAATGATTTGTCTTTTAATGTGGGTAAGATTTCCGTACCCTCACTGGAAATACTGTAATCTTTTTAGAGATGGAATACTTTAAAAAATTCCTAGAGAATTAGGACTTTGAAACTGAATAAACTTAAGGTAAACAGTTATTGCAAAGACAACGAATTCGCCATTGCTGAAAAAATGATAGAATAAACTCCAATGGCAACGTCAAGCAGCATCCAGCAATTTTTATCTCCCCGAGATTCATTGTCACAATTTAGTACAATGAGAACCTGTTTCTTTTTTCCCTATTTTAGGTAGCAGGTAAAGCTCTTTGGAGAGCTACAATGCTTGCAAGTAAATGATACATGTAGCTTTGACCCAATGCAAGTATATTCTAGGACAAAGCACACACTTATACCATACAATTTTCCAGTGATTGTATCAATTGATTAAAGTCAAACTTTAATTCCATACTCTTTTGGAACTTGAGTTCTTTCTGTCCTGTGTTGTAATACATTTGTTGTAACAATTTTGTTTTCCTTATAAAAGAAACTCAGTTGTATAGCTTCAAGAGGAGGATGCAACAGAAAGGAAGAAACTAAAGCAAGACTTATTCGCACTTAAACTTTTAACCCAAAATTCTCGGCAGATGGCACCAAATATAGAAACTGTAATGCAACCAGAGGGATTTTGATATGAATTCTATCTTTCTCACTTTCAACCGCATCTCATTTCCAAGCAACAGAAGAGTTGTATAAGGTTCTTCCTACATCATCCTAGTGCAATAGCTTTCTTTAAATAACTTTAGATAGAAATGAATGCTTTCCACCTCACGCAAGTATTCTTATTTTAAGTCATACACAACACTCACAGCCGCACAGGACATGCATCAGTTCCTCTATTCTCATCCACATCCATGATGAGGTCTGATCAGGTGCAACCATAATTCTACCATGTGGATTCAGACCAAACTCCACAATGAATTACAAACCCAATATGAATAAGTAGGTTTCTCTAAAAAAATCCTTAGAACTCGAAAGCTCAAAAATTGGAAGAAAAAGAAAAGTTGAGCCCAATTGGCATATCAATAATTTGGAATTGTGTCCTACAAAGCTTGTCCTTTTGAGGAGGGTTCTATCAAGACATATAATCCTGTACCGAAGAGAATTTATCAAAAGAAAATGAAAAGAAAAAAGGTTGCTGGTTCCAACATGCATATCTCGACAAATTAACTGTAGCCACAAATAAATAGACATGTGTGTGCTAATAGAAGTACGGCGGTCATACAACTTGGTTTGTGAAGCTTAGAGCTCAAACAATACAGATATGTAAAACCAAAATTACCAGTTGCCAAAGATTGTGCATTGGGTAAGAAGCAAAGCCCTGTGACAATATCCCCATGACCTTTTAGAGTATTCAAGTCCAGTGGGTGATGCCTTTTGTTTGCATCCTGCAGACATAGCCAGTACCAGAAGTCACTTTCAGTTGTCTAGTCATTGAATACACAGCTCAAGGTTATATTTGCAATGAAATCTAGAAACACCTTAACTGATGATAGCAACTTGGCTAGTCTGTTGAAACATATTGGGGATGAGAAACGACGGAGAGTTATATATGTAGTGTTGAAAAGAAGCGAGCTATCACAGCAAAGTGAAGTTGTTGAAGGAAGAAACAGGATGTAGCAAAGTGAAGCTACTAAAGGAAACTACTCAAATTTACCATACATCACTTGGGGTCTCCATCTCTACTGATTCTATCCTAATAAGGTGTGATGGTTCCTTTGCAGGGAGGTGAAACATATCCGAGAAGAGAATTCCAAACAGCTTTGACTTTTTGGTTAACACATCACATCAAGCTTCCTTTTTTTAATAAGGAAATATTTAAAAATATACCATGTTAAAGAAATGGACCTTTGGCCTAACTCAACCCCAAAAGCAGAAAAACTAGCTCACATTACGCCAAGCTTCCTACTACAGTATTCAGAAAACTCAGAGCTCTGCAAGGACTATAGGTTTGGCGTTTAGTTACTTATTGAACGGACAGCATATTATCAACTTTTTCCCTTATCATCCTCCTTTTTAACAATATATAGCTAGGGGACTGGATTTGGCTTATTCTGGTCGTCCAGTTTGAGCTATTTCAGTTCATGGTTTTTTTAGGGTTAGGAGGGGGGGGGGGGTTGAATATAGGAAAAGCGATCATTTGGTTTGGTTTTCCTCTTTTGGTTCTATTCTGTTTGCCCTATTTTGGGCTTCTTATTATATTCAGGCATCTACTTTTTCCCCTTTTGAGCTTCTAACTATTTTTTTGTTCTTTCTTTTCTATCTTCCACCATATTTTGACTTTATTGTCCATATTGTTCACCTTTGTGGATTTAGTTAGAACGTCCAAATTCTAATTCTGGATTACCAAATGCTCAGGAAACAAGAGCGAACTGCGATTTTCTTGTTGAGTCTGCAAACTCTGAAAATTGAAGCAAATTCAGTAGGTGTAGGTCATTATGAGGCTATCAGTCATAGGAAAGTAACAGATGACAAATAGGAACTCAGGATGATTTTGAGATTTCAATGGGACCTGACCACGAAAAACTAAATCCAGAGAGATCTTGTCAAGGCGAATCTCAAAACCTCGAGCAGTCAGACCTCTCTATAATGGCATCCTCGTATAGCAGCACCTCTCTATAACAGCCAAGTTTTTCTCGGGACCAATTTTTTATGTTATATTTTACCTCTCTATAACATCAACAACCATCTTTATAACAATGCGCTCTTTGTAAAATTACCCCTCTATAACAGCTATCTTCTTTTTTCTGTAATATAATGATTAATCATCTTTGTAGAAATAGAATCTCTAAGATTAGCAATAATACTTCTAGAGATTTTGACCAAATATTTTGATATTTTAATACACTATTTATGACAAAGAATATTATATGAATATAGATTTCCATCATTAAAAGATTTGTTTTCATTGTACAAAGTGTGATTAAGGTTAGGATTTGACAATTAAAAATGAAAAATTAGATTTTATGCATCTTTTTTGCCTATAACAGCGAAATACTATTTAAATGCCAATGTTGTTATAGGTGTATAACAGTCATTCGCTATAGCAGCCAAAAATTTCGGACCCAACGATGTTATAGAGAGTTTTGACTCATCTGAGTATCTAAGTAGAGTTATAATAGAGGCAGAAACCAAGGACTACTCTAGATTTCATACCACCTCTGTATTACTCATACTTCCTCTGACTAGTTGGAATCACTCCAATACAAATGATGTCATTGCCTACCATGTGTATGATACTAACTTGACAGTCAGAGAGCCTTGTATAAGGTCAACCTCAGCTACCATTATCTATGTCCGTCAGAGACCAGCTTAACTCATAGGACTCAAAATTAACCATCACTTATTCAACTTTCATTGGCCCAACTAGACCTCCCAATCTTCAAAATCCCAAGTTCTCTCTAATACCAGTTTTAAGGAATTTGTCAATCTCCAACTACGCTTTGATAAGCTGGGCTTTTCATGCTTTTCCCCCAGAAAATGCTGTAAAACCATTGATCTTTGTTTGTATTCAGCGATAAAACATTCAACTATTACTCAGAACTCAGAAGAAGTTTGAGTTAAGACTATCAGATCCTTACGAGATACAAAATCTTTGTACTTTTTGACTGATGTACTAGTCCAGCAGTATCTTAGTGCTCAGGAAGTAATTTGAATATAAGTTCGTTACTTATCAGGGAAAAAAAGAAGCAAAACTACTCGGAAGAAGTCTAATAAGTTTCACATTAATCATAAGGTTGTTCATGGGTTGTATCATTTCACAAAAATGTATGATTAAAAAGGAAAAAAGAAAGAGCAGCTAGAGCAAATTTCTACCCATGCACAACTTCCAATTTTCTGGAAACCAAAAACTTACAAAAAAAATACATATTTGTTCCGTTTACACACTCACTCCATGCTCGAGGACATATCCTGTCCTAAACGTGGAATAAAGACAAGTGTTGCAGCAGGATGATAGCGTCTAAATAGTCTAATTATGAGAATTATTCACGTGGCCATGAGAATTATTCACTTTTTTCCGGAAATATTTTTCACTTTATTTGAAGATTAGCGTTTGGCCATGAAAACTCCAAATACAACTTCTCTGTAAAACACCTAAAACCCTTTTTTTCACTTTCATTATATTCAAACAACCAAATATTCTTTGCAAAAACTATAACCAATCACAACTACAACTTCAAAAATTCCAAATAAAGTGAAAAATATTTGGTTTCTATGGCCAAACGCCTTCACATAGCCAACTTCACTAACTTGAGATTGATTGAATACAGAAAGAATCTCAAGCACATTTCCAAGGCACAAAGTTAAGAGATTTACATAATTCAGTAGCAAAAAACATCAACAAACCCCAGAGCCAGGGTTAAAAATTTAAATAGCAGTAAATGTAAGCGGTGATTTCTTTTTACCTTATGATCGGCGGTGTGAGAATGAGATTTAGCGTGCGATTTCTTCAATGTGTTGTTAGAGTGCGACTGTTGAGGCTTTGAACAAGTCTTCAATGTCTCCGGCTGGGCGATAATTGATTCAACCTCCGATTTCCTTTTCTGGAAATACTTTCCCAAAACTAGAAAAGCAATTACAATTCCGATTATCGCCGATACAATCGCAATCGAATCCATTCTTGAATGAGCAAAACAACAGCAAAAGAGAATGGACTTTGCTGATCTTTTGTGATTTGAAAAATATTACTAGGACTACTACTTTTATTAGCATTTTGGTTGGGGTTTTCAAACTTTATTAGTTATTGGGACAATTAATTAATATATGATGTGATTTCGTTCATAGTTAATCCAAATACCTATATCAATACGTTAACGAACCGTGTGGGAAAATCGAAAATAATTAATTTTAGCAATTAAATGAACTCGAAAACATGTTTAATACCATTGTCATCTTAACTATTAATATTTCGAAATTGAAAAGAGGAAAGAGGAAAGGAAACTGGTGTGCTAAGCATCTCTCTAATGCATAATGTTTTTCTAATTAAAGATAGAATGTTCTAATTATTTGCGATATCATACGAATGACGGATAAATTATTAAAGTTATAACATGTTCAAAGACTATTAACAGATTATGTTGTTTAAAGATTTCAAATAAGGATGGATAATGTTTACCACATAATCTTTATCTATATATCGTGTAATTAGTATTAAGTGTAATTTTAGAATACTTGAATTTAAAACTTTAGTGGCAAGCAAATTTGATCACCTGAGAAGGTACCAATTGATTCCAATTTTGGACCAAAGCCATTGAAGATGATAGTCTTTCAAAGCAGAAAACTCCCTTAAATTAACAGATACAAACAATATTTCTTCTTTCAACACTTGCCCTTTTAAGACAAAGTTGGACAACTAAATTTAGTACAAATACAAAAATTCAAGAGTGCAATCCTGCTTGTGTTTGAAGTTTAAAACCAAAAAAACTAAGTTGTATTCAAACTCCTTCACTGCCTCATGAATGTTGGAAGGAAGTTTGGTTATATCATCTTCTTTCGAAGAGAGTTCTCTTCTACCTAAGCTGCAGATTAGTATAACGGCAGTCACCCAACTGCCATATGTAAATTCCAGTATCATGAAACCTTCTTTAAAATTGATATATGCATTTGCAGTGAATCAAGTTCTTCGTGCGAAAACAATAAAAGAAGCACCAGAAACTATACAATCTGCTCCTCGAATATAAAATGCATCCTGCACTTTAAAATTGAAAGAAAGAAAGTTTTAGATACAGAGATCGAGTAGTTACTAAAATGGAAGAAAAAGGAGAGAAAAAACATAAAACAATGATCAGTTTAGCTTTCTCACTGACCTTTCGGCTGTCAATGAAAAACATACTTTACAAATCCCAGATACCATATTATATTCCGAGGCCATGATCTACTGAAAGCTCTTTCTCTGATAGCAATTTCAGTTTCTGCGAAACCAGATGAGAAGAATGAGTTTAGACTGACGATATATTTCACTTGACTATTAGTGTTTTGAAAGCGATACATTAATTCTTTTTTCAGATTTTAGCCATCACCAGAGTTTATAACTTTGGCAAATTTTATAGCTATCATAGCCTGTGAAAGCTGCTTCTCCAGCCAGATTGCAGTTGAAAAAATTTGGATGTTGAAATGATTAGAAGGCCTATTGGAGATTAATATAGATAATTTTGCTTGCATGCCTTCGCAAACAGACTTTTTTTAATAGATCCAATATTAACATACAACCAAAATTGAAGTTAATGTGACATGGATTAACTCTATGTAAAACTTAAATTTTAGCTCATGAATCATGGAATGATATCTTGAAAAACCTATAGTGTCCGAGTGATTGCTACGAAAATTGATCATTTTAATATGAATGTTTTGCAAGCATGTAAAGAGCTATTCACACGTCTTTTTTTTTCTTTATAAGAGAGGAAGATTGTCGTAGTTCTTAGAAAATAGTAATCAAAGGCACCTCACCAAAGACTCCTGGATGAAGTAATATTACCGTGATGTATTGAGGTGGATCATCTAGACTAGTTGTGCCAAGGACCACTTCCCTCCTTAACTTTGATGTAAGTTTGTGACAAACCCTAAGCTGCATAGAAGAAAATTAACGATTTACCATTTCAGATGCCCAAGCCTTCATTTAGTGGAAAGCCAGGCGATGGAAGTTAAAAGTTAGGGAATTACCTCAGATCGAGTTGCACCACCGATAATGAAAACAAAAATCCGTTGTCCCATGTTCTTAAAATCAGTTGAAAAACTTCTGAGACTAGAGTCACTAGAAAAATTCCAACAAAGACACAAGACAAGATGAGGAATGTTAAATTGCATTGAATTTAAAATTGAGTACATTAATGCTGCATGCTATGCAAATCCTACCCCAATGGAAAATAGTAATGAACAATTAAACGAATAAATATGGTACTCTTGTTTCTGAAAAGTGACAGTTTCACCCCAAAGGATGTGGTGCAGCGGATGGGGCTGCTCCTCCCTTAACCAGAGGTCTCGGGTTCGAGCCCTGGGTATGAAAAAATCCTTGGTAGGGAGCGCTTCCCCCCGAATGGGCCCTACGCGGCATGAATCCGGATATAATCGGGCTCCAATGAATGGGGCCCTACGTAGCGCGAATCCGGATATAGTCGGGCTCCAATGCGGGTAACGGACACGGGATGGGAAACCAAAAAAAAAGTGACAGTTTCTTCATATGGAAGTCATGGTGGTCTGAATCTTCTCGGTTAATAAAGAAAAAAGAAATTCTATTAAAGACGATTTTTCCAGGGGAGAACCTTGAATATCCATCATCAGAAGTACGAGATCGTGCCCAATTTGGAGTCCTCCTTGATCTCACTGAGCGTGGATTAGTAGATTCAGTGGCCTTTGGTGGGACATTCTTTGCAGAAGAACCATTGGCCTGACGAGTACCTGATTGAGGATTGTTCAAGCACTGATAATCATCTTTTGACAAGTCACCTTTACACATTTTCTCAACCAACTCCTGAAAGAAGCAGGATTGATTATATGATTTAGGAAGTATGAAGTATGAGCTAAGCCATTGAAGAGTTATTTGATTAAACATCGAATCATTTGGAAAGTCTGGAAAATGATCGAAGCTGAATGTATTCTGCTTTCACACAATGGCAATTTGAAAAAGCATCTCTTGTAAAACCATTATGTCTTTCTTTCAAAGCATTGTAGTCCCCAAGTATGGAAGTTTTCTGGAATATAATTCAGAACCCTCTAATGGTAAGAAGGTAAATTGGTCCTTAAGCAATTTCCATTTCAAAAAAGTACTGGGAAGATATCCTATGTGGAGCATGCAATAAGATCTTCCAGCCAAATGATCCTCTAGATATTCTCATTGCTAGGTCGTTCAGTGGATTCAGTCAGTCAATTAGGACCTAAATCCTACAGTTCATGTAGAAATTTGAAGTTAACCTCTATCTGGTCACAAAGTTGACAGTAAATTTGCTATTCCAATACTAAAATTCAACTTAATCTAGAAAATAAAGAAGATATAATCATATGGCTGGTAACAAAAACTGCAACCCTCTTACACTAACATTCTTATAAGCACAAAACTAAAGATGAAAATGTCGTGCCAGTTTACTTCTGCAAAATTACATTCAAGGAGGATTAGGAAGTCTTATAGCATACCTCTATGACGGGATAGAACCGGAATAGCTGCCATGTTTCTTCCTCTCCAGTTCGATCCTTTCTAGCTGCATTCGCTTTCTAATATGTGAACAACAAAAACTATCAACTGTCAGATCTCATTTCTGGCATTAAGTGAGATGAAGACTCCAGGAAAGTTTTAATGTTTACCTTTTGTGAATCAAACTTCAGGGAGAAGCTTCCACTTGGCTTCCGTTTTTCTGAACCCTCTAGCATTCTCATATTTTTCACAGCCTTCATATCCTCAGGTGACAATTTTGCTAACTAAGAGAGAAAAAAATTATATTACAATTTTCAAAGTTTCCTTAGCTTCAATAGCAGTACAAAGGAACCAATACAAAATATAGCCATGCATTTGAGACAAAGAATAACAACTCTACAAGTTGATTCTAGGACTAGAATATGGATAAAGTGGGGATGACCATATTTTCTTATGGCATAAAAACATTTGGTTGAGAACTTTTTTCTCAAAAACTGGTTAATTCTCAAAATAGTATCCAAGGCGGCCAAGAAATCCTGAGAACATTGATGAAAGGAGATAACTTTTATTGGCCCACCCCACATGATGAAATTGCTACATAAATTAGAATGTTTCCTCTTGATCTACTCTTCTCACTCCAGAATCTTCATCTCATTTACGTCACATTTCCTAAACTACATCTAGCGACACAACAGAAAACTGCCTCAATTAAGCCAACTGCATTATTGTTCACCGGAACCTTTTTTTTCTTTTTACTTTTTTTATTGTTCTTGTATTATTTGGAACATCCTATTCATATTCTTCTAATACTAAGCATTCTCCGGCTTCTTTAGTACTTTTGGGGCATCATCTTTTGCATTACCAAAATCATTTCCAGTTGCTCTTCAGAAGATTCTTTCTCCCCTTAAACCAACAGCGGAAATTACTACTAATCTCCAATTGTTTTATCATGTGTCCAGATAATACAGGCATGCCAGCCCGCTATAAGATCATTTGAACAAAACCTCAATGATAGGCTAAATGGAGTTCAGAGTTCAGACTGTTTCAAGATATTAGCATGCAGGAAATACCTGCATCAGTTTCGCTGCTTTGTCGCCCTCAAATTTTTCTGGATAAACAGATGCATAAATCATCATCAAGCGTAACTTATTTTCACCTGCAGTATCCTGCATGCAGCAAAGTTGTTACTAAGACCATGCCTGGCAGTGGAAATTACAATGAGTTTGAATACATACTGAGCCAGCGCAAAAATTATCACCTGCTTTGTCCTCAGAAAATGGATAACTTCCTTTGTTCCTGCATCACCAAAGACAAGATCCTGCTCTAGCTGTCCAAGTTCCCGAAGACCGGTTTCTCGGATAACCTTATTAAGCTCACCTGCAATCTGATCAATGAAATAATGAAATAAACTTCAGCATATAATTGCAGACTAGGTTCATCACATAGTCAAATTCAATTGGTCCTAAATAACTAAAGAATAACTATATGGACATTAACATAGGTAAGAGCAATGACAATTGACATGGAGGCTGTTATGTCTTTTAAACACCTGCAGCAGATATTGTGTTTGAATATGATATGACCATCCCCATGAGCTCTAGTTTACCACAGAAGGAGTCGGGAAGAAGCTGAATGTTATTGGGGATTATACAAATTTAAGATACAAACCTAAACCAATGAAACTAGCTACTATGAGACGTACATCCAGAGGTACCTCAAAGTCTAGTTTCTTATAGTTCACTTCTATTCAAAAATGACTTTAGCATTTGAAATTGTAAAAGTATTACTCCAAAATAACTACTGATTGTGAAGAAGGGCTAAAGTTTAAGTTTGTTTTTCGAAAGAAAGGAAGAAGTTTGCGCATGGATCCAGTTGACCAAGGAACAAACCTCGACATGGGTAGAGAGTCTCTCCTTTTGTTCATTATACTGTGGCAAAGCTTGGACCATCTTCTGCAAGTCCCGTGTAGATACTTCACCTCCATCTCTATGTAAAAATAGATTTTAATTGAGAAATTATCAGGAAAAAAAAGGAAGTTTCATGAATGAAATTCTGTATATCTACTCATCTGTAGCTAATAAATCACAGCTATGATCAATTGGTAACAACTAAAACAATTAATAAAATCATTCAATGATGCATCATCCACAGACATGGAGCACAGTATGTGTGATGCTCATAGATGCCGGTTTCCACAAATTTTACCAAAGGAATAAAAATTATCATTTACAGTTTTAAAAACACCAACCTCTTCTCCATCTGTGCTGCCTTGTTCTTAGTAACAAAGTTTGTAAACCTATCGTGGAGTCGTTCACTAGCCTGATAAAGTCTTCAAGTTAGGAGTTGAAGTACATATGACATGCACAAGCATCAAAGGAATAAGGAAATTCATGACACTTACATCAGCTATATGAGTATGCCGTAGCTCCAACCAGACAGGATCCTGATCTTCCAAAAGAACTTCCTTCTTCTCAGGTGCACCACCTGTTTTGCTAGGAACCTGATGTGAATACATTTGGTCAAACTTCAGTAAAATATTGATATAAGAGATCCAGAACATGAATCAATGCGTACCTCATGTACATATTTATTTCCATCCATATCAAGTAGGTCATGGCACATGGCATCATATGTCCATTCATGAATCACAGGAGCAATCTAAACGAGAAGATTCGTTATTGTATCACGTTAATAATGAAAAAAAGATAATGCTGATTATTATTTTATCAACAAAATCAATACAAAACCTGGTCAACAGATCTGTCCAGAATCAGTAATTCACATGTCTCCTTCTGTGGAAAATTAGGAATACTGGTCTGATACATAGTGATATTGTTCCATATGGCAGAAGCAAGCTTTCCAGGAACTAATTCACGGAAATTTGTCGCTGTCGATCCATCTTTTCCCTTGGCAGCTCGATAACGCACAAAAGGAAATTCCTGGATGTAAAGAGAGAGTTTTAGCCAATATTAAGTTGGTCAGCGGGAACAGTAAATAGAAGATACATAAATAAAAGTCAAAGACATTTGTGAAGATGCAACGTCTTTTGCACAAATGAAAATTAGTAATTGTAACATAAACTAATACAAGGTTTTTACTAGTAGTCTTTTGGTTTGTTTATAAAACTTCAGAAGAAACAGCAAATCACCACATTAGTGAAGTTTAAATTACCTTCAATGAAGCAAAAACAGTGGAAATTCTTGTGGCCATTACATTCAAGGATGCTTCAGCATGCCGGGAATTTTGAGCACTTTCACCAAACAACTCTTCAAGTGCTCTTTCATGGTCAGTGACAAATCCCTGTGATAAAAACTGACACATTAAAAAGTGGCAATCTGAATAAATCAAACAACAGATAACTACTCAACTACAAATTAGTTGGGGTCGGCTATGTGAATCTTCTATATCTATATATCAATTCAGGTCCATGTCATGTCTGCATATTATCTCATTCATCAAAATTGTAAAATTCTTTTAATTCCCAGTCTATAAACAGATACTGGACTAAATGCTCCAAGTAAAGCAAGAAAAGTGTTCGTTGAGATATTTGCCAATTTACCTGGCTGTCTATTGGAAAGTACTCAAAATTCATCTGCATTGTGCAAAAAAAAAAAAAAAGAAGAAGAAATGAAAACAAAGATTCAGTCAAACTTGTGAAGAGATCATTTTCATGATGCATGCTGTATTATAGACAGATACACATGATCATTACCTCTCCCAGTGCACCTATACGGGGTATGACACTTGTGTCATTCTTGATGCGCGCAACCAGGTCCTTAGGTATTGGGGAACTGAAGTATACATATGCTCTGAAAAGAAATAGGGAAATAACAGAAGTAAGATGACAAGAACCAGAGGATTCAATTAAATTGAACAAAGTATGGTACACTAAATTTTATAGAGAACGAGATCCTGTCCATACTTCCTGTATAAAGGTTCTCTTCCTGACATATCGGACAAGAACATGACAACACTGCAAATTCAAATTGTAACTGTTAGCTCTCATTTCTATGTGCTGTAGAGGGAAAACGGACCTGATGTTTCAGACAAGAATCAATGAATAAACAGACTTGAGAGATCAAACATAACGGAGGAGAAAGTACATGCAAAAGTCCACATCATATACCAAAATGTGTAAAAGTTTATGCAAGCCATGGATGAGGTCCTCTTCCTTCAAATTCCATAAGGAGAATAATATTTTAGTTTGCTTCTCTAAGTAATTTAAACAAATATAGGTAAAAACGAACTATTTTGTTTTCTTATTTATTCAAATAGATAATTTGTATGTAATTCAGCTACTTTCCTTGTTATTTGGTAGTTCCAACTTCCAAGGACATGCGCATTCTTTTGTTTGCTTACATAATTTCATCCAATACTGTATATATTTTACCCCTTTTGTTTCCAGTTTGTTAATTTATATAATCAAATCAAATAAATTTCTTACATGTGAAGTAGAGGGTTGCTTATCTTTTGATCATCTACTCAGTACATATATTTTCTCATTCTAAATGAAATCTTTGTCCTTATAGTTACATTCTTCTCAAGTTTATTCCGTCGGTTTTGTTTCACTCCTATCAGTTTACTTATTATTGCCTGAAAAGAGAAGATAACACGACAGAAAAAGTTATCAATGTAAACAGACATAGAAGACAAGTTGTATCCTATGCAAAGCATGGCTATAGGCTAGGGTAAAGTTAAACTGGAAAATGGACAGCAAAGTATATTTAGAAGAAAAGAGAGAGAGAAAGCACGTCATCTCTAGTCTAATCTAAGCATTGATGGTATCCAAGTTCAGTCCCTGACTATTGAGAACTATGCAGAGTTGAACAAATTCTATCTTTTTCTTACTTCGAGAAAGAGCTAAAAGGGGAATATGTCTTCCACCTACGCAAACATCCTAAAGTGCGAAAAAAGGTTCTCTTCTACATTAAAATGACAGGCCAGACAATAGATTTTAGTAAACCACTAGGGATCTTAGTGTACAATAATCTCTCATCACAGGAACTGGTATAGCTTAAATGCACAAAGCTTTTGACCTGCAATCCGGAGTAAATGTTTTGATCACTTGAAAATATTCTTCTCAACTTTTAGCATAGAAGCAGAGAATTTTCAACTTGCCGATCAGAAATTAAATAGCAGACCACGAGACATCTAAGATTAGCAAGTACAGTTACAAGATAAGACATTCTCCAGCCTACTTTCAACCCAGGGATTCAATTGGAATAAAAAATGACCAAGATCCCTGGATTATGTCCTTCCAAAGCATAAATAATTTCATCTCCCAATAAAAGAATTCTTAGTCTGAAACTAGTTAGGTAGTTTTTTTTCTGTTTCATTCCTTCCAGGTGATATAAGGTCTTAAGACCTCAAAAACATGTATAGTTCATTTAGAAGAAATAATAGGCATTGGACATCCTGAGCTGAAAGGAGGCAAGAAATGGAGGCATTACAGGCTGACTACAGGAAAGGAAAGCTTCATAAACTCGGTCAAGTAGATTATAGAATGCCTATGACCATTTTCTACTTAATAACTGAGGGAGAGAGGAATTTGCAGGAAGAGGGAAATAGAGGATTCAAGAGGCCGCCATAAAGACTTTTGAGATTTAAATTTCAGAGGAGGACAGGGGGTTGTTTGATTCAATTGTAACTTTGTTTCATAAATATGGGGAATGGGATCACCCTCTGTTATCACTGGAATATTCCTTTCCCTAGGATTTTGAGATGTCTGGATCATAGAAGACTGGTCGCACTAGCAAAGAAAAGAAAAGAAAGTCAGATATCTGTACGCTGTGGTCTGTAATTGTAAGGCTTTGCAATTGAATTAGTTTGTGTGTCCACTATAAAAATTCATTTCTTTGATGAAAAGTGCCTGGATCAGAAGGTCCCAGAATTTTCCTTATTATTCTCAACATTTAAGTAAGGAAGAGGTTAAGGTTCTATGGAGAGGGCTATACCTTTATAGTATTCTTAATCTATAAATACCAAACAGTGCATCAACCTTGCCCTGCTTTCCTTGTATCCTTAGCAGCATGGTCACAACCAGATACTATAAAGCATAAAGACCAAATGAAGGTCTCCAAAACAAAAGTCTTGTCTCATTTCTAAATGCAAACCAGCCTTCCTCTTATCCGATAAACGTTAATCAAAATATATAAAAATATTATGACTGATACAGATGATGAACAGAAAATTTTGGAAATGGGTACAAACTCATATGGGAATTTGGAGGTAAGTGTGAGGGGCAAGGGGGGCTGGGCCGCGGGGGAATAACATTCAAGATCACGTATAAAGTCAATCTGCAGTTCTCGTGCTTTTTTTACAAAAGCAAGCACGTGATTATTATGTAGAGAACGGATTTTGAGAAAAAGATCATACTTCTCCTTTGACGGTTGGATGAAGTATATAGCATCCATTGTTGGCAAAGGTTGCCTTCTTCTGAAAAGGTCTTCCACCACTGTCACAATAAATACACATTATGCATTAAGACATGCAAGAACTAACAACCAATGAATACTCTACATGGGACTGTGTGACTCATATTGCACCAGATTTGGTGACAAAGTCAATAAACCTTATGTTTCTGAGAGTAGAACTAGAGATCACAGAGTAACTTCTGTGGTGCCTGAAAACGTTTTATTTTCTCTATAGAAATAGGAGTAGAAACATAACCTAATGAAACTAGTCACCACTCATTTCTCATTGAAAAATGCTCTTTGTTCTTGGTTTACTGAAGGGGTTTGATAATTTTGTGAGGCTAGATTGTCAACTAGATCTACAATGACACACATAAACTAAAAAAGTTCATTGCATGCGGATCTCACATGAAACTCCTTGATCAGTGATATCAGCCATTTTGCATGTGGAAGACATCACTTTTACCGTTACTTTATCCATGATAAGAACCTGCAAAGAAGTAGTTAAGCAGAGCATAAATTTTTAAAAATGCAGGTCTCCCATGCTGTCAAGACATAAGGGCTGCACATAACTGAAAGGAAAAATGGAGACAGAAGCCAATAACAGCAATGACTCCTAAATTTATTCTTATGCAAAGGTATGGTTAAGGTTTAAAAAGTTCATGATCCACTTTGACTATTGACATACTCAACAAGAGACTTCCCGCTGATACATGATCAAGCATTGTGTAATGACACAGTCTGTGTCACACAGATAACAAGTTAGGCTATTCATGTTAAATTAATCAAGTCATATTGGTAAGATATTTTACTACAAACCACGTATGTCAAAACTTGATAAGATGGGTAAACAAGAGATATTTTAGAAAGTTTGGCAATAACAGGACAGGTGACGAGTTTCGTGATGATAGAGTTGCTCCTTTGATTCACAGTTCAAGGAGTGGAACAACCTCTTTGCAGAAATGGAAGGAGAAGGCTGCGTACGATATGCACCACTCTCCCCCACTCCCACTAGTTGGGAAGCACTTTGTGCATGAGGTAAGCCATTTTGAAGCTGGTGCAAAGAACAACATAACAAAAAACTAGGTTTCCCCAAACATCTGAATGACAGTCTTTCTTTAAGAAATAATAGTTTCAAGGAGAAAAGACAAAACGTAACAAACTGATTTCATGTAAGTAATTAATTCCTCATGTTAATATACCTTCCATGAAGATCTTGAATCTCCTGAACCCGAAGTTCGAATCATTTCATGTAATAGTCCTAGAACAAAAGTACATAAAGACAGTCAGCACATTAGTAGAAGAAACTCATCTTTAATGCAGTGTAAAGTGCCATACACACCCACAGAGATCAAGGGACAAGAGGTGGAGAAAGTTCAATGCATCAGGAAGAAACAGTAATCTGGTGGTATTAACATAATTCAGTGCTGCAACAGAATTAAAAAATTTAGTTTACATTCATTACTCCATATGACTTCTTGGAGAACATACTTCTTGTTACTAGATTGAAAAGATGCTAACAAAAGGTTAGATGATTTTACTGGTTAATGTCGCATTTTGCATTTCTATTCTTCCATTTCTCAGTATTTCAACTGCTAGGTGAACTCCACGCAGCAATTATTAAAAGAGTTGTACACCACATGGGTAAAAAAGCTTCTATATATGACCTGACTGATTTCCTGAAGAATTTTCTTGCTTGAGATTATTTCTCTATCGGCTATTCATTGTTTGTGCATCAACACTAACGATTCAGCTTATTATAAAAAAGATTAGGAAGGGAACCAATCACTTATTACAGTTGGAGATGTTTCAAAGAAAGGGCAAGAAATTATGTAAGCCTCTACATGTAAGCAACAAATACACTCCCCAACCCCCCTTTTGGAGGCACTAAATTTTGAACTCTACCAGCTCCTAGTTGAAATCTGGAAGATATGGCTCTTTGGCCTACTAACCCCAGAAGGTAGCTCATGAAGGGAGGTTATCATTCCCCAACCAATGTGTGACTCTAACACACTCTAAAATCTCGGTACACTCAGACCGCCAACTGGCTGCATGGACAATATAAGTATATAACATAGGGGCCCAAAAACAGAGATGGACTTGGCTCTGATGCCATGCAAGATGTGGCCCACCTCAAAAGCTAGCTAGGGGAGGTCTGCCCAAGTCCCTGTCCATTCTCCAACCAATGTGAGATTTAACCACTCTAACAAAATCCAAGAAGTTTTTGTCAAATCTACAATTCCTATCTCCGAATATAAATCTAATGTGGTTCCTGGGAGGGGGTTGGCTTAGGGGTGTTCATGGGTCGGTTTTTGGTTAAAACCAAAACCAAACTAATGTAATCGGTTTTTTAATTATTAAAACCAAATCAAACCAAGTATAATACATATCCATCTGTTTGGTTGTTGTCGGTTTGGGTTGGTTTTTAAGAAACTTAATGGTATTTCTCTCTTTCATTTTTTTCCTACGATTAAGTAAGACTTTTTCATTCTTTTCCAACTTATAATTTATTATTATTACTTTTTTATTGTGGGAGCTATAATTTTCTTTGATTATGAAGAAAATGTCTTAAGATTTATAAGCTTTAATCAAGTGAATAAAGTTTATAAGAAACACAAACTTTTTTAGGCAAATCTCATAAATGTTTATGTGAATTAATGAGATTGGATTTCATGGATCTCTTTTAGTTAGAAATAAGCTTAAGGTGTGAAGTTCATTAGTTTATTAGAGATAAAGAAAATTTGATAAAAATAAACAAAATATTTAAACTTACTTATAAAAATTAATATATCTTATATATATAATTATAAAAATTATGTATATGATTTGTTGGTTCAGTTCGGTTTTTTCTTCGGTTTGTTTTTTATAAAACAAGAACCAAACCAAATATTATCGGTTTTTAAAAATTTAAAACCAAACTCAAACAACTATCGGTTTATTTGATCGGTTTGTGGTTTAGATCAGTTTCTAATCAAACCGTGAACACCCATAGGTTGGCTATTACCATCTAAACGGCAACCGTTTTTTTTAATACAAATCATAAGGTCTGAGATGATTCAAAAAGCATTTGATCATATTAAACGATATAGACTATGTAGCAGGGTCTAACTTTCTCTCATGTCAATTGCACGACCTAAAACGAAATTAATTTTACGAAAGATACATTTCTCAAAAATGTATGATAGTGAGTATCATTTTTTTAGGAAGGACTGCGCAAATACTTGTGAAGGAATATAAAAATCTCAATATAGGAAAAGTGTGTGAAGTAAAGTGCTTACGATCACGGCTGATTTGCTTGAAATTCTTATACTCTCCGCCATGAGAAGACGTCTCGGAATCTGAAAAAGACATTCTCAATCGAAATTTTACCTGAATTGAAGTTTTGTGAGAGAGACTGCGTTTTTGAAGGTTCTGAAAAGGTCGTTAAAACTTCGTGGGGACGCACAAAGAGCGCCCTTCCTCCCTTCATCTGCTCATTTATAGCTATTCTCCTATTACCTATAATTCTCTTCATTTTTATTCCTATATATATGGAACAAATTGCACCGTTTTGCCCTTCAAAATCCAAAAATAATGAACCTTTAAAATTCACCACCTAATACTCCCTTAAAGTTAAATTTCATAGGGCTTGAGAAAATTTAGTCCAATTTAATACTTCATATTCCTATCTACTTTTCTACGTCATATTATCTAAAAGTTTAAACTATCAGAAAAAGTTATATTTAATTATTTTAAATTTAAATTTTTATATATATGAAAGTTGTTGGGAGAAGAAGAAAGTCAAGAATTCAAGGAAGTAAGTTGTTGTAGGGTTAATAACGTTTTTTATTCCTCAATTATTGATAATTTTTAATTTCAATCAATGTGATATTTAATTAAGCATAATAAACCTTTAATTAATTAAATTGTGCACTTTTGATCTCTTTGATTGCGAATGTTCACAATTTTTTCATAATTATTAACCCTTGTACCACTTAATTATTACTCATGTATTATATTAATTAAATTTATATTGTTACTTCATATTTGATGAATTCTATAAATAACCAAATAAAACATATTCCTACAGGAAGAAACCAAAAATAAACATTTTTATTAATCAAAATTTAAATATGTTAAATCATGTATTACAGGGGCCAAAAGCAAAATTTATGAATAATTTAAAGATCAAAAGTATTATTACCCCTTTTTATTATCTAAACCAATAATTGTTTTAGATTTGGACGCGGATGTTTTTTTTTATCTTTTGATCATAGGACGTGCATGTTGGTTACTCCAACAAGCTTTTAATGGCTACCAACTAATCGTGCATTATCAGCTCCGTTTGGTGTTAAAATCTACTGAAAGTAAAAATAATAGATGAAATAAATCGAATGTCAATTATATTTCCGAATGTCAGCGACAATGTCGTTTGATATAAATGACAACACTCAATAAAACAGAAAAACTTTTAAGAGTTAAAATGCAGCGGAAAAAATAACGAACACAAGATTTAAATTTTCATAAGTTATATGTTGATATAAATTACGATGGTCAATGACCAGAAGTATTGTATATATATATATATATATATATACAAAATTACAAATTTCTTTCTTTACAGATTTACTATATAAAATGGAAAAGAATTAAAAGTTGAAGTCGCAGATGACTTCTGCCTGAAAAATCTTAACTACGTAGATATAGCAACCTCTCATTACAATCGCTCCATACAAAACTAATCTAGAATCTAAACAGCAGTTGTAATGTTTGACAGAATGTTGTCAACACACTCAAGCAACACTTGTAATCCAGATTTCTGGGTTGAAATTCTGAGAGCTCTCTTGGTATTTTTGCAATCTAATTCTGGATGATCGATTCAATGTTGTGGCCTCTCTATTTATAGTAAAGAGTCTTCTTTGAAAAACTCATCGATCAGTTGAGGAGGTTGAGGGAAAGGTGAGCAGCCGGTGTGTTTGTTGGAGAAGATCATAGAGTCGAAATCTCAACAAATTTTGACTTGTTCTTCACTCGACTTCTTCCCCAAGCTTTGACTCTTTCTCCCACGTTTTACACAACTCTAATTTATCATGCCTAAGTCATTTTTACCCCACAGTAAAATATTACTACTTACCGTGAAGTAAGTCAAAACTATTTTTTGGAGATGTTGGTCCAAATGTTATGACATTTGTCCCAATATTTTTATGCATTCAAATCAGTACTTCAAAAGATATGTTGGGTCAAATGTCACAACACCAAGCTCATCATTAACAATCTCCCCCTTTTTGTCTTTCTTCACAAAACAAACTATACAAACAACTTAGTGCATTTAGAGATGGCAGTGGATCCTGGACCCAGTCTGGATCCGGTGGATCCAGATCCATTTTATAGGATATGGATCTTCAAAATTTGGACCCGACGGATCCGGATCGGACCTGGATCCATTTCTAACGGATCGGATCTGGATCTTGTATTTGAGATCCGTATCCGGTCCAGATCCGACCCGTGGATTCGTTTTTTATTAAATATATTCATAACCTAGAATGTTATAAGTATTTTCTTAAAATTGCTAAGCACATCCTTGCAAGTTTACTTCTCAAAACAAGTTTAATTTATCCCCGCGTTAACTCAAAAACCAAAAAATAAAGAGGTAACTTCGATAGTAAAATCAATATTATATTAGTGAATGACTAACATCCCCATAGACAAGTAGTTAACATTATATTCACTTCATTTGTGAAGATTCCAAGCACATGCAAGTTCTGCATTGTGGAAATACTAGTTAGCATTTTCCACAACTATTGTCATTGTCCAACATTTTCAATTAATAACTCACAATCAAAATGAGACAACGAACAAAATATCTCATGTGAACATTTCAAAATTGAAACACAGTAAACTGTTAGCTAAGTAAAAATCATTTGTCAGTTCAAAAAAAATTCTTAACAAGGTTACATTCTTAGCAAAGCAAATTTTTTTACATGTGGATCCAGATCCGATCCATGGACCCGGTGGATTCGATGGATCCGGGTATGGATCTGGTTTTTATGGACTTGATGGATCTGGATCCGGATCTGAATTCAGGTATGAAAAATAGATCTGGATCTGAATCTAGTAGGATTCGGTCCATATTTGATCTGTTGCCATCACTAAGTGCATTGTCACAGATGTTGTTAAACACCTGTGATTACAGAACTACTCCCCATTAACTTGTGATGGCATACAAGCAAACGTGCATATACCTCTCTATAGGATTAGAAACAAATAAATATTTATATACACACATCATCCACTATATACAAAATCAAAAATAGAAATAAATTATTGTCAACAAATATCCACATCAATCCATCAAAATATTTAACAAACATTTATAGCTAAGATTTAGCAATATCCTTCAGCTTAGTAACATCCTTCAGCTTCCTCCTTGCTCATCACACAACAGCTTCCAGCAACTTTCTACTTCTGCATAACAACTTCAGTTTCAGCTCTCAGCCTCTTCAGTAACACCTTCCTCCCAACAGTTTCTTCCATTTGTACAGCAGCATCAACAGTTTCTTCAGCAGCAACAACAACTTCACTATCTTGTGCACCTTCAGTTTCTTCCCCCTACACAGAAGGATCTCCCCCTTTTTGTGATGAAAGAAGAAGCAGGAAATGGTCTCTTGCTTGAACCAGGGCATCTCTGGCAGCATCAACCTCTGAAATTTATTGGTTGATCTTTGCAATTTGATCGACAATCCAATTTATAGACAGTGTAGACTATCTTGGACCAGTGTTGCCCAGAATATTTGTGGCATTTCTGGCAACATTTTCACTTTCAGTTTCCTTCTTCCAGGGTAAGTCGATGACTTTTTCCTTGCTCTTCAAATTGCTTTATTTATAGTGTAATGTTCAGGAGCTTTCCATAAAGTGTCTTCTCTCGTAGGCTCAAAGCCTTGGGTAGTTAATACTTTGTAGATTATGGAGGGATAAGGAAGGATTAAAGTTGAATCTTTTTAAGCCAAATTGGCAACTTGATAAAAGATCATTTTCCATAAATCAACTTTGAATCCTTTCCCAATTTTAAACAGTATGGAGGCTTGTTCAGATGTCACAACTGACTCATTCAAGGAAGGAAGCCAATTGTGAATAGCAATTTTGTGTATGGTGGATAAAAAGGCAGCTAATTTAGAAGTTGGGTATCTAGGGATCCATTTTTTCATAATACCTTATATTCAATCATTGTATCCCAATTTTCTGTCACCCGTTCTGCATCTCTCACTCTCTCTTCAGTCTCAAGTCTCATACATTGATTTATAATTGAGGGTGTAAATTGATACATCTTGTTATGGAGATATACCTTCCCAAGTTTCTTTGAGGAGACATCCTCTATAGCAGAGCTTAAGTTAGCATAAAACAGTCTTATTATCTCATCAACATGTGGTTCTTTTTCAGTAACAGAGCCAATAAGTTGTCTATCATTTAAGAATTCTACCAACCCATATTCAGTACATGAATCAATATCTAACACTATCTCATGCCTATTACTCTATTCTTATAAGAGTCCCACATATCATGATTAGCTTTATAATAGAATTTATTGGAGAAAGCGGATACCTCAATGTCTGAATCAGACATGTCTACACTGATGGATTCGGTACTGTTGGAGGATGTTGTGGTGTGTGTCTCTTCGGATGTTGGTTGGAATGTTCCCTGAGATGTTATGGCAACATTTGAAGCAGCACTTGTCCTTGTAGTCCTGGGAACTCCCATTTGAAAAAATTATTTCAAGGGGGGTTTCATCTGGGATTTCCCTTTCTTGAGGCACACTGGGTTGTTCAGAAGCCGATGGTTCTTCCTCAGTTGAGAAAGCAGAGTCCGTACTTTCACTGTCAATGCTTAAGTAGGCGGGTTTAGATGGTTCACATTTACTCCATTTGCTACTCGAATCTTCTTGGACTATTTTCTCAAACATTCTACTCGATCGGCGAGTAGGAAAAGTAGATGATCTGGGTCTTTTATCCAAAGATGTAAAATCAGTAGTCTCATCAACATCTATAGGATTGTTATTATCTCCAAGATAGTTGATATCTAAAGGTTCATCAAAACTTTTAAACATTATTGCTTTAGAAAGATCCTTATAGAGATTTTAAGAAGAAGACTAGCCCGGTTGCTGAGGGGTATTTGACGGGGGGTTAGTGCTCATGGGTGTGTTGGATGAAATGTTGGCTGACATGGGTTCTGACACTGGAGAAGTTTCCATTGGTGAGAATTGAGAAGAGTGTTTTGAGGAGTTAGGGTTTGAGATTGAGAATGATGATCAATTTGGTGATGATTCCATCGGGTAGGTAGGATTGTACCCGATGTGTGATGTGATTTCCCCCTCATTTTTTTTATTTAGGAAAAATCAGATATGATAAAAAAATGCAAATGAGAGGAATATTTATATACATGGCAAATCTTTTTAAGCAACAAAAAAATTCCTTAGTTTAGGAGTTTTAGATTTATCTACTAACTTACACCTAAATTTTTTGGATAAAAAGATGAACATCAAGTAGGAATTCAATTTAGCCTTATCTTTTTAAAGTTTGAAATTCCTATTGTAAACGAGGCATAAAAATAGGGAGAAAATCTAATTTTTCTGAAATCAGTTAAGAACAACATCTCAACAAATATCACAATCTGAAAATATCAACAACAATGTTGGCAACATTTTGGACGACACAAGTATTTTGATCCCTCAAGAACTTTTCATTTTGGGCAAAAATCAAGATACGTTTTATACGTATTTTTATGAGTTTAACAACTGGACCAATGTAATATTTTTTCATCGTGTCCTTGATCTAATCATAAAACACATACAAAAGACTTTTTTTCATGTCAAAAAGATAAGAATACTTATTTAGTATTCTTAAAATTCTTTTTAAGCATTTGATACTCCTATAGAATAGGAACGATATATTTTCAATGGCTTTGCCCATTTTGCACAGTTGCCAAATATTTGTATATGCTTTGCCTATTTTGATACTCTTTTTTTATGATATATATAATCGCAGAGAACGGTATCACGTTGAAATCACATTCTTATGAATGATCATGCTTGTGTGACCAAAAGTTATGCACTATACATCAACAATAATCATTTAGTGATACTAGATAGGTAAATGTCACCCGAAATGTTAGACAACGTTTCAGCTGACATTCACCAAAACTGTCTTTTTAGAGATTACATAGACCAAGAGATTTCTTCAAGCTAGAAAATCTCTCATGGTCCAAAGCTTTTGTAAAAATGTCAGCTAGTTGATGAAGATTGTCAACATGTTCAATTTGAACTAGCTATTTTTTTACTAGATCTCTTTAAAAGTGATGTCTAATATCAATATATTTTGTACGTGAGTGCTGAACTGGATTTTTGGAAATATTAATGACACTCAAATTATCACAGTACAAAATAAAAATATTGCTAGTAAATCCATAGTCGTCTAACATGTATCTTAGTCATTGAGAGCAACAACTTTCAGATGCTACATATTCAGATTCAACAGTTGAAAGTGAGACACATTTTTATTTACGACTATACCATGAAACAATATTATTGCCAAGATAAAAACATCCCCCACTTGTACTTTTTGTATCATTCACTCTCCAGCCCAATCCGAGTCACTAAATCCAATTAAGTTAGGATTAGTGTATTTAGAATACCAGATTTCCAACTCACATGTGCCAGCAACATATCGAATAATACGTTTTATGGCATTTAAGTGGATATTTTGGGACAGGCTTGAAAACGTGCACATACACAAACTCTAAACATAATATCTGGGCGCAGTAAGATAAAGAAGGCTACGTATCATAGATCTATTTAATGTTGGGTCGATATTTTTACCAACATTATCCTTACATACCTTCTGTGATGACCCTATTGATGTTTTCATTTGTTTAGCATTCTCCAAACCAAATCTCTTAATTACATTCTTAGCATATTTACTCTATGAGATGAAAATTTCATCTTCACTTTGCTTAATCTGCAAACCTAAGAAAAAAGTTAGTTCTGCAATCATGCTCATTTCAAATATTGATGACATAGCTTCAACAAATGAGTTTAGGTACGACTGTGAGGTCGACCAAAAAACTATGTCATTTGCGTAAATTTGAGCAATTATAATATCTACACCGTGTTGTTTAATAAATAAAGTACGATCAGCTTCGCCACGATTAAAAGCAAATTCAAGAAGGAAGTTAGTTAAACAATCATACAATGCTCGAGGAGCTTGCTTCAATTCATACAATGCCTTTTTGAGCTTGTATACACAGTGTGGATGATAGGGATCTTCAAATCCTTTTGATTGTTCAACATAGACTTTCTTATCTAGATAACCATTTAAGAAAGCACCTTTCACATCCATTTGGTGTAAAGTAATTTTTTAGACAACAAGCAATAGCAAGTAACAGTCTAATTCACTCAATTCTGGTGCGAAGTTTCGTCATAATCGATTCCTTCAACCTGAGTATAGCCTTGTGCAACTAGACGAGCTTTGTTTCTGACAACTGTTCCCGATTTGTCTGATTTATTTTTTAAAAATCCACTTAGTTCCAATAACATTTGTATTATTTGGATGTGGAACTAAGTCCAGACTTCATTTCAAGAGAATTATTCAAGTTCTTCTTGCATTGCTTGAATCCAAAAATTATCTTTGAGTGCTTCTAAATTATTTTTGGTTCTAATGTAGATATAAAATAAGAAACACTAACCTTTTGGTATATGGTTAACATACACACATACCTTACCATTTCTTTGCAAGTTGAATGGTTTTTTTCCTATTGTTTTAATTCCTTCAAAAAAACCCTATCACATGGCATGTATGATGATTCTTCCTAATCTTTGATGAGGGATCCCTTCGAACTTGATCTAGCAATTCTGCATTAGACTCCTCATCCATGGCCTCTGTGGTCTCTATTTCAAGTTCAGATGTTGCTTCCGGTGTGACAACATTTGGGGCAACATCTGATTCTTCAGCAGTCTGCATATTTTTCACTGAAACTATAGTGTTATTTTCAGTTGTATTTCCTGTAAGATCATAAAAATCATCAAAAATAACATTTACAGGCTCTTGTACAGTTCTGGTCCTTAGATTGTATACTTGATAAACATGACTATTTTGAGAATAGCCAACAAAAATTCATTTGTCACTCTTAGAGTTAAACTTTGCCAAATGATCTCTATCATTTAAAATGTAACAAATACACCCCAAACACATGAAAGTAACCCAGGTTAGGTTTCTTTCCATTTATAAGCTCATAGGGTGTCATCTTTGTTTCTGGCCTTAAGTAGACTCTATTAGAGATGTGACAGGCAGTATTTAAGGCTTCAGCCCAAAAATGTTTTGACAGTTTTTTAGAACTAAGCATAACTCTACCCATTTCTTGCAATGTTCTATTCTTTCTTTCTGCTACCCCATTCTGTTGAGGAGTTTTGGGAGCGGAAAACTCATGGAAAATTCCCTTTTTCTCAATTTTTTTTGTGAATGAGCTGTTTTCAAATTCTTTTCCATGGTCGGATCTAATCCGAAAAATAGAAGAATAGAACAAGTTACTAATTCTAGAGTGCAAAACTTTAAACATGTCAAAATTTTGTGATTTTTCTTTCAAAAAATATATCCATGAATATCTAGAAAAATCATCTACTATCACATAGGAATACTGCATGCCTCTTAGACTGTCTACTTCAATTGGACCCATTAAATCCATAGCAGTAGTTGAAAACAGTGAGACGTACCTGAATGTTGTCCATCATGTTGGACAATATTATGAGAGACACGTGTTTGCTTACCTTTCAGACAATCCTCACAGATAGTTTTACCTTTATGTCTAAGATTGGGTAAGCCTCTAACCGCTTCATATGAGACCAATTTTTCTAAATTACGATAGTTGGCATGCCCCAACTTTTGATGTCATAGTGTTGTGTCCTCTATCTTAGCATTATTGCACGTTTCTTGTCTTACAACAAGATAGCAATTATCACATGATCTAGTACATATCATGACACATTCATTAGCTTCATTCGTTACTTTACAAGCATTCTTATTAAATTTTACCTCAAGGTCGTCATCACACTGTTGACTAATACTAATTAAATTAGTCATTAAACCCTCAACGTGTAAGATGTTCCTTAAGGCTGGAAATTCAGGAACATCCATGATCCCTTTTCCAATTATTTTACTTTTACTGCCACCTCCGTAAGTCACATTTCCTCCATTGAATGATTCATAGTTCTTTAGAAAATCTTTTGTACCTGTCATGTGACGAGAACATCCACTATCAAAGTACCAAAAACCTGAAATGTTAGTTCTTAATGCAATTATGATAACATTACAAGTTAAATTCATTTTGGGAACTCAAACTCTCTTAAAATATTTTTTACTTTTTGGCTTAGACATGTTGCTCCGTTTGCTATCCAAAATGTTGGACAACAATTTAGGCAACATTTTGCTCACATAATTTTGAAGTTTGAAACAATAAGCTTTTAAGTGTTCAGGAGAGTTACAATGATGACATAAAAACTTCATATTCTTTGACATATATGAGAACATGTTATTTATCCCTTTTACAAAGCGTATTTTCTCATTTTTATCAAAGAGATTAGAGCATATGGTTTTAAGAGAGTTTTCGTACCCAATACCTGTATGTGAAGGTTTATTAAAGTTGAGTATCTCATTCAATTGAAGTCCCCGTGTTGAGCTTACAGAAGGTTGTTTCGGCAAAATCCAATTTTGCACGGATCTTACCAAATTCAATATCATTTTTGGTAAGTGCAACCTCAAGTCGGGTTATTGTACCTTTTAATACTAAATTCTTATGAGTTAAAGATTCTACCTTTTTGTCAAGTTGCTTGGATTCTATGATTAAGGCTTCACAAATACTTTGTAATTCATTAATCATATCATCTTTGCATTCAATTTCACGATCTCCTTCATCTTCTCCTTCATCATCACTAAGAGAAACACATAGGTTCTTACCAAATTTTCTAAGAGTGTTTGCACATTATTTAGCATAGTGACACCAACCCGAGTGTGCATGACACTGCACTGACTCAAGTTGTTTGGGATCAAATTTGGTACGATCTGAGTTGGTTCTTCTTAGTTGATTTCCTTTTTGTACATTTGGAAGGAATCTAATGGGATTTTGATTGAAGATTTGGTTTTGGTGCTCTTTAGATTTAGATTAATTTATCTCATTATTGAACTTCCTCGCCATCGAATTATATTTTTGAGTTAGTTAGGCAACATTTGCACCATCACCAATTTCTTCAAGATTCTTATCCTCTTCTTCGATTTGACTCTCCGAGGATTGAACTTGAAGTGCCACATTCTTGCTTTTATACAATTCCTTTTGATTCTCAATGTTCATCTCAAATTAATCTTAGATTAGATCACTAAACTCTAAAGAGGAAAAAATAACTAACCAAATATCATGCCCAAAAATATTCGAACAATGTCTGGACAATGAGGAGTTATGAAGGGTCCATGTACCCAAGAATGAAGAATTGAAACAAGTTCAATACCTCTTAGTAGAATTTTAGATCACCGGAGATTTCGATCCACCCTAGCTCTCAGCTCCCTTTTCTTTACTGAATTTCACGGGATAAATGACATAGGTGCTTGGGAGTTTCTCAACAGACTATTTATGAGATTCATATAAAGATGTAGGTTTATGGAATAATATGGTTCTAATAATAATCTTTCCAAGTGATTTATCTCTGGTATTATGATATTATAATTGATCTGGATTATAGACTAAATAGGGGGTTTAGCTAGACATAGAGAGTTTTTCAATCGAAGTTTTGTATTGAAATTTTTCGGATGATCATAATGTTTACAAGAGGCTTTTTATATAGATAACCTCGGATGATACATGATTATAAAATGACAAAAATACTTTTTCAAAAGTCATAAAGTAAACAGTAACAACTTTTTCAAAAGTTTAAAGTGCTACTGTTCTTTGTCTGCTATGATTGCCGATTTTTTCAAAGTTTTTGTCTTGTTGTAATCTTTTTCAAAGTTGTCTCTTTCTCTTTTTGATTCCTTTGTTCGGTTGCTTTTTCTAAATGCTTTTCAGGTGTTCTTCTTGATAATATCTTTTTGGTATTTTTTTTTTGATATCTCTATCAGATTTCTTGCTAATGTCTTTCTTGTCATTTTCTTGACAATATCTTTTGTCTTTGAGTGATATGATTTGTAATACATGGTAATACGTAGTAATACATTGGGCTCCAAGTAATAAAATTACATGGTCCTTGCCAGAGTAGTAAATTGTCCTGCAAGTAATAAAACTACATGCTCATGTCAGAGTAGTAAATTGGGCTTCAAGTAGTAAAAACTACATGATCCCTATCAGTTTATTAATTTTTTACATCCTTATGCAGAAGGATCATAACTTTTTATTATTATTGTACTGGTAGTAGTAGTAGTATTTTTAGTATTTAGTACAGACCTTTTTGTTTGTCCAATTGACCTCTGGTATTGGTCAATAGTCTCTTTTGCATGTTTGTGCTTTAAATTTATGATCCTATCATGTAAACATGTTAGTTCCACAGTATCTCGTGATTGGATGTCATTGTCATAGTACAGAGTAATAATTTTTTCCACTTCTCCTCCTTTAGAGCTTCCAATAATGGATGCCTTTTTGGCTCGTAGAATGTCTTCTATCATGTTTTTCAATGTTAACAATCCAAATGTTCTTTTTGTACCGAGTCACTCTTGGAATTTCTCCAAGGTGCATGGTATTTTCATGTTTAAATTCCCATCATCTCCGCTGATATTACTATTTCTTCCAGTTTTGAATATCTGGCGTATCATAATGTGTTTTCCTGTTAAGTCGGTTGATGCATCAAATACATGTATTCTATTAACTCCTTTTCCAAATGATTTCATCATGAGTGTTGTAGATTCGGTAATAATACTTGATAATCTGGCAACGTTGTACATGTTCTCATCCGCTATTAGTTTATCAATAAAATCATAAATGAATAATTTTGATACTATGTCGGATTAGCCTGTTCACTGCACAAGAATCTAGGATACTTGCTCAGTTTAGCATTGCGTAAAATATGAGGGTTAGTCTTATAATCATAAAACTTATTAATCTTCTTATAAGCACTGATATATTCTAGTGTATATTTCAGCTTGTCAGCCATTGATATTGTTGATGAAGATGATGGTATTGAGGATGGCATAGTTGCAAGTTTTGATACAAAATGTGCTAAAGTTTTAGTAGGGTTGTTTGGCTTTTCAGTTATAGGTGATCTGGACTAGGTTTCATTTTGTAAGATTCTCAGGGTTTTTAAATCTTGTATGGCTTCTCTGGGCTGGTTTATAAGCTAGGTATTTTCTTGTAATCTGGATATGAAGGTTTCATTGGTTCGTATAATAGAATCCATGGCATTGGTAATATATTCTTCAAGGTTATCACTATTGATCGACATTGTTATATCTGCTAAGAAAATCAGCGTAAACATTTTTAGTTCCAGATATATTCTTAACAATAAAATCATAACAACAAAAGAATGATTGTCATTTCCTCCTTTTATTCAATTATGGTAAAGGATTATCTTGTTTGTAATAAGACCTTTTACATGTGTGTTGTCAGTTATAACAACAAATTTTACTGGTAATAAGTGATAATGAAATCTTTTTATTCCAAATTTTACTGCTAATAATTCTTTTTTCATTAATATGATAATTTTTTCATTTGGTTCCCATGTTCCACCTCCATATCCACAAATTAGTGGTTTCTCTTTATCTATATCATCTTTATCATATGTTGTGAAGACTGTTCCCCATCCTATATCACTAGCATCAGTAAAAAGTTCTAGTTGATCTTTTTCCGTTGGTATTCTATGTTTTGGTAATGCTTTTACTTTTTCCTTGATTTCTTTTATAGATTTAGTATGTTCTTCTTTCCATTCAAATGTTATGTTTTTCCTTGTTAATTCTTGTGATGGTTTTCTTAGGAGTGGTAAATCTTTTATATGGTATGAAGCATAATTTATTACTCCTAAGAATTGTTGTACTTCTTTTTTACTTTCTTTAAAATTATTTATCTTCGTTGCTATGTGTTCTTGTAGTTGTAATCATTCATTATCTATAATATATCATAATTATTCGATATTATTTTTAAAGATTTCAGATTTCTTTTCAGATAATAATATTCCGTGTTGTCTTACAGTTTTTATAAATTCTTCTAAATGTTTTATATGATTGTCTAGATTATCACTAAATATTAATATGTCGTCAACATATACTATACACAATTCTTTTAATTTTCTAAACACTTGGTCCATTCTTCTTTGAAATATTTGTGGTGCATTCTTTAATCCAAAAGGGTAGTACATTCCATTCATAGTGTCCTTGAGGGGCACTAAAGGTTGTTAAAGATTTTGATTCCTTTGTTAGTTTTATTTGCCAAAATCCACTTTTGCCATCAAACTTACTAAATCATTTTTTATTTTCTAATCTGTTAATAATGTTTCTTTTATATGGTAAAAAATATCTATCAAATATTATCTTTTTATTTAGTTCTCTATAATCAATTACCATTCTAGTTTTTCCTCTTTTTTGTTCACTATGTTTTCTTACTAAAAAGGCTGGGCTACTATGTGGGCTTTACTTTCTTGTATCATTTTTATTTCTAATAATTCTTTTATTTGGGTTTCAAATTCTTTTTGATTTGTTGGACTATATCTAATAGGTTTGGATCTAACTATATCATTGGGATTTATTAACTTAATTTCTGCATATATTTTTTCTTTTTTCCATAGTTGAATTGGATTTTCTCCAAAGTTCATTTTTAGTATATTAAAATATTTTTCTTTTAATAGTTGTAGGTTATTATTCATATCGGTTTTTATAGTACATAATTTTAATGTATGTATTGGTAATATTCTTTTTAATACTATCCATTTATTACAAGGTGTTTGTAGGCTAAATGTATTGCTATCTATAACTTGTGTTTTAAAGTAATCTAAGAAATTGTTTCCTAATAATACATGTTGTTTCATATTATCTAATTGATATATTATTGGTAATCTGAATATTGTCTTTCCTAATACAATTCTCATGTTTTCTGATACTATATCTAATTTTTTTGATTATTCATTAAATCCTGATACTCTTGCTCTATGTGATCTGGTTCTTTTTCATCTGTGTGATTCTAATACATCTTTTCTAGCTAAGCATAAATCTGCTCCGCTATCAATAAAGATTTTTTATTTTATCATTTTGTTAGACTTGTATTCTATATGGGCTTCTATGTAGATTGCTACCATTTTATTAGGTATTAGTATTTTGTCTGATATCCATTTTCCTTAATCTTTGTTGGAGATTTTCATCTTGTTCTAATTCTCTTACCTGTTTGTGAATGTTTTCATCTTCCATTATTTCTTTTATATTCCTTCTTATTCTAACAAGTTACCAATTTATCTCACTTAATCTTTCTCTTATTCTACTAAGATTTTTAGTAACCTTGTTATATCTATCATTATAATATTTATTTCATGTTTCACTTGTAGTTGTAGTTGTAACAAGCTTATGGCGAACATGTCGTTCACATTGTATCCAACAATTTCTTTCTTCTAATATTTTTTTTTTCTTTTTCTTGTACGTTCATTTTACTCAGAACTACTTTCACTATCTGAGTGTTGGTTAATAAAGTTAATATTTTCTAATTCCGATTCACTTTCTTCATCAGTTTGACTGACATAAAAGTCTTCATTCATACCATTTATCATTATCTTCTCTAATTTGCTGTAAACTAATTATAAATTGTGTCGTATTTATATATTTTACTCATTTTTTCTTTAGCTTTGGGCATTTATTAGCATAATGTCCTTTTTCATTACAATTCCAGCATTTACATTCTTTAACTTTTTCTACTTCTACGGGTTTTACATATTTTCTTTTCCTAAATTTTCTCTTGTATCTAAATTTCTTCCTGGTTTCAGGGGTATTTTTATATATTTTAAATATTTTTTTCCTATAGGGTTTGTAATAAGGTTTGTTATTATAATTTTTATAATTATTATCTCTCCTATATTTCTTTGTTTGATATTTTTTATTACTTTTCTTATATTTCCTTTCTTTTCTTTTATCATCACATCCAAATACTAGTCTTCTTTTTGTGAATCCGCATATTTCTCTTAATCCTAGTTTTTTTTTTATCTTTTTTAATCTTTTGTTGCATTCTAAATTCTTCACATTTTCTCATTAAATATGCTCTTAGTACTCTTATTATTTCTCCTAATGTGTTTTCTTTTGGTTCTAGTTGGGTATATTCTTTTGATACTTAAGTATTATAAGGTGTTGGCAAGTTGTCATAATAAAGTTGTTGATATATTAAATCTTCTTGTGGTAAGAATCTTGCTTCATAAAAGAACTTACTAAAACTAATTATATATTCTGATAATTTATTAATCTTGCAACATTTCATATTATTCAAATTCATTACTATTTCAGTTTTTCTTTCTGCAAGTACGTTTTCTCTAGCTACTAACTACCTTTCTCCTAAAAATTCTCTTTTTAGTATAATATCAAATATTATTAACACAGATTTTCAATCTGTTGCATGGCTAAGTACTTCTCCTCTTAATTGGTATGTTATAGATTCTATCCAATATGCTACTTTTCCAATTAATGTTTTAGATATTAAGTCATACATGTATTCTAGGTTTTCTGTTTGTGTAGAGTTCATTAATGCTATATACATTCCAAGATTCCAATTAGTTATCCTTCTTCCTATTTCTTGTTCATCATAAACATTATCTAGGTCTAAAAAAATATACATTGTAGTTTACTCCTTGTGCCATTGATCGTACATATTCTTTAAATTCAGCTTGTTGTCCTACTGGTATATGGTTTGATAATCTAGTTCGTTTTCTTGTTATTATTTCTAAATTAGGGTCTACTAATTCTTCTTTAGGATAATCATTTGCATCTTCATTTATTACATCATCTGTTTCTATTTATGTTTCTATAGGTCTATTAAATTCATCTTCTACATCACTTTCAGGTTCTTCTTCTATGATTGCATTTACTCTTTTCATTTTTTGTAAAGCTTCTATTATTTGGTTGTTTTCTTTTACTATTTCTGGGTTTTCTTCGTTCTCTACTTCTTCTATAAATTCTATTACTTGTATTTTTTTATTAGCTAATTTATCGTTGCTATCTTTGTCTGAGTTACTATCAGTTTTTTCGTTACTACTAGTTGTACTATCATCACTTGTTTTAGTATTTTTCCTTACTTTCTTTTTTCCTTTTAACCTTCTTATTTGTTCTCTAAGGATTTGTATTTCTTCTAATTCTTGTTTTACCTCATTTAATTCTTCTTTTGTTTGTTTTAATTCTATCTTGGTTTCCTTTAATGTTTTCTTTGTATCTTTAAATTTGTGTTTATATATATTTTATATTTATCAGACCATTCTTCGTTATTATGTGATTTCAATTTTGTATTCTCTATTTTTAACTCACATATTTATTGTTCTTGTTTATCTAGTTTTAGGCTTAAATATTCATAGGTTGTTTTTTCTGTGTCTTTTAGGTAGATGTTTTCTTCTTTCGAATTTTTATCTTCTTTTGGTGTCTTTGTCCTTATAGGTTCATACTTGTATCTTCTTTTTTCTATTATATTTTTTCCATTATTGTGACATTATTGATTTTTTTGTAATACTCAGTCTAGATCCTTCTATTTTTGGTATTAATCTTTTTGATGGTGTCAGGGCTCTGGTATTAAAATCCATATATATTTCTTCTGGTATAGTTATCTTGGAATTTTCTATTTGTTCTAATATTTCTTGGTACATTCTTGATACTAATATATTCATTTCATGTTGTTTCTTTACATGCTGGTTTCCGATTAGGGCATATATCATTTTTGTTTCAATACTTATAACTTTACTTCCTGGTGGCATTGTTATTCCATCTAGTTTGTAATATAGTGTTAATGCTAAGTCTTTGTGTTCATCTTTTAATGATATACTAAAGTCTGGTTGTACCGTAAATTTTAGTTTTTGATATATTAAATTTCCTTTTATTACTGATATTAAAGCATCTTGTAAATTTCCTAATATCCTATCATCTAATATGTATATTTGTATATGTGTATCTATGTTTTTCTGAAAGTATATTTTTATAGTAAATTCTACTCCTCCAAAGTATATGTTTCTATATTTTCTAGCTTCTTTATAGATAGTTTTGCTAACTCTCTTTTTATTACTTCATTTGTTATCAAGTTTATTTTTGTTCTTCCATTTACACTCATTGTGTCTATTATATTTTCATGCTTGTGAGCTATATATCTTATTTCTTTATTTATTTCAAACCATTTTGTTTTAAACATTTTCTTAATAGATAATTCATCTTTTTCATCTTGTATCTTCTGATATGTTTCTGGCTTAAAACTTAATGTTTGTGTTGTTCCTTCTTCATATATATTAATCTGGTAATATGTTTCTTTAGAATCTTTTATTATCTCTTTTCCTTTATTCATATTTTAATAGATTAATGTACTTATATTGTTCTTCTATAACATCTTTCATGTTTTTAATTCATTATCTTTCCTGATTATTTCTCGTAGTTTTTCTTCTCTTAGTCTCATATTCTCATCTTCTTTTTGTCTCAACTTTTCGTCTTTTAATGCTATTCTATTTCTTAATTCTTTAATAGTTTCTTCATGTTCATATATTTGTTTAGAATTTTCTTGTTAACGTTGATCTTTTTCTTCTATTAGATCTATACTTATTCTATAACTTACTATATGTTTGTTTATATCTCTATTAAATGTAAGAAGTTTTTCTGCTATTATTCTGAGCTCTCTTAATTTATTTTGTTGTTCAATTAGTCTTTTTTCATCTATAGTGTTCTATTTTCATTAGTAGATCTGCTTCTAAATCCATTATTTTCTGCAAATTCAATAACTGCTTTCTCTGTCAATGTCTTGCACACTGAGTAAGATGGTACTATTGTCTTTGCAATTTTGATGAAATCAACATCACTCCAAGAACTTTCATCTACGATGTCTAAGCCTTTATTGTTACATCACTAGAAGTGTATACGACTCTTTTAACTGTCTCTGAATCGATACATGCTTGTAAAATCCCCAATGTTGCCATAATGACACTTTTGACCTTCACTGCGTCGACTTCTTCGTCTTCAAAATCCATTGGCTGAGCTAGATGGAAAACACCCACACATCCTTCAATTGCTGCAGTGAAACTTTGTGGTTTGTTCATATCAGCACTGAAAAATTGAAGCCTCTCTGATGCATCTTCTAGGTTTGTGAGGTAGCTAATATCTTTCTTCCTATAATCCTATCTGAGAAGCGGTTGAAGTATACTTATTATTTCACTTGAAATACTTGTCAAACAAATTTTCCAGCATTTCACCAATATTTTTTAAACTGATATTTGCAAATATTAACATATTATTGATGGACAAACTGGTAGGTCTACAAAGCATATCCAGAAAACAGCTTCTTCTAGAAAAGCATGGTAAGACTACGTACAATAGATTTTTATGATATCGAAAATATTGAATTCTATTGAACCAACAACCAATAAGTTATATCCTCCATTGTACTCGATCTCCCCTTGTGTGAGTTCCTGAAGGGTTAAGGTTAGATACTCCACGCTCGTAGGGGTATTGTTTGTTGAGGAGACAGGCAAACACTCCCCGTGCGTGTTGCCAAGATCTCACATATGCAGGGCCATCATGTGTAATTCTTTTTTTCTTGATAGAAAATGTTAAGATAATTATGGACTATCCATAATTATCTTCATCACATTCAAATTATCGCCATCATATCAATGTAATTAGAATGATTAGCATAGATTGATCTTCATCACACCCAAATTATCTCAATCATATCAATGTAATTAGGATGATTAGCATATTCTTAGCCTAGATTGATTTATGTATATTTGTATATATATTGTAATCTTGGAATGAAATGGGACATGGAATTAACTTCCTTCATGGTATCAAGAGCCATAAATTAACCTCCCATTTTTTTGCCCTAACTCCTCACCGGTCCCAACCGTACCCGAAAACCACCTTTCGGCCAACTAAACCCTAGCCGAAAAGCATTTTTTTTGGACTCCAAAATATAACCCTAACTAGGGTTTCACAAAAACCAACCTAGCCGAAATACGACCTCTCTACCCTATTTTTTTCGGCACATTCTAAACCAAACCCTAATTAGAGTTCTTCATCTCCCTCACTCTAAACACCAAAATATCTTTTCTCTTCCCAATTTCTTGTATTTTCTTGGGTAACAATGACCGACAAACAAAAATTATATCCCGCTCTTGCCGTAAACAACGTCAAGAACTTTATTCCTATTACCCTTGAGATGGAAAAAGGGCAATCCTCTTCTTGGGCGGAGTTGTTTAAAACTCATTGCCGAGCATACGAAGTCATAGACCATATTATTCATGTCAAGTCTTCATCGGAGACCACCGTTGCTGACACCAATTTATGGTCTCGTTTAGATGCTATAGTCCTTCAATGGATTTACGGCACCATCTCAAATGACCCTTTGCACACCATTTTGGAACCGGATTCTACGGCTCAACAAGCTTAGGAGCCTTTACAAAAATTTTTTCAAGATAATAAAATTTCCCGGGCGGTATATCTTGAAAACCAATTCACCAATGTAAAATTGGATGATTTTTCAAACGTCTCCGCATATTGTCAAGAGTTGAAAATGCTTGCCGATCAACTCTCAAATGTTGGTACGCCGGTGACAAATCAAATGTTAGTTCTCCAATTGATTGCGGTATTGAATGAACAATTTGATGGTGTGGCTACGTTCATTCAAAAAAGCAATCCCTTACCACCATTATATGAGGCTCATTCGAGATTAATTCTTGAAGAAACCCCAATGCAAAAATAGGCGACGGGGGCGGCAACTAATGCCGGTACCACTATTATTTCCACAAACACTTATAATGATGATTTTGACACTCAAAATTCTGGTTCCGATAGTCGTTCAAACCTACAAAATAATTGGTCAAAATCGTAACAATAATAAAGGAAAAATAATGGTAGAAAGAGACAAGGTCGGGGTGGCAGACAGGCTGCCGGCGGTGGCTAGCAGGGCCAAAATAGACCCCATCGACAAAGAATTTCAACCAAGCCGGCCGACGGCAATGGGGCAATTTCACCATGGGGCTGTCACCGCAACAGCTGGTCGCCCCATCCTCGCCTGCATTCCACGGCTCAATGGTCCCGCCCTCTTCTCACTTCTAGATAGCCCGGGGTTCTTGGGTCTCGTCCACATCAAGCTTTTGCAACCCATGCACCATCTTCCTCATGTTATTCCCCCACATATATTGAATAGGCCATGACCAACATGAATCTAAGTGTTCTCGATGATTCGTGGTACATGGACACGGGGCAACGTCATATATGACGACATCTCAAGGTAATCTCTCATCTTATTTTTATGAGCAGTAATACAAATATTATTGTTAGCAGTGGGCATAAAATTATAATTCATGGTATTGGCCAATTAAATCTCCCCCCCCCCCACCTTTACATTTGAAAAACGTCCTACATGCACCCAAACTAATTAAAAACTTGATATATGTACATCGTTTTACAACTGACAATGAGATGTAATAGCACTGGGATTTGTATCCCATCACCACCACTACCAACAACCAAGTTACCAATCCATCAACCTTTGCAACTATTTCTCCCATTTTATGGTATAACCGGTTGGGACACCCGGGAGCACCTGTGTTCAATTTTCTTAGAAATAATAAATTTGTTGATTGTAATAAACTCACGGACTCTCATGTTTGCCAATCTTGTGTTTTTGGAAGCATATTAAACTTCATTTTACTTTATCTACTTCTAATACTCTTATGCCATTTGATCTCATATATAGTGATCTGTGGACACCTCCAATTTTAAGTTTGGCATGTCATAAGTATTATATGCTTATTTTGGATGATTATTCGAATTTTATGTGGACATTTCCCATAGGACATAAATCGCAGGTCTTCACCGTTTTTAAACAATTTAGTGTTTTTATCAAAACCCAATTTGAGAGATTCATTAAATATTTTCAATGTGACAATGGAGGGAATTCATAAATGACTAATTTAAGGAATTTTGTCACCAAAATGGATTGTCCTTGCGTCTTTCATGTCCACATACTTCTCCTCAAAATGGGAAAGCCGGAAGAAAAATTCGAACAATCAACAACTTAATTGGCACACTTCTTGTGCATTTGTCCACACCACCGTCTTTTTGGCATCATGCTCTTCAAATGGCCACATATCTTTTAAAAATTCTTCCTAGCAAGCTACTTTCAAACTTATCACCCACACAAATGTTATACCATCGTATTCCTTCTTATACACATTTGAGAGTTTTCAGGTGTTTATGTTATCCCCTGTTTCCATCCACAACGATTAACCAACTTCAAGCCCATTCCACTCCTTGTATTTTTTTGGGATACCCACAAAATCATAGGGTATATAAGTGTTATGATATGTCTAATGGGAAAATTATCATCTCTCGTCATGTTGTTTTTGATGAGTCTACATTCCGTTTGCTAAATCTCACGTGGCATCCCCACCTTCATACAAATTTTTGGACGTTGGAATACATCAAATTTTGAATCACCATCTACATGCCCAACCCGTTAATGCTAGGGGTGAGCACGGGTACAGGGTACCCAGATACCCGACCGGAACCGACACTAACGGGTAGGTTCCGAATAGATATATTATAATAATGGGTAGGGTCCGGGTAGTAAAATTAGGAACCGATCAATGTCGGGTCCGGTTCCGATTTCGGCAAATAGAGACAGGGTACCCGGACCCGGAACCGATACCCAGAACCTATAAAATATTAAATATTTTTACTTTTTTTAGAAACATTTGGACCACTTTTAACTTTCTCCAAAATTGTTTGTTGCACGCCTACACATTGATTTTTCCCACCCCAAGACGTAAATATTTTAGCTTTTTCACCCCTTTATTCTAGAATGCTCTTTGTGCCCTAAGAGAAAACACTCAAAACTCTCTCAATAACAATGGCATTTTAGCTACACCATCGAGCTTCATCGTCGTCGTTGTTGAAGCTTTTTCTCAGGTATTTTCATCGTTGTCGTCATTGAAGCTTCACATTTGCCTCTTTCTCTCCCTTGGTTGTGTTCACGTCATTCCTAAAATGCATATGGGTTCATATCTAACTCTTCAATTTCTTTCTAATATCATATGCTTATGTTCTATTTCAGGCGATATTCATCTTCAATTTGTATTACTTTTTTATTTGAAATGTAAATCTATTTTTAAAATTTGTGTATATTTTTATAGTTGTGAAGATGAAATTTAGGGATTTACTAGTATAATAAAGCTTTTCTTTTGTATCGAAGAGCTTATGAACACGAAAATAAGTTTAATTCAGATATTTTCAAATTTATTTTGAAATCAACACGTTCAATTAATTGAGTGTCAAATTTGGCTTGCAATTTTAGGTTTTGGTTACAGAATTAGCTTTTCTAAAGTGAATAAGTTTTCTAAAACTTCTTATAAGGGTACTAAAAACTCCGGTTGCAGGCTAAAAAACTACTTGATGAAATTATTTTAGAACTCTTTTTTATTCTCATAGGCTTAAAAATTGTTGCTTAATTTGTGTTTTTTATTTATGTGGTACTGAGAATCTACCACGACTCATGGTCCGGGTAGGTTTCGGGTAATGATTGCTACGGGTAGGTTCCGGGTAGTAAATTTAGGAACCGATCTTTTACCGGGTAGGGTCCGCATAGTTCATAAATGTTAGGGTACCCGGACCCGCTCACCCCTACTTAATGCCCCAGCCCAACATGTACCCAACAACAAAATGGGACTGGGCGAGTCCGAGCCGAGGAGCCCACGACTTCCTCCTCTTCGGCCTCAGCCCAGTCCATTTCCAGTGACTGGCATGCCCAAATGAGGGAGCCCACTTCTCCCTCATCCAATTCCCCAACCAGGCCACCTGGCCCAGCTCCACCAGCCCAAAATAGAACCTCCACTCGGCCCAGTTCACAAACACAAAAACCACTGCCCCATCCATCTGTCTCGATCCCACCTCGGACTATTGAAACCCGTGCCATGCACTGTATTTTTTGGTCCAAGTGTCAATTTAACCTAACCTCTTCGGTCCAACCATCACAACTACTAAAAATCTCAAAGCAGCCCTATCAGACCCAAATTGGAAAGCTGCCATATTAGACGAAATTTATGCTCTTATTAAAAATAAGGCGTGGGAATTAGTGCCCGTACATCTAATGTGAACATCATACGTTCTATATGGGTTTTCTATCATAAAAAAAAATTCTGACGGCTCTTTTGCGAGACACAAAACTCGTCTTGTTGGTGATGGCAGGTTGGCGTGGATTGTAGTGAAACATTCAGTCCAGTAGTTAAACCAACAACTATTAGGAGTGTTCTTAGTCTGGCTCTGTCCAAATCATGGTCCATCCATCAGTTGGACGTCAAGAATGCCTTTTTACATGGTCACCTATAGGAAACAGTTTACATGCAGCAACCTTTGGCCTTCCGAGATCCTACTCATCCGGATTATGTTTGATTTTAAAAAAAAAATCATTATATGGTTTGAAATAAGCCCCCGGAGCGTGGTATAACAGGTTTGCAGGGTTCGTATCCACACTATGGTTATCACACAGCAAGTCTGATCAGTCTTTGTTTATTTACAAGAAGGAAAATAACATGACATATATTATTCTCTATGTGGATAACATCATTCTCAGCGTCATCTGGGTCAGTTCGTCAGTCTATTATAACTTTCATTGCTTCGGAATTTGCTATGAAGGATTTGAGCCCTTTAAACTATTTTTTGGGCATTGTTGTAACTCAATATGCATGTGGTCTGTTTTTCTGTCAAAAGAAATACGCCAAGGAGATCATTGACAAAGCCGGCATGTCCTCGTGCAAACCGTCACATATGCCGGTTGATACAAAGGCGAAATTGAGCAACTCTACAGACAATCCATACAGTGACCCAACACATTATCGCAGCTTAGTAGGGGCATTACAATATCTTACCTTCACGAGACATGATATCGCATATGCAGTTCAACAGGTTTGTTTACATATGCATGATCCGAAAGAAGAGCATACGAGGGCTCTTAAATGAATTATGCGGTATGTTAAGGGTACTCTTGATTTTGGGTTGCATATGTATAAGCCCACAATTTCTAGACTTACATCCTATACAGATGTTGATTGGGGTGGCTGCCCGGACACACATCGTTTCACCTCTGGTTATTATGTGTTTTTAGGAGACAACCTCATTTCATGGTTGTCGAAACGTCAACCGACACTATCTCGGTTGAGTGCTGAAGCAGAATACCGAGGGGTAGCTAATGTGGTCTCCGAATCATGTTGGTTCAGTAATCTTCTTTTAGAACTTCATTGTCCAATCGAAAAAGCAACCGTGGTTTATTGTGATAATATGAGTGCGATATACTTATCAGGTAACCCTGTCCAACATCAACACACAAAACACATAGAAATGAATATCTTGTTTGTCCGTGAAAATGCTGCACGTGGACAAGTACGAGTTCTCCATGTACAATCCCGTTATCATATTGCAGATATTTTCACGAAAGGTCCGCGCGTACTATTTGATGATTTTAGGGACAATCTTAACATACGAGAACCTCAAGCTAAGACTGCGGGGGACTGTTAAGATAATTATGGATCTAATTCATAATTATCTTCATCACATCTAAATTATCTCCATCATATCAATGTAATTAGGATGATTAGCATAGATTGATCTTCATCACATCCAAATTATCTCTATCATATTAATGTAATTAGAATGATTAGCATATTCTTAGCCTAGATTAATTTATGTGTATTTGTATATATATTATAATCTTGGAATGGAATGAGAGATGAAATTAACTTCTTTCAGAAAAGTTATTTGAGAGATAATGTGAGCGGAAGGTAATTAACCTGGATGAGATTTAATAGTGGTGTTGACAGAATAGCCATGTTAAAGAAGCCTCGTGATGAGCCATGATCCAAGAAATCCTGTTCCTCCTGTTACACATACCCTGCTGTTTCCCTTTTCCATCTTTTATAATTTATGCATCTATGTGAAACTAATGATAAATTAGCACCTGATGTATAGCTATTGGGATTGACAATTTGATAGTACAAGTTAAATCATGTTTCTTGTTAATCATGTGTTTAATTATCATATTATTGGTAATAGAGAAAGGGATGTATTCAATTAAAATTAAGTATATGCAGAAGGCGACGTTCTCTATGTAAAGAAGTTTCCAAATAAAACTACCATGTTCCAGCAGTTATTTTTTTGTATCTATACCTTATTGGCAAAAGGGTCAAAAATATCTCTCTATAGTCAGAAAAGGACTAAAAACATCATTTGTTATAAATTTGAGTTAAAAATATATCTCTTAACAAAAAATTCACAAATCACCCAAAATAACCCGATGTCATTTTTTAAACCCGCTCCAAAATATTTAAAAAATGACTTTTTTTAAAACCTGTTTTTAAAAATTAAATCTGAAAATATGTTTTTATCCAAAAATCTGGATTTTTTTTCTTAAATTAGGAAAAACTATTTTTTTTCTAAATGTGGACAAAAAAAGTTTCCAGATTTTTGAATAAAAATCACTTTTCCAGATTTAATTTTAAAAAAATATATTTTCCATATTTTAGATCCGGTTTAAAAAATAAAATCGGATTCTTTTTGGGTGATTTGGGAATTTCCGTTAAGAATGAGATATTTTTAACCATTTTTCAAAGTAGAGAGATATTTTTAGCCATTTTTTAAAACAGAGGAATATTTTTTACCCTTTACCCTTTATATTCTTATGAAACTATTTATCTCATTTTATATGCTTTACTAGTAGTTACTCTGCTCAGTATACTCGAACAATGGCTCCCAGGGGCACATGCGAGTTGGTAAGTGGCAAGGTGATTGGGGTACAACCACTTCGAATCCGTGTGGTGACAGTCTTTGCTGAAATATTGCAAGGGTTGTTGTTGGGTTCGTGTCTCGTTGGTCCTCTCCCTTGCAGCGCTGCCATTCGCGCATATTCCTCGATTTACATCCCACCTGGCCAAGGGACTTCTGATACAGATGGGGGGTTTCGCCTTCGGCACTTTCCAATTCACCAAGTATACTCGAACAATGAATAGACCTTTATATACTGTAAAATTCAAGTCCAATCTTCTTTTGTTTTTCTTTTTCAATTTCCAAAGTTCTGCATTGATACTCCTATTTACTATAAATAAAAGTCCAATCTTCTTTTGTTTTTCTTTTTCAACTTCCAAAGTTCTGCATTGATACTCCTATTTACTATAAATAAAGTTCCTATGATCTAAAATTGCGCGCAATTAGCACAGCTTTTCCCCGAAACAGTACATTAAACTCATAGTTCAACAGTATTATAAAGCTATTCCATGTAACAATATCACGCACATTCTAAAATTCTTGATTCTGAATTCTCAGATAAGTAGTACTCCTACTAATTTAGATATGGGAGACGCTGTGTGTTGGGGGCATAAAAGCCGTTTGAACCGAAAAAATCGAACCGAACAGCCCGATTCGGTTCGATTTTTATTCGGTTAAAATAATTTTAAAAACCGAATCTACAAGGATTAAATAATTCGGTTCGGTTCTTTAGAATTGAGGATGAACCGAACCGAACCGAAAACTGAGGACAAATATGTAATTAATCTTATTTTTTATTTTAGGCTACTGCTATCTCTTGAATCATAGCCATTGAAGTCAATCTAAAGCTTTATGGAAGTCGAATGCGGCATGAACTTGATTAACATATCACGGGAGCATTGACATAAAATATAAGAGAAAGTAATTGTAAATTGGTGCAACTTTAAATGATTATAACTTTACGCTCGGATGTCCGTTTTACCCGATTTTTTTTATTTTACGTATTTTTTCAAGACGTGACCGGTCAGTTTGACGCCGCCAATTTTTAGGAAAACGTATGTTTTTCCAATCAATTTGTGTTTTCCCCCAAATTGGTTTCTAATTTTCTCTTTTCTTTAGTAAAGATCTCACGATATACAATAGATTCAACGTCGAAATTTCGTTGTAACCTAGGTGTGAATGTCAATTTCAGTGTTGGAAATTCATTTAAAAAAAAAATCACCGACCCGTTTCTTTTATTTCAGTGTTGGACTTTTATTTTGTGGGGATGTAAACTTTAATTTGGAGTTTTTTTTACATGTTTTAAGAATATATGTGATGCAGACTTTATGATTTTGCACTTCAAATTATATTTTTGGACTTTATATTTGTTGATTATGATACACTTGAATTGAAAAAATTGATATAAATCAATACGTTCGGCGATATAAATTGATATATCATTTTTTTTAAAATTAATTCGATTTTTATTTTTAAAAAAATTCCGATTATAATCGCTTGGGAAGGGAGTATTTTCGTTACAAAAATACTGTAGTAATAGAACCAAATCAAATGGCCCAAATTTACTAAATTGCTAGTTAATTATTTTTTACACACAAATAGAATAATCTTCATACACCTAATAAAAGCCAATATGAGCAAGTCCAAGATTTTGCATCACCCAAAGTAAAAAAGAAGCTTTCTACTTAATCTGATTATTACACCATCCCTCAGCATCAGTTGAAAAATGAAAACTTGCCAAGCTTGACAACGAGCGCTGTAATTCCAATTTTACCCCTTCTGCCCCCTTCTTCCTCACAATTTTAAACCCGAAAACCCGAAAAACAATTTTAAACCAAAACGAAATTAAACCCCTTCAATTCTTCTTTTTTCCTTTGAATTATTATTATTATTATTATTATTAGATCTGGAACTGGCTTGGAACGTATTTAGATTTTGTACGGCCTTACGTGGCCTGGGCTCAATTATGATCTTATTGGTCCTAGGCGTTGTCGGTGTTACATATTACGCTGTCGTTTTGACCAATTATGCCCCCGCCCTTTTCAGTGGCGGTGGAATCCTTGATGCCCTAATTGCTCTTGCCGTACTTACGTTGTTTCATTGTTTGGTAAATTTCTTGACTTGCGGTGGAATCGAATCCATTACGCATTCTTCAGTGATGGTGAGATACCTGGGACTCCGGGCACTCTCGCTACCACTTCCCTTGCTTTTGGTAAGGTGTAGAAACCCTGCTTCCTAAACTTCTCCTCCTGTGATTTCTTAAATGGGCATGTAATTCCCTATTTATTTACACAATTATTATGAATTGCAGTCTTCAATCTTGCTTTTGCTTTGAGTGTATTGGGATTTCTGATCATGCACATATCATTGGTGGCGGGTAATACCACAACCATTGAGGTATTACACCTTCCTTACTTTTGGGTTAAAAGTTTAATGGGCGAACTGCTATCTGATCGTAAGGGGAAAACTACTGCTACAATTTGTTGTTTCTCTGTGTCTTGGGTTTAGGAAGGTGTGCTTGCTAGATCAATTATCTAAGTGTGTGTATTTTGGTTCGTTTTGATTGACCACCTTGTAAAAGTTGCTTTCTTGCAAAATCATGAAGGTAACACTCTTCATATTTTCTCCACTCCACAAAAAGAAACAAACAAAGAAAATTGAAGTAGAGAGATTCCTCACTCGTTTTGCATTTCCCCACGTCTTTTTTCTTGTCGAAACCCAAATTTACAAGAACCTTGATTTTACGTGGAGGATCCAGTGGTGGCTTCCCATGGGAGAAAATGACCCTGCAACTCTTCTTCAGCCAGACTTGGGCGGAATAGTAGAGGAAAATACAAAGTTGGTTTCCTTTAATAGACTTCTTATCCATATTTTGCCTGTATTCTTTTTTTATCACTATGTCCTGCTATTACTAGAGGTCGCCTCCTTGCATAGAATCCTTCTGCTACCGTCCTGCCGATGGCCACTCAAAATTTAACTTTGGCCCTTCAAACTCCATTCTGAAATTGTGGACAATACATTTTCCGTAGCTATTGGACTAAACTACATGGTTTACTCAAAGAGACCACAGCTTATTTACATGTTCTAATGATAAGCTTCCTCCAATTAGATGCTTGAAGCTCAAACTCTTATTTTTGGATTCTGGTTTCGTGAACCAACTGCTCCCCTTTGAGGCTGCTGCTTGTGCTTCCCGTGGGATGAAATAAATCATACATGAAAAATCTTTCAGACAAGAAATAAGAATCAATCGAGACATTTGAACTAGAAGTTTCTGCAGTTAATTGCCCCTTTTACTGACATGGTTCTGAGTATTCTTTGCCACATTAAAACACTTCTCGTACTTGCAGGCATATGAGAAGTAGACCACTCCAAAATGGCGTTATGATCTTGGTCGGAAGAGGAATTTTGAACAGGTTAGTGACCTTGGAAGAGATTGAGATTGTCATTTATCTGCTTTTGCGGAGGTTGCTCTCAGTTGCAATGTGAAAATGATGCATCTCATGTAACATTATGATCTAAATTATAAATAAAACTCGTGTAGAAAGGTACAAGATCAAGGGAGGTAATCTCTTTTACCAGGTGCTATCCACGTTCTCCTTTTTTTTTTTTGGGATCTGTATGTTTGAGACTGGGTCAAATACTTTCAATTGTGCATCACAATATATGTCTATTCTAACGTATACTTGTAGAAAATTGAACATAAAGCTTCGCCTTAGCATAAAGGGAAAAAGAGGAATACTTCTTTTTGTAGGGCTAGGAAGCAGTAACACCAACTCAGAACGTGTATCATGCATACCACCAGTGTTTGAATCAAATTCTGAAAAGTGAGGACATCATATAAAGAAGTGGTACATTGATGTATGCATGTACTTTTAAGACAGGAAAGTTTGTAGCAAATTGTTTTCTAGCAGTTATGTCACATCACTTTTAGAATGCAAAATATGCCTCAGCATATGGGAACCAACCTGGTCAAAACAGTTTGTACTTTTATTTATCTTATTTTGTTTTTATTAAAGATAGGGAATATGGAGAACCTAATCAAGGAAACAAGAATGATGAAACCTCAGTACTAAAATACTGAGATAGAGATAGTTTATTAAGTGCTTGTGTCTGAATAACCTTTAACCCTACCACCTTGACATACCTTTGGTTGTTTGAATCACTAAGGTCAACTTATTTATTACCTGCCTGACACTTTCTAGTCAATTCGTATTGGTCCTGGATACACTCTCCTGAAAAGATCACAGGATCAGACTGGAATTAAGTATGATTTCTTGTTCAGATGTACTTTATATTCCTCACATTTCTAACCATGAAATGAAGTAGGAATTTGGAGTTCAGCAGTAAAGAAGTTGGGATTTAACTGGTTCTTCATGACAACTAGTTCAGAATAACAACCCTGGTTTTTAGTAAGTTTAACTCTATAATTAGGGAAGCCAGAGCAAGAATCTTTTGCAAATTCCGGAAATTTGTACTCTCTGCTGATCCCCTATTCTTTTAATGCGGAACATATAAAGAATGCATTATGGGCCTCTGAGTATTCAAATGCATGTCAAAGTTATGGCATGTGTCTTGAAAAGGAGGTGTTGGTGTTGGCCACAGCAAAACTACTTACTGTTAGAAAGCACCAAATCCCAAGCTTATCCAACATAGGCTGGGTGCCCTGTGTTTTTCAGACTGCTCAAATCCATGTACAGTTGCTTGACTTCTTATTTAACTAGAGTTCCTTATTGAGTAGCATTATTACCTTCATCTGTGTTATATGTTATATCCATCTCATTTCACCCTTCTAAGGTTGTGATTTTATGCATCAGGTTTTTGGCCTAGACAAGCGGTATTGGTTCATCCCCGCTTACTCAGAAGAAGATTTAAGAAGGATACCTGCTCTTCATGGTCTTGAATACCCGTCAAAGCCTGAACTTGAATCCCAAGAATTCTAGGAGTCATCAAGTACATTACCAAGCTGAGTTTGTTTTTCTCCTTTTGTAACAATTATACAGTAGTACCTAATGATGCCCATTCCGTGTGATCACATCTACTGGCGCTGTGCAGAAACTGCACGAAGATATAGTAGAGGCCCAAGTTGCCAAAGGATGCAATCATGTATTGATTCGTTCATTTCGTTTGAGTATGGATTAGGGAAAATGGGTTCTGTAAGAAGATAGAAGGTTTGCTTATGTCTCACGTCTGACAACAGGTTTTCTTGTAAAGATCAATTGCTTGATTAGAAATGTAGATTGATCTTTGATGACTCTCCCAAACGTTTTAAGTGTTAATGTAATTCGGTTTTTCGTAATTGTTTAAAGTGGTTCTAAGCTCTCTTGGAGTTGTCTTAAAATTGCAAACATCCCTTGGATAATAGTATTGTCACTCTATTTTCAGACTAATACGTACATACATATTATATATAAATAATATATGTTCACTTTTGCATATGTTCCCTCAATAACACTTTTTGAAGCGAGAGTTCTAGTACCCCTTCAACAATTAAAAGTGGGATAAATATCCCTTTATACCCAATTATACAAATTAGATGTAAATCACGCGCCAATCAATACTTGCCACGTGTCAATTTTATTTAATTATTTTTCATTTACATTTTTTTCTATTATTTTCTACCCCTTCTTCAACAATCTTCACATGTGCTCGTTACCCCCAACCCCTTCTGCTCCTGGCTCCGACAGCCGCCACCACCACCGCAATGGCTACATCATCACTGCTACCGTATCCACCACCAGACTGATATTAGAAAATCAAAATCACCGCCAAATCAAACTGAAAATAAAAAAATGTCCTCCAAACCACTGTTCCCTCTCCGATGTCTTATCCCATTACAAAAATGATATCGGAACTCCATTAATGGAGTTTTGTAGTACTCTTGAACTCAAAAATAATGAAACGGAATTCTTAACCTGCTACAGAACTCCATAAGAAAAATCAAAAGAAAACAATGATGAATTGAAGAGGTTTACAGAAGAAAATAAGGGGAAAAATTATAAGAATGGGTGAGGCATTAACCGGGTCTTCTTGGTTGAAGAAGATAAGGAAAAAGAAAAATTTAAAAAGTAAACTAAAATAAATAAAGTAAAGAAAAGGTATTTCTAAGGAAACAAATAATAAATATACACTTTTTTCCTTATTTCATACGCTTTTGGTATGTGAAATATACTATCCACTTGACACCGGCTCATAAGGGAATAATAAATACACTTTGAATAAGAATAAGAGGGTATTGGAACTCTCATAAAGTTTGAGTGTCTTTTTTTTAAAAAAAAATATTATAATTTGAGAGGGTAATAATGTATTTTCTCCAAGTGAGTTAAGTTGGATGCACCGATGATATTCCACTAATACATTTATTTCACTAGAAAGAATCGGAATATTGTTTTTTTATTTTATAACGTTTCAAAATGACTTAAATAGAATATCCTTCATATATCATTAAAATGACAAAAATAGATGAACAATGAACAACAAATTTATAACTAGAAAATGCTATTAAAAGACAAGACAAGATGACAAAACAATGAAAGAAAACATAAAAAGTTATTACACATCCTAAGGATGCCCATTATTCACTTCTCCATGTTCAATGAGTTATTTCTTCTTTTCTTCAAGTTTAGTCCTCTTAATAATAAATAACTTTAACAAATCTTTAATTTCTCTAGCATCAACAAGTTTGGTTGAAGAGGTTCTCCATTTCCTTCTCTTCAGCCATTTGCTCTATTTCTCTAACATATTTTTCTTGTGAAGAGAAGGAAATGGAGAACCTCTTCAACCAACTTGTTGATGCTAGAGAAATTAAAGATTTGTTAAAGTTATTTGCTGTTAAGAGGACTAAACTTGAGGAAAAGAAGAAACAACTCACCGAAAATGTTTCTCGAAGATAGGTTTCACGGTTGGGTTAAAGACGATCAAGCAAAAGAATTGGTTTCTCCAGAAGTAAACACAATTAGAGCGACATAGTAATGCTAATCTTTTATCTAGAATGACTTTTCTCCTACTTTCACTGAAATTTCTAAGTCCCTTCCTAATCATATTTGGTATACAAACAAAGGAGCAGAGTATATATGAGTGAGTACCTACCTCTGGATGTAGATGAAGAGCATTTGGCTTCTATATATAGAGATGATTGATAGGACCACATAATTAAATAACTATAAAGTTGATTTAGGTAAGTTGACCAAATTAAAAAATGAACTAATTGCACAATCTGATTTGTAAGGTATTTATTAATTACTTTCTTAAATAGATATAATCAAAATCTTAAAACTCAAATTGAAGTTGGAGAAATAATCATATTTCCATAATGAATATATTTGGAGTGGGCAAGTGCAATGCACAACATTTTGAGTGTATTTAGAGTGAAACTTATTTCAAGTTTTTTCACTAAAAGATATCTAATGAAGTTAGAAAAAAAAATGAAACTGAACCGGTTGTTCGGTTCGATTTTTATACCAATTTTTTGAAAAATCGAACCGAATCAGGATTTAGTGATTCGGTTCGGTTTTTAAATTTTGGATACGAATCGAACCGAAAAATCCGAATTAAATACATAATTATTCTTATTTTTTATTTTAGGCTACTACTATCTCTTGAATCATAGCCATTGAAGTCAATCTATGAAGCTTTTATGGAAGTCGAATGTGGCATGAACTTGATTAACATATCACGGAAGCATTGACATAAAATGTAGGGAGAGAAAGTAGTTGTAAATTGGCGAAACTTTAAATGGTCATAACTCTGCGCTTGTATGTCCGTTTTACCCATTGTTTTTTTATTTTGCGTATTTTTTAGAAAAACGTCTATTTTCCCAATTAATTTGTGTTTTCCCCCAAATCGGTTTCTATTTTTTTTTCTTTAGTCAAGATCTCACGATATACAATACATTTCAACGTCGAAATTTCGTGGTAATGTAGGGGTGAATGCCAATTTCAGTTTTGAAAATTCATTTTTTTTAAAAAAATAAAAAATTCCTCGACTCGACCCGGCTCACTAGAAAAAACCGATATAATCCGATACGTTCAATGATATAAACCGAACATATCATTTTTTTTAAAAGTTGGATTCGATTTTTTTTTTTTAAAAAATGATTTTTATTCGGTTCATATTTTTCGGATTCAAAACCGATATAAATCGATATACGCCCACCCCTAGAGAGTGTTTAAGATCTGGTTTTGGGGAAAATCATAAGGTCTATTTCGACATAACCCGTATTTAAACCCAAAAAAATTTCCACCGCCGGAAAAAGACAGTTCATTTGATGAACCTTCAAACTTTTGAAGGGCCGTCAATCTTTTCGTCAAACTGCCAGAAAAATTGACAGCTCAAGGTGGGAATTTAAACGGTCTGTCAATCTGGACCATCAATCTTGCAACTGAGACCTCAAAATCTCAGAAAAAAATTTGACGGTCTGGATTTGCACTTTGATGGTCCGTCAATTCTGCCATCAAAACGTTCAGTTTTCTAATTTCATCGAAATGTACTTTCTTCTATCTGCTTGACTTCCCAACACTCCGAAACTTTCATAAACAAGTCGTAAACCTTCATTATCCTTTCGTAAAGTTGTACCTCTTCCCGCGACATCGGTATCCATCAAGGATACGACAGAATGCGAACTACGGGGTGTAACATATTTTTATCATTTGGTTATGAAAAAGGCTTATGTTAATATAATATTTAGTAGTAAAAAATTAATTGAGGGCTATGTTACTACCTGGAGGAATAATATTGATCGTTAATAATGGACTGTATTGTAGTAAGTCTCAAAGACTCTTATTAAGTTTCAATGTTATTCGCCAAAATGACTATCATATTGAGACTGCGAATGAAGTAAAGATTGAATACCTTTATATTACTACAATAAAAGTGGGAGGAAAGTTTATGCATAAAAAACTACCTTACTTTTTTCTGGGTTGTACCATACAAGCATTGGTGTCGTTGAAACACATGTTGTGATAAACAATAGGTTTAATGGTTCCAATGATTTATCATTTGACATGACCGATTGGACCATCCCTGTTCTAATATGATGCACAAAATAATTTAGAATTCACATGGGCATACTTTGAAGAACCAAAAGATTCTTCAATCAAAGGAATTCTTTTGTGGTGCTTGTTCTCAAGGAAAATTGGTTATTAAACAATCAACAACTAAGGTTGGGATTGAGTCCCCTGTATTTCTAATATGTATACATGGTGATATATGTGGACCAATTCACACTTCATTGAACCATTCAAATATTATATGGTCTTGATAGATGCATCTACAAGAAGATCACATGTGTGCTTATTATCAACTCGCAATATGGCTTTTGCGAGATTGTTGGTCCGAATAATATGGTTAAGAGCATAATTTTCAGATTATGCATTAGAAAATTCATCTTGATAATGATGGTGAGTTTACATCTCAGGCCTTTAATAATTATTGGACATGAAATAATGATTGGATATCTGGTTGCTCATGTTCATACTCAAAACAGTCTGCAGAATCATTGTTTAAACGACTCCATTGATAGCTAGACCATATTAGTAAGGACAAAACTTTTTGTTTTGGTATGGGGGCATGCTATTTTACATGCAGCAGCACTTGTGCGCATAATGCCAATCAGTTATCATGAATTCTCTTCATTACAATTGGATTTTAATGAAAAGTCAAATATTTCCCATCTTAGGATATTTAGGTGTGCGATATATGTTCCAATTGCTCCACCACAACGCACAAAGATGAGTCCCCAAAGAAGGTTGGAGGTATATGTTGGGTATGAATCTCCTTCTATTATTAAATATTTGGAACATAATACTGAAGATTTATTTACGGCAAAAAATTACTGATTGTTATTTTGATGAATCAGTAAATCCAACATTAGGGAGAGAAAATAAGTTGCTGGAAAAGGAGATAGATTGAAATGCATTATCACTATTTCATTTAGATCCTCGAACAAATAAATGTGAGCAAGAGGTTCAAAAGATGATTTATTTTTAAAATATTGCAAATCAACTGCCAGATGCATTTACCAACCTTCCAAGGGTTACTAAATCTCATATTCCAGCGGTAAATGCTCCAGTTCGAGTTGGTGTTCTGGAAAGACAAACGATCATCTGTCAAATGCATTTACTAACCTTCCATGGGTTACTAAATTTCATATTCTAGCTGTAAATGCTCCAGTTCGAGTTGATGTCTCGGCAAGACAAACAATTAATGCAAATGAGTCTAGGCCACGTCTGAAATGTGGTAGACTAATCGATTCAAAGATAAAAATATTCGAAAAAGAAAAGGAGTAAATGATCATAATATGGAAGAATTTTTTCAAGAAGAGCCCCGAGACATAACAAATGATAAGACCACATATGAGGTTCAGGTACCTGAAAAAATAGAGAATAAAGAGATCTCAATAAGTTATGTCTCGATAGGAAAAATGTAGAACCGAAATGATACTGTGATAGATAAATTTTTTGCTTATAATGTTACTGTTGAAATAATGTAACAAGATGAGGATCTTGAGCTACAATTATTTGAGGAAAGTAGATAGAGAAATGATTGGTCAAAATGGAAAGAAGCAATTCAAGCGGAATTGAATTCCCTTGAAAAACGTGAGGTTTTCAGACCAATAGTCCGAACATAAGAGAATCTCAAGCCAGTAGGGTACAAATGGTGTTTGTTCAAAAATGAAATGAAAAAGTGAAGTTGTCAGATATAAAGCACGACTTGTGGCACACAAATTTTTGTAAAGATTTGGCTTTGATTATGTGAATACATACTCTCATGTGATGGATGCAATGACTCTCAGATATCTGATAAGTCTGGCGGTGCATGAAAAATTTGATATGCACCTAATGGATGTTGTCATAACCTATTTATATGGCTCACTAGACAACTAAATTTGTATGAAGATTCTTAAAGGATTCAAATTTCCTGAAGCATACAAAGACTTTCAAAAAACTTGTTCAATAAAGATTCAGAAATCCTTATACAGATTGAAACAATTAGGACGAATGAGGTATAATCATCTTAGCAAGTATTTGCTAAAAGAAGGATACAAAAATGATCCTATTTGTCCTTGTGTTTTTGTAAGAAGGGTTGAAACTTAATTCGTTATAATAACCGTTTACGTTGATGATTTGAATATTATTAGAACTCCTGGAGAACTTTCAAAGGCAGTAGAATACTTGAAGAAAGAGTTTGAAATGAAAGATCTTGGGAAGATAAAATTTTGTCTTGGCCTGTAGATTGAGCATTTAAAGAATGAAATAGTTGTCCATCAATCTACATACACTGAAAAGATATTAAAGCAATTTTACATGAATATAGCACATTCATTGAGTACCCCGAAAGTTGTATATAAATAAAGATCCATTTCGACCTCAAGAAGATAACGAAGAGCTCCTTTAAGATGAAACTTTGTATCTTAGTGGATTAGGGCACTAATGTATATTTCAATTAATACTCGGCTAGATATATTCTCTATAATAAGGTTATTGGAAAAATTCAGTTCATCGCCAACAAAAGCACACTAAAATGGTGTTAAGCATATTTTCAGATACCTCAGAGGAACCATTGATATGATATTATTTTATTCTAATGAATCCAAATCAGAGATGATTGGTTATGCAGATGCATGTTATTTGTCTAATCCACACAAAGTCTGGACTCAAACACGCTACGTATTTACTTGTGGGGATACAACTATTTCATGGCGTTCAACGAAACAAACCCTATCAGCTACATCTTCAAACCATGTTGAGATAGTAGTCATTCATGAAGCCAATCGACAGTGTATATGATTGAGATCAATGTCGTGACAAATTTTGCAATTATGTGGCCTTTCATTGCAAACGAAGATTCCAATAATATTGTATGAAGATAATGTTGCATGCATAGCTCAATTAAAAGGAGAATACATCAAAGGAAACAGAACAAAGCATATTTCACCATAACAAATGTTCATATGATCTTCAATAGAATGGTGAGATAAATGTTCAACAAATTCGTTCAAGTGATAACTTTGCAGATTTCACTAAGGCATTACTAACATCAACCTTTAAGAAATTGAGATATAAAATTGGAATGCGTCGTCTATGAGATATCAAGTGAAATTTCCATCCGGGAGAGCAAAATATGTGTTCTCTTTTTCCCTTAACTATGATTTTGTCCCAATTGAATTTTTCCGATAAGATTTTTAATGAGGCAACACTCAATGCGTATTACAAGATGTGGGTACTATTTTTTCTTAACTAAAGATTTTTCTCACTGAATTTTTTCTAGTAAAATTTTAACGAGGCACACTATTTCTCAGATGGACATCCAAGAGGGAGTGTTACAAATACATTATGTTAGTGATGAATTTCATTACGTTATGATGACTGTTCATTTAATTTTTCAAGTTTACATTTCATGATCCACTTGTATACATGTATCTATTTATTATGATCACTTAAGTCTTGTAACCTTTGTGATGTACTTTAGAACTATAAATACCCATGAAAATATACATTTGAAATAAGAAGAAAAGTCATTTCCCCCTACATCTCTTGTCTAAATATATCTTGTTTTATATTCTTCTATTTGCTCTCAATTTACAACAAGTCTAATTTTTTTAATAAAGAATTTTTTATTTTTCTTTCGCTTAGATAATATTGAAATTTATAGAAAAAAATAAAAGGACAAATTAGTCCAGATACACAAATATAAATACGTTAGCTACAATAACATTCCTTTTCGGCCAACCATACTACTCCATCTTATCAACTAATTATTACTAATACTTTGACACAAAAAGTATTAATAATTTGCTAATAATAATTATTTCACTTAATTTCATACTTATATATTTAAAATATAAATTTTGATGTGATATGTATTTCTTAAACTAATTTGCTGTTTTTTCACAATTATTACTCCATATATATGTCAAATTCTATTTTAAATTCTTGGTTCATTCAAAACCCCAAAATTAAAGAAAAGGGTTGAAAAAAGAGAGAACTGGAAGGTTCTGACCAGAATAGAAAATGAAAGAAAAAGGGAAGGATCTAGGCTCTCTGCAACTCTCCAACACGTGTCACTCTCACACTAATCCTAAAAAAATACAAAAGCTTAGCCACGCACATTTTTTCATCCTCCTCATAAAAGCAGTTTATTCAACGTCTTCTTCATAATTCATCAATTTGCAAAATCCTGATTAAAGGTAATCAGCAATTAATATTCCATGTTTATTGTTTGATTTATTCATTCTGCACTAGCTGTGTACTGATCATTCACTAAAATGAATGTATTGGAGGTTTCTATCATTAATTTCTTGTGCATATGTAGCGTTGTGCAAATATTTAATACTTAAATGTTCATTATACTTGTGTTTTTAACAAAACCTAAACTCAGCAAGTCCTTCGTATTGTAAGAATGTAAATGTCCTACTTTCAAAGGTTCCGAATAATGCATAAATTCAAGGAGAGTGTAATATTGCGGTGAATTCTTTCAAATGTTGCAATATTGTAATATAGTACTAAATTAGGAGTTAAGATGTTGCTTATTTCGATACGTTAATAGACCATGTGAATGTACTCCCTCTCCCTCTGTCTCAATTTATGTGTCATAGTTCGGATTTTGAGAGTCAAACAATTTAATTTTGACCGTAAGTTTGGGCATGAAATCTTTAAATTTTTTGAATTAAAATTTACATATTTGAAAATTACATAAAAAGTACTATAAGTTTTAATAATTGATAATTGAAAATATATAAAGATATGTGTCAAAAATTTTGATTAAAGGAAGTCTTGTTTGAATCTCGAAATCTGAAAGGTGTGCCACGGAAGGAGTAATAGCTTGATCGTTGGGACCAAATTGTGCGGATAGGTTTGTCTTTTCCTTTATTGAGAGGGTTTTTGAGGGTTGAGTAGTGGCAGAGACAGAAAATTCAGCAAAGGGTATAAAAATATATAGAAGTAAACATGCAAGAAGCTAAGAAGATTAAAAAAAAAAGACATAACTACACTCTGTAATTTTTCGGCGTTAAGGTGGCTCTACCACTGGGGATGAGTTAAAACCTTGGGCATTCTCTCTTTGTTGTTGATTCTAGTTGTATGACTCAACGTATTCCTATCAATCTTAGCCTTTTCATTAGCTTTAAAATACTAAACTGTTAAGTTTCCTTGTTCTGGAACTAGGGATTTGGTGTGAGAATATGCAGAGAGGAAGAGGTGGCAGAGACAATTTCAACTCCTTCAGCAGTCCAGTTGATAGATTTGGAGGCATGATGTCAAGTATATTTGGAGGAAGAGACCCTTTTGATGATCCATTTTTCACTCGCGCTTTCGCAAACTTGTCTCAGTTTTCCATGTTACATCCAAGAACTCCTGCTGATGACTTGCAGCAGGTTGATGAATCCAATAGGCTAGTCATTCAGGAGATAGATATGGATGATGAGGAAGAGGTACCTCTTGAACTAGAGGAGGAAGATGGGGCCGCTAATGGCTCTAAGGAGAAAAGAGATAGGGCTCATGCTAACAGAAATCCACTTGTTGAACACCCTGAAGACCAAACTGATGGTAACTTTTGCTTCTATTCATTTTCCTTTTGTACAAGGGGTTTTAATGGTGTCTGTCCATAGTACTGTAGTATTTAACCGAAAATACTAGTTTAGGAGACTTGCGGGTTTCTCCTTACGGGAGTTGTATATGCAAAACCACGACGTGTCACCGGACGTCGGCAATCCTCACAAGATGGATGAATTCCCTTGTTTGCACAGCCTAAAATTCCTAGGTGATGCAGAATGAATTCCCTTGTAAAGATAACCCTAACCATCATATTATGGTTGAAAAACCGCCGTTCCAACACTTATAATGATGTATTTATGCACTATAGGCCAAGGTTTAGGAGGAGGACAAGCTAATAGGCTAACGGGCTAATGAACACTCCTTATGAGTGGACCGACTCAATAGCTATTTCAAACATTACCAATTTTGCTGGTCATCATCATTAATTCTACTTATGTTGCAGACCATAGCAAGAGCAAGAGCGTAAGCAAAGACGTGACTCATGGAATGAAAGACATGAAATTGGAAGGAACACAATCTAAGACGCAGAGCATGAGCTATAGAAGAGTTGCATACGGTGGAATAGACGGGACATATTACACTGCCACCACCACGCGGAGAACCGGTAGTGATGGAGTATGTTCTCTACCATTGGTGTCATGCCTTAATAATCTTGTTCTTACTGGTTCTAACAGTGCATATATTGTGAAACAGAGGGTGCTAGAGGAGAGCAAGCAAGCGGATAGCACAACTGGTCAAGCAACACATAGAGTCTCCAGAGGCATTCACGATAAGGTATAACTGTATAACATATATTTTATTAGATCATATACTTTTGGCTATGTTCTTAAAATATTTGAAGAACCTATGGTCTGCTTTATGTTTAGAAGCTTTATAATATATATTTTATTAAACTTGTACTTTTGATAGTGTCTTTCCTATTCTAAGAAGGCATATAATCATTAATTACTTATTTAAGGATGAGGTAATGGTAATTTAGTCAAATGCTCCTAATGATTAATGCTATCAAATGATGTTCATAGTAGGTACGCAAAAACCTTAAACGACAGAAAAAATACCGGAGAGTATATGTGGCTTCAAGGATTAAAACTTAAAAGAGTTGGCAACTAACCATCGAGCTCTTAGATTGCCATGTACATCTTAGTGGATTCTAATTCTTGTGTCTTCGATGTCAGGAGAGTCTGTCCCAGTATCTACTCCTATGTGTCTGCTACACAAGCGGACGGTATTAAACTATTAATTGGTCTGACTTTTCTCATATGATCCTTTTGCAAGACTGGCACTACTTTGTCCACAGTAGCAGTAATGTGACATTCTAAAACATAGTTTCATGTGTATAGTTTAAGGGATATTTGAATTTTGGCCCTTCCCTTTGCTCTGATAACAGTGACCTTATTTTGACGGATATGAAAAGGGTTTCTCATTGACATTCTTCTGTCATTCCTAGGGGCACTCGCTGACAAGGAAGCTTGCATCCGATGGTAAGGTGGACACAATGCAGACGTTGCATAATGTAGAAGAAGGTAGCATCTTCAATTAGATTGCTTAGATGTTCGGTTTTGTTTTCCATTCAACAGCAAATTTAGATCTTGTGTTGTTTCTTCTTATTGTGCAGATGAATTAGCTGGCTTTGAACGGTCATGGAATGGCAATGCTAATAAGGAAATCCCTGGTTGGAAGAGCGCGAATTCAGGTTTGTAAGTAAAGGATATGCCTTTCTCTATTCACATTAAACAGTACTGGTACATACTTCAACAACATATATGATAAAGTTCTGCAGTTCTCAGTTTATGTATTTTGTGTTCCTAACACCAGACTTAAGCTGTGCGCACTCAAGTGTGGGGCATTAAACAACTTTTTAGGCCTATTCTTTCTTAGTACAAGTGAAGACCAGCCAATCTCCTGCAATTCTTTTTGTTGCCTTCTAGGCTTTTCCAGAATAAGAGGTTTTCTTATTTTGGATGAAACTTATGCTTGCATGATCCTCGTTATAGTCTGATGTTTTGGTTATGCAGGAGCAAGTAGTAATTGGCTGACGAACTGGAATCCTGGATTCCGAGATCCATTTATTGGTGTGAGACCTGATAACAGTGCTCAGCCAGGGACTCAAAGTGGAAGGCCAAAGAAGGTCGTCCGGATCAATATAGAGTGAATACACTTTCCTTTCACCAGATCAACGTCGAGCCAGAGAATGAAGCACTTCTTGGTAGGGTATACTTTACCCGTTAAACGAAAAAAGATCAAAGAATCTATATATATTTGGTATGTAGTTGCTTAGGGTCATGGTAAGAGGTGGTAAGAGCAGTTGTACGTCTATAAAGAATGGATTGTCAGTATGTTAGAAATATTTTGTTTCTGGACGTTATTGTTAGTTAGAATTTGTTTAGCCATGGTGATCTTAGATTGCTCAATCTATTTGAAGAATGACACAAAAAATAATACATATCTGGATACATTGTAGTATTAATACTTTTGTCAGTGACATTTCGATATTGTGGAGTTCGTGTAGGCGACTACTTGTTATGTAAGCATTACAGTGATGGTAATAGGAATGTTTTTTGTTTTTGACTTATTAATCATCACTAAGATAAAAATATTTAGGTGTGAACATCATATAATTGTTGATGAAAAAATCAAGAGAAAAAGAAGAAACAATATTTCAAATTTAGAAGGTATTTTAAAATGTGCTTTTGAGTATTGGCTGTGTCACACCCGTCTTACGTAAATCATAGTAGTAAAATTTAAATTGAAATTACATTCCAAAGTCGGAGAAGAAAAGCCATTTGATACCGAGAGAATTGTTTAAAAGATTAGGTTGAATATTAATCAAAGTTGATATCTGGTACTGTTGTCTCTTCTTAGTTAGTGAAAGGATCCGTTATGAAATGTCAAAGATTCACTATATACAAAAAAAACAAAACATTCCGTACAATATATAATTTATTGGTTTATTCCTTTTGACATTGAAAAGATTGGAAGAAATTTTAAGGCAGTCGTTCTATTTCTGTCTCTAGAAATTGACTCTGTTTGACCTACATAACATGTTTTCGGCTTTCTTCGATTTTTCTTTTATCAAGCCAAACAATATGGAAAATCTGCTCTTTTCATTTATTTATATGTTTATTATAAGTACTTGTCATTTATTTATATGTTTAGTAAATGCCAAAACTAACAAGTGCTTATGAATCAAGTGTAGGCAATACATCTGATAATCCTTGGAATACCCTTCTATAAACAACCACCATAACTCATTCCGCATTTTATTTTGGGAAAGTTACATATTTGGCCGCTCGCTAAAAATAAATATCGCCACAAGCCAAATATAAAAATATACCTTAGTTAATGAAAGAAATAATCCCTTGATTATTTTTATTAATGAATGAATATATGTACAATTTACAATTTTCATAATATGGAAAATTATTTTCCTATTCTACTCCCAAAATTCTATTCTATTTGTACAAAAATTCTACAATTTTGGTAATTGTACAATGCTAATTAATTACAAATAATATGGTACAAAATACTCTCCAAACCGTGATATACTTACCATGTATATCACGGACAATTTGGTAAGTATTTTACGGACAGTGGCCTTGTGCTGTGTATACTTTCACACCCCCGCAGTCATAGCGGACAATCTTTGTACGCTGAGACTGTCCCTAAAATCTTCAAATAGAATCGAGGGAAGACCCTTCGTAAAGATGTCTGCAATTTGATAACTGGAAGGGACATGGCAGACACGTACTTGTCCACGAGCTACCTTTTCGCGAACAAAGTGGATATCCATCTCGATGTGTTTAGTGCGTTGGTGTTGAACTGAATTACCAGAAAGATAGACGGCACTAACATTATCACAATAAACCAATGTAGCTTTCTGAATGGGACAATGAAGTTCTAAGAGATGATTATGTAACCAAATGATTCAGAGACCACATTGGCTACCTCTCGATACTCGGCCTCCACACTAGAGCGTGATAATGTAAATTGTCGCTTTGCAGACCACGAGACCAAGTTATTACCAAGAAACATACAATAGCCAGACGTGGAGCGTCTGGTATCTGGACAACCACCCCAATCAACATCTGTATACGAGACAAATGTAGATGTCGATGATGGATATAAATGTAAGCCATAGTCAAGTGTTCCCTGGATGTATCGAAAAATGTGTTTGAGCACATTCATGTGCTAACCCTGGGATCATGTATAAACAAACACACCTACTGTACGGCATACATAATATATGATCTCGTGAAAGTAAGATACTGAAGAGCCCCTGCAAGACTGCGATAGTGGGTTGGATCCTCTCAAGGTGAGCCAGCCACAACACCCAGCTTGGGTTTAGTATCAACGGGAGTGGAAATGGACTTGCACGAGGACATACCAACCCGCTTAATGATCTCAGCGGCATACTTCCTTTGTGATAAGAATAACCCACCTGCATGACGAGTGACAGCAATCCCCAAGAAATAACTCAAGGGCCCCAAGTCTTTCATAGCAAACTCAGAACTGAGTAGTGTCATGATAGACTTGCGTAAATCATCAGAAGAAGCTGTCAAAATAATATCATCCACATACAAGAGAATATATGCCAAGAAAGTACCAAAACGATATATGAAAAGAGAATTATCAGATCTGCTGTGAGAAAACTCAATAGTAGATACATAGTCTGCAAATCGCTTATACCAGGCTCGAGGGGCCTGCTTAAGCCCATACAAGAACTTTTCAATAAACAAACATGATGCGGATATTTGGGGTTTCGAAAACCCAAGGGCCGATGCATGAAAACCGTCTCTTTAAGATCACCATTTAAGAAAATATTCTTTACATCTAGCAGATGAATGGGCCATGCTTTCAAAAGAGCCAAACTGAGAACAGTGTGAATGGTAGTCGGTTTGACCACCTGACTAAATGTCTCACCACAATCCACGCCAACCTGTTGAGTTTTATCATCACCTACAAGACGATTCTTATGTCTCGCAAAAGAGCCACCAAAATTATATTTATGAGTAAAAATCCACATAGACCGAATAATATTAACACCAGAAGAATGGGGGACCAACTCCCACATCTTATTTTCAATAAGATGATTAAATTCATCATTTATAGCTAATTTCCAATTTTGGTCATTTAAGGCAAACACTGAGTTACGTGGTAGATGAGATTTAAAGACATTAGAATTGAGATTAAAATGTCGTTTTGGTTTTAAAATACCCCTTTGACTATGAGTAACTGGCCCTTGACTCGAGGAGGAAGCGGGTGGATTTTGGATAGTGCGTGGGCTGGTAACGGACCGGCCAGCAAGCAGTGGGTCTGCTGGCCCAATGACAGAAACATGGGCTGGAACGGAGACTGGGACAGTGAGCTGGACCACTGGAACAATATCGAGATCGGTACTGGGCCGAGTGTCTGGCCCACTGGGCAGAGGCGACGGAACAGTAGGTCCAGCGGGCAGTGGGCCCGTTGGCGGATTTTGGGTGCGGAAAAGTCTGAGAAATAGTGGATAATATACGGGGAGACCTCGTCATCAAAAATATTATACGAAATAGGCCCGGGACTACTTACTTTAGCAAACGGAAATTGGGTTTCATAAAAAATAACGTGGCGAATAATTATGATTTTATTAGACAATAAATCAAAACATTTGTAACCACGATGATTAGATGGATAACCCAAAACACACAAGCGGTAGAACGAGCTTGAAGTTTGTTAATTGTAGTTGACGGAAATAGTGGATAACATAAGCACCCAAATACCCTAAGATGTGAATACGAAGGATCCTTATTATAGAGAATTTTAAGAGGGGATGAATACGTCAATCCTTTGGTAGGAAGTATGTTAAGGAGATAAGTAGTCATTTGTAGAGCATGATGACAAAAGGAAGGGGGTACGGAAGCATGGACCAATAAAGTGCGGACAATATTATTAATGGTACGAATTTTTCGTTCGATTTTCCCATTTTGTGAGGACGTATGAGGACAAGAGAAACGAAAATTTATGTCACGAGTATCCCAAAAATCCCAAAACAATCCATTATCATATTCTTTGCCATTATCACATTGAATATTTTTTATTTCTCGTTCGAATTTGGTACAGATGAATGCTCTAAATTTTAAGAATGTGGAAAAAATTTGTGATTTTTTCGCTAACAGAAAGGTCCATAAAAAATAGAATAATCATAAAAAATAGAACATAATAACGATGGCCCACAGAACTGAGAACGAGAGAAGTTCATAAATCGCTATGAATAATATCAAAAGACATCAAAGTACGAGACGTAGAGACTACAAATGGTAATCTAACATGTTTTTCTAAAGGACAGGAATGACAACTTGGAGTAGTATGCGTACCCTTACAAGAAATAAAATTATTTTTATGCAAAGAAGAAACAATAGACGACCCAGGGTGACTCAAACGTGCATGCCACAAGGAAGGAGCTAGAGCTGCAAATATCGATGGCATGGATGGAATCGAGAAACTTGAGGTGGGCGTGATTAGATAAAGATCTCCCCTATTGTTGCATCTCATGAGAGGTATCCCCGTTTTGAAATCCTTCACAGAAAATCCAAAAGGATCAAAATTAACAGAAACCCAATTATCAGTGGTGAATTTTCGGACAGACACCAAATTTATAATTAAGTTCGGGGCATGAAGGGTATTTTTTAAGACTAGAGGTGGATGTGGGGGAGACACAGTTGTATTACCGTAACCATTAATTGGAATAGTATTGCCATTACCAATAATAATGCCACGTTTTTTGCTCAAATGGGAATAAGACGAGAGAGTACCTTGGTCTGACGTCATGTGAGAGGTAGCGCCGATGTCCATGTACCAATTCGGGTCTGGAGGATTTAATCAAAGTGTATGCATCGCGGCCTCAATATCTATCGGAGTCTGTGTGGGGCCCACTTCCTGGAATGCCTGCGGTGGCCGAGGCCCAAGCAAACTGGCTTGCGGCCCTGGCCCAGAAGTAAAACTATTGCAGTTAATTGGACCTGAGAGATTGGGCCTGGCTTGTGGCTGGAACTGGGCCCAGTTACCCGGGTAGGGGATGGGAGGAAAATAGCCATTGTTGGGCCACAGGCCACTGACCCAGTTCCACTACCAAGGGTCCCACTACTGAGTCCAATTCGGCTGTTGCCCACTGCCTCAAGGCTCACCGCCGTTGCCACCACTGTTTCGGCCGCCGCGATTTTTTCCATTATTTTACGGTTTTGACCTTTCTTGCCGCCACCGTTGTTGCAGTTTTGGCCCGAATTGTCAACAAAACCGTGAGAGTTATTGGAGGAAGTCATCATCGCCATGAAAATGGCACCGGTAGCCGCTTTTTTTTCCAAGCCGGCTTTTTCTAACGTGAGCTCGAACGGGCTTGATAAAAAGGGGAAAACGGATTACTTTGACGAAGGAGAGTTCCAATGCCATTATAGGCCTCAGATAGTCCTGCAACCATTTGTAGAACAAGACTATTATTGGTAACAGGCGCGCCAACGTTACGGAGCTGGTCCGCCAATTCCTTGAGTCGTTTACAATAGGCCGAAACATTCGGGAAATCTTTCATGCTTACTTGTGAAAATTCTTGCTCAAGGGTGACTACTCGGGAATGTTGGTTGTCCTGGAATATATCACGCAATCTATTCCAGGTAGCCATAGCCATAGTGTCTGGTTCAATGATCGTCTGTAAAAGGTCAGTAGAAATAGTGGAGTAAATCCACTGAAGGACAGTAGCATCAAGAGTAATCTATAACTGAGGATCCTCCATGGGAGTAGGGGTAGCGGGAGGAATTATGTGATGGAGGACTTGATGTGAGACTGCGTGAATTTTGAACAACTCTGCCCACGTCGCATACTGGACGTTTTCCATCTCAAGAACAATAGGGATGTGGTTCTTGATGTTGGAAACAGAAAGGGCAGGATGAAACACGTTCTTAAACATAACGAAAGAACAAAAGGGATTGAGAAGAAAATTTGGGAAGAGAGGAGGTAAAATTTTGCTTGAAATCCGAGAATAGGCACGGATTCCGAGGTAGACTCGGCCTAGAAGGTATCGGAAACCCAGAAGAAATTTGGGAGAGAAGCGAAAGTAATTTAGTCCTAGACTTCTGATATCATGAAAGAAATAATCCCTTGATTATTTTCATTAATGAATGAGTAAATATACAATGTACAATTTCCATAATATGGAAAATTCTATTCCAATTCTACTCCCAAAACCCTATTCTATTTGTATAAGAATTCTACAATTATGGTAAGTGTACAATGCTAATTAATTACAAATAATATGATACAAAATACTCTCCAAACCGTGATATACTTACCATGTATATCACAGACAGTTTGGTAAGTATATCATGGACAATGGCCTTGTGCAATGTATACTTTCAGTTAAGTATAAATATATACATTATTTGCATACATTAATATATATAAAATATACTATATTTTTCCCGCTATTTTGTAGTTTATTTGTGAAGAAATTATTCTATTACATATTAGTTGCTACACGTATATTCAAATCCTTTGTATCAACACGATTACACAAAGGCTGGTTAGGGGCATTGGTCAAGTCTGTTGCTTAAGTTCTGCTCGTGTTAAATGGCTTGGTTTTGATTCCTAACTTTGAAATACACTGAATTTTTTTAGTATGCCTTCGCTGCATTTAAATTCCGAGTCCATCTCTTGTTAATGTTCTATTAATCTTCATTAGAGGAATCTCTTTTATGAAAGCTATTTTTCATTCAAAAGAATACTTTCAAAGCACGTGATTTGAACGTTACACTATCTATATCGCATGAATTTGTACTCATTTAATTTTGTTAGGATAATTATGGGGCTATCCCATAGTTATCTCAAATCATATATTTTATAATATCATAATTAGAATTTGATTGTAAATTAGTATAAGGGAAAAATAATGGTGGAAAGGGACGGGGAGGGGCGGCGGCCAACCAGCCTACGACAACACCAACCAGCAGGGGCAGTGGCGGCCCAACTAGTGGCAGCAGCCTGCCCAGCCAGTCGGTAATCAGTGGAGGCAGTACCCTCCATGGGCCTGGGCCCCACAGTGGGCTTCCCCTCAGTGTCCATATCCCACCACGTCGTGGGCCAGGCCCTCATCTTCAAACTGACAACCCGTAATTCTAGGGTCTCATCCGCAATACGCATTTGAAGCCCAGGCACCGTCTTCTGTAGGTTATGCTCCCACCGATATCGAACAAGCCATGAATAACATGAATCCAAATGTTCCAGATGAGTCGTGGTACATGGACACAGGGGCTACGTCTCACATGATGACATTTCAAGGTAATCTTTTGTCTTATTTTAATATGAGCAGTAATAAAAATATTGTTGTCGGCAGTGGGCATGAAATTTCAATTCGTGGTATTGGTCAGGTAAAACTACCCCCACCACACCCACCATTATATTTAAAAAATGTCTTACATGCACCAAAACTGATTAAAAACTTGATATATGTACGACGTTTTACAATTGACAACAATGCTTCTGTGAATTTTAATCAGTTTGGCTTTTTTGTGAAGGATTTTCAGACGGGGATGTCACTAATGAGATGTAATCGCATAGGGGACTTGTATCCCATCACTACCGTTTCCAACAATCATATGACCAAACCAACAACATTTGCAGCTATTTCACTTATTGTATGGCACAGTGGGTTGGAACACCCGGGAGCACCAGTTTTCAATAATCTTAGGAAGAATAATTTTGTTGCTTGTAACAAACTTTTGTACTCTTCTGTTTGCCAAACTTATGTGTTTGGAAAACATGTTAAACTTTCGTTTTCATCATCTACATCACAAATGCTTATGCCATTTGATATTTTGCATTGTGATTTGTGGACATCACTAGTTTTGAGTTTTGCGGGTAATAAATATTATATTGTCATTTTAGATGATTATTCGAATTTTCTGTGGGCATTTCCCTTAGGACATAAATCACAAGCCTACACCATTTTAAAATAATTTAGTGTTTTTATCAAAACTCAATTTGACAAATCCATTAAATGTTTTCAATGTGACAATGGAGGAAATTCGTAAATGCTCAATTTAAGGATTTTTGTCATCAAATGGGATATTTTTACGTCTTTCGTTTCCACATACATCACCACAAAATGGGAAAGCCGAAAGAAAATTTCGAACAATTAACAATATGGTTCGCACTCTTCTTGTGCATTCGTCCACACCACCAATTTTTTGGCACCATGCACTTCAAATGACCACATATCTTTTAAATATTCCTAGCAAACTACTCTTCAATGTGTCACCTACACAAATGTTGTACCACCGTCTCCCATCTTTTACACATTTGAGAGTTTTCGGGTGTTTGTGCTATTCCTTATTTCCGTCCACAACCATTAACAAACTTCAGGTCTGTTCTACTCCTTATGTATTTTTGGGATACCCACAAAATCATAGGGGATATAAGTCTTATAATATGACAAATGGGAAAATTATTATTTCTCGTCACGTCATTTTTGATGAGTCTACATTCCCGTTTGTTAAATCTCACGTGGCATCCTCACCTTCATATGATTTTTTGGATGACGGAATACATTCTATTTGAATCACCATTTAAACACCCAAAATAGTGTGGGACCAGCCCAAACACCACTGCTTAACATCCCAGCACAACCACAAATTATGACTGGACCAGTCCAAGGAGCAGAGGTCACTGCCTCTCTTCCTTTGGTCTTGGTCCAGTCTACATTTAGTGGCGGGCAGGCCCAACGAAGGGAGGCCTCTGCCCCCCTGCCCGTGACACCACCCAGCAATTCTGGCCCATGTACACATGCCCAAATCCGTAACCACTGTAGACCCTTTAACCAAGTCGAAAGCCAACTCACCCTGCCTACTATTTTGGCCCAAACTCGATCAGCTACTCAGCCCACTAGCATACCCAACTCCCCAACTTCTGACCTAAGCATCATTTTAACCTAACAGCTTCAGTCCAACCGTGACTACTTCTAAAAAATCCCAAAGCAGCCTTATCGGATCCGAATTGGAAAGCTGTCATGTTAGAAGAAATTAATGCTCTTATTAAAAATAAGACGCGGGAATTAGTGCCACGTCCATCTAATGTGAATATAATTCGGTCTATGTGGGTCTTTTGTCATAAAAAGAATTTCGATGGCTCCTTTGCGAGATACAAAGTTCGTCTTGTTGGTGATGGCAGGTCTCAGCAGGTTGACATGGATTGTGGTGAAACATTCAGTCATGCGGTTAAGCCAACAACTATCAAAACTATTCTTAGCATGACACTTTTAAAATTTTGGTCCATTCATGAGTTGGATGTAAACAAATGCATACTTACATGGCTATTTACAGGAAATAATGTATATGCACCAACCTTTGGGTTTCCGAGATTCTACTCATCCAGATTATGTTTGCCTTTTGAATTTTTTATATGGTTTGAAACAGGCTCCTCAGGCATGGTATAACAGGTTTGCATGATTTTGTCTCCAAATTGGGTTTCTCTCACAGCAAGTCGGATCAGTCTTTGTTCATTTATAGGAAGGAAAGTGACATGGCATATATCCTTCTATATGTAGATGACATTATTCTCACAACATCATCTACATCACTTCGCCAGTCTATTCTGTCCCTTCTTGCGGCAGAGTTTGCAATGAAGGACTTGGGTCCTTTAAATTATTTTCTTGGCATTGTTGTGATTCAATATGCAGGTGGTCTGTTTCTCAGTCAAAAGAAAATGCCAAGGAAATAATTGAAAAAGTCGGGATGTCCTTATGCAAACCATCACCTACGCCGGTTGATACTAAGTCCAAATTGAGCAACTCTACAGGTACTCCATACATCGATCCAACACATTACTGCAGCCTAGCAGGAGCCTTGTAGTATCTGACTTTCACAAGACCCGATATTTTCTATGCGGCCCACCAAGTATGTTTATATATTGCATGATCCAAAGAAAAAGCATATGGGGGACCTCAAAAGAATTCTACGGTATGTTAAGAGTACTTTTCATTTTGGTTTGCATCTGTATAAGTCCTTCATTTCGAGTCTCTCCTCCTATATAGATGCGGATTGGGGGTGGCTGTCCGGACACACAACGTTCCACCTCTGGATATTGCGTATTCTCGAGAGACAATATCATTTCATGGTCGTCAAAATGGCAACCCATTATGTCTCAGTCGAGCGCTGAGGCAGAATACCGAGGGGTAGCCAATGTGGTTGCTGAATCATGTTGGCTCCGTAATCTTCTGTTATAGCTACATTGTACGATTGAAAATGCAACTGTGGTTTATTGTGATAATGTGAGTGCGATATACTTATCCGGTAATCCTTTCCAGCATCAACGCACAAAACACATAGAAATAGATATATTATTTGTCAGAGAAAAGGTTGCACGTGGACAAGTCCGTGTTCTCCATGTACCGTCCCGTTATCAGATTGCCGACATCTTCACAAAAGGTCTTCCGCACATACTTTTTGATGATTTCAGGGACAATCTCAGCATACGAGAATCCTCCGCTAAGACTGCGGGGACTGTTAGGATAATTATGGGGCTATTCCATAATTATCTCAAATCATATATTTGATAATATCATAATTAGGATTTGATTATAAATTAGTATAACTTAATTTAGGATAATTAAATTAGTCTTCCTTAATATTAACATTATATTCTTGTATATATATTTGACTATAGAAATAAAATAAAGCAATTCTAATTCCTGCTATCTTTGTTCTTCCCTATTTCCCTTTTCTCACTGATGCACTACCTCTCTGTGTGGCTTCTCGCGTGTTCCGGACATTATAATTCATTTTTGTACTTATTATCTTTGTTTTTCTCTATTTTCCTTTACCCATACTACCTCTCTCTGTCTTACTGGTCTCCACTAAGGGAATCTGTTTCATGAAAGTTTGTCTTCAATTAAAGAGGCTCTTGAAATGCGTGTTATGAACAATATACATGTGAGAACATGAATTTATTTTTTCTTAAATGGTAATCATTATTAAAAGAATATGTTATTTGATTTCAAATAATTTACAATATATAATATTTATAAAGATATTTATCTTACTATAAATTACATAAGTAATCAACCTAATTATAAATGAAATATAATTATATCTAAAATAAAAGATATATAATTAATATAAGAATATTCAGTGAATATTCTATTACATCTCTGCAGTCGAAGCGAGGGGCTCACGAACACTGAGACTGGCTCGAAAATCATCGAACAATATGCGCGAAAATCCTTTGGTGAAGATGTCGGTAATATGATATCTGGAAGGAACATGAAGGACACGAACTTGACCACGAGCTACTTTTTCGCGAACAAAATGAATGTCCATCTCAATGTGTTTGGTGCGCTGATGTTGGACGGGATTGCCAGAAAGATATATCGCACTAATATTATCGCAGTAGACCATTGTTGCCTTTTGAATCGGGCAGAGAAGCTCAAGTATAGAAGGTTACGGATCCAACAAGACTCAGAGACGACGTTGGCGACACCTATGTACTCTACTTCGGCACTGTATCAGGATAGTGTAGGTTGCCTTTTGGAAGACCAAGATAATAGGTTATCTCCGAGGAAAACGCAGTAACCGGACGTGGAGCGTCGGGTGTTAGGACATCCACCCCAGTCAACATCAGAATAAGCAGCGAGACTAGTGAGCGAGGACCTGTATAGATCTAAGCCAAAATGAAGTGTGCCTGGACGTATCGTAAAATACGTTTGAGGGCATGCATGCGTGCTTTCGTCGGATTGTGCATGTGCAAATAGATTTGTTGCATATCATATGATATGTCTAGTCTCGTGAATGTGAGGTACGATAGGGCCCCAACCAAACTATGATAGTGAGTTGGGTCTGAATACGGAGGGCCGAAATCAGCGCTGATCTTGGAATTGGTGTCCACTGGCGTGTGAGATGGTTTGCAAGATGTCATGCCTGCACGATCAAAGATCTCTTCAGCGTATTTCTTCTGACAAGGAAATAGGCCTCCAGAATGGCGAGTGATAGAGATGCCCAAGAAATAACTCAGGGCCCCCAGATCCTTCATAGCAAACTCAGAGGAAATGAGAGACATAATGGACCGAAGGAGGGCATCAAATGATGTGGTGAGGATGATGTCATCAACATATAGTAAGAGATAAGCCATGTTTGCACCCTTGTTGTAGATGAACATGGAATGATCGAATTTGCTGTGTGAAAAAAATGATAGATGAGACATAATCGGTGAATTACTGGTACCATGCTCGAGGAGCCTGTTTCGGTCCATAGAGTGATTTCCGCAATAGACACACATAATCCGGATGAATATGATCCATGAAACCCATAGTCAGATGCATATATACCGTTTCATGAAGATCCACATGTAATAAAGCGTTCTTGACATCAAGTTGATGAATGGGCCAAGAGTTGGATATAGCAATGTTGAGGACGGTCCGGATGGTTGCGGGCTTTACGATCTGGCTGAACGTTCATCATAGTCCACTCCCACTTGTTAAGACCTTCCATCACCTACAAGACATGCCTTGTATCTCTCAAAAGAACCATTAAATTTATTTTTATGTCTAATAATCCACATAGAACGAATAATGTTAGCATCAGGTGGATGGGGTACTAAGTCCAACGTCTTATTATCAATAAGAACATTATATTCGTCAATCATTGCGGCTTTTTAATTTGGGTCAGGCAAGGCATCCTTCGGATTACGAGGGACATGGGAAGGGACAACTGAAACAGATAGGTTAAACAACCATTTAGGTTTGTAAATTCTGTGCATGTCACGAGTTTCCATTGTCCGAGAGCGTTCCTCATGATGCGGGATGGGAGGAGGGGGGTACCACGGGACTGCCCGGAAGAGGAGGAAGGGCAGGGGTGGCGGGATCGGCTGGCCGAGGCTCAGTTTGCTGAGAGGTGGCTGCGGAATCACCCTGAGATGGGGAGTTTCGAGCCACAATCGGCGGAACCGGGTGGGCAGCGTGTCCCGGACTGACCGTAGTGGGTTCGGGTGCCGGTGACGTCAGATTATGTAAATGATGAATTAGAAGGGAGTTCATGCCATCAGTTAGGAAGTCGTAGGAATGCCGAGGTGACGAGTTTAGTGAGGCAAAACAGAATTGGGACTCATCAAATAAGATATGGCGTAAAATAATTATGTTATATCTTGATAGGTCATAGTAAGAGTAACCACGATGATTGGTGGGGTAACCCAGAAACACACATGGAGAAGATTGCGGTTGGAGTTTGTGAGTGGTCGGATGGAGAGGATAACAGAGACATCCGAAAATACGCAAGTGTTGGTAGGAGAGGTTCATATGAAACAAAATTTGAGTGTGCGACCGTAGAGCTAGAGACTTGTTTGGTATTATGTTTAGGAGATATGTGGCCATGGAGAGTGCGTAATGTCCGAATTTAGGGGGAGTTAAGGTGTGGGCAAGTAGGGCACGAATTAAGTTGTTTATGATTCAGATTTTCCGTTCGGCTTTACCATTTTGAGAGGAGGTGTGGGGGCAGGAAAAATGAAATGTAAGACCGTGTTTGGAGCAAAACTGTTTGAATTTGTTATTATCGAATTCCCTGCCATTGTCACATTGAAAATATTTAATGCTCTTTTGAAATTGTGTTTTTACGAAAGCACTAAATGAGGGGAAAACGAGCTACACCTGAGATTTATTACCAATTGGAAAAATCCATAGAAAGTTAGAATAATCGTCCAAAAATAACACATAATATTGATGGTCGGTCGTACTTAAAATAAGAGAAGTCCACAAATCACTATGTATTATATTGAAAGGCATTAAAATACAAATTTTGAATGCGTAAAATGGTAATTTAACATGTTTCTCAAAAACATAGGATTCACATATAGGAGTCTTAGAAATACGGTTGCATTGAATAAAATTATTTTTTCTAAGAAAGCGTAAAACAGAATCTCCCGGATGTCCTAATCTAGAATGCCATAAGGAAGACGAAAGAGCAACAAAGGTTGATGGGACTGAGGTTGGGTTGTTGACGGTGATTGAAATATGGTAAAGATCTCCGGTGATGTCACATCTCATTATTCGTCTTTCTATCGTAAAATCCTTCACAAAAAGGATCAAAGTCAAGGGAAATATTATTATCAGTTGTAAAACGTCGCACAAAGATTAGATTCTTAATGAGTTTAGGGGCATGAAGGACATTTTTTAAAATTAGTGGTAGATGTGGTGGGGATAATGATGAATGACCAAAACCATGAATAGGAATGACTTGTCCATTACCAACAATAATATTCCGATTTAAATTACTCAAATGGAATAAGACGAGAGAGTACCTTGTGATGTTGTCATGTGAGATGTGGTGCCTGTGTCCATAAACCAATTTTTGTCTGGAGCATTGAGTGACATTGTGTTTATAGTTGCCTCAATGTTAGTCGATGCATAAGTTGAGGGCGGAGGGGGGCATGTGTTGTGTAGGCATGTTGTGAATGTGCGTCGAGTATACCAGGTTGGGGCCTGTCGGATCGGAGGTGGAGTCCATGAGGATGTTGGATACGGGAAAGGAGGAGAGGCCCATGCGGCCCACGATGGGTAGGCAGCCCACGGCGGAGGCTGCTGCTACTGCCGCGATCGTTGCTAGCTGTTTCCTTCCGGCGGGGACGGCCTCTTGCCGCTGCCGTCGACTTTTTTTGGACTACCGCCCTCGACGGTTGTTGCAGGTCGATGCGGACTGCTGCGGTTCCTCGGGTCGGCAGTGATGGCTGCTCGAATTGGAGGCCCTGCCGTCTGTGGAGGGCCCAACAGTGGTGGTGAGGGCGGCGTCTGCAATGCTGGCTTGAGTGGTGCTGTGCTTGATTTTCCATGTTTCCTCAAGAATTAGCTTCGAACGGGCCTCATAAAACGGTGGTAACGGCGTGCATTGCTGAAGGATGGTAGCAATGCCATCATAGGATTCGCTCAAGCCTCTAATAATTTGCATGACCAATCGTTGATTAGTGACTGGTGCGCTAACGTTGGAGAGTTGGTCGGCAAACATCTTGAGTTCTTGACAATATGCAGACATGTTGGGGAAATCGTCTTGATGGACATCCTTAAACTGATTTTCAAGATATAATGCACGTTGAGTTTTGTTGTCGTGAAAAATACTTTTCAAACGTTCCCACGTTTGGCGGGCAGTGACATCGGTCTCAATGATTGTGTGCAACAGATCATTAGAGATTGTGCCGTATATCCACTGGAGGACTGCTGCATCCAAGCGAGACCAAAATGCATCATCAAAAGTCAAAGTCGAGGGTGGGTTTGTGGACTTCGATTTTGGAGGGATGATGTGGTCGATAACTTCGTAGACACGATAATGGATTTTGAACAGTTCCGCCCATGAGGAGTATTGACCCTTTTCCATCTCAAGAGTCACAAGGATGAAATTTTTAATATTGTTGACTGCAAGTGCAGAATGAAATTTGGTTTTGTCAGCCATGGAAGACGAAATTTAAGAGGAAGAGGGAGAGAGAATGATCGAAAAAACTAGGGTTCCATCGAGGGGGTGGCGGTCGAGAGGGTGATTGTCGGCGGCTTGTAGTAGGGTTTAGGTTTAGACTATTGATACCATAAAGGAATATGTTCCTTGATTTCATTGACTGATGATTTACAATATATAGTATTTACATAAATATTTACCTTGCTACAAACTAGGTAAGTAATCAACATAATTACAAACAGAATATAATTCTACCTAAAATAAGAGATATACAATTAATGTAAGAATATTCGGTGAATATTCTATTAATTATTTTCATTAACGACACAAAATCGTGTTGAAATTTTCTATACAAGTGAGCAAAAAAAATGCGATTTGGATTTTTCTTTAACGCTAATAATTATTTTAAAATACACAAAAATAAGATGTGAAATTTTCTGTACTAGTCGCAAAAAAAACACAAGTATAGCCCTCTTTTAATCTTGGAGGAACTCTATAATTCTAATGAATTTCTAACTTATTTGCATATTCCTTCGTAGACGAAAAATAAAATAACAAGATACAATCTTAATCCACTTGAATGCCTTTTGCTTGTCTTGAAATTATGTTGAATTCCTTTCTCTCCAAATCACCCACCACATACAAGGAGTTGTATGCCATCTGCTATTTTTTACTTTGTTCCAACTATTGCCTATACCAACAACTCAAAAAGTTCTATATATTTCAGGCATGGAGCCTTTGATTCCGGCAAAGTTGAGATATAACTGACATAGCTGGTCACTAATAGGTCAATGCAGAAATGGTAATTAATGATTTCTGTTTCGTAACCATACAAATAGCATCTGCGATGTATACACGATGTATAACTCACATGATGTGAACCCAAACCATTTCTAACTCTTTCTATCTTTGTTCTTTATTTTCCTTTCCCATACATCTTCCAGTTGCCGCTCCTGCTAGCCTCCATGAGCTAACATGTTTCAAGTACTTACTAAATAGGTCGCACAAACCTATTCAATTTGCATCCATCCATGTTTTAATTCTTTCCGTCTTTGTTCTCTATTCTATTTTTCCACTACCACTACCCCTCTCCGATGCATCTCCTGTTGGGCTACATTGAAGGATTGTTTTCTAAGAAAGGTTGTCTTTTTCTTCAAAATAAAGTTGTTGAAACATGTGATTGCACGATGTGTCTCACGTTATATATACCCATTCAAATTTAACTCTTGTTATCATTATCTTTCTCTATTTCTTTTTTACCACTGACACACTACCTCTCTCTGTCGCATCTCCTACTAGTCTCCGTTAGGAAACATGTGTGTCGTAGTACATAGGATGTATCGCACATAACTAGTTATGTACGCATTCGTTTTCTACCTCAATCTCTATTTGCTCCTCTTTATATTTGGTTGCTCACTACTACACCACTTATCGCGAACATAAATAGGCTCGTCACTAAAGTTTCACTTATTGTCGTCTTTGCACTTCGTCTTTGCACTTCTTAATGTTATTTTTCTCATCGTGATATTAGCCCTCCTTTCCATCTTTAGCTATTCCAAGGATATCAAGAAGGAAAAACAGAAGCACGAGGCAAAATGTAGCTACGTGTTTCCATCCATTCAAATCATCCTGGAGAACTTTTACCTTATTTGACCTGAAGAATGCTACCAATAATTTTACCGAGTGCTTTTTATTAGTGAATACTGTTGGAAATTTGTCTTTGGCGGGAGGTGCGTCCACCCATATTTAATGAATTAAACACTAGTGTTCCGCATGTTGGAGGCTTTGTCTCTTCACACATGCATAATCTACTAAGTGAGTAGATGACCGTAGGGCCAAGAATCGTCAAATTTAGTTGAGAAATGAAAGAGATATTGGTCCACGAAGTAAGATGTTTGAGGCATGGAAATATGGCGTGGGACAAATCTACCACATCGGTGGGAATAGAAAGAATTGCTCTCTATATAAGTCTCTAATGTGGTCACGGGTCACGGGCTGTGAGCTGTGAGCTGTGAGGTCTTTCTGATATTATCTTTTTGGACCCCAAATTATTTAATATTTACAGTTTGGTCCCTAAAGTTTCTGAAAAGTTGATTTTGGGGTGACGGAAGGCAAAAAACTTTCTGCCTTACCGTTGGACTATTTTTGGAGCATTAACCAGCCATTACTTGGTTGATTAACTCCTCCATAAACACCCTCCTTCAATGCCCATGAACAACCTCACTTATAGCCTTTAACATGCCACACTAAAGGCCTTAAACCGACCATTAACATCCCTCCTAATGACTATTTACAGCAGTATTTTGGGCAGTTGAACATCCCTCTTGTGATGCTATATATTGAGCTGTTTTGGCTCAATTGTGGAGACACATACAATGGGAGAAAATAGCACAAACAGACACGAAAAATCACTGCAAAACAGTGACGAAAACTGTTGACAAAAACAGTGAGCAAACCCTCACATATACACAAGATATACACAACAGAGACACATTATATACACAAAGACAAAACATAAACTCTTCCTTCCTTTTCCATATCTTCAGCAAGTCAATTCATATTTGTTTTCTTCGCCAGGCTCAACCTATTGGCTTTATAGCGTTGAGATTAAAGTGTTGTTTTATCTTGGGAGACTATTGCCCGCTAACGTAAAAGCATATATACGGGGCAATCTTGTCTTAAGGACAGAGGGCAATCACTCGACTCAACACACAACGTTGTAACCATCCAGATTTAGTTGTTTCTTGATTTCAGGTTATCAAGATTCAAGACACAACAAGCTTGCGGCAGTTTTGAAGATTGGCCTATTTGTTCAACAAGATTCAATTTCTGAATATTGAATATTTGTTTATCCTTTCGAACACTTGTAATAGTTATTTACTTCCCGTACTGCTTTATAAAGTACAATAGAGTACCAACAAATACTAGTAGAATATTCACTTGTAATTAATAGTGTTGTATAATTATGGTAATTATAGGATCCATTTTGTATTAGGATTTCACATTGTACACACTATATATATTGTATTAATGAGAAAGGCTCCCCAATAGAGATTAATACAATTCTACATGGTATCAAGAGTCAATAATCCTTCCCGACCTAAAACCTAAAATTTGGCCGCCATTCCCTTTTTTTTTGGCACCAAACCGCTCGTATACGGTCGGTATACATCTGATGTACGCTGATATACAGTTGTCCAACCATTATACTCTACAAACAACCCTGTATACACCCTATATATCACTGATATACCGCCCTATTTCCCTCCCTATCTCTTTAACATGCCGTATACCACCTCGTATACAACCCATATACGCCGATATACATATGTATACGACTAATATACTCTTCGACCACTATATACTACCCGTATACCCCCTAAGCCGATATACACCTAGTTTACGGCTGAAACTGCACGTATACAACCAACATATGCCTTTATACACCTCGTATACGACCTCACATACACACGTATACGTCCCGAACCCCCCATAATTTTTTTTCTATCACCCAACATCTGGCAGTCTGTATGGAAGCACCAAACAGTCATTGCCCTGGCTGGTTGGACACGAACTGGGCCCTCAGCAGGAGCCCAACAGCCAAAGACAACTCTCCAGCCGCTGCGGCCCATCTCCTGCCGCGGCCCAATCTCTGGAAACTAACAACCCAATTTCAGGCACTCCATCAGCGGCCCAATTGCTGGTCCCCAACCAGGCCGCTCTAGCACAGTCGACAGGCCACTAAATCAGGCACAAATACCTGGAGCCCATCAGTCCGGTACTAGCCATCCCCACTCTATTTTGGGCCAGACTTTCGACACTTTGAATCTTCGACAACTCGATAATGCATGATATATATATACAGGCGCCATGTCTCACCTCACAAATAATTCTGGTAATCTTCCTCAACTGCGGAATTTAAATACTCCACAATCTATTATGGTCGGAAATGGTCATCGCATTCCAATTCAAGGGTTTGGCCACACATTAATCCCACCACCGCATCCCCATTTTTCCTGAATAACGTCTTATATGCTCTTAACAATATCAAAAACCTAATCTCTGTTAGAAAATTTGCCACCTATAATTCTGTCTCAATTAATTTTGACCCGTTTGGATTTTCTGTAACGGACCTCCGTATCGGGAAACTCCTTACGAAATGCAATAGTGAGAGGGACCTATATCCTTTCATATCTACATCCGCTGCTAGTGTCACTCCTCCCACCGTTTTAACAACTACATTTACCTCAACGTGACATATTAGACTTGGTCATTCGGGTTCTCACATTTTTTATTCTCTTAGAAATCGAAATTTAATCCAATGTAACAAATGGAATCTCTCTCATAGTTGCTCCTCTTGTCAGTTAGGGAAACACGTTAGACTACCATTTACGACCTCTATGAGTACTATTTGATCTCCCTTTAATATTATTCACGCTGATTTATGGACTTCTCCCATAACTAGCAACTTAGGCCACAAATATTATTTGGTATTTTTGGATGATTTCTCTCACTTTATTTGAGTCTATCCTCTCAAACTTAAATCTCAAGTGTTCTCCAAATTTGTTGAGTTTCGTACACTGGTTAAAACGCAATTTGAAAAAGACATAAAATCGTTTAATGTGATAATGATCGTGAGTTCAATAATTTCCTATTTCATAAATTTTGTGCGGCTAATAGCATGATCTTTCATTTCTCGTGCCCTCATACCTCATCTTAAAATGAAAAAACCGAAAGAATTCACCGAACCATTAATAATTGATTCGTACCCTATTTTTCATGCGTCTCCCCCCTACTTTTTGGGTATATGTACTAAAAACGATAGAACACATTCTCTACATTTTACCTACCTGTGCGATTCAAAATATGACACCTACCGAAATTCTCTACCGTCGGATCCCTACCTATGGCCAGCTTAGAATTTTTGATTGTCTGTGTTACCCTAATCTGACATCCACGGCCTCCCACAAATTGGCACCCAGATCTACTATGTGCGCCTTCCTAGGCTTCCCATCGAACCATAGGGGGTACCTGTGCTATGAACTATCCACCGATAAAATCATAACGCCACATCACTTTTGTCGAGTATGTTTTTCCGTTTGACAACATTCAAAAATCCGAGTCACTGATTACAAATTTCTTAATGATTCGGACACATCACCGCTTGTCCACCAAGCTCTCCGACATGCTACCACTGTTCCGACGCGGTCAGCACTCTGTCCCCACCACCTCCCGTAATTTTTAAAAAATAAAATACTCTATTTTTCTTTGCAATAAAATATAACCAAACACAATTCAATCTTTAACTTCAATTTCATAAAATTTAAAAGAAGTAAAAAAATATTTGAAATCTATAGCAAAACGCCTACTTAAGATATTTTGAAGTACTAATTATTAGCTACTTATGAGCTAAACTCAGAGAGATACTTAAACAAAATTCTCAAAGTTCAAACTTCCAGAGAATTTGGTATAACAGTGTAATTAAAAAATCTGAAAAGCTTAAGTAAAAAAATTACAAATACGAAACACTGAGGAGTAGTGAAAATCATAAGACTTTGAATATGTATATAACGGCAAAGTTTGAGAAATTATATTTCGTGGAGCTTGAGGAGATGTATATGGAAGGAGAGAGCATGAAATTGAAGATTAGGGCACCTTTGATTGATAAAGTAAGCTTTTAGGAGAGAGAATTAGATTTTATTGTGTATTTAATTAGGAAAAATATTTTAGAGATATGAAAGATGGTATATAATATAATTAAAAAATTAAAAAAATTGTATTAATGTAATTTTTTTAAAGTAGTTGTAACTTTTGAAAATTACCTTTTAAAATCTTGTATATGTGTAGTTTTTCCTGAGGGGTCATTTGATAGGATGTAAAAGAATAATGTTGAATAAGATTTATTAGTAATGCTAACATTAATTATGCTGTCATTAGTTATGTATGGATTATTTTTTATGCATTGTTTGATTTGGTATATTAAAACATTACATAATTTCTAAAATAATTATTTATTTATCAAAATACCCTCCACGTTCTTTAACTTATGTACACTATATTTATTACAGCAGTGTACAATTTCCAATTTCCTCATACTCCAAAATAATATATATATATGTCTCCTTGGTCATATCAAGATGTCCATTAACATGAATTAATTATATTACCCAAGATGAGGACCCTTTCCCTACTTATGTCGTAATCCTGGAGTTGCATTTATTTTGTTTGTTTTTACCCAATATATGTCCTCACATCTGCGAAATCCCCACAGCACAAAGCAGAGAACAATTTTTATAAATAATCACAATGACCTAATTGAATACTGCAATCAACAGATCCTTCTGTTTGTGATTGTGCTATCCGTGTGTAGAAAGAAATTCCGAAAAGGTTTTAAAGGACAATTGGGTCTTTATGCATTGCTAATGTAATAATTTTCTATGTATTAGTTATGTGTAATATAATATCATATATAATTATATTAGTTATGTATAAGTTCAAAAAATCTATCAAACATAATATTAATAATACACAAAATTAATTATTTTGATTAATACCTTCTACCAAACAATCTGTAAAAGAAAAAAGCATAAGACAAGACACAAACAAATGGAGTAATTTATAGGGCCCAAGTGAATTATTTGGTGGGTCAAAATAGTTTGGTAAAATGCAAATTCGAGAAGTTTCAGTCTTTATCACTATGATACCATAATACACAAAAAAAAAAAAACACCGGCCTTTATTCCATTTCACACAAAGGAAGTAGAAGCAAGCAAGTACCAGAGCTCTCAAGGTGAATTCTTTCAACTGATATTCCTAATTCTAAATCCTGATATTACTAATTTTTATTCCAATGTTTTTTTATTATACAAGAAGTGAAAAGCTACTTTCTTTTTGGTGGGGTTTGTTTATAATGATCATTTTCTTGAACAGTGAATAATGTCTAAACTATTTGGAGGAAAAGACCCTTTTGATGATCCATTTTTTACTGAACCATTTGTTGGTTGGAACGACACGTCTGATGGACAACAAGGCTCAGGGAAGCAAATTACCATTGAAGAGCTAAATCCAGAAGGTGATGGTGATCAGGCTCAGGAAAATTCTGAACCAAGAAAAGACTTGGTTGTTAAGAACAAGAAACCTAGTAAAAAGTCTAACGGTTAGTGTCTTCTTTAATTTAAGGGTCGTTTAGTTGGTTCTATAGCATAAAATTAGGTAGGGGTGAGCACGGGTACAGGGTACCCAGATACCCGACCGGAACCGACACTAACGGGTAGGTTCCGGGTAGATATATTATAATAACGGGTATGGTCCGGGTAGTAAAATTAGGAACCGATCAATGTCGGGTCCGGTTCCGGTTCCGGCAAATAGAGACAGGGTATCCGGACCCTACCCGTTACCCGGAACCTATAAAATATTAAATATTTTTACTTTTTTTAGAAACATTTGGACCACTTTTAACTATCTCCAAAATTGTTTTTTGCACGCCTACACATTAATTTTCCTCATCCCAAGACGTAAATATTTTAGCTTTTTCATCCCTTTATTCTTGAATGCTCTTTGTGCCCTAAGAGAAAACACCCAAAACTCTCTCAATAACAATGGCGTTTTAGCTACACCACCGAGCTTCATCGTCGTCGTTGTTGAAGCTTTCTCTCAGGTACTTTCATCGTTGTCGTCATTGAAGCTTCACCTTTGCCTCTTTCACTCCCTTGGTTGTGTTCACGTCATTCCTAAAATGCATATGGGTTCATATCTAACTCTTCAATTTCTTTTTAATATCATATGCTTCTGTTCTATTTCAGGCGATACTCATCTTCAATTTGTATTACTTTTTTATTTGAAATGTAAATCTATTTTTAAAATTTGTGTATATTTTTGTAGTTGTTTAATGAAATTTAGGGATTTACTAGTATAATAAAGCTTTTCTTTTGTATCGAAGAACTTATGAACACGAAAATAAGTTTAATTAAGATATTTTCAAATTTATTTTGAAATCAACACGTTCAATTAATTGAGTGTCAAATTTGGCTTGCAATTTTAGGTTTTGGTTACAGAATTAGCTTTTCTACAATGAATAAGTTTTCTAAAACTTCTTATAAGGGTACTAAAAACTCCGATTGGAGGCTAAAAAACTACTTGATGAAATTATTTTAGAACTCTTTTTTATTCTCATAGGCTTAAAAATTGTTGCTTAATTTGTGTTTTTTATTTACAGGGTACCCGGGCAGGGTCCGGGTAGGTTCCGGGTAATGATTGCTACGGGTAGGTTCCGGGTAGTAAATTTAGGAATCGATCTTTTACCGGGTAGGGTTCGGGTAGTTAAAAAATGTTAGGGTACCCGGACCCGCTCACCCCTAAAATTAGGGATGGCAATAGGGCGGGACAAGCTTTGACCTACTAAAATTTTGACCCGCCCTGCCTCGTTTAGCTTTGTCCAAAAAAAATGCCAACCCGTGACCTGACCGCGAAGCCCTACCCTGCCCCATTTATGTTATTTTTTATTTTTTTTCTTTGTTTTCACTTTGCAACGTAATATTCACTACAATTTACTTTCGCAGTTTGCTAAGCTTCATCCAGTAATACAACATATAATAGCTATTTCATTTAAGACACGAAAGTTCGATTTCAATTTGGGTGCATATTTTAAAAATAATGGCTAATGAATCACTGTTTACGTGAACTACATTGATATATTGACTATGCACATTTTCCATATCATTTTTTATTATTTTATTTTCTGTAATTTCTTATTCCACCGTCTTCTCAAAATAAAACCATCACTGCAAAGGCAAAATATGAAAACTAAAAATTACAACTTAACCACCCATTCATCGTCTCCTCATCTTCTTCTCAAATAAAAACATCACAAAATCACCATTATAAAGGCAAAATGTGAAATCAATCGAAAAAAATCAAGCCCCGTCCGAATAATTAGCCTAAAATAAATCACTAAATACCGTCCAAAAATTCTCTCTAAACCTTTGACGAACTGTGCTCCAAAGAAGTGGCAACCTACCGAATTCCAATATTTAGTACAACTTGTAATATGTATCAAAGTCTCCTAATAAAAATAATTTGCAGCTTGGAAGCTTTGCCCTACTACCTGCCCTTCCCTATTACAATTTTTTCTGAAAATGTGTTTTGACCTACCCTGCCCTGCCCCCCGTTTAAGTACTCCCCTACCCTGCCCTGTTAAGCCCCTAACCTGTCCCGCCCTGCTTTTTCCCTGCCCCATTGCCACCCCATTTCCACCCGTACATAAAATCCCGCATACGATAATACAATGAGGGGTTTATTGGTTGCTGGTTAGAGCTATGCAAGTATTAGTAATGGAGGATTAGTTATGCAGAGTTTAGTTATTCACCTATTAGTTACTTATATATGTTTGTAAACAGGTACCCTAACATTGTATAATGTGCTGAATTTTATACATAACAACTAAAATGCTATCAAACATGGTTATGTTAGTTTTAATATATGAATATTCACTTTCTATCCAACAACCAAACGACCTCTAATTGGTTGGTTGAGTGTTTTGTTGTAATACTCTCATTAACCGTGGTGAAGCCAGGGTTTACACTGAAGGGGTTCAAAGTATCAAAAAAGTAAACACACGAAGAAGCCAAGGGGATTCAAACACCTACTATATATGGATAAAAATAATTTTAACCTTGTATATATATGGTAATATTTCGCCGAAGGGGGTTCAGAAGAACCCCTTCCACCTATTTGGCTCCGCCCCTGCTCATTAAGTTATGCAGAAATTTATGTATTATTTATGCATGATTGAATGTGGAATAGCAATTCAGTGTTCAATTAGCTTAACTGATTATTGTTTATACATTACATATATTTCAACTGTTTTGTCCATAGAATTTTTGAAAATATTACTTTATAGGGAGACACAGCTTCAGCTACCGCAGAGTTGCTTATGGTGGTTTAAATGGGATGTACTACACTTGCTCAGAAGGCAGAATGACAGGTCCTGATGGGGTGAGTAGTTCTTATTGGGGTCAGAGAAGTAGCTACCCTTGGTTCTTGTATGATTATTAGTACACTGTTTAAACAAAATTGCAAAATTACAGTGCTTTTGTTTTTCTGCATAGGTGGTTTTAGCAGAGATGAAAGAAGACGATAAGATGATTGGCGAGTCCCTGCACACAATTTCCAAAGGGATTCACAACAAGGTATTTTTCTTCTTAATAAATGTATGGTTAAGGGGCACAGTTCATTGGTCCTCTTTAATTCTCTAGGTTATTTCAGATGTAAACTCTTTTCGAGATTGAAATTCTTTTTTTAGGTGTTTGTCAGGTCATCAAATTCTACTAAGTGCATTATTTTCTCTATAATACAATGACCTTTCACTCAAAAAAAAAAAACTAAGTGCCTCGTTTGTTTTCCTGATTATAACCGTGAGCTTTTTGCAGGGCCATTCTGTAACAAAAAAGCACAGTTCAGATGGGCGAGAGGACACACTGCAGACTTTGCACAATCTCAATGAAGGTATTCTCACTTTGACAGGATAGATGCCATGCCTTCTGAATTACGGGAGATCTAATATAATGGTATTTTGATTTACATTTAGACGAGCTTGGCGACTTTGAACAAAATTGGAAAGCTAATGCTGATAAGCATTTTCCTGGATGGGATAAGGGTTTCAGCTTGCTGGAGAATCGAGGTAGGCTGTTTGATCTTCTTGAGTTCGTGTCATACATATCCAGACATATGTGAGAATGCAAGAATGACTGAGAGATTATTAATATTTGCTGCTTCTGTCCAGTTAACATGAGTTTTCAGTTAACCTAATTGTTCAGCATTTCACATATAGTGTGCTAAAGGATGTTGCAGCGGATGGACTCTCTAGTTAGCTATAATCATATTTCTTTGCGCAGGCAGTTCATTTTCTATGCACAGTTCAGCAGAAGCTAATAATTAACTTCGTTTAAGAAGGTGATTTAGGGCCTGTTTAGGATGTGGTACCTTTTAGAACGAACAGTAATTCTGATTAAGACCATATGAATTGTTTGTGTCCTAGCAAATATTGGAAAATCCGTTTAATCGATGAATGCTTATGAGACGGAAGAAAACAAATAGGTGAAAGGAAATGAGTAGGGGTGGGCAAAAAACCCGGAGAACCGAAAAAAACGATTTTTTGAAAAACCGAATCAGGATTTAGTGATTCGGTTCGGTTTTTTAATTTTGGATACGAACCGAATTGAAGAACCGAATTAAATATATAGATATTTTTATTTTTTATTTTAGGCTACTACTGTCTCTTGAATCATAGCCATTGAAGCTAATCTATGAAGCTTTTATGGAAGTCGCATGCGGCATGAACTTGATTAACATATCACGGAAGCATTGACATAAAATGTAGAGAGAAAAAGTAGTTGTAAATTGATAAAACTTTAAATGATCATAACTTTGCGCTCGGATGTCCGTTTTATCCGATTTTTTTTTTATTTTGCGTATTTTTTCGAGACGAGGCCGGTCAAAGGCGGTTTGGCGTAGCCAATTTTTAGAAAAACGTCCGTTTTCCCAATCAATTTGTGTTTTTCCCCAAACCGATTTCTAATTTTCCTTTTTCTTTAGTAAACATCTCTCGATACACAATAGATTTCAACGTCGAAATTTCATGATAGTGTAGGTGTGAATGTCAATTTCAGTTTTGGAAATTCTATTTTAAAAAAAACTAAAAAATTCCCCGACCCGTCCCACTAGAAAAAGCCGATATAATCCGATACGTTCGGCATATAAACCGAACATATCGGTTTTTTTAAAAAAAAAAATTGTATTCGGTTTTTTTTTTTAAAAAAACTATTTTTATTCGGTTCATATTTTTCGGATACAAAACCGAACCGAACCGATATACGCCCACCCCTAGAAATGAGTCCCCAAGTAAGTTTGATATATGGGACTACTTTTGAACTCTGATAGGGTAAATTGAAATGAAATACATAACCACGCAAAAACCATCAGATCTGTGGTCATAGAGTTGGGCTTTTTCATGGTTATATAACCACGGAATTACAACGGGTTAACAACACCATACAACATAATTTTAAGAACAATGGAAACAAACATGGTTTCATAGAATAATGAACCGCGGGAAACAACCATCCAAACAGGGGGTAAAAGATCAATTGGACATTGCTTAGGAGCAGAAGAAGACAAATGGGTGAAAGAATATGAGTCCTCGAGCAGCTTAGCTATGTAGGCTGATTGTTACTCCATGACAGCATTGTGTTTACTGTAAAAGATCAAAGCCACTTGAGATCAGTGCACAACACAAATGTCTCTAGCCCAAAAGTCGACCACATACCTATGGTTAGCGTTGCAGTTTCATGTCTAAAACAGTTGTAGTTATGTTATTGTATTTGAGAATTTTCACTACTTGGTAGTGTGTTTAGACAGATGAAGGTTACTGCAACTTTTTATATGCATGTCAGTGTCTTCATCCAAATTAACTATCAAGAAGCAGAAGTAATGCTGACATGCTTCTCCTTGCACACGTTGTTTCTGAATACCGTTAACGGGCAAAAAATTAGTACCAGCTCTGTAAGCTTTGCTTGAATGGTTCTGCGCTATATTTTCTAGAGCTGTTACAGATGAGAAGCATTAAACCAGATCTAAGAGTAAAAGATTAGTCTAAACTTTCCCTGCATGGATGCACCTATCAAAACAAAAAGTATATACTTTACTGAGAACAGAACTATCTAACCACTAGAGTTCTGTGCAAGAAGACCGTATTTGACATGAAATTTCCAGATAAAAAATCAAGACTGTAACTTCATTATTGAACTAAGAATCCTAAAGTCGTGAAGACATCTTTTGCTGATCAACATATGTAACACTTGTGGATCTTTCAAATGCAGTTACAGAAAATTCTATGAGCTATAGTCATAGATTTTGGACATGCAGAAGTGTATCCTGTAATAGGAGTGTTATGCTTGTGCTGTATGGTTTTCGACCCAAATGTCAAGAATATATGTTATAATGTACTCTACTGTTTATGGAGGAGCTAAATCCCTTCTGTACACCAGAGGCATTTTGCACTGATATGTTGCGTGAATAGTTTTGACTTTTGACAGTCTATTCAACATGTGTAGGGTCCATTAGCAGCTTGTGGGATGAGTTTGCAAATTGGAGGGGCTTGGGTGGTTGGGCACATCCAGCTCTGGAGTTCTATGAAAATGCAGGACCGGTGGAGCAAGCTGGTGAGTCGGGAGGATTCTTCTAGGTGAGCCAGAAGAAGAGTCCCAGTGGAGTAGAGGGGAGTCTTCCTTTGATGATGAAATTAATGGTACCACATATATCATCCTACCAGTGTAATTACATGGTTTGACTTCTTCTATTATCAGATATTAGTGTCTCTTGTCGGTTCGCGTTTAGCATGTTTCAGTGAGATTATGTGTAAAGACTGGATTAGATTAAGAGTCAGATTATTATTGAGCATGTGTCGGTAATATACTGTGTGATTGTGATATCAAAGTCAAACTTCGTGGCGTTTGGTTTTGATTTTGGTTTGTTTTTTCCAGAAAATGATTGTGAGTTTGGGTAAGTTGGTTTTGGTTAACAAGTACCGTTTGAAAATTATCTTTTGAGACCAAATGCTTTAGGTGTTTTCATTTTGAAAATTAATAGACTAAAACCTAATGAACATCTCTTTATTAGCTACTGAAGTACTTACTCAAATTGTGAGAAAGCAAATAGGAAAATCAGTTCAATAGGCAAAGGGACGTAAAAATGCAGTATATTTTAGTGCCATTTTTGGTTGGAGCTACTAGAGTAGGTGTACATATTTTGTTTCAAAACTATATTAATTGGTTTTAGAAGCAGCAAAAAACACAATATAGATAACTGGTTGGTTTCAAATATTAACAATGGAATTATTATATAAGCTGGGAGGAATGTGCTATTCTTTTTCGATCAAAGTTAGTTTCTGCTTGTGCATACATTATTCTTTTATGACAATTGGTGCAAATTTACCATGAATAATTATCTTTTTAAACTTGTTCAATTGTAGACACACACAGTTTGTTCCTTTTATTGTTTATCTATCCAGCACGCGCCTGGAATTCACTCACATCTGTTGGCCGGTGATTATACACATTGTTGATTAGGGCCGGAACCAAAGGGATGCAAAGAAGGTTTCGTCGAAAACTTTTATCGCAAAAATAGGATAACGTTCAATTTTTTTGTTGTATATGAATTGCTGAATTCCGTCGACAATAGAGAATATTATTGTGTAGTGACAAAGAAGGTTCAACACTTGCATTTGATCATAGGTTCAAATCCCAAGTGACACTTCAGTAATTTTGATACTATGCATCTGCTTTGCCTCTTCATTTTTTTTCCTGCTAGCCATTAGTAGAATATATTAATCAATAGATAAATAAATATACTCACAGATAACATACGCATGGCCAACAAGTACAAGGGCTAAAAATCGATTAATTACATGGGAAACATGCAAAAGCAGCAAGACATACGCAAACAAATTCAAAAGAGTTTTAAGAGGGGTGGCTGTATTTATCGATGTGTGTCTCTGTGTGTGTGTGTATCAATGATATTTAAATCTCCCAAAATTTAAAAAAATAAAAAATTTGCACCAAGCGACGTGATTGATCGAATATTATGTTATTCATGGAAGTTTCTTCGTAGTTGCTCTTTGACAAATGACAATGGAGGGGTGAATCTAACCACTGTTCAAATTCATTGGAGAATAAATACAGCTAATACATTTTATATCCTATATTCTTGCACTTAATGTAGATCATTGCTTAATATTATATAAATGGTAACTTTAAACTTGGATAATATAGTAGATTTGTCAAAGCAGAATCTTATGAAATTCAACCTAATTTACAGTCTTCACCAAACAAAATTGAACGAGAATCAATTTAGAATAATTAATCTTGAATCCAATGAAAATAATACCAAAAAACAAAAAAGAACTAATGTCTCAGCCTTCATGGAGACGCTTGGCTTGAACTATTTGATTTTCTAATTTCAAATGAAGTCACGACAATAGAAAAAGTGCCTGCAAATACTTTTTCAATTTTTTCCTTTAAAAAAACATTTTTTAAACTAATCATTTAGTTTTTTTGAGAAAATGTAAAATTTCTTTTTTCAAGAACTGATCTTTTCCAAATTTTGAATCAAACTCCACCTTCAAAAGATCAAACAAACGCTCAAGTAAAGTATGGGTCCAAGACTCCAACGATTATTCTAGAAGTTTAAATTAGGATTTCAACTAAAAATTTGAATTTGGATGAATCGAATAAGTTGATTTTGAATATCAGATTGTTAAACAAAAAAAAAAAAAGACAGGATCCAAGGATGTAGGCTTGTGCATAATATAACGTAGGCATTGAACAACTTATCCGAGGAAAAATTGCTACAAAAGTAAATTAAAAATATGAGCATTGTTCTTCCCTTAGGTTGCAGCAAAATGTACTATGGTACACGAGCGTAAACATAGAACAAAACATAACAGCTAATACTACACGTGAGAGTACCTTGGGAAATTCAGTTTTGAGTTTTTGTGAGAAGTATTTATTTGAAATATTTTTTTAAACTCAATTTTTCAAAAACCGAGTTTGGAAATCTTTAGAAATAATTACTTGATTATAATATTTTAAATATTAGTCTTAAGTAAACAGTGTAATATACTTTTCGAGCAATAAATAAACACGTCAATATTTTTTCAAGAAATTAAAATTAGTTTTCAGATTCACATTCAAATCGTGTGTGGATCCTTTACTTCAAATTTTGCTATTCTTTCATATAAGAAATGGGATCACAAAGATAGGCTTTACTTCAGAGACTTGGACGATCTAACAAGTTCAAATCGAGAGAAATCAAGAATATCTTCTTTTTTTTTTGGTAAATCAGATATTAGTCTATTACTACTTATATATATATAACAAATTATATAAGTCATCCAGCATTCAGACTTATGCATGTTACATGATTTGGCACAGTGGCCATTGTTTGCAAATCACAACAATTGACCCTACCCTACGGTCATAAGTTTGTCCTAATACATCTTTCCAAAAAAAACATTTACAACATGAAGGGGGGGGGGGGAGGGGGGGGTGGCACAAAAAACTTTTCACCATCAAAAAATTTCTTTCTTGCTCCCTCCTTAGCCAGTACATCCGTCATCATGTTCTGCTCACGGTAGATGTGTTTTAGTTCCGGATGGCCCAACTTGTGCATCAAGGACCTGCATTCAGAATTGATAGTCATATAAGGTAGGTGTCCTTTTTTTTTTTAATCATTGTGATTACCTCCTTAGAATCACAATTGATCTCCAAGGGCATTAGATTCTTATCATGGGCTAGTTGTAGTCCCTGATGATAACTGCTAATTCTGCATAGACATTTGTGGAGTTAGGAAGGCCTTTGCTAAAGTCTATTACCCAATCCCCTTTGTTATTCCTAATTACTCCCCAATGTCACCTACTCCAGGGTTTCCAAAACCGGATCCATCGGTGTTAAGCTTAAAAAAGCCCAAGTTATGAGGGTCCCATTTGAGAGAGATGTTAATTCTCTCACTGGTTCTTTTGTTGTGGCCAGTAAGACCGGTGAACTCAATAGCTTTACAATAAGGATTTTGAAAAAACAAGGGTGGCCATTCTTATTATTGAAAATGTTATGATTTTGGATTAGCCAAATTTCTTAGAGGCGGGAGGGCAGTCCAGTCTAGGAGGTGGCTGTAACTAGTAGATTTCAGGGCATTTCAAGTGTTAGTGAAGGCACTGGAAGTGTTGAATATGCTAATGTTAAGAGATATAGAGGAATTGGTGGTACAATGGGTTACAACATCATTCCAAAGGTTATTGGTAGCATCGCATTCAAAGAAAATATTGCTAATAGTCTCTAAGGGATTGTTACAAAATTTGCACTGAGGATTTATATTAATAACCATAGAATAGAGATAGGAGCTGGTGGAAAGCCTATTATGATTCCTTAGCCAGATAAAGAACTTGATTTTATTGGGGACTTTAAGCTTCCAAATTCAGTTAAAGTCTATAGCATTGTCAGCTTCCTCGGTGCTATTGGTATGACTGATAAGAAAATAGGTTCTTTTGGAAGTAAATTCCCTATTGTTGGTCAGTTTTCAGTAGCTATAGTCCTCTTCTTTAGTGGAACTACAGGGGGTAGAGGTGTTATTGATGAGGTGCTTAATTCTAGGAGGAAGATCAAAGAAGAGGTTTCTAGGGTTGTCTATATAGTCCATAACCTTAAGATTGTCTTTCCAGATATTCAGAGGGCCTTGGATGGTTTAACTAAAGGTAGGGGTGTTAAGAATCCAGTTATTATGCCAAAAGGAGGTAAGGTTTTCTTGTTAGCAACCCATTAGATACCTCTCCTACAAATCTTGTACCCTTCTAAAATGTTGTTCTATGTCCTTCCATGGGTCCTAACATGAGGGTTTCTACAATTTTTAGCCATAAGAATAGAGGCTAATAAGGAATTGGGATTCTTAATCAGTCTCTAAGCTAAAGAGGTTAACATGGGTTTATTCTTAACAGTTACTCTATGAATGCCTAGGCCCCCTTCCTTTTTGAGCTTAGTAATGGTATCCCAACCTACAAGATGCATTCTTTTCTTTTCAGTAGTGGTTCCCAAATAAATTTTTTTTGAGCTCTATCAATCAGGTTGCCAATCTTACTAGGTAGCTTAATGAACTGGAAGTCACTCCTCTCATGCCTCTTTTGGAACATAGGGAACCCGGGATATTTCCCAAAGGATTATCTAGGCTAGATAGTAAGTCACCTAGAGAAACTAACTTTGTCTTCAGGCTTACAGTTACTAGAGAAGATGACTTTAGACTTGGTAAGATTGATTTTCTGCCCAGATTTGATATTGAATTGGTTCATAGTATTTATGATAGTCTGGCAGTTCTTAATTTTGGCTCTAGCAAATAAGGTAAGGTCATCAGCAAAGAAAATGTGGGAAATTCTTGGTCCCCCTCTAGTGGTGGCAATAGGAAACCAGTTAAGGAGATCTACTTCATGGTTGATGTTCCCGGATAGTCATTCCATGCAAAGGATAAATAAGTAGGGAGACATAGGATCTCCATATCTAATTCCCCTAGTAGGTTTGAAGAAGTCAGTCTTACCCCCATTAACAAACACATAAACAGAAAAGGTGAAGTCACAGGAAATGATAAGCTTAATGATGTTAGTTGGGGAAGTTGAAGTAGACTAAGGTTTCCTTAATGAAGTACCATTTTAACCTATCAAAAGCTTTTTCTATGTCAATTTTCAGAATCATGTTAATATTTTTCCCTTTCATGGTTAAAGTGATTCATATATTTTTGAACAATGATAGCATTATCTGATGCCCTTCTCCCAGCTAGGAAGCTCGTTTGGGTAGGACCAATGATATTCTAGAAGATATGTTTCATCCTATGGACAATGATCTTAGTAATAATTTTGTATTGAGTGTTACAAAGCCCTATAGGTCTGAAGTTTTTAAAGGTGACAACATTGGTGCACTTAAGGATCAGACAAAGGTAGGTGCTATTCGCAGTTTCCTCCATAGAATAAGTACTAAAGACGGTCCTACAAAAGTTAACAAGGAGGGCTTGGATAGTTTGTCAGGGTGGATTCCATCAGGCCTAGGAGCTTTCATAGGCTTAAAGGAGTAGACAACTTTCTTGAATTCTCCATAAGATAAAGGGGTACCTAACTTAGTTTTATCACTTTCACTTAGGACACCCCAGCTGGAAGGGTTGTGGGAAGTAGTGAGATTGACTTAGGTATGCTCAGTAGTGTAAAGTTTATGGTAGTAATTGAGGATTATATAATGGCTCTATGGTCATGAGTCCAGTTTCCAACTTCATCCTTGAGAGTAAGGATGCTATTCTTTCTCCTTTTGTTTATAGTAAAGGTATGAAAGAATCTAGTATTGAAATCACCCCCAGTCAACCAATTAATTCTGGATTTAAGCTTCCAAAATTCACCTTCCTGCCTAAGGACTTCACTATATTCCTCAAGAAGTGTTTGTTCTATATTTTGGAGGAACCTGCTAAACTGATAGTTAGGGGAGCTCTGAATACCATCTAATCGAGAAATGATCATATTTTTCCTATGGAAGATGTTTCCAAAGACTTCTTTGTTCCAGACTAAGACATTGTTCTTAAACTCCCTAGTATCTAGGGTAAGGTCATTAGTGTTATCAAAGCATTCCTGGACAATAGAGTTAAGCCCTGAGTGATTACACCACATGATTTCTAATCTAAATGGCTTATATTGAGGGTTAAAGTGGTTGTTAGATAGTTTTATTAGAAGGGGGCAATGATCAGAATAGGTCTTAGGGAGGTAAGTGACAGTAGCATCAGGGTACATACTGACTCATCTATCATTAGCAAAGCACCTATCAATCCTTTCAAGTATGAGGTCCTGTCTGTTCCTATATCTCTTATTAATCCAAGTGAATCTACTGCCTCTAAACCCTAAATCCACTAGACCATAGTGATTTATATAGTTCCAAAAACATTTAGCCCTAAAGTTGTTAATGTGATAACGACCAAACTTATCTGAAGCTTTAAGAATTTCATTAAGATCCCCCTACTAGCCAACTATCAGTAATGTGATTAGTAATAGAGCAAAGCTGATCCCAAAGAGCTTTTCTATCAGTAAAATTATTACTAGCATAAATGGTAGATAAAATCCAGGTATAAGAGGAGTTTAATACCTTAACAAAAGAATGGATGCCTTGATTGGAGGTGGTGATCTCTTCTACCCTCAAAAGATCATCCCTCCACATCACCACAAGGCCACCAGAATTACCCACAGTAGGAGACTGGAAATGACAGTTAAAGCCAAGATTCTGAGCAATGTGCTTATGCTCATCCATATTGGTTTCAAGCAAGCAAAGTATAACATGCCTATGAAGTCCTATCATAACAATGCAATGCATCTTAAACTCCAGGTTTTTGGCACCCTAAGCATTTCATATGATGAAGTTCATTAGTAACATCTTTCAGGGGTTTTCTTTCTCCTTCCTCACCCATTTCTCTTTTCCCTTCATATTTGCATAGTTGATAGGTTGTGGTGTTTGCCTCCTTAGTGTTGGGTTTAACATTGTTGCATAGTTTCCACTGGAAACTTGATTTCTAGGGAAAATTTGGTCAGGATCTTGGGGCATAATAATATGAGCATCTCGCTCCTTGGGCTATTGAACTCCACTAACCTCAGATTGTCTAGGGTTATTGCATCTGACTTTGGGACCTTCATGGAGGTCAGCAGTTTTCAGCTCTGTGGCTGGATCTGAGAGCCTTCATAGAAGAATCTTTCAATTTTTAACTCTCTATAAGACTTGGGATGGTTGACACTATTGTGGACTCTGTCTGTATAGGGTTTGGTGGTAGTGGAGCAGTCCATTGGACTAGTCGTGGATTGAAATGAAGCATTTCTGGGTTGGGAGTGGGGAAGAATAGGATATTCTTGGTCACCTCTCCCATAACAGTCGTCGGGGCTTGAGGTGTGACAGGTTGAGCTAGATCCTGGCTTATTGCCTGAAATAGGGTCTGCAGCCAAACCTGGTGGCCATAGTTGGTCAACCCCTGGTTCAAGCCCTCCGTCACAAGATGAGCTTGGAAAGTTACATCCTGTACTATGATCTGGATGTGGCGTCCATCTACTTCCAAGCTTCGTGAAAAGGCCTTGCAGACCCCATTCTAACCATGACATTGGAATATAGTCTGGAGGTGGTGGAGTTGTTACAAAGATCAATCCGTTGGTTTGATCTTGCAGATTGACCACCATTTTTAGAGGTAGGTAGAACTGGAGTAGAAGAAAGAATGACGGAGAGATTGGTAGAGTTTGAGTTTGGATGAGTTTGAGTGTGACGGTGTGAGAGCTCAGATGAAATAGGGGGGAGCATTAAATACAAAACTTTGGTTTCGTCAAAGTCGTGCACGTTTGCAGGGTCGTAATGATTGCCCTGAATACATGGAACTAGTTTGGGAGGGAGTATTATCTATTTTGTTAGATACGCTATCGGAGAAAGGGTTGAAAGAACGAGAAATAGCAGAAATATTAGTAGTATTCTTGTCAACCTCGTTTTAACTTTATTAGACAAGTAGCTAGTGTCCAAATTAGTAGATTGCAAAATGTTATTTTTATCCTGATTGGAGAGTTCAGTGTGGTCCCTTTTATTTGACATTTTGTTAATTGAAAATGTGTAATCTTAACTCTTCCCAGAGGTGGGGTCAGAAGAGGGCCCCATTTTAAATTTAATATTATTTAACTTGGTGATTTCCACCCACGCTGAATTTTCTTGGGTTACTGAATTGTCCATGGGCTTTTTCTGATAAGCCGTTTTCTTTTTAAAACTACCAGGTTTGGGCTTGTTTATTAAAATATCGCTTTAGCCTAAATCAGCTGGCCCACTAAAAAATCGGCACACAGGTTTAGACCTAGATTCCTCTGCCACCTCTTTCTTTCGCCGGTGACGTTCCCGCTAGTTTTCGAGTCAAGAAACTTACATGTCCTTTTGTCAAATTGTTTTACCTTCATCACTGGATCGGTTTTGGCTGTAGTATGATTATTCCTTGGATTCTGGCTCTTCTTTGAATTACTTTGTTTTCTTCTCTCAAATGAGACTGTTTGCCACTCTAATTCCACCAGTATTGGACTGCTTATCGGAGGGGCTGAAGTAGACTCTATTTGCGTTGGTGTGTTGGTAGTTTGCTTAAGGATCGAAGTACAATTGATAGTTATATGCCCTAGCCTCCCACATGTAGTACATAGAATCTCATCCTTTTCATAAAAAAAAAGAGGTTGTTTGTGATTTCCTATGGTAATCGCCGTCTTAACCGGCGGTCTCATATTTATTTTCACACAGATCCGGTCATATCTTCCTCTTAGGGTGGAAAAATTACAAGCTTCAATTTTGACAAGTTTGCCTCTTCTTCTTCCAACCCTTTCCAGAATACTCCGATCGTAAAATTTCGTAGGCAATTAGGGAAGGCGTACCCAAATTACCGTCAAATCAATTTTTGAATCTTTAGGGATGAAATTAGGCTCCCATCTTCTGATAGAGAGGAAATGGCCAGCAACAAACCATGGCCCTTCTTGCATAACTTTGTCAAGGCTTTCATCTCTCATAAATTTAACTACATAGAAGTCGAAACCCAGATCAATAAGGTTTAGAGGTTTCTCAAGTTTTCATAAATTCATCAACTTTTCTTTAAGATATTGTTGGTTCAATCTCTTGCCCAGAAGTTTAATGATGACTGAAAGTCTTCATGATCGGTAAATTATATTTCTTTCTTCTGGGGAGATCGTTATTGCATCGAGATCTTTCGGAGGCTCTAGAACTTGGCTTTTTCCACCATGAACATTGTATAGTGATGGGAAGACCTCTTCGATACTTCAATTTTTTTTCCAATACATTTGTTGGTTATAGTCTTGGGAGTGTCCACTTCCATATCTAAATTGCCCGGATCCGGAGGTTTCAGTGAAATTTGGGGTAGAGGTTCTATGTTTAGTTGAGAAGGTTGTGACATAGCTGATCAAAGAGGAAAATTAAATTCTGTTGAAAACTAGAGAGAAGTCAGAGTTTTTCTCTCTAGGAGGTCAAGTTAACCAGAAATCAAGAATATCGATCACTCATGGGTCATGAGACTAAATGTGTGATGTTAAGTAATTTTGAACTACATTCGTAGTTGTACTAGAATTTTTTCTTATGTCAAGGGATTTCAACAATTTGTATACATAAAAAAATATACCATTCTTTTTTTTTTCAAAAAACTCTCATCTAGTACCCGGTTGCATGTATATAAAAAAATTATCCTTCTACACAGTATAATTTTATGATTAAAGAAATTCAATCTCTATAAATTTCCATATATATGAATTATATCTTACCAAAAGCATAGTAGTATCATTTTTGTAATGTCCCTGTTAATGTTGGATTTGATGTTGTGACATTTGACCCAACATATCTTCTGAAGTACTGATTTGAATGCATAAAAATGTTTGGACAAATGTCACAACATTCAGACCAATATTTTCTCATAACAGTTATGTCTTACTTCACGTTAAGCAGTAACTATTTTACTAAGTGGTAAAAATGACTTAGGCGTGTGAATTAGGAGTTGTGTAAAACGTGGGAGAAAGAGTCAAAGCTTGGGGAAGAATTTGAGTGAAGGACAAGTCAAAGTTATTGAGATTTCGACTCCTTGATCGTCTCCAACAAACCCTACATGTTGCCCACCTTTCTCTCAACCTTCACAACCAATCGATGAGTTTTTCAAGGAAGACTCTCTAGTATAAATAGAGAAGCTATTGCAGTGAATTGATATCTAGAAACAGATTGCAAAAATATCAAGATAGCTCTCGAGAATTCATCTCAGAAAACTGGATCACAAGTGTTGCCTGAGCGTGTCGACAACATTCTGTCCAACATTACAATTGCAGTTTAGATTCTATGTTAGCTTTGTATTGAGCAATTGTAATGAGAAGTTGTCTATGTCTATTTAGGTAAATTTTTCAGGCAGAAGTCATATGCGACTTCAACTTTTAATTCCTTTCCATTTTATATTTTAAAATTATAAAGAAAGGAATTTGTAATTTTGTATATAAAATATATACAATACTTTCGGTTATTGACCGTCATAGATAATATAATAAATATAACCTATGTAATTTTAAATATTTGTTTTCTTTATTTTTTCGCTGCAATTACTCTTTAAAAGTTTCTGTTTTATCGAAGTGTTGTCACTGGTATTGGATGACATTGTCTCTGACAATTCGAAAACTGAATTGGCATTCGAGTTAGTTTATTTTCAGTTTGTTTTTATTATTCCATAGCATATCCGGACCTAACAAGTGGTACCAGAGTCAACACTTAATACAATAAGTGCTTGGTCATGTTATTTAAAGCTATGGATCCGGCAAATCCGATTATTGGTAGACTTCCCATTTTAGATGGTTCAAACTATGCCTATTGGAAGATTCACCTACGTTCTCATATCAATTGATATTAGTGCATGTAGATCTATAACCAATGGGTATGTTGTTCCAATGTTGCCGCCGGATGAGAAAGGTGACATTCTTGTTAAACCTGAATCTGAATGGCCGGCGGAAGAAACCAATAATGCTCGCTTTAACGAAAAGGCCTTAAATGCAATTTTTGGATGGTTGATCTGTACATGTTCAAACTCATTCAAAACTGCCCCACGACTAAGGATGCATGTGATACTTTACAAATTCATTGTGAAGGTAGCTCAAATGTTCGTCGAACAAAGCTACGCATGCTCATGAGCAAATATGAACGTTTAAGGATGGAAGAAGCGGATGATATTAAATTTTATTTTGAAAAGTTGACTGACATCTCAAATGAATGTCAAGTGCTTGGTGAACCTTTAACCAACACTCAACTCGTTGAAAAGGCTCTATGTTCTCTTCCTGAAAAGTTCAATTTAAATATTTCTGCCATTGAAGAAGCTCACAATCTTGCCACAAAGGACCTTCATACCTTGATGAGCATTCTCAAAACCTATGAGATGAACATTGAGAATCAAAGGGAACTATATAAAAATAAGAATGTGGCACTTCAAGTTCAATCCTCGGATAATAAAATCGAAGAAGAGGATGAGAACCTTGAAGACATTGGTGAAGGTGCTAATGTTGCCTTACTCACTCGAAAATATAATTCGATGGTGAGGAGGTTCAACAATGAGAGAAATCAATCTAAATCTAAACAACATCAAAACCAGGGCTTCAATCAAAAGCCCACTAAATTTCTTCCAAGCGCTAAAAAAGGAAGTCCACTAAGAAGAACCAACTCAGATCGTACGAAATTTGATCCCAAACAACTCGAGTCTGTGCAATGTCATGCATGCTCGGGTTGGAGTCATTATGCTAATGAATGTGCAAACACTCTTAGAAAATTTGGTAAGAACCTATGGGTCTCTCTTAGTGACGACGAATGAGAAGAGGAAGGAGATCAAGAAGTCGAATCACAAGCAATGTTGGCCACTGTTTACGAACAGTCTCCGTTAGATAATGAAGATGTCGTCTGTAATGTTGCCTCGGATGTCATGACATTTGCTCCAACCTTAGCAACAACATCTGCATCCCCAACAACATCCGAGAAGTACATATTCTTTAACTATCCTAATGTTAATTGCTTTAGTGATTTTATTTCTAGTGGTGAGGCTGATTGTATGGATCAAGTTGAATGCAAAGATGACATGATTAATGAATTATGAAGTATTTGTAAAGCCTTAATCATAGAGTCCAAACACTTGACAAAAAGATAAAATCTTTAACTCATGAGAATCTGGAATTAACTGGCACGATAACCCGACTTGAGGTTGCTCTTACCAAATTCCAAAAAGGATACTGAATTTGATAAGATTCGTGCAAAACTGGATTTAGCCGAAGATACCATATCCATTTCCTTCAAAGATAAATAATTCAATTACTACTCATTAAATTAACATATATAACTTTACCTTAAAATATATGAAAAAAATAACAATAGAATACGCCATATAGAAATTCAGACAATAATATACTCAACAATTTTCCTTCAATACAGTGAAGGAAGCAATAACTTTAAAAAGTCATTCTAGAAGAAAAAGGTAGAGAACTTTAAAGGCATGAAACTAACAGTTGAATTTAGAGCTTTTAGCATATGATGTCTATTAAGGATTAAACTTGAAGAAACTTTTATGTAATACCTGAAAAGATGCAACTCTCCATAAGTAAAATGAATTTTCGTATAAAGAATCTTAATAAAAATCGAGTGAAAAAATACTGCAAAAAAATTAAGGTCTTTTGCTGAGGTTCGATTCCTTTTATACCCATTTGCTTCTTATTTATATCAATTTAATTTCTTAGCATTTGTAATAATATTTTGTAATTAAAATAAGAACTCTTTATTTGGAAATAAACAATATTGAGCACAGGTTTATGGAGCCAATATTTCGGCTTCTTTTATATTTTTTTACTCCTTATTTATAGCAACTAAATTTGTTAGTCATTGTAATAATATTTTTTTAGTTGAAATAAGAATTCTTTATTTGAAAATAAATAGTATAGATCTTGTTGACACGTTTATGGAGCACATGGTTCGGCTCCTTTTATAGTCTTTCTCCTTATTTATAGGAACTAAATTGTTTAATCATTATATCAATATTTTTAGTTGAAATAAGAATTGTTTTTTTTTTTGGAAAAAAAATATTACATAGCACTTGGCTTAATATCAAGCTAGACTACATTTCTTTTAATATAATAGAATATAGGTATAGATATAGATTATTATTATTATTATTATTATTATTATTATTATTATTATTAATTATCATCCTATTAATGAATGTGTAAAACTTTTTATCGAATTTCAATTTTGGTTAAATATTAATGAGATATCTTTGAAATTTCAATAAGTTGTTTGTTCAAATTTGTTCAATAACGTGATTGTCTTGCATATTTAGATGATATAAAATTAATTGATTGCTAATTGATTAATTATTTTTATATATGTTAATTGATTGCTAATTGATCAATTTCCAACTCATTTTATACCATATGAATACCATTATTAATAATGTTATTGTTATTATTATTACTATTCCTTATATGATAATATTTGAACTTCAATTAATAATAGAATATTGCAAAATTTATGGAAAATGTATGTTGTAGTACTTTTTTACTGCATTAGAAAGATCTAGTATATTTATATTAAATTTTAATTATTTTTATCACTCCCTTTAAATGTGGGATTTTGTTTATTTCTCCAATCAAATTCACCAAAATATATGGTACTTTTACCTTTCAATTAAAAGTTAAATTCAAATTGACTTTTAACCATGATATTTTGTAAACAAATTATCTTTCAAACTAATTATCATCTCATTAATGAGTGTGTAAATTTTTTTATCGAATTTCAATTTTGGTTAAATATTAATAATTTCATTTTTATTTTGAATAAAATGTGATAATTGGTTAAATATTAATAAGATATCTTTGAAATTTCAATAAGTTATTTGTTCAATAACATGATTGTCTTGCATATTTAGATGATACAAAATTGATTGTATGTTAATTGATTAACTTTTTTCCATATATGTTGATTGATTGATTGCTAATTGATCAATTTCCAACTCATTTTATACCATAACAATAATAATAATAATAATAATAATAATAATAATAATAATAATAATAATAATAATATTCCTTGTATGATAACATTTGAACTTCAATTAATAATTTATTTATTAAACTAATACAAATAGAATTTGTTGCCAAGTGACTTGTTCATATTACGGCATTTGGCTTAACCTCATGCTAGATTATCCTCCTTTTAATATAATATAGATATAGATATAGATATATAGATCCAGCCTCCCTAAGAAAATAGCATAGGTTTTAGTCAAAACTAAATGGATGTGCATCAGTTCGACCATATTTCAAGTTGCTTGTCAGAAGGAAATTATAGGACGATCCTTTATTAGTAAAGTATTCTTAAAGTTATTTTCATCAAATCTGAATAATTAAATGGATTGATGTTTAAATTAATTATAAGATACGTCAGTCGCTAATTAAATCATATGGCTATGTTTTTGTATGCGTGTGTGACGTTGAAAATAGCCATAATATAGTACAGTATGTTTTATTATTTTCGTATATCTAACATTTCACAATTGGGAGCACTTTGCTTTACGCATAAACATTGTAGCTATGTGATTTAAAAGTTAATGATTCGATAAGCTTGTTAGAGCGTGCACTAAGACTGTCCCGTAGCTGTCAATGAAATTGTAACAAACATCATGTATACAATTACTAGACTCGAATCACAAGAGACACAAAAAATTAATTAAGTAATTTCTTTTCGTCTACCAAAATTTATTTATACCGATTAGAAGATACAAATATTGATGAATTAAATAGACGAAATGCATAAGCTGACTTGAATACCACCATTATGTGGGGAAAAAAAGTTTGAGAGAATTCGTGTACATTCTGAATATTACTAATAGATCGCATCAATCATAGTTTAACCCTGCCAAACTAATGTTGGTTATTTTTGCTCTATGGTACTTTATAAAGCAGTACGAGAAGTATATAACTATTACAAGTATTCGAAAGGATAAACAATAGTTCAACTAGTAATCTGAAAATTACAAGATAAGCACAAAACTGAAATTACAATTTTGTTGAAAATGAAAAAATGGAAACTGGTTTTGCTGAGTCGAGTGTGGCACTCTGTCCTTAAGACAATATTGCCCCGTATGTATCCTTTATACGTCCTGGACAATTTGTCTCCCAAGATAAAACAGCAATGGAACACTTGAGCAAAGGAAACTCAAGAGCTACCGTGAAGAATATTGAGTAACGAAATGATGCCTTGGAAGGTGTAGGAAGAAACTATTTTTGTTGTGTATATTTCTGTATTTTCGTGTATCATATATGTATGTTCTTGGTCATTCTTTTGTGTTTTCAACAATGGTGTAAGGGGTGTTTAAATAGGTGAGGGAGGGTCGATTCGCCTCCATAATGACCAAATAATGGCCATTATGGAGGTAGTAAAGCCACCAACATTAATGGGAGAAAGACCAACGGATTTGGCCATTATAGGAGGAGTAATTCAGCCAAAATAAATGGTGAATTGAGAGCTTGGACGTTTCTGTTACGACCGTCGAAATTCCAACTTTCAAAACTTGAGGACCAAATCTGTACATCTTGAAACTTCAGGGACCAAAGCGTACATCTTGAAACTTCAGGGACCAAACTGTACATCTGAAAGAATTCTGGTCCAAAGCGTATACGGAACTTCGGGATCAAAGCGTACTTCCGGCAAAGTTTTACGGCCCAAAAGATAATATCGAAGGCCCACACCCGTGACCGTGACCAGTGACCCGTGACCGAGAACCGGAACCGGACCGGACGAGGCGGCGGCGGCGCTGTGTGGTCTTTCCTTGAACCGAAGCACATCTAGGTCCTCCCTCCTTTAAACACATGGGATACCCTTGGGGTCCCAAACCCCAAACCAATTTCGAGTCTTATATACACAACAATTCTTTCTTCCTGCAGGATGAGGAGAATTGAATACAATACCACACTTTTCATGCTTCAAACACCTTACTTCGTGGACCAATATCTCTTTCATTTCTCAATGAAATTTGGCGATTCTTGGCCCTACGGTTATCTACGTGCCAGTACATCATGCGTGTGTGAAGAACCTGATTCTCCAACATACGTAACACTAGTGTTTAAGCCGTTAAAGTTGGTCGGTCGCAACTCCCGCCAAAGGCAAATTTCCAACAATCCCTCTTGAAAGAGATTTTGGCGCACTCACATGGTGTCTTTTTCATTTCGGCCAATATTTCAATGACCGATGTTGCATAAGGAGAGGTAGCCTCAGCTTTGAACCTTCCATAGTTGAATACCATCGGACTTACTTACTGCGCGGTGAACGTGATGTCTTGAATCGTCAGTGTTTAGTGTAAGCCAAGACAATGATACCAACACAACAAATTCCCTTACTCTCTTCTTCGTAATGTTTTGTCCGTTTTGGCCATGGACAACGTCTTGGATTCTTAAGTGCGTTCATTTTGAGGCGGCCCGTCCTCGCACTTAAATAGGTGGTCTCCTACAAGGTATCCTGCTATACCCCACTTCACAAGTGTTAGGAACCATTAAAAGTTTCCCAAAAACCTAACCTCAACTGTTGAGGAGCATTACAAGTTTTGAAAACTTAACCTTTACCCACACTGCAGATAGCACTTAAAGTCTATCGCGGGAACGACTTTGGATTTGGTGTTTCTTTTCAGAAATCACTATCCGAAGTGCTCATGCTTCCACCAAGCGATCAACCGAACCTTTACAACTTAGTTTTCCCATTGAACCAAATTACCGGGATCTCCGGTTCGTAAGGTTGGGTTTCCATTGTATTGGTCCGTATATTTTGGGTTTTAAGCCTATTCCCTAGACAGGCGTAACACTTGATCTCGGGTAGTCCCTTAGTTAGTAAACAAGGAAGTGACACCCGTGATGATCAACTGCCATACGGTCTTATGTCTCCTGACAAATCCTGACAGATATGTCCAGACGCCGTCATCCGTGTCCTTCCTAAAGCCGACCGGCTAGCCACAGTGTATAACTGCTGAAGGCACGAGTTTCTCCCAATAAGGGACGTCCTCTAATGAGTCGTGAAGTTACTCAACTTCTTTCATGCTTTGTATAAAGCGATAAACTCCGATTCCATCATGAATCGGCCGATGCAAGTTTGCTTAGAGGATTTTCCAAGATCCACCATACACATTTACTTGTGACTTTGGTGTTCTTCAGATCTGATGTCCAGTTTGCATCACTGTGTTCTCCCGTAATCAGGACATCCGTAATACTATAATCCGAAGATAAGCGAATAATTCGGATATCGTCATATCCGACTTAACGCCTTCTATTGATCATGTATTAAGATTATCGGTGAACCTTAGTTCAATCGACCGTTTCGTAGGGCGATACCAGGTCGGTTGTAGTGTGTACAATACATTGAACTACACATGACCTGTGCATATCGCTCCTTGTCTATGGGTGTACCATGATTCCAATCGATTCTATGATTCATATCCATTGATGGCTTCAACGAGATCACAACTATCGATCGATTCGTTAGATGTCTTTAGAAATCCAATTCTTAAGATGTCATCTGTGATATCCATATCTTTCATATCGAGACTTTGTTTCAATATGACTTTTACTTTCGTGATCGTTGATTCTCCAACTGTTGGCTTTCTAACTTCAGAGTCAATGTTTCTGTGGTCAGATTCATTATCTCTGTTTTATCTGAAACTTTCAGGACCAAAATGTAAACATTTCAGGGACCAAGATGAAAGTTCAGAAAGAAGCCCAACAGTCCAGAAAACCAACTCTGGTTCTCTTCTTCCAACTCTCCGGTTGGGAAGGTTGTTTTAACATTCATGCCACGCAGGACTGCAATGGCCCATGATGTTAAGCTACTCCCAGGGGAGCACATGTACAAGTAGCCGAGGCTTTGAACTCGTCAGTAGATCCATCTACTTTGTACTCACTTTTGAGTATCATTTTTCACAACCCAAAGGTTCTTTTCCCGGAGGAAGATCAACCATTACGCAAGTATGGTTCTATATGATGGAATATATTTCTCTCTTTAGCTTCTTTCCAAAGTAGCGCTTTTGGAGATAACAATTATTTGTTAATTGTTCATGGTTCGTTCTTAACCATACAAGCTAGAAGGACTGGAACAAGTCCTTGTCCCCTCTTTGCTCCGTCTTGGTTCAACATCTAGAATCCCTGAGTTCTGCAGATCTGGAATATTAAGTTCCGGATAGCCAGCAACTTTCGAGTCCTGTAGATACGGAACGTCTAGTTCCGGACAGCCAGGCCCTCGCGGGTTCTTGTTAACTTTGAGCAATTACTCCTTTTTCCTCTTCAAGGAAAGTTATTTTATAAGAATTCAGCATTCTTTGACGCCAAGAGGCGATAAGTACTACTGTTATTTACAGATCCAGTGGATATGTAATCTACAGTCTTAGGTCGAACTTGACCTGTTTCGGTAGTCCAACTTCTACCAGGCCACCCCACATCACAACTTTTGTATGTGAGATCCTTTTCATGTCTCACACAGAGAGTTATCCTTATCCTTATGCGGAGTTCTGTTGAGAATCGCATTAGCGGTAAGGATCACCTTGCCCCACATAATTTAGGCGTACGGGTTTGCGCTTGGCTAACACCGTTAGACTGAGGTGAGTAATGAACAATCGTTTAATGAACGCTGCTTCACATTCTCCCCCTCTATCGCTATGAATTTCGCAATCCATAGGCTTAGTTGATTTTCAACTTCTGCTTTGTAGCGCTTATCCGCTTCAACAACTTCATCTTTGCTTTTTAACAAACAAAGGATTCCATACGTTGTACCATCATCAATGAAGATCACAACGTACTTGTCTCCCCCCTCTATTTTGTATAAACTTCAGATCACCCAAGTAGGTGTGACTAAGTTCTAGAGGAGCGGTGCTTCTTTCGCTATTCCCTTGACGGAATTTGGAAAGGTGATTTTGCCTCTTCGCCTACCTCACATTCATTTTGAGGGTTTATGTCGAAAGGAGGCAACAATCTCAACATCGTTAGCTTTTGAATGACTTACTATTTAACGTGTCTTAATCTATGATGGCATAGATGCACGGATTACAAATATATCATTCATTGGGCTATAGACATATTGTACCATTCTTAGTTATTACAGACCTGTTGGACTAGTCTCAAAACAACTTGACCAACAACGTCCCTTAAACCAAGTTAGGAACATGTATCACCTCTTTTAGAGGGATCTCATTCCCTGAAGTCCTATTGAGGACAACCTCTCCAGCCCCTTTGATTTTAGAGGTGGCGTTGCTTCACATGAACAACCTCTTGCCCGTGGTTAGGGCGTAACCGGATCATATGTGATCTCGATACTCTGGCCCACATCAGTTGCATTGGCAGACTGAGTGTCCAATTTCTTTACTGCCTTTCTTTAGGCCTTCAGATCATTAAGACACTGAAACTCGCCCACCACACTAGGTGTTCATTACTTCTCCTATGAAATGAATTACGCCCCACTCCAGTCACCCGGAGGCTTTGTATGGTGAGTGTCCAATATCATCATATCAAAGGAATTTTGGCCCACTCACGCCTTGAGGCTTTGTATGACTGAAAGTGTCCAATATCATCCTATGAAGGATCTTCTGCCAAATAGTATGACAGGTTCTACGCCTTTAACTTTTAGACTCCTTCCGTTAAGATTGGTGCCCAGATAATTCTTGGCGCTTACTTAAGAGTGGTAACAGTTTTCGCACATATAGTGGATCTTTCTCCATAGTATGTGCGAACATACTTTACACGCTTTTAATAATTTACACTAAAAAGAACGGATCTTTTTAAGTCGTTACAAACTCCAATCTTTAAACGGAAAAGAAGATGAGATTAAACTTCTGATTTGTTAAAGCGTAAGGAATATAAATTATTTTCATATTCCTCCTTACTTTTATCCACTTTTAATCAGACATTATTTAATCTTTATTCTTGACAAGTAAGAAAAATACTCATCATCTAATCTTTATTCTTGACAAGTAAGAAAAATACTTATCCCAATTTCGGATTCTGGCTCACTTCAGTCACTTCATCAGACTGAGTGTCCAGTTCCTTCTTACCATTATTCGGATCTTTTGTCTGGGATAGATACAGGCCTTCTGCTGCAAGATAGAAGTACATCTTCAGTCTTCTCCTCTTGTCCCAGTTGACATCCTCAGGCTCTCGAGAGCGCTTGTTCCCACCAGTCTTGGTAACGGTGACACTATGAATACGTTCATCATCATCACTCTCTTCTACCAGAAAACCATTTCCATATCCCGATTTGGTCACACAACTTTTGACCGACATCTTTCGAACACTAATAGTAATACTATACAAATATTGTCTTAAGTTGTCGGGTATTTTTGCTCTATGGTACTTTATAAAGCAGTACGGGAAGTATATAACTATTACAGGTATTCAAAAGGATAAACAGAGATTCAATAATTCAACATGGAATCTGAAATTACAATTGTTACACAAGTAAAAACTAGAAATTCCAGTTTTGTAGAAGACGGAAAAATGTAAATTGTTTTTGCTGAGTCGAGTGTGGCACTCTGTCCTTAAGACAATATTGCCCCGTATGTATCCTTTATACGTCCTGGACAATTTGTCTCCCAAGATAAAACAGCAATGGAACACTTGAGCAAAGGAAACTCAAGAGCTACCGTGAAGAATATTGAGTAACGAAATGATGCCTTGGAAGGTGTAGGAAGAAACTATTTTTGTTGTGTATATTTCTGTATTTTCGTGTATCATATATGTATGTTCTTGGTCATTCTTTTGTGTTTTCAACAATGGTGTAAGGGGGTGTTTAAATAGGTGAGGGAGGGGTGATATCGCCTCCATAACAGCCAAATAATGGCCATTATGGAGGTAGTAAAGCCACCAACATTAATGGGAGAAAGACCAACGGATTTGGCCATTATAGGAGGAGTAATTCAGCCAAAATAAATGGCTGAATTGAGAGCTTGGACGTTTCTGTTCTGACCGTCGAAATTCCAACTTTCTGAAAACTTCAGGGACCAAACTGTACATCTTGAAACTTCAGGGACCAAATTGTACATCTGAAAGAATTCTGGTCCAAACTGTACTTCTGAAACTTCTGGGATCAAACTGTACTTCTGGCAAAGTTTTCTGGCCCAAAAAGATAATATCAGAAGGCCCACGGACCGTGACCAGTGACCAGTGACCCGTGGCCGGGACCGGACGAGCGGCGGCGCGTGGCGTGTGGTCTTTCCTTGAACCGAAGCACATCTAGGTCCTCCCTCCTTTAAACACATGGGATACCCCTTGGGGTCCCAAACCCCAAACCAATTTCGAGTCTTATATACACAACAATTCTTTCTTCCTCTACCGATGAGGGAGAATTGAACACAATACCACACTTTTCATGCTTCAAACACCTTACTTCGTGGACCAATATCTCTTTCATTTCTCAATGAAATTTGATGATTCTTGGCCCTACGGTTATCTACGTACTTAGTAGATCATGCATGTGTGAAGAACCGGATTCTCCAACATACGTAACACTAGTGTTTAAGCCGTTAAAGTTGGTCGGTCGCAACTCCCGCCAAAGGCAAATTTCCAACAACTAATTAATTAATATTTTAATTTTAAAGGAAAAGTTTAAGAATACGTAATAGAAAAAAAGTTTTGTATCTGTCATTTTATTAGGAGAAGTAATTGTGGATTCAGATCACTTAGTGCTGCATTACCTACCTGCTGAAAGTCCAGCCTAACCTAATTCAATTAAAAAATTTATCTATATAAATACTTTAGTAATTTAGCAAGGTGTTATCTATTCCATATATCTTAGTTTATTGCCATGCCATAAAGAATCAAAATTAGAAGAAAGAGACTTTTCCATTTTCAGAGAACTAGAGTGATTTTTTCATAAGAAAAAGACCCCAAATTCTAATGAAAGCATGCATCAGAAAAAGAGCAACTAGCAAGGAGTTTTGATATTTTTTCTTAGGAAAGAGTTGAGCTGAATCACGTGACTTGACCTAACCAGAAAAATAAAGATAGAATCAATTAACTTTCTTAATTCAAACCTTTCATCGTCCTAATAACTTGGTATCTAATGGATTAACCATATTTTATTAGGTGGAAGAAACATACAGAATAAATAAAATGTGGAACAGCTAATTACCTAATACGTACATCAAACCATTTTAATTTACCACTATCTAGGTGTGTTTGGATACTCCTTCATTTCCTTTTTACTTAGACCCATATTGTCTTGACAATCCCCTTAAAAAGGTGCTCTATTAGGGGTATATTTTACTAAATGAACTTTATTAATTATATTTTTTTAAAATTTAAGTTTGATTACTAGTAGTACTTTATGCAATTACTTATGATAAGGATAATATTGAAAGAAAATAACAAGTAAAAGAAATCTATATTTGAGTTGAAATTGAAAAAAAAAAAAAAGATTTGTGAAGTTAAATCAATTATATATGGTTAAACGATAAACCTCTCGTTCAAAAGACTCGTGTCATGCACTTAATTAGTACTTTGGTGCATACATTGATTGAGTGCTTACGTTAATAATACGAATTTGTTTGTCCAATAAAATACTCCTAATTACACACTAACAAGAAAGTGACGTTCTCTACTTTGGTCAACAAATTTGAAATCTTGGTTCAATAATGCCATTCGGCACGGCAGAATCTTGTCAATCCGTCAATAAATACCTTCCTCAGTTGTTCCTATGCAATAATTATTTCAGTTAACTTAACATCATTATTAAGAATCGAAGGAAGACAAACCTTGTCTCTTTAAGTACAAATATAGATCAAAACCCTTCCTATAAATAGTTTAAACAATCCAAAATAACACTAACAGCAGAATCGTGAAGAATGGATTGCTGGTCTGCTGAAAATGCTACCAATGCTTTTCTCAAAACTCTTAAAATGGTAAGTAACACACAATATAATCTTTTCCTCTCCTTTGTACATATTTTTCTGATTTTTAGAGCTATTTTTCTCTTTAGTATTATTACAATAACAATAGCTATATATTACATTTCAATCCCAAGCAAGTTGGGTCAACTATATACGTAAATCTATAATGTCCATCGGTGGCGGAGCCGGGAAAAAGAAATAATACATGAAGAAGCTGATAAAAATATTTAACATTTATGATATATACATGAAAATTAATTTTGACCGTTGTATGTGAAATATATTAACAAAAAGGGTTCGGATGATTCCACCCCCATCTTTTAAGTTCGTCTCTCTTCACTAATATACTCATAAATTTAATTTTTATTTTGGAAATTTTAGGGTGAAAGAGGAAAAGCGCCAGATGTAACAGAGTTCATATCAGCCATGGCAGCTGGAAACAATTCACAGCTCATGGTGACGGCGTGCTCCGGCCACCATGGATCCACGCTACTAGGCTTAGTAGCAGCGGCTCATCAAACGGGTGGCCGTGTGGTGTGTATATTACGTGGACAACATGAAGAAATGCATGCAATTAAAGAAACAATCTTATTGGGAGGCTATGCAAATTTTGTTGAGTTTGTGATTGGTGATGTTAAAACTTTGTTGGCAAGTAACTATGAAGGAGCTGATTTTGTACTTATTGATTGCGAATTGGAGAATTTCCAAGAAGTTTTTCAAGTAGCACAACAAGGTGTTAGTGTTAAAGGTGCCTTTATTGTAGGGTACAATGCCCTACGTGAAGGACATAGGTTAAATTTTGATCATAAGGGTTATTTTCTACCCATTGGAGAAGGGTTACTAGTTAGTAAAATTAGTGTTTCAGAAGGTAAAAAGATTGTTAGTGGAAGGAGGAGCCATTGGGTTGTTGAGGTGGATGAATGCACTGGGGAAGAACATGTTTACAGGGTCAGTACTTCTCCAAATACAAACTAAAGTACTAGAACTTCTAAGGTTTATGTGGATTTTGGCGACGGTGTGTCTGAGACACGCTTCGTGTACCTCGACTATGTCATAAGATATTTATTATCTCCCACCAACACAAGTACAGAATTATCCTGTTCATTTGAAGGCGTATCGAGATGAATAGAAATCACTTAATAATATTTTTGCATTGGGTAGAATTTGTCCCCATTGACCATTAAACCAAAGGATGCATCAGTAAATCCAGTGACTAATAAAAACTGCTGTATACACGCCCAGTTGTCAATTTGCCATAGTGGTCTAGCTAGCCTTTGTAATTATTAAGAAGAGTTAGAAATTTGATAAGTGTATATGTTTACTAACTTTGACTGAATCAGTCAAAACCTTGATTTTTTCTCTTTTTTCCGTTTTACATTAACAAAAGCAGAAAAAAAAGATAAATAAACAACGGGCAAATGACCGAGGGATGTATATATAACGATTAAATTATTTAATCCATTTTCTAAATTTGAATTAGATGCGCAGATTCTTTCATAGTAACTAATTTCAATTCTCTAGTAATGAATCATTTATACACTCAATTTTCTCCAAGAGAAAAATGAAATGAGAAAAAAAAGGAGAGAACAAATCAAATGATTTAGGATCTTGGGTATACGAGAATCCCACTTTGCAAGGCATTGTGAAAAGCTCAGTAAAGAAAAGCTAAGAAACTAGGACGAAGTGCACAAATACTCAACTTTGATCGGGTCATTTAAGTAATTTGTCTTCCTTTTTTTCATGAGTATCCCCTTCGTGTTTGAAGCTTGACAACTTCATACATCCTCGTCTCAAAATATGATCTTATGAAGGCCAAACATCAGACGTTTTCGCCTGATGTTTGGTATGGCTTGCCAAGGCAATTAATTCAGACATTTTCTACTGAGGCGCATGTAAAAATGGTTAAATTTTCAGTTATGTATGTCTGAATTTTTTTATGTATGACTGACCTTCAGCCGTACATGACTGAAGTACATGTAAAAATAGGCTAAAATTTCAGTCATATATGTCTGAATCTTTTTTATCAAAAATGATTTTTTCATGTATGTCTACACCCCAGTTATACATGACTGAAATACATTTAAAACGGGCTAAAAATTCAAATATGTACGTCTGAACAAAAAAATTGTTCTTCAAATTTAACAATTCAACACCCAAGTCTACTCTAAATAAGCTCAAAATTAAAACATATGTTTCATATATCATAAAGAACAAACATCAAACATCAATTTGTCAAAAATACAACAAATTTAACAAACTCATTTAACACACTTATTTTTCAAGTATGTCTGCACTTTATTCATGCATACATGCATGAACTACATGTAAAAATGGGCTGAAATTTCATACATGTGCACCGAAGCAATAAGAAATGAGAAGAGCAGTGGTTACTTGTGTAAAAACAATACTAGGCGAGTGTTAGTAAGCGCAACCAAAACAGGACACCCCATGAAATTTGTAGGGAAAACTACACTAATGTCCATAAAATCAAACTATTTACCCTTGCATGCCCCTTTTACTATTCATACCCCCAAACTATTTACCCTTAGTATCCCTATAGTTTTTGTAGGTAATTGTTTCTTTTTTCTTCCTTTCTTTTTTATTTCTCGACTTCTTTTCTTCTTTTCTCCTTTTCTCCTTTTTCTCTTGTTTTTTTCTCTTGTTTTTTTTCTTTTTCTTCTTTTTTGTTTCATTGATTTTTTTTTTCAAATCATAGTATTTTATTTTCTTTTTTCATCATAATCTAATTCCATATTTAATTCTAACTCCTTTCATTTATTTATTTTTCTTTATTTTTTAAATTCTTTATTTCTTCTTTTCTATTTAATTGTCTCCTTTTTCTTCTTTTCTTTTTTAATTTCTCTACTTCTTATCTTCTTTTCTTTCTTTTATTCTTTTCTTCTCCTCATTTTTTTCTCCTTTTTTGTTCATTTATTTTTTTCATACTATATTTTATTTTGTTCTTTTCTTGTTCTTGTTCTTGTTCTTGTGTTCTTTTTCTCCTAGATCTACGTAGGTACTTGATTTTTTTTTGTGAAAACTCTGGTGAACAGTACTTTCTGAGCCGTGAACAGTACAGGTGGAGACTGAAAAATACTTTTTTTTTACAAACTTTTATTTGTTTTTTTGTTTTTTGTTCTTTTGTTCCTTTTCTTGTTCTTGTTCTCCTAGATCTATGCAGATACTCGATTTTTTTGGTAAAAACTCAACTGAGCAGTACTTCCGGTGCCGGTGAACAGTACCTGTGAACCGTGATTTCACAGGATAACAGGTTCGATTCAAATGGAGTTGGTACCTCCGGATGCCCGTATCCATTCTTTGTCCTTAACTTTGTTGTTAAATTTTGCCGCATCTTGTCTTTAGTTATAGCATTCTTGGCGAAGTGATTTTACTTGCCTCTAGATTCTTGTTAACTTGTGCTTGCACTTTGATCCCTTCCTGTTTTAGGGTAAATGTTTGAGTAGTTTATTATTTTATATTTGCTTTAGTGGCTATGGTAACTGATGATAGACTAGGGTCATATTCTCGACCGGGGACGGAGGCGAAGGTTAGGGGGTAAGTGGAGTAAGGGAGAGGCTAGGCTGAGAATAGGGTCTTGGAACATTGGGACTTTAACGGAGAAGTCCATAGAGCTAGTTAAGATTATTAAGAAGGGGAGGATTAATATAGCATGTGTCTAGTAGACCAAATGGGTAGGACCTACGGCTAATGATGTAGATGGGTATAAGTTATGGTTCTCGGGTAGGTTGAAGTATAGGAATGGGGTAGGCATTTTGGTAGACAACGAGCTAAATGATCAGGTGCTAGAGGTGAGGAGGGTCAATGACATGATGATGGCGATTAAGTTGGTAGTTGGAGGGTTCACTATCAACATTATTAGTGCTTATGCGCCGTAGGCGGGCTTGGACGAGAAGGAGAAGAGACACTTTTGGGAGGATTTGGATGAAGTGGTGGGAGGTATACTACCCACTGAGAAGTTATTTATAGGAGGGGATTTCAATGGACATATCGGGTCACTTCCATGGGGTTATGATGACGTGCATGGAGGATTTAGACTCGGGGATAGGAACGGGGGAGGCGTCTCACTTTTGGAGTTCGTTAGAGCTTGTGGGATGGTGATAGCCAATTCGAGGTTCCTGGAGAAGGAGGAACACTTGGTGAGTTTTCGTAGTTCGGTGACTAAGACTTAGATAGACTTTTTGCTCCGTAGGAAGGTTGACAAAGGCCTTTGTAAAGACTACAAGGTTATTCCGAAGAAAGATCTTACAACCAGATATAAGCTTTTGGTGATGGATTTGGAGATCAAGATAGAGAAGAAGAAGATGATTGTGGATGACAGGTTAACAATCAAATGGGGAAGTTTGATCATGGCTAGTGAAAAGGAGATGGGGGAAAGTTTAATGGACAAGGGGGCTTGGAGAGTAGTAGGGATGTGATCGGTATGTGGGACAGGACGGCCAGTTGCATTCGGGAGGTAGCTAAAAAAGTGTTAGGGGTCTCGCAAGGTAATCGTGGTGGGCATCAAGGGGATTGGTGGTTGAATGGTAAAGTTCAAGAAAATGTGAAAGCGAAGAAAATGATGTATGTAAAATTGGTAGAAAGAGATGATGAGGTGGAGAAGTGGACGAATAGGGAACTATATAAGATGGTGAGGAAGGAGGCAAAGCTAGCGGTTACAGCAGCGAAAACGGCGGCTTTTGAACGCATGTTTGTGGAATTAGAGGAGAAAGGCGGGGATAAGAAGTTATACAGACTAGGCAAGACAAGAAAAATGAGGGCTTGTGACTTGGATCACGTGAGGTGCATCAAGGACGAGGACGGAAAAGTATTGGTGGAGGAAGCGCATATTAGGCGAAGGTGGCAATCTTACTTCCATTAACTCTTGAATGAAAAAGGAGATGGAGACATTATGTTGGGAGATCTAGAGCATTCTAGTAGGTATCAGGATTTTGGGTAAAAAAGTTATGAATCTGGGGGAAAACTTCACTATATATTAATATATTAATATGTTGGAACCCCTTTTTATTATTAAAAATAATATAATAATATAATTTTTGATAAAGGGCGGTTGTAGAAGCATTAAGGTTGAGGAGGTTAGGGGAGATGTTCGCAGGATGCGTAGGGGACGAGCGACCGGGCCTGATGAGATCCCAGTTGAATTTTGGAAGAGCATAGGCAAGGTAGGTTTGGAGTGGCTGACTGAGTTATTTAACGTCATTTTTAGGACAACGAGAATGCCCGAAGAATGGAGGGGGAGTACAATGATTCCCTTGTACAAAAACAAAGGTGATATCCAGAGTTGCAACAACTATAGGGGTATCAAGTTGCTAAGTCACACTATGAAAATTTGGGAAAGGGTCATGGAGATGAGGGTGAGGAGAGGCGTGTCTATTTCTGAAAATAGTTTGGATTCATGCCGGGGCGTTCGACTACTGAAGCCATTCATCTTATTAAGAGGTTGGTGGGGAAGTATAGGTAGAGGAAGAAAGACTTACATATGGTTTTCATCGACATCGAGAAGTCATACGATAAAATCCCTAGAGAGGTTCTATGGAGATATTTTGAGGTTAGAGGTGTACATGTGGCGTACAATATGGCAATCAAGGATATGTATGATGGAGCCAAGACTAGGGTACATACAGTAAGGAGGACACTCGGAGCACTTCCCAGTGATGATGGGGATGCACTAGGGATCAGCTCTTAGTCCATTCCTATTTGCCTTAGTGATGGACGGACTGGCACGACAAATCCAAGAGGAGGTACTATAGTGTATGTTATTCGCAGATGACATAGTCCTGATTGGTGAGATTTGCAGTGGAGTGAACGCCACGCTGGAGGTTTGGAGACAGACTCTGGAGTCTAAAGGGTTCAGGTTGAGTAGGACCAAGACAGAATATTTTGAGTGCAAGTTCAGCAATGGGAGCGACTCTGAGACATGCGTGGAGGTGAGTCTTGATACTTAGGTCATTCCAAAGAAAGAAAGCTTCAAGTACCTAGGGTCTATTATCAAAGAAAATTGAGTTATTGATGATGATGTCACACATCGTATTGGGGCAGGATGGATGAAATGGAGGCTCGCATCTGGATCTTGTGCGACAAAAAGGTCCACAAAAACTTAAAGGCAAGTTCTATAGGGTTGTGGTTAGACCGACTATGTTGTATGAGGCGGAGTGTTGGCCAGTCAAGACTTCACGCATACAAAAGATAAAAGTTGCGGAGATGAGGATGTTGAGATGGATGTGTGGGCATACAAGTAGAGATAGAATTAGAAATTATGATATTCGGGACACAGTGGGAGTGGCCTCGGTTGAGGATAAGATGCGAGAAGTGAGGCTGAGATGGTTCGGGCATGTGTAGATGAGATACACAGATGTCCCAGTGCGGAGGTGTGAGAGGTTGGCAATGGACGGGTTCATGAGGGGTAGAGGTAGGCTGAAGAAGTATTGGGGAGAGGTGATTAGACGGGATATGGCGCAGGTGCAACTTACTGAGGACATGACCTTAGATAAGGGGTTGTGGAGGACACATATTAGGGTAGAAGGGTAGTAGGTAGTCGAGCGTAGTCCTACTTACGCTTATAAAATGATAGTTGTAGTGTTCTTACTGTAGGCCCGATTAGCCTATCACTTATAGGCACAGTATTGTTTTATAGTCCTATGTAGTTTGATTTTTATACTATGTGTTCTTTAGTGTACTTTGTTTATCTTATTTAGTTGTGTTAGCTACTGCTTCCTTTTGTTAGAATGCGCTATCATAACGTATTCGATTTTGTTATCAGCATGTTAATACTGCTTTAATTTCTTGTCTGAGTCTAACCTTTTCTCCTACTTTGATTTGCTTTACTTGTGATTATGCTTTGTCTTGAGCCGATGGTCTCCCAGAAACAATCGCTCTACCTACCAAGATGGAGGTAAGGTCTGCGTATACTTTACTCATCCCAGACCCTACATTGTGGGATTTCACTAGGTATGTTGTTGTGTTTGGTTTTATTTTTCACCATAATATAATTCTACATTTAATTCTAATTTCTTTCTTTTTTATTTTCTTATTTTTTTATTTCTTTATTACTGGATACGAACTTGGTCTATTTCATATACTGACAGAGTATCATAGAGGATTGATTCATTCCTTCAAGAAAAATACAACTCAATTCTTTCTGATACCCACATGGTATATATTATATACTGATAAGGTATCATAGAAAGTTTATTCATTCGTTAAAAAAATACTACTCAAATCCTCTATAATACCTACATGGTATATCATATACTCATATGGTATCATGAAAGATTGTTGAAGTCCTTGAATGCAACAGTCCAAAGTCTTTCATGATACCATCATGAAATAAAAATATACCGAGATGTATTATGAAGGACTTAAGAAGTCCTTCACATGTGTCAGCAGTCTTGCATGATACCATCATGGTATATATCATATACTGAGATGGTATCATGAAGGACTGTATATAACATGATGGTATCATGAATGACTGCTTCATTTATTCAAAGAGTGTCCTTCATGATATTATTATGGTATATAAATCTACGCAGATGGTATCATGGAGGACTTCTTACGTCCTTCACATGTGTCAGCCGTCTTGCATGATACCATCATGGTATATACCATATACTGAGATGGTATCATGAAGGACTGCTTCACTTATTCGAAGAAAGTCCTTCATGATACCATTATGGTATATAAATCTACGCAGATGGTATCATGGAGGACTGCTTCATTCCTTCTATGGCATTTCTCAATCCTCCATGATACCATTTGCGTAGATTTATATACCATGATAGTATCATAAAGGATTCTCTTTGAATAGAGTGTTGGTTTATTCCTTCAAGAAAAAACACAACTCAATTCTCTATGATACCCACATAGTATATATCATTTACCAACAGGGTATCATGAATGACTGACCTACACATGATATATCATGTGCTAACAAGATATCATAGAGAACTGGTTCGTTCCTTCAAAAAAGAACGCAATCATCTATGATACCTACATGCTATATATTATATATTGATAAGGTATCATAGAAATTGGTTCACTACCTAAATAGTCCTATATGATACTCACATAATATATAGTATCACATACTGCCGGGGTATTACAAAGGATTGATGACAGATTCATTTCAACATGACTCAGTCTCTATGATGTCAACATGGTATATATCATATATTGACAGGATATCGGTATGTCCTAATTTTTCTTGTGAAAAAATTATAAAAAATAAACTCATATTTTAGATATAAATTTTATTTCAATATGAAAAAAAATAGAAAATTTGTTTGTAAAATTAGATTTTAGTAAGAAGGCTAGTGAATTTAATATTTTTAATTACTTCTTATTTTAGTTAAATTACTTAATTTATTATATTTTTAGTAATCTAAAAATAATTAACTAGTATTTTTATCTTAAAATAAAAAGAGAAAAGGATAAAAAAAATAAGAAAAAGACAAGGTAACCAAAAAAAGGAAAAAAAAAGAAACAAAAAAAATTAAGAAAACAAAACAAAACAAAGAAAGGGGAGGTAAGAAAGGACAAAAACAATTAGTTGGGTTAGGGTGACAATCGGGTAATTATTTTGAAATGGCTGGCCATAAGAAGTAATTAGTTTGGGAGGGGGTATGTACTCGTAATTAGTTTGGGTTGAGAGGCAATTGGTGATGTTTTCCTAAAATTTTACAAGAATAAGCCCATAGTCTCATATGTTTCGGCCCAATTCGCTACAACCTAGTTCCCATACACTGACCCAATACATCTGATCTGAAGCTCAGTATTTATGAGGGCAAGTTGCATATTTGGCCGGTCATTCAAAAATAACTACATTTACTAACCAAATATATAAATATATACACTATTATGTATATTATACATTAATATATATATATATATATATATATATATATATATATATATATATATATGCTAGCTATTATTTTGATGGGCGGTTATTTATGTCAATTTATTATTTCTGACAATTTTTGTTATTTTGGTCTTTTTTGTAAGATGTATATAAATGGCCACTCTGGAGTATTCTTTTTTCGATTTTCATGTTTTGTATCATTTTGGTTATCAGATTATTAAAATGCTCTCTTCTTATCGTCTCGAAAACTAGGGTTTGTTTGTGTTTTAATCTTAGATTTCTTCCTAATTATTGATCATTATTGATAGATTATGGAAATAATATGTAAATAATTTATATTTAGGTTAAATATTCTTATTATATTATTAGTATATTCTACCATAATTGAGCTGAAATTAAGGCTTGTAAACTTGTATTTAATATGACAATATGGAATGAAATCATTACGAAAAATATTTCCTTCATGGTATCAAGAGCAAAAAATTAACCCTAGCCCAACCCTAATTTTTTCTTCTTTTCCGGCAGCCCTTCTCAGACGGAACCCTAGTTCCGCCGCCTCAAAACCCTACCTTCTCTTCCTTGTTTTTTCTCCTTTCTCTAGGGCAACAATGGCCGACCAACACAAATTTCAGTCCGATCTTGCCGTAAACAACGTCAAGAACTTCATTCCGGTAATACTTGAGATGAAAAAAGGGAAATATTCATCTTGGACAGAGTTATTCAAAATCCATCGCCGCGCATACCAAGTCATCGATCATATTTTTCCTCCTAAGTCTCAATCGAGGGTCATGGAAAAATCCATCGATATTGACATGACTCTTTGGTCTCGCTTGGATGTTGTAATCCTTCAATGGATTTACGGCACCGTATCAAATGACCTTTTGCACACCATTTTGAAACCAGATTCTACAGCTCAACAAGCATGGGAGCGTTTGCAAAATATTTTTCAAGATAACAAGATTTATCGTATGGTTTATCTTGAAAATCAATTCACTAATGTCAAATTGAATGATTTCCAAACGTCTCTGCATATTGTCAAGAGTTAAAAATGTTTGCCGATCAACTATCCAACGTTGGTGCACCAGTGACAAATCAAAGGTTAGTTCTCCAATTAATTGCGGGTTTGAATGAACAATCTGATGGGGTTGCTACGTGCATTCAACAAATTAACCCGTTACCACCATTTTATGAGGCTCGCTCGAGGTTGATTATTGAATAAATCGGGAAATTAAAATAGGCGGCCACGGCGGCAAATAATGCCGGCACCACTCACCTTTCCACCAACTCGTCTGCCGATGATTTTGGCCTTCAAAATTCTGGTTCGGGCAGTGGTTCAAATCGCAACAACAATGGACCAAAACGGGGTTAAAATCGCAACAACAATGGACCAAAATGGGGTTAAAATCGCAACAACAATGGACCAAAACGGGGTCAAAATCGCAACAACAACAAACGAAAAAATAATAGTGAAAGGGGACGGGGCCGTGGAGGCGGTAGCCGTGTGCAGCAAGGGCAGAACCGACCCCACTGGCAACCGCAGCAGTTCAACGGCAGCGGGTAGTGGGTCCAGTTCCCTCCTTAGGGCTGAAATCCGCAGCAGTGGGCGCCTCCCTACCCGTACCCGACAACTCAGTGGGCCAGGTCTAACACACCAACCTGGGGTCCTTGTCAATCGTCCACAACAAGCATTTTCAGCCCATGGACCATCTTTTTCGAGTTATGTTCCAACAGACATCGAGCAAGCCATGAACAATATGACTCTCAATGTTCCCGATGACACATGGTACATGGACACGAGGGCAACCTCACACATGACGGCATCTCAAAGTACTCTCTTATCTTATTTTAATATGAGCAGTAATAAAACTATTGTGGTTGGCATATGGGCGGGAAATTCCAATTCGTGGTATTGGGCAATTAACCCCCCCCCCCCTCACCCAACTTTACAGTTAAATAATGTCCTACATTCACCCAAACTTATTAAAAACTTTGTATATGTGCGTCGGTTCACCACTGACAATAATATTTCTATTGAATTTTATCCTATTGGGTTTTTTTGTGAAGGACATTCAGATGAGGATGCCACTAATAAGATGTACTAGCACTGGGGATTTGTATCCCATCACCACCACCAACAACAACCAAACCACCTCTCCATCAACTTTTGCTGCTCTTTCTCCTACGTTATGGCATGATCGTTTGGGACACCCGGGAGCACCTGTGTTAAATTCTCTTAGAAATAATAAATTTATTATTTGTAAACCATCGTTGGGTTCTCATGTTTGTCAGTATTGTATTTTAGGGAAACATGTTAAACTATCTTCCTCTTTATCAACTTCAAAGTTCAAACACTATTATGTCATTTGATATAATGCATAATAACTTATGGACATCCCCAGTTCTAAGTTCAGTGGGTCATAAATATTACATGCTTATTTTGGATGATTACTCTAATTTTCTATGGTCATTTCCCATTGGAAAAATATCACAGGTTCACACTATTTTCATGCAATTTAGTACTTTCATCCAAACCCAATTTGAAAAGTCTATTAAATGTTTCCAATGTGAGAGAATTCATAAATGACCAATTTAAGGAGTTTTGTCACAAAAATGGTATGTCGTTTCGTCTCTCATGTCCGCATACTTCTCCTCAAAATGGAAAAGCCGAACGAAAAATACGAACAATCAATAATTTAATTCGCACATTTCTTGCTCATTCGTCCATACCACCATTATTTTGGCATCATGCTATTCAAATGACCACATATCTCTTAAACATTTTCCCTAACAAGCTACTTTCAAACCTATCACCCACATAAATTCTTTATCATCATATTCCTTCCTCCACACATTTGAGGATTTTCGGGTGTTTGTGTTATCCTCTTTTTCCCTCCACAACTATAAACAAACTTCAAGACCGTTCTGTGTGTATTTTTGGGACACCCACAAAATCATAGCGGCTATAAGTGTTATGATATGTCTAGTGGAAAATTATCATCTCTCGTCACGTTGTTTTCGATGAGTCCAAATTCCCGTTTACCAACATACACACGTCTTCCCCGCCTTTATATGATTTTTTGGACGACGAGCTACATCCAATATTTCAATATCATTTAAACAACCCATCTCCACAAGCCCAAACGAGGGGGCCCACTGCTCCCCCTCTATTCTTGTCGGTCCAGCAACCAAAACGAACTGGGCCAACCCAAATGAAGGAGCTTACTGCTCCCTCACCATCAGCCTCTGCCCAGTCCAGTTACCGAAACCAGTCAGCCTAAATGAGGGAGCCCACTGCTCTCTCTCTCTTTTCACCGACTTGGGTCCTTGGCCCAATACCTGAAACCCAATCGAGTAGTCCCTCTCGGCCCAGTCCAGTTACCAAAAATCAAACCCAGAACATTCCACTACCCTAGCAGTTCATCTCAGCCCTACCCCGGTCTACTGAAACTCGTGTCATGCATGAGATTTTTTGGCCCAAGCGTCATTTTAATCTAACATCCTCTGTCCAACCATTCTTGATTCCCAAAAATCCAAAAGTTGCCTTATCGGCCCCTCGAGCATGGTATAACACGTTTGTTGGATTTGTTTCCACACTGGGATTCTCACATAATAAATCTGATCAGTCTTTGTTCATTTATCAGAAAGGGAATGACATGGTATACCTTCTTCTCTATGTGGATGACATCATCCTCACAACGTCATCTGTCTCGCTTTGCCAGTCAATTATTTCTCTGCTTGCATCTGAATTGGCTATGAAAGATTTAGATCATTTGAACTATTTTTTGGGCACTGTTGTAACTCAATATGCAAGTGGTCTATTTCTTTGCCAAAGAAAATATGTTGAGGAGATAATTAACATGGTCGGCATGTCTTCTTGTAAGTTGTCACATACACCGGTGGATACCGAGACTAAGTTGAGTAACTCTTCAGGGTCTCCATATGGTGATCCGACACATTACCGAAGTTTAACAGAGGCATTGCAGTATCTCACTTTTACGAGATCAGATATCTCATATATTGTTCAACATGTATGTCTACATATGCATGACCCGAATGAGGAACATATGAGTGCTATCAAATGAATTCTACGGTATATTCAGGGTACTCTTGATTTTGGCTTACATTTGTACAAGTCAGCCATCTCCGATCACATGTTTTATACCTATGCTGATTGGGGAGGATGCTCGGATACCATATGCTCCACCTCTTGTTATTGTGTATTTCTCGGAGATAATTTGATTTCGTGGTCGTCCAAACGCCAACCCATGCCATCTCGGTCTAGTGTTGAAGCTGAATATAGAGGGGTAGCGAATGTTGTCTCTAAATCATGTTGGCTCCGTAATATGTTATTAGAGCTTCATTGTCAAATCAAAAAGGCAACCGTGATTTATTGTGATAATTTGAGTGCGATATATCTGTTAGGGAACCCCAAAAGCAGGGGTTTCGGTCGGTTTTACCTACTATTGGATTTGAACCAATGACTTTCGCCGTATGAAAGGTACAACATCAACACACTAAACATATATAGATGTATATTTTATTTGTCCGTGAAAAGGTTGCACGTGGACAAGTTAGTATTCTCCATGTCCCGACTCGCTATCAGATAGCCGATATATTCACAAAAGGTCTTCCGCGGATACTCTTTAATGATTTCAAGGACAATCTCAGCGTCCGAGAACCTTCCGCTAAGACTGCGGGGGAATGATAGATTATGGAAATAATCTTATCAATGTAAATAATTTATATTTATGTGTAAATATTCTTAGCAAATTATTAGTATATTCTATCATAATTGTAGTCAAAATTAGGGCTTGTAAACTTGTATATAATATGACATTATAGAATGAAATCATTACGGAAAATATTTACTTCAGTTATAATTTGTTTACAGTACAATTACAAAAGATTGGTGTAGTAAAAGAAACGCCAACTCTAAATTAAAATTGTGAATTCACCAGAGTTTTCCTTTCAATTTCCCTATCTTGAGAGAGTTTGGCGTCCCATGAGATTATCGCTGGTGGTTTTCCAATGGTTGAAATGGTGATAGGCAATTCAAATACATTATTTTTTTACTCAAATTATATATGTATTCAAATATTAAATTCGTACATAACATAAATGCAAACCCTTTGCGGCATCCGTACTACATACTCTGTTGCTTTGTAAGTTCCCTAATAATATTACAACCTCCTACTATTAATCAGCCTTCTTGATATTTCACACTGCCTAAAATAAAAATGCAGACAAGAGAACAATGTTAATTAACTAGGGTTGTAAAGGAGTGATTGTTTTGTGAAAATCGTTGACATTTTGTGAGGAAAAATAAACATTCTTAATTGGGAAAAGGACATAGTGTGGCCACTTGCTCAAAAGCATAGCCCAAAAAAGCCTCATTTTAAGATAATGTCCCGAAATAACCATCAAGCTCAAACTAAAGACAAGTCTAAGCTAAAATTTAAAATTTCACTCTACACTTTCTCTTCCACTTTTCCCTAGCAGCCGCCGTCGAAATAAACTCATTGTGCACAAATTCATCGTCGAAATCTTCTTCTTGATTCTCCTGGTGGATGTTGTATCCGATTTTCCACGTCTACTTTCATTTGATTTTTCTTTATTGTTCCTTTCAAATCATTGTCCTTTCTTTTCAATTTTCTTATATTTTGTAAGGGTTTTGTTTGAATTCGTACCATATGAAAGAAAAAAGGAAAAGTACATTTTGGAGTTTTACTCAACTCCAAGTCCTCACCATGCATAACTCCCAATAATTTATTTTATACATTTGTCAAAAACTTGACACATGATTGACAAGTAATTAATTACTTAAGGTCATTGTCTGACAATTATGTCATGGCAGAAAACACACCGTATTTTTCAGAATTACGTAAACAGCGAACGCAAGTTATAAATTGAACTCCTCCGGTCAGATCATGCATTCGTTGGAGTTCATGTAAGCGCTGTGAAATCATCAGATTTATGATCGTTTAGTACAGATTTGGCCGGATAAACTTTTTTGATAGTCTTCAATTTATCTTCAATAATCTTTGCATGTGTGTATAATAACAGTATAATATGTGTATCATTAGTGTGTATATATGATACACTGATTATACATTAATTATACATTTAATTTACACAAATTGTACAAGAATGATATATTTTCTATACACATATTATAGGGATACATATTTTATACAATAATGATATTATTTTTTATACGTATTAATATATTTTTCTATACGTTTGATATATTTCTATACATATCTATAGTAGCGATACATATTCTATACAACAATGATACAATCACTATACATATATACAATAATAATACATATTCTATATAACAATGAAAATATATTCTTGCTATTTTTCCATTCTTAGCTATACTATTTTGGGTAATTGAGTAAAGCTACAAGGGTTTCACTAATTTTTGAAGAAACTCTTATCGTGTTTCATTTTTAAAAATAATATCTCTAAATATTATATAATATGTGTATAATTATTAAGTATACGTTGATTTTATATTTATTATTCATAAATTATACAACAATGATACATATTCTATACATATACTAAAGAGATACATACTTTATACATCAATGATACAATTTCTATATGTATGATACAGTTTCTATCCATATACAATATTGATACATATTCTATACAACAATGATACAATTTCTATACACATATTGTAGAGATACATATTCTATACAAAAAATTACAGTTTATATACGTATGATACATTTTCTATACATATACAATAGTGATACATATTTTATACTACAACAATACATTTTTCTGTTATTTGTTATGACATGGTGTGTCTTGGTGGGAAATAAATCTTCATTTCTTCTCTCTGTTATCAAAATGGTCAACTTTAATTTGTGTTTTTGTTTCTTATTTATTGGGATTCTTTATTTTGGGAAAATAATGTTTTACTTATATTATACTAAGTTTTATGGTAAGAACAATATCAATTTTCTTTGTTTAATAGTCAAATTTTAATTTCTCTAAGTCGATATTGAGGAGGAGGATGAAGTGGAAGAAGAAGGAGAAGTGGTGGAGGAAATTGAGCCTTCAAGAAATATCCTAAAATATGTATAATTTTTGTATAATAATTATATAATATGTATAAAGTTAGTAAGTATAAGTTGAGTTATATTTATTTTATATAAATTATACAACAATGATACATTTTATATACATATACTAAAGAATACATACTCTATACAATAATGATACAATTTTTATACATATATATTATTGATACATATTTTATACAATAATGATACAATTTCGATACACATACTCTAGGGATACATATTATATACATCAATGATACAATTTCTATACATATACAGTATTGATACATATTCTATACAACAATGATATAATTTCTATACACATATTGTAGGGATACATATTATATACAATAATATTACAGTTTATATATGTATGATACATTTTCTATACATATACAATAGTGATACATTTTCTATACTACAACACACAATTTCTATACATATGCTGAAAAAAATCTAAAAATTGTCATTGACAAAAAAAAAGAAATTATTACAAAAGAAAAAATATGTCAAAGTTAATTAAAAGCCATACAAAATGGGACGAATATATTATTGTAAAATTATAATTTATCCCTTAATTAAAAGTAAATAAAGGTGAAACAAAAATAATACATTACAACAACAACAAGAAGATAACCAGTGTAATCCCATAAATGGGTCTGTGGAGGCTAGGATGTACGCAGAAGTTACCTCCACCGTTGCGTGGTGGAGACAAAAATAATACATTAATATTTTAATAAGTTCAATGATTTTTTCAGTTAAATAAAATAAAATTATATATAATTATGCATGAATACAAAATTAGAAGAACTAGCTAAAACAGATTTTTCATTAATCTCCACCACGCACGATGTTCGATAATTTTGCTGTCACTTGTCTAATTAATGTTTTGGCTAGATGTTGAGTTTAGTTTTGGGACTAACAGATTGGTTTACCACATCATTGGGCCATCCGGCTGTCATCAGTTTGGCCGGATGGCCAATTATGTCCTTAACCCTTCTTAATTAGGGGTTAGTTAATGTACGTACCTGAGTCGATGAGTTTATCTAATCTATAGTATTTCATATGTAGTATTAAAATATTTTAGATGACGATTACAGATCTGTCTCTTTGATATCATGCTCTTTTTTCTAGTTCAAAAATTCTCATTTATATTTATGACAAATTTAGAGTGTCAACACATTTCGGACATCGAAATATGAAAGCGAAGTATCAACCTTCATAAACTGCGTGCAAGAGTTTTGTACTTCTAATTAAAGCCTTGAGCTATCAGCTTATTCTACCGAAATATATATTACTCCATAAGATTTGGTTATGGACTTCATCAAATCTTATCTACTTATACATAGATATCGTTACAATATTTTTCTTCTTTCTTTTTAATATTAAGAATTTCACTTCTTTTTTATATTAGATTCACTAGCTAGATACTTGAAACTCTACTGTTGCCTCTCTCTCTCTCTCTATATATATATAATCTTATCTACTTAATACATAGATATGGTTACAATATTTTTCTTCCACTCTATTGTTGCATATTAAAAGAAATCCCTTGATTATTTTCATTGATTGAAAGACTATATATACAAGTTACATATTTCCATAATAGGAGAATCATATTTCTATTCTATTTCTAAAACCTTATTCTATTTGGAGACTAACTATACAATTATGGTAAGTGTACAATACTAATTACACTATAATATTACATTACATAATTGTACAAAGTAGAAGATAAGGAGGAGACTGCCCACGGGTGGGTAGTGCACTTGGTAATTTCGGGATACATAATATACACAATATACATAGAGTATATTGTGTATATTATGTATATCTAATACACCCCCGCAGTCTGAGCGGACGGTCTTCGAACGCTGAGACTGTTCCTAAAATCTTCAAAAAGGACAGAGGGAAGACCCTTTGTAAAGATGTCGGCAATTTTATACCTAGATGGGACATGGCAGACGCGAACGTGCCCCCGAGCAACCTTTTCACGAACAAAGTGAATTTTCATCTCGATATGTTTAGTGCGTTGGTGCTGAACTGGATTACCATAAAGGTAGATGACACTAATATTATCACAATAAACCAAGGTCATTTTCTGAATAGGACAATGAAGTTCTAACAGCAAATTACGTAACCAACATGATTCAGAGACCACATTAGCTACCCCTCAATATTCGGCCTCTGCACTGGAACGGGATAAAGTCGACTGACGCTTCGCAGACCATGAGACCAAGTTATTACCAAGAAACATACAATAGCCAGACATAGATCGTTTGGTGTCTGGACAGCCACCCCAATCAGCATTTATATACGAGACAAGTGTTGTCGTGGATGAAGGATATAGATGCAAGTCATAGTCAAGTGTACCCTGAATATACCGAAGGATGCGTTTGAGCGCATTCATGTGCTCAACTTTGGGATCATGCGTAAATAAACACACATGTTGTACGACATACGTAATATCGAGTCTCGTGAATGTAAGGTACTGAAGGGCCCCTGTAAGACTGCGATAGCTGGTGGGATCCTCGTATGGTGCGCCGACCGCAGCACCCAATTTGGGTTAGTATCAATAGGAGTGGAAGTGGACTTACAGGATGGAATCCCAGCCCTCTCAATGATCTCGACGACATACTTCCTCTGTGACAAGAACAATCTACCTGCATGACAAGTGACAACAATCCCCAAAAAATAATTCAAGGTCCCCAAGTCTTTCATAGCAAACTCAGAGCTGAGCATTGTCATGATAGACTGGCGTAAGACATCGAAAGAGGCAGTCAAGATAATATAATCCACATATAGAAGTATATAAGCCAAAGACGAACCACGACGATATATGAACAAAGAATTATCTGACCTGCTGTGAGTGAACCCAATAGTCGAAACATAGTCAGCAAACCTCTTATATCAGGCCCGTGGAGACTGCTTTAAGCCCATACAATGATTTCTTCAATAAACAGACATGGTGGGGATATTTAGGATCCCTAAACCCCAAGGGCTGATGCATATAGATTGTCTCCTTGAGATCACCATGTAAGAAAACATTCTTCACATCTAACTGATGAATGGGCCATGCTTTCGAAAGAGCCAAGCTGAGCACAGTGCGAATGGTAGCCGATTTGACCACCGGACTAAACGTCTCACCACAGTCCACACCAACTTGCTGAGTCTTACCATCACCCACAAGCCGAGCCTTATGCCGTGCAAATGAACCGTCTGAATTGTCCTTATGAGCAAAAATCCACATAGACCTAATAATATTAATACCAGATGGACGGGGCACCAACTCCCACGTCTTATTATCAATAAGAGCATTATATTCATTGGTCATAGCAATTTTCCAATTCGAATCGTTTAATGCAGACACATGATTACGGGGTAAGGGTGATTTAAGAGCATTAAAATGTAAATTAAAATGCCTTTTAGGTTTAAAAATACCCCGTTGACTACGAGTGACTGGTCTATGACTCGGGGAAGGATTGGGCGAAATTTGGGAAGTTGTTGGACTCGGTATGGGTAGCGGCCACAGCGGATGGGCTCTTTGGCCCATTTCGGGAAAGCTGATGGGAGATGCTGAGGCTGGACCCGATTCGATGTTGGGTTGGGTGACCCAATTCTTGGCCAATCGCCCAGTGAAAAAACTGGGCAGAGAGGGCTGTGACGGACCAGTGGGACCAGCGGGCCGTGGGCCCACTGGAGAATTTTAGGCGCGGGTCATGTCCGAAAAATGGTGAATAATATATGGGGATATACCATCATCCAAAAAATTATACGAGGCACTGGATTACTCAGTTTAGCAAACGGAAATTGGGATTCATAAAAAATGACATGACGACTAATGATGATTTTATTAGAGGATAAATCAAAGTATTTGTAACCACGATGAGTAGACGGAAAACCCAAAAACACACATGGAGTAGACCGGGCCTGAAGTTTGTTAATTGTGGTGGACGGAAAGAGCGCATAACACAAACACCCAAAGACCCAAAGATGTGAATATGAAGGGGTTTTATTATATAGAATGTGAAGGGGGGAAGAATATGTCAAACCTTTGGAAAGAATTATGTTAAGGAGATATGTAGCCATTTGTAGAGCATGATGCCAAAAAGATGGGGGTATGGAAGCATGAATCAATAAAGTTTGGACAATGTTATTAATGGTACGAATTTTGCATTCGACTTTCCCATATTGTGAATAAGTATGAGGACAAGAAAAACAAAAATTAATCTCATTATTAGCACAGAATTTCCGAAACACCCCATTGTCATACTCTTTTTCATTATCACATTGAATATTTTTAATTTTCCGTTCGAATTGGGTTCTAATGAATGCTCTAAATTTTAAGAAGATGGAAAAAACTTAGAATTTTTTCGCTACCGGAAAAGTCCATAAAAACTTATAATAATCATCCAAAAAGAGAATATAATATCGATGACCCAAAGAACTAAGAACATGAGACGTCCATAAATCACTATGAATAATATCAAATGGCATTAAAGTATGAGAATTGGAGTCTACAAATGACTACTTAACATTTTTTCCTAAAGAACAAGATTGACAATTCGGAGTACTACGTACACTCTTACAAGAAATAAGATTGTTTTTATCTAAAGAAGATAAAATAGATGATCCCGGATGACCTAGACGAGCATGCCACAAGGAAGGAGCCAGAGTGGCAAAAGTGGATGGCATTACGTGACTCGAGAAACCAGAACGTGGCGTGATAGGATAAAGATCACCCCTACTATCACACCTCATGAGAGGACTCCCCCTTTTGAAATCCTTCAAAGAAAAATGGAATGGATCAAATTCTATGGACACAGAATTATCAGTGGTGAATTTTCGGACAGACACCAAATTTTTAATCAATTTTGGAGTGTGAAGGGTATTTTTCAAAATAAGAGGTGGATGTGGGGGATACAATGTTTTATGACCATACCCACGAATTGGAATTGAATTACCATTACCAATAATTATACGAGAGAGTACCTGAGTCGGACGTCATGTGAGTAGTGGTGTCGGTGTCCATGTACCAATTTGGGTCCGAATGATTTATTCCAAGCGTGTGCATCGCGGCTTCAATGTCAAAAGGAGTAGGGGTCGCTGCATGATGGGCTTGAGGGGGCTGGGGCCCAAGTACACCGGGTTGCTGTCCCGGCCCAGAACTGGGGCGAGAACCATTGGGCCAAACTGGATTGGGCCTGAAAAAATACTGATGGGTCGTCCAGTGGCCAGAATGCGAAATTGTTGGGTCGTAGGGACTGTTGGGCCACTGCCCACTGTCCCAGGCCCACAGCCAGGGGGCCCAAGGCTGGGACCAGTTGGGTAGTGGCCCATTGCCTGTATTTTGAGACCCACGACCACCGTGACCATCTCCGGAACCACCGCGTTTGCCCCCACGGTTTTTGGTATTATTTTTCCGACTATTTTTTCCACCACCGTGAGTATGATTTTGGCCGAAATTATCAACACCACCCGGATATTTTGTAGAGGACGTCATGGGACTAGCACCGATAGCCGCCTTTTTGGCCAAGTTGGCTTCTTCGAAGGTAAGCATAGAACAAGCCTGATAAAATTGCGAAAGAGGGTTGCTCTGACGAAGAAGCGTGCCAACACCCCTATATGCCTTTGAAAGGCCTTCAACCATTTGTAGGACCAAACTATTATTCGAAACAGGCGCGTCAATGTTGCGGAGTTGGTCCGCCAATTCTTTTAACCTTTTGCAATATGCTGAAACATTTGAGAAATTTTCCATATAGATGTGGGAAAATTCCTGCTCAAGGGTAACATCACGAGAATTCTGATTATCTTGGAATATATCACGTATTCTATTCCATGCCTCCATCGCCGTAGCGTCGGGTTCGATAATCGTTTGCAAGAGGTCGCTAGAAATAGTTGAGTAATCCACTGAAGAACAGTAGCATCAAAGGTCGTCCATAACGTAGGATCATCCTCTGGTTTGGGCACCACCATATCTGTAGGAGCCGCGGAGATAATATGATGGAGAACTTGATGCGAGCGTGCATGTATTTTGAACAGTTCGGCCCACGTCGCGTATTGGACGTTTTCTATTTCAAGAATGATAGGGATGTGATTCTTGATATTAGAAATAATACGGGCAGGGTAAAACATGTTCCTAGCCATAATAGCAACGCACGACGTGACGTAGGGATTGGGGAGAAAAAATTGGGAAGAGAAAAATAATTTCCGGGCACGGAAACCGAGGAAGGGGGCTCGGATTCAGCGGTTGGAAGAAAATATGAGGGAGAAAGTGAGAGAAAATATTAACCTAGACTCTTGATACCATGAAAGAAATAATCCCTTGATTATTTTCATTGATTGAAAGGCTATATATACAAGTTACATATTTTCATAATAGGTGAATCTTATTCCTAAAACCTTATTCTATTTGGAGACTAATTATACAATTATGGTAAGTGTACAATACTAATTACACTATAATATTACATTACATAATTGTACGAAGTAGAGGATAAGGAGTCAATGAGTGGATCTGGGAAACTAAGGCGGGTCAGCTCACCTTTCCCTCGCGTTCAGCTATAGAAAGAGCCCCTGAATCTAGAGCTGCTTGTCGTTCCAACCACTGCCCACGGGTGGGCAGTGCACTTGGTTATTGACTTAATCAAATCTTATCTATTTATACATAGATATGGTTACAATATTTTTCTTCTTTCTTTTTAATATTAAGAATTTCACTTCTTTTTTATATTGGATTCACTAGCTAGATACTTGAAACTCTAATGTTGCCTATATATATATATTACTCCATGAGATTTGGTTATGGACTTCATCAAATCTTATCTACTTATACATAGATATGGTTACAATATTTTTCTTCTTTCTTTATAATATTAAAAATTTCACTTCTTTTTTATATTGGATACACTAGCTAGATACTTGAAACTCTACTGATGCCTATATATATATATATATATATATATAAGATAAATTAGACCAAAGTTTTGAATTTGGACAATTTATTAATGAAGAAGAGAAAAGGTCCTCCCAAAAAAATTAATCAAGGCAAGCTTATAATCACACAAGCTTCATAGTGATGGTTTAAACAATTAATTACTCCAAATTAGCTCATCATTAAGAATAATTGAGGAAATATCTAATACTAGTATGTTTTAATATTGAAACATATATTCATGAAAAATAGAGGTAAGCAATGACCTTTGGCTGTACTTTTGCAATTGTCAAAGCTGTACGACACAGAAAGGAAAGAGAGAGCACAGAGGGGGAAAGAAGTACAGTAAGTAAAATGCTGTTTGTCAAAATGATATACTCATGGAAGTGATGCAGAGTCAACTCTCCATCCATGATACTTAGGGAACATGCTAAATTGCTAATTGTATCATTTTACTTCATTTATTTTTCTTTATTTGGAATTTGGAAACAAACTAATTAAAAATAAGAAATTCCTCACAAGTTGTAAATAAATAAATAAATAAATTGTTACAACATATTATTGGTTCCTACGCTGTAGCTTAACTTATCACCTATTCATATAAGTTAAGAACTGCATATATATATATATATATAATGCATCGCTTCGTCATGTGTTTAAATAATTAAGAAGGCAGAGGATTTGTCGTTAACGAGCTGTCCTATTCTTTAACTAAGGGCATACATGCTGGTTGGTAAATTAGAATACGTCTTAGTTAATTAACTTCATTCAATACATTAGAAACGGTTAATTAAATCACGATTAGAAAACTTAAATTCCATCAATCAATTAAGCCTGATCAAGAATGGGGTAATCTATTACATAGTCAAAACATGGTCGGGTTAAGGGTGGAGATTAATCCAAAAATTTGTTAGAAAGGTTCAATTTAATTATCTTGAAAAGCTAATTGGTTGGTACTTTTTATTCCTAAGGGGTTTAAGGCGGTATTATTCCCTTGTGCCATCACTTTCAATTTGATCGAAATTCTTTCATTTTAAACAATTTTTCAGCTGAAGGAACGTTCCGTTTAGTTTGTCCCTTCGTCTATGTCCGTCCAATAAAATTATTTGTCATACATACTCGTATCTACAGTTTTCTAATTTAATGTGGCATTTTGCCTGTTTTCTCCTTTAGAAACTCATATCAACAATGAGATATATTAGATGCTCTTCTATCGTAGAATATGATGAGAATTGATATTTTTTTTAAATCATCTGCTATTTAATTGTATATCACTTTAAAGTTATGATGGTTAAAACTTATATTTTCTTGTAATGTTAAGCATATAGTTTAATACTCTTAAGTGTATTTTATTTTTTCTCCCAACAATTTGATATTTATTTCATATATATACGCTCATTACAAGTGTAAATCATGCATTTTATCCAACTCATACCAAAACAGTCATGTAAACATATTCAACTGTCAGAGCTACTTAAAACATGTGTTTTAACTAGCATGAGATATTAAGTTGAAAGATTGTAAAGTTAAGGGCCGACTTTACAAAATTGTGCAAATAGATGTGCCAATTTGAATATTAAATCTTTGTTTAGGGAGTAGTAATTTTTATGTTGGCAAACATATGCAGATGAGCATATCATTTAGTAGTACGTAGTTTTTATGTTAGCAAAATGATTAAATGAAGGAGTCTCTTTTTTCCTTGAGTTGCCTCAACCTCAGCTTAAGCAAATCAAGGTCTCCTGGATACTTCCTTTCTTCTTTTTCTAAAGGTCTCGTAGACAAGTACATGACAACACACCAATTGTTTTCTAGATTATACACATGATCACGAGAGTCCAGAAAAGCTAATTACGACTCTGCAAAAATTATATTTAAGGCAAATACTATTTTAATTTATCCCCCAGTATATACAAAAGAAAGAGGAAAGTGTTTCGAATTTGAGCTCTCTTCATCACGATATACCGGCTGGGTCAGGATTGTCACTAAGAGAACTCAAAATATAAAGAAGTAAACATCCAAGTGATCGTGTCAATTGAGACCCTTCGGACAAGTATATAGCTTGGAAACGCTTGCTCTTAATGCTTGGTACATATATATTCATCGTCGGAACACATGCTCTTCACCTGAGTCTTGATCAACATGCCTAATCCAACACTTGGGATTTTTTCTGGACTTGAGATTTCCGTCATAATTATTACTTGCTATATAAGCAATCTCTAATCCATTTCCAACTGGAAGTATTACTGCTCTCATAACACTTACTTTGGCATCAAGGACCCCTTTCCAGCTCAACCTAGTGCCATTGATCCTTTTGCATACTAAGATTGATCCATGTTGGCTCAATTTAACACTACTCAAAGTTCTAGTAAAGTTTTTTTTCGAACCATAAACAACCAGAAAATCCACCCTATTCAGCTTTTTTCTCATTACCTCCTCCACTTCTCCCACCACGACTTCCGGCAAGGACACGTCGGCCGACAATTTCTGCATGGCGCTGACGTACTCTACTCTTGACGCTTCATCCGTTACGATGCATACATGCTTCCCATGTGTGTGTTTTACGGCGATGGCTAGACCTATTGTAAATGATATACAATAATAATTAAGTAAATAAAAATATATTCTCTAATAATTTTAAATTTTTAAATGAGGTGATCACACAATTTACCAAGGTGTCACCATGGCATGTAAAGGTGTTCAATTCAAGTCTCACCGCCATCCGATATTAAAAACATAAATAAATTAATAAATAAATAAAAGTGTGTGTTACTATAACAGTTCTAGCTTTTTAATAATGAAGTGAACATCATACAATTTAATTAATACCTGTGCTTGTGGTGATATTTATGTCGCCATTTTCATGTTTCTTCCACGCTTCAACTATTAATTGTGCGTTATATCCTGCAGCCATGGCTGATAAAAATTCCGCGGCGCTGGTTTTACTTGATAATCCACACTGCAATGATTGAAAAAAATTCCCAGACCAATTAATTAGTAGAATGAACAAAACAAATAAAAGGTTACTTCAATTAGTTATAGGCAAGCAAATTAATTAAGAAGAAGTATATATACTATTTTGCTTACAGTTTGTATGGTGTCAAGATACGCTTTAGAAGCTGTTTCTGGAGACCAAACTAATGTCATCTTTTCAGTACAATAAAAAAATTAAATGGTGTAATAATGTACAAGAAGAAGTGTTCGTTTGTTAGCTTTTAAATATAAACTAGAGATAATATTTAAGGGTTTGTAAGAAGCAGTTTGAATTTTTTTTGAAACCGTACGTTGGCGTTTTATATCCACCACACCAACCTGCCTTGGTAGTTAGTCAATGAGTTTATCTAATTTTTTAAACTGTCTTTTTCTACCAATAGTTACTTTAATTTATTCTAAATATTTTAGTGATGAACGACATGAGATCCATCTCCTAGATATCATTCTTTGTTTTAAACTCTATTTTATAAATTGGTACGGCACTAAATAATTATACGGGTGTTGACATTGAGATACAACACAAAAGTCACAATCTTCATAAACTATGGAGTGTACTTCTCTGAATTAAATTTACCTAATCAGCTTGTTCTATATATGCATGCACCTAACATTAGATGTTTATGCTGATTGACAAAATAACCACTTTTTGCATAGATATGGTTGATTGAAATTATACTTTAATTTTCTTTTTTGTTTAATTGTTAAGAATTAGAATTGGTTTTGGTGCGTAGATTTAAACTCTAGCCTCTAACAAATCAAAACATGCATGGATTAATCGATATGTAACACTCTAGGAAAAATTCACATTAAAAAGTATAAAAGTGATGTTAATATATAAGCAAGAGTTAATCAGTCTTCGAGGTCGCATTTAAAATTGTACAAAGAATTGAAATGAATTTGGCTATGATACCATGTAAAGAATGGATCATGGGTCTAACTCAATCCCAAAAGCTAGCTGGTAGGGTGAGGATTGTCCAAGTCCATATAAGGAGTTCATATTTTCATTCTATATTCGATGTGGAACTCTTAACATGAATGCGGAGGGCACAATTTTGTTACTAGTAAATTAGGCTATTACGCTACGCCATATCGTATACCAATTATATATATTAGGAGTACTACTAGCAAGCAATTGAGAGAATATCTTTTTTCTTTTTTGAAGAATATATGACTACATCATGCACTCATAAAAAAAGACAAACGAGGTGGCAGGAAAATGTAAGCTACGACCTTTATTAATGGCCGTACTAAGTGGCAATGGTCAGATTGTACCACAGAGAAATTTTTTATTTAAAAACAAAAAATAATAAAATGTTGTTATTGTAAATATAGTCCATTACGATATGGGTTGTGGAGTCAACTTCTCCATATGTTGTAATTAATTGGACCAAGTTGTAACTAAATAAAAGTGGACGTTCCCTTTTAGAGTTCTTTTCTCAGCCAGTTGCTTAGAAAACTACATTTAGCCCCTTAGTTTTTCTCCTACTCTGAAAATCAAAATATTCAAATCAGATAACTATGGTAAATTTTACACAAAGTCTACCAATTATTTTTTTCTAATCAAAATCAACCAAGGGGCGTACAGAGTCAGGCGTACATCCTTCCCGTATACTAAAATCTAAAAATAAATAAATAAAAAGGATGAATACATATATAGAAGTACTTCGCACGGACAGCAAATTTTTTTTTATATAATTATGTCACTATAAAGTAATTATCTATCCGTTTCTATGTTAAACATTACTATTAATTGATAATCAGATAAAAATGATACTTAACTGATCTATTATTACATATTAAACTACATTTATATTTAAATCGGATTAACAATTATCAAAATCTAAACCATAGGACTAGGGATCAAAATCACAACAAAGATAAAAAGAAAAATTAATTAGGTGATTTTTTATATCTGGTCTTAGTGCAGAGTTATGGAACCTTCAAAGAAGAAAAAAACTACATCGTATTAATATATTTCTAGCTTCTACTCTGTGCATGTTAATATCAATGAATCCCCCCTGTCCATCATCTCTCATTCATTTTTATTTTGAATTGAAAAAAGGAATTAAAAATTGGTGAACGTTTTGTCACGGCAACATCGATCTTAGCTTTTTTAATTTAAGCCTTTCCTAGCTGTTGCTTCGTACCTGATAAGGCTATGGCAAGATGTAGCTTAACTGATCAAATCTTAATCTAGTGTCATGAGAACATTTTTCATAATTTGGGAGTACTACATCCCCTTTTATGAATCTGAATCTCTTCCTCTACACATCACCTTCCATTCATACTTAAAGAGAAAGATATGTAGTTCATAATCTCGAGTTTGAGTTCAGATAATATCTTGGTAAATGAGTTTTTTTAAATAGAATTTCTTCTTTTTTTTTTAATAATTTTTTTATTACATAGGAGGAGGTAGGAGAAGTTGAAATGGGAGGGTATTACCATGTGGAAATTCTTGGTAAACGAGTATTACTTATTAACGCATGATTTTGTAGTGTAATTTGGTATGCATCTCTTTTTCCATGCATTTAGGCTAACTAATTAATACTTCACCCGTATGAAAAAGAGTGTCCACTTAGCTTTTATTTTTTGAATAAAAAAAGTGTTTACTTATCATATAAAAAAAATTAACCTTACTTTTTCAAATTATCCTTATTAATTGTTAGGTGATCAAATTTCAATACCTATTTAATTAGGAGCATTCTAATTAAATTACATATTTCTGCCTAGAAGTTAGTATTTTTTTAATGGGTGTGAAAGTGACTAAGTGAACACTCTTTTTATACAGATGGAGTACAAAGGAAAATTATTGAATAAACAATGCTCACTAACCACTTTTGGAATTAATTTAGAAAGATAGTCATTGGCATGAATTTCAAATTCCACACGTGAAACTCTAATATGAAAGTTGAAATTTTATGATTATAAAGTGGTTATTATGAATTGCGTGATTCGTACGATTGCTCCTATTTTAGAGTGGTCTTTAATTTTTTCCATTCGCCTAAAAAATTGACCGAAAATAAGGTTGTGGGTTCGAATCTCAGCAGTCAAAAAGAAAAAAGAATTCGCAAGGCAGGATTTCATTAGAAAATATGACTAATCGATCAAAGTTGTTTAGAAATTATGCCTTAAGGGGCATAGTTTCTATGTAATTATGCCTCCGAAAATACCTCTGAGGTTGTGGGTTCGAATCCCAGTAGCGTCAAAAAGAAAAAAAAAATCGCAAGATAATATTTCATAGAAATTATGTCTATTCGGTCAAAGTTGTATAGGGATTATGCCTTAAAGGTCATATTTTCTATGTAACTATACCCGAAGGTAAAGTTTCGTAGAAAAATTAAGATTATGCCTTTTCAGGCTAGTTACATAAAAATTAAGGGGCAATAGTCTCTATTAAACTTTGACCGAACAAGCATAATTTCCATGAAAATTTTGTTTTGCGGTTTTTTTTCTTTTTTTGCCTTTGCTGGAATTCGAACCCAAAATCTCTGATTTAGTAGACTCACGAATAAAGGATACTTTGGCCCATAAATTTTCATTAAATACGAAAATTAAAGACCAGCCAATTTGAGGGCCAAAAACTAAAGATCAGCTCGTATGATAAAAATCCACGCAAATTTTTGAAAAGCCTTAGCTCAGATATTTTTATGGGCCAGCAATCATAATAGCCCAATTGCCAACAAAATCCATATATCAATCCTTTTAACCGCTATATTGGCCGTTAAAAGAAAATTAACGAACACTTCACTCTTTGTACATACCTCAAGAACAAAAGAAACACTGCAAAGCACCAAAACTAATGCTTCTTGTAGCAAATTCAAACCAAGCATGGAACTTAACACATCCAACACTTACTTTCTCTCAGAAATGCAAAACACAAGTTGACATTGATCAAATTCATGCCCGATTAATAACCACACGACTTGTAAAAAATCCATTTTTGACCACAAAACTTATCTTAAAGTTATCTTCTCCCCCCACACACCCATTCTTGAATTTGCTCGTTATCTCTTCTTTTCTGATAATTTCTGTTGTTTAAAGAGAAATCAAGAAGACCCATTTCTTTGAAATGTAATAATAAAGTCATTTTCATATAGTAATGACTCATATAAGGCTTTTGAAGTGTTTTGTTTGATGATTGAAAATGGGGTTTTTGTGGATGAGTATTCGTTATCTATAGTGTTGAAAGCGTGTTCAAGAATGGGTTTTGTTAAGTACGGAATGCAGGTTCATGGACTATTGAGGAAATTAGGATTTGGGTCTGATGTGTTTTTACAAAATTGTTTGATTTCTATGTATGTAAGATGTGGGTGTGTTGAGTATGGTCACCAGGTGTTTGATAGAATGTCTATGAGAGATTCTGTTTCGTATAATTCTATGATTGATGGTTATTTGAAATGTGGTATGCTTGATGTTGCTTGTAGTTTGTTTGATTTTATGCCAAGGGAGATGAGGAATTTGATTTCTTGGAATGCTATGCTTACTGGATATGTTAGACTGGACCAAGGGTTTGATGTTGCTTGGGAGCTGTTTGATAAAATGCCTGAAAGAGATTTGGTTTCTTGGAATTTGATGCTTTATTGTTGTGTTAAAACTTAAAAGTGGAAATACTGAAAAGGCAACTGCTTTGTTTGATATGATACCGAAGAAGGATGTTGTTAGCTAGGCTATACTGGTTGATGGGTATGCAAAAATTGGTAAGATTGATATCGCAAGACGTTACTTTGATGACATGCCTGAAAGGGATGTGATTTCTTGCAATGCTATATGGCTGGGTATGTCAAGAATGACCACTGCCTTGAAGCATTAAAAGTGCTTCATGATATGTTAAGAGGGAGCAGCCTGGCTCCTGATAGTACCACCGTGTTGATTGCGCTTTCTGCAGTGGCAGAGTTAGGTTACATCGACGAAGGGATTGCACTACACTGTTATATAGAGGAGAATGGGTTTCATGTGGCTGGAAAGCTTGGTGTCGCTTCGATTGACATGTATGCAAAATGTGGCAGTGTTGATAGTGCAATGGATGTGTTCAATGACATCCAAGAAAAAACCGTTGATCACTGGAATGCTATGATTGGTGGGTTGGCCATTCATGGCTTTGGATACCTAGCTTTCCAAATGTTCATGGAGATGGAAAGACTTTCATTAGATATAGATGATATCACATTTATTGCGGTTTTGAATGCTTGTGGTCATTTTGGACTGGTAAAGGAAGGCATGATCTGTTTCGAAATCATGAGAAGGGCACATCATATGGAACCTAAACTCCAGCAATATGGATGCATGGTTGACATCCTTAGTCGAGCAGAGCATGTGGAGGAGGCCATAAAATTTGTCGATGAAATGCCAATCTGTCCTAATGATGTAGTTTGGAGAACGTTGGTAAGTTCATGTAGGAATCAAGAAAACGTCCACATTGAAGACCCACTGGATAAGCAATTAGTTGGACTAAATTCTCATAATTCAAGTTCCTACGTGCTTTGTCTAACATATATGCTCAATTTGGTAAGTGGGACTATGTTAGAAGGGTTCAGACAATAATGAAAGAAAGGGACCTGAAGAAAATGTTGGTTACAAAGGTGCAGGAAACAGAAATTACAAGTAACTGCTAAGTAATAGAAGAACTGAAATTACAATTCAACAACAAACTGAAATTACAATAATCTTGAACAAGAAACTGGAACTGGTTTTGTGTATGCTGAGTTGAGTGTTTGCACTCTGTCTTTAAGACAATATTGCCCCGTATGTATCCTTTATACGTCCTGGACAATTGTCTCCCAAGATAAAACAGCAAAGGAACAATTGAGCAAAGGAAACTCAAGTGCTACCGTGAAGAATTTTGAGTAATGAAATGATGCTGGAAGTTGTAGGAAGACTGAAATCTATTTCTGTTTATTTATTTTCGTGCGACTCAACAATGGTGACAAGGGGTCCTTTATATAGTTGAAGAAGGGCTGATGAACTGCCTTCATAAGTGTCATTACTGGCCAAGTAATCGCAATTATGGAGGTAGTAATTCCTCCAAAATAAATGGTGAAGATGTGCAACGGATTGGCCATTTAGTAAGAGTAATTCAGCCAAAATAGATGGCTGAATTGAGTGATGATGACGTTCTGCCCAATTCCGACTTTCTTGAAACTTCAGGGACCAAACTGTACATTTGAAACTTCAGGGATCAAATTGTACATCTGGCAAAGTTCTCTGGTCCAAAAATATAATATCAGAAGAAGCACGGCCCATGACCCGTGAACCCGAAACCTGGAACCGGATCGGACGGGGCGGGCGGCGGCGGCGCGCATGTGGGTTTTCCTCGAACCGAAGCACATCTAGGTCCTCCCTCCTTTAAACACATGGGATACCCCTTGGGGTCCCAAACCCCAAGCCAACTTTGAGTCTTATAAACAAAACAATTCTTTCTTCCTCCACCGATGAGGGAGAATTGATCTCATACCACACTTTTCCATGCTTCAAACACCTCACTTCGTGGACCAATATCTCTTTCATTTCTCAACGAAATTTGACGATCTTTGGCCCTACGGTTATCTACGTACTTAGTAGATCATGCACGTGTGAAGAATCGGATTCTCCAATATGCGTAACACTAGTGTTTAAGTCGTTAAAGTTGGTCGGACGCAACTTCCGCCAAAGGCAAATTTCCAACAATCCCCTCTTGAAAGAGATTTTGGCGCACTCACATGGTGCCTTTTCATTTCCAGCAATATTTCAGCGGACCGATGTTGCATAAGGAGAGGTAGCTTCAGCTTTGAACCTTCCATAGTTAAATACCATCGGACTTACTTACTGCGCGGTGAACGTGATGTCTTGAACCGTCAGTGTTTAGTGTAAGCTAAGTCAATAGTACCAACACAACAAATTCTCTTACTCTCTTCTTCGTAATGTTTTGTCCGTTGTGGCCATGGACAACTTCTTGGATTCTTAAGTGCGTTCATTTGAGGCGGCCCGTCCTCGCACTTAAATAGGTGGTCTCCTACAAGGTATCCTGCTATACCCCACTTCACAAGTGTTAGGAACCATTAAAAGTTTCCCAAAACCTAACATCAACTGTTGAGGATCATTAAAGGTTTTGAAAACTTAACCTTTACCCATACTGCAGATAGCACTTAACGTCTATCGCGGGAACGACTTTGGATTTGGTGTTTCTTTACAGAAATCACTATCCGAAATGCTCATGCTTCCACTGAAGCGATCAACTGAACCTTTATAGCTTAGTTTTCCCATTGAACCAAATTACTGGGATCTCCAGTTAGTAAGGTTGGGTTACCACTGTATTGGTCCTTATATTTTGGGTTTTAAGCCCATTCCCCTAGATAGGCAAGCCATATGATCATTGGGTAAGCCCTTTGTCAATGGGTCTGCTATATTATCCTTTGACTTAATGTAATCAATGGATATTATACCCGTGGTGATCAGTTGCCTAACGGTCTTATGCCTCCGTCGAATATGACGAGACTTGCCGTTGTACATAGCATTCCATGCCCTTCCTATAGCCGACTGACTGTCGCAGTGGATCATTATCGAAGGTACGGGCTTGTTCCAACACGGAACATCCTCTAAGAAGTCATGAAGCCACTCAGCTTCTTCTCATGCTTTGTCTAAAGCGATAAACTCTGATTCCATTGTGGATCGGGCGATGCAAGTTTGCTTAGAGGATTTTCAAGACACAGCCCCACCACCAATTGTAAATACATACCCACTGGTGGACTTGGTGTTCTCTATATCAGATATCCAGTTTGCATCACTGTACCCCTCTAGTACAACTGGATATCTCGAATAGTGTAACCCAAAATTTAATGTGTATTTCAGGTATTGTAATACCCGATTCAACGCCTTCCAGTGATTATCACTCGGATTACGGGTGAACATAGCCAACTTATTGACTGCATAAGAAATATCAGGTCGGGTGCAGTTTGTTATATACATCAAACTACCGATCACCTATGCATATCACTCCTAGTATACAGGTGCACCAAGATTTTTATCAAGCTTTTGATTTGTATCCATTGGTGACTTTATCGGTGAACTGTCTAACATCTCGAACTTTCTCAACACATCCTCGATGTAGTGAGACTGAGATAAGACCAGTTCGTCAGACGTCTTAGAGATTTTAATCCCTAAGATGACATCTGTGATACTCATATCCTTCATGTCGAAGCATTGTTTCAACATGTTCTTAGTCTCTAGGATTACCCTAGGACTGCTTCATGTAATCAACATGTCATCTACATACAAGCATATCATAACAAATGAGTCAGAGTTACCTATCGTGTAGACACATTTATCACACTCATTAATGTCGAAATACTTCGATAGTAGAGTACTATCAAATTTTTTGTGCCATTGCTTAGGGGCTTGTTTCAGCTCGTACAGAGATTTGACAAGCCAGTAGACTTTCTTCTCTTGCCCTTGAACCACATACCCCTCGGGTTGGTCCATATAAATTTCTTCTTTCAAATCATCGTTTAGGAAGGCTGTCTTGACATCCATTTGATGTATCTCAAGGTCACGCAAAGCTGCGATCGCAATAAATACCCGTATGGATGTCATCCGGGATACCGGGGAGTATGTGTCAAAGTAGTCAAAATCTTCTGTCTGCCGATAGCCCTTGACTACCAACCTGGCCTTGTACTTGTCTATAGACCCATCTGCTTTGTATTTCCGTTTGAGTATCCATTTACAACCCAACGGTTTATTTTTCGGAGGAAGATCAATCAACTTCCAAGTATGGTTATGCAGAATGGAGCCTATTTCACTCTCAATAGCTTCTTTCCAGAGCGGTGCTTATGGAGTTGACAACGCCTTAGCAATTGTCTTCGGTTCATCATTAACCATATAAGCTACAAAGTCAGGACCGAAGGATTTATCCTTTCTGGCCCTTTTACTTCGCCTTAGATCCATCTCTGGAGTCTCCAAGTTCTGAGAATCTGGAACACTAGATTCCGGACGTTCAGCCACCTCGAGATCCGATAGATCTGGATCATCTAGATCCGGGCCGTCGACGACTCCCGGTTCTTGAAAGCTTTGTGCATAACTTCGTTTGCGAGAGATTATGTCTTTTTCCTTTCTAGGAAAGGTGCCTTCAAAGAATAGAGCATTCCTTGATTCCATGATTGTACCCTGGTGGATATCTGAAATATCTGACTTATGCACTAAGAAGCGATAAGCACTACTGTTATTTGCATATCCGATGAATATGCAATCTACAGTCTTAGGCCCAATCTTGACCTGCTTTGGCTTGGGTACTTCAACCTTTGCCAAACAACCCCACACCTTAAAATATTTGTAGGTGAGTTTCTTTCCCTTCCATGATTCATATGGAGTTTTGTCATTACCCTTATGTGGGACTCTGTTAAGAATCGTATTAGCGGTAAGGACGGCTTCTCCCCACATGTTTTGGGGAAGACCGGAATTGATAAGCAAGGCATTCATCATTTCCTTCAATGTGCGGTTTTTACGTTCCGCCACACCGTTTGATTGAGGTGAGTATAGAGCCGTCATTTGATGAATAATGCCTTCTTGGGCACAGTATTCCTCAAATGGCGCTACATATTCTCCCCCTCTATCGCTACGAATGGATTTAATCCGTAAGCTTAGTTGGTTTTCAACTTCTGCTTTGTAACGTCGGAACGCTTCAAAGGCTTTATCCTTACTTTTCAACAAGTAAATGTAACAATACCTTGTGCTATCATCAATGAATGTCACAGAGTACTTGTTCCCCCCTCTAGTTTGTGCGAACTTCAAATCATATATATATATGTGTGAATAAGTTCTAGAGAAGCGGTATTCCTTTCGGTGGATCGAAAAGGAAGCTTGGTGAGTTTTGCCTCTACGCACACCTCACACTTATATTGAGGGTTTACGTCGATAGACGGCAACAACTCCATCTTTACCAGCCTTTGGATATACTTGTAGTTAACGTGTCCTAATCTATGATGTCATAAATTAGAAGACTCAAGCAAATAAGAAGAAGGTTCAACTTTATTACTTGGACGCATTACAGACATGACATTCACTTTGAAGAGGCCTTCACAGACGAAGCCGCTTCCCACAAATGTGTCATTCTTTGTGAGTACAAACTTATTAGATTCAAACACTAGCCTAAAACCAGCATTAACCAATAAAGGTCCAGAAATTAATTTTTTTCTAATCTCTGGGACGTGCATCACTTCCTTCAGAGTGAGCTCCTTACCGGAAGTCATCTTCAGGACCACATTTCCTACTCCCAGCACGTTAGAGGAAGCGTTGTTGCCCATGAACATCTTCTTGTCGGTGACCAGTGTGTACGTGGATAAGGCATCTTTGTTGGAACAGATGTGTCTGGTAGCACCTGTGTCCATCCACCACTGCATCGGATTCTCAATCAGGTTGGCTTCTAGCACCACTGCAGAGAATTCCTCAATCATGTCATCCAGAAGCGTGTCCTTGACGACGTTAGCATGCGCCTTGCCTTTTGACTTGGCTTTCTGTTGTTGCTCAGTCTTGAGCTTGCGACATTCCTTGATCCTATGACCAGGTTTCCCACAGTGGTGACAGTTACCTCTGAACATCTCCGCTGCATATGCCTTGCCGTCTTTCTGGAACTTCCATTTCTTGCTTGAGTTCCCTTTGGCCTCAGCCAGATTTGCCTTTGCCTCAGCAGATTGTCTACCCCTAGGCAAGGTCTTCTTATTATCTTCCTGGATTTGGAGTTTGATAATAAGCTCTTCAAAGGTCATCTCCTTTGTCTTGAGTTTTAAGTAACTCATAAACTTATTCCATGAAGGATGTAACTTTTCAATCAGCGATGCAACCAAAAACTGCTCATTTGGTTTCAATTCCTTCCAAATCCAGGTGATGTAAAATCATTTGGAACTCCTGGACTTGGGACATCACTGTCTTACTATCCACCATTTGGAATTTTAGAAATTTTCCAACGATGAACTTCTTAGTACCCGCATCTTGTGCGTTGTACTTCTTTTGCAGTTTTTCCCACAGCTCTTTGGCAGTGCCAACGGTGCAATAGACCGTATATAGAGGGTCTGCCAAGCAGTTCAGTATGTAATTCTTACACATGAAATCGCTATGATTCCACACATCAAGAACCATCTTCATGTCATTAATGACATGGATACCAAGGCCCCCTTCACCCGTTTCATTAGGCGAAGAGTCCATTTCATCTCCAGCTTGTGGAGTATCTTCCGTTAGGAACCGGGCCATGCCCATAACAGTTAAGTAGAACAACATCTTTTGCTGTCATCTCTTAAATTCTGATCCCATGAATTTTTTTAGGGCGATCATGGTGGTGGGAGGCATAAGGTGGAGCAGCAGCAGTCGGGAAGGCAGCGGAGTTGCTGCCTTGAATAGTAGCGGCATCAGCAGTGAAGGCAACAGAGTTGCTGCCTTGGCCAGTAGCGGTAGTAGCGGGGACGGCAGCGTTGTTGCCTTGAGAGGCAGTAACAGTAGCATCATCATCGGTCATGTTTCCAGCCATGTTGCAGCAGTTACAGTAAGCTAATATTGTCTTAAACTTGTTGGTTACAAAGGTGCAGAAAACGGAAATTACAAGTAACTGCTAAGTAATAGAAGAACTAAAATTACAATTCAACAACAAACTGAAATTACAATAATCCTAAACAAGAAACTGAAACTGGTTTTGTGTATGCTGAGTCAAGTGTTTGCACTCTGTCTTTAAGACAATATTGCCCTATATGTATCATTTATACGTCCTGGACAATTGTCTCCCAAGATAAAACAGCAAAGGAACAATTGAGCAAAGGAAACTCAAGTGCTACCGTAAAGAATTTTGAGTAATGAAATGATGTTGGAAGTTGTAGGAAGACTGAAATCTATTTCTGTTTATGTATTTTCGTGTGCCTCAACAATGATGACAAGAGGTCATTTATATAGTTGAAGGAGGGCTGATGAACTGCCTTCATAAGTGTCATTACTGGCTAAGTAATCGCAATTATGGAGGTAGTAATTCCTCCAAAATAAATGGTGAAGATGTGCAACGGATTGACCATTTAGTAAGAGTAACTCAGCCAAAATAGATGGCTGAATTGAGTGCTGGTGGCGTTTCTGCTCACTGCCCAATTCCGACTTTCTTGAAACTTCAGGGACCAAACTGTACATCTGAAACTTCAGGGATCAAACTGTACATCTGAAACTTCAGGGATCAAACTGTACATCTGGCAAAGTTCTCTGATCTAAAAAGATAATATCAGAAGAAGCACAGCCCACAGCCCGTGAGCGGACGGGACGGGTAGGCGGCGGCGGCGCGCGTGTGGGCTTTCCTCGAACCGAAGCACATCTAGGTCCTCCCTCCTTTAAACACATGGGATACCCCTTGGGGTCCCAAACCCCAAGCCAACTTTGAGTCTTATAAACAAAACAATTCTTTCTTCCTCCACCAATGAGGGAGAATTGATCTCATACCACACTTTTCCATGCTTCAAACACCTCACTTCGTGTACCAATATCTCTTTCATTTCTCAACGAAATTTGACGATCCTTGGCCCTATGGTTATCTACGTACTTAGTAGATCATGCACGTATGAAGAACCAGATTCTCCAACATGCGTAACACTATTGTTTAAGCCGTTAAAGTTGGTCGGACGCAATTCCCGCCAAAGGCAAATTTCCAACAGAAAATTGTTGGCAGCAGTAGGATTGAGCTCCAAGGAATTGTCCACGAGTTCTCTGTGGGAGACAAATCCCCGTACCCCGAGCATAGCGGGGAGCTTAGTGTGTCAGGCTGCCCTTTTGGTGACTCTAGGGTAGAACATGTGTAGCCCACGCCTCTCTATGCTAACTATAGTTAGCCTACTAGAGAAAGTCATAATATTATTTCTATAACTCTGAATTGCCTTAGGCCCTCAGCCACCTTAGGTTCCTCCACCCAAGAATTATTTATGCACATTGTGACAGAATCATACTGCAATTTCAGCAATAAAAAATAGTAGTATCAACTAATTAAAGGAGCTAGATGCTGTAGAATAAGAACCTCCCTACAATGCGATTAGTAGGGAGGGGCAGAGAAGGATGACAACTTTACCAAGGACAAAAAAAACTCACAGGCAACAACACAGAGTAGAAAGTGGCGCAAGATATAAAATACTACTTCTATGGTCACGAGAACCTATTTGTCTTTAAAAAAGAATTGAAGGAGCTTAACTTCTACTACACTAACCGCACAAAATAATTTTTACACGATTAGGTCACGTAAAGTAGGTATAAATTTTACTATGTCAGTGTATATAAGTTAAATCCAAACCAGATTATGTACTACAGTCAAACCTCTCTATAACGATATTGTTTGTCCAGATAAATTTTGGCTGCTATAGAAATATTGTTATAGAGAATATATACTAAAACATAACATGAAAGATTGGTTCCACAGAGAACTTGGTTGTTATAGTGAAATATTATTATATAAAATGGTTGTTATATAGATGTATTACAGTATTTCCTCATTCTTTTTCGTAAAGAATGAAAACCACATGATCAAGTTTGTGATCTTCACCCTTATCCTAAGATAAGCAAGCATTGTTGGAAGATGAAGTAAAAGAGTAAGTGTAGACACATAAAAGAGTCAAGTTTTGCTGCTGTGATTTTCCAGGAATTGGAGGGCATTATGTCCTTGTTGTTTCCAGCCAAAACTTTATATTTATTTACTTGTTTGGAAATTTCTGGTGGTGGAATCAAACGTCAGAAGATCACATGTTGGGATTAGAAGAATTTGGATGTTAGCTGGAGTAAGAATTTGTTTTGCCATCTTGACTTTGGTTACATCATATTCTGGAGAGTAACTTGGACCATTCAGTCTTATCAATTTGACAACGTCCAAAATTTATAGCCTAGGATACCCCATTTCACTATATTCTCTTTCTGTTTTCTTTTATTCCCTTTTTCCTTTTTGAGATTACTGATGTGGTAATTACTTTCTTTTGGAGTACATTTCATATATATTTGTGATATCTTAGTTTTTACTTATAGAAGACAAGACAGGCTAAACAACCTGTCTGTCCCCTACAGTAAATAGAGAACTGATCTCTGGTTAAAAGACTGTCTATGAAATCTGATACTATTCAAAGTAGTATATGGTAAGTGGTAGTTTCTGAAATTTGCCAACAGTTAATATAATAAATAGAAATTGCAGTTCTGATACACTGGTTTGCAAGTGGAGAAAACTTGCTTAGAATCAAGGCTAAGTTACATAAAATAATGGCTAAGTTACATAATACAAGAGAACCATCTCTCGAGGCTATCTACGTCCAGGTGCATTAGTACTAAACTATGAAGAACAGGCAGGCATTCGACGTTCATATGCATCATCCTCAAGCACAAGTCATGCAGGATCGGAAGGATGGGAAAAGGGTGCCAACTCATGGCATGAGTAAGCAGTTAGTATCGCGCTCCTAATGGTCATTTGAGAATTTGAGTGTTGCACTAGCATTCAGGACTTGCTGGACGTCAAGTCATTCAGTTCTTGCACGACGATTTCAATGCTTGGCCTCTGATTTGGTGACTCGTGCGTGCAAAGTAAAGCGACCTTCGCCATCTGAACTGCCTCCGCTTCGACAAAGTTGCCCCAAAGATTCGGATCAACGAAGTCTTCAAATCTGCACAACTCTGCCGCTTGATGGTTAGATTGGGTGATTCTACGTCTTCCAGAGAGAATCTGAAATATAATCATGCCAAACGCGTAGAGATCACTCTTTTCCGTGAACCTGCCAGTAGTTGTATACTCAGGAGCTAGATAGCCCATTGCAGCACTTTCCTTTAGTGTTGAGAAGACAATGTCATCTGCTAGTAGTTTGTGCAGACCAGAATCCGAGAGCAATGGGTTGTAGTGTTGGTCAACAAGTACTTTTTCAGCTGATATATTTCGATGGACTAGAGCAGGTTTGCCGCCCTTGTTTCCATGCAAGTAATGAATACCTGTTAAACAACAGATAACAGATTAGCTTTATAATCATTCTATCACTTCAAGATGTAACATATTTATTAGCACATGAAGTTTCCTTCCATAGATGAGATCTGATAGAGCATAATTTGGTTGTCAAAGAGCTACAACAAAAACACCAGAAAATAATCAAACAGTAGCTCACCTCTGGCGATGCCTTTGATTATAGAAAGTCTAGTAGACCAATCAAGGACCTTTCCTTTTCCATCCTTCACGTCAAGATACTGCAACAAATTTCCATTGGGGACGAAATCGTAGATCAGAAAGCATTCTCCCCTACCTTTAGAACAGCAAAAGCCTCTCAACCTCAGAAGATTTTCATGTTTCAATGAAGTTAAGAGCTTTAGCCCCTTGAGAAATTCAATTTCATCAGACTTGCAGCTAGTCTTGGATATGCACTTAATAGCAACAAAAGACCCATCCCTCAATGTCCCTTTATAGACGGCTGTGAAATTACTCTTGCCTAACAAATTTGCCTCTGAAAAGTACTGTGTAGCAGACTCAACTTCATCCAAATTGAACATAAAGCTCTCAAATACTTCCTGAGAGAAAGCACTTCCACCTCGACCTTTCCCCAAAGGATCCCAGCCATTGGAATACTCCAGACTAATGAGGGGCGACGCGCTTCTTCTAGTGACCTCCTTCACCTCATCAGTTCTTAGTCGCCTATCAGACGAATCAAGAGTACCTCCAATTTTCTGTTTCCGACGGCGGTACCACGAAAATGTGAAAAGCCCAGTTACCGCTACTGCAACAAAAAGTGCAATAACACCGACGACCACAGCAGTTTGTGATTTTCTGGACTGATTCTTTTGTATTGCTTGCACGTTTGCAGACTCTGGGATGTCTTTCTTGGGGAGACGATTTGAACCAGGTCCAAATGGTTCTGGTCTGTTTTGGTTTAGACTAGATACAGTGCAGAGTTTCAAGGAAGAAAATTCAATTCCACATAAGTCTGGGTTGTTTGCATGCTGAAATCCTTCATTCAGTCTCTTAAAGGCTTCAAAAAGACAAAAAAGAGAGTTCTAGTATCATGCCTATTGTCTAATAGTAAACATAGAGATTCATATTTGAGGGAATTAAAAAAACCTAAAGATTGCTGCATTTCTAAAACATATGAAGCAATGAAATAAGATTAAAGGTACTGTAAAGCAAATCATAATGAATTACCTAGAGGGACATTGCCAGAGAGAGTATTATTTCTGATATCAAGAACCTGTAGCTTTGGGGCATCAGCAAGTTTTACTGGAATCGACCCGAAAAGATAATTGAAGCTCAAGTCAAGCCTGGTTAGCATCTCTAAGTCTCCCAAGCTTGCAGGAATTGCTCCAGTTAACTGATTGACTTGCAAAGCAAGAACACTGAGTTTCTTCAAACCCCTAAGTTGATTAGGTATGCTTCCAGTCAACTGGTTATAACATAGTTGCAACACTGTGTAAAATCAGAAAACAAATGGAGCTCAGTTACTTTATTTGAATAGAAAAAGGACAAAGCCACCTAAATAAGTGACTAAGAAATTTGCAAGTTTGCCAGCAAAGATTGAAACTTTCTTCAAACATTAGCCCATATTGAAGCTCTACAATGGGAAAAGGGACTAATTACACAGAAAAACTAGACATAAACCTCTTTAAAATAGACTTATGCCGACTAATGACACTAAAAATTGTAGCTTTTTCAAGAAAAAACATAGGCATTGTTAAATGACCCAAAAAATAACAGCAACCTTGCAAGTTTGCCAGCAAGGTTGGAACTCTCTTTAAATTAACCCATACTGAAGCTCTAAACAATGGGGAAAGGGACTAATTACACAGATAAGCTAAACATAAAACCAAAGATGGAGGTTCTTTCAAGTGTTTCATTCTAAACACCTAACTGTAAACTGCATAGGAACAAAAATCACCTCATCAAAAATATCTCAAGGAATTAAACCTCTTTAATATAGACTTATAATGACTAAGAAGTACTAAAAACCAATCTTTTTCAAGAAAAAACATACCATTGTGAAATGACTCAATAACTAACAGCAATTCATTAGTCCCCAAGAAGCATTATCACTTCTCGGGCTCATTATTAAGCTACCCTTTTCATTAAGAGAGCTATAGATCTATTTGGCAAGGTTCAATTATTCATTCAAATTAAGTCAATGTTAAGCATCAAGACTGAAACTTTTTTCATCAAGAAAAACAAAAAAGAACCAACCTTGAAGATTAGACATGTTGCCAACCTCAGGAGGAATAACACCAGAGAGATTATTCACATTGAGATACAAATCTGATAGCTGAGTTAAGTTAGCAATTTCTTGAGGTACAACCCCATGTAGCTTATTGAAGTGCAAGTACAACCCAGACAAGCTTTGAAGCTGACCAATCTCAGGTGGTATTTTCCCAGTAAGCTCTTTGCCTTGCAAAGAAATGTTAACAACTTGACCAAGCTCATTACAAGCAATGCCTTCAAAAGAACCATTGCATGGATCAGTAGAATTAGCTGACCATGATGAAAGAATGACACTTTTTGGGTCCAATGAAGCTTTGATAGTCATTAGCAAAGACAAAGGAGTTTTAGTATCAATGGGTTCAGAAGACACTATGTGTTGTGGGTGTGTTAGGATTAGGATGAAAAAGATAATGGAAGAAAGAAATGAGAGAAAACCCATGTTTGGTTTGCAATGGAAAAGATGTTCTTGGTGACAAATTTCAAGAAAGGAGTTGGCTTTTGTGGAGAAGATATACTAGCAGTGTGTGACTGATGTAGGGATAATAGTAATAATAATAATAAGCAGAACTAGAGGTAATGAAATTATATATGAAAAATTGGTAACTGGTAACTGGTAACTGGTGTAACTAAAAATATATAAAATATACTTTACTTAAATATCGTTTAATCTTATAATATTAAATATATCACGTGAAAAAAAATAAAAATTAAACAAATTAAAAAAGAAAATAAGACAGATAAATTGAAATGAAGGGAGTAATACATTTTTAAAATTTTCAACAAAAAATTTACATCTATAGAAATTAGAGGTAATGAAATTATATATGAAAAATTGTTTTAAATAATTTTTTGACATTTCCAATAATAATTGTGTCACATATAAAATAAAAATGGAGGAGTATAATTAGTACTTTTTCCTATTGAGGAATGAACAAAAGGTTATGATGTAGTAGTAAGGTTTGGGAGTTTTTCATTTTTGTGTCTTCTTTTTTACCAACAAAGTCAAATAATAGAGAGCTGTCTTCTGAGTTCTGACTAGCAGTAAGTACTTACTTCTCATAAATGTAAGAGAACAGGTTAGTTGGGTTTTGAATTTTAAAATTTCATTGCTCAAGCCATTTAAATCCCTTTGATACTTTTGTGCAGTATTTTTTCCAAACCAAGAAATGCTGATCTCACTCATTTATTCTTCTTAAAAAATACGTACATAGTCGTAACAATTTCCATCTTCTATGGCATTATGGTTATTTAGCTATCTTTTGAAATTCTTAATTGTAAAAACGTGTGATTCTTATTAATCTTATGAAAGCTATAATAGTTACAATACCATTTTTAAAAAATTTTACCTCCAAAAAAAAATTCTTTGATAACAAAACAATGGGAATCTTCACAGAGAGATTAAAAAAAAGAACTGATATGGAAAAACAATTAACGCGGAAATATACAAGCATGGGTTGGTTTCACTAATTGACAAGAAAATACAAGAAGACAAAATATAATTAGTAGTAAATTAATTATGTTCTGTGAACTGAATCACATGGAAAAATTTCTTATTTTGTCAATAAACTTTAGGAGATAGTCATTTTCATGCTTGGAAGATAAAGGGTCTACATTGAGAACTCTTTTCCAATGCCTACTTTGTGGGGAAAATAAAATAAAAGTAAAGAGGTACTAAATAATAAGAAATTCAACTACAAAAAGGAAGAATGATGAGTAAACATAGAAAAGGACCCATAACAGGGAAAGGTTTGGAATTGAATTTATAAGAATCCTAGTCACATCTTAACCAAAGATTTTTTTTTATGGGTTAATAACACTTTTGGTCCCTCGGGATAAATTTTAATGTTAGTTTTAAGATATCCCCCAAGTATATTAGACTTTAAATTAATTAGGCTATACACTTCTGATTCATTTGCTTATATATATTTATAATATTTTTATAATTATCAAGTAATTATGAATAGTCAAATATAACATAATTTCTGTGTGAAGGGGCAAAAAACATATATTTTAATTAATTGAAGGTTAAATATATTTAATTATATATCACAGGGACCAAAAATAAAATTTACATATAACTTAAGGACCAAAATGTTATTATTCCTTTATTTTCTTTTATTGTCACATGTATCAAGAGTCTAATGGAGTTAGAACTCTTGACATCGTATCTAGCATTCCGTATCAACGCCTATTGATTCGATTAGTATATATTCACACGATTTTAAAGTCACTAATTAAAGTGAAAACACCCCTTAACATGAATTTCTCGATCACAAGACTCGACTTTGAGATCTTGAATTAACTAAAGATAGAAGTATCTCGTCTAACTCAATACATTAGCCGTTAAGATTTGAATTGTTGCGAGTGTAAGGACATTTATTTTTGGAAAACGTCCTCAAATCAGTTACTAATCAAAACACTGTTTTGAAATATATTTTGCAAAACCTTCAACAAATTTAACAAAACTAAACAGATATATATCTGGGGAAACATGTTACAAGAACTCGAAAAAAATATCTAGAGAGGACCTAACGTTTAAGACAGTATGTTATGTTGCACCATGCTACTTTTGTGATAAGCACATTAATAGAATATTTCTCAATACCAGCGGTTCGCCGATTATCGACTGAAATAGGCTCCTCGAGCATGGTACCAGCGGTTCGTCGATTATATCTCCTCTATCGTATTTGTACACAACAGATTCGATCATTCCTTGTTCATCTACAACAAGGATACATACATAGCTTGCCTATTATTATATGTTGATGACATCATCCTCACCACATTATCTGATGCTCTCCGCCGGTCCATTATATCTCTCATTTCCTCTGAGTTTGCTATGAAAAATATGGGGGCCCTGAGTTATTTCTTAGACATCTCTGTCACTCGACATTCTGGCGGCCTATTTTTATGTCAGAAGAAGTACGTCGAAGAGATCTTTGACCGTGCAGGCATGGCATCTTGCAAACCATCCCACACGCCTATAGACAATTCCAAGCTCAGCATTGATTCCGGCCCTTCATATTCATACCCGACTCACTATCGTAGCCTGGCTGGGGCCCTGCAGTACCTCACATTCACGAGATCAGACATATCCTGTGACGTGCAGCAAATCTGCTTACACATGCACAATCCGATGAAAGCACACATGCATGCCCTCAAAAGTATTTTACGATACGTCCAGGGAACACTTCACTTCGGCTTATATCTATACAAGTCCTCGCTCACTAGTCTCGCTGCTTATTCTGATGCTGACTGGGGTGGATGTCCTGACACCCGACACTCGACGTCCGGTTACTGCACTTTCCTCGGAGATAACCTATTGTCTTGGTCTTCCAAAAGGCAACCTACACTATCCCGATCCAGTGCCGAAGCAGAGTACAGAGGTGTCGCCAACGCCATCTCTGAGTCTTGTTGGATCAGTAACCTTCTACTTGAGCTTTACTGCCCGATTCAAAAGGCAACACTGGTCTACTGCGACAATATTAGTGCGATATATCTTTCCGACAATCCCGTCCAACATCAGCGCACCAAACACATTGAGATGGACATTCATTTTGTTCGCGAAAAAGTGGTTTGTGGTCAAGTTCGTGTCCTTCATATTCCTTCCAGATATCAGATTGCCGACATCTTCACTAAAGGACTTTCGCGCATACTATTTTATGATTTTCGAGTTAGTCTCGGTGTTCGAGAACCTCCCGCTTCGACTGCAGGGGTGTAATAGAATATTTTCTAATATTATTTCATTAATTATATTAATTGTATATCTCCTATTTAGGTAGAATTATAATCCTTTTGTAATTAGATTAATTAGTTACCTAGTTTTTATCAAAATAAACATTTTTGTAACCTTATATATATTGTAAATCATTCATCAATAAAATTAAGGGAACATATCGCATGTCAATGAATTTATTTGTTCTGAAAATTGCCAGCATTTGCCCTAAGTTTATTTGTTGAATACATATCCTTAACCAACTCTCAAATAGTATAGTTGTATTTCTTCGGGAAAAGAAAATTGCAAATATATGTTTGTGAGTTTGGAACATTTCTTTAAGAAACACCTTCAATTTATTTTGGTAAAAGCTAGTAATGGTTGTGATTAATTTTATATATGTTCTCCGTTTATCTTCTGACTCATAGGGATTCGCCATATTATCTTTCCCTTCAAATATATCCCTCCTACTAGTGGTTTCCATCATACAAAATTGGTCTAATTTGACTGATATGATAGAAATATGAACAGGATATATTTGAACCATTTCAAATTGTTCAATGGATATTTAAATTTTTTCTATTGCGCAAGGATATGCTTTGAATTATTGAAGAAGTTGTATATAAACAAATTTAATACTTCAAGAGTAACTTTTGCCTTTTATTTGTACGTCTACGTGACTCCATTGTGACAAATATCGGGTATAGCTAAAAAAAACCGTTAAAAGAAAGGAGCATATTTATGACCAAAAAGAAAAAACGATGAGACTCTTATGAGCCGAAAGGTAAACGAAAGATTGAACATTTTTCTTACCATTTGTATAGAATTGGAACACTATCTAGTCTAGAAAGAAATGCAAGTTTCAAAAAAATGAAAGGAAAATGAGAGTGATGGATCAGAATTTCACCAAAAGAAGCTAAAGAAGGAACTTGCAAGCTACTTTTGTGAAAGTGGAGTGGCCAACCAGCCAGTGAGTAGTGATTGTCTTTTTGGTTTGGCTTCCACATATTAGCAACAGTATAGTAAAAAGTGAGGGGAAAAAAAAGGTGCTGGTGGTGTGTGGTGTGTTGTCCTTACCAAGCACATAAAAACAACTTGTGAATGCTATATCCATTATTCCTCATTTGAACTTGTGAATTTTATGTTTACTACTCAATTTCATTATTTCAAATGCTCTTTCCTTCTGTTTCCAATTATGATATAAGGCTTGTCTTCTTTCTAAAATTTTAACCTTTGGTTCTTTACTTCTATAATCATTGTACTGCTACCAACTTTCTTGTTGAATGGAAGTAGATGTGGTACACACTTCACAGTTAAGAGATGGCCAAACCACCCCTCCTTTTCTGCACTATTGTTTACATCAAATAGTACTCCATTAATTTATAGAGTAATGGTTAAGTGAGCAATTAAGATGAGAGTATACATGTATTAATAATCAACTCTTATTCAATAATAATAGTATATATGAAGATATATGTCATGTATTCATTAAAGTGTAAACATCAAATGTGAACAAATTTTTATCCTCCTTTAACCTCGCCGTCAACACAACCCATATCTAGAGAGATCTCATATCCAGATACCGGGAATTCGTTTGGTTATGAGATTACAACAATAATCTCAATATAGACTTTGATAATTTTATACCACTTTCAATGTGTATAACAATGACGAAATTGATGAAAGCATTTCGTCAAGAATTTTAAGAAAAAACAATGTTAAAATTGTAAATAAAAATTAATCTCATTTAAATTTCAATACGGAAGTACATATTATAAATTGTACACCATATATAGATTTTTTATAATTCAATAAGTAATGGAAATCACAAGTACTAAATAATTCAGAATTATTAATCTCAATATTACAATACATGCATTATAATTTAATACGTGGGTGTTAGGTACCATTATACTCATTGTTCTTTTAAAAATATAAAAACAAAATGATATATATAATGGACTATATATAAAATTCAAATCAAACTAAGATGTGACCTGTGACCTTGAAGAAGCACAATAATGGTTATTGTACAGCAATCTCCATTAACTCTTTTTTTGCTTTTGTGGAGAAGTGATACTACAGTCCTCCCATGTGGATTCAAAGTTGGGAAAATGATGATACCTTTCGGAGTCCGGAACTTAAATGAGCCAAAAAGTTAAAAAATCAACAAAAATGTAAAGAATAAATTTGGGTTTGACTCAATCTCAAAAGCTAGCTTGTAGGGTGATGATTGTTTAAATTCATATAAGGAGTCCATATTTTCATTCCATTTTCGATGTGGGACTCTTAACACTCCCCGCACGCCCAGACCTCGTTAACTGGAGCGTGTACAATATAATTTGGGGCCCAACATTAGTGAACAAAGAATTGGAATTGGCCTGACTCTGATACCATGTAAAGAATGAATCTTGTGTCTAACTCAACCCCAAAAGCTAGCTTGTAGGGTGAGAATTGTCCAAGTCCATATAAGGAGTCCATGCTCCCATTCCATTTTCGATGTGGGACTCTTAACACAAAATAATCCAAAAAAATTGGTATATTAGTACCTTTTGCTTAGTAATTTACACTACTAAAAAATCTCTATTTTTTCAATGATTTTTTACTGAAAAATATTCAATGGCTATTTCCTAGTGAATGTCGGTGCGAAAAATCTAAATAGTAAAATTTTCATACAGAAAAACTACGAAGTTTCTGAGCCTTTCAGTGATAACATGTTTCCAACCATTTGTTTTTCCACTGATCTGGTTCGGTGGGAATGATATGGAAAAATCATATTCTATATCACAAATTTTCCACTGAATGTCGATGGAAAAATATTTGTTTCTAGTAGTGTTACTGCGCAAAGGAGTTAACTCCTTTTGCGCAGTAAAATACTGCGGAATAGGGGCAAACATAACAGGCCATCGTTTTCTTCCCCGAAGGTCCCCCCACTTCACTTTAAAAAAAATTGAAAACCTCCATTAACGCCCAAAATTGAAGTCCCACAGCCGAAAAAGGTCATTTTTGTGTTAATATTTCACTCAAAAGTCAAGATTCTCAGTATATTCAAGGCAAGTAACAAGTTTCGAAGCTTGGATTTCGAAATAAAGCGTCGTAGAACTCGATTCCAAAACTCAAAAATAACCTTTAATCTAGGTATTTTATTATGAACTTTCTAATTATATTGTTAAATACATTATAATCCTAAGCATGATTACTTATTTATTAATTATTTGTTAATTGTTTGTTTATAAAAAAATATAGTAATCTCCTAATAATTATTTATTATTTATTTGTAAAATTATTTATACCATGTTAATTATTAATGTGTCAATTAGTTATATAAATTTGTGTTAATTTTTAATTAGTTACTTAATATAATTTCCCGTTAAATGAATTAGCTTGTGATTACTTTAATGCTTAGGATTGAACATCATTAGTTTAAGATTAAAATACCATTAATATAATTTTCATTGATTGTAGTTAGTATAATCATTAATTATCAGTTATTAATTAGTAATAATTAATCCTTAGTTTAGGATTGAACATCATTAGTTTAGAATTAAAAATATCATAGATATAATTTTCATTCATTGTAGTTAGTATAATAATTAATTATCAATTATTAATTAGTAATAATTAATAATTAGTTTATTGAACAACATAATTATTCTAATTCGTAAATTTAGATAGTTAATATGATTTTCCGATAAAGGATTAGTTAGTTAGTATAACTTTTCGATAAATGATTAGATAATTAATATTACAGAATAATGAATAATTTAAATATTGTTTGTACAGATACGACACCTCCATGGATCCCAAAGTTCATTCGGAGCCCATCGATATATCATTACTTAGTCTACAGGACCGGCCCCCACATCCACGTATCTTAGAGATACTGTATCGGGACGATATTTACCGTTGCATCGTTATTGGTTGAGTACAGTATGATCGGGCTCTTATAACAGCCATGGTTGAGCGATGGCGACCGGAGACCCACACTTTTCATCTCCACATTAGTGAGGCTAATATCACACTTCAGGATGTGGAGGTCATGTTTGGACTATGGGTAGATGGACTCCCATTATACACTGAGGATCTTCTTCAGCGACCGACATTAGGGCAGGAGTTGACTAGGCTCACTGGATACGCGCCTTAACCCGGTGATATCCATGGATAGAGTCGAGTGGCAATGTCTGCCATTTATGCTTACTTGCGCGCCACGAACGTGGTGAATCCTATTACAGACAATACAGATCAAGAGATTGTGGATCGTTGTGCCCGTCTATATTTACTCATCATATTCGGGGGCATAATATTCTCGAACACATCGAGTTCCCATGTGATCTTAAAGTATTTGCTATTTCTGACCGATTGGGAGATTACAGTTGGGTGGTGGTATTTTGGCTTACATGTATCGATGTCTATGTCGAGCGTCTATGTCGAGCGTCTATGAATGATTTCAATGATTTTTTGCTCTCATCTGGATAATATATTTAAGTGTGTGTATTCTAAATATAGCTTTTTGAAACGATGATTAATAAATTATTTTTAATAACCCTTTCAGTTATGGGGTGTGAGATAGAATGCTGCCTTTTCAGCCCATACATGCATACTCTCAGTCTCACTTCATTGATGATGACATGCCCTACGCGCGGAGATGGATGGGAGGCATATCCCAAGATATGGAGACGCACCATAATATTCTTCCGTCCAGGAATCAGCTTGTTCGTATGACGGATGGCAGGGTAAACTTGTTTGATTTTACATTATTAGTTTTTTTTATCTTTATTGTTTACTAATTTGTAGTTATTTTTTACAAGTATTTATATGGACATAGTATGTTCAGTTTATGGATCAATTGCTTGCTTTTTGCAGGGCTGGTGAGGTTGTATGGATGTTACATTGCCCATTAATACATATAGAGATCGTTGAGGATCATGCGCCCCATCGCGTCTTACGATAGTTTGGGCATGCATAGAATATTCCTGATCCAACTGATTGGGAGCACCTCCACTATACGCGGGACGAGCGTGCGACTGCCACTCCTACATACCGGGCTTTTATGCACATCTAGATCGATCGCTGGGCTCATAGGCTGCAGAGCACATCAGTGATCGGACATACGACTCTGATCGAGGTTTACATGAAGTGGTACCAGCAGATCACAAGCAACTTGAATGGCAACCTCGATATATCTTTTTTCAGATGGTCGAGGATACGCAGCACTCGCGGGACAGTATAAAGTGTTGGTAAGTTTATTGCACTTAAACTTAATTAATTGTCTTAATTATTACGTTAAAGATTTATTTAATTATTAATATTAGTAAACAAATGCAGCTACAGACGATAAAAACCATGCGCCCGTTAGAAGTAAAATATATGGATATCCCCGAGACAATGAGATTTACTGCCCAGATTATCAGGTAGTCGAGTCGTGTATCCAATGGGCACAAGAGGTCAAACGTATGCATGATCGTGTTTCATAGGGTCTGTATCGTTCAGCAGATAGTCGTGGTCGTAGTCATGGAAGCGGTGGTGATAGAGGCAGTGGTGGCAGAAGCTGGGTGGCAGAGGGGGTGAGGCCAAAGGGGATGGTGGCCGAAGGGATGATGGCCAAATGGATGGTGGCCGAGGGGATGGTGGCCGAGGTGGTGGCAAAGTAGGCGGCGGCAGAGGACTCCGTATAGTAGATGAGCCTCGCGAGCATGCTCCCACCCTCCATCCTACCCAGCAGCAACCGTCGACTTCAGATGTCCCATCGACTTCAGGCCGTCTGTCGATTTCTTATCGATCGTTGACACCTACGTATACACCGACACTACTATTTTTCAGATATACATGGGTCTTCATCCTAAAAGAGCAAGAATGCATATGTAGGTGTGTGTGATGACATAGATTAGGCTTCATATGATGCATCAGTGCATGCATAGTGGCCAATTCGTGATCTACAATATGGCAATGAGCTGCAGTACGACTTCTCAATCATAGACTTCGAGGATTTTCTTAGCCCAGCTCCAGCCATTCAGGATCCCATTTATGATACTACTTCGGATCCTACATCAGACCCCTCTTAGGATCTCGTCGACACACATGTTTGATTTTCACCAAAAGTTAATGTATTAAATATAAATATAAATTAATACTAATTATTTATATATTATTTCAGGTTCATCCTTCAGCGCATGTGGTCTCACCTCCACAAAAGGACGATGTTGATGATTTTGACCTTGCGGATCCCAACATATTGATTCTGATCATGCCAGTTAAAGACGGTTATGTGCACGCCATGGTCCGGACTCCGAAAAAGGGCGACGAGAAAAAAAGAGTGGTGGATGATCATGGCTCGGAGCATCCTATGATTAGGAGGAAGAAGGGGGATGGAGACTACAGTGAGGGTAGTGGGGATCGTATGAGCCTTAGGCCTAAGGTTACTCTAAAGTCTACCACATGTGGAACCCATTAGAGATGTGTATATGTAATTATGTTGTACAATTTAAGTTAGTATTATATTTTTTTTGCGTATCTTTTTCTTAATTATAATTAGTTATCTTAGTATTTATTATCATTTATTACTAACTCGTGCGACGTCCTAAATCAATTAGAAAACAAAATCTCGACATATTCGAAATAAAGTAATGCCTTGACTAAACAATAAAATGCTTAAATCAAAATCCTACAAATTAAAAGACTTAAACCTAATGATAACAAGTTTCTGAACATTTAGGTATCCTTGATATATTGAGCTTACACTAATGTTTGCATAAAAACATATCATGTTCTATATAAAATATTGGCATTCCGAAGTCTTGAGACATGACTAATCTTTGGTCAAAGTATGAAAAAACGTGAAATTTAAACCTTTAAAATTATACCAAGTGTTGGAAAAATTAAAATACCCCTATTGCAGATACTAATATAACATTTTATTTAGGTTATTTTAGTTGACTAACTTTTTGGGTCATTTAAGTTCCAGACTCTACCTTTCGAGGCTAAAGAATTTGTTTGACAGAGATGGTATCTCTTGTGTTTGTTTTACTACATATTTTGGTTGTTGTACTACTTTGGACCAAATAATATTAAAAAAAAATTTTAAATTTTATTGTAAATAATTGGATGACCATTAAATAAACTTGGGAACCAAGTTTACTTGGCCACCAAGCCAACCATGAAATTCCTCCTATAAGTAGGAGGTTCATTTGTTGAATTACATATCAGTTTGAAGTTGAATAATATATCAGTTTCTTTCTATATATTTGTTTCAGGTGTATTTACTTTATAGTCCTTAATTTATAACATGTTATCATCATGAGACTCTGCCATCTGGAACAAATACTTTGAAATCCTCGAATGTATTGACTTTCTTTTCTTCATTAATGGCTAATATTTTTAAACGTGAATTTGCTGCCTTGGATATATCGGGCAAAATCTACCTTTCTTGGGTGTTTGATGCGGAAATTCATCTTGATGCGATAGGTCTGGCAAACACCATCAAAGATAAAAATCAGGCATCAAATCAAGATCGTGACAAAATAATGATATTCCTCCACCATCACCTTGATGAGGGCCTGAAATTAAAATATCTCACTATTGAAAATCCTCTTATGTTGTGGAATAATTTAAAAGATAGATATGACCACCTGAAGATGGTTGTAGTTTCACAAGCACATTTTAACTGGATCTATTTGAGGCTCAAGATTTTAAATCTATTTGTGATTATAATTTCTCCATGTTCAGAATTATTTGTCAATTGAAATTATATGGTGAAAATATCATTGTTCATGATATGTTAGAGAAAACATTTTCCACTTTCCTTGCCTCGAGTATGCTCCTACAACATCAATACCGAGATATGAGGTTCTAGAAACATTCTGATCTAATTGCACATCTTTTAATGGCTGAAAAATATAATGAACTATTAATACAGAATCATGAAAATCGACCTACTGGTACTATCCCATTCCCTAAAGTGAATGAGGTAAAATTTCACCAATCTAGGCGTGAAAGAGGTCGTGGCCCTAGTCGTGGTCGAGGAAAAAAATTCTAATCATGGTTTTCATTATGCATCAAATAACACCCTTCAACACAACAGTGTAAAAAGAAGGATGAAAAGCATGAAGCGGTGCAAAAGAAAAGTTTAGAAATAAATGTTACATATGTGAAGCAAATAGGCACTGGACACGTACATGTCGTACGCCAAAGCACATGGTTGAGCTTTATCAAGCTTCCCTAAAAAAGACAGAAAAGGATGCTGAAGCAAATTTTATTTTTGGAGATAATGATGACTTCATGCATTTGGATGTAGCTAATTAATTTGCACTCCCAGAAATATATCATGTAATCAGAGATGAATGTGTGAAAACTTGAAAAATGTAATTCATGTTGTTTGTATTAGCTAGTATAATGAAATCATGTTAATAGATAAGTCATGTTTTCTTTTAGCAATATGATTTGTACGGTTATGAGCATTGTGAATAAAGTGTAAATCATGTTTTGATTATGATATTTACTATAACATTCACTTTATCTATATTTTCATTTTGAAGAATATATGAAAATTTCTCAAATTTTATCTGGATCAATGATCAATCATGAAGATATTTATGTGATTGATAGTGGAACAACACATGACATATTAAAAAATGTAAAATATTTTTCTCACTTGCTTAGAAAATGAGTAAATGTTAGTACAATTTCTGGTAATTCTAAACTAATTGAAGTCTCCGAAAAAACTACTATATTACAGGCTAAAGGGACGAAACTTGTAATAGAAGATGCATTGTTCTCTTCTAAATCCCCAAGAAACTTATTGAGTTTCAAAGATATCCGTCGAAATGGGTATCATATTGAGATATTAAATGAAATAAATATTGAATATGTTGGTATTACCAAGTATGTCTCCGGTCAAAAATATATCTTGGAGAAAATATCAATTTTATCTTCTGACTTGTATTATGTAGAAATTAGTACAATTGAAGTACACTCGATCATAAATCAGAAGTTTAAAAATTCAAGTACTTTTGTGTTTTGGCATGACCGAATAAGTCATCCTGAATCAGTAATGATGAGACGAATCATTAAAAATTCAAATGAGCATCCACTAAAAAACACGAACATTCTTGAAAGTGGTGAATTTTCATGTATTGCTTGTTGTCAAGAAAAGTAGATAACAAGACCATCGCCAATGAAAGTTGGCATTGAATTCCCTGTCTTTCTAGAGCGTATACATGGAGATATATGTGGACCTATTCACCCACCCTTTGGGTCATTTAGATATTTTATGGTCCTAATAGACGCATATTCAAGATGGTCCCATATGAAAGTTGGCATTGAATCCCTTGCCTTTCTAGAGCGTATACATGGAGATATATGTGGACCTATTCACCCACCCTTTGGATCATTTAGATATTTTATGGTCATAATAGACGCATCTTCAAGATGGTCCCATATGTGTCTCCTATCGTCTCGCAACCTGGCATTTGCAAAATTATTGGCACAAATAATATGCTTAAGGACACAATTCCCCAATTATCCCACTGAAGCTATATGCCTCGATAATGGTGAACAATTGATATCTCAAGCTTTTGATGATTATTGTTTATCAGTTGGGATAAAAGTTGAACATCCTGTAACTCATGTTCATACTCAAAATGGTCTTGCTGAATCATTTGTTAAACACTTGCAATTGATAGCAAGACCACTACTTATGAAAATACGGTTGCCCACTACAGTCTAGGGCCATACTATCTTACATGCATCATCACTTAATCATCTTAGATCGACTCATTATAATACATAATCTCTATCATAATTCGTATTTGATCATGAACCAAATATTACTCATCTCCGAATCTTTGATTGTGTTGTATATGTGCCGATTGCACCATCACAACGCACTAAGATGGGACCTCAAAGAAGGTTATGAATATATGTTGGGTTTGAATCACCCTCTATTATTCGCTACCTTGAACCATTAACGGAAGATTTATTCACTGTTCAATTTGCAAATTGTCGATTTGGTGAAATGAATTTACCACAATTAGGGGGAAAGAGGAAAGAAATTAAAAGAGAAATTGCGTAAAAAATTTAATCACTATCTCATTTTGATCCTCGTGCCCCTATATGTGAACAGGAGACCTAGAAGATATTCACTTGCAGAAAATAACAAATCAAGAGAGGAAAGAAATTAAAAGAGAAATTACATGGAAAGTTTCATCACTATCTCACTTTGATCCACGTGCCCATATATGTGAACAGGAGATCCAAAAGATCATTCACTTGCAGAAAATAGCAAATCAAATGACAAACGCATTTATTAATTTGAAAGGAATAACTAATCAAATATCCCTGCAGAAAATATGTCTATCCGAATTGATATCCCAGTCGGACCATCTACTAGTTCCATAACTTTTGAATCCCATACACGTCTGAAGTGTGGTAGATTATTGAGTTTTATGAATAAAAATCCTAAAAAATAAGCACGAAAAATGATCAAAATGACACTATAAAAGAATCTCATGAAGAGAATCAAGTTCTGATTAATCCTGATATTACTAATGATATCAGTGAATCCGAGACTCAAGTGAATAAAGAACTATTGTTAAGTTCTACTGGTGATGGGATAGATTTGAATCGATCGAAAATTATGGTGAATAATATCTTTGCATATAATGTTACAATGAATATTATTAAAGTCAGTGAGAATCAAGAATCTCTATTTGTCAAAGAATGTCGACGAAGATATGATTGACCAAAAATGGCAAGAGGCAATTCAATTAGAATTAAATTCTCTTGCTAAACGCGAGGTTTTTGTATCAGTAGTCCAAACGCCCGATGGTGTAAAATTAGTTAGCCATAAATGGATCTTTGTATGCAAAAGGAATGAGAGAAATGAAATTATGAGATACAAGACACGCCTTGTTGCACAAGGTTTCTCTCAAAGACCCGATGTCACTATGAAAAAACATATTCACCCGTTATGGATGCAATAATATTTCGATATCTCATCAGTTTAGTTGTACATAAAACCTTGAAATATATCTTATGGATGTGGTTACACCTTACCTTTCTGGCTCACTTGATAATGAAATTTATATAAAAGTCCTAGAAGAATTAAAGATGCATGAAGCGTATAGTTCAAAATCCCGGGAAATGTACTTAATCAGATTACAACGATCATTATGGTCTAAAACAATCAGAACGCATGTGGTATAATCGCCTCAGTGAGTACTTGATAAATGAATGTTATATAAATAACACCATTTATCCATGTGTTTTTATTAAGAAAACAACATCAAAGTTTGTTATACTTGCTATTTATGTTGATGACATAATTCTCACCGGGACTCTAGAAGAGCTCCGAAAGGCAATTGAATACCTAAAGAAAGAATTCGAGATAAAAGATCTTGAAAAGATAAAACTTTATCATGATCTGCAAATTGAACATTTAGAAGACATGATCTTTATCCATCAATCTGCTTATACTGAGAAAATTTTAAAATAATTTAACATGAACAATGCGCATCCTCTAAGTACTTCAATAGTTGTTCACTCACTTGAAGTGAGTAAAGATCCGTTCCGATGTCAAGAAGAAAATGAAGAGTTTCTTGGTCCTAAAGTACCATATCTTAGTGCCATTGGTGCACTCATGTATCTTGCTAACACTACAAGATCTAACATAGCGTTCTTCGTAAATTTGCTAGCAAGATATAGCTATTCTCCTACACGAAGACATTGGAACAAAATTAAGCATATATTGCGATATCTGAAGGAAACTATCGATATGAGTCTATTTTATGCTAACAATGATAGTGCAGATCTTGTTGGTCATGCAGATGCAAGTTGTTTATCTGACCCACATAAAGCTCGAGCTCAAACAAACTATCTGTTTACGTGCGGAGGTACTGCTATATCATGACGATCTACAAAGCAGTTCATTGTTGCTATTTCTCCGAATCATGTCGAGATAATAACGATTCATGAAATAAGTAGAGAATGTGTGTGGTTAAGATCAGTGATACATTTCATTAGAGAAAGATGTGGCATGAATTGTGATACTAATATACCCACCGTATAATATGAAGATAATGTTGCATGCATAGCTCAATTAAAATGGGGCTTCATTAAAGGAGATAGAACGAAACATATTTCACCAAAATTATTCTTCACATGATCTCTAGAAGAATGGTGATATTGATGTGCAACATGTTCGTTCAAGTGACAATCATGCAGGTATGTTCGCCGAATCAGTACCAACTTCAACTTTTGAAAAGTTGGTATCCAAGATTGGAATGCGAAGATTTCGACATTTGAATCGTCATCTTCATCAGGGGGAGTAGAATACGCATTGTACTATTTTCCCCTTAGCCAGGATTTTGTCCCATTTGATTTTCTTGACAAGGTTTTTAATGAGCCAACTTTCAAAGCGTACTACTAGATATGTGTACTCTTTTTCTTTCACTAGAATTTTTTAAAATAAAATTTTAACGAGACACATCATCTAATTAATGGACATTCAAGGATGAGTATTGCAAATAATTGGATGACCATTAAATAAACTTGAGATCCAAGTTTACTTGGCCACCAAGCCAACCATCAAATTCCTCCTATAAATAAGAGGTTCATTTGTTGAATTAGATATCAGTTTGAAATTGAATAATATATCCGTCTCTCTATGTAATTGTCTCTAGTTGTAATCTTTATTTCATAACAAATTTGTTCATGTAGTAGTGTAGTACTGGTCTAAAATGAAATGAAGAAGTAATAGATATCACAAAATAAAATAAAACCCAAATGGGAAGTAGCCAAAAAAAAATATGGATTTTACTTGAGCGACTCCATCTCATTTCTATCGAATTGGAGATTATTCAATTCCTGAGATTTTGACACTTCATATTTTCTCGTATCTGTAATTATAAGATATTAATCTCGCAACCTATCTCTTTGAAAGTTTATTCAAGTCCCAAAAAAAACGGTCCTTCATTCTATGGTGATTGATGGATGCCATTTTCTCATTTGATAAGCAAATAGTGACTGGACTCAGTGCAATTATCTCTCTCTATATATATGGAATAGATATTTTTAGGGACCAGAATTCGGTTTTCCATTATTGTGGCTTGTATTTTTTTTCTTCTAAAAAATGGCGTTTGTTCAAGTCCTCTAAACATTCATATGATTTTCTTCTTGTTTCTTTTTGTTATCTTATCTCATAGGAGTATTGTTTTTCTCTTGAGGGGAAGGGAACGGATATGGTCAAAGGATATTCATGTATTATTACTGAAAGAAATAATCTCTTAATTATTTTTCATTAATGAATGAGTATATATATACAATTTACAATTTTCATAATATGGAAAATTCTATTTTTATTCTACTCCCAAAATCCTATTCTATTTATATAATAATTTTATAATTATGGTAAGTGTACAATGATAATTATATACAAAAACCTATTACCAAAACATAATATACACGGTGTGTATACCGTGTATATTATGGTATATTTTCAATTACATGTAAAAGTAGAGTTTATATATCCAAGTTGTACAGCCAGGTAAATCATGAATAAATACAAATACTGAAATACATCTAAAACTATCTCCATAAATTGTGCTATCGCTACGTAATTAGTGATGACTTACAAAACTAAATGTAGTTTAAGGAATTCACAGAGATTTAAGTTTAACTAAGTCTTAGGTACAACAAGTAATAATTTACTCATGTGAATAAGCTTTTTCTCAATAAAACATGTAAAAAGGTTATCGAATCAATTTGAGCAAATTTATCGATTATTCGTCGAGCACATAAGCTTTTTAACAATGTGCGTATAATGCTAGTATGTGACAAGCTTTTTATTTTCATTGTGAGTTATTTGGTATGAGGCTTCTCATATTGTGATAAGTAATTTCTTTGACGTGCACATTTATAAAATCAATTGAACTCAATCATGAACAAATGTAGCAGCCCTTACAGTTGGTGGGCCAATCTAGGTTGGACTTAATAGCCTCACTTCTAAATGGGCTAAAGAAACATTAGCCCAGCCCTACTTAATAAAGAGCTGCACAGGGCCATGGCCCGAACATATTTTGACACTAACTTTGCGCCTATTATTATGAGTCAATTCCTCAAATGGTCATTAAGCTTTTAGAAAAGTATCACTAAAGTAATATTTGAATTTTTTAAAATAATAATATCATCAAACTATGTCCATTTTTCAAAAAAATAAAATAATCCATTTTTGGACATAAAACCCCTTAACCAAATTTTAAATTATAAAATTGACTCAACCCAAAAGTAAGTCATTGGTAAATAATTTATTGGATAATACTCAACGGAATTATTCCACAATCAACACTATAATTTAAAATCATTTCTTTTGAGTATTAATTTCCAACTTTAAATTAACAATAGGTAAATCTATAGATATACACACTCACATACTTTGACAAGCAATATATTTGTGAAATTTAAAGTGTATTCAGCTTGGAAAACATTGAGATGGCATGTGTTTTCCCTTTGTTTGAGGTAGGGTCGGCGTATATCGGTTCATATCGATCTGTATCCGAAAAATATGAACCGAATAAAAATTGATTTAAAAAAAAAAAAAACAGAATCCAACTTAAAAAAAAACGATATGTTCGGTTTATATCGCCGAACGTATCGGATTATATCGATTTTTTCTAGTGGGCCGGGCCGGATCGAGGATTTTTTTTTATAAAAAAAATTGAATTTCCAAAACTGAAATTGACATTCACACATACACTATCATGAATTTTCGATGTTGAAATCTATTGTGTATCGTGAGATGTTTACTAAAGAAAAAGGAAAATTAAAAATCGATTTGGAAAAAACACAAATTGATTGGGAAAATGGACGTTTTCGTAAAAATTGGCGCCGCCAAACCGAATTACGTCAGTTTGACCGGCCGCGTCTCGAAAAAATACGCAAAATCAATTTTTTTTTTGGGTAAAACGGACATCCGAGCGCAGAGTTATGACTATTTAAAGTTTTACCAATTTACAACTACTTTTTCTCCCTACATTTTATGTCAATGCTTCTGTGATATGTTAATCAAGTTCATGCCGTATTCGACTTTCATAAAAGCTTCATAGATTGGCTTCAATGACTATGATTCAAGAGATAGTATTAATCTAAAATAAAAAATAAGATTAATTACATATTTAATTCAATTTTTCGGTTCGGTTCGTATCCAAAATTAAAAAACCGAACCTAATCACTAAATCCTGATTCGGTAAAAACCGAACCGAATCACTAAATCCTGATTCGGTTCGTTTTTTCAAAAAATCAGTTTTTTTTTAAAACCGAATAAAAACCGAACCGAACAGTCGGCTCGGTTCGATTTTTTCGATTCTCCGGATTTTTTGTCCCACACCTAGTTTGAGGGGTGGGATGGGGGTGTTTCTTGAAAATCACTTAACATAAGGGAGTAATATGTAACCATCCTAAAGATCCAAAATACAATTCAAAATAATGAAAGGACTTCAGTGCAAATAAAGAACCTCTATATATATAGAGAGAAAACCCTAACCCCATTGAAGTTGTCATTTTAGAGTTTCGCTCATCAGAACCAACCGGAGTGCGGCCGCAACCTCTGCCACCATGGGTCGTATGCACAGTCGAGGGTTCGTCCAATATTTAAACCTTTTATCTTCTTGATTCGTCCAATATTTAAACCTTTTATCTTCTTGATTCGTCCAATATTTAAACCTTTTATCTTCTTCTTGTTACATTTTACTGATAAATTTTAAACCTTTTTTCTTTGCTGGTCAGTAAGGGTATTTCAGCTTCAGCTCTTCCATACAAAAGGACTCCACCAAGTTGGCTCAAAATTTCTGCTCCTGATGTAAGTAATTTCTTCCTTTATTTTGTCTTGTTTCTTTCCATATGTATAATAATCTGAATATAAAAATGTAGAGATTTTTAAGGCTGCCTTGTCTGAATCCTAACATGCTGAATTCTGAACCTGAATAGAGCAAGTATTTATATAGCTGATAGTTGATTGATTGATTAATATATGTTTTAATTTTTGGAAATTTTGAATAGCTAGTTTCTTTTTCTTATCAGATTGGACCTTAATGCCTAACTGTACATACATCGTGCATCTTTAGCTTGAGTGTGCGGGCGGAATTTAACTACATTTGTCTTTTCTTTATCAAGCCATAATTTTTAAATTTTGTCCAACATGTGTAGTTTTACATATACTGATAGGGGTTGTTTGGTTGGTGGGATAAGGGATAACAATCTTGGGATAAAATGTGTTATTATTTTATCCTGTGTTTGGCTATGAGTTAATATTAATTAGTCCTAGGAACTATTTTGTACTAAAATGGTGGGATTAGCTAATCCCATTGGATATCCTTGTCTATCCCAATCCAGTAACCAAACGACTCCTTAAAGATAGACCATGGTACTCCTGCTGTTATGCTCCATTGAAATGTGATCCACTCTCATTTTTTCTATAGTAACAGTACTATTTTGTGCTCCAGGTTGAGGATAACATCTGCAAGTTTGCCAAAAAAGGTTTGACACCATCTCAAATTGGTGTTATTCTTCGTGATTCTCATGGGATTGCTCAGGTGAAAAGTGTCACTGGTAGCAAGATTCTCAGAATTCTGAAGGCTCATGGTACTTGTTTGTCTTTTTGTGTATTTAAGTTGCTCATTGATATAACTTTTCTCTAAGAATGTTTGTTTAACCTATTGGTATTTCCAATTAGGACTTGCTCCTGAGATTCCTGAGGATCTCTACCACCTTATCAAGAAAGCAGTGGCAATCAGGAAGCATCTTGAAAGGAACAGGAAAGACAAGGACTCCAAGTTTAGATTGATTCTTGTCGAGAGCAGGATCCATCGACTTGCTCGCTACTACAAGAAAACAAAGAAGCTTCCACCTGTCTGGAAGTAGTAAGTTGATTATTGCATGTTCTACCTTAGTGTTAAACTGCTTCTGATTTAATCATCTAGAACACATTTCATTTTTGTTCTGCATGTGTTGTATGAGTGCAAGTTAAAATTTTGTTTTGGAACAACTTGTGGGCATGTTAAAATAATTGTCTTCGGGAAATTCTGTTTGGGGATTAGTATTATTCCAAATAAATTGGGGAGTTCTTTTTTGGCTACTTTATTGGCTTGATGTGCAAAATCAACCAAACATTGCCCCATAGACTCCTTGCAATGTTTTACTTGCCGTTCTTTTTGTGCACAATGTGGTCCGAGTGTGTTGTAGCTCCTTTGGGTTATGTAAAATAAGTTACTTTTTTCCCTGATTAGCTTGCCCCCTGCACACCTCCGTCCTTTTTCATTTTATTCTACCAAATCTTGATTATTGCAGTACTAATATATTTACATTTTTTGCCTTGCAGTGAATCTACCACCGCCAGTACTCTTGTGGCTTAGAGAAGATGTGTCAATCTACCACCGCCAGTACTCTTGTGGCTTAGAGAAGATGTGTCATGGGATTACTAGTTTCTTGGTCAAGTCCCTTCAAAATTATAGACCAAGTTGTTTTTGTATGGCCCGGTTATTTTAATGGAACAAATGTTGTTTTCTGAGAGATGATAAGGGAAATATTTCCTTCTTTAAGTTGAATTTGGATTCTCTTATTAATTGTGGTATACTTGTGTGTAGCTGCTGGTCAGTTGGATGGTTTGACTTGCTCATTATCATTCGAATTAGTGCAATGTTTGGATTCTCTCCCACTCCCTGTAGGCATTTGTTATTTGAAGTTGGGAAAAGGGTCAAATTTGCCCCTTTACTGTGCGAAAAGGATCACATTTATCCTTTTTTATACTGTCAGTCCAAAAATATTCATGCTGTTATCTAATGGTTTAAATATATCCCCCTGTTAGGGCTGTCTAAGATGGACACTCAATTTCACGTGGCACTGATATTTTAATGAGGTATCCGCGCCCAACCCATTTATCCCCTTCCTTTCCCTTATTCTTCTACCATTATTAACTCCTCCTCCACCTTCACCATCATTGCCAGTTTGCCAGTATTTTGTATTTACTCCACCGTAAGTATTTTCTTATACACTGCCAAAATTACTTCTGTTTAATTTTTGTCACCCCATTCTTTTCTCGGATTTTCTCTAACGCGGTGTTAGTTAATGTGCTTGACTTAATTGTTTGCTAATTCCAGTTTTCCTCTTCCTCTAGTGAGCAAAGGGATAATATTAAGTTGATTAAGATAGAATGTTTATTATGAGCACAAAGCCATAAGAAAGTCTTAATTTTGGGGGTATTTTAAGGCGCCAAATCCACTTATAGGAGACAGAATCAAATTTTAAGTTTAGTATGAAGGTCTTGCTCTTGTATGTCAAGACCCCCGTCCTCTCTAGGAGTGATAACAAATTGACATTTAAGTAGATGCAATTTACGTCTGGTAGAATTTGATTCCCAAATAAATTGACGCTTCAGGTGGTGAATGAAATTGAAAATCTTGCCTAGTAGGTCTAGAAGTGAAGAGTGGAAAACCTAAATACTTATCAAACCTCGGGGATATGCTTATGGAAATAGATTCTGGACTTGGTAAAGTTAATATTTTGACCCGAAACAGCCATGAAATAATTTAGGTGATCTATAATGCAATGATCCGTAAAAAGTAAATGAGAAATGAGAGGAGTTCTACTATTTATCCCACATACGATTATCTGCGGCAATATTAATATTACGATAAAGCATTTTCATCGATAAAATAAAGAGATAAGAAGATGAACACTTTGAGTTTTTGATTATTCAAAATTCGCCAATGCAGATGGACACTTCTATGATTAGTTTTTCATAGAGTTTGCAGTACTTGCCACAAATGCCGATTTGGAACGAAGCCAAGCAAAAGCAATAAAAAGAGGAAAAGACAGAAAATGGCAGTGCATCTTTAGTGTTACATTACCACTCCTCAAGTGAAATTGTTGCCCTTTTTACTTTTGCATTTTTTTCTGTATTGAGATTTCCAAAGAAAGACAATGTACTACTCTGTACTGTCATGTATTTTAAATTGCAGAAGTATCCATGTCCGGTAGATCTTTTTCACCAAGCATTCAACAATATCTCTGTACATAGACTCTAATGTTCAACTCGTGTCAGAGAATTTCTGATTTTGGAACCAATCGATTTTGAGATCTTCAACACAGTAACTGCAAGATTTCTTCATTTTCTTTTTATTAATCAGTGGATCACTATTTCTATTAGTGATCTTCTTCACAACAATATCTCATTAAGATTGTTAGAAAAATAGGTAAACATAATCGAAGAAGAAATGACTTTGAGGCGTGAAAAATCGACTTTCCTTAAAGAGATATTGCCCGTATACATATTGAGAGAAAATACAAGTAATTCTTTTTAGGATACAACAAAGCCTATAGATTATACATGCGGATTTTTCACAGCTACTTCACGAAGGAATATCTTATTTATAGAGTTAGAAAAGTGATTATTGTGAATAGTCATGACTTTTCATGAACATGCATGTCCATTTAAATTCAGATTTTAAATAAAATCTGAAAATATCATGACACTTAATATAAAAAGTCTTTAAACTCTTTTTGACTTATTATGTGGGACAATTCCACTTCATATATATTACAAACTATCTAACATGTTCCGTGTTTATCCCTAGTTCTAGAGTCACTATCAGTGCAGGCATTGGTGACATTGTGTCCTGTGCTAGTCCGCTTAGCTGACCTCTTGTTGGTAAAATCAGTTGTGTTTGGAAAATTATGATAGGCGGTGGATTTAAAGTGGAAAGTGTTAACAAAATCATTGGAGTTTCTTGGAAAATCAGAATTTGAAGAGGAGTGGGAAGATTGATCATATGTCACCATCCCATTTGATGGTGAGTTGGTCATACGGTTATGAAGAAGATAAAGTTCGGTCGAAGGGGTATTTGAGGGAGGTTGCTCCGACTCTTTTGGCAGCTTAATGGATGTCTTCTATCAGTATTACTATTAGGAGTCAAATTGAATCAAATAATAAAAATTATGAATTAATTGATGTCTTCTATCACCCCTCAACTTTGCTTTAAAAATCAAATTCCCCTCTCAACTATGAATAATAGTCATTCTTCCCCCCTATTTTATCCTTGACATTTTCAATCTTCAATCTATGTAATATTTTTTTATATTATATATAAATTTTATTTTTTACTCAAGGTATATGTAGATTTTTATTTAAGTCTATTAACATTATAAGTACAATAATTTTTTTATGAATTTGTCACAAAATCTAATGTTATTTATTACATGCATTAAGTATGTACATATGTATATACATGGATGCGTATATTTAAGTTTCATTTCTCTCTTATTTTCTATTGTCTATATAGATAAACGGGTGTTGATCATCATTAATGCAATATTTTTTAAATTATAGTTTAAATTCATTTACTATATAAGTAATATATAACCATTTAGGATTTTTTATTATAAACTATACATCTATATTTATTAACTATTTTTGTATCTGACTTGCATTGAAATATGTTATAAAATTAATATTACATGTTATTTTCACTTGTATAAATAGCTATTAGAGTTGTTATTATTATTATCTATAAAATTAACTTTCTTATTCTGCTAATTTATTTAATTATAGAACGTCATGAACTTATATACTCAATTAATATTTTTCATTTTTTAAAAATAATATTTATTTTTTCGATAGAAAATTTGTTCATAAATTCAAAATAAAAAACATCATGATTTTAAAGAAGTTAGAAAAATGAAGGTTGATAATGTAAGGGTAAAATAGGCATTTAAAAAAATAAATTAAGATAAAAAGGGAGATAATATCTATTGTTTAAAGTTGGGAAAGAAATTTGATTTTAAAGCAAAGTTCGGCTAACATGATAACATCCTCTAAATAGGCAGTTTCAAGTAGGGCTGTCCAGTGGGCCGGATCGGCCCGATTCTGCCCCGGTCCATCCCGCTACTCGTCCCGACCCCCCTTTTAAAAAAAGGGATAAAAAATGTCGGTATCGGGGTTCGAACTCGGACCGGACTAGGGCTCGTCCCCCGTCCCGACCCGCCCCATCCCGCCACCATCCCCACCCGCCCCGTCCCCCTGCAGAAACTGCCATTGCACAAACGATCATTTTCGATTTTAGCCGTTGGTAACGGCTAGTAACGGCCATTTTGGCCCCCCACACCTCATAAACCCCCCTACCCCCTTAATATTTATTTTAACCCCTAAGTTAGTATATTTACATTTTAACTCTATTTCTCAACTATAAATAGCTCATTTTCCCCTTCATTCTTCTCACAAATCTTCCTACCATCTCTCTAATCTCTCTCTCTCTCTACAAGTCTAAATTGCACACTAAATATTATATTTTATTTGATAATTTCTATCAGAGTTCGAAAATTGGGAATGAAGTTGGCAACTAGCTTGAGGATCATCGAGCAAAGTTTCAATTTTCAACCTCGATTACACGTCAACGTTGGTACCTTCATTCCTTCTTTAAATTATTATTATTACTTAATTAATTATCGTACTTAATTTCATTAACTGTAATTATTTATTTGCATAATTATAATGGAACGAAATGGACGTTTTTCTGCTAAAGGTACTAGGAGTAACATGGGTAATGGTGCATCTTCTAGTAATTCTAATTACGATGATTTCAGTCATGTAGATGACTAATTTTATTATGTTAATATTAAAATATCATTAGATCATGAGGTATATTCTGCATCCGAACCAAATTTTTATTTAGAAAATGAATTAGAAGATAATTTAGATAACACACCCACTAGTGCACCTCCACCTCAGGCTCAGACTGAGTCTTACGTTGAAACTGAAACTTAAAATTTAAAAAATACTTTTTTCTATTCCCACTATTTATTTTATTGGTGTTTTATTAAATCCTACTATTAAAGTAGACATTTGTAAAGCACTTGTTGAAACGATTTATGAAAGCTTAGAAATACTTCCAACTCCAAGTCCAACAGACCCAACTGAAGAACCAACTTACGAACCAACTAAATAAGAAGTTTTGTCTAGCACACACACTGAATGCATATATATATATATATATATATATATATATCAAAGTGCAAATAATCAACCGACTTCTGTACTATCTTCTTCTACTTCACTGCAGCCTTATAAAAACATGCGGTTTCTGCTTCAAGTATTCAAAGCTTTAGAAATAGAATGTATAATGGTTCAAATTCTTCACAAATTAGCGAGTTTGATGTTTATGTTTTGCAGGGTGTTGTACCGTACGAATCAATTGTCAATGAATATGGACATGAAGACTTGCTGACATTTCCGACACTATCAAAGATGGTTCGAGATGTGTTGAATATTCAAGCGTCATTAATAGCTTCTGAAAGCGTTTTTTCTGCTGGAAGGTTTCAAATAGGAGAGCACAGACACTCATTGGCGGGAGACAACTTGAAGATTGCAGTTTTATTCAGAGATTGGATTAGAGCGGATCATAGAAGGTGTAGGTATTTTGTTGGGTTCAAAACATATAAGTAAAGCACAACAGAAGTTTAAAATTTTATTTACTATTTTGCTTACCCCAACATTTTCTTTTGGTATGGTTATACGACAATCAAAATATGTAAAGTAAAACTTAAACAAGAACACTTACAGGTTATAAAATCTGGAATCTTTACTAAGGGCGAACACGCGTTTGTATCCTTCGATTGCAAGAACCTAGCTATAGTGTATTCCTCCGTCAAGAAAGCCAGAAAATCTTGGCAGAGGTTTGAGAAAGTTTTTATTCTAAACTCTAAATCTGGAATTATTTATATGATATATATCCATTATCAATGAGGTTAGTGCTGTATATATAGTTAATTTTTAGGTCAAAATCGGATTAGGGTTGGGCTCTAAGCCTGGCCCAAAAACCGAGGTGCAGTGGGCCAGTTTGACCGGGCCCACTGCCGGGTCGGCGCCGCTTCTCAGCCTAGTAGGCGCCGCGGTGCCTTACGTCCAGTTTCGTTAATATATATTCAGCACATTTAATTAAATCTAAAATTCAATTTTCACTTAATTAAATAATTTCCATCAAATAGAAATTATCCCATAGTTACTATCAATTTAAATATCTCGATTCCAAATCGAATATTTAATATTTTCTCAATACACCCTAAGATCGAAGAGACAATCGACATAGTGTGACCCTATATGCCTTCATATATTGACACTAATCCAATTAAGGTCCATACAGAACTTCTAGACTGCGTCGCACGACGAACTCAATATGTGAAGTACGTTTACATGAATCCAAAAAAACATAACCTTTATGTGATATGATAAATTTCTTTCATTCGTGACACACTCGATCAAGCTTCGGATTTTCCATGTGTCTATCCAAATGGCTTGATCACTTTATCTCATCTATATTAGTCGACAACTAGACCATATTCTAGATATGTCTCTTGCATTGGCCAATGACTTGGTCGATCTAATATCACTGAGAAGTTGAGTCCTCTCTCGAATATCCAATCGAGGAATGAATCCTATTTTTGGCCCAATTATCACCTTAGTTTACATCATAATACACCCAACACAAGCTATATCTTATCCTATAAGGAGTTTAAGCTTAGGACAGTGTCAAAGTACATTACTCTGTAAAAAAGGTGCGTATTGACCTCAAGTCAAAAAACCTTTATCTCCCACATGCTGATAACACTCGACATGTATGACAAATAGTTTATCAGCAGGGTATATCAATACTTTCCAAAAGTATCTATGTGTCCATCACTAGTAACCATTACTAGTAGCAGGTGAGACATACTACATTCTCTAAGAATGTGATGTAGACCATATGTCGACTTATACCATATCATCGATATCCCATTCTCGATGACCATTAGTCGAGGCTATTTTGAGAGTTAAGCTCTATCATCAATATCTCACTCTATTAATGACAACATAAGTTCAAGGGATGCACATTAATGAATAATTACAAACAATCAAATAATAATTCAATAATTGCAAATGCCATAAATATATTAATCTTATTAATAATATGAATGTGTTCAAGTACATTTGTCCCTAATAATGACTGTCTTTAGGACATATATATACTTTCAATCTCCCACTTGGCCTAGAGCCAATCTCCAATGTATCTAATACCTATGTTTTCAAAATGACCATTATGCTTAACTAAGCTTAATGGTTTAGTAAATGGATCAGCTAGATTATCATCTGTGGGAACATATTCTAATCTTATTTCTTCAGTTTTCACCATCTCCCCGAGTATGTGGTATTTCCTTGGTAAATGTTTGTTTCTGTTTGTTGATCTTGGTTCCTTATCTTGTGCAATCGCACCAGTGTTGTCACAATAAATCGTTATTGGACAAGTGACACTTGAAATAATCCCTAGTTCCTTCAGGAACTCGAATATCGCGACAACTTCTTTACCAGCTTCCGATCCAATAATGTCCTCAACTTCAGTTGTCGAATCAACAGTTGTTGCTTGCTTGGAACTTTTCCAACTCACTACTCCACCATAGAAAATGAAGGTATATCCATACTGAGACTTGAAGTCATCAAGATCTGTCTGGAAGCTAGCATCAGTGTACCAAGTAGCCACTAGCTTCTTTTGAGATACTTTGTAGTTTGCTAGAGAGGAAGAAGAAGATTTCAGAAAATTCTGTAAGTGTTTCTAAGTGTTGAACAATTGAGTCAAAGGCCTCAATTTATAGTGTAATGAGATGACCCCTCAACTAGGCAATTAATGACTTTCAATAGCCATGTAATGACACTTATTGAGGGATTACATTCAGCCAAATAATGGCTGAATTCATGTGCCAAATAATGGAGATTCAATGCTCCAAAACCAGTCCAAAAGTCAGAACTTTCCATCTTCCCCTCGCAGCATTCTGCATCCGAAGCGCTGCGGCTCTGCGAATTAGTGTCGCGACTCCAGTGGCTGAACACCCAATTAGCGCCGCGGCGCTCCGGCGTCTCGGCTCCGACGGGGCTGCGCCGCGGCCCTTCGCGGCTCCACTGCGGTTTCCGACTCGTTTCATCTTACACTTCTTCCTTCGTTTACCAACGTGGAATACTTGTCATTTGGCAAATAACCATCCATCATTCTATGTCTCAAACGTATTACGTACGTACCAATATCTCTTTCACTAACGAAATTTGCGATACTTGGCACTACGTGTGCACGTGTGTGGAAACGACGTTTCCGATGTGCGGGGCCCCAATTGTTCGAGCCATAAATAATGGGATAAACTTAATTCCACATTAGTAAATTTCCAATAAACTTTCAATCTTTTAATTGGAAATTTTAATTGTTAATCAATGGCAGCGGTGGTAGAGGTAGAGGAATAGGATTGGACACAAGGGATTATAAGGAAAGATCAAGACCCCGTGGTAGTGGTGGTGTTGGCACCTTGGGCAAAGATAACATGGATGCTCTTGGTAGACTCTTGTATGTATATATATTTCTCCTTTGAGGCTTTTGCTATTGATATCTATTTATTACTAATATATTACGGTTAAGAGTTCTACATCGAAAATAGAATGGGAACATGGACTTGGACAATACTCACCCTACAAGCTAGCTTTTGGGTTGAGTTAGACCCAAGATACATTCTTTACATGGTATCAGAGTCAGACCCATTTCAATTCTTTGTTCATCGATGTTGGACCCCCAATTATATTATCCACACTTCAGGTCTGGGCGTGCGAGGAGTGTTAAGAGTTCCACATCGGAAATAAAATGGGAACATGAATTCCTTATATGAACTTAATCCATTCTTTATAATTACATGTGGTGGACTCCTTATATGGACTTGGACAATCCTCACCCTACAAACTAACTTTTGGATTGAGTTAGGTCTAAGATCCATTCTTTATAATTACATGTGATAATCAATCATATCAATCAACTATACGCCTCAATTCGAAATTAGTTTGGTAAGCTATATGAATTCTATGTTGACATTTAGCTCTGCCACAACTCTCCAATTTTTATGTGACCCATAATAGTTAAAGAAAATTTAATCAATCAATCAACAACGCGTCAATCCCCCATTTTGCTTTATATAGGTCCTTCATTATACGAAGATTCATAATTAATCCATAGGTAGATTAGTTTGCACTTCAACTACAACGATCCTCGTCCTTTTTATCCTGGTTTGGGACTGACATTGCTTTTTGTGAAACTCAGTTTAGGGAAGAGTTAATAACAGAAAAGAATAAGAATAAGAAAATAGTTTCTAGCCATGATGATCACTGAAAGTGATTAGTTCCTGGATTAGAGGTAGTAAGGGTATGTATGTATTGTAGTGTTTGAAACTATAGTTCGTTAAGAACCAAGTGTCACTTGCCTTAAACTTTATAAGTTCTCTTATGAAAAACCAAACTTTGTCTAAATTAAGTGTGATCTCTGGAATATTGTGTTGACTGCTCCTTTTTCTTTATTTGACATTTCTGCTATATATATAGATGATTTTTTGCTTACATTCTGATAGGTAGTACGAAAGGATAACAAGCAAAGATTCGGCCTTTTGGAAGAAAATGGAGAGCTTCTGATACGTGCCAACCAAGGCCATACAGTAAATGTATTTTTTCCTCCGTAAAGTGGAGTAATGTTATTTCCTTGTATATTTCAGATGGAAATTAGTTGGATTAGTCTATCAATAAGTTATGGCTTTCAGAGTGGAGGAGCCTCTAGAGGGTACTTCCACTATAAGTGGATGAAATTCTGATGAAAGAAGTAAATTCTCAATATAATTGGAAATGAAAGACTGGAATGTGAGAGATTGAACATGGATTTTGCATTTTATACCTCTAAGCATATTTCATTTAATGCAAGTAATTACACCTTTATTTTGACACCTAACCAACGACACAACAGTAAGAATGTAAATACATTTAGACATCTAAATATGCATCTTTTGCTAATAATTTGTATTAGCAATGAAACACTATTATGAGATTCTCAGTGCATCCGTGTGTTACTCTTGCTTCTAAAATTCCAGTTTCCATCTTTTCATCATTGAAAGGCTCGTGATATGCAGACCATTGTGGTAAGTGTTTTGTCCTTGAATGAAAAACTAAAGTAATATAACAGACATCCAATTGCTGATATTTGGCTCACAAGTTAATAGTATCATTAGTAGCTGAAAAATATTGCTCCAAAAACAACAACATACCTAGTATATTCCCTCAAGTGGGGTCTGGGGAGGGTAGAGTGTATGTAGGCCGTCTCTAGAACAGCAGTGGTAGCCAAAAAATATGACATCACCAGCAGCTCCACTAGTCTGTACACTCTGTCTCACTTTAGTTAGATATTTTAAAGTCTTTGCTGAGAAGTGCTTTGTAGCAGAAGCAACTAAACAAATCTTCGGTAGCCTTTCCTTGCTAATTATCCGCGCCTCCAATCTTTTGTTAGGATATGGTGGACATGGCAAGTCTCCCATATTGATGACCTCATAAATCTCGGCCACACAACAACATACCCAGTGACTGAGAAAGTCACCTTAAATCTTTTGTAAGTATAGTATCTTTCAGGTTAACTTTGAGAAAAGAAACATATTTGAACTGAATGCTTGTAGCAAGTTGTTGATTATTCTGTCTTTTTAGTGTAAAATTTACTCCCTTCATCTATGATTTTCACCGACTTCGAAGTCAATTCTTGACCAATTTTGGATCAAAGTTCCACACGGATTACTTACGACTTTCGAAATATTTTTAGTGACTTAACAATTTATATAAATACTACTATTCAAATTTTTCCTTTCCGTTGGGGGTAAAATAGAGTGAATTTAGATCTTTCCTTCTACCCCAACTTTCATTCCAAAATCTTAAATTGTCGACAATTTTCCTGAAAAGATCATGTTTTTTACAATGCAATGGCAGATGCTAAAATCTAAGTTACTTTTTTGGATAAAGTACTAAAATCTGAGTATTAATGTTAATAGAATGTGTAACATATATTTTGTCATAAAAAAAAGAATGTGTAACATATATTTACAAAAGTTCCGAGTTTCATTTCAAGTTCTTGCTTTATATACGGTAATACCAATACTCTATAGAAATGTATAATGTAAGTTCACAAAATTCTACAAGATTCATTTTTAAATTCTCGTTTTGAATATTGTAAAACCAACACAATAAATGGGTGCTTTTGACCTCAATTAATAGTTATATATATAAAATGAGATCAGTTCCTTGTTTGGTGCTGAAGAATAAATTTTACATCAAATATTCCTTTAGAATTCTCTCTCGTCTTTGAAGCTGTGGTTTTCATTTGTGGCAATGTGCAGTTTGTGTACATGGCACTTACAAGAAGAATTTGGAATCAATTCTGGAGCATGGACTCAAACGCATGAAAAGGTTACATGTTCATTTCTCATGTAATTAGTGGTAAGATACCTTATAGGAGCTTGAATCAGTTGCAATTTTCACAATTACAAATTCATGCTACTGTCATATATCCAATTTTCCCCTTATGGCACGAATACAGTAATTGATCTAGTAGAACCCTAACATGATGCACTTTTAAGAATCATTTCCCTGATATTGGGCTCTCTGATCTCCATGTGTAAACTTACGGATTATTGTTTTATATTTGGCTTTCAGTATCTTCCTCTATCAGCAGAGAACTCTTACTTTTAGACATTTATTCTTGGGTGACTAAATATTCTTTGTTAATGAACAGGAATGAGGCGAGATGTTAATGTCCTCATCTTTCTTCATGTGAGAAAAGCTTTGCAAGGTAATTGGTTTTGATTTGTTGAATTCTAGTCAAGTTTCTCTAAAGTATTATGACAATCTCAATAATATGGAATCAATTAAAGTATAAGTTGACGATCAAACATATTGGAGCTTATAATAGGTTCTCAAAAGTAAGTAATATCTATATTCTAACTTTCTTTTCTCAAAGTGAAGTCTTAAGCTTGTTTTTTGTCTTTCTAGATTCAAAAATTAACCACAAAAAGTAAAAAGTGTATTCAGAAGTTGATACATCAAAATTCGGAAATCCTACTTTTTCACCGTTTCTCACAGTTGGTCTTGCATTGGTTCAGATCGGATGAAGCTTTATATCTCGGAAAACAGAGTTATCTTGACGGTGCGGTGCCAGTGAAGTACTTCCAGAAAATGGAGTCATGGCCAGATAGAAAAGCTTTGTCATTCTTTTGCATCCGTTTTTCTTCTTACTCTCACACTAAACTTACCCCTCCGTTCCCAGGAGGAAAATGGAAGCAGGTAATAGTGCCCTATGGTGTCTTAAAACTTTTATTGTGATTGGATTCATCATCTTATGTAATTTTCCCTAAAGTAATGTAGTTAAGATCTGCACCCAAAAATGAAAATCCACCTCATCTCGGGTTCAGAATACTGGCAACCACTTGCAAACATTGTGATATAAAAGAATTACTGGCAAAAGCATCCCACAAGCTGGTTTACTTTCCATTGACGGCAAAAGAAAGTGCTAATAGAATTCCTGATTGAACGCATGTTTGGACATTATATTATTTCGCTATTTAAGATACTGAATTTCGATATACACAAATGCTGGTTTGACCATCAATACTTGAAATATTAAGATATTATTCTGAGTATATCAAGTGATAATAATTTTCACCCTTAGACCTTTAACTTTCGCGAACTTTTGCTTTTTTCCAAGTGAAGGTTATGTCAAAAACAACTTCGAATCAATTTTCGGAGATCCTTCACAACTTAAAAACTTCTTTGTTGACTTCACAACAAATATTGTCCGAACGCCTTCATCTATTAGAATAGGCAACGAAATGTTACTACCAAGACACAGAAACAGAGTTATGTGGCATATTTCGAAATGGAACTTCAATTATGAGGGGGGATAATATGGTGAAGGGTCAGGAATGGCAACTGCATCAAACAAATAGATAACAATGCAAATTCTTTTGTCAGTTAACATTTTGCAACTGTCAAAAAATCATCCTACTAGTGGAAACAGAAACTAGTATATTGTATATTTTGAAGTTTGAACTAGTAAGTCTTTTGGTTGAAGTCATTTGAACTAATAAGCTGCTCAGACTGAAAACAAGATCATCCATTTTATGATATACTTTTCCTAATATTCAAGCTACCAAATGAGAACTCACATGATTAGACATGATAGCTAACTGAACAACAAGAACAATGACAATGTGAAAGATGCCAAAATGTCACAAGCTATTTCCAGATGTCTGAAAATGGGTAGAAAGAGAATGAAATATGGGGAGAGCTTTCACCATAATGTTCAACCTGAGATATCTCATGAAATGAAATGGATCAAAACAAAGTGCAGATGAATTCTAGTACAAACCTAAACCTCATGAAATGACCAGAAGTTTAGCTGAATCCTCTTATTAAAAGTTCCAGGTAAATGGATTGCAAATGAGCACATAAGCTTTCACATCTCAGTGCCCAATTCGCAAATTCTCATTTTCTATTTGACAGATGAAAGATCTCAAATTTACATTACTCCATCAGCATCTTGATCCACTTGTTACAGAGAGCAGAAGTGCAACTTTCTAAAACTAAAGTTGATGATACAGAATTTAATCTCAGCTAGTAACTCTTAAGAGAAGCACATGCAGAGCCTTTCGATAGTATTGCTACTTCTTTAAACTGAATTAGATCCGTAATTACCCAAACACTCAATGAAATGGACATTTGTGTAGAATAAGGGCACTTCTAAGCAGAAGGTAAAGGTTGAAGTTAGTCACACATGCTATTTTCCTCTCTTTCCATGGAAGAGGAGTAAAAATAGGTTCAAGACAATTTTGATGTTTTAAGAGATGAACCAGATAATTTGTATGAGCCATCAACAATGTTTTGTATAATATCAGTATAAGAAAGATTGTGAAAGCTAAATTAACGATGAGCTGTTCATGGGCATAGCACATTTCTTGAGGTATGAGTGTTTGCATGCTACTACAGAAGATTGTCCAAAAGGGAGGAATCATTCTAGACATAAAATGTAAAAGGTAGAAGGAGATGAAAGGCAAATTCTGTCTCCTTGATCCTTGACTAACTAGTTTTCGGGTTATGCGCTAGTTTGTTGCATACTAGAAACTCTGTAACAAACGGGAAAAGAACAAGGAAAATAACCTATTCTAACAAGTCTAAATAATCAACTTCCAGTAATAAACAACAAGTTACAGAATCACAAAGTACGTAATCTTATTTAACCGCCAAAATAAGAAATATACAAACCTCAGCATTCATGTAAAAGGATGATCTCAGAAATATCCTAACCAAATAAATCTATGGAGGAAAACCAAATGTGGAACTATCGTGTGCTACTCTTATTAGAAACTTAATAAAGTTGATACATCCGCTGTCCATCAATCAGCAGTGGTCTATCAGTCCTGAATCCTAAATTGATAAAACTACAACAATTACATTCCAAAAGTAATAAAAGTTGGTTTTCAAGTTCCATTTGATACAGATCAAATTGCCCAGCAAACAATGTGCATCCACCATAAAACTTCAATCATCAGGGGATCTGATGTGCTCCATATATGGTATCATCAAGATTTAGAAAAAGCAATAACGTGGAGCAACGATTGCAAATGTGTTAAAAAAACAATCATAGAATCAAAATGAACAAGAATTGAATGATCCTACCGCACAATCGAAGAATGTATCACTGGGCACTCTTCTTTCCATTACCATAGTAATTGAGGTACCATCGAACAAATTTCTTCAATCCCGTCTGTAGATCTGTAGTAGGCTTATATCCAAGCTCCTTGTGGGCCGAACTTATATTCGCATGAGTAAACTGCACATCCCCATTCCTTGGCAACTTCATCATCAATCTCTTGGCCTTCACCTTTAGCAACCTCTCCAAAATGCTGACAAGATCAGAAACCGGCACAGGGGACGTGTTGCCTAAATTAAACACGCGCAGTTGAGCGGGGCCTTTCTTCTTCCCACCACTTCCCGTGCTCTTCTCAGCGGTATCCAATGCTGCCAAACAACCCTTCACTATATCGTCGATGTAGGTAAAATCTCTAGCTACCGTGCCATGATTAGCAGCCTCGAATATGGGAATTGACTTTCCTTTCAAGATATCCCTTGTGAAAAAGAAGTAAGCCATATCTGGCCGACCCCACGGTCCGTATACGGTGAAAAATCTCAATCCAGTTAATGAAAGCCCATATATATGATTATATGTATGAGCAATTTCTTCACCAGCTTTTTTAGTTGCAGCATAAAGACTAGCAGGCTGATCTGTCCTATCCTTCTCAGAAAAGGGTACCTTAGTATTCAATCCATATACAGAACTAGATGATGCCCACACAATAGCAGGTTGAGGATTAACACTTTTGCAAATTTCAAGAACATTAACAAGACCAGCAATATTACTATGCACATATGAACCAGGATTTTCCATTGCATAACGTACACCAGCTTGTGCAGCTAAATGCATTATATGACTAAATGGAACAATATCAAAAAGTTTCTTCAAGAGGGTGGCATCATTGATGTCACCCTCAACAACATACACCCCCGTTCGCTCTAAGAGCGATTGCCTCGCTCTTTTGAGCGAGGGATCATAATATTCATTGAAATTATCTAACCCCAAAACACCGTCTCCACGGCGTTTAAGGGCAACTGAAACATGAGTACCTACAAAGCCAGCAGCACCAGTAACCAATACAGAAATACCATTACGTGACCTTACTTTAGCTGAAGCTTTAATCCTTTTCTCCCAAGCTGGACCACCATAAGAGTTTGTTCTAAGAGATCTTCTTGAAAGATCTGATGAAACAGTGGATGTAGAAGCTGGTGATCTGTAAAAGAACACAAAGATCAAACCCAAGAATACAAATGACCAAAATGTGAGCTTTGCTAAGGAAAAATGTATCCTTAGCCTATTGTAAGGGGATTTTTCCATCTTGAACTTTCCTGGGGTTGATGGGATATTGTCAATGTGCTTCATTGGGACATTAAAACTTCCCAAATCTTGAAGATTTCAACAATACCCAACTTGGATGTTTCTTGTTTTTTTCAAAGGAAATCAAATCACCAAATTTTCTTGAAAAAAAAGCTTAGGGTTAGGGTTTGAAAAATATTTTTTTGTTTTTTTTGTTTTTGGCTTGTAATGAAGGATAGTGGAAATGGAGATAAGAAAGAAAAAGGGGTGGCTATGAAGGTGATGATGATGAGGGTATTGGAACTTTAGCGCTATATTTATGGGAATCTTCTGGTTTCTTGGAGGGACTGGTTGTTGTTGGAACAAAATGCTAGTAGTAGTAATTTTTTTTAAAAAAAAAAATTGTGGGGTTTCTTAATTTCTTTGCCTTTAGTTTTTTTGTATAGAAGAAAATATTGATGATTGATTAAGAAATGGATGATTGGAAGAGAGAGCGAGAGAGAAAGTGTGTGTGTGTGTGTGTGTGTGTGTGTGGTGGGACTTAGGAGTGTGGACTAATTTTGAGGAGGGAATGTGGTTTGAACAATTTAAAAAGGAATAATGAAGATTGGAAGTGGACTAATAGGCTAGCTAAGGGTGCTGGGGGGTTGGTAGATCAAGGACATAGTCAAACAAGACTGTAATTAATGAAAGGGATTAATTAACCTCAAGAATAAAAACTTTGAGTTAAAAGTTTAAAGAACCCTAATTTTTATCATTACATAGCAAAAGCTGACAAATACTACTAATACTCTACTTGTTGCCAAATTGGTAAGTAAAGTATAATTCTACTCTTTTTGGGAAGAGTTGGTTTTTGTCTTATTGTGGAGATGGGAGGTAAGAGGTGGTGGTTATATTGCATTGATAGGTGGGTAAAAAAAAGGGCCATGAAGTTAAGGCCTTATTTTCATAAAAGTAAGTTTATTTCATAAAGTTGTATACTTTAAACCAGATTCTAATGAGGGGAGTTTCTTAATTTGGGGAAAAGGCATTAAGTTTTTTGTGTTTTTGGTACTATGAGTATTTTGGTGATGCTGTGGACGAAAGTTTGGGGTTAATTATGAAAGGTTCTTGATTTTTACCAATTTTAGATGGTGGGGATCCCATAATTTATTGAATCTATATTTCTGGCTTCTTTCCATCTCAAAATTGTTTTTGTTTTCCTTTACTTACATAAATTTATACTCACTTCGTCTCAAAATAAAATATCCCAAAAAAATGTTGTCTTAGAAATTCAACACAAAAATTGATATGTGTTTCCAACTATGTCCTTAACATTAAAGAAGTAATCCTCTTTAATATTGCTCAATTCTCAAAAACATATACTATAAATAGAAGTAGTTTAATTAATTCCACATTGTATTTAATGATTTATTAATGAGTGTGATATTTGTTAAGGTGACACTTATTTTTTGGGACTGAGGGAGTACAATATATAGTGCAAGATGTGTCGGCTTATTAGTATGATTTATAGCTTGTTCGAGCAAACTTTAAAAAATCGTTTATTTAGAAAATATTTTTGTTAAAAATATTTTTTAAATAAGTATTTCAGTATTGTGTTTGACTAATTGATTTGAAGACACTTTTATAATATTAGAACAAACAATTTGTGGTTGATCAAAATTTTAATAGGAAAAAACTATTTTTTCAGCTTCTGCAAAATAACTTCTCCTATTATTCAAAACACTTACTTTTTTTTTAAAGTTTGACCAAACATACTATTAATTTATATGTTATTTTTTTATAGTTTCATTTTGTATATTTTAGAACATTATTACTCTCTCTCTATATATATATGCATTTTCTTTTTTATGAAAGAAATATCGTATGATATGCTTATAAAAGGGTGTCTCCGGCATTAGTGCAATTATTAGAGATTAAGGAATATCTCAATTCAAGAAGCTTTCATAAAATGGAAGTCTTGAATATTTTGGTTTAAGAGCTTATTCTTTCTCAAAATTCCTTGTATTAGTCCACAAAACACATACTCAATAATTCTTGGCACTAGTCGACATGAATAATAATGTACCGATTATGAGAGTACAACAACGACTTCCTTTTTCATCAAAGTTAAATTCCTACCACTTGATGTTATATTTAAGCATAGATTTTTGGTTTCATATCAAAGAGAAGTAGATTTTCTTGAAGAATCAAATCAAATAGCTAAGAAGTCCTCTTCAGTTTGGAATTTTTTTACCTAATGAAAGCTATATCATTTCTCAACATGAAAGCGTACAACGGCATCTGTGTAGCTAAATAAGTAATTCTCGTGCTAAAAGGAATTATGATTGGGTTAGAAAAGTTAATGCGTGAAAATTATTCACAAGATATTGCTTATCTTTTTTACAACAATTGTTTTTTCATTGTTAGAATGCACATCACATTAAAAAAAAATCACAATTTTGACTTTAAAGTATCACGTTTTTCATCTTTTACGATATTGTAAACTTATTTTTCCCTTTCCTTTTTTGTTTTTTCTTCTAGATATTCTCCTTTTGGGGAAATCAGAAAATTATCTGGCTTCATGCAATTAGATCACGATGAAGTATATATATCACACGGAAAAATATGCATATTGATTTTTACATCAAATTAATGGATATATGACATGTGTTAGAGTGTACACAACTATCATTTAATCATGATTAATTAATATATATTTTTCACTGTATTAAATCACCTAATCAGGCATACAAACAACAACAATAACATACACATTGAAATTCCATAAAAGGGGATCTGAAAATGGTAGATTGTACGCCTTACGTCTACCTTGGAAGATAAAGATACTATTTCCGAAAGACTTTCAGCATAAGGACAAGAAATTCACTTAACCATGGTAACGTAAATTGACTTTTATGTAAACACCTCACGTGGATAAGTAATTACCGGATTGCACTTCTATAGTTTTTTTTCCCTGCTCTAGTTAATGAGATTTGCGGCACATAGATTTTATTCCAACAATCAATTCGAGAAACAAAAACTACCCTTTTTTCACGACAGACAAATAAGTTTTTGTTCACTATCCGATTTACTGAAACATGGAGAAAACAATATACAACTGAGTGACTTAAGAATATAATGTTGGAAATTTACTAGTGTAGAATTAAGTTTATCTCATTATTTATGACTCGAACAATTGGGGCCCCGCACATCGAAAACGTCGTTTCCACACACGTGCAATCTTAGTGCCAAGTATCGTAAATTTCGTTAATGAAAGAGATATTGGTACGTAAGTGAAATGTTTGAGACATAGAATGATGGACGGTTATTGGATAAATAACAAGTGTTCTACGTTGGTAAACGAAGGAAGGATTGTGCGAGGTGTAAGATGGAACGGGTTGGAAAGGGCCGCGGAGCCGAGAAGGGCCGCGGCGCTAATTCCCTGTTTGGCCACTGGAGCCGCGGCACTTCCCAGGCAGTGAGTGCTCGATGAAAGTTCAAAATTTTGGCTGATTATGAAGAGGTTTGGGAGCATTAATATGACAGTTTTTCCTCCATAACTCAGCCACTATTTGGCTGCATTAGTTGGTGGTTTAAAGGGCCATTACATGACATTTAAATGGGCCATCTTGCACACCTATAAATTGAGGCATTTGGCTCAATTCTATAGATGCCCACAATATACATACAAGTATACAACACCACAAAGAGATCAGTTTTCCTGATAAACAATCATTCTCTTAGCAATCTTCATTGTTCGTGTTCTTTGCTGAGGTCATTTGTGTAGGCTTTGCACATTTGATATTTTGCTGTTTTATCTTGGAGACTATTGTCCACACTTCCGTAAAGCCTATATACGGGGGCGATCTTGTCTTAAAAACATAGAGTCATCTCTCGACTCAGTTGGTGGTATTGTGATTATCTAATTGGTTGCTAAGTGTTTCAGGTGTGAACTTGAATCTCAAAGGACTCTAACAGTTCGGATTCTCAGCGGATCTACAAGCCACAAGTGTAGCAGTTCATGTTCTTGTATTTTCGAATACAAGATCCATATTTGAAGTTCCAATTCAAGATCAAGAGATTGACAACTTGTTGTAATCTTTATTGTTTATCCTTTCGATCACTGTAATAATTGTTTACTATTCCCGTACGTGCTTTACATGTCCAACATATAATTCTCCCAGTAAGGCATTTTTGGGACCCATTGATAAGGACAAATAAAGGTAGGTTTCTTGTCTATTGATTTTTCACATCCTTCCACATGCCTTTGTTCTCCAAAAATGCGAAAGCAAGAAATAAAATAAAATTAGAGGCAATAGCATTCCATTTTTACATGAGTACTAATGTACAATCTAGGGTATTATCCAAGAGAATCGGGGGGAGGGAAGTCCATTGATGAGATTTAAACAACTCCTTTTTATAATGTATAATTTTAACATCATAAACTCAAAATTCAGAAATTGCTTACATCCAATAGAATTTAGCTTATAAAAAATGATCAAATCCTCATTTTTCTCAACAATGCTTATGTTTTGTCAATTTTCTTTCTTTCTCTTGATCTTTCGCGAGGTATGCAAAACTAGACCAAGAATTTTAAGTTAATTGGTGTAAGCCCTCACTATATATGCACCAAGAATTTTAAGTTAATTGGTGTAAGTTGTCACTATTTATGTGCAAGATCTTATATTTAGTCTATCGTATACTATCTTACGATGCATTCTTTTAGAAATTATTTAATAGTTCGAATATGACCTATTCACACAACTCTGTGCGGTTACACCAAAGCTTTTCTTTCGTCATGTTAAAAGGTGATGAGGATCCATACTTTGCATGTGGAGGCATAAAAAATAGAGAGTGGGGTGATGAGTTAATGCAAATGCCCAAAAAAGAGACAGTCATGTGAAAGTTCACATAAGTTAATTGGTGTAAGTTATCACTATATATGTGCAAGATCTTATAACCATCTTACTATGCATTCTTTTAGAAATTATTTAATAGTTCGGATATGACCTTCTATTCACACAACTCTGTACTGTTACACCAAAGCTTTTCTTCGTGTTAAAAGGTGATGAGGATCCATATTTTGCATGTGGAGGCATAAAAAATAGAGAGTGAGGTGATGAGTTAATGCAAATGCCCTAAAAGGAGACAAAGTCATGTGAAAGTTCACATAAGTTTGCTGGTAATAAAGCAACCTTGAAAGCAAGGCAAAGAAAACTTCTCTTTTTCAACAACACCTCCCCTTATATTCAGTGGCTTATGTTCTAAAGTTTGTTAGGCCAGCTATCATGTGAATTTGTATGTCCATTATTATTAGCCTCACAAAATTACCTAAGACCAAACTCTACTCTTCCATTCAATTAAAATCTTTCTTCTTTCTGTGCCTAGAAAGTAAAAACATTGTCGGAAAAAAAAAAGACAAAAGAATATATATAATAAATACACTATAAATAAATGAAGTCTGATTTCATGATGATCTCCCACTCTTCACCATCTTTTCTTCTTTTCATGTGGCTAGAATTATCATGAGACAATATTACATATTTAACAAAATAATTATGCCTTAATCCTAATTAAAATTGGCTAAATCTTCTGTCCAATAAATTGCCATATTTTTTTCATTTAAATTCATCTCAATCATGACAATATTATATATTGACTTACTTTTTACCCCGAATATATCCTAGAAAATTAATAATGACTTCTTACTTTTCTCAAAATGTCTCTTCTTAATTCGTGAAGTGCAAGGTATTAAAGTCAATCACTCTCGTCATAAAATTCTAGTTACACCATTGACATTAGATTAATGTATCCTCGTGAACTTTATAGAATAACTCTGACCAATTGGGCACCTTAATTCGAGATAGTAGAATCTTTTTATAGTAAATACTTGTCACTTGTGAGGCAGATATTTAGGGGGAGGGGGACGGTGGAAAGAAGAAAAAGAACAAAGAGGGAGGTGTATAGTTTAATAATTTTATAAAGTTTATTATTACAATATTTAAAGTGTAGTGAGCATAATAATAACTAGGAAAGCATGGAATATGATACCAGCAGGTTATAAATTAAAGAAACAACTGTTGGGACATGGTTTGCCTTACTTCTTTGGCAACTTGTTCACATGGACCTGGCGGTTGCCTCTCCAATATAATACTACTAATATATTTTATTTGTTCCCAGTTATTATATATTAATTAGAGTTTATTCTTTAACAAGTACAACTCTTAATCTTGGACTTCTTCAGATTTAGAGTTGCAATTGGTGGCTGTATTTCGTGCCGCACCACTGTTATTTATGATAGGATTTCCTTTTTTCTTCTTTTTCTATACGTTTTTCACTTGATTCGATACTAGGGCGCCTTGACTAATCCGAATTGATATCGCTTAAGTTCCACTAAAGAAAAAACACTAAGAAGTTTCTTTATTTTTGCAATTTGAATTCGAGATTTTTGATCAAAAATAGAAAAAACTTATTGGATCCACTACAAACTTTGGTGGTAGAATAGCATTCCAATCAAACGTAAACATATGATTTCCCACTAGACTATTTTAACTGAAAAATGGACACCAATTCTTTAGTATGACTTTCTTTTCTCTTGTGAAATTTCTAATTTATCAACACATTTCGATCTTCTATCTTCCCTTAAACAACCTTATATAAATTAAAGAATAGCGGATGCTGTATCATTATTCCTTAACACTGAGACTTTCCAGTTATTAAGATTAAGATAATATTGAAGGGGGCTATGGAATAATAAAAACAAAAATGAAATAAACTCGAATACCAACTCTATTTCTGAATGTCGGAAATTATGTCGTCCGACACCAGCGAAAACACTTTAGCAAAACAGAAAACTTGGAAGAGTAAATGAAGCGAAAATTTAAAGAACACAAAGGTTTTAAATTTTCATATAACTTATGATGGTCAATGACCAAATGTATTGTATATATATTATATACAAATATATAAATTCATTTCTTTATAGATTTACAAGATAAAACGGAAATGAATTAAAAGTTGAAGTAGCAGATGACTTCTGCCTGGAAAATCTAACTAAGTAGACATAGACAACCTCTCATTACAATCGCTCCATACAAAACTAATCTAGAATCTAAACAACAATTGTAATGTTGGACAAAATGTTGTCAACACACTCAGGCAACACTGGTGATCCAGATTTCTGAGATGAAATCTCGAGAGCTCTCTTGATATTTTACTTTCTGGTTCTGGATATCGATTCTCTGCAGTAGCCTCTATATTTATAGTAGAAAGTCTTCCTTGAATTGCTCATCGATCGGTTGTGAAAGTTGAGGGAAAGGTGGACTGCTGGTGGGATTGGTTGGAGAAGATCAGGGAGTAATAATCTCAACAGCTTTGGCTTGATCCTCACGACAAGCAACAACTTTTGACTTAGTCCTCACTCATTTTTTACCAGCTCCTTTTTACCTTGTCAAGTTATTTTTACCTCATAGTAATATTTACACAAATATTACTGCATTGCGTGAAGTAAGGCCAAATCTGTTCAGAAAATGTTTGTCCGAATGTTGTGCAACATTTGTCCCAACATACTTACACATTCATATCAATACTTGAGGAGATATGTTGGGTCAAATGTCACAACACCAAATCCAACATTAACAATCTCCCTCTTTTTGCCTTTCTTCACATAACTCATTAAAATGTAAAGGTGACTTAGGATGTTGTCACAAATGTTGTCCGACATCTGTGATCAACACTTTCAAGGTCATGCTCCCCCTTAACTTGTGATGGCATACAAGAAAAATATGTATACTGATTCATAGGATTAGAAAAGAAAAGAAAAAAAATATGAGCACACATCACATATCATCCAATTTATACAAACCACAAATAGAAATATACATTGTCAACAAATATCTATATCAATCCACTAAAGATCCTCATACATCATCGACAACAACAACATCTCCCTCCTTGCTCATCATACAGCAGCAGCAACTTCCAAGAATATCTAAAAAATATATCCATGAATATCTAAACAAATCATCTTCTATCACAAAGGAATACCGCATGCCTCCTAGACTGTTTACTTTAATTGGATCCATTAAATTCATATGTAGCAATTGAAAACAGTGAGACGTACATGAATGTTGTCCGTCGTGTTGGACAACATTACGAGAGACACGGGTTTGCTACCTTTCAAACAATCTTCACAGACAGTTTTACATTTATGGCTAAGTTTGGGTATGCCTCTAACCACTTCATATGAGACCAACTTTTTTAAATTGCGGTAGTTGACATGCCCCAACTTTTGATGTCATAGTGTTGTGTCATCGACCTTAGCATTATTGCATGTTTCTTGTCTTACAACAAAATAGCAATTGTCACATGTTCTTGTACCTATCATGACACGTGTATTTCCTTCATTCGTAACTTTACATGCATTCTTATTAAATTCTAACTCAAGATAGTCATCACACAATTGACTAATACTAATCAAATTAGCCATTAAGCCCTCAATGTGTAAGACATTTCTTAAGAATGGAAATCCAGGAACATCCAAGATCCATTTTCCAATTATTTTACTTTTACTGCCACCTCCATAAGTCACATTTTCTCCATTGAATGACTCATAGTTCTTTATAAAACCTTTTGTACATGTCATGTGGCGAGAACATCCACTATCAAAGTACCAAGAATCTGAAATGTTAGTTCTTAATGAAGTTGTAGCAATATTACATGTTACATCCTTTTTAGGAACCCAAACTCTCTTAAAATATTTTTTACCTTTTGGCTAAGAAATGTTGCTTCGATTGTTATCCGGAATGTTGGACAACATTTTAGGCAACATTTTACTCACATAATTTTGAAGTTTAAAACATTATGGTTTTAAGTGTCCAGGGGAGTTACAATGATGACACACAAACTTCATATTCTTTGACATAAATGAGAATATATTATTCATCCATTTTTCTTTTACAAAGCATATTTTCTCATTTTTATCAAAGAGATTAGAGCATATAGTTTTAAGAGAGTTTTCGTACTCAATTCTTGAATGTGAACGTTTATTAAAGTTGAGTATCTCATTCAATTTCGAAGTCCCCGTGTTGAGCTTACAGAAGGTTGCTTCGGCTAAATCCAATTTTGCACGGATCTTACCAAATTCATTATCCTTTTTGGTAAGTGCAACCTCAAGTTGGGTTATTGTACCTTTTAATACTAAATTCTCATGAGTTAAAGATTTTACTTTTTTGTCAAGTTGCTTGGATTCTATGATTAAGGCTTTACAAATACTTTGTAATTCATTAATCATATTATCTTTGCATTCAACTTGATCCATCAACCTCACTAACAGAAATAGAACCACTAAAGCAATTAACATCAGAATAGTTAAGGAATTCATACCTTTCGGATGTCGCTGAGGATGTTGATGTCGTTGTTGATGCTGGAGCAAATGTCGTGGCATCTGAGACAACATTGTATACAACATCTTCATTATCTGATAGAGGCTGTTTGAAAATAGTAGCCAACATTGCTTGTGTTTCAATTTCACGATCTCCTTCCTCTTCTCCATCATTATCACTAAGAGAAACCTATAGGTTCTTACCAAATTTTCTAAGAGTGTTTGCACATTATTTATCATAGTGACCCCAACCCGAGCATGCATGACACTACACAGACTCAAGTTGTTTGGGATCAAATTTGGTACGATCTGAGTTGGTTCTTCTTAGTTAATTTCCTTTTTGTATATTTGGAAGGAATCTAGTGGCTTTTTATTGAAGACTTGGTTTTGGAGCTCTTTAGATTTAGATTGATTTCTCTCATTGTTGAACTTCCTCACCATCGAATTGTATTTTCGAGTGAGTAACGCAACATTTGCACCATCACCAATTTCTTCAAGATTCTCATCCTCTTCTTCGATTTGACTCTCCGAGGATTGAACTTGAAGTGCCACATTCTTGCTTTTATACAATTCCTTTTGATTCTCAATGTTCATCTCATAAGTTTTGAGAATGCTCATCAAGGTATGAAGGTCCATTGTGGCAAGACTGTGAGCTTCTTCAATAACACAAATCTTTAAATTGAACTTTTCATGAAGAGAACGGAGAGCCTTTAAAACAAGTTGAGCGTTGGTTAATGGTTCACCAAGCACTTGACATTCATTTGAGATGTTAATCAACTTTTCAAAATAAGATTTAATATCATCCGCTTCTTCCATCCTTAAACGTTCATATTTACTCATGAGCATGTGTAGCTTTGTTCGACAAACACTTGAGCTACCTCCACAATGAATTTGTAAAGTATCTCATGCATTCTTAGACGTGGGGCAGTTTTGAATGAGTTTGAACATATACATATCAACCCATCCAAAAATTGCATGTAAGGCTTTTTCGTTAAAGCTAGCATTATTGGTTTCTTCTGTAGTCCATTCGGATTCATGTTTAACAAGAATGTCACCTTCCTCATCCGGTGGCAACATTGAAACAACATACCCATTGGTTATAGATCTCCATGCCCTAACATCAATTGATTTGATATGAGAACATAGGTGAATCTTTCAATAGGCATAATTTGATCCATCTAAAATAGTAAGTCTACCAATAGTTGGATTTGCCAGATCCATAGCTTATGACAACAGGACCAAGCACTTATTATGTTAAGTGTCGACTTTGATACCACTTGAAAGGAGGCTATAGAACAATAAAAACAAAAAATGAAATAAACTCGAATGCCAATTCTGTCTTCGAATGTCGGAAATTATGTCGTCTGACTCCAGTAACAACACTTTAGCAAACAGAAAACTTTGAAGAGTAAATGCAGCGAAAATTTAAAGAACACAAAAGTTTTAAATTTTATATATATATATATATATATATATATATATATATATATATATATATATATATATATATATATAATAACTTATGATGGTCAATGACCAAATGTATTGTATATATATTATATATAATATACAAATTCCTTTCTTTACAGATTTACAAGATAAAACGGAAAGGAATTAAAAATTGAAGTCGCAGATGACTTATGCCTGAAAAATATAACTAAGTAGACATAGACAACCTCTCATTACAATCGCTCCATACAAAACTAATCTAGAATCTAAACAGCAATTGTAATGTTGGACAGAATATTGTCAACACACTCAGGCAACACTGGTGATCCAGATTTCTGAGATGAAATCTCGAGAGCTCTCTTGGTATTTTACTTTTTGGTTCTGGATATCGATTCTCTACAGTAGCCTCTCTATTTATAGTAGAAAGTCTTCATTGAATTGCTCATCGATCGGTTGTGGAAGTTGAGGGAAAGGTGGACTGCTGGTGGGATTGGTTGGAGAAGATCAAGGAGTAATAATCTCAACAGCTTTGGCTTGATCCTCACGACAAGCAACAACTTTTGACTTAGTCCTCACTCATTTTTTACCAACTCCTTTTTACTTTGTCAAGTCGTTTTTACCTCATAGTAATATTTATACAAATATTACTGAATCGCGTGAAGGCAAGATCTGTTCAGAAAATGTTGGTCCGAATGTTGTGCAACATTTGTCCCAACATACTTACACATTCATATCAATACTTAAGGAGATATGTTGGATCAAATGTCACAATACCAAATCCAACATTAACAAATATATTAAGAGAAATAAACTTGAGAAAACTCCACTTGTATGAATTGTCAATTCAAATAGCTATCATGTGCTTCCTTATTATTATTATTCTCGTCAACAGATAGATTTGGATCTCACCTCGAGTCATGTAACAAACTTTGAGTCTTCCAAAATTCTTGAGTTTCATGCTAATTTTTATTTTGAAATGCTTCAATTTGTTTGACACAGTTTTATCTATCGACCTCCATACTTTAAAGATTTAAATTCATTGAATTATTTACACTTACTTTAATGTAATATTTTCTCTCTTTTCAATAATTACTTTAATGTTTTCTTTCATCATCACAAATATATTATAAGTCAAACTAACATTTTAAATTCTATGTTTAGTAACATAACATTACATAAATTAAACGAAAGGAGTATTAGTTAATAGATATAACTAATTAATTGAACAAGTAGTTGTCAGAACTTGGAAAAATCCGATAGATTGTTTCAAGCCATATTAAAATTTAAATGGAAAAGAGCGAAAAGTCAAAATTTGATGTGTTAGTTTGTTAAGATCCTATAAATTTGCTTCTACGAGCAACACGAAGAAGGCCTATTAATTTCCTTTAGAATCGATGGAGTTTAATTAAGAAATTCATTTATAATGTCAAATGGACACCCACTTGATTTAATTCATTGAATTTGTAACAAAATGTCAATTTTTTATTTTCTTAGTATGCATCAGAAATCAAGAATTTAAGCTTCTAACTAATACTCCGAGGAAACATAACTAAAGCAATTCAAGCCATACAAGTCAAGATTACAAATAAATTATGAAAAATAACCAGGCCAATTAATCGGTGGGCTGAGAAGTGTGCCGGAATTGGTCCTGGTTAAATGTCAAACTAGCATCTTATTTTGCACGACCCAGCCCAAGCTCCCTTTTTAGTGGGCCGTCACGGGCCGGAACATGGTGTAAAATTCCCTTTGAAAAATTGTAATGAGAAGATTGAATTTGTATTGTTGATTTAATTAATAAGGTTTCTTGAGAATGTATATTGATGTTATAATGGTGTCTCTGATAAATTTAAAACGTTAATAATCAATGTTAAATATTCTTATAGGAAGTGTACTTATGGAAATTTCCTAACAAAAACTGGGCAGGTCAGATATAACCCATTATTTAGCCGATCTTAACCCAACTCATCTCAACCAAGTAACCTTTGAACAGGATTGGGCAATGACCAGCTATTGGTTAACTCATTTTAACCCGCTCAAATTTAGCCCAAACCATACATACCAACTCCAGTTTATATTATATCCATCTGGTTTCTGGCAATGTATAACACTAGGATGCTCATTATTTGCAGATTACTAGAACTGTTTATATACTAAATAATATTTGGTATAGTATCAAGAAGTAGTGCATATAATGCAGGTGACTGTATAGTATGTGCACTGTAGCTGGAGAAATTTACTGAATCACATTCTCATTTCAATTCAATCAATTAATAAGAGAATAACTCCACATAAAGATAAAGATAATTGTGTCCCTCACGTTCAAAATAGTACTGCAACCATGCTAGTTCATCTTGACTCTATAGTATACATGTCTTCTACACAAAAGAAAAAAACTCAAACTTCAACAAATACAATGAACATTATCACATGAAAAAGGGAGTCAACTCATGGATCAAAGCCTTTTCACTTCCAGTATGGGCACCATTTTGGTTGTCAAACTAGTGCATAGTGTCTCTTGTACAAAATAATGTCTTCTACATGGAAAGTGGTTTAGTGCTTGGAGTACTGTTGGAGAACATCAAAGTAGTTAGGGAAGGTTTTGCGAGTACAGCCGGGGTCCTTAATGGTGACTGGAACATCTGCACAAGCAGCAAGAGAGAAAGCCATGGCCATTCTGTGATCATCATATGTATCAATTTCTGTTACGTTTAACTTTTCTGGTGGGGTGATTATGCAGTAGTCTGACCCTTCTACAACTGTTGCACCCAACTGAAATTTCATCCAGAAATGTCAAGAGTAAGAAAAACAAAATAATTGATGGAATGAAATCTCGAGATCAATTTCAAAGACTACACTAGGCTTGTTAGCTGCAAATGTCATGAACGTTTACCTTCCTAAGTTCTGTGCATATGGCAATCATCCGCTCAGTTTCCTTGACTCTCCAGCTAGCAACTGACCAGAGAAAAGAGGAGTATCTAAAATGTTTAGCACAATAAAGAAAGAAAGAGAGGAAAATAATATGACAACGATGCTCAGCTCAAATGAAAATCTGCAACACATAAATTTAAGCCATGCTTTATGGACTTTTTAAATTTAATTCATCAACCTAAATTTAGCAAAATGGTAAACATGATGATGATATTAAAGGATGTTTCTACTTACCAAAAGAAGAAAAAAATGATATTAAACGACGTTTTCTTTTTCTTTTCCCCTCAGTTTTCCAACAGGAATTTAACCGTCATAAACACAAACTTTTAAGAGGAAAAGGCAAATCTATCTGGAAAGAATTGTATGATGCATGCCATATTAAGTCTCAAGTATATCAAAAAGGTAGCATAACAAAGGAAATCGAACATATATCAAAGTGCCTGCATCAACCCAGAAATGGTGAGGCAGAGAGCCATTAGTATTGTAGGATAGAATTAACAGGACAGAAAATTGCCAAAGCTACGTTAATTTTTTCCTTTCTCCTCAGACTCCCTAGGGAAACCTCTTTGCACATTTTAGTCAGGTTATCACAGTATTTTAACTCATTATGAAGGGAAATGCTCTCGTATTAATAATACTGCCCCGGGTCACAATCAGGTTAGCATTATATCTTAATCAAAACAAAGTGCTTCAATTAGATTTCATTTCCCAGATAACAAGGATAGCCATACCGTCTCTTATGGTAGTAGGGCCATCAGCAAAAAGTGCAACTACAGCAAGAGTCATGGCAACATCTGGCATTTTGTTCATGTTCACGTCAATGGCACGTAAATGTTTCATTCCAGAGGAGTTCCTTGGAGGTCCTTTAACCGTGACACTGTTCTCTGTCCATGTAACTTCTGCCCCCATCTTCTCGAGGACCTCAGCGAACTTAACATCCCCCTTCACAAAAGAAACATAAAGATCCAAAGTAAGGTCCTTGTTAGAAACTTACCTTATGCGGTCATAGACTAAGATGCAAGCCACGCGCTGTGAACTCTTACTTTTAGTACTTAAACAAAATTAAGCTTGTGAATAGCAGAGATTTAGGAAGTATTATAGTGCTGTCACAAATTCCTAGCACAAGTTGGAAAAGTCTAGAATGTGAGTGCCCCCTAGGTCTTAATGGCATGCAGCAATACCTGTAAACTGCTTGTTCCACAACCTTCAACGGTGACAGTTCCACCTGTGACAGCTGCACCCGCCAAAAAATAGCTAGCACTTGAGGCATCTCCTTCCACATATGCTTTCCCAGGAGACCTATGATATTCTCATAACTGTTAGCTTTATCTATCTGTGGAACCAGATTATCAAAGACATTAACACGGAGTGAAAACGGACTTACTTGTACTTCTGACCTCCTTTTACCAAGAATCTATCCCAGCTACTAGTGTGCTCCACAAAGACACCAAATCGCTCCATCAACTTCAGTGTCATTTCAACATAAGGTACAGAAATCAGTTTGTCAATTATTTCAATCTCCACATCTCCTAGAGCCAGGGGAGCAGCCATAAGCAAAGCAGTCAGGTATTGGCTGCTGATAGATCCGGAGAGCTTTACCTGATAGATATAAAGGGAGTATAACTTAGCAAGAAGTAAAAAATGGTAATATTATATCTTTCCATACTAGGAAAGAAGCTGAGTAGTGACAACATATGAATTATGATTCATCAATATGATGTTAAGAAAATATTGCAGAATCAAATGTATTTCTTTAATTTAGTAGCAGCAGCAAGGAATGTGGAAGAGATCAAATGAGTCAAGAGACTTTTGGAGGAAACCAAGACAAAATTAAAGGGGTACAGCAAGTTACTTGAAAAAATTTTGAACTCTGCCTTTCGCATTTAGGACTTCTCGTTAATTGGGAAGACTAGAGTTGCCTTGTTTGTTATCATACAAGCTTGATACATGCAAGAAAAATATATGGACTATAAACTAATCTACTCTGTGGCGAGAGAGAGAGAGAGAGAGTGCATGCTTGTACTTAGACTCAAAATGTTCAGTAGTTCTAAAGAACAAGTATAAAGTGAAAGAAAATAAAGATAATTCAGATGGAGAGAAAATATATTTGTTAAGACACAATTACAATGAAATAGAAGAGTCCCTGGATGAGGCTTTTCACATAATTCAGGATGGTACCAGAACAAGGTTGAGGTTTTGTTCAAGTCTCGCCACCACTCATTTCCATCCATTAGACTGTAACTCATTGTATCCAACTGATGAGAGGCATCTTTTGGCTTTATTATTCAGGATCCAAATTCAGATCTATTTCTGGAACAAGCTAAAGTAAGCCAGTTTCTCCCAAGCTTAAGTTATTTAACTTTCCAAGCAAAGACGTCATTGCAATTACAACATTATTCATCATTTTGATAATACTGTTCCTACAGTTTAAGACAATTGTAGCAACAGGCTACCATTTACTGACATTATACATGTGGACATAATAAAATTATAATCCTCACCTTCCCTCCCGGAAGACCTCCTTTGCTGACTATTCGAACAGGGGGACATTTCGTACCAAGGAAACAATCGACTTCTGCGCCAAGCTGCTTAAGACCATCAACCAAATCACTAATTGGTCTCTCTCTCATCCTAGGAACTCCATCAAGTACGTAACTGTAGCACATAAATTATTCATGGAGAGTTACTGGAAAGTAACATATTCTAGACCAAAAAACGAAACAAGCTCCACTAAAGTACTCAGAAAGATGGTAAGACACATGACATACAAAAGTATGAATGCATTTCTGAAGCTCTCAGAGCACCATGCCCTAACTACTAAACATTTGAAAACCCAATTGACATATAATTATCATCAGCAATCATTATTTCCCCAAAAACCAGATTAAGCTATTGATTGTACATTTGAGAAGATTTTGCCACCAATACCACAGATGCGATTCATGAAGACTATCAAAGTGGTTTCAAAAGCAGCCACCCCCCCCCCCCAAAAAAACAAGCAGAAAAGAGAACAACAAAAAGTCAAGGAGGACTGATTTAAAGACCTTGAATGTCCACCAGCTACAGTAACTGCTGCTGTCAATGGTCGCATTGCTGTTCCAGCGTTTCCAAGGAAAAGTTGGATTTCTTCCTCAGACTTTTTGCCGACGGGAAACAGCCCACCACAACCTTCCACAATTGCTCGTTGGTTTTCACCGTCATCTTCTACATTAAGTCCAAGTGTTTTCAATGCACCAAGCATGTAATGAATGTCATCACTACTTAACAAATTGTCCACAACAGTCCTTCCCTGAAATTGAAGTGCCAGTGACATGTAAGGGCAGCACAAGGTTGTTAATAATGTATATCAAGAATATCAAAGTATGAGAATGTTACATGATAGTTAAGGAACAAAGTAGCATAGGGCTATTAGTATATTATACTGTATGAGTTGTTCAGGACACCTTCCCGGTTACAGCAGCTTAAACCAAGAGTAACACATGCTTTCAACCCATTGCTCCTTTCCCCGCACTTAACATCAGGTTTGCCATGTACTTGATTTGTGGTGTTAAATGTATTATGCTAACATACATCATGCCAATTCACCCAAAAAAAAACTTCTCCAATTTATACCTAAGTATGTTGCTTGGACTCGGGTGCGGGTACCCGATATGTGTGGGGATCTAGATGTCAAATTCTTCATTTTTAGAATTCGGGGGTATGGATCCGAGTGCGGATAGGGGTTGCTGCGATACGCCAATAAATGTAAATTACGATATACATAAGTATATATTTCGGTTAATTAAAGTAATTGAACTAAAACTAATAATATTTAATTCTGTATGAATACCTAATATTTTATTCATAAGATAACTCGTGTAATAGCAACCCATTCTCATACTATATATATATAAACCCAAAAAACAAACCAAATACCCAATCAATCCATACTTCTTGGTCATAGATGTAGTCAAAGCACCCAAAATAAGTTAACCAAATCGATGGGATCCCACACCCAAAAATCAGACACGGGGTGCGACTGGGATTTTGAAGGGTCCGAGCAACATAATACCTAACCCACCCAAATGCCAAATTGGTTGAGTCTTGATGAACATCAAAGGACAACAACACGAGGCCACAAAAGATGAACATTTGGTGCATCAATTTGGTCGACAGATTTAACAAAAAACAATCAGTTCAAAAAAATCAAAACATGGGGCAACAAAATTAGACATGCAAACAATCTATCGTATTGAAAGGTCAGCTAAATACCAAATATTTGAAGTGAGTAAAACACATATGTAACCTCAATGCAGATGTCATGGTATTGAAATGAAGTATCAATTTACCATTGCAACCAAATATATCAACTTAGTGTGTTTGGTACAACAGATTTCAAGGAAAATATTTCTTCGAATAAAATGTTTATTTGTATTTGCTTACCTTAACATCACCAAAAGGTTTTCCTAAAAAAATAAAAGTTTTCATCAAAATGAGGCATTTTTCTTTATAAATATTCCAGCTCCTATCTAATTTTACATGTTTCAATCAATGCTTAGACATTGTTGTCAACTTTCAAAACCTCAAATATCACCAAAAGATTATTCCATTCCCTATCCTAAACCTGTAAACCACATACAATTTCCAGAAGTCACCTACTTTTATACACAACCAACACTAGAAAATAATTTCCTAAGACAAACATTTTCCCTCCATACAAAAAGCATTCCTAATTACAACCAGAATGCCAAATGAAAGACCAAACATACCATGTACACACACTTGCACATTCAACTAACTATACCAAAGAGAAAAATACCAAATCTTCAAGTCAATTCAGTTCACAACCCACAGCTCAGCATCCACCCATCAACCTCAACAACAACAAAAAAAAGGAAAAAGAAAGAAAAAGCTTGTTACTTTACCTCAGAAAGGGCAGCAAGAAGGAGAATACGATTGGAAAGGGATTTAGAACCAGGCAATTTAACAGTCCCAGATATGTCTTTGATGGGTTCCAGCACAATCTCATGAGGCTTTTCTGCAGTGGCCACTGATGCACAAATCCTAAAAGGTGAATCTTTCTTGGACACCCTCAAAACTGAATCTTTCTTGGACACCCACAAAGATTTTCCTGAATTTTGGGTTACTTTCTTTGATCCAAAGAAGATTGAATGTGAAAAATGAGGACCCTTTTGGGCTTTAGAAAGATTGGAATTGAGATTAAGGGTCTGTATCCCTTGTGCCATGCTGTTAATCTGTGCCATTGTTCTGAAGTTTTTTTAACTCCCTATCTGAGTTCTTGAAGTTGTTGCAGACCAAACTTTGGATTGTTTTCTCAAGTTAGAAATTTTAGATTCTATAAAAAATGGTTATGGTAAGGAGGGTAGGTAGATTAAAGGGTGATGGGGTTAGGCAAATAAGCACATAAGGAGTAGGACTACAATGTCAGCTTTCACCAACCACCTTTTGTCTTTGAATTTTTAGTGTCAAACCATCAAGGGTTGTTGAGGACTACTTTTGAGTTTCGAGGGGGTAGTTGTGCATTTGACATTAGCACACTAATTTGAGCGATTTTGCAAAATTGATCCCTTAATTTTTTCAGAACACACCTTCTGGGCTCTGCTTGCACGGGTTTGCCCGTTTGGGCATCAAATAGTATTTTGACTATAGGACTTATTATTACAACAACAAAAAAACCAGTATAGTCCAACCATATGGGAGGTGAAAAGTGGAGAGGGCTTATTCCTATCACGTAAAGTTAGATAAGATTTGACTTATTTTTATTTTGATGTATTACATGAATGATGAAACTCTATTTTAAATTATGAGTAATAAAGTTTATTTCTCTATCCTGAATCAACATGTTCATGTTTGAAGAATATTAGTAGTTTAGTTAGTTGGATATTAAATTTTTATCTTGTCGGTGAAGGTTTGATTCTCCACTTTGTAATCTCCATCATCATTTCCTCTTCTTCCACCCTTATAAATATAAAATATAAAATTTACTACTACATTTTATAGGATCTACAAAATTGTAAGAAAAAAGTGTTCATGTATAGGGCGAAATTCATATAAGACAGTTGTACGAATTATAACAAGACACGTGAAACACGGTGCTGAGTCGAGGCCACATCAACTTGAGGCACTACCGATTAAATGCTAGCGGTACCGGAAGCGTTATATGCAAAGCGGTACCAATAATATAGAAGGTTGAGAGTCGTTTGGATTGCAACGGGCGGCCATTGCAAAACCGGTTGTACGTCTTCCATAGGACTTTAATAGCATTTATTGAGATACTAATTATCCAATTATTGCAACATTCATTGTCATGTATTAATGAGGGCATATTTCGTGGACTGTGTACCCATGTAGCTCATGTATAAATAGGACATATTATTCCATTGTAAACCAACAGATTCCAGTTATTACAATACACTTTCTCATATTCTCTTGATCTTTGTGCTTGCATACACATTGTCGTAACTTAGCCCAGAAGTCGTCACAAGGCTCAGACTAATCATTAATTTCTGTTATCTTATTATTGGTTAAGTATAGTGTATTTTATCTAGAATTGCTATCAAACGTGTCTTTGATCATGTATACAAATTCAACGATAACGTTTTACGGGTAAATAATTTTTCATGTTAAGTCTTATTTCTTGTTTAGGTCAAACAGATGACAGGATTAGGAGAACAAGGAAACGGTCGCAACATCGGAGATAACACGAGCAACGTCCCACTGGGATCGGATGATTTACCAATACAAACCACAACACTAGGAGATTCAATATTTGCAGACGGAACCACTTTCGAAAGCGGACACACTCGACATGAGGATGCTCCCACTGACGAAACACTTGAAGAAGACATACAGAATCTTAGGGCATAGAATGTTGCTATGAGTGAGCAGCTGGAGTGTATGATGCGGTTTCAAACGGAGTATATGTCCAAGAATATTGGCAGTACTCCAACAGATGGATCGGTGCCTCCACCAAATGCTAATGGAGAAACCAGTAATGACCAGGGTAGATCGAGAAATGATAGTTCAGAAAGTGAAGTCGCCCCTGGAGATTCATTTTAGGAAAAAGTCTTCAAATTCATGAAAGACATGACGAGCAAAGTTGACTCCAATGCAGAAAAGGCGGAAAAAAACGTCCAGGAGTTCCGGCGCCAGTTTAGTCAAATATCGGGGGCTCCTCATGTGGTTGATGGTCCGGACGCTAAGAAATACATTCAGTTGGCGTATAAGGCAAAGGTTGTGCCCGAATTGATCCCCAAAAGGTTCAAAATGCCTTTTGTAGCCAAGTATGATGGAACTACTGATCTGCATGAGCATATAATGACCTATAATACGGCTATGAAAGGAAATGATCTAAGGGAACACAAAATAGAATCGGTCTTGATCAAGAAGTTTGCTGAAAACCCTTGCCATGGTATTCACAAATCCCTAAGCACTCAATCAGATCATTCGCTCAGCTCGCTGACATGTTCATAAAGGCTCATACGGGGGCTCGAAAGGTGAAGACGTGCAAGTCGGATATCTTTCATATTACGCAAGGAGAAACAAAACTCCTTAAGGACTTCATCACACGGTTCCATAAGTAGTGAATGGTGTCACCCGCAGTACCATACGAATGGGCTACAAAGGCTTTCACAAAGGGTTTGAACCCTTCAAGTTCCGATGCCTCCCGGAAGCTCAAGAAAAATCCCTTAGAATTCCACGCTACAACTTGGGAGGACGTGCACAATCGGTATGAATCCAAGATCCGAATTGAGTATGATATGCTTGGATTTAAAGCCGGGAGTATCTTTGCAAAGTCTGATAAAAGAACCGACCAAAGTTCTTCAAAGATCCATTATCAATCTTATCTTACTCCCGGAAAGCAAGGAGGTGGACAGGGTTTTTGCTCCTTTGAAAAGTCAAATAGCAAAAGAGGTCTCGGAAGAAACAATCAAGGATTGGTGAATTCCGATAAAGGTAACTCATCTAACGGTATTAGGTATCCAAAATTATCCGAGTATTACTTCAACATCGACGAAGAGCAAATGGTAGCGGCACTGAGAACTCATCTAGCATCCTGACCACCGAAGCCATTATAATATGATCTAAACAAAAGAGATCAATCAGTTTGGTGCGATTTTCACGACACTCACGGGCATAAACTGTGAATTGCAGACATCTACGAGAAGAGGTGGCATGAATGCTAAGTAGGGGCCACCTCCGAGAATATTTGAGTGAGAGAGCCCATAACGATTATGAGCGGGGACCTCTAGTCGAAGGTATATCAAATTCAGTTGCACCATCTCATGTGATGAACATGATCTATGATGGATAAATGATTGCCGCTACATCGTTTACCGCGGCCAAAAAGATAAAATCTTCGTAACCTGAGAGAAGAGATTCCGGGAGATACCTGACGAACATATTATCATATTCACCGAATAAAATATTACTGGTGTAATCTTCCCTCATAATAATACATTGGTGGTCACGGTACCTATCGACTGCTTTCAGGTGAAGAGGATCCTGATCGACCCCGGGAGCTCGGCTAATATAATCCGGTTGAAATTGGTAGAGGAAATGAATATGGCAGACAACATAGTTCCGATTATCATAACCCTCTCAAGTTTCAATATGTCAAGCGAAACCACTAAAGGTGAAATGGATTTATCGGTGGACGCGATATGAGTCATTAAGGTAATAAAATTTTATGTCATAGATGGTGACACAAGGTACAATGCAATATTTGGAAGATCTTAGACTCATGATATGAAGGTGGTCTTGTCAATAATGCATCGGCTGGTTAAATTTCTTACACCAGAAGGGATTAAACAAATCAGAGGTGAGCAGCCAACTGTCACAGAGATATACACTATAGAAAAACCAGAGGTGGTGACAGACTCCAAATAGCAATCACAGGAAGCGGAGCCGGTATCATAAGATGTTCACCCAATTCCGCCGGTAGAAATAGAATCAACCTATTTGGAAGAAGAGTTTTCGGATTGGTACCAAGTACCCATATACTTTCAGGTACAGGATGAATCATATGCCACCAAATCCACGGTAGAGGAACTTAAGCAAATTGCACTACATTCGAAAACCCCCAATAGGAAGATATATCTGGGCACCGGGTTAACTCGGGGTTCAGGAATTTAATTCTTAAATATCGTATATCTAACGTTGATTGCTTTGCATGGTTTCATGAAGATATGATAGGCATCCCTCCAGAAGTCACAACTCACAAGTTGGGCCTGAATTTCAGTTTTCCTCTAGTGCTGTAGAAAAAAAGGTCAATCGCCAAACTCCACAACAGGTTTGTTAATGAAGAGGTACCTAGACTACTCAATATAAGGTCAATTCGAAAAGTAAAATATCTGAATTGTTTAGCAAACGTAGTCGTAGTACCTAAAAGGGGAAACAAATTTAGAATGTGCATTGATTATAAGGATTTTAATAAAACATGTTCTAAAAATTCATTTCTGCTACTGAACATTAATCAAATTATCGATGTTACGGTCGGACATGAGAATATGAGTTTTGTCGATGGTCTGCATACTTGAGTGATTATATATTTAGTGAATCTTTACAACTTTTATTTTAAGTTATATTTACATGTTGATATTTAATTCAATGGCATGCACCACTACAACCTGGTGGTACCGAGTGTGGCTATTGTGTGACGTGCTTCATGAAAGAGTTGATGCTAGACTCGACTTTAATGACAAATAATGTAAGTACTTCTATACTTAAATGATAGACCATTAACCATGTTAATTATTAAATCATTTCAAGCATTACTAATTATTTTCTTTTTGTGGTTTATAGTTCTACGGCAAACACATGTACTGACAAGAGGAACTTGATGATATTCGTGTCGAGTGGGGATTGCATTTTTCGAAGATACTTGCTGAAACAGAAGTTGGTAAACTAAATGCCTATGAGTGAACATTTTAGATTGATAAGATACTTGATTAACAATATTTTAGTCTTTAATTAAATACTTTAATAGCACTTTGAATGATTATCCATTTTGGGAAGACTTTGTACAACATATTCTAGCTATTCAATGTATATTTTTAGTGTTATTTAAAATTTTAGTCCATTACATCGGTGCACTCAATTTGCAATATTAAAATTAAATTGCCAAAAAAAAAAAATCCGCCATATTAAAACAAATTATTAATTTAATAGAAATTCTATATGTTTTAAATTGGCGCCAATTTACTTTTCAACGTAGGCGGGAAATTTCAAAATTTGGAAAAACCAAAGGCGAGAAGTTAAAATTTATGTGATTTTTGTGTGACGGATTTGAACCGTCACATGTCGTGTGACAGATACAGAACCGTCATCCGTTGGTGACAGTGGCAAAGATGACACTTACGGGAACCGTCATCTTAGGGGTTAGATGACGGTTTTTACCCGTCACCGTAGGGTATTTTTGTAGTAGTGTATAAAATTCTATATGTTTTATCTATTATGACTTATGATGATGTCAAGCATGGCTGTCTTTGGGCCGGTGCGAGCTGTGCTACCGCACAGGGCCCCCGAAAAATAAAAAATTCTAGGGGCCCATTTTTTAATTTTTTATTAAGTAGTATTAGCCAGAATTTACTGTAAAAGCTCATAATTCACAAGTCTTAGCCCAATCTAAGTAAAGTGATTCAGTTCCAGTGGCGCGCGCATGTGGAGGTCCAAATTCAAATTTCAAATCAAATCTATTAGGCTTAGACACTTTCTAGTAGAACAGTAGGTGATAATTTGCTTACACACCGCCAAAGCAAACCTACAGATTGAATTTGAAGTCTTTCAAAATTCTAATTAGAGTTAACCATCCAATATGTGATCGAATTCCTTTACACATACATGGATTGAGATTTTGAAATCCAAACCTCCTGCCTTCATGAAAACGGAAAATCTTGTGACTTGTTGATCTACTGTTCCAGGCTATACGGATATACACGGTTTTTTACTAATCATTATTTTTTTAATTTTTATTCATTAAAACTCATTTGATATATTTGATCCAAGAATGTGGGATGCTTTTGATTCTAAAAGCTTAGATTTTTTTTCTAATATAATTGTTGCATATAGAATTTTATTAACTATTCCCGTGACAGTTGCATCTGCAGAAAGAAGTTTTTCAAAACTGAAGTTGTTGAAGTCTTACTTGCGGTCTACCATGGTACAAGAAAGGCTTAACAGATTAGCATTGGTAGCAATTGAGAATGAAATTTTGGAGAATATACCATATGAAGACTTGGTTGATTAATTTGCTTCAAAAAGTGTTAGAAGGATAGCTTTTTTTAAGTAGGGGTTGATTAACTTGAAGTTGTATTGAGTTGTTATTTACAATTTAAAATAATTTCTAATTATTGAAATCGTATATTTACTTATATTAAGGGCCCACTTTTACGAATTAGAACAGGCCCCCAAAATGTTTGAGACGGCCCTGATGTCAAGGTAAATCATGTGTTACTATTATTTAATTTATTGTGATCAAGGTGGAGCCAGGTAGAGCAAAGGGGTTCATCCGACCTCCCTTCGGCGAAAAATTACACTATTTATAAATGGTTAAAATTATTTTTATGTCTATATAGTTGATGTTGAATCTCATTTAACTTCTTCGTGTGTTTACTTCTTTATATTTTGAATTTCATTAGTGAAAATTCTGACTTCGCCGCTGATTATGACTAATTTTCTCAAACTTACTTTTGGTGTCAATTGAAATTATGAAATTGATTATGCCAAACTCTATGTTAAAGTTCATTTCTTAACTCTACTTTCGCCTATCTGTTGTTGGTTACAATGGTGCAGGAAACAGAAATGAGTAACTGCTAAGTATTACAACACAATGAAATTACAATGAACTTGAACAAGAAACTGGAACAGTTTTGATATGCTGAGTCGAGTGATGACACTCTGTCTTTAAGACAAGATTGCCCCGTATATATCATTTCTACGTTATGGACAATAGTCTCCCAAGATAAAACAGCAACTAAACAATTGAGCAAAGGAAACTCAAATGCTACCTTGAAGAATTTTGAGTAATGAAATGATGCTAGAAGATAGTGGGAATAATCTGATTCGTTTGTATGTTTCTGTGTGTCTCAACAATTGTGCAAATGCTCCTTTATATAGTTGAAGGAGAGGACTTACCAACTGCCCACATAATTGCTGTTACTGGCCAAGTAATGGCAATTATGGAGGTAGTAATTCACCAAAATAAATGGTGAATTGATGTGCAACGGATTGGCCTTTAGGGATAGTAATTCAGCCAAAATAAATGACTAAATTGAGTGCAAATCAAGGTTGGTTGACGTTCCAATAACCAACAGAAAGTTCTCTGCCCAATTTTGACCTACTTGAAACTTCAGGGACCAAACTGTAAATATGAAATAATTCTGATCTAAAAAGATAATATCAAAAGAAGCCCACAGCCTGAGATCGGATGGGCGGCGGCGGCGCGCGTGTGGGCTTATTCTCGAACCGAAGCACATCTAAGTCCTCCCTCCTTTAAACACATGGGATACCCTTGGGGTCCCAAACTCCAAGCCAACTTTGAGACTTATAAACTAAACAAATCTTTCTTCCCCCACCGATGAGGGAGGATTGGTCTTTACCACATTTTTCCATGCTTCAAACACCTCACTTTGTAGACCAATATCTCTTTCATTTCTCAACGAAATTTGACGATCCTTGGCCCTACGGTCATCTACTTACTTAGTAGATTATGCACGTGTGAAGAACCGAAGTTTCCAACATGCGGAACACTAGTGTTTAAGTCATTAAAGATGGTTGGACGCAACTCCCGCTAAAGACAAATTTCCAACATCTTTGTTCGCAATAAATTTATGCAAGTTACTATTCCAAATTTATATTTAAGTTAGTTTCTTAACTTTTAACTATTGGATATCTGTTGTTCATTGAAATTATGAAAGTTATTGTGCCAAATTTTATTTAAGTTGTTTCTTAACTTTTTGACTATTGTGTATGTATGTGTGTTTTGTTGGAATTCATTGATCAAGTTAGATTTACAATACACATGTTTTTTTATTGAGATTTTTCTTAAATTTCTGCTTCATTCAAATCTTAATTCAAGTAATGGCAAGTTATTATCATTCCAATCGGAACAGACGGGTCTGCTGCCTATGTCTAATCCATAACTTTATCCTACGTCTATTCCAACTTCCAAGTCTCGAACTTGGAAAATACCATCTCAGCATACTAATCCATCTAACTTTTGGCTCTTATCTGAATAAATTTAGCAATTTCAAAGATTAGATAATTTAACTAAAAGAATTATATCTACTACTTTTTATTTATTTATGAATGTGCCTTCTCCAATTTATTTGTCATTTTATGCTACACGTTATTTTCAGACCATCTCAATGATAATAAAAAAGCTATTTACTCGACTTAAAGATATATTATAAGAAAGATACGTTTTCTCTGAAAAAGCTATTACATGATCAATTTACTCGACTTAAAGATATATTATAAAAAAGCTTTTTCGCTAATTAATGCATTCACTATGAAAATAAGGATAAAAAAAAGAACTTCCTGTGAAAAAATTCATCTTATCTTAATCATGGACTATAGGCGGCATCAAGGAGTCACAAAATTATAAGTTTTACTTTTTCCACATATGACACTTTTGTTAAGAGTGTTATTAATCTGTTTTAAAAAAAATATTATATAGGGATAGGGGAAGGAAATTAGGAAATTGAATTCTCACAAATAAGGTAAAATTTTAACTAACCAACTAACTAAGCTATTATGATCCCCTTATTATTAATCTGTTAGGAGCATGGTAGAACTTCTTTTATTTTTTTTCTCTAAATTGAATAATTTTTTCATTAGTATATAACTTCAACTTAAGCAATAACTTACTTCATTTTTTTTGCATTTTTTACTTGAGTAAAATATAATAATAACTATGTACGCCTAAGTTTCAAATAATTTGGACCGGCTGTTAAATGAATCCCCACTTTTTCAATTAAGCTTATATCATATCAGTTTCACTTGAATAAAGTAAAAACAAAAACTTGAATGTATTTAATGAATAAACGAAAATATAAAATGAATGTTACCTAACGTATTGGATAATACAGATCCTGACAATTTTTCACATTACTTTTTACATAGAAATTGGTTTAATCAGAGTCTTTATGTATTTGTACACAATTAGAGCGTGTCAATTGACATGCTCTTTCGTTTTTTTTATCAACAGTTTATGTAGTTTTAACATTATTAAACTAAAATCCTGTACAATTGACTTGACTTGTTATTGAAATTCATAGTTTCAAACAATGTTTTAATTTATTTTGCAGGAATCCCAATTCCAATTTGTTACCAAACTTGAGGCGTAAATTATTACTAAAATTTAGAACTTGAAACAATGTTTGAATTTATTTGGAGGAACGTCAAAGATTTTCTTACCAAATTTACTCTCCTAGTATAGATCCTTTAGATTACTTGTTAGATTAATGTAATCGACCTCTAAAACTTAAATTCTCCAAGTGTAAAGTTGTCAACCATCCCAAAAAGTATTTAAAGAAATGAAGAAAAACTATAATTGAGAGGAGTCGGATCCAATTTTTCCCCTCCCTCTATTGGAAAAGCATAAGGAAAATATCACATTTTCACATTAAGCTTGATCTTTTCTGCCATTTTGTTCCTTTAGTAAGAGTACTGATTTGGATGATTAGCCAAGGACAACCAAGATAAGTACTGTTGTATTAATCTTTGCCTCTGCATACGACAAAATACAGTAAGCAAAGGCCGATTGGATATGTAAAGCACGTACGTGAATAGTAAATAACTATTATAGTGATCGAAAGGATAAACAACAAAGATTACAACAATAAGTTGTCAATCTCTTGATCTTGAATTGGAACTCCAAATCTGGATCTTGTATTCGGAAATACAAGAACATGAACTGCTACACTTGTGGCTTGTAGATCCGCTGAGAATCCGAACGGTTAGAGTCTTTTGAGATTCTAGTTCACACCTGAAATACTTAGCAATCAATTAGATAATCACAACACCACCGGCTGGGTCGAGAGATGACTCTATGTCTTTAAGACAAGATTGCCCCCGTATATAGGCTTTACGGAAGTGTGGACAATAGTCTCCCAAGATAAAACAACAAACTATCAAATGTGCAAAGCCTACATAAATGACCTCAGCGAAGAACACGAACAATGAAGATTGCTAAGAGAAGGATTGCTTATCAGGAAAACTGATCTCTTTGTGGTGTTGTATACTTGTATGTATGTTGTAGGCATCTATAGAATTGAGCCAAAGGCCTCAATTCATAGGTGTGCAAGATGGTATTTCAAATGCCTCATAATGACATTCAATTGCCATGTAATGGATGACATTTAACCCCCAAGTAATGCAGCAACATAATGGTCCAAGTAATGGCCATTATTGGGTGGATTCAATGCCATTGAAACCTCCTCAACAGCCAAACCTTTGGGATTCCGTCGAGCAGTCACTGCCACATTAGCGTCGCGGCGCTAATTCAGCCAGAAACTCACTGCCAATTAGGCGCCGCGGCCAAGTCCGGGAGGCGCCGCGGCCCTTCTCGGCTCCGCGACCAAGTCCGGGAGGCGCCACGGCCCTTTTCCGACCCATACCATCTTACACTTCGCACAATCCTTCCTTCGTTTACCAACGTGGAACACTTGTTATTTAGCCAATAACCGTCCATCATTCTATGTCTCAAACATTTCACTTACGTACCAATATCTTTTTCATTAATGAAATTTACGATACTTGACACTAAGATTGCACGTGTGTGGAAACGACATTTCCGACGTGCGGGGCCCCAATTGTTCGAGTCATAAATAATGGGATAAATTTAATTTCACGTTAGTAAATTTCCAACCAGTCCAACTTGTAATTATTAATTTTTGCTTCTTTTTTTGGGTACAATTTATTACTATAAATATGCACCTGCACTAGAAATAAAAATATCACTCGAAGTGTAACTGTTTCTTATCCTCTCCTTTTTTCTATTATAATACGTAGTGTTAATTGTGATCAGGGATGATGATGTTGGAGATTGGAAGATTGAAGACTTATCAGTGAATCGATCGTTGGTGAAGTTAGATTCTCACAATGAGACGCTTGAAGTTAGTGAAGCGGTATAATAATATTGAAGTTGTCCCATTTAAGCGACACAATTAGAATGAATGAATTTTTTAAATACATAACTAAAACAGAAATGAGTAAAGGTTTGGTGATGAAGAATACTGTAAAGATCTCTCTTGTAGGACTGATGAATTTAAACCCTTTAGTTTAGCTTCTTTGAGGAGTGAGATTTAATTAAATTATGCATCCAGCTAGTTCAAGATGAAGTCATAACTAACCACTAAACTCCAACCCTATTCAGTATTCCCAAGACTAATGAATTGCTAATTGTGCAAATATTAGTCCCACTGCACAAAAAAACTGATGCCAGGGGCAAAGTGGTCTTAGTACTCCTATTAAATTATTGGAAATGGTTATTATTTACTAAGTACTTAGTTAAAATACTTTCAACTTGTGTCAAATATATCACGTTTAGAAAGACACCAATAAACAATAAAACACTTTGGCAAGACACAAAGGACAGAAAATAGTTGGTAAGGTAAAACAAATTGATTAATTTGTTATTTTTTCTTCTGCATTTAGGAAATTAGAAGTGCTAAAAGTTTTGTTTAATTTGGTTTTGAAAAAGTTATTGTATAATATTTCTAAATTGATGTAATAAATGATGTAGGGACCAAAAATAATCTCCAAAAACAGAAAAGATAGAGCAAAAAGGCTCCCAATAAATAAAATTTAATTTACTACTTGAATTCTCTTTGACTGTTTTGTTAGCTACTATTCCAAACTTGTCGGCCCGCACTTTGTTTTCACTTTCTTTGCCTATAAATCTACATTTCAATTTCCCAGAGACTTTCATGTTGTCGCAGGTTTAATTTTATTAGAACACCTTTACTGAAATAGACAGATACATAGCCATTGCATGGTTCCCACGTAAGAAAATACATTCCCTAAACCCCCTATATAAGGCTTTGCCATTTCACTATAAATTCCTAGTTTTAGTTCTCATTTTCTCTTCATTCTGCCTTCTTTTATTTTTCTTGAAATATTGGATTTATGGACCCAAAACAGCAGTCTTCTGTCAGAGATGAATCCTCAGTTACCATGACTGAATCCGAGGTACATTTTCACATTAATTTATCTTTTTTTTGTTTTCCTATATATGATGTCTTGTTTGTGTTTCATTGCATATGATTCATTTGTTTCTTCTTCTGCTATTCTGGAAATACTATAAGTCGAGCTCTATATGTATGTGTGAAAAATTAAACAAGTATCGCTAGAACAATTAATTAGATGTACATTTTAAAATTCGCTGTCTTAACTCAGAATTCACAATGTTTCAATTTTGGCAAAAAGAATGCATAGGATACAGATTTCTACAGATACACCATTGTAGTTGATTTGATTGATGATTTCATCTCAAAAAATAAATAAAATGAAATTAAAAAAAACAGCCGAAAGGTTTTGAGTATGATAGAGCTTGGGAGCTGAATGTTTTGTTGTGAATATGATTGTTCAACATGAACAATTATGGTAATCATCGTCCATCATTGTATTGTCACTTGTTTATGTGACCAAAAAGCTTGATACATATATTACTTTATTTATTTATGAATCTGAAGCGGCCTAATTAATCAATCAAATAAACGAAGAAAAAAAAAAAGGCATTACCTCACTAACAAATGAACTTTAACTTTTTCTTTCTTTCTTTTTCGAAAAATAAAATCTTCTTTGTCTTCTATTAATGCATGTTTTCTTCTCGTGCATCATGCAAATGAAAACTTCAAAAAGATTAGGATGGATTCCACCTACCTTAATTTTACTCAATGTCTGTAATATAATGTCCATGGATAAATTGTTTTCTCTTTCACTCTTCATATCAGTTGTGTATATATTTAAATACATCATCAACAACAAATTCAGGTGCCACAAGGTGGGTTCGGAGAAGATAGAATGTACGCAGACCTTAATTTTACATTTGTGTTGTAAACAGATTGCTTCCGATAGACATTCGGCTTAGGAGAATGTGTATATATTTAAATAAATACAAGAAAGTCTGAGCTATAAGTATTTTTAAAAGTACTCTCTACGTCTAATATGTAGAAACAAATAGAGTATTAGTTTTTCTTCTGGAGAGCACACCGAATGGCAATTTCACCTAATCTTTTCACGCATGCGTTTTGTGTGGTATTAAGTATGATCCTTTTGTTAGCTTCTAATTAGAAACAACTAATTATTTTATTTTGGTTGATATCTTCTCAACTCCTTTTTTTCAATCTCAAATCCATAAATTAAAGTTCTGGTCCTTCCCAATGTAAGAGTAAATCACCTTAAGTTCTTTTTGCTATTTATAAGTAGTGCCATTTTTCATTATTTCCATTTTTGTTTCGATCAACAAAATATAAAATATAAGTTTTTTTCTTTATTTCGTTTTTGATAGAGGAGGTTAATTAAGATTAGGGGAAGTGTGTGGTTTTTTTTCCACCACGTCCATAATCTATTATAGAATAGATATGATCTCTCCAACCTTAACTAGAAATCTCAAATTCGAACTTTGGAATGAAAAAATCCCTGTTGAGAGCTTCCTCCTTTAATGAATTTATGCGACACGAATTTAAATTAGTCAAACCAATTAGTTTCAGACACTGAATGACTAAAGAAAAGTATACACTTCTAAGATTAGGTGAATTTAATATCAGCTTAGCGTTTTCTCATTCGAAATTGATTATGATCCAATGCAACCTATCTAGTTGCTGTTAAGATTTGCATTTTGATTCTGCTCATAACAAAATTTCCTTTTGGAAAAAGAAACTAAATGCTAATAGCCACCTTAGCATTATGTACTTTGTCAACTTTTATTTAGATTTCATGATTACCCCAATTTTATTGTGTCTACTACATCCAAATCTGACATAATCCTAGAAAAGTCATTCCTCAGTCAACTTTTCAAAAAAAACTGTTTTACCAGAGTTTGAACCAATGAGAAGGCAGGATTATCCCCTTATGGTCCCACTCAATATTCTAATTTATTCTTATTACCTACTCCATCCGTTCCAATTTACGTGACATTATTTGACCGAGCACGGAGTTTAAAAAATAAAAAAAGATTTTATTTTATTTACCAAATTGTCCTTACTTTGATGCCTACTTTTGTAGACTTTTCTTCACAATAAGTACATCTTTAAAATTAAGTGAGACCCAACAAGGGTAAAATAGAAATGTTGTCATTAAATAGTTGCCAAATAAGGAAAGCTGACATTCATTTTGGAACATATTAAAAAAGAAATGATGTCACATTAATTGAAATGGATGGAGTAGTAAATTATGAGTAAGTCAAAGTTAATTCAAGTACCAAAAGAAAATCTCCTACAACATTTTGTTTGTTTTCTTTATTTATTTTTGGTGGGGTGGGGCAGAAAAGAAAAGGAGCATGCTTACATATATAATGTGAAACCTCATCATATTTCATGTTAGGATATAATAATATTTGAAGTCCAATATCTTTTTTATGGATGGCCAACAGGAAGGGAAAAAGAGAATTTTGGATTGTTGTACAAAAGATGGATCAACAGACAGGCATGGGAAACCAGCAATCAAGGCAAAAACTGGTGGATGGAAAACTGGAGCTCTTTTATTAGGTCTACTAATTATACTCTCATTAGCATACTCCCCCTGCCACAACATTTTTCATTTCAGCACTTATTTCATATAGTCCAATTATATTTTCATTACTCAGGAAACAAAGAATAAAGTAATTAATGACCACATTTCATCGCATGGTCAACTAGTTGGCACTCTTTCTTAGTTGGTGAGGGTATTTAAACTAATTTCAATTGAATGGCTTAGATTAGAGCAAGCCATTTGAAGAGATTTCGTTGAAACACAAAAATAAGGAAACAAACATTTTAGACCGTTGAGATTATAATAAAAATATGTTCCATTCCAAGAAATGATCCGACAACATGCATGACCATAGTTTCTAAAGGGCTCAAGTTATATACATTGAAAATGTAAAAATTAAAAAATTTAAAGAATGATATTACTAGTAGTGTAATTTAACATCTCATACCAGGTTAAATTTACTCTTATTTTCAGGTTACCAGATCATATTTGTCATAACAGTTACTACATGTTATTGCATGTAACTTAACCTAATGGTTTAAAAATATTATATATACATTGTCAGTGCACAAGCTTGAACTCTTTGTTGGAAAGGGTAGAGAAACGGATTCACCTTTGGGTTCAAAACATACATCTACAGGAAGAAAGAAAATGAGGAGTTGATCAGGCGATCTCACAAAATATAAACAGGATTAAGAAGTAGAAAACCAGGACAAACTCGTGATTTTCCAAGTTTTTAAGATCTCCTACTTATAACAGTGCATAAACTATAAGCTGAAAGTCTTTGAATTATAGCTCTTTACGATAATATTGTAGCTTTCTGTTCTTTGATTGATGCAGTTAGTGAAGGATTGGCTGCAGTTGCATTTACTGGAGTGGAAGTGAACATGGTTCTTTTCTCAAAGACTGTCCTAAGGCAGTCAAATGCTGAAGCAGCAACCATGTTCAGCAAATGGATGGGAACACTTTATATTTTCTCTTTACTTGGAGCTTTCCTAAGTGATTCCTTTCTTGGAAGATACCTCACTTCCGTTGTCTTTCTAGCTGTTATGAATGTTGTAAGTTAGCTTTTTCCATAAACCCCTCTCGGCCCACAATCCATTTTTAGATAATTGACGTTTCTGAACAGTGAGGATTCATATAGCCGACCCTCGACTTGCTTTTTGCAGGGTTTGGTGGTATTGTCTCTGTTAACTCAAGCATTTATGCTTGAACCTGAAGGCTGTGGCAAGTTGGGAGAGATATGTAAACCTCAATCACAAGTCGAGGTTGCCATGTTCTATTTATCGATATACCTGCTAGCTCTCGGGAGCGGCTCTATAGAACCAGCACTAGCCACACTAGGAGCTGATCAATTTGATGAAGAGGATCCAGAAGAAAGTCGATCCAAGACGAAATTCTTTAGCTATTTCTATGTTGCTCTAAACCTTGGATCATTGGTTGCAGAGACACTTCTGGTTTATATGGAAAACATGGGAAGATGGGTTCTTGCCTTTTGGATATCTACAGCTTGTGGCTTTGTTGCTCTGCTCTCAATCATCAGTGGGGCCCCTAGGTACCGCCATATTAGACCTAGTTCCAACCCCATCTCCAGGTTCTCTCAGGTAATTATCGCATCTATCAGGAAAACAAAGCTTACAGTTCCTACAAATGGAGAGGGATTATACGAAGCTCGTGGAAGAAACGAAAAAGACAGCACCAGAAAAATCTCACACACAGATGACTTCAAGTAAGTTTAGCTTGCCCTGTTTTAGGATCTTATAATGTTGATTAGTTTCATCAACTCAAACATATGACCGTTCTTGTAACTTGTTATGAATAGGGTTCTTGATCGAGCTGCAGTTATAACCCCATCAGACATGCTGATATTACCAGATAAAAGTGAAATTCCTAACAGTTGGAGGCTCTGTACTGTGACACAAGTAGAAGAAGTCAAATGCGTGCTAAGGCTACTGCCTATATGGTTCTGCACAATTTTGGCTTCCATTGTCTTTGTGCAAGTGCTTTCTCTCTTCGTCGAGCAAGGATCTGCAATGAACACAAGCACGATGATCTCGGGTTTTCACATCCCACCAGCCAGCATGACAGCATTTGACATCATAAGCACATCTACTTTCATCATTTGCTATGAGAAGATCCTGATTCCTCTGTATGTGAAACTAACCAAAACTAAGCCAAAGCTCCCGAGTGAGCTGCAAAGAATAGGGATAGGATTGGTCATTTCAACAGTAGCTATGGTGATCGCAGGCTTGGTTGAACAGCACAGACTAAGGTTTGCTAATGAAGGAGGGGAAGAGACAAGTTCTTTGAGTATTTTCTGGCAAACTCCACAATATGTGCTTGTAGGAGTAGGGGAAGCATTTATCTATGTCGCTCAGTGGGAATTCTTCACATCACAAATTCCTGATAGTCTGAAGAGCATGGGGCTTGGTTTGTCCATGTCTTCCTCAGCATTAGGTAGCTACTTGTGCAGTATCATACTAAGTGTGGTAATGAAGATCACAACAAGGCATGGAAAGCCAGGTTGGGTACCTGCAAATTTAAACGATGGGCACTTGGATAGGTTCTTCTTCCTTTCAGCTGCTTTGACTGCAGTAGATCTTGTATTATTTGTTATGTGCGCTAAGAGGTATAAGTCTATAGCACTAAAAAAACGAGAGGTAGGACAGGAGATGGAACCTACAGCTTGAACTAATTAAAATTGTAACTCCTCCACAACAATTGTTTAGGAAGTAAACACAAAAAATCAAGTGGACATTGTGGAGACTTACTCGAGAGGAAAGAAGAAAACTAAATAGAAAGCAAAAGAAACCATGCTTTAGTTACTGAATGTTTTATGTTTTATGACAATCTTGGTGTTGACAAATACCTCACTTGCAATCTTGAATATGCTTATTGCTTCATGGATCATATTGATGACAGAACAGGCATGTTTTCATGCTTTGGCAGAGTTCACTCTCCACTCAAAACCTCATTGCAACAAGACTTGAAATCTTTCGAACATTGGAACAGGCACTAATTCTACTGACTGCCCTTTGCAGGTCTTAGCAATAATTTTGTACCTCTGTCATACCTATATCAAGTTAATGACTTTCATAAAGCTATTTTAAGCGCTGGAGTTTTCCTTCAAAATGTTTGCTTGTGGTTACATAATTAATTGAAAAGCAGATTTAGACAATATTCATACCAAGCTATAACACATATTGCTGTATGTCAACCAGTTAAACAACTAGTCACAAAAGAAAATGCTGTAAAATGCAAATCTGGGACTCCCTTGGGGCAATGCAGCCTCTAAACGTTCTGAGACGAGACGACCATGGAGCGTAGTGTCTCATGGATTAACGTCTGGATAGATGATACATTTGCTCCATGATACTTTATGCCATGAGTTCTCTGTCCCGTAAGCCTCAAGAATGCATCGGGCGCACTCTTGCATCTTGAATTTTCTGTTTAAAGTTCTTCAAGTATTTGCAAATACTTGAACATATTTTTATTCTAAAATTGTTAAATTGGTGAGTTGAAATTTTATGATGTGCATACAATATTATGCCTGGATAGTCAATCAATTTATGTACAACTATTGCTTTTGAATTATACAGTGTTTAATGCATTTCTAACTTTTTGATGTTTTTCTCTTTTTTATTTGAATTTTTATTTTTAAAGTATCAATATAAAAGTTCATGGGGTTTACACCCATGCTTCAGCGCTAATGCCTCGCCCCATAGGTAAACACTTCGTCCTACAGCTATGCCTTTTAAAACACTATAAATTACTTACCAGATATAAGTGACACAAGTTCCTCATAAGGAACTGCAAAGATAGCTTATTTTAGGAGGCAAGTTTACAGATAATTCCAATCAATGACATGAAATAATCCCCATGCCCAATTCGATCTTCCAATAGGAAACTGAGAATCTACCGATCCTACCTAATACTTCCATTTTAAGTTCTAAATATGCTTATAGTAATACAATAAGGTGAATAAACACTTCCATTGGTGCTTATCCTCTGCCAAACTTCCCAGTAAAGATGAGAATAAATCTAGCGGTCTCTATAGGATGCATAGACTGCTTCCTTCATAAATTTAGAGTTATTGCAGGTATCACTTGGATATCTTGGCAGTAAGTTCTCTTACCAGCTTTGCAGCAACCATTGCCGTCATGCCATCAACAGTATCACGCTGTGGGTTTAACTCAACGACATCAGCACCAACAACATCAGCTTGAAGGTTATGCAGTATGTTTAGAACATCACGGAAAGAGAGACCGCCTGGCTCTATATGAGATACTCCGGGAGCAAAGGCTGGATCCATACAGTCAAGATCCACAGAGATATACACGCCCTTCACACCTTCACCAAGTTTCTGAATGTACAAGAATAATATTAACCAATTGAGTTTATCAATGAAGCAAATAAATAATGAAATTCCAGCGTATAGACAATGGAAGACTAGCAGTTGGAATAGACTCAGCATATTCAGAACTCCCGAATTGATTAACACATTTGCAAGTATATAATTTGGGCAGAAAAAACAAGAGTGAAAGGGAAAGGAAAGCGATGGTACAAAAAGACAGACCAGATTCTCCAAAAATTGGCGGTCTTGGGAAAATGTTCTCATTTCATATTGCTCCACGCCGAACTTTTTTCCTTGTTCGCGACCTTCTTTATTAATTGATCTAATTCCCACCTACAAACAAGATCAAATGTTCAGGTAAACAATTTCTATTATTTATGCTTGCGGGAGTAAGCTCCTTGTAAACCCAAAGAGTACATCATTAAACAGCTTATCCTATCGCAACAAAGATTGCTTTACAGCATAATGCAAGAAATAGCATACAAAATTATACATGCTTAGTTGGTCTATAGAGAGAACTAATATTACTTGCAAAAGCCGTCGAGCATAACCACCCTCCATTATTCGTGCAAAGCTTGATGCATGTGAATATTTGTTTCCTTCAAAGGCATGATAAATGTCAGGATGGGCATCAAGGTGAAGGATATCAATAGGTCCTCCAAGCTTTTCAGACAAGGCTCTTACAACAGGATGGGATATAGAGTGATCACCCCCTAACACCAAGGGGCGCAATGGATCCTGAAAAAGTCAAAACGGGAATTAAAATAAAGAAATAAATATGTGAAAGGAAAAAACATTAGAAACTGAAGCATACAGGCCTTGCCTAATTATGACAATTGTTTTATTCCATTACCAAAGTATAAGAAATGTTTCGATTCAAAAGAAAGGGGAAGTCATACGACAAAAGTGAGTATTGATGCTTCATTGAATAACAGCTGGGCAGAACTGATTTCTTTCATTCAACTGAAGATCTTTTTTCTCTTGTTCGCAGCGAGATGAAAAAATTGGCAGGACTACTGTAGCAGCACAGAGAAGGCACAATATTTTGTGTATAACATATAGTCATCAGTAAACTGTTTCAAGCAGGTCCTTCCAGCTTCAAAAATCATATTATGGATAAGAGCTCCATGAGAACAGCATATGAGGTCATGAAGAGAACTCTTTTTTTCCCTTTTAACTTTTCATAGATGTATGGATGAAGGTGAGAAAACGATTTTACATTGGTAACTCCGAACAATATAATGAAATAGGACTTAGACGATATAATAATAATTCTGTTTTTACTGGTTTTGGGTGGGGGGTGTTAGAAGTCTGAAGTATCGTTATTAAAATGATTTTAGTAAATTCCCTAATTTAATGGGTGCAGGAGCCTCTGCATCCTAGCAAAGCCTTAAGGTATTAGTATGCTTCCCCTGCAGAAAGGACACAGATACTTCCCCAGAAGTTATTACATAAAGGATGGTTTACCTCCTCCATAACTAGTTTGACAGATTCACTTATGATACCCATCAACCTATCATCATCTACGCCTGCATCTCGTAACTCTTGAACTGGCACATCACCAACATCAGTTAAGATGAGTGGATCATTTAATTCTTTTCCTGCACAATAGAAATCACTTGTTTAGATAGAGTACAAACTTCTCATATCAGTGAGCTAAAAGGAATGTCAATACATGACTCTATGATGAAGATTGTGGATAATAACATTCAAGGGGTTTAGCAAATTAGACTGAATGCCTAGCTGTGCAATTAATTAGATTGCATTTTTTGGCTTTCTCCATAAATAACAACATCAACATACGCAGCGTAATCCCACAAGTAGAACCAAAATCTCAACCAGAATATAATGAATATTAAGCTTAACCCACTATTTACTTAATATTTGAGTGTGATTGATAATCCCCAAAACAAATTATAGTCTTTTGAAACTCACATTGTACGAAGTAAATAATCTGAAGAATAACCATTTTAACAGGTGGATAACTTGACTTACCTTCCTCAGTTGTGGAGTTTGTACTGCCACACCAGATTGCCTCTCGTATACGAGGAGGAGCAAATGCTGGCCCCTGGAGAAATGAAGAGTTATGTCCCAGAGGAACTCCAAGAAGAGACGTTGAGGCTACAGCACCTCCAAGAGCACGAACAAGCTCTCCCTGCAAAAGTAACTTGAAAAGATCAGCAAGGGAATAAATCACTCATTCACATGTCAATGGTCTTATAGGAAGCAATTCACTACAGCAAACTAGTAGGTCAACCCGAATCAGTAACAACAACTCTTAAAAAGTTAAAAAGTAAGGCCTAATGTCTTGTAAGAGAATACAACCGAAATTCTATCTATCCTTAATCATGATGAAGAAATTGACCATTATCATATTAGTATACAACTACCACTTGCCCATTTAATTTGTGTGACTAGATTAAGTGACAATGCAGGGACACAGATCAGGCAGCAAAGAAACACTGTATTTTAAAATGGTAAACAACCTATATCACCTGCAAGAAAGGAAACAATACAAAATTCTTGAAAATGCTGCTGACAAAATGTAACTTGAAAATATCAGGAAGGGAATAAATGACTCATTCACATGTCAATGGTCTTATAGGAAACAATTCAATACAGCAAACCAGTAGGTCAATCAGAACGAGAAACAACAACCCTTAAAAGGTAAGCGCTAATGTCTTGCAAGAGAATACAACCACCTGCTTGTCTTCTTTCTCCCCCTTCTCCCCTGACAAACCTATGTTCTATCTATCCTTGATCATGATGAAGAAATTGACCATTATCATATTAGGATAGAACTGCTTCTTTTCCCATTTCATTTGTGTGACTAGATTAAGTGACAATGCAGGGACACAGATCAGGCAGTAAGGAAACACTGTTTTTAAAATGGCAAACAACCTATATCACCTGCAACAAAGGAAACAACACAAAATTCTTGAAAATATATTTGCTGCTGACAAAATGTTTAGTCTTGCTTATCAATTCCAATCATATATTAAACTAATTTACATGAGAACTAGCAGTGCTGAATTTATACACATCCACACCATTAAGGACCACAAAGATAAACCAAAAGAAAGCTTTCCATCAGTGCTGTTAGGCTGTTAGTTCAAGACCTTTCACACAAAAGGTTCTACTCACAATATTACTTCAACAATTAACTAACTGTAGTAAACAAAAAGAAGTAGGGGATACTAATGCGGAGCATCTCATCATATGCATCCCACTCAAATTTACATTCTTCCAAGTGATACATACCTTAAGTTTTGCTCTTTCACGAATAAGTGTAAGAGATGCCTCTATAACACGATTCTGTCCTTTTTCCACCAATTCTTTTGGAACATTTGACGCATGCAATTTCTGAATATAGTTTATTCCCAACCTCCCAGCACTCTTCATATTTGCTAATGCTGATTATCCTACAAAGTCCACTCAACCTAAAAAAACAAAAATACAGAAGTCCAAAGCTGCAAAATAGACAAGATTTAAGTAACCCCAAGGAGGAATTAACTAGGCATGAGGCTACACAACAAATGAACCAGATATAATATGTGAGCTATCTTCATCAACACCAGATTGATCTATCCTCTCCTATTGAAATCCCCAAAAGAAGAGAGGACACAAACATTTTGTTTTGCATCCTCCGCAAGTCTGTTAAGATTTCAAACAAGCCGTGGTGAAATTTACAGGAACTAAGGGTGTGTTTGGTGAAAACAAGTGGGTTTCTCCCTTATTTTCTAGAGTTTGATAAGTAAGCAAAACAATATTATGCCAAGAGAATTTATACGTAATCTAACAAAACACTATGGGGCGGCGAGGGGAGGGGTTGAGGGCGTCGGATGGATGGGGAGGAGACAATGAACTTAGAATGTCACTTATGGAAGTCATTTTCCTCATTTTAGAGGAACTTTTTTTCCTCCGGAAAATGATTTTCAAAATATTTTGACTAATCAAACATGGGAAAATTGGGAAAAAATTCCTCCATACCAAACACACCCTAAGTCTGATTTTTCAAGAAGACCTTTTCACCTCTGCAGGTAAAAAAGCTTGTTATCTTCAAAATTGTGAACACACAGCAAGGTAGAGTATTGTTGAGTCATGTCATCAGATAATGGAAAAACAATAGGAAAGAAAATGAATCAAGAAGATTTTGCAGTGCATTTACATGTGTAAACCCAAAAAAAAAACTTCTTTAATTGAGTGAAGATACCCCAAAGTAGGAATTTTCTCAACTCAAGACAAACCCATGTTCATATGACCATACAATTTCGAGTGCTTAGCTATTCTTTGGTTAATCAACAAAAAGAAAGCAGCTTTCTTTCAATTCCCATTATTACTATTTCCAGACTTAATGGTTCATAAAAGACCTACACTTTTCTATGAAACCAAACATAGTGCCAGAAATAGTAAACCCAAGAAAAAAAAGTAGTATCTAAATTTGCAGATTAAAAGACACCATAATTTTAAGAAGAAAAGCTTAATTCTTGAAGGGTCTTAAATTAGGTATTAAGAGAAAACAAAGCAAGAAAGTGAAATATCATACCTGCAAGAAAGAGTGAGGAGAGAAGAGAAAAGAAAAGGCAAAAGAGAGAAGAATAAAGGCATGCAGTCCTTATTAGTATTGGGATTAGGTGGTTGCAGCGAATGGATAATAAAGTTAAAATATTAAGGAACAAGATTGGCCAATTTACACGTAATCACTGACTGCTAAAGCCAATCCATCCCTCTGGTAAACTGGATATATCCAACATAATTAAATATTCTTTCTGTAATTTGCTATGCACTCGTGCTTGCTTTAGAGTTACATCATAAAATATTGCTAAGAAATTCTTTTTATTACGTAAAGATAGAGGAAGCGGAAATGGTAACGGAATTACAATTTCGTGATTGAGACACTCCCTAATAAGTTAAAAATTTAATAGTCAATCAACTGAATTATTAGATCATACATTACTAAAAATTTTAACTGATCATTGACTAATTTTAATTTAACTACAATTATTCTAATCCGCCAATACTTATCCAGTTGAATCAAATATTTGGCAGGCTACTTTAAGCATAATCTTAAGTGCATTTAAAAGGGGAGAAAAATAATTAAGCCCACTAAACATAAAATAATTATTCTTTCATATCTCCTTAGTTTCAGACTCTCACAACTATTTACTCTTAATATTCATTATAGTTTTTGTAACTCTCTTTTTTCTTTTTTTCTTTTTTTCTTTTTTATTTCTCCGCTTCTTATCTTCTTTTCTTTCTTTTATTCTTTTCTTTCTTCTCCTTTTTTGTTCATTTATTTTTTTCATATTTTATTTTACCATAATTTGACTCCATAATTAATTTTAACTTATTTCTTTTCATTTTTTATTTTAAAATTTATTTATTACTTGTTCCTTTTTTTAGTTTTTTATCTCCATAATCTAATTTCATTCACCTTTTTGCTATTTTTATTTTTTTTTAATTTCATGTGATTTTCATTTATGTTTTTCTCTTTTTCTAATTTCATTTTATCTTCTTTTCTTTCTTTTATTCTTTTTTTCTTTTTTTTTTCATTTGTTTTTAATTACTATATTTTATTTTATTTTCACCATAATTTAATACCATATTTATTTTATTTTTAAATTTTTTCTTTTTATTTTTTATTTTTATTTCTTTATTACTTGTTCCTTTTTAAATTTCATTTATTTCTTTTATTTTCTTTTTATCTCCATAATCTAATTTCATTCACCTTTTTGTTATTTTTTTAAATTTCATGTGATTTTTATATTTTTTTATTTTTTATTTTCGAGTGATTTTCTATTTATTTTATATTGGTATATAATTTATTCTAACATATATTATATCAAATCAGTAATAGTTGAAGTATATTGTTACAGATATTATGATATTAACATGGTATATATCATATACTGAAAGGGTATCGTACATGACTTGTGGTTAGGGTTGGACATATTTCAGTTCAAACCCGGCCGAATAGAATTTTTTTAAATTCTGATTTCGGTTTCTCGATTTGTTCGATCGGTTTCAATTTTAATTTTTAGAAATTCAGTTATTTGATTGGGTTTTTGGTTTTATTAAAGAAAACGATCAAACCAAAAATCAAAATTGTTGATATTTGAAATTCTCAAACCGAACCGAACCGGTAGAATGGTCACCCCTAGTTGCAAGTGTTCCTACGGAACAACTTAAACCTGTGAAACAACTGAACTCCTGCAGACTAATGCTTCCAGGCTTGGGGATTGGCTTTGACTTCAATAATCACACTATTATCCACTTGAAGATGTGTTAATTAACATACTTCCATCTTTGTGTTGAATTCAAATCTTGACACTGGAAGCCCAACCATAAGTCATGAACTATTCATGGACACTGTTGTGCTGGCGAAATGATATCTTAATCTTTATTCTTAAGATGCCAGGTGACATGATATATTTCGCAAAAGAGTTCTGGATGAATCTTTTTCTTTTCTTCTTTTAGTATGTACAAGTTCTGCAAATGAGTTCTGGATAAACCTGCCAACGATCATTATTCTTATGATGAGCGTAGTTGGATCTGTGCTTTCATGGAAGTTTGTTTTGCTGAATTATGTTACTCCATCGTCTCAGTTTATGTGAAGGTGTGTGAGTGGGATTTGATAATGTGATCTTTCTAAAATATATTTATTTTCAAAAAATATTGACTTCCAAATCACATATCTTAAAAGCTCAAGCTGATAATACTCAAATCAAAAAATCGAACTGAATCAAACTGAATTAATTTTGGTTCGGTTTCGATTTTTACTTTTAACAAATCGAAAACAGAAAAACCGAATTGAATTTCTCAAACCAAACTGAACCGACCGAATGCCCACCCCTATATGTGGTTCATTCATTCAAGAAAAGCACTCAGTCCTATATGATATCAGCCTGGTATATATCATATACGGACAAAGCATCAAGGAGGACTAATTCATCCCTTCAATAAAAAACACAACTTAATCATTTATGATACCCACATGGTATATATCATATACTGATATGGTATCATACGAGATTGATTTATTCCTTCAAAAAAAATACTAATCAGTCATTTATGATACCCACATGGTATATCATATACTGAAAGGGTATCATAGATGATTGGTTCATTCATTCAATAAAAACACAACTCAATCATCTATGATATCCACATAGTATATATCTCATACTAACAGGGTATCATGAATGAATGACGCCCATGATATATACCATTGGTATCATGAAGGACTGTTGAAGTCCTTGAATGAAACAATCCTCATTTCTCCATGATACCGTCATGGTATAAAAATATATTGCAATGGTATCATGCATGAGTGTAGCAGTCCTTCAATGAAACACTTTTCAAAAGTCATAGATGATACCATCATGGTATAAAAATATACTAAGATGGTTTATGTCATGATGGTATCATGAAGGACTGATGAGGTACTTGAGTAGAAGTCCATATTCCTCCATGATATAAAAATATATTGAGATGGTATCATGCAGGACTATTGCAGTCCTTCAATGAAACACTCTTCAACGGTCCTCCATGATACCATCATGTTATAAAAATATACTGAGATGATATATATATTATACTATATACTGACAGGTAATTTAAAGGAATGGTCCATTCTTTCAAGAAAAATACAACTCTATCATCTACGATACATAAAAAGGGTAGCCCGGTGCACTAAGTTCATCATCTACGATACATGGTATATATCAAGTAAATCTTTACAAAAAAAATTACAAAAGATAAAGTTAAAATTAAATACAAGTTTTATTTTATTTCCAAATGAAAAAAATCATAAGAATATATTTTCTATTAATCTAAATTTTAGTAAATAAATTAATAACTTTAGCATTTATCTTAATTACTTCTTGTTGTGGTCTGATTATTTAAATTTTTATTTTATTATTTTTCTAATTTTTTATATTAAAAGAAAACAAAAACAAATTAAAAAACAAAACTATAAAAATAAAAAATAAGACAACTTTTGTTTTATTTGCTAAAGAAACTAGAAAAATATGTTTTCAATTAATATAAAAAAATACAAACAAAAACGAGATTAAGCTTAGTTTTAGTATTTTAATTTTATATTATTTTTAGCAACTTTTACTCGTGATTTAATTTTACTTGTTTACTATATTAAAATATATTTTTATTTTTATTGTCTACTTTAGCATATCAAGAACAAAATAATTTTGTTTATTTTATTCTTAACATCAATTACTTATTTGTAAATCATTTTTAAATCTATTAAAATTATACATCATTAATATAAATATTATAATAAAATATATACTTTATTTATTAATTTTTAAGAGACGTATAAAATTAAAAATGAATAAGTAAAATGATCATAGAGTAAACAATTGTGGCAACTGACGACATCATCTTTTTTTTTTCAAAGAACGCCGAATAGCTAGCAGCTTGTTTCACATTGATATCACGCAATTCTGTTAAATATACATAAGATATACACGGTATAACGTGTATATCCTATGTATATATGGTTTCGGTTTATGTATATAGTGTATCGGCTAGATGTATATTCCGTGTATATGGCCCACGGTTTGGGCTAAATTTAGGTAATGTATTTAGGTAACGTTTTACATTAATTAGTATTGTACACTTACCATAATTATAGGATTCTTGTACTACTAGAATAGGGTTTTGGGATTAGAATAGGAATATGTTTTCTATTATGGAAAATTGTAAATTGTATATATACTCTTTCATTAATGAGAATAATCAAGGGGACATTTGACAATGGCCTACATCTATATCCTTCTTCGACATCTACACTTGTCTCGTATACAAATGTTGATTGGAATGGTTGTCCGGATACCAGACGTTCCACGTCCTGCTATTGCATGTTTCTTGGTAATAACTTGATCTCCTGGTCTGCAAAGCGTCAATCGATATTGTCCCGCTCTAGTGCAGAGACCGAGTATCGAGGGGTAGCCAATGTGGTCTCTGAATCTTGTTGGTTACGTAATCTTCTTTTGGAGCTTCATTGTCCTGTTCAGAAAGCTACATTGGTTTATTGTGATAATGTTAGTGCCATCTACCTTTCTGGAAATCCGGTTCAGCACCAGCGCACTAAACATATCGAGATGGACATTCACTTTGTTCGCGAAAAGGTAGCTCGTGGACAAGTACGCGTCTGTCATGTCCCTTCCAGGTATTAAATTGCAGACATCTTTACAAAAGGTCTTCCCTCTGTCCTTTTTGAAGATTTTAGGGACAGTCTCAGCATACGAAGACCGCCCGCTATGACTGTAGGTATGTGTTAAATATACATAAGATATACACGGTATAACGTGTATATCCTATGTATATATAGTTTCGATTTATGTATATAGTGTATCGGCTAGATGTATATGGCCCACTGTTTGGGTTGAATTTAGGTAATGTTTTACATTAATTAGTATTGTATACTTACCATAATGATAGGATTCTTGTACTACTAGAATATGATTTTGGGATTAGAATAAGAATAGATTTTCTATTATAAAAAATTATAAATTGTATATATACTCTTTTATTAATAAAAATAATCAAGAGATTATTTCTTTCAAATTCTATGTGTCATTCACAATCACGGACTCCTTTAGGCAGTGCCGCAATTGGGCGGCTGACACCCACCCCATTGGCCAACTACACCAAATTTCTCTAGCGTCATCGTGGTTAAGGCCAGAGGGCATAGTAAATGCAAGTTCTGAGTTCTTAGTCTTACCCCATTTTAAATTGGTTATTTGTACGTATTTTCTGTTGAAAATAATTTTAATAAAAAATATTGTTAGAGATTTGTATTATAAAGTTTAAAGATAAGTAGGTTATATTCGATCTATAAATTTTCTTTAGTGAATTCGATATTACTAGTTAGGTTAAACAAACACGAGAATAAGCAAATAAAATATGTAAATAAGCTAGATTTGAAATGACCAATGAATAAAGTAAGAATAAGAGCTTGGAGTGGTATATTGTTGTCTTCGAGAGAGAAATCTCAGTTATAAAGGTAAGCTTAGAGAGAGTACCATGTATCTTCCTTCTCTTCTAAGTTTTGTATATATAAGACAAAATTAGATTATTATGTCACTCTAAAGTTATGATGACATGACGTGTCGATGCCACTATGCCCATACGCGTCGCGATGCTCTATTCTAGGAGGGCTGATATGATGGGGGGTGTTGGAAGTGGGAGACAGTTGTATAGAGATTCGGGATCATTGAAGTTCCCGGATGCATCAGATATCTCGTGGGCATTTTCACCCAATACAACATCCATCCATTGAAAAGCAAAAGTTGAAGGATTAGGTATTCCATTTGGTTTCCAAAAGTTGTACCTTTACGCCTTCATATATGTTGGTATACATGCCCACATAACCCAACCCAAAATTACGACTTAATACATCGATATCCCCTTCAATTTGTCAGTGAATTTCATTTAAATACTCGAACTATGATCTGTTTCAATTGAATATGTGATAAACTGTTTATATCATATATTTTTATTTAAAATTTAGAAAACTTTTTATGTGTATTTTCAAATGTCTATTAGATAATTAAGTTAATATTATAAACAATAACATTCCCTTTAATTATACACGTCAACTTCAATTGAAGTATGCTTGAATTGCGACAAGTCCAAACACCAAGTCAGCATATAAGTTCAAGAATCACGAGCTAAAAACTGCCATTCATACTTTTGAGTTGGGATTTTTAGAGAAAGAGAGCCGATACTAGAATTGTTGTTGGAGAAAAGGACATGGGTGACCACCAAGTTCCAACAGAAAAAAGGCCCAAAAAGTACAATTTTAAGCAAATGACTGGAAAAAGTCCTTAGGTCAATAAAGACAAGCTCTAGTCAAAATTTAAAATTTTACTCTACACTCATTCTTCCCCATTTTTTTGGTTTTGATTATCGCGTCGGCCTTACACTTTTATCTCCATTTTCGTCCTAATCCGACCAGAACTCCATTGAATAGGTCCACTACCACTCTTTTACTCACTCACTCACTCACTCACTCACACACAAATCACTTCAATCTTTGTTGGTAGATGAACTAAAGGCTCTATACATCTTTACTGGAGTTGAGACACCATCTATGTTCAGTAACCCATCTATTTGGCTCCTATTAGTTTCTTTTTTTCTGAATTGAAAAATCAATTGAATATGAAGCGGACATAGATTTGATCTGCACTCAGCTAAAATTAGCTTCCTTCAGCATTACAAGTCATATTGCCCCAATTCCTAATTTGAATCAACACAACATTTGCCATTTTCTTCAATTCTCATAAAAACACACTTAATTGTATATGTTTATATGCATAACTGTAAATGTCGGTGTAAAGAGGCTCGTAAACAACAAATATAAACAATCATATTCGGAATATATGAGTATAAAAAAATCTGCTTTTTGGTGTAAATTAAGACATCTATTTTTTGAAATCAAATTACACAGTTAGATTGGATTGTGTTCCTTTAAAAAAAAAATATATATAATGTGTATAGTTAGTGAGTATACATTGATTATACATAAATTATACTATAGTGATATTTTTTATACATATACTTTAGGGATACATATTTTATACGATAATGATATAGTTTCTATCCTACATATGTGTATAATAATTATGTAATATGTGTATAATTTGTTAATAAACGTTAATTACACATTTATTATACAACACGATACATTTTTCCTACATATTTTGTAGGGATACATATTCTATACATCAATGATACATTTTCTATACATATACAATATTGTTACATATTTTATACAATAATGATACAATTTTTTATACACATACTGTAGGGATACATATTCTATACATCAAGGATACAATTTCTATACATATACAGTATGGGTACATATTCTATACAACAATGATACAATTTTTATACACATACTGTAGGGATACCTATACATATACAATATTGATACATTTTCTATACAACAATGATACAATTTCTATACAAATAGTGTATGGATACATATTCTACACATCAATGATACATTTTTTTTATACATATACAATAGTGATAATATTTTATACTACAATGATACAATATCTATACATATGCTTGAATTTTTTTTAGAGAGAATGTGTGGTAAGGTGATGTAAGGGTTGCAAGAATAGAGATTAGGGTTGAGTTTTGGAGGTTTGAGTTGTACAAAAAGAATACCATTGATAAACTATTACATTATCAGAGAAGGTTCGAATTTTGAAAAGTTTAGTTTATTAACACTTTTATCACACTTCTATTTAATATACAATAAAATTATTAAAGAAATCAACAAATAGAACTTAAGATTAATGTTGATATTTTTCTATATGTTATTCAACAAATTATAAAAAATAATTATAAAAAAATTGAGTCATATTTTAGATACATATAACTGTTGTTTTCATTTGCAAAAGAGAAAAGTTATAAAAATATATTTTCTATTAATTTTAATTTTAATAAATAAGCTATTGACTTTAATATGTTTCTTATATATTATTTCTTGTTGTAATCTAATTATATAATTATTTTTTGTATTTTATTAATCTAAAATATTTATTTAATATTTTCATTTTTTGTATTTTATTTTTATCTTTACAAAAGGAAGAGAAAGACAAAAATAAAGAAAGAACAAAAAATGAAGAAGATAAACTAAACAAAAAAGGAAATTAAAAGTGAGAGGATACAAACAAAATACTCCCCCTGTTTTATAATAAGTGATGTTTTAGATTTTTCATTTTGTTTCAAAATGGTGTTTTAGAATTTCAAGAAGACATTGACCTTATTCTTTTAAAATTAGCCTTATTTACATAATCACATTAATTAAGGGTAAGTTAGTAAAAATACTCATAATTTTTAGAAGTGATCAATTTTTAAGGGGTGTACATAAGCTAAAAACACCACTTATTATGGAACGAAGGTAATAACAAAAAATATAGACAAGTAAGATACTGATGAAAAATAAGAGACAAACAATTGTCAAAAACTTTAAATGAAGACTAGAAAATGGAATGAAATTAGCTTAGGACTATAAAATAAATTTTGGAAAAATTTAAGTCATTAAATATTAATAATTTAATCTGATGACTAATTCATAAGTCAGCCACTGAACCTGCCTCATATCAGTTGAAGGCTTGCAGCCCTGAACTGGGCTGTTTACATGGTTTAAAAATCGAGCCCAAATGAGAGTAACTCGTCGACGCTCGGAGGAAGTCGATCTAATATGGGTCGGGTTCATTAAACATGGAACATTCCAAAAACTTCAGGTTATGTGACAGTTATAGAAACAAAAATAAAACAGAAGAAATATGCCTCTTCTTCATCACAGAATTCCTTTCTTCTTCTTCCCCAACACCAGAAAACTAATTCCAATTCACTCCATGTCCACTTCATCGTCACAAACAACTCCACACCAATTAGACCACCACAATCAACAACAACAACAACAATCTTCATTAACCCAAGTCTTGAAATACCACAAAGAAACCAAACACAATTTCACCAACTACGCTCGTGGTCCTCATAATCTTGATTGGGCAAATCAACCCAACCCTTTTCGCCATTACATATCATCTCCACTTATCCCTCTATTACACCCTCCATATACTAATGAATCTCCACTTTACTCCTCCATTTTCAAGACTCTACCTCTACCAAAACCCATCTCACAATCCACAATTTCTCAGCTTTTCTATGATTCTTTAGCCCTATCAGCTTGGAAATCAACTGGTTTTTCAACTTGGTCACTTCGTGTAAACCCTAGTAGTGGAAACCTTCATCCAACTGAAGCATATATTATATGCCCACCAATTGTATCAATGTCAAACAAAGGTTTTGTAGCTCATTATGCACCAAAAGAGCATTCTTTGGAGATTAGAGCCCAATTCCCATCTGGTTTTTTAAATTATTTTCCTGAAAATTCTTTCCTTATTGGGTTATCATCTATTTTTTGGAGGGAAGCTTGGAAGTATGGTGAAAGGGCATTTAGGTATTGTAATCATGATGTTGGTCATGCTATTGCTGCTGTTACAATGGCAGCAGCAGGGCTTGGATGGGATGTGAAAGTTCTAGATGGATTAGGTTATGAGGAGTTACAGAAGTTAACAGGTCTTGAAATGTTTCCTAAGTTTGAAATTCCGTCTCGACCGATAAAAGGGTCAATGCCAGAGATTGAATTTGAACATCCAGATTGTGTTCTTTTGGTTTTTCCTAGTAGTGTGAATGATATTGAAGTGGATTATAAGGAGTTGAGTTGTGCTATTTCGGAGTTTTCGGGTTTGGATTGGAAGGGCAAGCCTAATGTGCTTAGTAAAGAGCATATTTGTTGGGATCTTATTTATAGAACAGCTGAAGCAGCGAAAAAGCCGTTAACAATGTTTAATGGATCGGTAGTTGATCCGTTTGAGAGTAGTGGAACATTTAGTGAAAGCTCTTATAAGGATTTAAGTTTAAGGGAAGTGATTAGAAAGCGTAGGAGCGCGGTGGATATGGATGGTTCTACCGAAATGGACAAAGAAACATTTTATCAGATATTGTTGCATTGTATGCCTTCTGGTTCACGTGATGGAGAGAAACATGTTAGGCAACTGGCATTGCCATTTAGGTCACTTGCTTGGGATAGTGAAGTCCATGCTGCTCTGTTTGTTCATAGAGTTGTTGGCTTGCCAAACGGATTATATTTTTTGGTGAGAAATGAGAACCATTTGGATGATCTTAAGAAAGATACTAGAGCTGAGTTCAAATGGGCGAAACCAGATGGTTGTCCTGAGGATCTTCCTCTGTATGAGCTAGCAAGAGGCGACTGCAAGGAGCTTTCAAAACGATTGTCATGCCATCAGGTATTTAGTATCTGTTCTTTAATATGATCACATTACTGAGGATTTTCTTTGATAAGTCGTATTTAGCTGGGATAAAAAATTATAAATGCTGGAATGAAACAGGACCAAATGGATCCTAACAGATATTGGGGATTCACAGAGCTGACCCCATTTAGTTTGGGTTGAAGCTTAATTGTTGTTGTTCTTTGATCAGATTCCATCTGGACCAAAAGATAGTAGTTCCGTAATTTGTTTGCTTCATCTCCAAAATTTCATCCCCCGTCTCTATTATCTCGTTGTTATGTGACTTTTCACAATACAGATAGACATTACAGTTATGGTTCCTAAAATATTGACATTGTGCCAGAAGCTTTCCGAAAAAGTTGTCATTGTAAAAACTGACAAAATTTATAACTAGTTGTTACCATTGTAAAAGGAATCTTGGTGGAGTAACAAAAAACGTTTTCTTTGCTTATTCCCCTCCTTCATAGTAAGTGCTTCTATTCGGTAGAAATCTGAGTATAAATTTGTATGAAGTGTTTCCATTCTTCAACTAGAGATGAATATGTGTCTTCCGGTAAAACAAACTTTTTGTCCAACTTAATATACCTTGGGTGGGAAATTGAGATGGTCCTTTACTTGTTTTCTCTATTTAAATTGTCATATAATGTAGAATCCTGATGCTAGCTGGACTTTACAGTCAGATCAAGCTCATTTGTTACTTGTGGTGCTTCAAGTGACCTCTTTTTGATGGATATTTATTATACAGGACATTGCTAGTGATGGCTGCTTCAGCTTGGGTATGATTGCACATTTTGAGCCCACTTTGCGCAGCAAAGGTTCCTGGATGTACCCACGGTTATTTTGGGAGACAGGAGTTCTTGGCCAAGTTTTGTATCTTGAATCGCATGCAGTTGGCATCTCTGCTACCGGAATTGGCTGTTTCTTTGACGATCCTGGTATATCCTCTCTACCCTTTCTTTTTATACTTACTTTGTAATAGAAGTATAGGACTCGGATTTGCACTTGCCATAGTTAGTCTCTTTCCTTGTTGAATCTCTTTTAGTAATAATTTCATGGAAACTGAACTCAGCAACATCCTGGTAGGATTATATTTTCTGCTTAAGATGCGAAAAAATATATCCTGATCTGATTCTGGAGAACTGCCCGTTCCCAGTCTTAAATATGAAAAGACATCCCGAGATAGGTAAAAGGGAAAGTGAAGAGGGGGAAAGGAAAGAGGGAATTGAGAAAGTATCCTAGTAAATGAACTTGGTAACTGATCCAAATAAAAAAGGGTAACATAAACTAGGTAACAAGCAACATCCTTATTCTGCATGTCATATCCTGTCAGCTCTGATTGAACCAGCTATTAGCTTGAGTTAGATACCCCAAAATAAAAGGGACAGGGGAAAAAATGAAGAATTGAAAACAGATAGGCATTTGGAAGAGAAAATCGTTCTTATAAGACAGACTATGTGATCAAAATAAGTGGTTAGCCTGAGTATAATTATACTGTAGTCCAAAAAAAATTCTAGCAGCTCTATGCTGAAAGGAAAGAGTAGGTCATTATCTACTTGAAGCAAGAGTATCACCGCCCTCTCTTTCTAAAATAAGTAGATGTAACAGGCTGGCCAGAAGAAATTCGTAAACCTGAAATTGCAGAGTAATCCGTGCTTGAAGGTAGAGTTAGAGGCTGCAAGGTTTATCAGTGTAACACTTCATTATATATCATTTTTTCTGATACTGGTATTCAGGCATTAGTCTATCTGTCATAATCTGGTTGTAGGGTTAGCTTATTGTGGTTCATGCTGTATATTTCTTTTTTAGTGTAAAGACGATTCATATAGTTATGACTTATGTTTAAATCACCTTGTTTTTCAGTAGAAATCTGTCACATAGAAAACCTTACGTATGTACTACTTCCGAAGCACAAAAAATCTTAGCAATCGTATTAGCGAAATGTGAACCTGAACATATGCATATATCATCTTTCTGGATCTTTTGCCATTTAACAACAACAACAACATACCCAGTGAAGTTCCACAACGTGGGGTCTGGGGAGGGTAGAGTGTACGCACACCTTACTTCTACCTTGGTAAGTAGAGAGGCTATTTCCGAAAGACCCTCGGCTCAAGACAAAGCATAAGCACAAGCAAAGCAAGAGAAACGGTCAGACCCGGACAATAAATTTAAAGCAGTATGACAATGAGAGTAACAAAAACGAATAAGTCATGATAAAACATTATGAAAAAGAAGCAGTAACTAACGTAGGTAAATAAGATAAACATAGTACACGAAAGAATAGACAACAGCATGAATCAAAGGACATGGGACTATAAAAAATATTGCGCCTACTAGTATAATAGGCTAAGCAGGGTTACAATAATAAACTACAACTACCAGTATGTAAGCGTAAGTAGGACTACACTCAACTGCCTACTACCCTTATACCCTAATCCGTGTCCTCCACAACCCCCTATATAAGGTCATGTCCTCAGTAGGTGCACTGCGTCATATCCCGTCTAATCACCTCTCCCCAATACTTCTTCGGCCTACCTATACCCCTCCTGAACCTGTCCATAGCCAACCTCTCACACCTCCGCACTGGGTCATTTGTGTCTCTCCTCTGCACATGCCCGAACCATCTCAATCTCGCTTCCCGCATCTTATCCTCCACCGATGCCACTCCTACTCTGTCCCAGATATCATCATTTCTAATCCTATCCCTCCTTGTATGCCCACACATCCATCTCAGCATCCTCATCTCCGCAACTTTCATTTTTTGGATGTGCGAAGTTTTGACTGGCCAACACTCCGCCCCATACAACATAGTCGGTCTAACCACCGCCCTATAGAACTTGAGAGTGAATATATTTGTTCTTCCCTTTTTCATCTTTCCCCTTTCTTCTTTCAGATAGTAAGTGGTGTCGTGTTTTGGCTTGATAACTTTGTTCAACTAGATTAATTGGATGCTCTATTGCAACTAATCAGTCACCCTTCCTTTTGCTTGATCATTGTCAGTACATGAAGTTCTTGGGCTGAAAGGATCAAAGTTTCAGAGCCTCTATCATTTTACAGTTGGAGGTCCTGTTGTTGACAAGAGGATAATGAGTCTGTCAGCATACCCAGGCCCAAACGATGATGCATGATCTGAACTCATTATGTCCAATTTCACAAACACAAGAAGCTGTTATGCTGTTTTCGCATAAATTGTTTTGCAAGAAGGTTTACTGCTCATATATCTTAAGAGGAAAGGGAGAAAATAAAAATTCCTAAAACCTAAAGGTAGAAGAAAATGTATGTCTTGACATGTTACATTATATAGTTAGGAAGCACAGTTGAATCTCTGTAAATGTTATCAAGTTATGCTTATGCCAATCCCATCATTGTACAGAACCAACATTTTTCTTCTACTCCCTTTCAACTTTTCAAGCATTGCAGCATCTCTTGTGGAGTCTTTTATGTTGACCGTACGCGGCTGGTTGCATTTCTGTTTCTTTGATCTCTTGGTTCTCATCTTTTCTTTAACTTTTATAGCATCAATGAGTATAAGATGTGGCATTGCAGATATTAGTCATGAGGTGAAAGACGTGAAGGGTGTACATTTACTGGCTGTTTCCGATTCATAGATAGTGAACACGTTCAGGTTACTGATATAAATTGTTGTTTCATATATTCAAGTCATTGATGTTGATATTTACATTATTTTCTTGCAGCTTCTCCCCCCTCTCCCAGACATTCTTGCGTGTTTTATCTTTTTGGTAATGGCAGTGGTGGTTGTTGGTGTTGGTGTATTTTTTTGGTCAGAAAGATAAATTCTATTGCTTAAATCAAAATATTACGACGAGTTGTTGGCGTTGGTGTTGCTATTATGACTTGCATTTTAATTTTTAAACATATTGTCGAAGTTAAGTTTGTCTTACAACCCAAGGGTATGGCAGGTATTCTAAACAAATCGTCCAAGAGTTTGTCTCCACTTTTGGTGTGGTCTATGGTCAATAAAGTGGACTAAGAATTAGAAAAAATTGAGATTTAAATTTCAATAAAGGTAAAAAAAATGTTAGGTAATTATTTTCATTACTTAAATGAGTGGGTATAATTATTCGGTATTTATTCTGATGCAAAGTAGTGACATTTGTATATGTCAGTGAAAATTTGTTGAATAAATATCAAAATTCAAACGGGACCGTGGTAAAAGTAAGAATTAAAAATATTTGAAAAGCAAAAGCGATTGTCAGCCTAAGAATTAAAATGTCTGAAAAGCAAAAATGATTGCCAGCCTAATTTTAAAAATAGAGTCAAAGGTTGTTAATTTGACAAAGTTGATGAGGATTGCGGAAGAAACATGAATAAACCCTAGACTAGAAAGGGGAAGGAGAGAGAAGATCGAGTCAGCGTATAAAGGGAAAACGAGTTATTGCTTTGTTCTAGAAATATCTATTGCTTATATATTTACAAATGAATGAGTTGTAGACTTAAAATCAAAGTTACCAATAACTGGATCGAGTTATATAACAAACTAGTGGGCCGTCTGTCTCGTGTTAGCAATAGCCAAGTGGGCCGTCTGTCTCGTGTTAGCAATAGCCAAGTGGGCCCGTCTGTCTCGTGTTAGCAATAGCCAAGTGGGCTGAATCCTTTATTTTGACACCCCCTCAAGTTGGAGGGTGGAAACACACCAAGCTTGGACAAAATGTCATGATGAAAAGTCTCAAATAGAGGCTTTGTCATGATAACTGCCAGCTGATTGGTATTGTAAACAAAATGTAAAGAAATAAGCCTAGCATTTGGACAATTCCGCACATAGTGACAATCGATCTCAATGTGTTTTGTGCGTTAGTGAAAAACCGGATTCTTGGCTATATGTAATGCTGCCTGACTGTCACAGTAAACATGAACTGGAGCAGTGATAGTTAAACCAAAGTTACCAAGAAGGCAGATGAGCCAAGAAATCTCAAAAAACACCTTGTGAAGGCCTTATATTCAGCTTATGCCGAGGAAAGAGATATGATGGATTGCTTTTTTGCTTTTTTCATGAGATTGGACTGCCCCCAAAAGACACAAAATATCCCGTGATAGATTTTTGTGAAATAGAGCAAGAAGCCCGGTCAGAATCTGAATAAGCAATAATAGAAACATATGGCAAATTGGTTAATAAAAAGCCTTGGCCTGGATCATTCATAAGATATCGAAGGACATGTAACCCATGCAACATATGAGGAACGTGTAGTTGATGGAGGAATTAACTTAGATGCTGAACTGAAAAATCAATATCATGTTTTGTATGCTGTAAGAAATTGAGTTTCCCAACTAGTCTTCTATAAACACTTGGATCTAAAAGAGGTTCACCCATATCTAACCCAAGCTTGACAGAAAGGTCCAATGGTGTAGAAATATGACTGAAATTCTGGCAATTATACTCAGCCAGTAAATCAGTAGTATATTTGTGTTGACACATGGTGTAACCTTGATTATGAGCAAAAATTTCCAAGCCAAAGAAGTAGCGGACTGAACCCAAATCCTTTATCTTGAACTGATTGTCCAGAAAAAGTTTTACAGATTGTAACTCAGAAATGTCATCACCAGCCAAAAGTATATCATCAACATAAACTGCTAGTACTACTAGAGAACCAGAAACAAACTTGGTAAATAAATAATAGTCATTCTTGTTGGAAACATACCCTCTAGACAACAAAGCGTCATACAGTTTAGAAAGTCACTATCTAGAAGTTTGCCTAAGTCCATAAAGGATTTTTTTGAGCTTGCAAACCAATGGAGAAGAACTATAAGAAGAGGAAGAAACCTGAAGACAAGGGGGAACATTCATATATACTTCCTCATGGAGATCACCATGAAGAAAGGCACTGTTGACATCCCATTAGAAAACAGTCTGGCCTCTCTTTATAGCAAGAGTGAGAAAACATTTGATAATAGTGAGTTTGATGACAAGAGAAAATGTTCCAGTAAAGTTAATACCTTCTCTTTGAGTATCACCGCTAATAACAAGTCTAACTTTGTATCTCTCAATAGTACCATAAGCCATTTGCTTAATTTTATAGACCAATTTGTAAGGGATAACCTTCCTGTTATGGGGGAGAGGGACAATGCCCTAGAGCTTTACCAAGAGTGGTCCTCGCCTCTCGGGAATAGGTAGTACTGCGCTCGCCCCTCGGAAAGTATGATTTGCATCAAGTGTATGAAATTCTTTAAGCATGGCCTCCTGCCAAGCAGGATGACTAACAACCTGTTGATAAAACTGAGGCTCATGTGTATGCAACCCACCAGTAGGAACCTTAGAAGGAACAGAAGCAATGTAGCATAAATAATTAGAGAGATAAGTGTGCTATTTGATAGTCCTGGGACTTCATTTCAGGAATAGGAACCGCATGGGGTACTTAAGGAGTAGAAGGAACAATTGAAGGAGAAATGTCAAAGGAATGGAAGAAGAATGAAGATTGGATGAAGTAAATGGGTTGTGTAAAGGGACAATATGTGAGGTAGCAGTGGTAGAGGTTGGATCAGGTCCAACAACAATAGGAGTAGAGAGAAGATCCACAAAATCTGAGAAAGCAGGAAAAACAGAGGGTGAAGAAATGGAATTGTAGGAAAAAATATGTTCGTGGAACATAACATCTCTTGAGAAAAGAATAGCGTGATTGGAAAGGTTGAGGAGTTTATAATCCTTTCCCCCATATTGATATCCCAAAAAAACATAAGAGATAGTCCTGATTGAAACTTGTCTCTGCCAATTTTAGGTGAAGTGGCAAAACACAAGCATCCAAAGGATCTTAAGTGTTTATAGGATAGTGGATGTTTGTGTAGTTTCTCAAATGGAGAGATATGGTGTAAAATAGGTGATGGAAGTCTGTTGATGAGATATGTGACAGTCATAACACATTCACCCCAATATTTAAGAGGAAGATGAGATTGGAACAAAAGGGCTCTAGAAATTGCTAATAGGTGTTTGTGTTTCCTTTCCATAATCCCATTTTATTGTGGAGTGTGTGGATTGGTGGTTTGATGTAAAGTAGTGGCTTCAAAGCTACAACCCAATTCAAAAGTATTATCTGATCTAAAAGCTTGTACTGAAGATTTGAAATGAATTTTGACCGTGGATGTAAAGGATTTAAGAATAGACAAAGCATTACTCTTGGAAGACCTGAGATGAGTCCAAGTAGCTCTAGTATAATCATCAACTAGAGTAAAAAAAATACCTGAACCCATTATAAGTTTGTGTGTTATATGATCCCAATATATCAATATGGACCAACTGAAAATGAATAATGGAATGAATATTACTATCCTGAAAAGATAATCTTTGTTGTCTGGCCATAGGATAGATTTAGCAAATAAAAGATTGTTTATGAGAAACCTTATTTGAAAGGAAAGCAATAGTTTGCATTTTATGATATGGTGCATGACTTAACCTTTGATGTCAAATGAAATCCATTCTATTTATAGTAGAAATTTGATTACAAGTAAGAAATACAACAGATTTTGAAACATTATTAACAACTGGAATAGAACTAGATGTAGAATTATTAACAACAGAATCACAAATATTGCAACTAACAGAAATAGAACTGGACATAGAATCACCAGCATTACTGGCAAAAAATGAGGAAAATAATGTGGCAACAACTCATCATTTGGATGAAGATAGTAAAGTCTTCCAACAATCTTACCAATAACCAGTGGCCTCTTTTGAGAAGGGCCATATAAATAACAATTATATCTAGTAAGTACTGTTATACAATCTGGTTGAGTAATAAGTTGATGAATAGAAATAATATTGAATTGAAAAATGGTACAAGAAGGACATTAAGTAAAATAATATCAATTATGAGTTTTAAAGAACCAATTGATAAACTTTTACTTTATATCCATTTGGAAGAGTGACAAGAAATGATTTAGGCAAATGAGAGGTTTTGAAGAAAATGTTTATGTGTAGTCATGTGATTAGTAGCTCCTGAATCTAGAATTCAAGAATTAACATCTAACTGGGAAGAAGCACACACATGAGAACCTGCAGTATCAGTATCAGTATCATAGGCAGTGAACAAACCTGCAAAATAGGTAAAACATTTGTGTCTCCAAGAGAGTGGTCTATGGGAAATCCTGGTGACATATGAGTTTGTTAAAACATAGTGAGAAAATGTTGATACTGCTCAGGTGTGAAATCATGAGGTGTATTAAGTAGCAACTTGTGAAAGAGGCTCAGAGGATGTTAGTTAGAACTAATTCACAGAAGGTATTGAAATTGATTCAGAGGAGATGGTTAGAACTGATTCTCAGTTTGTACTAGAGCAACTGACTTTTTGCCCTTGGTAAATTTGAAATTAGTAGGGAACCCATGTAGTCTATGGCACTTTTCCGTAACATGACCAGATCTCTTGCAGTATTTGCAATAAGAAAGAGAAATAGATAATGGGTTCCTTCTAATATCAAAGTTCACTTTCTGATTGAATGCCCTATTGTTGGAAAAATTATTACTTGAAGAAGACCCCAAATGATTGTTACTGTGGGATGAAAAAGGGGTAAGGAAAGCAGTGACTAGAGTGGAAGGAGCATCATTCTGACTCTCATCTTGTTTTATAAAAGCATATGCCTTACTAATGTGGAGAAGAGGATTCATCATTAGAATATTACTCTTGACAGTGAAATATGATTCGTTCAACCTATTTAGAAATTGAAAAAGTTGTTGATCCTCTATGAATTTTGGTAAGGCACCACAAGTGTAGACTGGGCCAACATAGGCACAATTGAGTTCATTCCACAAGTTTCCCAGTACGGTGAAGTAAGAAGATATATCAGAAGAGCCTTGAGCAGTGGAAAATATCTCTATTTGAATATAAATGTACCTAGATCCGTTTCGAATTTTCAAACCTCTGATTTATACCTTCCCAGACCTATTTGGCAGTCTTGAGAGACATAACACTTGTGCCTATTTTTCTAAACACAGAATTGGTAATCCATGACTTCACCATATTATTACATCTTTCCCAATAGGGAAAGTATGGTGAGTCTGGAGTGGGAATAGGAATCCTACCGTCAATAATCCCCAATTTATTTTTAGCAGAAAGAGAAGTCAACATACTACTCCTCCAAATAACAAAGCCACTTCCAGCAAAAGGCACATATACTAACTGACTACCAGGGTTATCTGAGGGATGCACATAAAACGGATGAGAAGGATCTCGGTTAAATAGACTAAAATCCCCAGAACTAGCACTAATAGTAGTAGCAGGTGTAACATTAGGAATATTAGCCATATTGCTCGCAGAGAATTCAACAAACCACAAATACTACAATATATAGACTAATAACTATTTGAAGATTCAGAAAAATGTTGAAACACCTACTTCCACACAACATGGATGTATATGTGGGTAATACGAGCTACAAATCGAGTAAATATTGTGAAAATGCTGGACTTCTTCTTAAACCTGAAGAAGCAAGATCTTGCTTAACAGTGCATAAAACCCTAACTGACTCAAAATCGCAGAATCTGTGAAAATCACCAGCTAAAACCATAGAAAAACTTCACCGCTTCACTAACGTACGAGAAATTCAATGCATTTGAAGGAGAAACCTAAAACCATCGCCGCATAACTTCAAAGCCGAATCAAATGGTGAATTGATGAACAAAACAATGATAACTTCGAGCAAGGGTACCATGATAGAAAGATCTCAATTAGGTGATCGCATTTCCCTGCTCTGATACCATGTTAATGTGAAAGAGTTGATGAAGATTGCAAAAAAAGCGTGAATAAACCCTAGATTAGAAAGGGAAAGGAGAGAGAAGATTGAGTCGACGTAAAAAGGAAAAATGATTTATTACTTTGTTCTAGAAATATCTACTGCTTATATATTTACAAATGAATGAGTTGTAAAGACTTAAAATCAAAGTTACAAATAATTGGGCCGAGTCATATAACAAATTAGTGGGTCGTATGTCTTGTGTTAGCAGCAGCTAAGTGGGCCAAATCCTTTATCTTGACAAAGGTAGGTTTTGTAACAAAGCTATCACTTTATGTTCCCATTAGGTCTCAGTTCAATGATCTAATAATTACTACTACTATAATTATAGCATATAACTATATTGGTAGAAAATATTATATAGTGTTGTATCATTTATGTGATGAATTGTCGAGGTGAAGGAAATGGATGGAAAATCTGATTAGTTTTAAAATAGTCAACTTTATTATACAAAAAAAGAATAACTCCCGCTATTTGAATAGCTACAACTCGATAAATAAAAAAAGTCTTTACATTATCAGGTGTGATGTTGAAATAGACATATTAGCGTCATAGTTCTAAATTGAAGTTTACCTTTTTTGTTTCAATATATATTTGATAGAAAATAAATTTAATATATGATAACGATAACTTCAGTATGATCTACAGAGAGTAGAATATACACATATATTATAATAAAAGTGAAAGATTAAACAAAAAAATAATGACAACAAGCAAATAAAATACCAAAGCAAATAAAATAATAGATAGTAAAAATATTTTGTTATTTTTAAATTTTATGTCAAATCAAAACGTTACTATAAATTATAAAATGGGACTTAGGGAGTACTACAATAGCAAAGTGGGGGTGGTAATCAATTTCAATTAGAAAGCACACAAACCCAACAGGCGTGCGCGAAAGATTAAAAAAAAAAAGAAAAGAAAAGAAAAGACAAAGCAAGAGATGCTTCCCAATGTTTGAGACATTGTCGGAAAACTCCCATCACCATCACACCTTCTTTAAACTCTTCCTCTTCACTTCCGTCGTTAACGGATCTCCCATCAGGTACCCCTTTTTTTCATTTTAACAAACTTCCTTACCCCTTTTAGGTTTCATATAACTTGCTTTCTTGAAGATATTGACACTACATTTCATAGGGTTTTACCATCATCTTGAAAAGAAAAAAAGCAACCTTTTATGTTTACCTTGTAACTATTTAAAGGGTTTGCCTTATTCTCTGATTGTTTTAAACAATTGGGATTTTACTTGATTTAGTGATTCCATAGAAGGACATCCTTATTCCTTAACATACCCATATGGCTATATCCCATCTTCAAGAACAAGAAGAAGAAATGTGTTTTGACCTTGTAGAAACAAATGGACACATAAGTGTTTTTTGTTTTGTGAAAGAATTGTGTCAGTTAGATGTTTAAATAGCTAATCTTGCTGAATAATAAAGAATGCTTAGTTATGTTTGATATTTTGTTTCTGTTTTTTGCAGTGTTGAGGTTATTATGTATGCTGGACACCTTCAGTCATTGCTGTGTAGTTTTCTTAGGTATGTTATTCTGATTATTCTATGTTTTCTGTTACATTTGTGGTATCATACTTAGAAGACTGTGTCCCTGTGTACTTAATTCTCGCTGTAGCGCCACTCATAGAGGTGTTTTTACGTGCAATTTCGTTACTGTCTTTGAATCTATATTATGACTTCATCAAAAAAAAAATTATATTCTGATTTGTGTCTCTTTGAGGCTCTTGATTTACCTGAGTCTGTCCATGTAGTTTTTTTGTGCAAGTTTGTGCTGATTTGGAGTTCATTTTGAGACCTTCTGGCTGTTCAACACAGGATCTCCTTTAGTTTTCACTTTTCTGGAATGTCTTTCAGTGGCAAGTTGATTCCTTTCTTCCAAATGCGTTTTCTCTTAAGTTACATTTCCGTGTTATCTAGTCTAGGTTACTCATTATCTCTATGATCTTGGTGGTTCAAATGAAGTGTCAAAGCTTTTTATCTAGTGGTGCCAAGGTGTTAAGAGTCGACTTTGAGAAACTGCGACCTCTTGAGAGAGATCTTCATAGCAAGTTAGAAAATTTAGGTGACTTTGATACTTCGATAAGGCATTTGTGCTTTGTGATTGTAAAGAAGGGGCAGCCCGGTGCACTAAGCTCCCGCTATGCGCGGGGTCCGGGGAAGGGCCGGACCACAAGGGTCTATTGTGCTTTGTGATTGTAGAATCTGAAAATTTACCAATCCAATTCTGGAGATAGAAAATTAATTCAAGACTGGTGTGGAAAGGGTGAGATATCTTCAACTTCAAGAAACTCATTCGATAAGAAGGCTTTTTAAAATCATATGAGAAGTGAAAATAGGTTCTTTTCTGACATAGAGTGGAAGAACATGACGTGAATGTGAAAGAACTGAATTCTACGCAACGAAAATGCAACTGGAATCCTAAGCAAGATGATTACTTATCCTAAAAAATGATACTTACCAAGATGATTATCAACATCATAGTAAGTACCTCAATAAAAAACTGAATCAATATGCATAGGCAAGTTATAATTTTTTCTTTTCAACTTACCAATTTAAGCTCAATTGGAGAGACTTTGGTAGGATCATCTTCTCCGTGATATGAAAGAGAAAAAAGTTCTCAAAGTAAACGCCACTACTAATGGTAAGTTAAACTAGGATTAAACACCACTGCTAAGTTCTTTTTTGCACCTGTTTGTGGACAACCTTAGGGCTAATTGGCTGATTTTGAGAGGAGGGCATGGATTAGAATTTCCCCCAAAGCCCTAATCCCTCTTTCTCTACCAAGTCTGGACAGCAGCCGTGAAATTCAAAAGTAGCTAAAAAAATACCAAAGTTTTTAAGCTCTTCTTTCATTGTTACTGCTGTGGTGGTGTTTGTTTTTTGCTGTGTTCGATAGCTGTTGAGGAAAAACAGAGTTCTTCATTGCTGTTTTTTCAATTTTCTGCATATTAGGTAAATCCGATAACCTTGTAATGTAAATTTTCCTAGTATTAAAGATGGGTAAATGTTTAGCTTTGTTGGTGGTTAGTGAATGTTATTTCTTTGGTAGAATGTTGCATTCCAATGATGAGATTTTATTAAATTCCTATTTTGTCTTGTTCAAGTCTTTGCCTATGAATCTCCTTTTTAGTCTCTTTATCTTGTGTCATTAACAAGAATCAGTTTTTTTTTGTTTGTTTGTGTTTGCATCACGTGCATTTGAGCTGTCATGCCCTAAGTTGCTCGGACTTGGGTGGGTCTCCGATACGGGTGTGGATCTAGATTTCGGATCCTTCATGATCTAAATTTTAAGATTCGGGTGTACGGATATGTGTGAGGGGATTCGTTAAAAATAATTCTAATATCTAAAAATAGAGTTATGTCTAAATTATGGGACTTTATGTTGAAAACTTATAAGGTATTCAAGGAGAATATTGATCAAGTGGAAAATCCCATAGGGAGATGAAAGGAAAATGATTGACATAGAAATTTCATATACAAGGTGTTTCATTTTCTTCAATTTCACCTTAGCTTTTGTTTTGATTACAAAAATCATTGTATATGTCCCGAATTTCTTCGTCGATTTTTGTCGAAGTACCCAAAATCGATTGACCAAATCCGGTATGGATCCCACACCCACTTTGTGTCACGGGTGCGGCTTCGAAAGTGAAGAGTCTGAGCAACTTAGGTCATGCCCCTTTTTTCACCCCCGGTTTAAAGGAAAGGTGTTAAATAGTTTTTCCATTTGAAGTGACATTTTGAGAAGGGATTATTTATTCAGAGTCGCCACTTGAAATTGAGTTTTGGTGTTCCAAGTCACCTTTTATTTGAATCCCTAGTCAAAAGGAAGGTTTTTGACTTCTAAATTATTGGTCTGCGAAAAAGATCAGGTAAGGAATTTTGTTGACCGGGGGGAGGTGTTAATAGTAAGCTATTAACACCAAATCCACAACTCAAACACATGTGCAAATTAGGTGTTCACAATTACATTAAACTTAATTGAACTAAATACTATTTAAGTTAATTAATTAATTTAATTAACCGATTAAGTAATTAACTAATACTAAAATGCGCAAATAAAGAAAGAAAAATCTATTTTTTTGGGTATATTGTGAATGAGAGATGCAATTAAAAAATGCACCAAAATTGGGAAATCAATTAAAATAAATTAAAATTAAGCTATTGTCAATTTCAGGAGAAACTTAAATGGTGCAAAAGTTAGGTGTTCACAATGTCGACTCCGATGGGGTATGTTTATGAGAAGAATTATGATATAAAAGGAATTCATTGCGTGGGTTGACTTTGGTGTTGGTTGTGGAACGAGTAAATGATTTTGGTAGAACATGTGATATAATGGACTGATACTGAAAAATGAATAACCATGGCTGTATACTTTGGTGGTTAGTAAAGAAGCTAGTGTGTTTGTGTCCATGTACTCAAGGAGCACTGTTCAGGGTATCACTTGTTTATAAGCTGTTGAAGGGCCAATTCAAGTTGGAAATGGAAGGTGCTGGAAATAAGGAATTTATGACTATCTAGTAGATGGGGGACGCGGAGAGGGGGGATGTTTGGAGGGGAAAGGGGTTCAAATCTTTCTCACTGGATTCCTTCTATAGAGAACTTGTTGGAACAGGGTAAAGGAAGGAAGTGCACGCGTGGAATAAATTCACTTTCTTCACTTGATAGGCAATTAATCCACGTTGCATAGATATGTTGTTAGATTTTGTGAGGTATAAGGAATACATGTAATTGAGTCCTCTGCTGCTAAGACCACTTCATGCACTTTAATGAAAGTTTTGATGTATCCCCCCAAAAAACATGGAAACTTGATATGCTGTATACAATTGGAGATGCAATGCCAATGACAAACTTCTAAGGAAGGAGACATATCATGGTGAGTTGGTCTATAGTTTACATAAGGATCAATGAAAGAGCACATGCCATATATTATTACATTGTAGGTCTACGCACAGCTGTGGCTGGGTATTCATATTGTTTAATATTTCATGGGTTGTGACGACGACATTGGGACTAGTGGTGGAGGAATGGAAGTACCGAAGATCGGCAATGACAGGAGTACAGCTTGCTGGAACAGCACTGTCGCGTCTCTTTTAACTAATCTGGAAGGAGGAGAAGAAAAAATGTTTCAGACTGTAAATTGTATGTAAATGTCTAAGGAAGTTAATTTCGTTTCATTTATCTTTTGGGGTAAAGAGAGAATTCTAAGGTAGTTGGGCCAATGTGATAGGTGACGGTACAGTTGTGCATGAAATTGGTGCAACAGAAGTTGTCATCTGATTTTCTTTATTGTCGTTTTACATGTATTGCCTTTTGTTGGTTTGGAGAATTCAAGTGAAGAATACCTTACCTATCAACCCCACCCCTTCCACCAATTAAAAAGAAGAGAGTTCAAGTGAAGAAACTTTTCTTGAGTTTGGTTACGGAAGATGTTTTTATGGAAGTTCAGAGGAGGTGGTATAGAACTCTTTAACTTTTGTTGATTTAACTTTTTCCTTGCTGAATGGAGGATTTTGGGAGTACAATGATGGAGAATAACTTGCGAGTTGTGACTTTACAATTGATAGGTTTATGTTGCTCGGACTCGGGTGCGGATCTAGAGGTCAGATTCTTCGTCACATAAGTTTTAGGATTCAGGGTTATTGATCCGAGTGCTAATACAGGTGCTCGGAGCCTCGGACACGGTCAATAAATGTATATTACAACATATATAAATGTATATTTTGATTGATTAAAGTTATTGAACTAAAGTTAATAAAATTTAATTCTTTATAAACACGTAATATTTTGTTCATAAGATATCTTGTGTAATAGCAAAGCATCATAATCGTATATAACTGAAACTATATATGTATATGATATAAACTCAAAAATCAAACTAAATACCCAATCAATCTATACTTCTTGGACATAGATGTAGTCAAAGCACCCAAAGCAAGTTGGCCAAATCTAGTGTGGATACAACACTCAGACCCAAATCATGTCGATCCGACACGAGTGCAGTAGGGATTTTGAAGGGTCAGAGAAAAAAAAGAAGATAGGGGAACCCCATAATTTTGCTTTGTTTGAGACTGGTGAATCGCTGCTGCTCAGATCTGGATGTGTTAGTAACATTTACATCTCTTTATGAATTCTCATGGTAAAATTTGCTCAGACCGGATGCTGATGGTACCATGTTTTTTTTTTGCTTAGTTGCCAAGTTTTTTATTTTTTTGCTGTTTGGTTCCTTTTCCAATACTGCTTTGAATTATTCTTTGAGCTGAGGGTCTATGAGAAACAGCCTCTCTACCTTGACAAAGGTAGGGGTAAGGTCTGCGTACACACTACCCTCCGCAGACCTCACTTGTGGGATTACACTGGGTATGTTGTTGTTGCTGTTGTTGGTTGCTTACCCAAGTGCACTCTGCTGCTAGTTGCTTAAAAGTTTTTGTTTCCAACTTTGGCTGATTTTTCTGGATGCGGCAACTGTTAGATGTCGGAAATTTATTTGCCTGTTTGTGATTGGTCCATGATGCATCTGTGATGGAGTTCGGGTTTTACAGGTTAATCACCACAATCTTTTAGGGGGTCGGGCTTTGACTAATCTAATCTTATTACAAGTAGCTATGCAACCCAGTGGTGCAAAAGATACACAACTCCGTGAGAGCAACAGCCAGAAGGTCCATCCGCAACCTATGGAGGAAGCCGCAAACCAAAATCCTGAAGCAGTTGAAGCTATGGTATCTAGGATTTTTACAAATATCTCCTCCCTGAAGTCTGCCTACATTCAGCTCCAATCTGCTCATACTCCTTATGACCCTGATAAAATCCAAGCTGCCGATAAACTTGTAATTTCGGAGCTGAAGAATCTCTCTGAACTTAAGCACTTCTACAGGGAGCACAATCCCAAACCTGTGTGTGTGTCACCTCAGGACTCTCGCTTGGCTGTGGAGATCCAAGAACAGCAGAGTTTGTTGAAAACATATGAAGTTATGGTGAAGAAGTTTCAATCTGAGATTCAGAATAAAGATTCTGAGATTCTTCAGCTGCAGCAGCAGATACAAGAGGCCAGTCAGAAGCGGGTCAAATTGGAGAAAAACCTTAAGCTCAGGGGCTTGTCAGCAAAAGAATCAGAAAATGCAGTTGACGAGAATGGCCATTTCTCCATGGACCTAACTCCTGAGTTTTTCAGGTCAGCGGTGGAGTCTGCTTATAGGGCCATTCACGACTTCTCTAAGCCATTGATCAACATGATGAAAGCTGCTGGTTGGGATCTTGATGCTGCAGCAAACTCCGTACAGCCAGATATAGTTTATGCAAAGAGAGCTCACAAGAAATATGCGTTTGAGTCACATATCTGCCAAAGAATGTTCAGTGGATTTCAGAACGAATTCTTCTCTGTGAAACATGATAATTTAGCTGTCACCACGGACAGTTTTTACCATCAGTATCTTGCATTACGGGAAATGGATCCACTGGATGTTCTAGGCCAAAGTCCAGACTCCCTTTTTGGGAACTTTTGCCGAAGCAAATACTTAGCAGTGGTTCATGCAAAGATGGAGGCTTCATTTTTCGGGAACTTGGATCAGCGAAACTATGTTATGGCTGGTGGACACCCAAGAACAGCTTTTTACCAGGCTTTTCTGAAACTAGCCAAGTCAATTTGGCTTTTGCATAGGTTGGCATATTCATTTGATCCTCCAATTACAGTTTTTCAAGTCAAGAAGGGAAGTCCTTTCTCAGAGGTTTATATGGAAAGTGTTCTGCAAAATTTCAGTGTAGAGGAAAATGAGGAGAAGCCTAAGGTCGGTCTGATGGTTATGCCTGGTTTCTATATCAGGGGCAGTGTGATCCAGAGCCAAGTCTACCTAACTGGCGTGAAGGTTACCGAATGATATTTATGATATCGTGTTTTCTGTTTTATCATGCCTTATGTTTTAGCAGGTGTGTTTTTGTTGTTACATGCTGGTCAGTCTGATGTAAAATGTGTCTTCAGTAATGACTAGATATCTCCGACAATCGTATTGTCAGGCAAAGAATTGAAGTTGAAAACTTTCATCTGTTCATGAACATAATTTTGAGTTCTTGATTTTGGGACGATGGGTTGTATCCCAACTATAAGTTTTCTCATAAGCTTTTCGCGTTTATTGAGGAAATTCATTTTGGTTCCAAAACTGATGGATAGTAATGTATATCGCATATTTTTGCCGGCATGTCCATCATAACACCAATATACTGTTATCTGTGCAAATTTTATGATATGGAAGTGAATCTTAGTAGCCATAACAGCTCTGTTTAATTTCATCCCAAAACATATATTTCCAGATCTTGGAAGTAAAAATGCAAGGTTACAGGTGGTTTGGTTAACCAGATAAACTAAACACAACAGAAATATTCAACTGTCGTCTAAGAATAGACTTACTCTACATTTATTGTTCTTACCTTTTAAAACTTAGTAAGAGTAAATCACTCTAAAGTGTGTGTTTGGTATGGAGTAGAATGTTTTCCATGTTTGATAGGGAAAGTAAGTTCTTTAAAAATTCAGGAAAATGATTTTAGTAGGAAAAGTAAGTTTAATAAACAGTATTTTAAGTTCACTGTCTCCTCCTCACCCGCCCATACTCCTTAACCTCCTCACCCCACCCTGATCCCTCACTCTTCACCCCACCACCATCCCACCCGCTCATAGTGTTCTCTTAAATTAATTAGAAATTCTCTTAGGACAATTTTTTCTTGCTTGCTTATTATTACTGAAATGGTTAGTTGGTCGAACGATCCTATTTATTTCTTATTGGCAGGTGACCATCTGAGAAAAAAGGAGGGCCAAAAAGAAAAAAGAAAAAAGAAAAAAGAAAAAAGAAAAAAGAAAAAAGAAATTGTGAAAGCCATCGAAATGAGATCATGGGATTGACTAGTTTGCTTTGAGTATGTCTTAGATGCGTTATGCATGGACCGTGAAGTTAGCTGCTGCAAGGCTGCAAGTTTTTGAGAACATGATATTACGTACATATTTTTTCTCAATTTAACTTCTGAATTTTTGGACGGTTTAAGACAACCTTCCTTCAATTCCACCTAAATTGATGTCGTGTCTCACGTCAATCTTTTTGATTTGTTATACAAAATTCTCGTACCTAAATTAACGAGCGAGTAAAGAGTTTTTGGGGAAATGAATAACATTAACTTGAAAAGAAACTATATCAACATAACAAGTTCAAGTATTTTATACCCGTTATTTCGAGACAAACTTTGATAAGTCCGTTTTCACAAGAAATTTCCTTCAAACTTATTCTAACATTTTGGGTTTCTCAGGCTAGACTACTTGATCAATAGGTGTATGGTAAATCACAACATCCTTTCTCAACATGTATTGTTTAACTTTGCAAGTTGTTGCTATATATATATATATATATTAAAACTGAGCATAAACAAGGTGATGTGACACCTCTCTATGACCAACATTTTTATTTATTTTTTTCTCATTTTTTTTGGCATTTTTCTTATTTTTAATGCATTTTTTGATTCATTTCTACTAATACCTATAAATTAATAAAAGAGCCTTTATTGTGGCATTCAAACCCACGTCTGAATCAGCCCCACGTTCAAAAAGATTAAATAACCATAAATGGTAGTTTAAACTTTTAAAGTTTCAATTTTTCCTTTTTAGCTTTAATTACATATCATTATTACTCTTCGAAAAAATCCTAATTAACCATATCATAAGTAAACAAATTTAATCACTACTTCCCTAACCCAACAGATTTTGTCATTCTCTATTACGCCAGGTGAGTTCTTTTGGACTCTTCTTTTCTACTTTATTTTTAATTTTTAAAATATTATATTGTTATACTTTCAACATGACTGTGATTCTTTTTTTCTTTTTCGAAGATTGGAAATAGATGAGTAATGAGTTTATATGTAGATGCAATATTCTTCTCTTTTTTGATAATATTATTTTTCGCGTATTATTATGATTTCTATTTGTGTTATTCTCTTCTTTTTTCTTTTTTGATCTCTAATGGGTATGGACTTTCTTAAATTGAAAGTGTTAACCATTACCTCCTGAACCCAACGATTTCGTTATTCTCTTTTAAGCGAGGTGATATTTTTGGACTATTCTTTTTAATTTTTAGAACATTATATTGTTATACTTTCTATGTCACAACCCAACCTTGGGGGTGTGGCCGGCACCCGAAGGCCCGAGCGAACCAACCATAGCATCGGTGACACGAACATCGGGCTGAGAAGGCCGCTAAGTGACCACAGTACAAAGCAAAGGAATTAACCTGCACGCAGAAGAACCCAACAACAACCTATATATACAGCTAAGACCCACAAGGCCACATCACGGTCATGACAACTATATAGGGGGGCCGACCAGGCGATGCAAAATATATATACACTGATAACTGGTCTGCAAGCCTCTAAAAGAGTAACATAATATCAACAGGAGCAATCGGGGGATGAACTGGAAGTATATCAGCTCATCTATACTCCTCTAGGGGTGGTGGGAGTGCTGCTCGGGAAGCCTGAGAATCAGCCTCGTTCTGAGGCTCATGCTGATCTACATTAGCGAGAAGCGCCTGACTGGTGCCTTCTTCCACCTCCTCATCTAATCTCTGTATAAATTGTGTAGCCGCCTGTCGTCTAGTAGTATTAGGAATCATTGAGAAGGTAAAAAAAATGAAGGTTAGAAATGAACACTTACGACTTGGCTCTATCGCACGATCTAGATCAAGAAGAAAGTAACTATCCTAAATGCCTTATAGCCTCATGTTTATAAGTGTGGTGCACAACACACCATAGATAAGACTATACTAGACAAGGATTGCAGACTCCCTAGGACTGACCTGCTCTAATACCAAGTTTGTCATACCCTAACCTTGGGGGGTGGCTGACACCCTGCACTCGAAGGCCCGAGCGAACCAACCATGGCATCGGTGACACGTGACACGAACATCGGCTGACAAGACCGCTAAGTGACCACAATACAAAGCAAAGGAATTAACCTGCACGCAGAAGAACCCAACAACAGCCTATATATATAGCTAAGGCCGACAAGGCCATATCATGGCCATGACAACTATACGGGGGGCCGACAAGGCCAAGCAAAACATATATACACCGACAACTGGTCTACAAGCCTCTAAAAGAGTAACACAATATCAACAGGTCAGGACAGGGTCCCGACATACCCCAAAACTATACATGTACATATGTAGTAGTACCTATGGACTCAACACCGACAACTCCGAAGAAGTGGAGTGCGACACTCGACCGCTAATCACAGGGTCCTACTGAGGAGGCGCATCGGCCTGTCTGTCAACGCTTGTGGACATGAACACAACGCATAAAAAGGCGTCAGTACAAAATATGTACTGAATATGTATGGCGGTAAGTGTAAGCATAAGAAATGCAAATAAACAAAAGATGAGATATTAAGACAACCTGAAACTTTGAACAAAGCCCATGCAAGCAACCATAACTAGAATATGAGTGCAAATACATACTCATAAAATCATCCCTCATTGTGGAGGTATATATATATATATATATATATCATATCATATCATAATAATAAATTCCCCTGTGTGGTGATATCATTGTCATATTATCATCATCCCTGCCCAACTAATCAGTGGTATGCACAGCTACGTGCCTGTCCGGCCATATTTGACACAACGCGATAATGAAAGAAATACATTTAGGTGCACATCTACGTGTATGCCCGACCAATTATAGCGCAACGCGGTAATAAAATAAATACATATGAGGGTATCTGGACTTCATGTCCTCCTCGGCCTCCCATGTCATTTTCTCTACATTATTATTCCTCCAAAGTACTTTCACCGAGGCTACCTCTTTAGTCCGTAGATTACGGACTTGCAATCTAAAATAGCAACATGAACTTTTTCGTATGATAAGTCCTCAGTAACTTGAATATCCTCAATAGAGGTGATGCAAGAAGGATCGCCTAAGTATTTACGAAGCATGGAAATATGGAATACCTGATGGACCGCGTCTAGTTCTGGTGGCAAGTCAAGTTTTTAGGCTATCTGGCCAATTTTCTACACAATCCGATACGGCCCGACATACCTGGGGCTAAGCTTGCCCTTCTTGCCAAATCTCATTACGCCCTTCATAGGCGATACTTTCAAGAACACCCAGTCTCCCACAAAAAATTCTAAATCTCGAGGCCGGTTATCTGAATATGACTTCTGTCGACTTTGAGCTGCTTGCAACCTTTCTTGAATCAGCTTTACCTTTTCTATGACTTGCTACACCAATTGGGGTCCTAACAACTTTGTCTCACTGACATCAAACCAGCCAATATGAGACTTGCGTTTCCGCCCATATAGTGTCTTATATGGTGCCATCTGAATACTAGCATGATAGTTGTTATTATAGGCGAGCTCAATAAACGGCAAATGATCTTCCCAACTTTATTTGAAATCTAAGACACAAGCTCGCAACATATCTTCGAGCGCCTGGATAGTGCGTTTGACTTGTTCGTCGGTCTGCGTATGAAAAGTTATACTAAGGTTAATCTGAGTACCCAAACCTTTCTGAAAAGACCTTCAGAAGTTAGTTGTAAACTGGGCACCTCTGTCAGATATAATAGAAAATGAAACTCTATGTAGCCGAACTATTTCCTTGATATACAGTCTGGCATAGTCTTCATATGAATAGGTTGTCCTAACGAGAAGAAAATGTGCTGATTTCATCAGCCTATCTATGATGACCCAAATAGAATCGAACTTTAGGCGAGAATTAGCATCCCTATAATAAAATCCATATTGATTGTTTCCCATTTCCAGGTTGAAATCTTAATATTTTGAAGTAACCCTCCAGGTTTTTGGTGTTCAACTTTAACATGTTGACAGTTGGGAAACTGAGCCACAAATGTAGCAATGTCCTTCTTCATGTCATTCCACCAGTATAGCTGATGAAGGTCGTGATACATCTTAGTAGAACCAGGATAAACTGAATACTGAAATTGGTGAATCTTTATCATAATTTGCTTACGAAACTCCCCAATATTAGGTACACACCATCGACCCTTATATTTGAGAATTCTGTCATCTAATAGCTCGAACAACTGCTTCTTCTGAAAAAGGATGCTCTCCTTAATCTTGGCTAACTCCGGATTCTCAAATTGCCATGCTTTTACCTCAACTACTAGTGACGAGTCCACAACATTTTGGACTACTACACCCTGGTCACCTGTATCATGTAGATGCACACTCAGGTTAGCCAATCGATATAGCTCCTTAGTCATTTCTAACTTATCAGCTTCTACATGCTTCAAGCTGCCCATGGATTTGCAACTCACCGCATCAGCTACCACACTCACTTTGATAGGATGGTACAAAATATCAACATTATAGTCCTTCAGTAATTCAAGCCACCTTCGTTGCATCAAGTTCAACTCTTTCTTCTTGAATATATACTGCAAACTCTTGTGATCTGTATAGACATCACCATGAATACCATAAAGGTAATAACACTATATTTTTAGGGCAAATATAACGACCGCCAACTCAAGGTCATGAGTCGGATAATTCTGTTCGTGCTTCGCTAGCTGCCTCAAAGAATATGCAATAAATCTGCCATACTGAATCAGAACACATCCCAATCCGACCCTGGATGCATCGCAATATACCACATAACCCTCAGATCCCTCAGGAAGCACTAGAATATGTGCTGATGTTAAGCGTTTTTCAACTCATGAAAGCTCATTTCATAGGCATTAGAATTTAGACCATTGCAACTTTATGATTTTACGTGTCAAATTTGTCAAAGAAGCGGAAATAGAAGAGAAATTCTCCATGAACCGCCGATAATAGCCGGCTAAGCCCAAAAAACTGCGAACTTCTGTTTGAGTTGTGGGCCTCGACCAATTCTTTATTGCCTCAATCTTCTGACCATCCACTTTAATACCTTCATCTGAAATGATATGCTCGAGAAAAGCCACTGAGTTCAACCATAACTCACATTTGGAGAATTTAGCATATAATTTGCGATCTTGCAAAGTCTACAACACTATACGCAAATGCTCTGCTTCTGACCGAGAATATATCATAATATCATCAATAAACACGATTACAAAGATATCTAGGAATGGCTTGAAAACATGATTCATTAAATCCATAAAAGTCGCTGGCGCGTTAGTAAGACCGAAGGACATAACAAGGAATTTATAATGGCAATATCTGATCTGGAAAGCCATCTTCAAAATATCCTGCTCCTTGACTCGTAACTAATGATAACCAGACCGAAGATCGATCTAAGAAAAATACTTGGCACCTTGTAGATGATCAAACAAGTTGTCAATTATGTGAATAGGGTACTTATTCTTGATAGTTACTTTGTTGAGCTGACGATAATCCATACATATCCTCAACGAACCATCCTTCTTACGAACGAATAGTACTGGTGCACCGCACAGAGAAGTATTGTTCCTAATAAAGCCCTTATCCAGAAGATCCTTCAACTAAGCTTTCAATTTCTTTAATTCAGCAGTGCCATTCTGTATGGTGGAATAGATATAGGATGAGTATCTGGAAGCACATCAATAGCAAAGTCGATTTCTCTTTCGGGAGGAAGACTAGGAAATACGTCTGGGAATTCATTAACGACAAGTATCGACTGAAGAGTTGGAGGTTTCGCCTCCACATCCTGCACTCATACCAAATGATGGATATATCCCTTAGAAATCATCTTTCTAGCCTTCATGTAAGAAATAAACTTCCATTTAGACGCTGCAGCATTGCCTTTCCATTCAATAACAGTCTCGCCTAAGAAATAAAAATGAACAATCTTCGTCCAGCCAATCTTACCCATAATAATATCAAAATCGACCATTTCCAGTTCATGCAAATCAATTAACGTATCGCGGTCATAAATCTTCACGTCACAACTTCGACATACCCATCTAACTACCATAGACTCACCCACATGAGTAGATACCTCGAATGACTTATGTAACAATTCAGGTTCTCCATCCCACTTACCAGCAACAAAAAGCGAAATATACGACAATGTAGAACCAGGGTCTATTAAGGCATACATATCAATAGAAAAGATGAATAATATACATGTAACCACATCTAGAGATGACTCTAAGTCCTGACGACCCGACAAAGCATATATACGATTCTGCTGACCGCCTGAACTAGATACTCCCCTTTTGCCTCTACCCCTGCTAGCCGATGTCTGTACACCCTGCCCAGGAGGACGTACTGAAGAACAAGAAGCCATTACATATGATGTCGGTTGAACAATACCACATTTGCCTCTCTTCGGACAATATCTCATAATATGACCCGACTGTCTACATGAATAATACACATCAGCACCCCTGGCGACACAACCCAGAATGAACCCTACTACATCGATCACAATGGGGCACCAGAGGCCTGACCTAAATGAACCCGCCTCTAAACTGTGGGCCTACTGTCCGCAAACTCTGACTTGGACCAGAATAAGTGGTCCAATCACGTTGCCGACCCTAAAAATGTGGTGGCGCACTAGCTGTCAGATAAGATGAACGCCTAGGAAACTGAGGCCTAAATCTACCTCAAAACTCTCCCGTATCACCTACGGACTGGGCCCTCTTATGCTGGCCCCTATCATGCTTTTGACTGACTTGTTGCTGCCTCTTATAGTCCTTTAGATTTCGAGCATACGCTTGATTACAGGCAATATCCATATTTTGGCTCAAAAAAGCTGTAGTGCACTCCTTCACCAAGTGCAACCCCAAACAATTAACAAACTGGTGTACTCAATCACTCATATCAACAACAATTATAGGAGCGTACCTAGCCAGAGAGTTGAACTGCAGGCTAAACTCTCGGACGCTCATATTACCTTGTTCCAAGTGCAAGAACCTATATCGCCTAGCTCGTTAAAGCTCAACTGACAGATACTGCTGCTGTAATAATACCTCAGAAAACTCCCTCCACATCACTGGTGGTGTATTAGGTCCCCAAGTCTGCATCCAAGTCTCATACCATGTCATAGCAACATCACGCAATCTATAGGAAACTAACTCTACTAACTCAGCATCTGTGGCATGTATAACTCATAAGTTCTGTTGCATACGATCCAAAAAATTATGTGGGTATGTATTAGGATCAGTCCCTGTAAATATTGGATGGTCTAGGTTGATAAAGTCTCAAACACTCATGCTCATAGCCCTATCAGCAATACCGATGGTCTAACATTAGGCTTGGGAGGCTACTAATCGAGTCAACAGATGTACAACACTCCGCATGTCTAAATCCTGATCAAGAGCAATCGGGGGAGGAACTAGAGGTACATCAGCTCTTCTATATCCCTCTGGGGTGGTGGGGGTGCTGCTCCGGAAGTGTGAGAATCAACCTCGTTCTGAGGCTCATGTTGATCTACATTAGCGGGCGACGTCTGACTGGTAACTTCTCCCGCTTCCTCATCTAATCTCTGTATAAATTGTGTAGCCGTCTGTCATCTAGTAGTATTGGGCATCACTGAGAAGGTAAACAAAATGAAGGTTAAGAATGAAAACTTATGACTCGGCTCTATCGCACGATCTAGATCAAAAACAAAGTAACCATCCTAAATGCCCTATAGCCTCATGTTTATAAGTGTGGTGCACAACACACCCATAGACAAGACTCAACTAGACATGGATTGTAGACTCCCTAGGACTGACCTGCTCTGATACCAAGTTTGTCACACCCTAACCTTAGAGGGTGGGGTGGTTGACACCCTGCACGCGAAGGCCCGAGCGAACCAACCATGGCATCAGTGACACGTGACACAAACATGGGCTGACAAGGCCGCTAAGTGACCACACTATAATGAAAAAGAATTAACCTGCACACAGAAGAACCCAACAACAACCTATATATATAGATAAGGCCGACAAGGCCATATCACAGTCATGACAACTATATAGGGGGGCCGATAAGGCCAAGCAAAACATATATATACTGACAACTAGTCTGCAAGCCTCTAAAAGAGTAACACAATATCAACAGGTAGGGACAGGGCCCCAACATACCCCAAAACTATACATATACATATGTAGTAGTACGTATGGACTCAACATCGACAACTCTAAAGAAGTGGAGTGCGACACTCGACCGTTGATCACATGGTCCTACTGAGGAGGCGCGCCGGCTTGTTTGTCAACGCTTGTGGACATGAACACAATGCACAAATAGGCGTCAGTATGAAATATGTACTAAATGTGTAGGGCGGCAAGTGTAAGTATAAGAAATGTAAATAACAAAAGATGAGATATAGAGACAACTTGAAACTCTGAACAAAGTCTCTGCGGGCAACCATAACTAGAATATGAATGCAAATACATACTCGTAAAATCATCCCTCTTTGTGGAGGTATATATATATATATCATATAATAATAAATTTTTCTGTGGGGTGATCTCATCGTCATATCATCATCATCTCTGCCCAACTGCTTAGTGGTATGCACAACTACGTGCCTGCTCGACCGTATCTGACACGTCGCGGTAATGAAAGAAATACATTTAGGTGCACATCTACGTGCCTGTTCGAACGACTATAGCGCAACACGGTAATGAAAATAAATACATATGTATATAAGTGAAATGCAAGGTCGACTTCAGAAGAGACACCATAGAAAGAGTCGGAGTGACCTATCGTCGTTATCCTCCGACTATCGTTATTGTCTCTACATTCATTATTCTTCCATCAATAGACCAATGAAATAAGAAGTACAAGAAACATCTTTTTATGAACTAAGCATAAGTTGTCTTATCCCTCGGGAAACATGATCAACACAACGATATTCGAAAGAATGTACCAATCGGGGGTTCATCATTTTTTGAGCAATAGATTAGAAGGTTAAGGATACGCGAATATTCTTCAATATGGTCTATTTATGAGAAGAAACCAACTTGATCATTTTGGTGTACCATCGACGCATTTTTAACGGGGAATTTTCTAACTAAAGATTATTTGAATACTAGTCACGCCACAAGAGAAGAGAAAGCCCTACATACCTCATTGACAAAGCTATATACGTTTCCTGAGTCCTCGAACGCCTTACGAATGTTTTCCTACATAATACAAACCATTCAAGATCAAAACCAAGGTCATAGCTTATATAAATCTTCATTTAGACATTTAAGCGAGCAACTTGCGAGCATGAGTTTGTAGGCTCTTTTGTAGCCCAACTTCCCCGCAACCTGCTACCAAATTCTACTTTTCTACCCCTACTCGTCAATACGATCCCATCCATATCCTCACAGAGGCAAACAACACACCAAAAGCATACAAAACAGTCCAATAATTAAGCTCTATTCATAGGAGTTTCTTAAAGAATTACAAGAACTTATTCTATGGGGTTTTCAACCAATTCTTAGGATTTATACTTGTAGAAGTTCAAAGAGATCAAAAGAACGTTAAATTATACCTTAGATGATCAGAATCACTCCAAACTCCAAGTTACTTCAAGGCAAAGTCTTCCGCCGAGAAGTGAAATAGCGAAGAAATCACAATTTTGAAGTTGCCGTGTTGTTTTCCATGTTGAGGTTGTTTGATTTGCTATTAGGGGTGTTTGTGATTGATGGGAGAAGGTTTGAGAGATTCTCCTAAGGTTTACTGGTCTTTTAGATGAAGAAAAATGAAGGAAAAATCGTCCAAGCTATGTATGTATACAAGGGCAAGTTTAAAGCGACCGACTTAGCACACAGTTTCCGCGGCAGTTTGCCTCTTGGACGAAAATGTGAATATCTCTCTACTCCGACGTCGTATCGACGGACGGTTTATTGAGTTGGAAAGAAGACTTCTTAAACGTGAACTTAGATAGGTTATTCACTCCATAACTACTCATATAACGTCAGATATACCCCTTCTAAGTTGGGCCAAAAATCTTGTTCGAAATTCGACTTGCCCTTCCGAGTTTCGACGAACTTAATTTTCTTTGATTTGTTTGACCCCGAACTCTTATGAAACTTTAATAACACATGTTTAAACTTATTTTTATCCAAATATGGTATCTTAACCTCACCGAGATTTACGTTAATTTACTTACGACGCATACGAGTGCAAAATATGGGGTGTAACATTTTACATGGCTGTGATTTTTTTTTTTTGCAGATTAGAAATAGGTGAGTAATGGAACATATGTGGATACAATATTCTCCTTTTTTGTGACTTTATATAATATTATTTTTGACGTATTATTATGATTTTTATTTGTGTTATTTTCTTTTTCTTTTTTGATGTCTAATGAGTATAATTGACAGCGGGGTTTCCAGCACTAAATTTTTTTTTATACATTTTCTATATTTTTAAAAAAAAATGTACTTCTCATTTCTTTATCCTGTATTTTTGTACATAGTGTAACCATGCTTTTGTTGCTTATTTATTAACTGCTAAAGTTGAAAATATATCAACAATAGTAAGTGAAGATGTATTTTACAATTAGTTTTATTAAATAATTATATATTTTTTCAATAAAAATAATTAGTAAATGATAAAATTCTCAATTGTCAAAAGAATTCTCAATGAAATTGAAGCTTGAAAATCCGTTCTATTTCGATTTCTCTCACCTTTTTCAACGAGTCCTGTGTTGAATTAATAGATTTTTTTTTAAATGAAATGAGCATTTTTTTAGATTTTAAGAATTTTTTTGTATAGTTTCAATGATTTTGAGGATGGAAAAGAGTAGCTTTAGAGTGAAATTATTGGTTATAAAGATTGTGAGGTTTTGGTGAAACAAGAAAAATAAAAGGTAATTATTGAATGGGCGAGGAAACAAGAAAGAAAAGAAGAAAAGATAAAAACAACGAAAAAGATAAGGCAAACGTTAATTGATGAGATTTCGTTTGTGTTCTTTTCTTCATTTATTAAAAGTGTTTTTTTTCTCATAAAAAAAAGATATATTATCTAAACTAATTATTACTTATCTGGTCTTTTGTATAAATTTACTTATGATTTTTTGGACGGCGGAGAACACCCTAAATGAAATTCTATTAGAAGATTATATACTTCTTGGATCGACGTTGAACAGAGGAGAAAGGACAAAATTGATGATGAGTAAAGATTAAGTTTTTACTTATTTAAAATGTAACTCTTGAAAGGTAGGGTAGATCAATGGAGAAGTTAGATAGATACTTAATATATATTAGATGAACAAAGGAAAACTATATTTAAAATTTATAAGCATATGAGCATAAGGATATTGAAATTCGTAAAATAAAATGAACAAAGTAAAACTATGTTTAAACGATATTCCTATATAGATTATATTATTATATAAAATTCAACTATTTGTGAAAGAATAAAAATCATAATTGTTAAAAATTTAAAGAAAAAGAATAAAACTAAGTAACAATAATCTAATCCATTTGATTATGAAGACTAAAAGATTTAAATATTTTAAATATTTAGATATTTAAAATATATTTACAATAAGAGTTTTATAATCGCGCAAAGTGTGAACCTATTCACTAGTTTTTTTATTTTAAGACTAATTAAACTTGGCTGGAAGGATTCTCAAATGGTAAGCTCCAGCTACCGTGTGATGTGTGTATTTGATCTTCAAAATAAAAGTGACAATCTGAATTATGTGATCTCAGATCTCTACATTATATTATTTAAGATTTATAAAATAATAATACAGTGCAACAAATAATTTAGCTTGATACAAGCATGATGTTGGTCAACAGTTTACTCTATGCTATATTAATTTATTTAATTTGTCTGAGACAAGTCGCGGTATTCATGGATGAGGATCGTTCTCTGCACAAGTTAATCAGACCGTTGGCATCACTATTTACATATCCTAATGCTAATAGCGTCTAACTTCAGATTTAACTGAATTCATTTGTTTGTAAAATCAGATAAATTTGATGAATTTTATCGAGGCAAATTGTACGGTAAAAACCTACTTGCTTCAGATGTTTACATCAAATCAATCAATTAATATACATAAGACTTACATGTATGGTTTTGTTGGGTTCAAAACACATAAGTAAGGCACATCGGAAGTTAAAGTTTTGTTCTTACTTACCCCAACAATTACTTCTGGTATGGTTATGTGACAATCCAAGACCTGTAACATGAAACATGAACACTTACATGTTGTATTATCTGGAGTCTTTATCAACTGTGGGTTCGCACGTGAAAACCCTTTCGATTGCAAGCTCCAAGCTTCAATGTATTTCTCTTTCGAAAAGCTAGGAAATCCGGCAGAGGTTCGAGAGAGTCTAAGTCTCTAAGACTTAGAATAATAATATGAAATTAATATGTTGAATAATGAAATGAATGTCTGTATTTATAGGTGAAAAATTAGGTCAAATCGAATTAGGGTTTGACCTTGGGTCAGACCCATAAATTGAGACATATTAGGTCATTAGCGCCGCGACCCTATGGTGTGGGCACCACGACGCTCGACGTGGCCCTACACCGTCTCGATTTATTTTCCGCACATCCTTAATTAAATCTAAAATCCAATTTTGACTTAATTAAAATAATCATTATTCATTTAAATATCTCGATTCTAAATTGAATATTTAATACTCTCTCAATACATCCTTAGATCGAAAAGACAATCGACATAGTGTGACCCTACAAGCCTTCACATATCGACATTAATCAAATTAAGGTGTACGCGAAACTCCTAGACGGCGCCACAAGACGAACTAAATATGTGAAGTACGTTTACATGAATCCATTAAACTTAACCTCTATGTGGTAAGATAAAATCATTTCATTCACGACACACCCGATCAAGCTTATGATTTGTCAAGTGTCTATCCAAATGGCTTAATCGTTGTATCTCATCTATATTAGTTGACAACTAGACCATATACTAAATATGTCTATTGCGTTGGCCAACGACTTAGTCAACCTAATATCACTGAGAATCTGAGTGTTCTCTCGAATATACATTCGAGGAATGAATCCTAATCTTGGCTCAACTACCACCTTTAATCCACATCGTAATGCACCCAATACAAGCCGTATCTCAACCTATAAGACATTTGAGCTTAGTACAGAATCAAAGTTTATTACTTTGTAGACAAAGTGCGTATTGACCTCAAGTCTAAGGACTTCTATCTCCCATACGCTGATCATACTTTAGACAAGTATAACAAATATTATATCAGCAGGGTATACCAATACTTCCAAAGTATCCACGTGTCCATCACGAGTAGCCATTACTCGTAGCAGGTGAGACATACTACATCCTCTAAGGATGTGATGCAGACCACATGTCGACTTATCACATATCATCGATATCCCATTCTCGATGATCATTAGTCGAGGCTTTTTAAGAGTTACGTTATAATATTGATATCTCACATTATTAATAACAGCGTAACCTTCAGGGATACATATTATAGAATATTATAAAAAATCAATTAATAATTCAATAATTGCAAATGTCAAAATATTAATCTCCATTAATAATGATACGAATGTGTACAAAGTATATTTGTCCTAATACATATTGTCTCTAGGACATAAATATACTTTCATTACATATACACTTTTTAATATTTAATCATGGTTAACTTATATGCATTATCACTTTAAGTTGTTAATTAGTTATAAAGTTAATTATTTTGGTAGATATAAACACTCAATGTGAGTAAATATTTACCGAGCTATAATCCTATCGGATATCGTAACTGTTAAAAAAATTGTTGCAAAGGTGCATGAGTGAATATTTCGTAAGTTCTCGTTCAACATTGTTAATACTGACAAAACAAGCAACTATTAAGTAAATCAGAAGAAAATAAACCAATAATTGCTCTACATAGAATTAACAGCAAATTCTACACCTAGTTCTTTGAAGGTTCTTGCACGTGTTAAACCATTAAACTAAAGGAAACTAAGTCAACTCTTATGTATGGGACATCCCCTTTCTATATAAACCCCAATTCTCTCTTCACATTTCTACACCACAAATCAACACAATTGTCAAGCAAACTCTTTTAACATACTACACCTAGCTTTTGCTTCCTTCTATTTCCAAAAGACAATGGAAAAATTTACCCTTTCCCTAATTTTGTTTCTCTTCAATATCTCCGTCTTCTTATTTGTTGGAGCAGTGGAGGGCACTAGTGCTAGTCATTCACAACCTCGTGCCAACAAATTGGTGGAATCACAATGCAAGCGCACTCGTTATCCAAAGTTGTGCATGACTTCTTTGTCAAACTATGTCACTCCCGCATCTGAACCTCAAGAGTTAGCTCAAGCAGCATTGAAGGTGAGCTTAATTAAAGCTATCTACACGAAAGCCTACGTGAACAAGGTTCGTAAACAACTCCAACAAACCAAGTCTAAGGATTATCAAGCGGTGAAAGATTGTCTAGATCAAATCTCAGATGGCGTTTTCCTACTTTTCAAGTCGGTCGAAGAACTTCACCATTTGAATTTAGACAAGGAACGTGAATTTTTATGGCATAGGAGTAATGTTCAAACTTGGCTTAGCACAGTATTAACTGATGCTTTCACTTGCATGGATGGGATCTCTGGCTATAAATTAGGTGGTTATAAAGTAAAGGCTACCATTAAGGCTAAGGTTCTAAATGTTGCACAAGTCACTAGCAACGCTTTAGGTTTGTTTAATGGGTATGCTGTTAGGCATAGGGATTCTCATTACTCCAACTCTGTCAAAATTAACAAGCCCTAGAATTCACAATCTCTGTATTTGATTATTAATTTTTCTATTCTTTTTTGTTATGTATGTCAGAGCATATGTAACTTCAATTCAATATGTGAATTAGATTTTGATACTCTTTGATTCTTGTTTTCTTTTCCTCGTATTACTACATTTAAAGCGCGTCACAGTACATCTAGTTCAATATTGCGATAAGAAATTGAAATCTAGACAAGGGATAATGATCCAATTAGAGCGAACAAGGATAACATTCGTTAATAATCAATACAGAGTAAAAGAAACTCTTGGGGAGTTAATCTGTAAATTTTATGTAAAATGTTGTTCAGACTGCCGATAAATTTGGGCTAAAAAATAGATCTTAACCCTACATGTCTAGCTCAAAAACAAAAATGATTTACTTGTAGGTTCTTTTATATATATATTCTTATTGAGTTAGCAAATTAAACTTAAAAAAGAAATTCTTTTGTTTATCATGACTATATATACCAAAACAAACTGAACAATATTTATTCTTTTATGTTTTGATAATTCTTCTTATAGATTAATTTGTGCTACATATGCAATCCAAATCGAACCAAAGCTTATAGCTTATAGATGGATTATGCCCAAAATGACAGACTATGTACTTAACCAACCTGCCTAAATCTGGTTGAGCGAGCTATGTTTTTATGGATTAAATTTGACACCCTTAATATAGTGTCATCATCAGGTCTACTAGACCTCAATTTTTTTGAAAGGTTACTAGACCTCAATTTTTTTGAAAGGTTACTAGACCTCAATGTAGACCTCAATTTTTTTGAAAGGTTACTAGACCTCAATTAGTTTGGTGGTTCTTCAAATTAAATTACATAGAAAAAAAAAGAAGAGAAAATAACATAAATGTACATCTTTCTACACTCAACTGTATCCGATCAGCTTAGTCAAGAAGTTCGTTTTGTCACTGTAGCACAAAAAAACATAGACATGTAGTAAACTTCAGTCATAAGAGTCCGATTCGTTTATACGTACTTCAAATTATCAGCCTTGTGGGTCTGAAGTTCACTTTATAAAATTGAGAAAATGAGAAGTTCAGATCTGTGATCTTAAATTATTTTATCATATATTCGACATCTTTAATACTAATGTCTTTTTATGTTTATGTCAGATTTTTAATAATTTTTTCATCAAAGTGCATTACAAATAAGTGAAGCTGTTATTAATCTCCCTCAAAAGCTTCAGGAGAGGATTTTTTTTTTGGCAAAATAAAAGCAGTAAAAAAAAAGGTCAAATAGTTTAATTAAACTTTATAAATTTGCAAGTCAGAAGTTCATTTATCGTATTGCAAACTGTCAGACCTGAGGTATAAAGTTATTTATCTTATTTTCAGCACAAATGTAATGAAAGGGTGATAAATGTTAGGGTTTTGGGTTTAAGTGTTTCGTCTATTTTGTTTTTGATTTTCTGAGTTATTAGTTCGAGTAAGGGTTTATTTTCTCAGTTGTTGTGTGTTTTGGAAGTTTTTATAAGTTAGGGCTTCAGCTTTAACTTCGATTAAGGGTTTCATCTTTATTTTTTGCGAATTATGGTTTATATTTCTTGATAAATATGATAATTATGTGTTACTACATTTGTTAGTTATTGTATTTTGTGATTTGTTCCTGTAGATTATATGTACATCAGAATCGTATGATATTTTTTTATCGTCAACAGATTATAGTATTAGGGTTAGAGTTGATATGAGCTGGTTTAGGATTTTGATGATATGGTTTAGGGTATGGGGATGTAGTTGTTTTTGGTACTAGGGTGAAGTTCATTTCTTGAGGTTTAGATTCCATTTTTGACTCATATCAGATTCTATTTGTGAATGTACCCTAAATTTTTCTGAATGTGGTCCCAAAATGTTGTTTTTGTCTCCTAAAAGTTATGGGGAAGTGGGACTTTATTATTTGATAAAAACGAGGGGATAAGAAGTTGTACAGACTAGACAATGTGAGAGAGAGGAGGGCCCGCAACTTAGATCACGTGAGGTGCATCAAGGAATGCAAAGTACCGGTGGAGGACACACATATTAGGTAGAGATGACAGTCTTACTTTCATAAACTCTTGAACGAAAAAGGAGATAGAGATATTATGATGGGAGATCTGGAGCAATTTGGTAGTACCGGGAATTTGGGTATTGTAGAAGCATCAATATTGAGGAGGTTAAGAGTGTTGTTCGCAGGATGCGCGGGGGACGAGCGACCAGGCCGGATGAAATCCCAGTTGAATTTTGGAAGAGCATAGGCAGGGCAGGCTTGGAGTGGCTGACTGAGTTATTGAACGTTGTTGACACCCAATTTTGTCCCGTCTTTTCCAATTTATTTGCAATTTTAAATATTTTTTAACAACTCAAAATAATTTTAATCTATATACATACATGCGTATATATATATATATATATATATATATATATATTATTCTCTTATTATTATTAACATTCACATTTTTTACTATCATTTGCATTTTTATCATAATCATAAGTTTTATCCGAAAATTCTATATTATTTTATTCTCGCAAAATTGCATCGCATTTCCATTTTTTATTAAGCATTAAACATTTCGCAAAATATTATAATTTTTATTATTATCACATCGTTATGTTATTTTAAATAATTCACATCTTTTACAAAACAAAAATAATATTTTTTATATTAAACCCCTTTTATATTTTTTAAACACAAAATAATTTCTAACCCATTTAATCTCCCTCACCCAAAATAAATCAAACCCACAAAACAAAACAAACCCCCAATTTTACCCACACCAAAACAAGCCCAAAACCAAACTCCCCAATTAAATACCCATTTCCCCTTTATTTCCCCCAATTCACTGTCGCCTAACTCCCTCTCAACCCGCAGCCCACTCGACGGCCCACCCCATTTCATCCGGCCCAACTTACCCGACCCATCACCCATCTTCCCCTTTAAACCCCAAAACCCAAAACAAAAACAAAACAAAAAAGAAAACCTAAACCTAAAAACCCTTCAACCGCCGCCACCCTACACCCCCACCCCCACCGCCCCCCCCCAGACCCCCGCCACCCCCAACCCCCCCCCACCAACCCTGACACCACCACACCCCTCCCATCACTTCACCATACCCATACCCCTAAAATCCGCTTCCAAAATTCTGATTTTCTTTACCTTTAATTCAAATTTCAAACTCGTTCTTGGGGGGAGAAATCCACCTATAAATATCCCCCTTGTTCTTCATTTAAGGAGGTTCGAAAATCCGTCTTTGGGGGGTCCGAAAATCTATCTTTGAAGGGTCGATTCTTAGAATTTTCGGGTCATTTTTAGGTCCGAAATTTAAGAAATCCGAAATCTCCTTAAAGTTTTGGCGTTATATTTTGTTTGTGTTGTTCTTCACTAAAAAAAGGGGCAATCCGAAATCTTTGTTTGTTCTTACATGTGTTCTTCAACTTAAAGATTCCGAAATATATGTCGAAATTATTGTTTTTTTTTGTGTTGAAGAATCTGGATTTTTAGCTATTTTTACTGTTTTTCTGTCCGGGTCGGGTCACTGCCGGGTCGGGTCAAACACCCGAAAAATCAGAAAAACAGTCCTATTCCCAGAAAAAAATCAGAATTCAAAAAATCTACAACAAATCAGAATTCTAACATTTCCGAGCGGATTCGACAATTCAAAACACGCCTCGGTTCGCTACCCGGAAAAGGTTAGACTCGTTCCAATTCTTCTATATTTCTTTAAGCTTATTTGATTGTGTTGTTTATGCTTGATTTAGCATGATATTTTGCTAAGTAATGTAGTCTTGATTAATTAATATGATAATGAGACGATTTTGCTTATATAATTGTATTTATGTCGTTGAGATATTTCTGATTTGGAGTTGATACGTGATAGATGATATTGCCTCGATGTTTTGGTTAACTAATTATTGTCATTAGCTTTTGTAAGGTATCTTGGGTTCATTATTAAATGCAGTACGGATAATGTAAGATTAATATGTGTTTGGAAGAGCTATGGCTTGATTAAATACTCTTAGGACACCTAGCGGATTGTTGATATTCAAATTATTGTATGTTGGGTAAGTTGTTAGTTTGGTGGCTGCCTAATAAATAAAAAAACGAGCATACTTTAATTGATTAAAATGACGATATTTACATGTTATATTCTAGATTAATATGTGCAATTTTAAAAGGAGTATGTTATCCACGTTTAATATAATAGTATGTGCGTTTGGTTTAAGTTTATGAATGTCATGTTTCTTTAAGATTAAGATGAGTTCAACGGATTTTATCATGTATGTTTACATAATTTATATATTGGTCTTCCTTGCCTCTTTTATTCTTGTTTAAATTTAGAGCCGGTTGTGTTAGCATACGTTTATTCTTCGGCTACTTTAATATGCCAAATCTGAAAAAATAATGTCTTAAGGATATGTAAAATATATGGTCATGAGTATTCATTCCTATGTGTATTTAATGTTGTATATTTCGTGTATATATATATTAGGAATATACATGTGTTTATATTTTCGTTCCGTCTACTAATCCTTTTCTTTTCTTTTATTTACATGAAATGCATCGAGAGCTACGAAGAGTCTCGTTATGAGACTCATCATGACTTCGTCCAAAATGAAGAACTACATCTATGTTCATTGCATTCCCCGCTCTCGGAACTTCAAAACAAATAGGGTGCCGATGATATTGTCATCCGTCCTAGCCGCTACTTCTATTTATTGTCTAATTTTGTCTTTCATTATTATTTGGGTTGTAATAATTATTTAATTATGTACTGTCATTAGAATGCTTAGAATAATTAGGCCGCGAATAGATGAATGAATAGGATAGTCTAACTGCTGTTAGTTTAATTCTTAGGCTCGTTTGAATTGGAAACCAACCGCAAGCTTTATTTGTTTAGGGTCGTCTTGTGTGTTCCAAAATTAGCCTCTAGTTACTTTGTTCTATTTTTTAGGTTCGTTATGCATGCTTAATATCTTTCAAAAAAAAAATAATTTGGCTATCTATTATTCACTTTCTTTAGTCCTAAAAAATAAGGTTTGCATTCTATCCGATTTGCAACATTGAAAGGTTTTTTTTCATAAAAAATTGCTTCTTTTATTATTCAATTGCCAAATATGTATTTTTCTAAATAAATATAACTTCTGGGCAATGATGAGGCTTAAACCTTTTATTTCATTCGAGATCAACATGTTTAGTAGGCGAGGTGACTAAAATAACCAACAAGTTATATATTCGCAGCCACGACATGATTATAGTGATCTTTTCTTTTTTATCCGAGAGACCAATACGTTTAGTAGGCGAGGCAATCAAAATAGCCACATTAGTCACATGTTTGCAGCCACGACGCTATTGGAATGGTCTTTTCAAAATCTAAGTCTGAGCCCTCCGTGATCGTAACGCTCGGTGTTTTTATACGGATCCGGTTATGTTTTTTTAATCGTCTCTAACCGTTTGTCCTTGCCATCTTGCAAGGAACAAAGTCAATGTAGGCAGATATTTCTTCGGAGTTTGTCTATTTTGTTGTTTTACTTTCTTTAATTCAGCTTTTATCCCGCTCTGTATTGTAATATTATTTATCGCACTTATGTAACTATTGAAATGCTTAGAATAGGTAGACTTAGAATTAATTCATAGGGTAGTCTAAAACTGGAAACCCGTCGCTAGCTTATTTACTTGTAGGCTCGGTTAATTCAAACTTAGAAACCCTCCGCTAGTTTATTTATTTTTAGGCTCGTCATACATATTTAAAATTTTCAAAACAAATTTTGATCATCTTCTATTTATTTTATTAATTGCACAACTAAAAAATGATTTTCAAAAATTACTCCTTTGGCATTACAAATGAATTGCTTTTCTCCTTATTATTGTCACAAATGCATACATGCATCTCTTTCATTAATTATTTGCAAACATCTTTTTAACTTCATACTTTAAACATGCATTTTTGATTTTTCTTAGTGTAATATTAACCTGAGTTTGACCGGATAACCGCAAGTTAGCGGATCTTAAAGGATGTCTAACCCCTTCCCTTTAGAATAATAAAGAACCCTTACCTAGAATCTCATTAGTTTTGCAGACCTTAAAATTGGAGTTACATTACAGCATTTAGTTAATATTTAGGTGTCCTAATTCACCGTAAAAATAATTAGGTGGCGACTCCTCAACCCTCAATTCTTTACCCAGGAATCACCCGGACACGTCCGCGCTCCGCTTTGACCCGAGCAGGTCAAAATAGGGCGCGACAAACGTCATTTTAAGACGGCGAGAATCCCCGAAGAATGGAGGTAGAGTACAATGGTTCCTTTGTACAAGAACAAAGGTGATATCCAGAGTTGCAACAACTATAGGAGTATCAAGCTGCTGAGCCATACTATAAAAGTTTGGGAAAGGGCCATGGAGATGAGGGTGAGAAGAGGCGTGTCTATTTCTGAGAACCAGTTTGGATTCATGCCGGGGCGTTCGACTACAGAAGCCATCTTATTAGGAGGTTGGTGGAGCTGTATAGGGAGAGAGACTTATATATGGTTTTCATCGACCTCGAAAAGGCATACGATAAAGTCCCTAGGGAGGTTCATTGAAGATGTTTGGAGGCTAAAGGTGTACCTGTGGCGTACACTAGGGCGATTAAAGATATGTATGATGGAGCCAAAACCAGGGTACAGACAGTGAGAGGAGACTCGGAGCACTTTCCTGTGATGATGGGGCTGCACCAGGGATCAACTCTTAGACCATTCTTATTTGCCTTGGTGATAGATGGACTGACGCGATAAATTCAAGGGGAGGTGCCATGGTGTATGTTATTCGCAGATGACATAGTCCTAGTTGATGAGACTCGCAGCGGAGTGAACGATAAGCTGGAGGTTTAGAGACAGACTTTGGAATCTAGAGGGTTCAGGCTGAGTTGGACCAAAACAAAATATTTGGAGTGCAAGTTCAGCGACGGGAGCAACCATGAGACATGCATGGAGGTGAGGCTTGAGGCTCAGATCATTCTAAAGAAATGAAGCTTCAAGTACCTCAGGTCTATCATCCAAGAGAATATAGAGATTGATGACGATGTCACACATCGTATTGGGGCAGGGTGGATGAAATGAAGGCTTGCATCTGGAGTCTTGTGCGATAAAAAGGTGCCACAAAAACTAAAAGACAGGTTTTATAGGAGGGTGGTTAGACCGACTATGTTGTATAGGGCGGAGTGTTGGCTAGTCAAGATATCACACACCTAAATGATGAGAGTGACGGAGATGAGGATACACAGATGGATGTGTGGGCATATGAGGAGGGACATGATTAGAAATAGTGATTTTCGAAGTAGAGTGGGAGTGGCCTCGGTGGAATACAAGATGCAGGAAGCGAGGTCGAGATGGTTTAGATATGTGCGGAGGAGAGACACAAATTCCCCAGTGCGGAGGTGTGAGAAGTTGGCTATGGACGGGTTCATAAAAGGTAGAGGCAAATCGAAGAAATATTGGGGAGAGGTGATTAGACGGGATATGAAGCAGGCGCAATTTACTGAGGACATGACCTTAGATAAGGGGGTTATGGAAGACACATATTAGGGTAGAAGGGTAGTAGATAGTCGAACATAGTCCTACTTACACTTACAAACTGATAGTGTTGGTGTTATTATTGTAGGCATGCTTAGCATATCATATGAATAGGCGTAGTATTGTTTTATAGTTTTCTCTAGTTTTATTTCTTCTGCTATGCGTTCTTTAATGTACTTAGTTTATCTCAGTTATCTGCGTTAGTTACTGCTTCTCTTTTAGGATGTGATATCATGTCGTATTCGCGTTTGCTATCAGCATTTTCTTACTGCTTTAAGTTTTTGACCAGGTCTGACTGTTTTTTGCTTTGCTTGTCCTGAGCCGAGGGTCTCTCAGAAATAGCCGCTCTACCTACCAAGGTAGAGGTAAGGTCTGCGTACATTCTACCATCTCCAGACCCCACATTGTAGAATTTTATTGGGTATGTTGTTGTTGTACACAAAGATACACATAGAATATACAGGAAGATGAGGAGTGTGTTTCCTTGAGAGGTTTGTGTTCGTGATTTTACTCACATCGGTTGTTTACACCAAATGAACAAATGCTTAATATGTGTCTGTATATACGCTTATATAACTTAATCATGATTAATTAATACATATATTTAGTACATTAAATCACTTAATCATAGTAAGTTGAATTAATTTAATATAAATACTTGATGTGTATAAGTATTTACGATCCTTATGGTTGGAGTTTTTTTTGGGTGGAGCCGATTATTTCAACTCGAGAGGTTTTTGGGTGGCGATGGTGGAGAAAATTTGTTGGCTAATGAGTAATAGATTTTTTTTTGAAAATTTGTAAGTGGGCTACACCGGTGAAAAGGAATTGGGTTATTTTATGTCATATATTCAACCGAATGGTCAGGTGGTGCTATTTTTCTACTCGAGTCTAGAATTTGCTAGAAAGTCTTGCAAATAGCCTTACTTTCTGCTCAATTATGACCTACTAGCTAGTTTACACTTCAATGCAGTTGAAAGAATATAATCCCTAGATTATTTCATTAATATACACACAATATCTAAATATGGAAAATAAATATATCTTTTTCTAATACAATTCTAATACCTTGTCCTAATGTAAGAATAATACCATAATTACACTTGTACAATAATTTTACAAATAAGGTAAATTATATACAAGCTAGGAAAGTGATATACACGGTTGACACGTTGCCTTTCACACCCCCGCAGTCATAGTGTGAGGTTGTCGTACGCTGAGACTGTCCCTAAAATCTTCAAACAGTACCAAAGGAAGACCCTTAGTAAAGATATCAATAATTTGGTATTGTGAAGGGACATGAAATATACGTACTTGTCCATGAGCTACCTTTTCTCGAACAAAGTGAATATCCATCTCGATATGTTTAGTGCGCTGATGTTGGATCGGATTTCCAGAGAGATAGATTGCACTAACATTATCACAGTAGAACAATGTGGCTTTCTGAATAGTAAAGTGAATCTCTAATAGAAGATACGTAGCCAACATGACTCAGACACCACATTGGCTACCCCGCGATACTAGGCCTCCGCACTAGATAGCGATAAAGTAGGCTGACATTTTGTCGACCACGAGACCAAGTTATCTCTAAGAAACATACAATAACCAGATGTCGACCGTCTGATCTCTAGACATCCACCCCAATCAGTATTTGTATAAGACACGAAAGTAGAGACGGATGATGGATACAAATGCAAACCATAATCAAGTGTGCCTTGTATGTACCGTATAATGCGTTTGAGCGCATGCATATGCTCATCCCTCGGATCATGCATAAATGAACACATCTGCTACAGTGCATAAGTAATACTGAGTCTTGTGAAAGTAAGATACTGAAGAGCCCCTGCAAGACTGCGATAGTGGGTGAGATCCTCGTAAGGTGTGCTAGAAGTAGCACTCAGCTTCAGTTTGGTATCAACCGGAGTAGACGTGGACTTACACAATGACATGTCAACTCTCTCAATAATCTCAGTTGCATACTTCCTCTGTGATAAAAATAGACCACCTGCATGACGTGTGACAGCTATACCCAAAAAGTAACTTAAGAGTCCCAAATCTTTCATAGCAAATTCTGAACTGAGAAGAGACATGATAGATGCGCGCAGATTATCCGAAGAGGCAGTCAATATAATATCATCCACATATAACAGAATATATGTCATAGAAGTACCACGACTATAGATGAACAACGAATGATCAGACCAGCTGTGAGAAAACCCAATAGTAGACACGTAATCGGCAAACCTCTTATACCAAGCCTGTGGGGCCTGCTTAAACCCATATAAGGATTTCTTCAGCAAACAAACATGGTGAGGATGATCGAGGTCCCGGAAACCCAAGGGATGAAGCATGCAGACTCTCTCCTTAAGATCATCGTGTAAGAAAGCATTTTTCACATCCAGCTAATGAATGGGCCATGCTTTCGAGAGAGCTAGACTGAGAACAGTGCGAATGGTAGCCGGTTTGACCACCGAACTAAATGTCTCTCCATAATCCATGCCAACCTGTTGAGTTTTACCATCACCTACAAGATGGCCTTATGCCTCTCAAAAGAACCGTTAGAATTTTCCTTATGATTGAAAATCCATATATAATGAATAATATTGACATCATGAAGATGGGGCACTAACTCCCACGTCTTAATTTCAATAAGAGCATGATATTCATCATCCATGGCCATTTTCCAATTCCGATCATAAATGGCAGATACTGGGTTACGTGGTAGGGGTGATTTCATGACATTAGAATTTAGATTAAAATGTTGTTTAGATTTAAAGATACCCCGTTGGCTATGAGTAACAGGCCCTTGACTCGAAATAGTAGGGGACGGGTTTGAAGTTGGTTGTGGATGAGGAGCAAAATTTATTGGGCCTGCTAGCCGAGAATCCGACACGGGACCTGGATCGGTTTCTGGAAATGGTGTTGGGCCAGCAGGCAGTGGGTCTGCTAGCCGAGAAACATAGGCAGTATTTGGACCATTTGGGCCAGCATGCAGTAGGCATGCTGGCAGAATAGAATCACTGATCTGTTGGGCTAGGTGATGTATGACGTACGGTGAAAGTCTATCATCTAAAAAATTATAAGTACTAGACAGAGATTTAGATAATTTAGCAAACAGAAATTGGGTTTCATAAAAAATAACATGGCGACTAATTATGATTTTATTCGAAGATAAATCAAAACATTTGTAACCATGATGATTAGAAGGATAATCCAAAAACACACAAGCGGTAGAACGTGCTTGTAGTTTGCTAATTGTAGTAGACATGAAAAGCAGATAGCACAAACACCTAAACACCCTAAGATGAGAATATGAGGGATCCTTATTATAAAGAATTTTTAGGGGTGATTGATATGCTAAACCTTTATTGGGGAGTATGTTAAAGAGGTAGGTAGCCATTTGTAATGCATGATGCCAAAAAGACGGAGGTAAGGAAGCATGAGCTAGTAAGGTGCAAATAATATTATTAATGGTACGAATTTGTCTTTCGGCCTTTCCATTTTGAAGGACGTATGAGGACAACAAAATAAAAAATATATGCCATGAGTGTCACAAAATTCCCGAAATGGCCCATTATCATATTCCCTACCATTATCACATTGAATGTTTTAAATTTTCCGTTCAAATTGCGTACGGATGAAAGTTCTAAATTTTAAGAATGTGGAAAAACTTGAGACTTTTTAGACAAAGGAAAAGTCCACAAAAAATTAGAATAATCATCCAAAAATAAAACATAATAACGATGGCCCAAAGAGCTCAAAACATAATATGTCCATAAATCACTATGAATAATGTCAAAAGGCATCGACGTTCTAGAAGTAGAGGCCACAAACGGTAATCTAACATGTTTTCCTAGAGGACAAGAAGGACAAATATGAGTATTACGCGTACTCTTATAATCAATAAAAATATTATTTTTAAGAGAAGAAATAATAGACGACCCCGGATGACCCAATCGTGCATGACACAAAGAAGGAGCAAGAGCGGCAAATGTTGAAGATGTGGCTTGACTCGTGGAAATGGTGGTGGTGGTGATTGGATAAAGCTCTCCATGACTATTACATCTCATTAGAGGTATCCCCGTCTGGAAATCCTTCACAAAAAATCCAAAAGGGTCAAAGTTAACAGAAACCTAATTATCAGTTGTAAATTTTCGGACATACACCAAATTTTTAATTAAGTGAGGAGCATGAAGGATATTTTTAAGGACGAGAGGTGGATGTGGAGGGGGAAAATTTGTGTGACCATAACTATGAATTCGAATTGAATTTCCATTACCAATAATTATGTCACGATTATTGCTTAAATTAAAATAAGATGAGAGATTACCTTGTGCGGACGTCATATGAGAAGTGGCTCCATTGTCCATGTACCAATTTGTGTTCGGGGGATTTAATCCAAGTGTATGCATCGCGACCTCAACATCCGTAGGTGTCAGACCCGAAATTGGGCCCGTAGCAGTGAAGGCCTGCTGAGGTCGAGGCTGGCAGGCCACCGCCGCCTGGATCGAGAGTACCGATTGACGAATCGGGCCTCTAATGGCCATCGCCCGCCGGGCCGGAAAGCCTGGATAAAAGGGAACAACCGAGTTAGGCCAATAGCCCAGCAACCCCACATCCAGTTTGTATGGGCTCAAGGATGCGGCCAGTGGTGTTGTGGCCCAGCCGGTCCACTACCACCACGTTCGCCATTGCTCTGACCACCGTCATTGCCACCGCTACTGCGGCGACGGCCTCCGCAATTCTTGCTATTATTTTTCTGATTTTAACCCTTTTTGTCGCCACCGTTGGTACGATTTTGGCTAGAATTATCCGAGAACGAGTGAGGGTCATCAGATGTGGCCATCAACATGACGGAATTAGCTCCGGTAGCTGCCTTTTTTGCCAAATCGGCCTCCTCTAACGTGAGCATGAAACGGGCCTGGTAGAACGGTGGAAGAGGATTACTTTGACGAAGGAGTGTCTCAACGCCATTATAGGCCTCAAATAGACCTGCAACCATCTGAAGAACAAGACGATCATTGGTGACAGGCGCACCAACGTTCTTGAGTTGATCCGCCAATTCCTTCAGCCTTTTACAATATGCTGAGACATTCGGAAATTCCCCATATTGACATGGGAAAATTCATGCCCAAGAGTGACGGCACATAAATTTTTGTTATCTTGGAATATATCACGCACCCTATTTCAAGTTTCCATCGCCGTGGCATCGGGTTCAATAATCGTCTGCAACATGTCCGTAGAGATAGTGGAATAAATCCACTGGAGTACTATAGCATCAAGAGTCGTCCATAACATAGGGTCATCATCGGCGGTAGGAACCTTCTCCTTGCCTGCTTCCGCGGGGATGATGTGATGAAGGACTTGATGCGAGCTTGTGTGAACTTTAAATAATTCCGTCCATGTCGCGTATTGGACGTTTTTCATCTCAAAAATGATAGGGATGTGATTTTTGATGTTGGATATTGTAAGGGCGGGATGAAACGTGTTATTTGAGGTAGACATGATGAAAGAACGAGAGGAGAGCGAAGGATTTGGAAGAAAAAAATTGGGAGAGAAAAAAAAATGTCGGTCAGACGCTCGGATTTCGAGAAGGAAGAGGGCGGGGGAAGGTGTTTGGGAGAAGGTAATTTTGCCCTAGACTTCTGATACCATGAAAGAATATAATCTCTTGATTATTTTCATTAATGAAAATGTCTATATATACATGATATACAATATCTAAATATGGAAAATAAATCTACCTTTTCTTCTAATACAATTCTAATACCTTGTTCTAATAGAAGAATAATATCATAATTACACTTGTACAATAATTCTACAAATAAGGTAAATTATATACAAGTTAGGAAGGTGATATACACGGGTTGTCAACCGTGTATACACGTTGGTTTTCAGTAGTGTAGAATCTAAATTATGAGATTTGAGAATATTTGAGATCTCCTAATACAGTGCTTTAAGCTTATAGAATAAAATTAACCATCATCTTAGCACAACGTTGGTCAAACAATCTCCACCATGATTTTGTCTGTTTAAATAATACGGTTTATGGTCGATACAAGTGGGCTGGGGAACAGGTGAAATTTAATCTGCCTGCTAAGCACAAGCTAATCAAACCGTTGGCATCACTCACCACACATGTCAGGTAGCTTTTTTTTTCTTGGACTTCTTAGGTAAATGCTCATGAAAATTTATCCACATAAATTAATTGGGGGCAATTTTTAGCTCTTAACGTTTGCAACTTGGCCTCGTTGCCTTATCGAATCTACTCTTTCTACTATAATTTTCTTCTTTAATTAGTCTGTTGAGCTTATTCTCGCTGTTTGATTTTTCCTATAGTTAGACATGGATAATTGTTAGTAAACCTATTGATAGAGTAGCGGTACATTAAACTCAACTAACTTCGTCGATAATAAATCACACAAAAATTTAATTTTTTATTTGTAAGAGAGTATGCAGAAGTTCTAAAATTTAGTGCAGAAAAATGAGGTTATTCATTTGAATTTATAGACAATGAAAGGATGAAATGAAGAGTTACAATCCAAAAGGTGTCTTTTGGGTGCACTTCAAAAGATACATTTTCTCATTTCTCATTCACACCTTAAAATCTCAACAGTGATGGACAAAGGAAAAGCTAAATAAAAGAAAAGAAGAAAAGAAGAAAAGAAAAAATATGCTAGTCCATATGTACTCTAAAACCCATTATATGTCTTAGAGGGTGTTAGAGAATATATTTGGTCTATAATATGTTGGGAGTATCAGTAAAAGATTTATAAATATCTTGTGCTACTTTATTAACTGTTTTAAAGTTATGATGCGATGGACATAGCGTTATAAAAAACAATTATTGCCCATTATTATACAATAAGAATTAATATTAAATATATAATTAAATAAATAAAAATATGCTATACTAATTAATATAATTTTTAGATGAAATAGTCATGTAATTTAGCATGGTATAGAGCAAACAAAAGTCATGGGTTCAAGCCTCACAACCATACTTCTGATCTATGAAAAAGAGGTAAAACAAATTCGCCTTCCTTTTAGATGCAGTTTTAACTTAACAGTTGCAGTTTCTTAATTTAGTTTTAAAAGTAACAATTGGCCAGAAGGTTTCTCAAATGGCAAGCACCAGCTAACGTATATATTTCATTGTCAAAAGAAAAGCCACAAGTTGAAGTAAGATCAAGACCTCTACTTTATACTTTATTATTTAAGATTTGTATTATGGAATAAATAATGTAGCTTGATATATACTAGCATAATTTGGTCAAATATTTACTCCATGTTTTATTTATTTGTTTTGTCTGAGACAAATTGCGGTATGCACGGAGAAGGAAGTCTGCTAAGCACAAGCTAGTAAAACCTTGAATAATGAGCTAAGTTTATTGTTCAATAAGAGAATTCAAATCATATACTCCCACCAATTTGTTTTGTTAATTTAACTGTTACATATTCGATATGTCGATCTTATAAACTGGGTAAAAAACATTTACATTTCCCAAATATTCTTTAAAAATAAAATACCCTCTCCAACTAGTAATTGACATTCTCCAACGTAACTATATACATAAGAGACATCAACAATGTTAATTTTGATGTCTTAAGCAACCATTAAGTAAAATAAAAAATTTAATTAATTAATTGCTCTAACAAGAATCAATCCTAAACTTAGCACCTAGTTCTTTGAAGCTTCTTGCACGTGTATATGTAACATCGACAAATTAAAGGACATAAATTCAAAACATCTCATGCATGTATGACAAACCCTTTCTATATAAAGTCTAATTGCCTAGCAACCTCTTTACACATTTACATCGCTCCATAAGCCATTCTCTCTTGACATTTACATATCATTAATCAACACTAACATTTTCTTTTCACACATTTATCAAGCTAAGTTTACTTCCTTCTATTGTCCAAAAGACAATGACAAAAGTTAGCCATATCCTAATTTTGTTTCTCTTCAGTATCTCTATCCTCACATTTGTTGGAGCATTGGAGGACACAAGGGCTAGTCGTTCACAACCTCATGCCAACAAATTGGTGGAGTCACAATGCAGGCGCACTCGTTATCCAAAGTTGTGTACGACTTCTTTGTCATATTATAATATCACTTCGACATCTGGACCCGAGGAGGTAGCACGAACAGCACTAAAAGTGAGTTTAGTTAAGGTTATCTACGCAAAATCCTACGTGAAGAAAGTTTGCAAATAACTCGAACAAACCAAGGTTAAAGATTATCAAGCGGTGAAGGATTGTTTAAATCAAATTTCAGATGGCGTTTCCTTACTGTTTAACTCAGTCGAAGAGCTACAGCATTTGAATTTAGACAAGGAAAGTGAGTTTGTATGGCATAGGAGAAATGTTCAAACTTGGCTTAGCACAGTTTTAACTGATTCCTTCAATTGCATGGATGGGATCTCTGACTATAAATTGGGTGGTTATAAAGTAAAGGCTACAATTAAGGCTAAGGTTCTAAATGTTGCACAAATCACTAGCAATGCTTTAGCTCTGTTTAATGGATATGCTGTTAGGACTAGGGCTTCTCATTACTCCAACTCTGGCAAAATTAATAAGCCCTAGTAATCAGGACTATAGAGAAGTCACCTAAATCTTGAATTTCTTTATTTAATTTTATACTATATGTATTTTTTTGATGTATGTCAAAAAAAAGTATGCAACTTCATTTATATATGCAGAATGCATTCTCCAACAGTCCAACTCTTAATTTATTTTATTTTCTTTTTTGTCCTAGTATTATGTTTTTTTTTTTAACGAAATTAATCACCTTGTATTACTGCATCACCAAACTACATAGTTCAAATGTACTCCTAGTATCATGTATAATCCAACTTTGGAAAAACTTTTCCCAAGATATCTCCTTCAGCAAAGAAATAGAAAATCTAGCTAAACTATGAGCTACTTTGTTAAAACATCTAGGAATATATATAAACTCGACATGATCAATCATGCTTGAGAGCTTCCAAATGTCTTCACACATCACTTCTATCTCTCATGAAGTAACCACTCATTTCTAGATCATATTAACAACATTTTTAGCTTCGGATAAAATCTTCACATTCTTCCATCCATTATTGACAGCACATTTAAGAGCCTTCTTAATAGCAATCGCTTCAGCAGTCATGGCTTTTCCCATATATTGGATTGGGGATCCATGGGCATGCAGCGGTTTTTCAAGGCTATGCAAAGCCGCAAAATCAATACTTGCCCTCCGATCATCAGCCTACAACCCTGCTACAATAAATGGTATTATGTATTTGAAAAGTATCAAAATATCTCTTCAGATGTGAAAGGGAAATTGCATGATCATAAGTAGAGATGGCAAATGAACAATTGGGATTGAATTTGGGTGGTGAAGATGAGCTAAACAATGGCATGGACATAGTCCAACCCGCTCAACTATTATTAAATTTTAATTTCTTTGTTTGTATTTATAATTTATTTTATTATTAAACTAAATTAGTAATTAAAAATATTCTTATTTATTATAGTTATATATAATATATTAGATAATAAAAAGTTTTTATTCGAATATTTTAACAAAATTTCTCATTGGTCAATATAGCTACATGCTTAGCCAAATCAGCCTAAGTTTTGATGTATTGAATTTAGACTGGTCAAGATGGACTAAGTTACTAAATGGCTCAGTGATTAACCTACTCAAGATGGGTCATTTGCACAAATGTCCCTATTTCGGGGTGGTCTTTGATTTTTGCCCCTCAAATATATGATCTTTAATTTCTACCACTTAGTACTTTAAGTCATAAATAAGAGGACAAAATATCCCTAACACAGAAATTTTCATAACTTTTTCGCGCGGCATAATATTTCTGCATCATAAAATCCACAAGTTATGTCGTAAAAGGCATAACTTACTTATGCATTTATCGACATAAGTTGCTAACACGTATAGCAACTTATGTTCGTAAAGGAATAATATATTTCATAGCAACACACATGGCCATACATTAGATAACTTATGTTGAGAGGGAAAAAGTTCATTTTCAGAAGATAAAAGCCTCAATATGTTATACATGTTATGCCGGGAAGGGCACTGTGTTTCACAACAACACACATGCAGAAAATCAAACTTATACCGAGCGGGGCTTGTGGGATGTTACACAACTTATGTCGGGGAAGGCATAATGTATTTCATAGCTAACTCGATATAAGTAAGTTATGGCCGAGTGGGCATAAATTGTGGAATATTATGATGTGAAAATACAAATTTATGCCGAACGAAAGATGGGTATTTTAGTCCATAAATGTCCATTAAACGAGCAACAATAGTAAAAATTAAAAACCACATATATGAGGGGTAAAAATTAAAGACCAGTGCGTTTGAAGGAAATCTGCGCAAAAACTTCATCCAAGCTTGAGCGAGTTGGAAAGGCTTTAATGGACTAATTTTGTCACCCCTAATAAGCAATAAAAAGAGATTCACGGTAAAAGAAACTCTTTGTGCAATTATGTTTAGACTCTACAAATATAATGCAAGTTTAATCTAATGTGAAACTTGCATTAGATTATGTTGTGTTAGCTCCATTAATGGAGATTTAAGATCAATCGTACAATAATGAAGAGAAGAAGAGGAGAGAAAGGAAGGCTGTTAAAGAGAGAGAAATATTGGATACATTGTAAAATATCTTTTATGAGCTCAAAGCTTTATAATGACTTAGTTCAAGCTTATATACAAACTAGCTTAACAAGATAACTAACTCTAATCACTTAGACTCTTAACTCAACTTATACAACCATAGTTACTTGTTTGTTAACTAGCTAGTTAACACTCCTCCTCAAGTCTATGGTCGAAAAAGATTCTTGACTCCAAGCTTGCTCAACAAGTACTGATGTTGAACCTTTTCCAAACTCTTTATAAACAAGTCTGGCAGTTGATCCTTAGTATGTATATGTTCAGTTTTCAACATTTCTTGAGATATTCTTTCCCTAACAAAGTGACAATCAATGTCTATATAATTTGTTCTCTCATGAAATATTAGATTTGCTGCAATTTGAATTGCAGCTTTGCTATCACATATCATCTTTACTGGTACTTCAACATGAACACCAAGTTCTCTGAATATACCCAATAACCAAGTTACTTCTGTTGTACAAGAAGCCACACTTTTGAACTCTACTTTAGCAGAGCTTCTTCATATTGTTTTCTATTTTTTTACTTCCAAGAGATGAGTGCATCACCAAACTTCACTATTTATCTAGTAACAGACCTTCTAGACGCCAAATAATCACCCCAATCTGAGTCATAATAGGAAACAAGTTGACTTGTAGTGTATGTAGGCATCAGTAAATCAAGTCCAGAAGCTGCTTTGATATACCTTACTATTCTGAGTGCTGCTTTCCAATGAGACTGATTTGGTGTGTGCATATATTGACTCAAAACCTGAACAACAAATGCCAAGGTAGGTCTAGTCATTATGAGGTATAATAGTATTCCCACTAGTCTTTGATATGGACATGGATCTGCAAGAACTGCATCTTCAATTACTACCTTAGTATGATTGTCCTTGGTCTGATTCTCCTCTTTTTCTTGAACAAACTTGTCATACTATACTGAAGTTAGTTTTTGATTAAACTCAAGATGTGTTCCTGTAGGTTTAGCTCTTCTTAGACCTGTTTCTGCTATCGACTCCACTTTCTTTGACATATAAGTATTCCCTTAGCAGACTTGACAAACTCAATCCCTAATAAGAATTTAAGTTCACCAAGGTCCTTTATCTTGAACCTTTGTTGTAATGCTTCTCTAGTGTCACATAGAAAATGTTGATTATTTTCTGTAATTAGGAGATCATCTACAATATCAATACTGTCACAGTATCAATTCCTCTCTTCATTGTGAACACTGAAAAATCATATTGACTTTATTGAAAGCCCATATGTACCAAAGCCTTAGTCAATTTTAGGTTCCACTGTCTAGGAGCCTGTTTAAGTCCATAGAGGAACTTTTTTCGGTTTGCAGACCTTATTAGTCTCCCCATGTCTTGCAAACCCTTCAGGAATCTTTATATACACATCTTCAATCAAGTCACAATTAAGAAATGCATTGTGGACATCTATTTGATAGATGTACCAATGCTTAGAAGCGACAATAACCACAATGGTTCTAACTGTCACCATTTTTGCTACATGAGAGAAAGTTTCATCATAATCCAGACTTTCTCTTTGACTATACCCATTTACCACTAATCTTGCTTTGTACATATCTACATCCACATTAAATTTATACTTTATCTTGTATATTCACCTACAACCTATAGCTTTGTGACCATTAGGCAAATCTTCTATAGTTCATACCTGATTAGCTTCCAAGGCATCTATTTCAAGTTTCATTGCTTTAACCCACCTTAGGTCTGAAAAAACTTCTCTAAAGGATGTTTGGTTCTGAGGTTGCAAAATATACATACAAGGTAGGCTTGTAAGGAGAAGATAACTTGTCATAAGCAACAAACTGAGACATATGAAAATTGCATGAAGTCTTTTTAGTTTGCACCATATAATCTTGCATCCAGACCGGTTGCTTGCATTGCCTGGTAGACTTTTTTGGTTCAAGTTCAACATGTTCACTAGCATGTTTACCTGCTAATTCCTCCACCTCAACAACAGCCTCTACAATATTGTCATCAACACTTACTTCTAGTTCAGGTGTTCTTTGCACATTATTACCACCATCTGTGTGCACAGAGTCATGCTCTAGCTCAGGCTGATGAGCATCCATACTTCTAGTTGGTATAGTCAAAGGAGTAGTCTCATCTGGCAAACTAGAGGAAATAATATCCAATACTAGAAATACATGGTTAGTAGACAAATGCACATCTTTGAATGGAAATATGGATTCTTGAAACTTAACATGTATGTTGACTAGAAATGTCTTGGAGTATAGATTATACAAAATATAGCCTTTTTGTGTGAAAGAATATCCCATGAGGACATATGTAATTACTCTAAATGAAAACTTATCATCAACTTTAGGAGTAGCAGCATAACATAAACATCCAAACACTCTAAGATGTGATAAGTCAGGAGGATGTAGAAATAATAGTTCAAAAGAAGATTTAAACTTGAGTACCTTAAATGATAACCTATTAATAATGTAGATTGTTGTGGAAACACATTCACCCCAGAACTTCAAAGGAACAACACTTTGAAATCTTAAAGACCTGGCCATCTCTAAAATTATTTTTAGCTTCCTTTCAGCTATGTCATTCTGCTGAGGAGTATACATACATGTACTTTGATGCAAGACACCAAGGCTAGATGTAGATTTCCAAAATTTGTGCTGAAAAATTCACTCCCATTATTTGTTCTCAAAACCTTCACATTAACAGAAAGACTATTCTGAACTTGAAGAAGAACTTTTTTTTATCACAACTATAGTGTCAGCTTTAAAAGCAATTAGAAAAATCCAAGTATATCTAGTGTAGTCATTAACCACAGTTACAAAGTATTTCTTTCCATTATATGTTGGTACCCTAAAAGGTTCCCAAACATCACAATGTACAAGCTCAAAGGGAGAATTTGAAACATGAGTACTCAACTGGAAATGTAACTTTGTTTGCTTAGCTAGAGGACACACAGTACAATGAGGGTAACTATGGTTAGGAAGATTACTAAGTGACACATGTTATTTTATTATATCTATAAGAGCATGGCCTAATTTTCTATGCCACAAATTATTGTCTCCTGGAGAGATGATTGTTTTAACACACTTAAGAGTGAGTGAAGTCAGAACCACTTGTTGAATGTATTTTTTAAGGATGTAGAGTCCATGTTTCTCCTTACCAATTTCCTTTACATGACCACCGTAAAGATCTTGAAAAATACAGAAGTCAGGGGAAAATGCCACAAGACACTGCAATTTCTTTGTGAGTTTTGCCAAAGATAGCAAGTTGAACTTAAAATCAGAAAGATACAACACATTAGATATCTTCTGATTCTTAATCACAGTTGAGCTATTAGTATGTGAAACATTTACTACTAATCATGTTGGTAAATATACTTTATTCTTGTCTGTATGAGGGCTAGACTGAATATTATCTAACATATCTAGCTGATGTGTCATATGATTTGTTGCTCCAGAATTTTTTATTAACTATTTATTTACATACTTATATAGTAAAGCAACAATAACACTACCTGCTACAGCAGCCTTGGAAGAGGATTCAGAGTCTTCTTCTTTTCCCTGAGATAGCATATGCAGAATATGCTGATACTGTTCTCTAGTAAAGAATGACACTAGTGCACTGCTAAACCTCTCCTAACTACTGTGACTAGACTGAGTTGGTGCTTCCATATAAGTTTTTCCCTTGACCTGTTGCTGACATTGTGCAACAGTCATGAGAGTTTTGCCTCTAGACTGATGTTGATACTGTGTTATTCCTTGCTTATTCGCATCACTAGAAACCTGCATGGTTAGAGTACACTGCACCTTCATTATTGTTATTACCTTTCTTCTTTGACTTGAAGTTAGGAGGATAACCAACAATCTTGTAACACTCATCTTTGGAATGTCCTTTACAACCACAATGCTCACACTACATGAACTCCTTTCTTGGCTTAAAGTTGTTCACACCACTACTTGATGTCTTGTTACCAAAATTCTTGTTGGTATACATAGCAGCTCCACCCACCACATTTGATATATATATCCACCTTGTACACTACTTGCTAGACTCTTTTGACTCTTCTGATCTGATTAATGAGAATGCCTTATTTACCGTATGTGTTGGATCCATCATCAGTATTTGACATCTAGACTGAGAATATGACTCATTCAACCCCATTCGAAACTATAACAACCTCTGATATTCAAAATATATATGAAATCTTCTAGATTCTGGACATGGACACCTAGGACATGGTATAATTGCATTTACCTCAGTCCACAAGTCTCTCAACCTTGAGAAATAGCATGTCACTGATTGAGTGCCTTGATTAAAGGTGTGAATCTTTTTGTGAAATAAAACACATGAGATCCATTAACTTTATCAAATCTCTCCTTAAGATCACACTAGACCTTATGAGCACTCGAGGCATACATAACAATGCTTAACAATCCTAGCCTCACAACACTCATTATCCACGACAAAACTACAACATTACACTTCTCCCACAAATCATGCAATTCATGTGGAAAATTACTCCTATGATATCTACCATCAACAAATCCCATTTTACTTTTAGCTAACAATGTAATTCTCATAGATAGACTCCACACATCATAATTTTCAGGACAACTAAGTTGAATCGAGATTAGTGAACTACCTGGTGTATCATTTGGTTGCAAATACAAAGGATGATTATGATCGATAATGACATTACCACTAGAAGTTGTTCATGTAGTTGTACCGAATGTTGTTCCATTGGGATGAACTGCATGTACATTTGGAGTCTCTGTACCAATTGCATTTGTGTTGTTTGTGGTGTTATCAACCGCCATTGAAGACCTTCGAGTAAACTGATAACCTAGCTTTCAATCACGATATTTGGATTCAACTATATTCGATTGAATCAGTCGCACTTTGCTAGTTTGTTTTGTGTTTTCCTTCGATTGATCTGTGTAGCTAGTAATCGAAGCTCTTATACCATGTTAGCTCCATTAATGGAGATTTAAGATCAATAGTACAATAATGAAGAGAAGAAAAGGAAGAAGAGGAGAGTAAGGAAGACAGTTATTGAGAGAGAAATATTGGATACATTGCAAAATATCTTTTATGAGCTCAAAGCTTTATAATGACTTAGCTCAATCTTATAGACAGACTAACTTTACAAGATAACTAACTCTAATCACTTAGACTCCTTAACTCAACTTATACAACCATAGTTACTTGTTTGTTAACTAGCTAGTTAACATGTTGTTACCAAAAAAATGTTACTGTAATATCTTAGGCAAAGGTAAAATAAATAATCACAAAAGTTGAATATTTTCACAATATTATCAAACTGCCAACAGAAACTTTGATTATTTTATAAGGATTTTAAAAAATGTAGAAATGTCGGTCTCATTTTTCTCTTTTCATTCTATAAATATTTTCATGCATCCGATAAGTTATAACCATATTTCTGAGATAGCTTTCTACCAAAGTGTTTTATCATGCTACTTTAATAGCCAGCAAAGTGAAAAGAAAGGAACGATTAAGTAACATATGTAAAGGATGTTCTTAAATTGATAACTAAATTAAAAACAACCCAAAGAACTCCGGTATTATACAACTCCAATCCAGTATTCTTCAGTATGTTTTAATTAGTTTAATTTATCACATTCACAAATTACCACTCATTTAACATGGTACATGAAAACAAAAGAAGAATTTAAGTAACAGAGCCCATAACTCACAAAAACCTGATAGTAGCTAATTGCTTCTTTCAACCTATTGGATAAATGTTCTTTTCAGGGGAAGTTAATCAAATAAGCAGTAAAGATCATGTAAATAAAATTTGACGAAATCAATTTCACTAATTGAAACCAGCTTAGTCACTCTGTTTCATTTTAACTATGTTTCTTTTTTTTTTTTTTTGTTGACGAAGGAACCCGCAGCCGCTACTCTTTCGAGTGCGCACAGGGTAAACCCCGGACTGACGCAATAGCCTGCAAACCACGTCAGCCGATTAACCACACTTGGTTTGCCAAGTGTGACAGGCTCAACCAAGAGGGTTTATGCAGGGGATCGAACTCGTGACTTTGCGGTCCCGCGCGCTACTGCTACACCAACTTGGCTACCCTTGCGGGTGTTTTATGACTTATGAATTATGATTCGAAGTCAAAGTGAACACATTTACACATAAATTGGATAACGAAGGCTATGACTAATTTTGCTCGCGAAAATTTCTCTGCATATATAGACTTGCAAAGGACTCATTGAATAGAAAATGTTACATAAGTTTATGTACGACTCTAACACGAATTAAGGTTAGACCCGACCTTATCTCTCTGTTCTTGGAAGCTACTTGCACGTGTAAATTACAATTATGAATACTATGGTCTTCTGGATCTGTGTGCTTATGGAACACGTTACATAAATCAAGGCCAAGTTTTCACATGCATGTGATACTATACCCTAATTCATACTTCTCCCATCACAATTCACAAAACTTTCTTTCAAACCTTAATATTTGCACATTTAGCTCTTTCTAATTTCCTGCATTTTATTGTTTTAACTATGTACTTCCTCGGTTTAATTTATGTATTTTGCTTTCTTTTTAGTTAGTTTAGAAAAAATAGTATCAACTTTTTATATTTATTACAGTTTTTCATTCGAATATCACACCTGTCATATTCGAGACTACAAGTCTACAAGAATTAAAGAATATTTTAAAATATTAATTATACAACTTCTTTAGATTTAGATCACAAATTTTAAAAATATTTTTATTTTTAAAAACTTTATACAATCAAATTAAAACACATAAATTTAAACGGAAAAAATATTTTTAAAGGATCGCATATAGACTTGAGTTATGGAATACGAAGAAGCTCCCGCCAAGTCTGACAAGCTCTAGCTCTCTAACCTAAGATTTAAATTGGTCTATCCCTTTGCTCTATTTTGCTAATTTGGCCTTTTATCTCACATTGTCAATTTCTTTTTCTTATTCTCTTGGGAAAATATCCTTGAGCATGATCATTTCGCTTTCAAGAACTTAGTAATATAGAATATTATTGCGTGATTTACATTCTCTAGTCTCCACTTTATGTTATGCTAATTAGACATCTGGTTATGTAATTACAGAATGCCATGCCCAAAATCCCAGTATTATATATGTTGGTCAAGCAATTTACGAAATATATTTTCCTACTTTTTGGGTGTCAAAGCAATCACTCAATAACAAAGTTACGTACTCCCTCCATTCACTTTTACTTGTCACTCCTACATTTTCACGCCCCTTAAAGAACAATAATTGATATAGATATTTTACAACAATACCCATATTAATTAATAAAAAACCCTCAATAATTGAAATCAAATTTCCATAGGTAATTATTAGAGCTAGTATGAAGTTCCAAGGTTCAATAATAAGTTTTTATAAATATTAGTAGCACTTTACAATTCATTCATCTCTTTAATGAAGAGGTGTATGTGTCAATTCAATACAAAGTATTGGTTAGCTAAAATTGACTTACAATTTCAAGAAGTCTTGGTGGTAAATAAATTAAGGGTAAAATAGGAAAAAAATATTGTATTATCTTAATATGCAAAAAGTGACAAGTAAAAGTGAAAATCTATTTTTAGAATAGTTAGACAAATAAAAGTGAACGATGAAGTAAATACTCCTATAAGAATTAAGGTTTGTATTTCTAGAGCCCTAACATCAGCACCTTTCCCAAAATTTTGACTAAAATAAAAAGAACTATTCATTATTAAGCAAGAATGATTGTACTAAACTCCTCATGAGTCATGACCATGCATGTGACTTGTGACATCCCTTCTATATAAACCTTAGCACCCTCGTTACAATTCTCCCATCAAACAAACACAACAAAAGCCATTCCCTTAAGAATTCCTTGTTATATTTCTCAACAAAAAAATATATGGAAAAACTTGTCCTTCCCCTAGTTTTACTTCTCACCATCGCTATTTTTGTTGTTGAGGGTGCGATTGTGTCTACATTTGTAGAGTCACAATGCAAGCGCACTCATTATCCCGATCTATGTATGAGTTCTTTAGCGACCCATGTAAATCCTACATCACAAGATCCGCAAGAAATAGCTCAAGTTGCCTTAAAAGTGAGCATAGTTAAGGCAGTATACACAAAAAAATACTTGAAAATAGTGTCCAAAGCACTCAAACAAAACAAGGCTAAGGAATATCAAGCGGTGAAAGATTGTTTAGATCAAATGTCAGATAGCGTTTCTCAACTAACAAATTCATTCAAAGAGTTTCAACACATGAAGAGTGCAGAATATAGTGCAGGGGATCTAGCTTGGTGTCAAAATAATGTTCAAACATGGCTTAGTACTGTGTTGACTGATACATATATTTGCACGGATGGATTTAATGGGTACCCCATGGGTGGTAAGGCGATGGCTATGATTAAAGCTAGGGTTCTAAATGTTGCACAAGTCACTAGCAATACGTTGGCTTTGCTGAATGAATTTGCTGTTAGGCATAGAGTTTCTCGTCACTTCAGCTCTGGCAAAAATTAACAAGCCCTAGTGATCAGGACTTTAGAGAATGAAGTCACTCAAATCTTGAATTTATTTATTTAATTTTATATTTATACTATTTGTTTTTGTTATGTATGTCAAAAATCGTATGTAACTTCATTTATATATGCAGAATTCATTATCCAACTCTTTATTTTTTTTGTCCTCGTATTATGTATTTGAAAAGTATCACAATATCTCTTCATATGTGAAAGGGAAAATGCATGACCATAACTAGGACTGACAAATGAGCGTATTAAGCTGTATTTAGGCGAGTCATGATATAATTGGCTGAATCAATAAGTCATGGCCCAATCTTGATGAGTTGGTTTGAGATGGGCTAAACCGTGAAATCATAGTTCAATCGGCAACTCTCACCAAATTTTAATTTCTTTGTTAATTTTCTTATAATTTGTTTCATTACCAAAGAAAACCAGTATACTCTTTTTCTTCTTTATTATAGTTATATATATCATATAAAAATAAAATAAAAATAACAAAATTTCTAATAGGTCAATTTGAGATACATACATAGGCTAAAATTTAAATCAGTCAAATTTAGATGATCTAAATATTCGGGCAAATTAAAATGGGTTGAGTTACACTAACTTTGTCACCCCTAATCATAAGTAAACTAAATAAAAGAGGTTTAAGGTAAAAGAAACTCTTATGCAATTAGACTCTATAAATATAAGGCAAGTTGAGTCTAATGTTAATATGTTATGCAAAGCTAAGGTAAAATAAATAATCACAAAACTCCAATATTTTTAAAATATTATCCAACAAAAACTTTGATTATTTTACAAGGGTTTTTTAAAAAAATATATAGAATTGCCGGTCTCCTTTTTCTCTTTCCCTTTTATAAATATTTACGTGTGTAAAATTTCTTCCGATTTATAATGAAATCTTATAACCATATTTCTGAGATATAACTTTATACCAAATGAAGAATTTACGCAACAGAGCTTATAATTCACCAGATAACCTGATACTAGTTTATTCTTTCACCCTTTTGGATAAATACTCTTTCCAGGGGAAGCTTATTAGGCAGTAACGATCATGTAAATAAAATTTGACAAAATCACTTTCACTAATGAATTATGATTCGAAGTCAAAGTGAACGTAATTACACATAGTTTGGACAACAGAGGTGATGCCTAATGTTGCGAAATTTTCTCTGCATTTATATACTTGTATGTAACGGACTCCTTCATTCTTGAATAAGAAAATGTTACTTCATCCGTTTCATAATAAGTGGTCATGTTTTACAAAATCAAGAAGATTTTAATTTTTCCCTTTAATTTCACCTTTATTTAAATAAATATGAAAAAAATAATCTCTTAATTATTTTCATTAATTAAAGAGTACATATACAATTTACAATTTGCATAACATGAAAATCATATTCCTATTCAACTCCCAAAATTTTATTCTACTTGTACAATAGTTATACAATTATGGTAAGTGTACAATTCAAATTTAACTACAACAAAATATCACCTAAAATAGACCACCAAACCGTGATATACACGGTATGTATACACTGTGTATATTACGGGTTTAACAATCCATATTTGCCTATTCAGCCCGTGATATACATGGCATATATACTGTGTATATCACAGGTGTTTATCACACCCCCGCAGTCATAGCGGGCAGTCTTCGTACGCTGAGACTGTCCCTAAAATCTTCAAACAAAACGGAGGAAAGACCCTTCGTAAAGATGTCTGCAATTTGATACCTGGAAGGGACATGTAAGACGCGTACTTGTCCACGAGCTACCTTTTCGTGAACAAAATGGATATCCATCTCAATATATTTAATGCATTGATGTTGGACCGGATTCCCAGAAAGATATACTGCACTAACATTATCACAATAAACCAAGGTAGCTTTTTGAATGTGAAAGTGAAGTTCTAAGAGAAGATTATGTAACCAACATGATTCAGAAATCACATTGGCCACCCCTCGATACTCGGCCTCGGCACTAGAGCGGGATAAGGTAGCCTGACGTTTTGCAAACCATGAGACCAAGTTATCACCGAGAAACATACAATAACCAGAAGTAGAGCGTCTGGTGTCCGGACAACCACCCCAATCAGCATCTGTATACGAGACAAATGTCGAGACCGACGACGGATATAGATGCAATCCATAATCAAGTGTGCCCTGTAAGTACCAGATAATGCGTTTGAGCGGATTCAAGTGCTCAATCTGAGGATCATCATAAACAAACACACATGTTGCACAACATACGTGATATCCGATCTCGTAAAGGTGACATACTGAAGTGCCCCTGCAAGATTGCGATAGTGAGTGGATCATCGTAAGGTGAGCCAGCCGCAACACCCAGCTTGGATTTAGTATCAACTGGAGTGGAAGTAGACTTGCACGAGGACATACCAACTAGCTCAATGATCTCAGCAGCATACTTCCTTTGCGATAAGAACAACCCACATGTATGACGAGTGACAGCTATCCCCAAGAAATAACTCAAAGACCCAAAGTCCTTCATAGCAAACTCATAACTGAGTAGTGTCATGATAGACTTGCGTAAATCATCAGAAGAGGCTGTCAAAGTAATACCATCCACATATAAGAGAATATATGCCAAGAAAGTACCACGACGATATATGAATAATGAATTATCAGACATGCTGTGTGAAAACTCAATAGATGAAACATACTCAGTTGATTATTTTCATTAATGAAAGAGTATATATATAAAATTTACAATTTCCATAACAGAAAAATCTTATTCCTATTATACTTCCAAAACCTTGTTCTATTTGTACAATTATGGTAAGTGTACAATTCTATTTTAACTACAACAAAACATCACCTAAAATAGACCAGCAAACCGTGATATACACGGTATGTATACACCGTGTATATCACGGGTTTAACAACCCATATTTGTCTATTCAGCCCGTGATATATATATATATAACGAGTGTTTATCAAAATAGAATTTTACATAACCAAGAAATCATAAAAAATCTACTTCTCTTTCAAGATATTTGATTAAGACTAATAAACATTTTTACTTCCTATAGGTGAGTAGTTTTTTCAAAGGGTACGCCCAAACTAAAACAACAATAATGACCACAACATACACAGTGTGCCCAAACTAGAAATACTACTGCTTATTACGAAACGGGGGGATTATTTAAGTTTATGAATGTCTCTAACACGAATTAAGATTTATCTTTACGAGACCCAATCAACCTCATCTGATCTCTCTGTTCATGGAAGCTATTTGCACGTGTAAAAACAATCATATATGAATACTATGGTCTTCTGGATCTGTGTGCATATGGCGCACGTTACAGAAATCAAAGTCAATTTCTCAGGCATGTAATTGTACTATACCCTAATTCATACTTCTCCCATCGCAATTCACAAAACTCTCTTTTAATCTAAATACTTGCATATTTAGCTATTTCTTCTTTATTGTAATTTAATAAAAGATATAAAAATTATCAAATACATAGTGAGAATTTTAAATGAAGTTTTGCACACAAAAACAAAATTTGAACCAATGCTACTGAATATTGTCGGAATCGTAACTACTACTGCTACTCCGCCCCTAAAAAAAATTAGACCCTCTGACCAACGGAAAAAAGAGTCCTTCCTCTTTTACTGTTTTTTCCTCTTTTAATCTCACATAATCACTTGCAATTTATCATATATATGACTTTGTCCTCGAATGATTTATGGCACGTTTTCTTCTAAAAGAAAAAGTGATAAAATCTTATTACGTGATTTACATCTCTGGTCTCTACTTTATCTTATACTTCTAGATCTAGCTACAAAATTACAGAATGCAATGCCCAATATCCCAGTATATATATTATGTTGGTCAAACATTAAAAGAACTTGTTGGTTAAGAAAATCTCCAATAATTTTCTTTTCACTACCTTACAGTAATCATACATTTACTGCCTTAGCTTTAAAGTATTCAAGTGCTACACAATATTTAAAAATTCAAATTGTTAAGAGTCTCAGATCGAATATGAAATAAGAATATGGACTTCGTATATACCATGCAAAGAATAGATCTTTGGCCTAACTCAACCACAAAAGCTAGCTTGTAGGGTGACGATTGTCTATGTCCATATAAGGAGTCCATGTTCCCATTCCATATCCAATGTGATATTCTTAACACTCCCCCACACACCCAGACCTCGTTAACTGGAGCGGCGTGGGCTATAATTTGGGGCTCAACAATCGGTGAACAAATAATTGGAATGAGTCTGTCTCTGATACCATGTAAAGAATGAATCATGAGATTAACTCAATCCCAAAAACTAGCTTGTAGGATGAGGATTGTCTATGTCCATATAAGTAGTCCATGTTCCCATTACATATCCAATGTGAGACTCTTAACACAAATAATTAAGCAGTGACGTAATAACTTGTGAATTTTGTACCTTAAAGATTCTTGAGTGTCAAAGCAACCATTCAATAATAAGTTACGTAAATACGAAATTGCTCCGACAAGAATTAAGGTTTGTGTTTACTAGACCCCAACATCAGCACCTGTTTCTCAGAAACTGCTTGCAACTTCAATTAATCATCAATTCTTGACTAAAAGAAAAAATAATAAATTAACCATGAATATGGAGTGTGCTAAACTTCTCATGACCATGCATGTGACATCCCTTCTATATAAACCTTAGCACCCTCTTCACAATTTTCCCATCAAACAAACACAACAAAAGCCATTCTCTTAAGATTCCTTGTTATATTTCACAACACAAAAAAATGGAAAAACTTGTCCTTCCCCTAATTTTACTTCTCATCATCTCTATCTTTGTTGTTGAGGCCAGTGCAATTGTGTCTACATTCATAAAGTTACAATGCAAGCGCACTCGTTATCCAAATCTATGTGTGAGTTCTCTAGCAGCCCATGTAAATCCAACATCACAAGATCCTCAAGAAATAGCTCAATTTGCCTTGAAAGTGAGCATAGTTAAGGCAGTATACACGAAAAACTACTTGAAAATAGTGTCCAAAGAACTCAAACAAAACAAGGCTAAGGAATATCAAGCGGTGAAAGATTGTTTAGATCAAATGTCAGATAGTGTTTCTCAGCTAACAAATTCATTCAAAGAGTTTCAACACATGAAGGGTGCAAAATATAGTGAAGGGGATTTTTCATGGTGTCAAAGCAATGTTCAAACATGGCTTAGTACTGTGTTGACTGATACATATATTTGCATGGATGGGTTTTATGGGTACCCAATGGGTGGTAAGGCGATGGCTATGATTAAAGCTAGGGTTCTAAATGTTGCTCAAGTTACTAGCAATACTTTGGCTTTATTCAATGGATATGCAGCTTGGCATAGGGCTAATTCTAATGGTGGTAACTATGGGAAAAATCAACCTTAAAGAAGGTTATAATAAATCTTTATGAGAGTGTTTCAGCTAGCTAGTTGTGATCATGTGAACCTTGTCTCTTGGTGGTGTATACATAGCATATGTTTGTAAACATAAATAATACCATGAATCAACGTGAACATGATATTTAGCATATCTTTTTTTTGGTCTGAATATTTTGCATAGCTTATGTAAAAGAAAGTAAAATAATCTTGTTTGGCCTTTTATCTCACATTTTCATTCCTTTTATTTCCCTTGCCAAAAAAAAACTTAAAGATGATGAGAGGAAGACACAGGTTGTCGCCAATTTTCAGCCTCTGTAGTTGACATATATAATCACTATTTTGAAGTTTTACTTGTAAAATTTTAGAATTTTAAGATAATAACCATTTTATAAAGACATGATTAAAAAGTCGTAGTGAGCGCCATTTTCTATTTCCATATACCAACTTCTGTAGTCCAACAGAATCAGAAAATGACGTGGGGTGTCCTCAAAAGTTTCTGGTCTTGAATTTTCGTTTCCGCTTAATAAAATCTTTAAATACTACTCATCAGACATAAATTATAGCTTTTGTCTATAAGACAGAATTTGTAGTTAATTGAGCAGATTTACTGTTTTAAAATATTATGAACTTTTATCTTATAGGCAAAACTAGTTTACCTTTTTCCCCTCTTCCTTACCGGTAGGGCAATCTTCTCTTATGGCCTTCACACACCGATCCGGAAATAGAAAATCAAACCCTTTTCTGATCTATTCATTTATGCAAGCAGGGACGATCCAGAGCGTCTCCCCCTCCTATTCGAGGTCGGATGGCCGCGCCCCACAAGCACCCAACCTTCCTTTTGCTCTTCCTTCATTTGCCGCCACGAACGCGCCCACAATTTATGCTCGATGTGCAACAAAGACTTTACATAAGCAAATTTTGTGACGCGGAACTATTTCTTTAAATTTTTGTTAAGCCAGGCCAAAAATCAAGACCACACCTAGAGGTCATGTGAACTTAACCCAAACAGAATTCTAAGCTGCTTGTACTATTAAAATTCTTTTCATTCACGAGACAGCCCAACACACAAAAGCCCATAAAGAAAATTGGACATAGCAAATCCAATTATGGGCAGGACTAAATACAAAGCGGCAAAATCAAATCAAATAAAAAAAATAGAGCACACTGTTTCCCTCAGCTAAAAAAAATTGAAAATGGAAGTAAGCGAAGTTGTAGAAGACGATTATAAAGAGATATTTTTTACAGGAATGGAAGCTTGTCAAATCACTCCTCGATGGCCGTGTCTCCGATATCTCTTCTGTCCATAAGATCCGATCTATCGTATGTATTTTTTTCTGTTTGAACTGCATTATTATTTGGTTAATGTTATGTTTCTTATTGAATATATAACCTGTAGAGAATTTAACTTTTGGATTTTTGAATTTTATTTGTGTTTATTAACAATATAAATGCAAATACTTCAGATATTTTGGCTCATCCTGTTTAGGAGAATGACATGATAGATGAAATAACACGTGGAGCTATAGTAGGATGGTTGAAATGGATAAGTGTTACGAGAGTGTTATGTTGAAAAGTTATTGCCTAACTTAATTACTCCTTCCGTCCAAAATACTTGACGTCCTTACTAAAAATACAGAGATCATTCATTACCCATCAGTCATGGTGTTTCTTCCTCCAATTAAATGATGCAACATTGTTATTACTTCCCAGGTTAATTGTAGAAGAGCAGCAGCTGCTGCTTTTCAAGAGAATGTTGGACGACAAGGAAATTATCCTCATGGTAACGATATAGTGAATGCAGCTGATTACTTTGCGCTTTCTTCACGTACAAACTCCTATCTTCACGTTGCTGTCTTCATTGCTCAATATGATGGATATATTTATCCTTTTGTTGATGAGCCTCTGAACAACAAAATATGTCACTGGGTATGTTTATACTTGCTTGGTTGCTAGCTTTTACTCAGATAAAACACTTCTTTGTTAAATGTTCATGGTTTTCTTGAGTGTGCCTTTTATTTGTGGTCTGGAGATGCATTATATGAGTTTGTTACTAAAGATAAGATGCATATAGCTAATTCCTCACCAAAGCTATTTTTTGAGGTCTTAGCAAAAAGAGTACCATGACAACTGTCAAGTTTTGTCACAACAGAAAGAAGATAGTAGGAATTTGATTAGAAATTAATGGAATTTGTTTACAAATATTTTTCTCTCTTCTTTTTAAGAACTTCATAGTTTTCTTCTCTTGGAACTCTTGAGAGGATTAAAGGTATAAAAATTTGGCGACATGTCAGCTATTTGACACAGTTCAGAAAAGATAGTGGCGGAGGAGGTCTCAGTAAGGATCTTTCAGTTGGGAAACTAAAGGTGTAGCCATAATCATGGCAAACTATAGGGTCATTTAGTAATGTATTCACCTTCTTCTTGTAATTTGTCTGGGTTCCTTTTCTGATTGAACTTAAGACATGCATGCATAACAGTCTGAATCTGAGAATTAAAACCCTGCCAATATCATACCAGCTGGATGATGTACTTAACTTCTTTAGTTGTGCACTGATTTTTGCCTGTGCTTTCACTTGCTAGTTCTATCATTAATGAGTCTTTTTGATTGGTTATTTTACTGTTGTAATATAGGATAAAAGTTTGAGAGAACTTGCTGCAAATGCCCTTTCTTCTCTTGTTAAGTATGATCTTGGACATTTTGCTAGTACTGTTGTGGGAAAATTATTGCCTTGCACATTGTCTTCTGATTTGTGCGTGTGTCATGGTGCAACTTTAGCTGTTGGGGAGGTTGTATTGGCTCTACATGAACGTGACTATGTTCTTTCCCCAGGTTGGTGTCTCCCTTTTAGCTTCAAGCTTTTAGTCATTTGTGTGAGATCAAAGTTCAAGCTGACCCAGACCCCACTTGTGGCATTACACTGGGTATGTTGTTGTTGTTATCAAAGTTCAAGCTGGTTGACACTGGTTTATAGTTTAAAGGTCTTCAATGCATTTGATGTTTTACCTCTTCGTTTATAAATATTAGTTTTTCTAAGTCTCACTTGAGTTAAATAGTTCTGCATACTGGAAACATAAAATTTGTTCATAAATTGGAAGTACTATACTACATAAAAAAACAACTTAATTATTAAAATATATGAGATTGTAATGAGGAAGAAGTCACTGACACGGAACAAGCTGAAAACTGGTTTTCGTTGACTTCTGCACAGCGCATTTGTGGCGTGTGCTTTGTCTTGAGCCGAGGGTCTCTCGGAAACAGCCGCTCTACCTACCAAGTTAGAGGTAAGGTCTGCGTACACTCTACCCTCCCCAGACCCCACATTGTGGGATTTCACTGCGTATGTTGTTGTTTTATGAGATTGTAATGAGGACTTGTACTCAATTTGTGCAAGTAAATTCCACATATTGTTGTTTTATATATTCATACATGTATGAAACATGATTGTTTTTCTTATTGGTTGTCAAATTATTTGTGTCTAACTTCTTTGCCATAGTTGTTTAGTCCCCATTAGTGCTTACTTTGTGATTTCTTTGCATAACCAAAGAAGGGGAGCCTTGGAGAAACGGTAAAGTTGTCTTGGTGTGACATATAGGTCACGGGCCTTGGATGCAACTAGAGATGGCAGTGGATCCTGGACCCGGTTCGAATCGGGTGGATCCAGATCCGTTTTATAGGATATGGATCTTCAAAATTTGGACCCGACGGATCCGGATCGGACCCGGATCCATTTCTGACTGATCTGGATATGGATCTGGATCTTGTATTTGAGATCCGTATCCGGTCCAGATCCGACCCGTGGATCCGTTTTTTATTAAATATATACATAACCTAGAATGTAATTTTATAAGTATTTTCTTTAAAAATTTCATAATTTCTGATACGTAAATGATATGTTTAATCATAAATATTTATTGAGATGAACATTTACTGAGATGAATTTTTTTAGTTATCTCTTTTTTAAAAAGTAATATTTTTTCATATTGGAGAGGTACTGAAAGAGATCAAAAGATGTCCCTAACAAATAACAATTGAGTTGTAGAACTATAAAGGATGTGATTACTAGCTTTTGTCACGTATATATGTCTAGAAGTTGGTTTGCAGAAATTAAAAACTGTCTCGTACCATGCGAGTAAAAAGGCTTCTTTCTCTTTTAACTTGTGGCATTTAAGTGTGTAATTAAAGATTGATCCTTACTAGAAAATTAGTAGCACATTAAATAAATTAGCAGGCTGGATAACATACAATTGGTAAGCAAAGATGTCTTCATATATAATCAAATAAGAAAAATAAAATTCTAAAGACTTGAAGAAAATAAAAAAATAACAAAATCCAGTAGAGAGTTGTAACTACTCTCTTGTTTTAGCTCTTTTGTTGTCATTGAATTTTAAGCTATTGCAATATATAGGCTATTTCACAAAACAATTAAGAAAAATAAGTCACTTGTGATCAATGAGACTATTATTTTGTTTAACATGGTTGTAAAGTCTGGAGTGGCCTAGAGGTGTTAATTGGCTATTGTTACTTCATGTTTTGATGTAATTTATTTGGGTATTGACCTTTCCTCAAAAGGAAAAGCAAAATATCAAATCTATCTCAGACAAACAAAGAATTAGACATGTCTTGGAATGACCAAAGATGAACTTCCATGTCTTAGAATTAGACATGTTAAAGGACAATATACTTTTTGCTTAAATCTGTCTATGAATTTTGTAAACTTTAATTTGTTTTCTTCTGTTTTTTCTAGCATAGGTTGATTGAATGAACTCAATCATTTTTTCAATCAGATTGAGTTTTATTTTGTCAAAAAAGTTTCAACATGTGGAATATTAGACAATTTTTTTTACATGTGGATCCAGATCCGATCCGTGGACCCGGTGGATCCGATGGATCCGGATTTGGATCTGATTTTTATGGACCCGATGGATCTGGATCCGGATATGGATCCAGGTATGAAAAACGGATCTGGATCTGGATCTAGTAGGATCCGGTCCAGATCCGATCCGTTGCCATTCCTAGATGCAACATTGATATTTGCATCAAGGTAGATTGCCTGTGGCACTTCCCCGAACCCCGGGTGAACACGAGATGCTTCGGGCACCGGACTGCCCCTGTCGCATATCTAAAATAGCCCCTCAATCCCAATTGATTGTCTTGGAGGTGAGAGCATAAGAATATTATGGAAGTGATAGCTAAGCTTTTACAGTTTGAATAGAGAAGTGAGCTACTGATTAGAGTATGTAATACCTAGAAATAATTATAAGAAGAGCAATGGAAGTGTTCTTTCAGTTCCAGAAATTTGGATTATCAAGAAAGCCAAGATGAACTGGACATTGTATTTTGGAAAGAGGATTACATTCCTTAGCATATAGTACTCATTTTTCATAGTTTTTATGCCATGTATTTAATTGTCTTTCCATCACATACAAGTGGACACCCAATCATGATGCACATAGTATTACCATGTGGGTGCCATTTCAAATTTTTATTATCACAATTCCTATTTAAATAATAAAAAGAGAATCATCTGGTTAAGGGTTACCACGCGGTCTATTTCTGTGTTTATTATGCAAAGCTAATTGTGATCCCTCTATTTTTCCGTTAAAGATCTGCAGAAGCAAGTTGCTGGTGTGGTTCCTGCAATTGAGAAAGCACGACTGTATCGTTGAAAGGGCGGAGAAATAACGCGTTCTGCTGTTTCCCGATTCATTGAATGCATTTCATCTGCTCGTGTCCAATTGACAGATAAATTTAAACGGAGTCTGCTTGATACACTCCATGAGAATTTGAGACATCCTAATTCTCAGATACAAGTTTATCTTGTGACTTTGTCAGTTTCCTGCTGATTAGCTTCCTTTGAGTGAATTGCCTGATTTACTAGTATGTTTGTAGGGTGCTGCTGTTGCATCCTTAAAGAGCTTCATTCCTGCTTACATTGTGTCTCCAGAAAGTAAAGGCTTCAATACCATTACATCAAGTTACCTTGATCAATTGACTGATCCTAATGTGGCTGGTAGACGAGGATCTGCACTTGCGCTTGGTGTTTTGCCATTTAAGTTTCTAGGTGAAGGATGGAAGGATATACTTCGTAAGCTTTGTGCTGCTTGTGAAATTGAGGTAAGGAAGTGCTTCTGTTTTAACTGTTGCTGATGAGGAAGTAAGCTGCACAGTATCATGAATGACGGAACAACTTTATGCTCTACAGGATAACCCTGAAGAAAGAGATGTTGAAGCACGGGTAAATGCTGTCAAAGGACTTGTATCAGTGTGTGAAACTTTAACCGAGACACAAGATCATTCTCATCTATTGTCTGCAGAAGAATGCATATCCCTGTATCTTTTTATAAAGAATGAGGTTATGCAGACTTTATTTAAAGCTTTGGATGATTACTCTAAAGATAACACAGGTGATGTTGGTTCTTGGGTTCGTGAGGCTGCCATGGATGGCCTTGAGAGATGCACATATATTCTATGCAAGAGAGGACTCAAGGGCTTCTCAAGCAAGTCTGGACAAATGGAACTTGGATCTGTTCCTCAGTTGGATGAAAAAGATGTTACCAACCAGATGAATCATCTTTTTGACGAAAATATGGCGACCTGTTTAGGTGGAAGCATTGTGAAACAAGCAGTGGAGAAGATGGATAAATTAAGAGAATTAGCTGCAAAGGGTCTTCAAAGAATTTTGCATAATAAATCAATTTTTGTACCATTCATTCCCCATCGAGAAAGACTAGAACAAATAGTTCCTGACGACTCAGATCTGAAATGGGGGGTAGGTTAAAATTGCTTGTCACCTGTTGGTTGCTATATTTTTTGGTATCTGACAAACAAGCCTTTCTATGCCATCCTGCAGGTGCCTACTTTCTCATATCCTCGGTTTCTTCAGTTACTTGGTATCAGTTGCTATAGCAAATATGTGATATCGGGGTTGGTTATTTCCATTGGTGAGCTGCAAGATTCATTGAGGAAGGCATCACTCAGTGCTTTGCTTGAGTTTCTTCAGTCAACTGGTGAAAATGTAATGTGGGATTTTGACCCCCTTGCACGTTCAGCATTGGACTATGGAGCACGAGATAACATACATAATATGAATTGACTAACAATGGGTGACTAATATCATAAATGTTTTTGGTGTTGGTACCATGTGAAAGAATTTGAACCTTAAGGCCGTGGGTGGAGTAACCTAATACATTATATCCTTTTTCAAAACCTTAAACAACCAATATGGGACAGGTTCTCTAACACTGATGTGTTACTACTTTGTTGCAGACTATTGAGAACCTACTCAGCAATAAGATATTCTTAAATATGGAGGTTAGTCTACTTTCATCAAGGTCTTATAGTGTCTAATCATTCATGTATCTGTTATCTTTCCTTTGCTCTTATATGTACTGGACTTATTCTGCACAAACCTTGTTTTACTGATGATGTGCATACCCCTCTCTCTCTCTCTCTCTCTCTCTCTCTCTCTCTATCTCTCTCTCTATCTCTCTCTATCTCTCTCTATCTTTTTCTCTCTCTCTATATATATATATATCTCTTAACAGGCGCAGTCTGCAGTGTTTTGTGTTGGAGTTTTAGAAGCTCTTAATATAGAGGTGAAAGGATCAAAAGAATTCAAGAAGCTGTATGCTGGAATTGCAATACTTGGATATATTTCATCAGTACCAAAGCACATCAATATCCAGGCATTCAGTCATTTACTAACTTTCCTCACCCATCGATTTCCAAAGGTACCAGAAAGCAACTGCACAAGAAAAACTTAAACTGTTGAATAGATAAATTAATAACATGAAACAATGAAAAGGACGCCTTCTCACAATTGTTTTCGACTATTTTGCAGGTAAGGGAAAAAGCTGATGAGCAAGTCTTTCTTGTGCTCCAACAAAATGACACTCTTGCGCCAGAAGACAAACTAGAGAAAGCACTTGAGATTATCTTTGAAACTTGCTGGGACGGTGATGCAGCAGAAGCAAAAGAGAAGAGTTTAGAGTTCTGTGCCACATGCAACCTAGATATTGGAACATTTTGGAAGCAAATGTTGGAACCTCCCGCAGAGTTGTTGAACAGGCACCTACCGGTGATGAAAATGCATCATACTCTTCGCTTGTTGGATCAGCTGGGTTTTAGTTTCCTTGTCAGATGCGTTTAAGAATCATAACCTTGTGTTATCAGAGTTGGTTGCCACTGCTCCGGGTTTTACCCCCTATTTGGCTGAGTTGTTCAAAATCACAAATGAAGAGGTCCTCTGAAGTTGGTCTGTGACATTGCAAATTGCGGAAATGTGTTTCACTAGATAGGTAATATGGTAACAGACGTGTTTCCAAGTGTGGTGTCTTCCTACTCTGACATACTCGAGTCATCAATGTACAAATGATTCATTTGGGTTGTCAAGGTGATTGATCCTTTTTAAGAGTTCAAAATTCCAAAGACAACTGCGTCAAAAGAGTGATATCGTTTCTGTTATTATTACAAAATGTAAAATAAGAAATTTAAAGAATCATACCATCTTCAGCGGTGATCCAACCATGGAATAGTTTCAGTTGGGTGATTAATATCGATCTTCAGCAGTGATCCAATCATGGAATAGTTTCAGTTGGGTGATTAATATTGAACCCCGCTATATACTATTATATACAAAATCGGACTTTTCTTGCAATGGAGGTGGAAGAATAGAGGCATCAGTTTATGAAAAATATCATCTGGTGGAAAACATTTACTTTGTTGTATGGATAACGTTATGTTTTCTACATGCAGTTTTATGACCTATTCACGTTAAATTAATGTACTCAATTGTGATTTATTATTACGCCATACTAAATTATTTACTGCTGTGAACATTTTATATAAGCAGAGAGGAAAGGGGCCCGGCGATGCCTAATAGGTCGTAAAAGTGCATTTCAACCGTTCTTTCCTATTAAGGAAAAAGCTTGTGTTGGGCGTTTTCCTTAAGAACTGAACAGTATCTCAAAGGAGCATCCCCTGATAAGGGGAAAAACAACTACCTACATTTCAGTAACCTTGTGAAATCTGCTTAGTATACAAAGTTTTATACCAAAAAACAAATATTCCATTAATCATACAAAATTGTATAACGGAATTATTTTATCTTAGCGTGAATCAACCATAAAAAAGGCAGATTTGTTCATCTAGTTTGAGACCAAAACTTCAAGTTGACTCATTAAAAAATACATTTGTTACACATAAACTTGGAACTTTTTTATGACGGGCAAAAGAATGCAAAAGACAAATCAAGAACTCAACCAAGGGAACAACTTCGGAGATGTCGGCAGGCGTGCTGTGAGTACTTCAACTCCAGTCTCTGTGACCTACAAATTATACAGCACCAAAAACACACACAAGGAAAATTTCTTAGTAATTCTCTGACATTTTTACTCAACATGCATATATGATTGTTTCCGTAGAAACAACCTCTTGCAGAAATGTTAGGTAAGGCTGCGTACAATAGACCTTTGTGGTCCGGCCCTTCCCCAGACCCCGCGCATAGCGGGAGCTTAGTGCACTGAGCTGCCTTTATGCATATATGATCGTTTTCTGATAGCGAGTCGGAGAAAGAAACCTAATAGTTCCATACAGAATCAGAGGTAGCAAAGACGAATGTAAAGTAATACCAGGAGTGTGTGTTCAAACTGAGCACTTCGTTTTCCATCTGCAGTCACAGCAGTCCATCCATCAGGCCACATTCGATCACGCCAAACACCTGAAATAGAATTAATCAAGACAGGGAAAAGAGGTATTTATATTGAATAGTACATAATGATTTAAGAACTGAAGAACTTACCAGCGTTAATCATAGGTTCAATTGTAAAAGTTTGGCCAGCTTTCATCACACCAACTGCTTTATTTCCTGATCAGGTTAAGGGAACCAAGGAAGATTGACAGAAGTGAAGCCAGTTTTACTTTGATCGCCACAATCCTAGAGGTACTAATTGTATCATAACTGAAAATAATCAATATTGTTGTCATGTGCTAGATATTGCAGGAAATATTTGATGCATTTACATTTCACTGCTTAACCCAGCACAAAGATTTAAATGTTAAAAGAAATATTTGTGGAGGATACTTGAATAATGCGGAATATTTGGAGCGCAATGGAAAAGTTCTCCAATGCCATGACCACAATATGACTTCACCTGTCACACCAGTTCACGAGAAAATCAGAACATGCAAAACATGTCAGCTTCCAACAAAAACTGAGCCTCACTGGTCCACCTGATGGGGGTAGCTAGGCAATCTATTTTTTGTTTTATCTTACCACAGATAATCCAGACATAGAAGCATGTCGGTTGATCACCTCTCCAATTTCCCGAAATCGTACCCCAGGCTTAACTGCAATGAAATGGTACAATGAAAAATGAGACCCCTAAAGTTTTGATCACCATTGCTAGCCAAGATGAAATGAAACAATTCTCCCTCCAGGTAATATATTTTACTAGCACACTCTAACTTACACATTTACCTGAACTTCACTTCCTTAACTCTTAATAACATACTGAAAAGACAAGTCTCAGCAAGATCATTCATCACACCAAGAAAATATATACAGATTACAGAGCAGATGCAAGCAAAAGGGAAAAGCTGCCATAGACAGGGCAAAGAAAACATATTTAACGAGTCTAATTGATGAGTCATACTATATTTGTTTATGCAAACTACTGGACACGTCTTCTAAGACCTTTTTACTTCAGGAGTCAAAGGCATTAAGTATGAGGTTCTTAGAACAGTGAAATCTTTGTACATAAAGTATTCAACGCATAACATACAGTAACACCACTTACCAATTGATATTGCTTTCTCCAAACACTCGTATGTGCACTGGACTAACCGTTGAGACGCTTCATCAACATTACCCACAAAGAAGGTTTCATTCAGATCACCTGCATAATCAGCAGTGCACTAGTTAAACATTAATTCTGCAAAAAGTTGAAACATTACTTAGTAGATCAACAGGAAAATTGGTTCTTACCATGAACCCCTTTGTAATATACAGTAACATCAACATTTACAATATCACCATCCTCCAATTTCCTGAAATAAAGAGCAACCAAATGGCATACAGCTTAAAACAATTTTTGTCAGAACAATACATCAAGTAAGCACATATAACACAGTAAAATGCACCAAGGAAAGAGCAGACACGGGTGAAAATTGACAAAAGACTTAGTGTCTAGATTCATCGGTAGTTGGGCATTTTTAAGCTCTCAAAAAGTGTAACTTGGTAAGAAAAATAACTTTCCTCCCCCTCAATAAGATACAAAGGGAGTACTAGACCTAATTATAGTGAACAAATAAGACTAGTCTCATTACTGAATGCAAGACTTACCTTGCATCTGGAATCCCATGGCAGATCACTTCATTGACTGACCTGCAACAAGCAGAGAGATTTCCATCTTTTAGTAATTTCTAGAACCTGCATACACTGCGCATAAAGAACATTTGCAAGGTAAAGTACCTACGTGCAGCAAGACTTGGGGAAAAAATGATAATTTAGGGGAGATGGATATCCACCTGCATATGCAACCAAAAAAAAAAGAGATAAGGCACCAGGTCCACAAATTAGAAGAACAAGTAATCCAATATAAGCAATATTCCTAAGAACAGGACTTCCTGTGAGCTGTCATCGATATAATATGAAGCCAACAAACTTCAGCTAGGATGATTTACCAACACCTATCCTAACAGAACATTATACTGAACAAGGGCAAGTAATAAGTCTTATCATTTATGGAACCAGGAACTTACATCACATTGATTCTCATTTTAGGGAGCAAAGAAAACATCTTGTACCAAGTATAAACACCAGTATCACCAGTGTTATCATACATAATGTGCACAATTAAAGTGAATATGCGCAAGTCGAAAGGAACTATGCTTTAACATAACTTAATTAAAGCACGAATTCTAACACTTTGAACATATCAACATAAACATAAAAAAATGTAACATGTTGGTAAAGTTTTAATGACCCTGACAACTAAAATATGCAAGCATAAGTGATAATAATACGAGTCCTATCAACATACCAGCTGCAACGGTAGCCTCATGAACCACTGCATCAATTTCATCAGTAGTCACACCAGGTCGAATAATACGAGCAGCTGCATCCAAAACTTCCCTTCCTATCTGCAGGTATAGATATGAATAAACATTAACTTACAAAAAAAGCAATAAAGCTGAAGGAGCAAAACTTTGCCAGATATTTGTCCCTTGCCATCTCTCAACCAAGGTAGTTTAGAATCATTAAAATGACAGTATGATACACAAATATTGAAAGAATCTCTATTTCTGATGAAGAATCGGATTCCTAAAGATAATAAAACCAACCCGTTGCCGAGGGTCTCTCGGAAACAGCTGCTCTACCTACCAACCTACCAAGGTAGAGGTAAGGTCTGCGTACACTCTACCCTCCCCAGATCCCACATTGTGGGATGGCACTGGGTATGTTGTTGTAATAAAACCAACCCGCAAGGGTGGCTCAGTTGGTTGAGCATGGGGCTTTCATAATGGAGGTCTCAGGTTCGAAACCCCTGCCTACGACAGCAGGGGATTTTGCCTTCTGGGTCGAGCACGTCGCACGGGGCTCGCCTAGTGCGGGTTACCTCTCCTGTGTGGTTTGCGAGCTATTACACTGGAGCTGGGTTTACCCAGTGCGCACCCAAAAGAGTAGCGGCTGCGGATTCCCATGTCATAAAAAAAATAAAACCAATCATGCATTAGCAGGAATCTCACAACAGAATTTAAAAGACTGATGAAGAACCAATTGAACACGCTTATACCATGGCCCTTTGCCAAAGCTGCAGGGTTCGGAAACTTTATAACCATAGGAATACCAACCACCCTTCATCTCTTTTGATTAATTGATCAAGTCCTCAGCCCAGTTGAGGATATAGGACAAGTACATTCAATGAAACACGAGAATTTTGCAAATGAGGCTGGTGTACGAGGTGTAGGTGGACGACTATCAGTTCAATTCTACTACTGTGTTCAGCTAGCATCAAGGTTATTGCACACTATTGCAGAGAAGATAAAACTCCCTTATCGCTTGGGATGTGATTGAATCGAGTGCTATTGATTAGACTTCTAAAAAAATGGTAGCATTGGTATTGAGAGCACTAGGGCAGTGCTGAAGCAATATTTACAGAGGAGAAAACCCCACAACCACCAAAAACCTAGACAAAGCAGCAACATTTTCCCTATAAAATCTATTAAAGAAACCTCCTCTAAATGATGGGTTATTCAGTGTTGTTGATTAGACAATAGGTGATGGGTTTACAAATACCTTAACAGTGGTGTAATCACTTAAGTAAGATATCTTTTCTGGAAACTTAGGTGCAGGAAGGAGACCTTGATTCTGGTTATTGTTTGATCTTTCAAGATTCACCCATCAGATTGTTGTAACATCCTACACAAGTCCTCCTAACTTGGTTTCTATTTGATCTCTAAAAATAAATGTGAAAATACGATTCTAGGCTTCAAGCTCACTCAGATCTCCCACAGAAGTCTTGTGAGGAAGTAATTGCATATATTACCAAACAATTACAGAGCACAACATAGGTGTTTCTTCTTTATGTCTGCTTTCACTCCATTCTCCATTTTCATATTTCCTTTGTGTTATTTTCGTCCTCTTTTGGTTGGTAGAATCATAAATGTCAACAACTTTTTCAAAAGTCTCTACATTTTCTTAAGCCACATCAATACTCTAAAGAGTGGCATTAACTCTCGAAGAATTGATACATATTAACTTCACAACCTGTCAACTGTCCTGCAATAATGGTGTTGAAGGTACATGGTATCTAACAAAAGGATAGAGCAAATGCCCGGCATAGCTATAGTAAATGACTATGCTTCAAAAACTGACAACGGTGATTCTTTGAGAAGACCAATTAAGTAGATAATTTATTGGTAGAGGATAATCAAGAGAAATAACATAAACTGACAATACTTACTCGGCAAGTTTCTCTCATTTTCTCAATCAGCTCTGGAGTTTTGATCTTCAGAACATTTAAAGAGAAAAGAAGCAGATGGTGAGCAGAAACTTTTTTTGTTACCACAAAGACATCTAGTGTAACTGCAAATCGTTACTAACTCAAAATACGTAGTACCTCAACAACATGCTGAAAATCACTATTGGGTTCAATTTTTGGGATACCCTGCAAAAATAACAGAAACGAACTAAAACAAAGAACACCGTATTTTCTACTCAATGATCTTCAGAACGAGAAAAATGTGTTTATGCTCTTAATCATAAGAAAATCAATAGAAGCAACTGTCAACATTCTTAGTATCCAGATCCATAAGAGACGGGACAAAAATAGAATGTGCGCTCGCATGAGTATGTATAATTGTATATTTTGTGTGTGTGTACTATATGGTGTCTAACAGTTATAATATGCAGAACTCATTTAAGATGACTCACATCATTTGCCCAATCAGGTTGATCAATGTGAGCAGGTACAACACGCTTTTTTGATATAGGATAGGGCCTTAGTGTCCTGAAAAAAGTAAGCACCTTAGGTTACGGCCAATAAACAAACATTAACAGCAACTTTCAAGAAATAAGAGAGGAAAGATGAAGAAAAAAATAGGGCGAGTGATTTGGACATCCTTGCAGCAAGCACCTACCATATCAAAAGCTATGTTCAACATAGCAAAAAGATGAGAAGGAAACTAACTTTTTGGTTCTATAACAGAAGAGCACAGTAGTCTAGGAAGCTAGGTAAAGCTTAGTAACTTCTTGATTGGAATAAGAAACTAAAGCGCCAGTTATCTTCAGCTATCAGAGGCTTTAAAACAAAAAAAAAATACAAATACAGAAGCCTAGAAAACTTTTCATCTTTGATATCAGACTCTTAGAAGATGAAGTTGGTTTATTGTGTTGAATACTTGAAAACAAATTACTTCCGAAGAGACAAGGTGCTGAATACTTTGGCATCAACAAACTGCTGAGAATCAAGCAATCTTCACACACACACCCCCCCCCCCCAATATCACTGCAAATAATTAGTTCTGGTTTCCTTTGTGATTCTGTGGGAAATCATTCAGAAAATACAGACAACTCGTAAGTTTATTTACTCTTCACAACTAATGCATATAGCTGTTTGGACAACCACTTCAGGTTCATAACACCAAGTTTTGGTAACTGAAGTACAGTTTGCATAACTTGAGCATGAAATAAGGAAAGAATATTCCACTAATACAGCAAAGTATAGGAATCAGAAAACAATCATCCAAACAAGTAAAGGAGGAAGAGGAACACACTAACTCGAAATAGACTTTGCTAGCCTGTTTTAGTTTCATTTAAGGGTGTCAAATGGGCAAGTCGGGTTGAATTTGCAGTCAAAATCGGGGGCAGGTCATTAGCCCGTCCAATGGTTATTTGGGCCAAGATGGCTAAATAATGAACTCTAACCAAGTTTCAATTTCTTTGTTTGTTTTCTAATAATTTGTTTAACCACCAAACAAAACTACTAAAACTTTTCTTTCTCTCAAATGGTTGTATCTAACATATCAAACAAAAAAATTAAAAAAATATTGTACATTTTCTTATGGGTCAATTAGGGCTACATATTTAGTCCAAATCAGCCCAACTTTTAGATGGGAGACTTGGTTGTGCCCAAATTCACCCGGCATGAAAATACGCACAGCCCAACCCGCCCAAAATATTGGCTAATTGTGTCACCCTAGTTTCATCACAAATTTGCCAAGCCTCTTTAGTAATTCTCCATCCCAGAGTAGGAGAATTCTAAGAAACTGTAGCTGGGCATAAATGCCGGTGAGAAATGCATTCATTCCATAATCCGGCAAGGTTAAGGACAACAGAGAACAAGCATCCAAACAAGTAAAGGAGAAGAAGGAACACTATGATTACAAAATAGACTATGCTAGCCAGTTTTAGTTTCATCAAGAACTTGTCAGGACATTAGTAATTCCCCATCGAAGAGCAGGACAGTTCCGCGAAACAGTAGCCATAAATAAATGCCAGTGAGAAAAGCATTCTTAGGACCAGTAAATGATTTCAAAACATGTCTTACTGTCTTTCACAGAGTTAGATACTTTGGGACCAACTAAAATATGACCGGGAGAGTTCAAGTTAAGTAATATATGATATGATCAAATTAATAGTCCATTATAGAATAAATGCATAGTACATATTATATCAACAAAGGTCAAAAATTAAGAACCATATCCAACATACCCAGTCCAGTCAAAATATGGACTTTTCGGTGTTCGAGCCTGCCCTTTCCTCAAGCAATATAGCCAACCATCGCTAGGCGAGGCTGCATTTTGTTCTCCTGGAGTTTCAGTTGCCAGAGAAGATAATTTTGCCTTCAAGTGGACAGACTTGTGAGAACTCCAAGATGCCTTGAAACAATCCTGTGTGCTGACAAGAAGCAACTTGCATCAAAATCAAAGTATTACGCACATGACCAGAGAAAATAAAGATCTAACTATTGTCATAGAAAGAGATCCTCGTCTCATTAGCCATCCATTTTTCTTTTCAGTTCACAAGTACAGCAGTAATAACTTTCCAAATCCACTTTACTTTGATCTCTCAGACAGGAAGTTGCAGTTCTCCAAACTTTTTGTTTAGTAGCTAGAATATTATATTTTTCTTATTGTTTCGGTTTCTATTACTGAAACCTGAGTTTTTGACATTCAGCAACTAGTGCAGAATGCAGATAGGGAGTTCAGCTTTCTAATATGATAAATAGTCCTGTTACAAAGAGTTAATGCCAACATAGCATGAAGGAGCACAGGCTATTCACACATCAAATCTTTAACAAGCAGCGCGTACACCCTTATCACTCTCTTACATCACAACAGCTATAACAAACCTTTTTTATAGGTAACAATAGCTATACTGAACTAATACATTCAATGTACAAACTGCTAAAAAGAAGAATAGTTTATTTCCCACAGATGGATGATATAATTTATACATATCAGTATTCCCAAATATAAGCTTCAGCTCGATAATGAAAAATGGAGAAGATAGTTCAGAAAGAGAATGAGCAGAGCTACAAACCAGAAAGCAGCTCCTTCACGAGGAAGCTTTAACTCCACACACTTAGGACACCTTCAAATAGTAGAAAAAATAAATTAACAGAGATATCAGAGATAGAAACTCTTCTCTGACAGTAACATCACCAAAAAGCCAATTATTGACAGTACAACTACAACAGCTGAAAGATCACACATAGCAATTGCAAACAGGCATTGAATTTCAAAGTCCAAGGATGATTAATGAAGGTCCCGAGAACTAAGATTATATCCTTAAAAGATACAGTACTATCCTGTTTGGCCAAACTTCCAAAATCTGCTTATTTTGAAAAGTGGTTTTTGTTAGACGTCCTTTTTGGAAAAGTACATTTGGAAAGTAGCAGTTTGTGTTTGTCTTATCAATATGAAAAGCATGTTTGCCAATATTAGAGCAGTACTTTGTGCTTGGCCAAAGTTCTAAAAGTGCTTTTCGGAAAAAGCCACTTTTTTAGCTTCTAAAAAGCTTCTACTGCTGCTCAAAAGTAGCTTATTTTTTCTCTAAAAGCTTGGCCAAACACCTCAACTTTCTAAGATAAACAATTTTTGAAAAAATACACACTTTTGGCTTCCTAAAAGCTTGGCCAAACAGGCTATACATCAAATGAGACTCTATTGACCTTTGAGAATCAACAAAATATTATACTAGGTGACACAGCAAGGAAAGAAAACAAGGAAGAAGGACTCCACGAAATACAAATAAACTAATCAAAACATAAAAAAAGACACCAGCATCAGAATTACTTTGTCCATTCCCTTTTATATGCGATAAATAAGGAAACTTTCAGAATATCCATCTCTCCTATTTCATAAGTAATACTCTATTACATCCAGACATCATCAGCATTTTCAATCATTCAGCTTTAAACCACAATAGAACCTATACTATTTTTTTATATTTTTTTATAACTGAAAAATCCGCTAGCTCCAGCTTAAAAACCCAGAGGATAATGGGCCTGCCCTCTACTCTTTACCACTTGGATACTAGACTTTCCTTTTATCAGCACCCCTAGATACCTATGTTTCTCGGACTCTCCAAAAATGTTGCAGCACCCGTGTCGGATTCTCCAAGAATGCACATACTTTTGGAGTATCCAACACGTACCCGTTGACCTTTTTGAAGAGTTTGAGCAACATAGCTAGTGGTTACTAAACTTGCTTCACCAGCTAGCATTCAAACTCGTGACATTGTCTCACATTGTACTACCTTTGCCAACAATAGAACCTACATTCAAACTGAACAACGAGTTTAACCTTTCTATCATCGATACATAACGGGCACAAAAAATCCCCAAGTGCGAGAAAAGATTAATTTTTATTTGTAATCAGGGTGTATTAGCTAATGGCAATAATTTCCAATCACAACCACCGCTACGTTTTCAGGTCATAAAACTAAAAATACCATTTTCCACCGATTGGAATTAAAATATCCTCTTTCATCTTTACCCCTTAAAAAATCCACTGAAAATCTCAAAAAAGTCATCTTTAGTCTTAAATCCTAACACACAAGTATGCAATACCCATAAGCTCAAACTTAGTTGAATATCTGAAAACATATATCTATATCCAATCCATCAAAGCATTCAAATTCAACAAAGAATATTACAAAACAATAATTTTTTTTATAATAATTGCAGAAATACTTAAAAACTCATATAGGTCATAAAAATGTGTACAAAGAATGGATACATACTGAAGATTAGCAGGCTTGCTACATTTAGCACAAGATAAAGTAGCTATAGCCACTTCTGATCCTCCTGTCATGGATTCTTTCAATATTTCTACACAGTACAAAATCTTTATTAATCACAACCAATATCAATAAAAACAATAAATTAATAAAAATGGGGGGAAAAAGTCTATGGATTATAAAGATTGAATCTTTGAAGCTGACCTTTGAATATGGTTATGGGGGTGTTTCTTTCTTGCAAGGGAAAGGAAGGAGAATGGTAATAAGGGTTTCTTTTTGTTTAGGGTTTTCAGCTGAAAAATGACTAAAAATATTCTAAGAAAAAAAAAAGAAAGATGGGCTGAAGTGTATAAAATACTAAAAGGCCCGCTGTGCTGGCGTATGAGGAAGGATCTGAGTTTATTCTCTTTATTGTATGTAGCATTAATTTGTATTTTTGTCGGAGTTGTTTAAGTGGCTTTAATTGTGTGACCTCATCACATCAACTTACTCCAAGCTCCCCTTGAAAGTGTATAAAATACTGTATATAAAATATATGGACCACTAAAAAATCAAATATTTATGTAATAATGTATTTTTATTTATATCCTCTTATGCGCAATAAAAAAATTCTGACAAATTAGACTCCAGTAATTTCCTTTAAAAAATTCCAACAAATTATTATTAATTTTCCTTAAAGGTAACCAGAAAATTACTTATGTCGGTGATACCAATATATATTCGATATAATATACCAATACTCTTTTCTACTGTATCACTTTTTATGAAAATAAAATTGCACAAATTAATTAGTGATTAACCTTTATGAACCACTAGTCGTGACACTATTTCTCCCATCATAAGAAAAATTAGGTTTGCATTTATAAGAAGAATTTTTTTTTTTAGTATTTTCTATGTTTCAATTTATTTGACGAACATGAAAGAAAGAAAAGAATGAAGATATTCTACTCATACTTAACTTAGATACCAAATACCCTTTGTATTAAAATATATTACTTGTTTATAATTCAGTGGATCTACAAATTACTCTAACTGTAGTAGACTGTAGTAGTAACATGCACATTTGTCAATTTAATAGCCTATAGCCCTACACATTTAGTTTCGACTTTCGAGTCTCTTGACAAATATATGATCATATGTCAGCCCAATATGGCACTCCACTTGCTGGGACCCAAGATTCACCCTGTATGAAATTTCTCACTGTAAATGGGCTTGCTTCATTGGCATCACGTAACACATGAAAACCAGGCCAATTTACTCTGTTTCCAGTATTAGCTCCACTACCTGTATTCATATACTCTCCATAATATAATGTCGAAAGTGCAAAATTACCACTCCATTCTTTCCACCCTCTTGGATTAATCAATCCGTCCAAATCCGTCTTAATGAAAACCGTCCTCGAATATTTTTTCCAAGGTCTTCCAAGGTAATTCTTGAAACTCCATTTAACAGCACTGAACTCCGTGGATGGAGAAACTCGCGAGTTTAGTATAACAATCCCTGTATTTTCATTCGCATCATCCCTCCCTTGCGCGGTTACCATGTTGGCTTGGTGATCCATTGGCCTCTTTACAAAAATGTCACAATTTTGTAACACTACGGATGCATCACCAAATATGAAGTCGATGGTACCATAAACATGACAATCACGATAAAATTGTCTCAACGAGTGTACTAAGAGTGTGTCTTGGTAACCTTTAAAGCTGCAGCGATAAAAAATTGAGAGGTCTGAGCCTACTCTTAATGCCACTGCTTGATGTTTGTGTGGCCCTGCTGTGTTCTCAAATGTCATGTCCCTTGCCCAAAATCCATCAGCAGACACACCTACAATCAAAAGGAAATTGGATTTAGTATATGTCAGTTAATTCGCATCCAAAAGTACCGTGACTTATTAGTCAATAAAGTGAAATGAAAATCATTAAAAAGGTCAAAGTAGTTCAAATCCACCGGAATTTGGTACATGAACAAAGTTACTCGGTGTCAAATTTAGTGAGAGGCAACAAATATTCAGTGAAATAGTCCAGATGTGTGCAAAATGACTCGAACACCATCATTACATAAAAAAAAAAAAGATGTGTCACTTAATAAAAGTCATTATGCTTTGATTTCTGGTATAGGTAGGACATACCAAATGTAGCTGAGCCCAAGGTGCTAGCTCCATCTGGGACATTTTTATTGCCAGTAACGACAGTTTTGTCAATGCCATCACCAACAAACATCAAGTTATTGAGTCCTCTTCCAATTTCAACATTTTCGTGGTATGTACCTGATTTGACATATACAATTGTTCTTTCTGGTCGTGTCATTCGAGAGAGTGCAGCGACAGCCTCGTTGATGGTCTTGTAATTGCCTGAGCCATCCTGTGCAACTACTATGTCAGCTTTGGATGTTGCTGCATTCCATGATGCCAAAAGGCCCTTGCCTTCACTAGAGCTAATTGGTCTCGGTTGTGCCCCTGTCACCAAAAATGAAGGGTGAGTTTTGTTAGGTTTCTAATGCAAATAATTCGGGACTAACTGTTAATTGCAGCGTACTTTGCTTAAATATAATAATTAGGTGGAGCATTTGATGAATACTCCATAAACCATGGTTAAAAATTTCTAAACTATATCAAATGCATGCTGATATAAAAATTAAGGATTTAACTTATATATATGCTGACAAACAACAAAATTTAGACTATCAATGATATTATTGTTGTACAGTATTATTTTATTCCATTTGTTGGTATAATAATTTTGATTATGGAATTAATATTCCCCGAATTATTTATACAACAATTATGATATTAATTTTACAACACTCTATGTGGAATATCAATTTTGGGATTAGTAATCCTGGAATAAAACAACAAAACAACACAATTGCTCTTCTCTAAAACTCCCCCCCCCCCCCCCGCCAAAGTTATAAAGAAAGACAAGGTTAAAATTCAAATTAAATGTGTATACCAATTTCTCCTGTTTAAATCAAATACATGTTTTATATTATACCCCTAGATCTCATTTTTATTTAAATGAACTAAACATGTACCAATAGAAATATATTAACTAAAAAATCTCGTCACTTTTAACCCCTAAACCCCTTATAATGATCTCGTCAAATCTAGAGATAACTTGTCATTTAAACGATCCTAGCTACAGTTTTTTTGGTAAATATTAGAATTTTATTACCAAGATAAATATTTACAATCAAACCTGAACCTGTTCATATTACCTACTGCACTCCTAAACAGCATGTACTCAATCTCTCCCATTCTAGTTTCTACTCATATTAGTACTACACACTATATTTAAGGATAGTAATTGAGACTTTCTAACTCATTCTCCAGTCTACTGTATGTATTGCCTCTATAATGAACACCTTGAATCACTTGTCGGATAACCTGTTCTGCACTTTGTTGTTTTACTTGGAAGACATCTTAGCTAGAGTGTCTTTTAATTCTTAAGTGTATTTAATTCTCACTAGCATATAATTTTTCTTATTTTCTAAGTTACTACGTTTACGTTTTTGGACAATTATATGTAATTAGTATTATTTAGGCACCAGATAGTGTAAAATTCGATATATAAAAGTTAAAATAAAATATTAAATAAGGCAAATATGGTCACCCAAAAGAAAAAAGGAAAAAGGAAATACGTATAGCCATCCATCAAAGATAAACAATGATGTCTTAGCCCATTTCCGGCTTTCCCGTTGGTACAATGTTTTATTGCGTGCTGCCAAGAAGAAAATACAAGTGTCCTCCACCTTCAATCGAAGGTTGCGAGTTCGAGTCACCAAGAGAGCCACGAAAACTCTGAGGGAGGAAATAAAATACACCACAAGCTATGTAGATTTTGTCCTACTGTACGTGATGCAATATGTGTAATTAACTACTTAGAACTCTACACGAGCACCACTAACTTTAATTGCCCGAGGTCCTAGCCAATAAAAGAAGGAGCACAGTAAAAAAAATTAACATAGTGAAATTTATTAATTTCCATATATTGATAACGTATATTTATACTATTGTATACGGTGAAAACCGACACGACACGTGGTATGGTTTGGGTGTGGAAATCGAAGGAAGTAATAATGTTTTACACCGGGTGCGGGTTGCACCGGTGGTAAGTTCGGGTGTTATAACAAAATCGGGTGATGGCCGAACCAGATGACATTGTGTAGTGATCGAACCTGGCAACATCGGGTGGAAGACCGAAGGAGCTTAGCGCCTACCCATTCCGGATATGGCGTCAGCCGTTACTATTTACTCATTAAGTGATCGTTTTTGTCATTTAGTTACATTTAATGAGGGAGTGATTCTTGGACATAAATGTCTTATATTGTTAGCTATAAAAGGAGTCCAACTCTCATGTTGGAAGGACATCTGATTCTCATTATTGATACTCACATATCTTTCAAAAGTACTCTTGGTGGCTCTTGTTATTGGCTCAGACCCGAAGCAATTCAACTAAGGATCGGATCAAACTCTCAATTCAATTTCAATCAAGATCATGAATTTCCAGGATAATTACTTGCTTATCCTTTTCATTCACTTATTTATTGTTAATTGTTTATCAAACTTATCTGCAAATCTATCCACGTATCCTTAAAATCAGTTACAAATTCAACAATACATTTTTGGGGGTAAACGGTTTGGCACCCACCATAGGGCTAAGGATAATAGTGGTGATTTGATTCAAACTCATATTTCACTTGTTTCTTTCAAAATTTTTGTGGTTACAGGTCAATACTAAGTACTAACAGTATGGCTAGTGAAATCAACGTTGAGGTTAGCAACCACGAGGACAACAATGGTGACAATGGTGCTCACAACGCCAATAACAACAACAACGTTCCACCTGGTGTTCCACCCTTTGATCTACTGAATTGTGTTCCGCCTGTTGTTCCACCAAACGGCGTTCCGCCCGTTGATCGAATGAATAACAACCCCGTAATTTCAACTCGGTCATTTAAAAGATCACATCATAAGACACATGACGATAATGAGGATGGTGAAATAAATTTGGCTCGAATCTTTTATATGTTAAAGGAACAACATGTGGCTATAACTCAGTTGCAAAAGAAAAGCAGTGGAGCAAGTGCGTCGGATGAAGCTCATCACGTCCACAATAATGAACCACGCCGTAAGAGGATCGAGTTGATGAGAACGCCAATGGTTCGGGGACTAATGAATCCTCGGAGGTCTTGAAAATTCTTGAAGCCTTAACTAAACGAATTGACACCAATGAAAAGAAGGTTGAAACCTACAATTCACGGGTAGACCAGATTCCTGGGGCACCTACTGTCTTGAATGGGCCAGACTCGAAGAGATACCAGTTGTCGTTCCCACCAAGTGCAGCACCAAAGTTGATACCGAAGAGGTTTAAAATGTCCGACCCCCCGAAGTATGATGGGAAAACGGATCTACAGGAGCATGTAGCGTCATATACTTGTGCAATAAAGGGCAATGACATGTACCCGAATGAGATTGAATTGGTGTTGCTGAATAAATTCAGCGAAACGCTTTCCAATGGTGCAATGAAATGGTATTCTATGTTACTTGAACATTCTATTAATTCATTTGAAATGCTTGCAGATGCTTTTATAAAGGCGCATGTCGGAGCTCGGAAGGTTCAAGTAAGAAAATCGGATATATTCAAAATTGCTCTAAAAGATATGGAATTATTGCGCGAGTTCTTGATAAGATTTCAAAAGGAGCGGATGTTTCTTCCTCGGGTACCGTATGAATGGACAGCTGAAGCTTTCACCAATGGGCTAAATCCTAGGAGCTCCAGTGTCTCATTAAAATTAAAGGATGGTCAGCAGGACGGAAATAGGAAATAGAACTTTAATAAATCAAATAGGGCAGTTGAGTCGGAGCCAAAAATCTTTAAAGGATAGATATCAACCCTACAGGAAACTCGAGAGGTCAAAATTTAGATCGAATAGGGGTCGCAGCAATCACAATTTCTCATCGGACGGAGGATATAGGCGTAATGATCTGGGGTCCACTAGTAGGGGCTTGCAATTTAAAAATGATACAGGTGGATCTTCTTCAAACATTGTGAAAAGCTTGAGGTTGTCCGAATACAATTTCAACGTTAATGCAGTTGGGCTCGTTTCGGCTATTGGACATATAAATGAGACAAGGTCGCCAAGACTGCCTCGGACAGACTCAACTCAAAGAGATCTAAACTTGATTTGTGATTCCCATGGAACTCATGGGTCATCGAACAGATGATTGTCACTAGTTAAGGAAAAAGTGGCCAGGTTATTGAAAAATGGTCAACTACGTGAGTTCTTAAGTGATCGTGCAAAGGAAAATTACAGAAATAGAGAAGCAAACAAGCAGACAGAATCGGTTGAACCCCAACATGTCATAAATATGATTATCGGGGGATGGATGTTCCGAATTGATGTATCATGATCGCAAAGAAGACAAAAGTGTCAATAACTAGTGAGAAAAGATATAGAAATTATGAACCGGAGGAAATAATATCTTTTAATAATGAAGACGCGAAAGGCATCATTCAACCTCATAATGATGCACTTGTAATTTCTGCCCTTATTAATAAATTTCAGATTAAGCGAATTTTAATTGATTCAGGTAGCTCGGCCAACATCATCCGATGGAAGGTGGTGGAGCAGTTGGGGTTGTTGGACCAAATTGTGCCGGCAACTCGAGTTCTAAATATTTTTAACATGGCAAGTTAGACCACGAAAGGGGAGATCGTTCTTCCAGTCAATGCAGCCAGTATAATTCAGCAAATGAGGTTTTATATCATAAAAGGCAAAATGAGGTACAACGCTCTATTCGGTAAGCCTTGGATACATGACATGAAAGTTGTACCTTCGACGCTGCACGTGATGTTAAAATTCCCAACACCGGGGGAATTAAGACGATTTGAGGGGAGCAACCGGCAACAAGGGAGATATTCGCAATAAAAGAATCGGCACAAACATCGAAAGAAATGAAGGACGTGATTAAAAGTAAGAAAGTGAAATAGCAATCACAGAGTTTGGGCTCGCTCAGTCCGAAAAATAAAGAGGAAGAAAAGACAAATTAAAAGGATAAAGAAGACTACTTTCACGTTCCGAGGTCATTTGTGCTTCCAGATGATTCAAATGCCACAAAGTGGAATGTAGAGGAGCTAGAGCGAGTCATCTTGTTCGTGCATTTACCGAATAGAAAGGTATACATGGGCACCAGATTAACTCCGAGCTCAGGATTAAATTAATTGAATTTCTTAAAGTTAACGTCAATTGTTTTGCCTGATCCCACTTAGATATGACAAGTATCCCACCGGAGATTACAACTCACAAATTAAGTTTAGACTCGAGCTTCTCCTGGTAAAGCAAAAAATGAGGCATATGGCCAACTTCAAACATAAGTTCATCAAGGATGAGGTAACAAAGCTTTTAAATATAGATTACATCCGGGAGGTAGAGTATCTGAATTGGTTAGCAAATATGGTGGTCGTACCTAAAAAGGCAATAAACTAGAATGTGCATAGATTTTAAAGATTTGAATAAAGCATGCTCAAAATATTCTTTTTCTTTGTCGTATATCAATCGAATGATTGATGCTATAGCAGGACATGAGATGCTGAGCTTTCTTGACGCTTACTCCGGGTACAACCAAATTAGGATAAACCTAGAGGATCAAGAGAAAACCTCTTTTATAACTAGATACGGGACCTATTGCTATATTGTAATGCCATTTGGTTTTAAAAACGTTGGAGCAACATATCAACGCCTAGTTAATCGCATGTTTGAGGATCAAATAGGTAACACAATGGAGGTTTATATTGATGATATGTTAGTTAAGTTCCTGGAAGTATAGGACCATTTAAAGCATTTGCAGAAAACATTTGACATACTCCGAAAATATAATATGCCTTTGGGGTTGGCTCGGGCAAGTTCATGAGTTTCTTAGTTTCAAACGGAGGAATAGAGATCAATACGAATAAGATCAAAGCTATTGAGGATATTTCTGAGGTACTTGAAGATGTGAAGGCGGTACAAAACTCACCGGGAGGATAGCCGCTCTAAGTAGATTTATCTCTCGATCTTCAGAGAAAAGTCATCGGTTCTTCTCTTTGTTTAAAAAAGAAGAATGACTTCGAGTGGACACCAGAGTGTCAGCAAGTTTTGAGGAATTTAAAGAAGTACTTGTCTAGTCTATCATTGTTGCATAAACCGAAGGCAAACGAGCAAGTGGTCATGTATCTAGCGGTGTCCGAGGTAGTTGTAAGTGCAGTTCTGGTTCGAGAAGAAAAAGCTACATAATTTCCCATTTACAATGTGAATAGAACATTAGCTAGTGCGGAAACTAGGTACCTTCATTTAGAAAAATTAGCATTAGCGTTAATAAAGTTTCAATGTCATCCTATATGTGTAGTAACAACTTATCCACTAAAAATATGATGCATAAACCAGAATTGTCTGGTAGGTTAGCCAAATGGGCAGTAGAAATTAGTGGGTATAACATAGAATATAAATCAAGAACTGTTATAAAGTCTCAGGTTTTAACAGACTTTACACTCAGAATAATTCCCGAAGTAGAAAGAGAACTTTTATTAACATCGGGAAAAACTTTAGGGGTTTGTACCTTGTACACGAACGTAGCTTTAAACGTGAAAGGGTCCGGGCTCGGGGTAATGCTTAAGGCACCTGCAGGAGATATTATTAGACAGTCAACAAGAACAGTGAAATTAACTAACAATGAAGCTGAGTATGATGCTATAATTGCAGGTCTAGAGTTGGCACGGAGTCTGGGAGCAAAAGTCATCGAAGCAAAATGTGATTTACTCATGGTTATTAATCAAGTGAACGGGGTGTTCGAAGCAAAGGAAGAAAGAATGCAAAAATACTTGGATAAAATTCAAGTAATATTACATCAGTTCAAAGAATGGACTATGGAGCATGTGTCTCGAGAACAAAATAATGAGGCGGATTCCTTGGCTAATTTGGGGTCTTCGTGAAAGCGGATGAGTTTAATTCAGAAACAGTTATGCAGTTTCTTAGTCTGCGATCGATGGTGGTCATGCCGAAGTAAATACAACAAGTTTGACTTGAGATTGGCGCAATAAATACATCAACTACCTTCGGGATAGAAAGTTGCCTATGGATCCAAAGGAGTTGAGGGCACTTCGTACTAAAGCAACTAGATTGTGTTTGGTTGATGGTCAGTTGTACATAAGGTCTTTTTATGGTCCTTTAGCAAGATGCTTAAGACCCGGGGAAATTGGTTACGTGATGTGCGAGGTTCACGAGGGGACTTGTAACAATCACTCAGGAGCAAATTTATTTGTCCAAAAATTGATTAGGATCTGGTGTTATTGGTCTGAAATGGAGAAAGATACAAGACTTCGTCCGAAAATATAATGAATACCAAAGGCACGCGCCCATGATTTATCAACCCGCATAATTGATGCATCTGATTTTATCACCATAATCATTCATAAAATGAGGGATAGATATCATGGGGCCACTCCCATAGGCTTCCAGAAAGGTATATTTTATCTTGCTTATGACTGATTATTTTTCTAAGTGGGTTGAAGCAAAGGCATTCAAGAAAGTTAAAGAAAAGCAAGTCATAGATTCTATTTGGGACCATATCATTTGCCTATTCGGCATACCAACGGAGATCACTTGCGATAATGGACGTCATTTCGTTGTGAAGAAGGTGAATGACTTTCTTGAAGGGTTGAAAATTAAAAAGATAGTATCAACTCCTTACCACCCAAATGCAAATGGGTAAGCGGAGTCAACAAACAAAATAATTATTCAAAATCTGAGGAATAGACTAAATGAGTCAAAAGGCAAGTGGAAAGAGATTTTATCGAAGGTGTTATGGGCATCCAGAACAACGCCAAAATCCAGTACCAGTGAAATATTATTTTCTTTGGTTTACGGTGTAAAAGCACTAATTCTGGTGAAAGTTGGTGAGTCGAGCTTAAGGTTTAGCCTTGCAACCGAAGAATCAAACAACGAATCAATGACTGCCAAGCTTGACTTAACGGATAAACACCGTAAGTTAGCATTACTACAATTAGTGGCCCAAAAGCAAATGGTGGATCGATACTACAACTGAAGGGCTAATCTTAGGCACTTCTAAGTAGGGGACGTGGTTCTACGGAAAGTAACCCCCAATACCAAAAATCCCAACGAGGGCAATTAGGCCCGAATTGGGAAGGTCCCTACAAAGTGTCAGAAATAATTGGTAAAGGCTCGTACCAGTTGGAACTCGAAGATGGTCAAAAGTTGTTGAAAAATTGAAACATTGCACACTTGACGCGATATTATTGCTAAGGTATGTGTTTGGTTAATTACTTGAACTTCATTTGTTTCGATGAAGCTAGCTCTTGCAGGAGCAAAATCAGAGTCATGGGTTAAAGACCGAGCAAAAGTTAGAGCTAGGTCTGAAAACACGTGTTGCACTCTTTTTCTCTTAGCATGGTTTTTATCCAAAAAATGGTTTTTTCGGCAAAGGTTTTCATGAGGCAACAATGTAAAGCATATTACTTAGTAGCTGAAGACCAGACAAATATTGGGGACTGCCCGGTATTGAAAAGAAAGTAGTGTTTGAATTCTCATAACTTCAAATACAAACACTAGGGGATTGCCATACCCTCAGTGAAGAAGTTTGAAGGCAAAGAAGTTCAGAGTTTCGAAGATATAAGAAGTTCGGAGTTTTCGAAGCTATAAGGAAATTTGAAGTTCAAAGATTTTTAAAAACATTTTTAGGACTATTGTAAGGGTTAAAAGATTTAGTGAATCTTGCCCAAATAGTTTTAATGTTACGGCAAAAATATCGAATAAATCTTGCTTAGTTGTTTGACCGATGCAAAAATTTGAATGAAAGCGTTTTTTGTTAGAAATTTACCTCGATTATACTCATTTGCACACTCTTATCTCCGGGCAATCGATAAAACCTTTAGGCTTACGAGCTAATGAATTTGTTAAAGTCCTTAACTGGGGACTGTCGTTGTAAAAATATTTGGAACAAAAATAATGAAGTTCCTAGAATATGTTTCTAAGGCACTAGTTCAAAATGAAAACCAACATATTCTTAAAGACACTTGAAATTGTCTAAAGTAATTGGAAATAAATGAAGTTTCAATATTCATGACTGTAGTGAATAGGAGATGTCTTATTCATAAGCATAAAAATAAGATCCTTATTTTAGTCATTGAATGATCCAAAACCTTAAGGAATTTCCCGGTATAAAGCAAACTAAGAGTAAAAGTTTGTACAATTTACTTGAGTTATTTTTAAGATCGAAAAGAACTTTCATTCGGCTCGACACAAACTAAGTGATGGTTTGTTTAATTAAGACTCCGAAACCGGAGGCAATTAACCCAAATTAAGTTTATATTTTATGTGGCTAAGTTATTGAAAATAAGAAGGCAATAACATAAGCTGAAAGATAGAATAATCATGACTAAATGGACTATTCATTTTATAAGCAAGGACAGTAAACGGACAGAGCAACACATGTTAACAAAATAAGTACAAAGTCTTAGAAGCCTAGATCTTAATCCGACTCGGATCCAGAGTCATCCGGGTCATCCTTGGAACTGTCACCATTCAGTTTGCGGTAAGCTCTAAGCTCGATCTCCTTTGCCTCCTCAATCTTGTTATCAACATGTGAGATCCTATTACGAGCCTGCTCTAAGGTGAATATTTGGACACTCCATTTGATGTGCTCAGTCTTTAGCATAGTTCGTGCCACATCGGCCAGAGCCTGGTCTCGTTCAGTCGAGACTTGATTAAGTTGGGTAAAAAATTCTGCACTCTTTTGGGTAGAGGCCTTGAGCTCATTTATTAGCCTTTCAATAGTCTGAACTTATTGGTTGGCATGATCCTGAGCCACCTTCAAAGCAGCTTGTTCGACAATACAATCAATTTCGAAGTTAAGGAAATCTTTTCGATCTATGGTTAAGGCCTGGACGTTGTCATAGAGTTCATCATTTTCTTCGTCTAAAGCCTTCTTTCTTCATTAACAAGTTCGAGGTCATTTACAGTTCGGAGGTAGTCGCCTTTTATGCGGTCCAATTCTGCCTTGATAGCAGGCAACTCATTGGTTTGCTGCAGCTAAGCCTCTTTTTGTTGCAAAAGCCCTTTGATGTGCTGGATCTCTTTATCTTGGGCATCCAGTTGCCCGTTGATGTGCTCATTTTCATCTATACGATGGATGAAGCCCTCGCCGACTAGAACGGATGACTGCACAATTGGATACCGAGAGAAGGTTAGAAATGAAAAATAACAGTAAGTATAAGCTTAAGTAAGAAAGGAAGATGCATACCCGGTTGGAGGCATGCATACCTTTGTTAAAGAGGCATATGCTCTTCATTTTTTCCCTATCAGACTCCGATATTATAGGCCTCAAGTAGTTGGCAACCCCAACCGGCCGGGATAAAAAGTTGATGTCCTCAGGGAAGGAAATAGTGGCAGATCACACTTTTCTTCGGTCCACACTTGGGGCCGGAAAGACACTCATGAGCTTGGGCTGAGAGCTGGCATAGTTCTTTGGGATCCGGATAGACTTGGTCAATTTTTGAGGTATCACCAAGTGAGCAAACCCGGAGGTGTTCGCCCGCTTGATCGAATTAACCGAGGTCCCAGCTTCCTCGAATAAGCGCTCAAAATCTTTTTGCTCAAAGCTTTGGGCCAGTTGTGATGACGGAGGAGGAGTTGAAGTGGAAAATTTGGTTTTCTTGGCCAACGACTCCTCATCCGTGGCTTCACCATCATCCTTAATGATTACTGGCTCAGTGGCTGGTGACGTGGTGACAAATGTAGTTGCGGCATCGGTTGGTAGCAGAAATGGTTCGACTGCTTCAGTGGCAACATGCTCTTCTCTAACTTCAGCACGAGTTTATTCCGCCGGAGTAGTGGTGGTGATAACATTTCTCACCCAAATATCTTTTGGTGAGATGCCGGTGTCTTAACTTCAGGAAGGACCACCCGCTTCCGAAGCTCTTTTTCTATTTGAGCCAACCGAAGGTGATTTTGGAGGCTTCAAGGATTTGGGTTTGGTGGATTTTTTTCTTTGGTACTTCAGTGATATGCTGAACTGATGCGACTGGATCAAATACCAGATCGGGGACAACTAGAGCAGTAGAAGTGTTGGACCTTGGGGTCGAGGTGCCCTTCGGTAAACTTGAGACTTCGAGGAAATAGAAGAGGTAAAAAAATGCACAAAGATGTTAGCAAATGCCAAGAAAGGAAGTTAGACGTATACTAACTGTGGTTTCGGGCTACCCATCGTTGGTCAGAGAATTCTTTCCATGTCCGCTTTTTATGGGGATATGTGTTGATTATTTTCTCAACCCATGAATGGAGATTGCCTACGTGGGCCGGAATCCATTGGATGGCTGAAAAGATATGAAAATGGAAGATTAAAAGGCAAGATATTTAAGTTGAAAGAAGAAAAGTCTGAGTACTTACGGTGCATGTTCCATTCCTTCGAAAAAGTCATGTACCTAGTTGGGATAATTTATGCGGTGAGGACTGCGATAAAATGTTCCATCCAACCCCGATCTCGATTCTCATCGACACTGGAGAGAATGAGAAATTTTCCATGTTTGGACAGTTGGACGATTCCGCCACGAAAAAATTGAGGCACTTATAAATGGATCAAATGATCCAGAGTGAAACACTCGTTGATCAAATTGGCCAAGAAATGAAGGCATGTTATGATCCTCCAGACAAACGAATCAATTTGTGCAAGAAACAAATTGTAAGTCCTGCACATCTCAAGGATCACGTTGTCGATTGGAGGGTTGAGTTTGAAAGTGAAGGGGTAGGTGTATAGTTGGAATACCCGAACCTGAAAGTGGTGATGTTTTCGTCCGATCCAAGAATAATGATCCTGGAGAGATCTGACCAACCACAGTCATCTCGGACTCTTTTAAAGTTTGGAGTTTTGATAGAAGTCAACTAGTTTCTAGCTTCCTCCCTCTGCTCGGGTTTCTTGGTGGCCGTTTGAACGGCGAACTCAGTGTCATCAAAGGCTATGGGCTCAGCAGTAGCCTGAGCATTAGAAGATTCACCAACGCCGGTGATGTCGTCTGCGACCGGCGGAGGTGAATGAGCCGGATAGGAGTTTCTTGAAGAGGAACGGGTAGTTTGGGCCATCGTTTTGAAGATATGAAGGTTTGCCTATTTGAAGGTATGAAGGTTTGAAATATAAAGATTTGAATATTTGAGGAAGCTGTGGAGATTGGAAGGTTTATTACTCGAAGGATTGAAGAAAATTTACCAAAAGGTAAAATTTGAGAAAATAAAGAAAAGGGGATTTTATAGGGGCAAAGTCGTCATCACAAAAAGCTTCGGTTCATGAACCGAAGTGACAGTTCAATCAGATGGTGACACGTGTCCTAAGTCGTAGAGTGACAAGATGTGAGTTAGATTTTGGGAATTGGAAACTTTTCATTTTTCCACCTGTTTTGAAGTAATTTGAAAGGAAGTTTGCATGAGAAGATATCGAGGGAATCATTTGCACTTCCCATCACTTCGGTAAACTTTGATTCGGAAGTGTGGGAACTGTCTGTATACGGTGAAAACCAGCACGACACATGACATGATTGGGGTGTGGAAATCAAAGATAAACAATGATGTCTTAGCCCATTTTCGGCTAACCCATTGGTACAATGTTTTCTTGCGTGTTGCCAAAAAGAAAATACAAGTGTCATCCACCTTCAATATGAAAGTTGCGAGTTCGAGTCACCAAGAGAGCTAGGGAAGCTCCAAGGGGGGAAGGAATAAAATAAATTAAAAATAACAATACACCACAAGCTATGTAGATTTTGTCCTACTGCAACGTGATGCAATATGTGTAATTAACTACTTAGAACTCTACACGAGCATCACTAACTTTAATTGGTCGAGGTCCTAGCCAATAATAGAGGAGCACGGTAAAAAATATTAACATAGTGAAATTTATTAATTTCCATATATTGATAACGTGTATTTATACTATTATATACGGTGAAAACCGACACGACACGTGGCATGATTTGGGTGTGGAAATCGAAAAAAGTAATAATGTTTTACATTGGGTGCGGGTTGCACCGGTAGTAAGTTCGAGTGTTGTAACAAAGTGGTCGAACTAGATGACACCGTGTAGTGATCAGACCTGGAAAAATCGGGTGGAAGACCGAAGAAGCTTAGCTACTACATGTTCCGGATATGGCGCCAACCGTTACTATTTGCTCATTAAGTGACATTTTTTGTCATTTAATCGCATTTAATGAGGGAGTGATTATTGGATATAAATGTATTGTATTATTAGCTATAAAAGGAACCCAACTCTCATGTTGGAAGGACATCTCATTCTCATTATTGATACTCACATAATTTACATTCAAAAGTACTCTTGGTGGCTCTTGTTATTGGCTCAGATCCGAAGCAATTAAGCTAAGGATCAGACCAAACTCTCAATTCAATTTCAATCAAGATCACGACTTTTCAGGCTAATTACTTGCTTATCATTTTCATTACTTATTTATTGGTAATTGTTTATCAAACTTATCTGCAAATCTATCAACGTATTCTTAAAATCAGTTACAAATTCAAATGTACTTTTTTGGGATAAACAATTATCAAATCATTTAAACGAGAAATATTCCTAAGTAATTTAATAACTTGTAAAATAAGGTAATTACATCTTTTTACATGAGGTTAAATTGTACGAACACTATAAACATTACTCATTACGTTTCAAAAATATTACCTTATTTTTCTTTTTAATCCGTTTAAAAAAGAATCTCTCTTTCGTTTTTTGGCAACTCTTTCATTCCAACTTTTCACATGACATGACATGTTTAAGAACACATGATTAAATGATATTTTTATACATTCAACACATCTTTAACTTAAGATCACAAAATTCAAAATTTTCTCTATTTTTTAAAATTTTATGCCAAATCAAAACCAGACATGCTTTTTAAAACAGATGGTGTACATCTTACGTATATAAGTAAAATACTTTCGGGCATCATTTCCAGCTAACGTAATCAATATGCTCCAAAAGAAATAAAACTCACCCTTTCTAGTCTTAGCCCTCCCGTTGCTCCTTAGTTGTCCATAATGAAACAAAGCATCCTTAAGGAACAGAGTCAAGTTTCGAGCCTCTTCACTTTTATAAACCAATCCTTTCTCTTCCAACCCATCTAAGCAATCCCTATGACTTGCTAGTGCTGCACTTAACCAAGTAACAGCATCATCATGGCTATAATAATACTTCTCACCAGAGACTAACCTTGCTATCCTTGGCTCAGTGTCTTCATACAGCTTCACACACTCATCAAATTTATTTATCGAACCATATTGGTCCTCTTTGTCAAGTCCTTTTAGCCCCTGAACCCACTTCATTGCACTTAACACCCCATGAATATCTTGGTTGCTAGTGGCAACATTAGCAACAATGGCTAAAAGAAGAAGAAAGGTGGTGAAAATACTCCTCCAGCTGAACATTTTTTAAATTTGTTTTGGGAATTTATTTTCTAATTTTGAGGACAATAATGTTGGAAGGACATGTATAAATAGGTACTTCAGACGGTTACACACAAATAAGGGCATATAGTCATAGACAAGTGTCGGTGATTTTGCTATTTGCTGAGTGAAGCTTCAAAATTTGGATGTTTCTATGAAGCGGTGCACATTAAATTTTTCTGCATAGTATACATCCAACACTACTATGTTTTGTCACGAGGTTTTAGCTAGTTTTGCTAGTGCTTTTTAACAGATTAATGATTAAAGAGAGATCATGTTTTAGTGGTATTTGAGTAAGATTTTCGTATAACACAAAGGGTAGAAAACTAAGCCATGCATGCGCGCGTCCATGATAGTAGCTTCTACCTATTTATCCTTATGATTTAAAATTGGGATTTAAGTTGCATCAGGTAAAAGTTACAATTTCTATACTCTTTGCTTTTGAGAGTCAATTTAATTAATTTTTAAAACTGAAGTAGATGAGATCAATTCAATATTCTAAAATACTAAATTTAAATTTTGAGTAATGAAAAAAGTCATGCAAATTAAACAATTTTGTTTGGGGATTCAAACAATCGTTATATCTATTAAGATAGAGGTAAGGTCTGCGTACATTCTATTCTCCCCAGACCCCACATTGTGGATTTCACTAGGTATTTGAATTTGAATTCAACTCCCACTTACGTACTAAAATAGTTTACACGTAATTGGTGTATAACATTAGATTAAAGGATACAATTATTGTTCATTTGAGAAAGAAAAGTTTCAAGTACAAGATTACCAGCTAGTCCAAAATTTTATTAACTTAAAGGCTATCAAAAGAAAAGGAAAAAAGCTACGGAAAAAGAGGAAAAGAAGAACTTGTAATCTCTCCGTCCGTGATACTTTTCACTTTTTAAGGGTGAATTTAATTAAATTTTTGAAGCAAAATTTTAGGTCAACTCAATATTTTAATATTAAAATTTTTATTTGAAAAATACTATAAATTGTGACTTTCTCATATCAATTTGGTGAAAAATGTATCTTAAAATGTTGATCAAATTTATATGAAGTAATTTGAATTGAAAAATACTATAAATTATGACTTTCTCATATCAATTTGATGAAAAATGTATCTTAAAATATTGATCAAATTTATATGAAGTAATTTGAATTTCAGAAAGCCAAAAGTGTGGGAGAGGAAGTAAGTATGGCTGTACTTATGTAGTAGTTGGAGTATGCACGTAAGAGACAGCTAGCTGTGACTACTCGGTACTTCATGAGATGAAATATCAAATCATTCAAAAATGCATGATTTGAATTTTAAAATTTTTTAAATGTAAAAGTTAATCCATAATTTTATATTTTATCAAAATAGATTCATAAGTTCGTAAATATATTTATCAATTATGTTTACCAATCATTTATATCAAATATTAAAAGATCTACAAGTTGCGTATATATTTATAACAAATTTACTCTTACTAACCATGTGGAGAATTATATTAAAGAGTACTTACACTACAATTCATGTTCAATTTCTCAATTTATTAAACTAAAGTTTGATCAATTGATGTTGTATTTTTTTGGAAAGGCCTTCTAGCAGTTATTAATTTTGTTATGAACTATGAATTGCTCATTTGGTAAGATTACATAAAAATTGAAAAAGTTTTAATGATTTTCATAACGTGTGAGTTTTGCATATCCAAACAAAACTTTAATTTCAAATCATGTCCAAACAGCTAGTTAGATCAAACTCTACGAATTACACTGATTCAAATGATGTATTAAGAAGTCTATTTATTGCTAGACAATAGAAAAATACGCAAATAATGAAACAATTCAAAAAGAAGAAGGTAGTATTAAACAGAGACATTAGGAGATATTTTTTTGTAACTTTGACCATGTCAATTACTCGAGCGTATGGGTGTATATGGACCGAGCTGGTTCGGGTTTCTCAAATAATAAATCATACTAATTGAGTCGGGTTTTTAAATTTATAAACCAAATTAAACCAACAAAAGTCGAATTTTTCAACTTTGGATTTTGTGGCTTGGGTTGTTCGGATTTTTTCGGTAAAGTCTTCATACAAAATATACAACTTATGCTTCGAATATTTCTTTAGTCCTATTAAGATACAACTATCTAATTAAGGTGTTTCCTAAGAAAATGACACAAAATGTGAGATAAGTGATGATATTGTACTAAAATATTTAACAAAAAAAATAATAAAATCGCTAAGCAATAATGATAATAATCATAATCTAAAAGTACGGCTAATTATTAATTACATGATTATATATTAAAGAAAAAACCAAATTAAGTTATGTTTTTTCACTGTATAATAAATGCAAAACTAATAATACGTAGTAATAAATATCCAACATTTATTGTTATTCCTAGTGTTATAATTTAATTTCTTTTGTTAGCATTAGTATTGATTTGGGCTTTATTTGAGTTACTAACATCAATGACTATAAAACTTATTGTGTCATTAAAAATTTTAAGTTCAAGCTTGAAATAATATGTTAAAAGACAAAAACTATGAAAAAACTTAATTTTTTTTTATAAATTACATTATAAACAAATATTTTTATGTATTAAATATTTTAAAAATTGTATACATGTACTTTCAGATATGTTTGGTTCGGTTTGACTTTTTTTGGTTAAAATCAAATCAAATCACTTATGGTCGTGTTTTTTTCAATACCAAACTAAGTCAAATCAAATCACTAATCAAATTTTTTTTCTCAATTTGACTCTGATTATCAATTTAGTGCGATTTGTCGGTTTTCTTTTTACATCCCTACTCGAGCGTAAGGTATATCAGCTGACTTGAATTAGCAACGGCCCAAGCAGACTGGGATACACTAGGCTATAAAAGCTAGGGGTGAGCACGGGTACAGGGTACCCAGATACCCGACCAGAACCGATACTAAAGGGTAGGTTTCGGGTAGTAAAATTAGGAACTGATCAATGTCGGGTCCGGATCCGGTTCCGGCAAATATAGATAGGATACCTGGACCCGGAATCGATATCCGGAACTTATGAAATATTAAATATTTTTACTTTTTTAATTGTTAATAAAATAAATTGTAAAAGTAGAAAGCAATAAAGATTTTTATAAAATTAATTAGTCAAATTATAATTTTAAGTGTCCAGACAGTATTCGGCCCAGAAAAGTGCTAAAAATCTGTTTAGAGTTGCGGCCTATTTAGAATTCTCCAAACTTGTGGGTATGATTTAAAACTTTACAAATATAGATACAATTTTTGTTAGAATTCGAATTTATGTGTTTTCGGACGAAATCAATACCACCATATATAAAATTTTGAGCAATTTGAAGTATCTTCGTCATCCATTACCACTCAACAGAAACACTGTGGAACCCTAATTTTTTTATTTTTTTTCCTGATTTGTTCGTAGTATAGTGCATTTGTATGTTTCATTTTCAAGATTTGATTGTAGTTTAGTCTAGTTTTAAGTAGTATTTTTCTTCGATTCCGTCTTTCTTGACCCTAGGATTTTCTATCATGGACTTAACAAATTAAAGCAATGAAACAATATTATGGGACATATTTTGGGGGGGTTTCTATTAACTGAAAAAAGGAATTACAAACTAAATGCAAAAAAGGAAATGAAATAGCTAAACTGCTGTGAAATCATGACGTAATATCTGCACAAAAATTTATAGGGTATCCGGGAACCTACCGGGAACCGCAGGGTCCGGGTAGGTTCCGGGTAATGATTGCTACTGGTAGGTTCCGGATAGTAAATTTAGGAATCGATCTTTTACTGGATAGGGTCTGGGTAGTTCAAAAAAATTAAGGTATTCGGACACGCTCCCCCCTAATAAAAGCCCAAATATTGAAGGGAACAAACAATTTTTTGTATTATTTTTGGTGGGCCAGAGGAAGAGAGAAGTATTAAAAAAAGTAATTTCAGCAATATTATAATTTAAAAAATAGTACTTATTTGCCTAGTGAATGTATCAAGACGCAACAAGCGTCGTTAAGTAAATAAATGTTAGGCTCAATTAGCCCGCATATACTCCTTGATTTGATATTGTCCACCTCCAACCAAATCACACTATTTTTTTCAAAATGTCTCACGTCATCAAGATATTTCTACATCTTATATATTGACTCTCAATTTTTTTAGCTTCAGCTGTTGATGTGGGAAATTATTAGCACACCCAATAATCTCCCCCTTGAACTAAGTTTTATGTAGGCTATATTACCACGATCCACAGGTCTCCCCCTTGAACTAAGTTCTATGTGGCTCATTATCACAATGCACAAGTCAATTTTCTAGATTCACCATGTGTCACCCACGTCATTAGAGTATTATGGCGATCGAAGCACACAATTAGCTTCTTCTTGTGTGCGCGTCTCCTAGCTCATAATGGCAATTAAACTGAGCCCGCACCATCTCTCTGTCATCGTCATACTCATCCTGCCGAATCTGAGCTCTCCTACCAGTTGTTGGGCTCAATCATGCCCGCATACACTCTTAATACGGTGTGATAGTGTCTACTTTGGCCAAGGCTGTATGATTTTCTCCAAAAGGTTTTATACGATATTCTTACACCTTATATGTGGCTTTCAATATTTTCAGCTATTGACGTGCGACTTTTGTTCGCCCACCAACATTAAATATGATTAATTAATTTAGCAGATGCACATTGATAAGGATAAGTTTATGATTAAAAAATATTCGTAAAGTGTATTTACATCAAATATATAAACTTAATGATATAAATACTAAGGGTTGTTTGGTACGTGATTAAAATTATTCCGGGATTATAATTCCAAGATAAGGTGGGATAAAATAATCTCAAAGTTAATGTGATAAGGTGTGATATCCCATCTTTGGGTTTGGACTTCATTTTGTACCATGTTTGGTATAATGTATAAATATATCCCATGATAAATTTCTGCCTTTTACCAAATATGAGACAAAGTTAATTTCAAAATTAGTATTGGGATATCCATCTTAATCCAAAAAGACTTGGTTTAAAAAAGAAAAACTCCAATTCCCAAAGGATTGCATGATAGTACATATGTGAACATCTTCATCTTAAATGACTTCAGTCCTTATCCTTGGCCTAGTTTGACAAGTAATTTAATTCGCTACTTGCGTTACTTATAGCAAAGTCATCTCACGAGGTAGGCAAATTGCTTTTGACATTTCTATCTTTTTTGCATGATTTCAATTCCAATCCAATACCTAATTCATTTGAACGAAAACTAGTTACTAGTAGTACTTGTTTCCGAAAAATTCCTCAGTCTACTCTCCATTAGTCAAAATGTTGACGAGGAAAAAAATCATTTAAAAACTGAAGCTGATAAAGTTCTCTCTGTATGTATGTGTGTGTGTGTGTCTTCTTTGATTTTTTGCTAAGGCAAATAGTAATGCTCGAAATTAGTTAGAATTGGATCATTCACGAAGCAGTTAACAAGTTCCCATCAATCCCAATCACTTGGTTAGGCTCACGATTTGTTGAAACTATTAATGCAGTGCACTGGTACTTTGGATTTAGAAGCAATATATCTAACTCAAATAAACTAGTATCTAGTAACAGTAGCTTTTATTTGTATCTCCTTTGAAGCTCGCAATAGATGTATATCCAGTCGGATACAGTAACTTTTATAATTATGTTTTCTCTTAAAAATAAATGTTAGGTAATGTAGCAAAGACAAATCTAAAATTTCTATAATATGGGTGTACCGCTCGAAAAAGGAGAAAAAAGAAAGTATTATTCAATGGGAATTGATTCAGTTTCTCTTAATAAAAAACTCACCATTCAATCAAATGCATCATTTAATCTTTTTGGAATATGAACATGAGCAGATAATATTAGATCATATCTAAAAAATATGTACAGACCACGGGTTCACATGACCATAAATAAGGCTATAAATCTGCCCCTACTTATATTCATTGACAGCTTCTAATTTGTATCTCCTTTGGGGTGGAGTAAAAAGAAGAAACCTTTAATTATGGGTTAGATTCCTCTATTATGTCACTTATTATTGTGCCATTATGATCCGTGTTTGTTGCAAAAGGAATTATGAAATTCATAGTAAAATAAGAAAATAAAGAAAAACAAAAGTTCATCAAATGAAAATATTATGCCGCTCTCTTGCTTCAATGATTTAAATGTCACAATAATTATCAATATTTATAAAATGAACTGTCCTAGGTAGAAAAAGTATGCATTAAGGACCTTAAATCAATATAGATTTTGGGAAGGAAAAAAAAATAAGGCAAAGCCCTCACCCACCAAAGCTTAGTGGATAACGTAACATATAGTCATATATATTATTCCAGTTGGATTGAATCAAGCCTGAAGTAACTGGTCAACCATAATAACAATAATTACACTAATTATAAACAACTTATTTCTGTTCATTTACAACTTGGTTGTGCTATATGTATTATTTTATGGCTTAACTAACAAATCTCTGTTAATGATGCTAGTAGATCTATATAGATACGATCTGGGCAGGAAATTTATTCCCTTTACTATTTTTATAATGGAATCTTGATGAGCTGATTTACAAGCCCTCACGTTTGTATATATTTTCTTATTTTCTCTCTCTTTCCTTGTTGCCATGATACTAAATATTCTTACAACATATTCTTTCTCGATAACAGTCCTTATATTGAATGTAGAAATTAACGCCATTTGGATTTCCCAATCTACATTCTTACATCTTTATTTCCCAGGAAAATCTTTAGAATTCTCACTGCTAAAAGGAAGAAGGCAGTAAAACGACATATAAAATATAAATGTTAATATTCTTTGGGGTCCTACTTACTTATCATGTTTATAAAAAAGTAGTCGCTTCAAAATACTTGGTATTTTAGTAATCAAGAAGAAATATTTTTTTCTTTCACTTCTATGAGTTCTACTTCTACCCTTAACATTAATATTTCCAGCCAGAAATAGATTAACATGATGAAAGATCAAATAATAAATAAACATACATTAATTAAAAATGCTTATTATTAATATTTTGGTAAGTTAAATAATGGATAATATGCTAAATATGACGAGCAATTAGGATCAGAAGGAGGAATTATTGTAAAGGTATACTACTAAAACCTTTGTTTCTACTTTCTAGTAGTGATATGAGTATGTACATTTTTTAGTTAAGGTCTCAGAGGGCAAGGTGTTACATTCTATTCTCATCATTAATGTATTTACTTAATATATGGCTTAAGTATAGCTAAATCCCACCAATGCCGTGGTTTATAAAAATAAATTGAAACATAATTTTCTCTAATTTTGCACAATCGGCTGCTAAACATACCGAATTAAACTTTTAAAATCCATAATAATATTTTTCTGTCCCTTCCTTTCTTTCGTTCTTTTCTTTTTTCTCTTCTATGATTTAGATGTTAAATTTCTAATTTGTGTAGGAGGCGCATAGTACAATATGAATATAGTACCACACAATAGAGCTCGCGCAATCAAAAGATTAGTTGAAACTGATGTGCGTTTACGTGATGATAAAGAAAACCAAAATTTAAGACCTATAATTTCTTTGACTTTGAGACCTATAATTTAATTTTCTTGCATTCATAATGGAAGCACCCGATAATTTCAATTTCAACAACCGAAATTCTCGAAACAGGTCCCCCTCACAAGTCACAAACCATTAAAATTGTTGCAGCCCGTTTATTTCATTGTCATTTTTAAGTTAGGTAACGTCAAATTTAAACTACGTAGAACGATTGTCCATGTCTACCCGAAACAATAGAGTTATTCATGCATATATGCTATAATAAGTCATATAACAAAGAAGTTTTCACGTAGGAAAATTATATTCGTTAAATCAATAATTTGTATAATGTTAATAACAATAATTATATTTGTAATGTTAATATGGTAACGAATGATGTTTAGATGGAATAATTAATCCACATTATCCTAGGAGTATTATTTATCAAAGTTTTTAACGCTTACTCCATTGAAAATATGTCTTTTGAACAGAGTCATGGACTAGTAATTGTAACCCAATAAGACACGTTTCCTATAGGGGCAAAATCAATTATAAATTGTGGGTAGGTTTGTTGTGTGAAGTCAATTGAGTTCCGTTTTCCTTAAAAGCACATAGTTATTCATGGTTCCCTTTTGAAAGACGTGCATTTTCTAAGAGTTTCTTAACTAAATGGAACTTTCCTCGTCGAAAAGTACTTTAATACTAAACGTTAATAAAATGTTTCTAATCTTGGTTTCTTGCTACACCTCAAAAGAGGATTTTCAAAATGTTTGAAGTTTATAAATTCTAGATAAATTATTTATACACATTATAAAGTGAATATCTTAACATAAATACTAAATTTTAATCAAAATTATTTAGTTCTATCGAATCGTAACTAGAACTCTTGCTCCGTCCCCAACCTCAGTAGTTCTGTGAATATCTTGTTGGATATTGTAAAGCAGTACGGGAAGTAAATAAATATTACAAGTGTTCGAAAGGATAAACAAGTAGTCAATATTCAGAACTGCCGCAAAGTTGTTGAATCTTGAATCTTGATAACCTGAAATCAAGAAACACTAAATCTGGATTGTTATAATTGAGTGCTGAGTCGAGAGATGACTCTCTGTCCTTAAGACAAGATTGCCCCGTATATATGCTTTTACGTTAACGGGCAATAGTCTCCCAGGATAAAACAACTAATCAACACTACAAAGAAAATAGGTTGATTCTGACGAACAAAACAAACATGAAACGACTTGCTGAAGAATGAAAAAGGAAGGAAGAGTTTCTGTTTTAGACCCACATTTCTGCTCACGTTTTGGACTTTATGTTTCTCTTCTGTTTTGTCTCTGTGTATATAGTGTGTCTCATTTTTCTGTGTATATACTGTCTGTCACAATTGAGCCAAAATGCATCAATATATAGCATAAGGGAGGCTGCTCAACTGCCCAAGACATGGCTGTTAATGGCTATTGAATGAGGGAATTAAACAACCAAGTAATGATTGTTTATGGCCATTGAAAGAGGGTGTAATTCAGCCAAGTAATGAAGGGAGTTAATCAGCCAAGTAATGGCTGGTTAATGCACAATAACGCCCCTAAAAATCAACTCCAATGGTAGGCAGAAACTTTCTGCTTCCAGAAACTCTAGGGACCAAACTGTAAATATTAATCAATTTGGGGTCCAAAGAGATAATATCAGAAGAAGTCCCAAGTCCGAGCCCGGACGGGCGGCGGCGGCGCGCATGTGGGCTTAGCCTTGAACCCAAGCACATCCAGGTCATCCCTCCTTTAAACACATGGGTTACCCCTTAGGGTCCCAAACCCTTAGCCAATTATGAGACTTATAAAGAGAGCAATTCTTCATTTTTCCACCGATGTGGTAGATTTGTCCCACACCATATTTCCATGCCTCAAACACTTTACTTCGTGGACCAATATCTCTTTCATTTCTCAACGAAATTTGACGATTCTTGGCCCTACGATCATCTACCCACTTAGTAGATTATGCACGTGTGAAGAGATAAAGCCTCCAACATGCGGAACACTAGTGTTTAATTCATTAAATATGGGTGGACGCACCTCCCCACCAAAGACAAATTTTCAATGTATCTTTCCCACAAGTTAGTTGTCAAGTGCTGAAATTATTTTGTAGAACGGTAAAAGACATTTTCAGCATACTACTAGAGAAGTAGTGTACGTGCTAGACACGGGAGAATTTATATATAGGATAATTCATGATGTCCGTGAAATTGATATAATATTATCTGTTGGTATTAATATTTTAAAAAGGCTAAATGGTGCATTTGATTGACTGTTAAGTTATTTACCTAAAAGAGCATGGAAGATCAATTGCATGTCATTTGGTACTCTCTTTTTTCCCTCCCTTTTTAGTAGTGCACCATAATATAGAATTCTAGATTCATCTTTGGCCAGACAATATTACTTTACCTGTTAAAGGAATTAAATTTGGCTAGGAAAGTGCTACTACCTTCTATTTAAAAGTTAAATTTCAATAATTTTGTAAATATTCTTTTATACCGTCGGTGGATATAATTTAAATAAAAAGATGATTAGAAAACGATTACTAGTAGCCTTTTAAGGCCTATACGAAAATGAGATGTACTAATTGGAAGCTGCAACCATCACGCAACGCTCCCATAGAAAAACCTGCCATATTGGGCACTAGCTAGAGCTTAAAATTGCCAAGTAGGGGTCAAGAAAAATTTAGCAGTTGATTATTAAATTTTAACAATTAATATGGACTATGACTTGAATTAAAGAAATAAAACGACAAATTTAAACAATCTTGAATCACAACTACAACAGAAAAATGACAGGAAGAAAGAAGTTGATACCCACCTCTTAAAAATAAAGGACATATGGAGCTTGAACGGGGCTTATTAATTCACTTCTATATCAATATTGAAAGGGAATAATTCCTTGATTATTTTTATTAATGTCAAAGGTATATATACATGATATATACTATTTAATTATGATAATTAAATCTACATTTCCCTAATACAAGACTACTACTTTTTCCTAATACAAGACTACTACTTTTTCCTAATACAAGACTACTACCATAATTACACATATACAAGAACTAGTCTTGTAAGGAGTGATACACAACATATACAAAGAATATACACACGTATATTCTGTCACACCCCCGCAGTCATAGCAGGCGATTGTCGTACGCTGAAACTGTCCCTAAAATCTTCAAACAGAACTAAGGGAAGACCCTTAGTAAAGATGTCAGCAATTTGGTACCGTGAAGGAACATGCAAGACACGTACTTGTCCACAAACTACCTTTTCGCGAACAAAGTGAATATCCATCTCGATATGTTTAGTGCGCTGATGTTGGACCGGATTTCCAGAGAGATAGATCGCACTAACATTATCGCAGTAGACCAATGTAGCTTTCTAAATAGGAAAGTAAAGCTTTAATAGGAGGTTATGCAGCCAATATGACTCAGACACCACATTGGCTACCCCTCGATACTCGACCTCCCACTGGATCGCGATAAAGTAGTCTGCCGTTTAGTCAACCAAGAGACCAAGTTATCACCAAGAAACATACAATAACTAGATGTCAATCGTCTGGTATCTAGACATCCACCCCAATCAACATATGTATAAGACATGAGAGTAGATACGGAGGATGGATATAAATGCAAATCATAATCAAGAGTACCCTGAATGTAACACACAATGCGTTTGAGAGCGTGCATGTGTTCTTCCCTCGGATCATGCATAAATAAACACACTTGCTGCACTGCATAAGTAATATCGAGCCTCATGAATGTAAGATACTGAAGAGCCCCCGTAAGACTACGATAGTGAGAGGGATCTTCGTAGGGTGTGCTAAAATTAGCACTCAACTTTGGTTAGGTGTCAACCAGAGTAGGAGATGACTTACAGGATGACAAGCCAGCCCGCTCAATAATCTCAGCTGCATACTTCCTCGGAGATAAAAATAGACCACCAGCATGACAAGTTACAACTATACCCAAAAAATAACTCAAAGGCCCCAAGTCTTTCATAGCAAATTCGGAGCTGAGAAGAGATATGATAGACTTGCGCAGTTTATTCGAAGAGGCAGTCAATATAATATCATCCACATATAACAGAATATATGCCAGAGAAGTGCCACGATGATAGATGAACATAGAATGATCAGATCTGCTGTGAGAAAACCCAATAGTAGACACATAATCTGCAAACCTTTTATACCAGGCCTGAGGGGTCTGTTTTAGCCCATACAAGGACTTCTTCAGCAAACATACATGGTTAGGATGATCGAGTCTCTGAAACCCAAGGGCTAATGCATGTATACTGTTTCCTTGAGATCACCGTGTAAGAATGCATTCTTCACGTCCAACTGATGAATGGGCCAGGCTTTGGAGAGAGCCAAACTGAGAACAGTGCAAATAGTTGTCGATTTGACCATCGGACTAAATATCTCTCCACAATCCACACCAATCTGTTGAGTTTTGTCATCACCTACAAGACGGGTCTTATTCCTCTCAAAACAACCATCAGATTTTTCCTTATGAGTAAAAATCCATATAGAATGAATCACATTAACACCAGGAGGACGGGGCACCAAGTCCCACGTCTTATTTTCAATAAGAGTATTATATTCATCATCCATGACCATTTTCTAATTTGGGTCACAAAGGGCAGATGGGGTTACGTGGTATGAGTGATTTAATGACATTAGAATTGAGATTAAAATAATATTTTATTTTAAAAATACCTCGTTGGCTACAAGTAACAGGCCATTGACTCGAAATAGAAGTGGGACGAACCTGGATCAGTGTGGTGATGTCGGAACTGGCTCGATTTGGGAGGAACATGCTTGGGATGGGAGGTGGGCCAGCAGGCAGTGGGCTTGCTGGACGAGACGCTGGACCGAGAGGGAGAATGGATGGGCCAGCAGGCAGTAGGCCTGCTAGCCAAGAAACTGGATCCGAATGTGGGACATTTGGGCCAGCAAGCAGTGGGCCTACTGGCAGACTCGGGTGACGTACGGAAGATGGGCCAGCAGGCAGTAGGCCTTCTGGCTGGAAATGATCACGATAAGGGTTTTGGGCCAGCCAGTGTCTGCTTATCCATATCTCGAGATGGGATTGGACTAAATGATGGACCACATACGGTGAGATCATATCATTCACAAAATTATAGGAATTAGATACGGAATTATGCACCATAGCAAACAGAAATTGGGTTTCAAAAATTACATGGCGACTAATGATGATTTTATTAGAGGATAAATCATAACACTTATAACCACGATGATTAGACAGATAGCTCAAAAATACACAAGTGGTAGAGCGGACTTGTAGTTTGTTTATTGTAGTGAAGGGAAAGAGAGGATAACATAAACACCCAAACACCTTAAGATGAGAATATGACGGATTTTTGTGATAAAGAATTTTGAGTGGAGACTAGTATGCTAATCCTTTGCTAGGGAGTATGTTAAGAAGGTAAGTGGTCATTTGTAATGCATGATACCAAAATGAAGGTGGTAATGAAGCATAGGCTAGTAATGTTCAAATAATATTATTAATTGTGCGCATTTTTCGCTCGGCTTTCCCATTTTGTGAGAATGTATGTAGACAAGAAAATCGGAAAGATATACCATTAATGTTACAAAATTCTCTAAAGGGCCCATTATCATATTCCATTCCATTATCATATTGAATATTTTTTATTTCTCGTTCAAATTGGGTACAGATAAATGCTTTAAATGATAGGAGTGTGGAATAAACTTGAGACAGATAACGGAAAAGTCCACAAAAAATTAGAATAATCATCCAAAAACAACACATAATAATGGTGGCCCAAAGAGCTCAAAATGGGAGATGTCCACAAATCACTATGAATAATATCACATGACAACAACGTACTAGAATTGGAGGCAACAAACAATAATTTAACATGTTTCCCAAGCGGACAAGAAGGACAAACATTAGTACTACACGTACTATTACACTCAACAAACTCATTATTCTTAAGAGAGGAAAGAACATATGCTCCCGGATGACCCAAATGTTCATGCCATAAGGAATGAGCTAAAGCGGCAGCGTTGACGATGTGGCTGGATTAGTGGTGATGGTGGTGGTGGTGATGGGATATAGCTTGTCCCAACTATTACATCTCATTAGAGGTATCCCCGTCGTGAAATCCTTCACAGAAAATCTAAAAGGGTCAAAGTCAACAGAAATCTAGTTATCAGTTATAAATTTCTGAACAAACACCAATTTTTTTTATTAATTGAGGAGCATGAAAGACATTTTTCAAGACTAAAAGTGGGTTCGGGGGAGATAAATTTGTGTGATTATAACCACAAATTGGAATTGACTTACCATTACTAACAATAATGCCACGATTTTAGCTCAAATTAAAATTAGACGAGAGATTACCTAGCGCGACCGTCATATGAGAAGTGGCACCGGTGTCCATGTACTAATTTCCATCCAGAGGATTTAATCCAGTGTGTGCATCACTGCCTCGATATATGTGGGACTCAGGGTTGTTACTAGGCCCGCAACATCGAAGGCCTGCTGTGGCCGAGGCCCAAGCAGGCCAGGCTGCTGCCAGGGCCCATTCTGTCGAGCCCCTGGTTTCTTAAATCCATTGGGCCAGTGGTACTGCAGCATAGTTTGCTGGCCACTACCACCCCCGCCGCGGTTGCCGCAATTGCCACTGCCATTGCCGCGGTTTTTACCATCATTTTTCTGATTTTGGCCCTTTTGCCGCCACCATTGGTACGATTTTGGCCCAAATTTTCCGAAAAGGAGTGAGGGTCATCGGTGTCACGTGATGTGGCCACCATCATGGTGGAATTGACTCCGTTGCCGCTTTTTAGCCAATCCGACTTATTCTAAGGTGAGCATAAAACGTGCTTAGTAGAACGGCGGGAGATGATTGCTTTGACGTAGAAGAGTTTCAATGCCATTATACGCCTCGGAGAGGCCTGCAATCATCTGAAGAACCAGATGATCATTAGTGACGGGCGCGCCAACGTTCTTGAGTTGATCTACTCCTTGAGCCTTTGACAATAGGTGGAGGCATTCGAAAAATCCTCCATGTTTATGTGGGAGAATTCCTGCTCAAGGGGTCACGACACAGAAATTTTTGTTATCTTGGAATATATCACGCAGCCTATTACAAGCTTCCATTGTCGTGGCGTCGAGTTCAATAATAGTTTGCAAGAGGCCCGTAGAGATGGTGGAATAAATCCAATGGAGCACCGTAGCATCAAGAGTTGCCCAAAACTCTATTTCATCATCGGTGGTAAGCACATTCTCCTTGCCTTTTGCTAGTTCGACGATGCGATGAAGGACTCTATTAGTTCGTGCGTGAATTTTAAATAGTTCTGCACACGTCGCGTATAGGACGTTTTCCAATCTCAAGAACAATAGGGATGTTGTTCTTGATATTGGAGACTGCAAGGGCAGGATGAAATGTGTTCTTTGTGGTAGACATGAGGAAAGAACAAGAGGAGAATTAGGGTTTCAGAATTTTTTTTGAAAGGAGAGAGGTAGGTACGGCCGACGGCCGAAGAGAGAGTACGGCGGCGGAAGCAAAAATTTGTGGAGAAGGAAAAGTTTGTCCTAGACTGTTGATATCATGAAAGACATTAATTGCAAACTAGAAATGCTTTTTCTTGGCTAAAGAAACAGATTACTCGATCTATTTCCGTACCTTGATTATTTTCATTAATATCAAATGTATATATACATGATATACAATATTTAATTATGGTAATTAAATCTACCTTTACTTAATACAAGACTACTACATTTTCCTAATACAAGACTACTACCTTTTCCTAATACAAGACTACTACCTTTTCCTAATACAAAATTACTACCATAATTACACATGTATAAGAAATCTAATATTGTAAGGAGTGATACAAGTCATATACACAGAATATCTGTCAAATATATTTACTAGCTATAAATCTTGAATTATTCAAGCTAATTACTAGAAGCTTGAAAATGCCTTTGCTACACTATTTGATCGTGCGTTGGTACATAATCAGACACTATTCGAGATGATAAAAGAACAAACTTGAGATCCAATCATAACCAATCATTAATGCGAATGAAGCAAGTTCGTGGAGAACATTATCTAGTACAGAAGAATTAAGAAAATATAAATAAATATATCATACGAGGATAAAAAAGAAAATGAGCCCATTCTGAAATCCTGCAATTTAAGCCGCCCAAAAATATCACTCGTACGTTTTCTTTGTAATTGCACCAAATCAGTACTCAATTAAATAATTATATACTCTGATAGTATCACTAATTTTTATATCGAGTATAGGTGGTTTTAATAATTTAGTTTAATGTATGTAAGTTTAACTCTAATATGTGGTATTACCGGAATACATCAGATACGCGCACTGACCGGCTCAAGGGTCAAGCTAATGAATCAATTGTTTTAGGCCCCATAATTTTTAAGGCCCCCTTTTTTTAAAATTAATATTCCGTTTGACTTGATACGAAGTTTGTAAAAAGATCTAAAATTAGTAATAATTATTTGTGTGACTATAAATCATTTTTTAGACTGACTAAACAGAAAAATACATTACATAAATTGATATAAAGAAAGTAATAGGTTAATTTCAAAATATTCACTAATTGACATAGAATACACATGCGGCGCACTAGATGCACGTGCACACATGAGATGCATGTGTGATGCACGAGATGCACTTGTATCGCATGCAGAAATTAGTTTTATTGAATATATTTAAGACCTCTTTTTCAGAGTTGGTAGGCCATCAATTCCACTGAGCCGCCACTGAATACTAGTTTCTAGCTTCCTGTTTTACATTTTATATACTACTACCAGCTTCCTGTTTTACATTTTATATACTACTATGTTATTTTGTTTCATCTGTTTAATTCTCTTGTCAAGTCAACAAACATATATTATACCCGCAGAATCCTTTTTTATTTTTTAAAAATTAGATTATTGTCTCTTGATTCCAAAACCTAATAGACAGCCACTACTATCATCATTCTCAAGAGTCATGATTCATGACTTAATCCAAAATAAAGAAATTAAAACAGGATGGTGCATCCCATCACCTACGTAGTTTTTGACATTCCTTTGTACCCCTTATATATCTTCTATATAAAGAAGCCAAAAGGCAGCAAATATAATCACACTTGTCTCTCAAAAACATATTAGAACTAATTAAACTCCTTACAATGGCCAATATTCATTTGATTTTCCCACTTTTATTTGTGTCCTCTTTCTTTTTCCCATCCACCACAAATGGCTACTCTAAGGCAGCCATAAAATCTTGGTGTATCCAAACACCTCACCCACAACCTTGTGAGTACTTCTTGTCACAAAATCCCAAATATACATCATCCATCAACAAAAAATCCGATTTTCTAAAAGTGTCACTAGAATTAGCCCTAGACCGTGCGTTACGTGCCCAAACGAACACATATTCACTAGGTTCAAAATGTCGCAACGAGCGCGAAAAAGCCGCATGGGCTGATTGTATTGAACTCTATGAAAACACAATACACAAAATCCAAAGCACAGTTGATCCAAAAACAAAATGCACAGCTGCTGATGCTCAAACATGGCTAAGTACAGCCTTGACAAATCTCGAAACATGCAGAGCAGGTTTCGAAGAATTGGGCGTCGCGGATTATGTTATGCCACTAATGTCAAATAACGTGTCATCTTTAATTAGTAACACTTTATCTTTGAACCATGGTTATTATACTGAGCCAACTGCAACTCAAGTAGATGGATTTCCAACTTGGGTTGCACCCGGTGATAGGAAACTATTGCAATCTTCGTCATCGCCAGCTTCTCAGGCGAATACAGTGGTAGCTAAAGATGGTTCGGGAAATTTTAAGACAGTGAAAGAAGCTGTTGCCGCTGCTGGGAAAAGGAAAGGTAATGGGAGATTTGTGATATATGTGAAGGCAGGGATTTATAGTGAAAATGTGGAGATTGGATCAAAGGTGAAGAATGTAATGTTGATTGGAGATGGCATGGGAAAGACAATTATTACAGGCAGCAAGAGTGTTGGAGGAGGATCCACCACCTTTAAATCAGCCACAGTTGGTAAGTTCTTTGTTTCTCTTTATATATGGTACTCCGTGGATAAACATCCATCGTATGGTAACATACACAAATGATCACGTCGACCATAACTTTGGTCAAAACTGGAAAATAAAATAAAAGAGGAAATGAATTATGAGTTTAAGTTTTATGTAATTGACAATATCAAGAAAATTACATAATGAAATCATTTATAAGATAATTATAGGTAAATTTATATGATAAATATTACTCGTAATTGGTGTAGTATAATTAAAGGGTTGTCACATGTTAATTAAACGATTGTTGGTAGTGTAAAAACATTTATTTTTTGTCAGTACAAAATATTTTACACTATTAATATATATAGCTTAAATCAATTATTGACTTCAGTTTAATAATTAGGAGTAGTATTTGACGAATGAAAACTATGATCTCGAAAATCTTAGATGGACATCTGAAACCCTCTACCTCTATAGTTCAACCGCCCTAAGTATTAGACCATAGAAAATGTATGATTTGACAGTCAACTAGTATATATATTGGTTCATACCTTCGAGAAGAGAAATATTATCTACTATCCATCTCTATCCCATTTTAGATAATATTTAATATAATTTAATTTTTTTTGCTATCTATAATAAAATAATTTCTAGCTATAAAATATTTATAATTTATTTTACATTAATTTATTTTCTTAACTTTCGTGACCTATCAAACAATGTCACATAAATAGATAGGAGTACTATGAAATGCTAAATGTGTACATATATATTTCTTCGTGAGCATGTGCTAATATTTTGTCTTCTTTTATTTCTCAATGTCAGCTGTTGTAGGTGATGGATTTATTGCCCGAGGCATAACATTTAGGAACACTGCCGGACCCAAAAACCACCAAGCAGTAGCTCTTCGATCTGGCTCTGATCTTTCAGTATTCTACCAATGCAGCTTTGAGGGGTACCAAGATACTCTCTATACACACTCCGAGAGGCAATTTTACAAAGAATGTGATATTTATGGTACAGTTGATTTCATATTTGGGAACGCAGCAGTTGTTCTACAAAATTGCAACATTTTTGCTAGAGACCCTCCAAACAAGACCAACACTGTGACAGCACAAGGTCGTACTGACCAGAACCAAAACACTGGAATTTCAATTCACAATTGTAGAATCACAGCAGCTTCTGATTTACAGGCTTCTAAAAACTCAGTGAAGACATATCTAGGAAGGCCATGGAAACAATATTCAAGAACTGTTGTGATGAAAACTTTTCTTGATGGATTGATTAATCCAGAAGGTTGGATGCCGTGGAGTGGTACCTTCGCACTGAACACGTTGTACTATGGAGAGTACTTGAACACGGGTCCGGGTTCATCGACTGCAAATCGGGTTAAATGGGGCGGTTATCGCGTTATTACTAGTGCTGCCGAGGCATCTAAATTCACCCCTGCTAATTTCATTGCGGGAAATTCTTGGTTGCCAGCCACCAACGTGCCTTTCACTTCTGGTCTTTGATTTGATTTTTATTTGATAACTTTGTTGTGTACTTTCATATATACTGATTTGAATTGTCAATTTATAAGTAGCATGAACATAATAATTGTTGCTTAAATAGAATTGTGTAATTGAGCAACTGGTTTGTATTTGTTGTATCCTCCTTTAATTTTTTGTATTATCCAATTCTTTCTTTAGCAAGAAATTTGTTGAATTGAGAATATTCATCCTTTACTAAAATTCAAAGTTCATGAGATTTTGATTATGATGTCATTATTCCCCTATGTATCGTTGCTGTGTCTAGATCTTTTTTTTTTTTTATCACAAATATCATTAATTTTGTATACCGCAATTTTTTTTGCCTAATACCAAATATAATGTGGATTAGTCTAGTGCTTAAACTTATTAAAACAGATAATTAATTCAAACTAAATACTGATAGGGAGAGGTAGTTAAGAGAACTCCAGGAAATAAGCTGCCAATATATTAATTATAGAGGAAAGGATAAAAATTACCTATGAAATGAGTCAAATTTTCCTGCGTTACATTTTTTGTTCAATAATACCCTCTAACTATCCAAATAGCTCCAAAATACCATTCTCACTAACGGTTGCTCCAAAAAAAGAAAAAATACTCAATTTTACCTTGAGCTATTCAAAAAGGGTCAGTTTTACCCTCCATTTAAAGATCGGGACAAGTGCGCTTAGTTAGTTGTAAAGACTTGAGAAATTTTTTATATTAGAGATTATGAAATTACTTTGACGGTTTTAAATGACATCTATATACAATGATAATTTTATTTAATATAAAGTTTAATTACCAACATTAATTTTTCAACCAAATTTTTATTCTACTATTTTCTTTCAAAACTATTATACCTGCCCTCGGCTTAAACTTAGGATGATTTAAAGTTACAATAAATAATATAACATACTAATGTATAATTGAATTTGATTTCTTTCATCATATCATTTAGAGTTAGTAGGATAAATTCATTATTATTAATATAAAAAAATTAAATAGTTATGTAAAAAACCGTATATGATATCATGTTCAGAAATAATAACTCATACCTAATTAATACACGAGGAACTAGAGGAAAAAAGAAGAAGCTATATATCATAGTTTTTTATTTGTTAAAATGGAAAGTGTTTATACTACTTATTTTCTTTTGTTGTTATTATATACATTCAACAGTCCTCCCCTCCCCCTCTCCCCCAACTCCTAAAAAATATTAAAAGAAAAGGGGCAAACTGTCCCATTTCAAATAGTTAAGTGTAAAATTGACTCGTTTCCTTTATTTAGAATAATTGTAGCAGGAAGGATATTTTTGAGGTATTGAGATAGTTGGAGGATATTTTTGAGAAAAAAACATAACAACGAAGGTATCTTCGAGTCGAAAAACTTAACCGGTGATAAATTTAACCTCTTTTAAATATTCAGGGAATCATTTAAAACTTCTATTTCTAGTACATTCTATTTTCTTTGGTAAGTACGATTATGGGATTTCTTTGTTTTTGTATTTTCGAGGTATATTTTGGCCCTTTTCCACTAATTATATTAGTGGATGCTACGAGAGGGATGGTGAAAGCATACACGCAGAGTGCCATTATATCCGTAGGACAACCTAAATAAATGCAGCCAAATCAGTGAATTATGAATTAAAAGTTCATTTTAAGGGCAATGATCTTTCTCAATTCACCTAAAAACTAAGATTCTTTCCTTTTAATCTTGTTAAATATACCGTAAAATTACTGAGAAACAACACCAAACACCTCTAAAATGTAAAATATTTACTCGCCACATGTCCCTTCTAAATTAATTTCACTTCTTATCCAACTGATCGAAAATATTTACTTGAGTACTCCCTCGTCCAAAATTCTTCCTCTATGATACCATTACATTATATTTATATATCATGATGATATCATAGAGGATTAAGAGAAAGACTGAAGCAGTCCTCCACGATACCATTTCAGTATATTTATATACCACAATAGCACCACAGATGATTGAAAAGTGTCTCATTGAAGAGATGATGCAGTCCTCCAGGATACCATCACAATATATGCATATAAGATGATGGTATCATAGAGATTTTTTTTAGAAAACTGTGTCTTTTTTAATAAATGAATATGATCCTCCATTATACAATCTTAGTCTATTTATATATCATGATGGTATCATGGAACACTAATAGAAGGACTGAAGTTGTCTCCCTGATACCATCTCAGTATATTTATATATCATGTTGGTATCATAATTTTGAGAGCATTTTGAATAAATAATTTTGATATTTTTTAGGGGTACGAAAATAATGAAGGTAGGGGTGGGTAAATATTTTGTCTCCAATGGGCATGCATGATTTCCCCCCTAAAATTATTGGATAAGTAAATCATTTTTAGTAGATAATGCTACTCAATTAACTACCGACGTTAAATACTTCATCCGTCCCAAATTAATTATCATGTTTCGCTTTTTGATACCTAATTTAACTAATTTTTGAAGCTAAATTGAATTTAGATCAACTTATCAATATTTTACAATTAAAACTTTGATATTCAATAACTATACAAAAAAGTACTACAAGTTGCAACTTTTCTCATGTTAATTTGATGAAAAAAAATACATTTTTAAAATGTTGATTAAAGTTTATATAGTTTACTCTCAAAAAGCGAAACATGACAATTAATTTGATAGAGATGGAGTATAACTTAAAACTCATAATTAACCACTTGTATTATGATATTTAAACCCCTAGAGATCAATGGTGTCCCAGCAGCTTTATAGCTAGTACAATTAGGTAATTAGTTGAAACATTAGTATCCGTAAAAATCTTACGAAGAAACATTAAATATATTAAGCTAAATTGGATCAATAAACACGTAAATACTTGAATACATAGAAAACTGCAACAAGCTCTATCAAGATTTAACAATTAAAGTTTCCGAAAAATAGGTATATTAATTGTGGTCTATTAAAAATTAAGTCTGTAAATTAATGCCCAACATCGAAGTGCACATTATCATGTTAGCATACCACACATCATATATTACATAGGGTTACCAATCAATATAGTTGCTTGATAAGAATAATCAAAGTCTCCCTGAAAGATTTCAAATATTTTAATGTTGGCTTAGGCCAATTATGTCTTTGCATTCATCATGGTGAATTTTCCTCATTGTTTCATCCTGTACGTCTCTTCATCTCTACATATTTGTTATTTCTTATATATAATGTTTGTTTCCAGGCAGGTGCAGAGCCAAAAAGAGAGAAGGAAAAAATTGCAATATACAAGGTCAATATTTTTAGGCAAAACAACAGAAACTACCCCCTCAACACAAATATTTACCCGCCCAGACCCCCTTTTAAATAAATAACTTAAGCTACCCATATTTTACAAAATAATTATCTGAAATGCCCCACTTTGCTTTTGCACATGAGGCACAAGTGCTTTTGTTCCCTTTCTTCTTCTTCTTTTGGTGTTTTGTCTTTTTTCTAATTCTTAGTTTTTTCTTTTGTGGTCTTGTTTTTTTTTTTAATATAAAAATAAAAGAATAAAATAAAAATTCTAAATAGAATAAAACAAATAAAGCTACAAATTACTTTTATATTAATGAAATACAAAATAATATAAAAATATAAAATACTAAAGTAACTTTTAGTTTTGTCTTCTTTTCTTATTTTGTCTTTTTCTAAATTTTTTTAAAAATTAAACCTAAACACTATTTGTTGTATTTCTTATACAATTTTTTTCTTTTGTCCTTCGTGATACCTATATACCATATGAGTATAATAAAGGAATGAGAAGCGTTTTTTTAAGGAATGCATGAATCTTTTATGATACTCCATCAATATATGTTATATACCATGTGGGTATCATAGATGACTGATGAGTTTTTCTTGAAATAATAAATTGATCCTTTATTATTTCATGTTAGTATATCCTATGTACCATGTATGTATCATAGTGAACCCAGAAATGTGTGGGTCAGTCATTCATGATAACATGTTGGTATATGATATATACTATATGGGTATCATAGAGAATGTTTTTCTTGAAGGAATAAACAAACACTCTATTCAAAGAGAGTTCTTTATGATACTATCATGGTATATAAATCTATGCAAATGATATCATGGAGGATTCAGAAATGCCATATGAGGAATGAAGTAGTCCTCCATGATACCATATGCGTAGATTTATATACCATAATGGTATCATGAAGGACTCCCTTTGAATAACTGAAGCAGTCATTCATGATACCATCATGGTATATGCAGTCCTTTAGGATACCATCTCAGTTTATGATATATACCATGATGGTCTCATGCAAGATTACTGACACATGTGAAGGACTTAAGAAGTCATCTATGATACCATCTCAATATATTTTACTACCATGATGGTATCATGGAGGATTGAGTATTGTTGCATTCAAGGACTTCAACAATCCTTCATGATACCATCTGCATAGATTTACATACAATGTAGGTATCATAGAGGATTGAGTAGTATTTTTTGAACGAATGAATCAACTTTCTATGATACTTTATCAATATATAATATATAACATGTGAGTATCAGAAAGAATTGAGTTGTGTTTTTCTTGAAGGAATGAATCAATCCTCTATGATACTCTACCAACAAGAACAACATACCCAGTGAAATCCCACAACATGGGGCTTAGGGAGAGTAGAGTGTACGTAGACCTTACCTCTACCTTGGTAGGTAGAACGGTTGTTTCTGAAAGTCCTATGGCTCAATACAAAGCATAAGCACAAGCAAAGCAAGAGAAACGATTAGACCCGAATAAGAAATTTAAAGTAGTATGAAAATGCTGGTAACAAAAGCGAATAAGTCATGATAGTGCATTCTGAAAAAGAAGCAGTAACTAATGCAAGTAAATAAGATAAAAAAAAGTACACTAAAGAACGCATAACAACAGAAATTAAATGACATGGGACTATAAAGCAATACTGCGCCTACTAGTATGATAGACTAAGCATGCCTACAATAATAACACTACAACTATCAGTTTGTAAGCGTAAGTATGATACTCTGTCAGTATATGATATATACTAGGTTCGTATCATAGAGGACTAAGTTTTTTTAAGGAATGAAACATCAATCATGTGTGATATCATGTGGGTATCATAGTATATTGCAATAGTATATTTAAACTGCTATTGAAAAAGGAACAAGTAATAAAAAAATAAAAAAAATTAGAATTAAATATAAAATCATATTATGGTGAAAAAGAAAATAAAATATTGCATGAAAAAAATAAATGAACAAAAAGGAGAAAAAGAAAAGAATAAAAGAAAGAAAAGAAGATAAGAAGTAGAGAAATAAAAAGCAAAGAAGAAGAAATAGACAATTACATAGAAAATAAGAAATAAAGAACAAAAAAAGAAAGGAGATAAAAAAGGGAAATGAAAGGAGCTATAATTAAATATGAAATTAGATTATGCCATTATGGTGAAAAAGAAAATAAAGAATACTATGATTTGAAAAAAAAATGAAACAAAAAGAAGAAGAAAAAGAAAAAAGAAAGAAAAAATGAGAGAAAAGAAGAAAAGAAGTAGAGATATAAAAAAGAAAGGAAGAAAAAAGAGACAATTACCTACAAAAATTATAAGAAGTAATAAGGGTAAATAGTTTTGAGGAATATAAAAAGTAAAGGGGGCATGAAAAGGTAAATAGTTTGGTTTTGGGCATAAACCTATTAGTAATGCAAAGAATAAACAAATTCTTTTTTCTCTCTTTATTCATGCAGGTATTTTTCCTTTATTCATTTTTGTCTTATGTGATACAATTTCTTCACATTGGTGGTACAAAAAACTTTCTTCCTCTTTATTTTCAGTTGTATATTATTAGGCTAGTAAAGAGCTTGGAAAAGGGACTAACCTTACACACACGAGAATTTGTCCTGAAAGTAGGGGTGGGCGTATATCGGTTTATATCGATTTTGTATTCGAAAATATGAACCGAATAAAAATAGTTTTTTTTAAAAAAAAAAAACTAAATCCAACTTTTTTTAAGAAAACTGATATGTTCGGTTTATATCGCCGAACGTATCAGATTATATCGGGTTTTTTAGTGGGTCGGGTCGGGTCGAGGATTTATTTATTTTTTAAAATTGAATTTCCAAAACTGAAATTGACATTCACCCCTACATTACCACAAATTTCGACGTTGAAATGTATTGTGTATCGTGAGATGTTTACTAAAGAAAAAGGAAAATTAGAAACCGATTTGGGGGAAAACACAATTTGATTGGGAAAACAGACGTTTTCGTAAAAATTGGCAGCGCCAAACCGCTAGTTTGGCCAGCCCCGTCTCTAAAAATTTACCCAAAATTAAAAAAACGGGTAAAACGGACATCCGAACACATAGTTATGACCATTTAAAGTTTTACCAATTTACAACTACTTTCTCTCCCTACATTTTATGTCAATTTTTCCGTGATATGGTAATCAAGTTCATGCTGCATTCGACTTTCATAAAAGCTTCATAGATTGACTTCAATGACTATGACTCAAGAGATAGTAGTAGCATAAAATAAAAAAATAAGAATAATTATATATTTAATTCGGGGTTTTCGGTTTGGTTCGTATCCAAAATTAAAAAACCGAACCGAATCACTAAATTCTGATTCAGTTCAGTTTTTCAAAAAATTATTTTTTTAAACCGAATAAAAACCGAACCGAACAGCCGATTCGGTTCGATTTTTTCGGTTCTCCGGTTTTTTTGCCCACCCCTACCTGCAAGGCAAAACGAGTCGATTTTCCCTCCTCTCCCTCCACCCCCGCGCGCGAGATATACGTTGAGGCCTAATTCAAATTTGGTTCATTCACTATAAGTGACACTACCAAAAAATGAGTAATTTGTGGAGATTAAAAGTGCAACTTGTGGAGGTTAAAAACCTCTGCTATTTGCTAATAGCAGGTAGTGGAGGTTTTTAATCTCTGCGAATTGCACTTTCATCCTCCTTAAATTACTTATTTTTTTGTAGTGTGAATAGTAAATGCTCATTACTTAGGATTAATGATGGTCATTATTCTCCTCGTTATTCGAGATTATGATTGTTGGGAATAAAAATAGACCCGCAAAAATAATATTCACTGTATTAGTGATAAACGCGAAACACTAAGTTATGGTTAAATAGCAAGAATAAAAGGAACAATAATGACACCAAGAATTTTATGTGGAAACACTTTTGAATAAGGGAAAAATTCATGGGCCAAGAGGAGCAACTGATATCACTATAGCAAGAGAATTTACATTGTGTAGTCACAAGTATAAATACTCCAAAGACCACTACACACTCAAAATAAATAATACTCTTTTGATTTTTTCACCTCACTACAATTTCGCTCACTCTATTTTTTCTTCACATACTATTTTCTTTCACAGTCTATGGTATACTTCACTCTGCTCTCTAATACTCATATATTATTCACCGAGAATGGTGTATCAAACAAATGAGATGATAACTCTATTTATAGGAGTGAAGTGACTCTTTCTTTCTTCCTAGCATTTAATTTGACCGGTGCAAAAGTCAACAATTTGTTGCTGCTTTGAAAACTTGCAGATTTGCAAATATGAAAAAAAAGATTTATCTTCCTCAATTTATGGGATGGACCCACAAATCTCCCCCCTTCAGACCCATTCAACTAAAGGAGTGTTACACCCCATAATTTCATGTTTCATCGTGTCATTAATGGACACCGGCATTTCGGGAAAAGGTACGACCTTACGAAAGGGTAATTAAGATTTATAACTTGTTTATGGAAGTATCAGAGTGTTTGAAAGTTAAAAGGATAGAAAAAATTACATTTTGACGAAATCGAAAAGTTGTCCAATTTGACGAAAATATTGACAGACCGTCAAAAGGCCAATATGAACCGTCAATTTTCTCTGAGATTTTGAAGTTGCGGGTCTGGATTGATGGTCCAGATTGACGGACCGTCAAAATGACCATCCTTTTGAGGCGGTGCAAAATTAAAGTCGGGTATATATCATTTGGGTCGACATTCAGACCTCATTTTTATCAAATTCAGACTCAAAATCAATTCTCAAACCCTCCTAATGGTACTCTAACATCCTAAGCTCGAATCCAAACCAAATTACACAAGATTAGCGTAATAAACTCTGTGGGTATCAAGAGAATTGTCGTCGCCTTGCAGAACGGATTTGGGAAACCCTTGGAAACGAAGTACTCTTTTTAGGAGATTATGATGCGTAAAGTTAAATTTTATCCTCATCTACCTATGTTTATGATTAATTGATGATTTGGAGCAAGTTATGAAAGGATTTTCACAATCGAAACTCGTAAATGTGTGGAATCATCGTGGTTTGAGTTGTTGGGTTGTTTTACTTAAAGTATGAGTTGAATTGAATAGTTAAATTTTTTGTATACGTTATGAATTAAGAAAAGTATGGTTTGAAGGATTGTGGGATCGAATTTCATAAAAAAAATCGTATAAAAGAAGTCTAGAGAATCATATATGCTTAAAGTTGTCAAAGATGCGTAAATGAGTTTCTCTATTGAATTTGGATTTGATATTGACATCAACCCTTTATATGGTATAGATAATCATCTGTAATAAGTGCGAGGGCATGTAGAATGATGGTAGCTTCGTGGACAGAGGAATGTAAAGCTAATTTTTCCTTCTTTTTGGCATGATCGATGAATAAACGTAACAATAACAACGCCCTTTCAAAAGGAACTCAAATCTTAAAGATTAAAGTTTGTGTTTAGATCGATATATTTCATATGTCTCGTTTATTATGTCGGGAGTATTTTCCATCTCGACTTTATTCTAAATAATATGCCTTATTGCAAACCTGGTTTATTCTTGGGAAGTTGATACAAACACAGTTATATAATGATAATCGGAGGTTAACGACGTAGAGTTACTCCGATCAGATCCATAAGGCCATTTAGAGTAATTGATTGCATTACACTTATATATGTATCTATTTTTTATCGAGCCACGTTATAGTTGGTCAGGTACGACACCTATTTGTGCACATCACTATAGTTGGTTTTGAAATTATCGAGTCCCACATCTAGGCCAGGTACGATCGAGTATATATATGATTTTCCCCATAGAGAGGTTGAATATTACCGAGTCCCATATATATATGTATACATATATATATATACACACACACACACATATATATATATATATATATATATATATATATATATATATATATATATATATATATGTATATATTATTCTAAATAATATGCCTTATTGCAAACCTGGTTTATTCTTGGGAAGTTGATACAAACACAGTTATATAATGATAATCGGAGGTTAACGACGTAGAGTTACTCCGATCAGATCCATAAGGCCATTTAGAGTAATTGATTGCATTGCACTTATATATGTATCTATTTTTTATCGAGCCGCGTTATAGTTGGTCAGGTACGACACCTATTTGTGCACATCACTATAGTTGGTTTTGAAATTATCGAGTCCCACATCTAGGCCAGGTACGATCGAGTATATATATGATTTGCCCCATAGAGAGGTTGAATATTACCGAGTCCCATATATATATATATATGTATATATATATATATATGTATATATATATATATACATATACATATATATATATATATACATATACATATATATATATATATACATATACATATATATATATATACGTATATATATATATACATATACATATATATATGATTTGCCCCATAGAGAGGCTGAATATTACATTATATGTCCCCACTGAGTGGCTTTATTTTACATACATGCTTATATCTTTATGATTATGGCAGGTAGGCCCTCAAAGGCTTGTTATGAGTTTTAGATTGACTTCTGTACCCATATCTCTTATGGTATATCTTTTGTTAGCATTTGTTATCTGCCTTACCTATTAAGTACATCTTTCGTACTAATGTCCCTTTCCTAGGACACTGCGTTTTATGCTCGCAGGTATAGATAGAGATGCAGATGATTCCTTACAGCAGGTGACTCGACTAAGCTGAAGGTTGTCACACTCCTTTCTTCTGGAGCTGTGTAGTGAGCTGATATATATAATGAATATGCATATGTATATGGTTGGGTATGACGGGACCCTGTCCCGACCAAATATTATTGATATACTCTTTAGAGGCCTGTAGACAGTCAGATTGCGTATTATTGTCTTGTGTAGCCTTGTTGGCCTCTCCGTTAGACTTATTGTGTACATGTCGGCCTTGTCGACCTTATTATAATATATATGTATAGATTGTGATTTTTGAGTGCATGTGGTTATGTCTCTATTTAGCTAAGTATTTATTAGAAGTCTTATTGGCCTAAAAATTGTTGAGTATATCATAGGTATCAGGATTGTATGCTCAGACCTTAGCGCACCGGCTGCTGGTCACCCCCCCCCCCCCAAGGTTGGGGTGTGACAAGGAGGCACCTCCGTCTTTTCAGATAGAGCTCATGCCGATAAGTTCTTTGCATAACTCGAACTTGTCTTTGGGAATCACCTTGGTCAACATATTTGAAGGGTTTTCACTCGTGTGAATCTTCTTGATATGGAATGATTTGTTTTCCACTTTCTCACGAATCCAATGAAATCTGACTCGTTGTTTTTTATTCTCGCATGGTACATAGAGTTATCGCTCATGTCTATTGCACTATGACTGTTACAATAGATAACATACTTCATCTGTTGCAATTCAAGCTCTTGAAGGAGTCCCTTGAGCCATGTCATCTCCTTGCCAGCTTCTGTAGCCGCAATATACTCAGCTTCAATTGTAGATAGTGCGACATACTTCTGCAACTTTGACTGCCATGATATAGCTCCCTTGAATAAGTAAACATATATCCATTAGTGGATTTTATATTATTAAGGACACCTGTCATATCAGAATCTGTATAGCCCTTCAAGATTGGATTAGATCCTCCAAAACACAAGCATTCAATTGAGCTTCCTCTTAGATACTTGAGTATCCACTTGACAGCTTTCCAATGCTCTTTCCCTGGATTTTCAAGAAACCTACTAACAACATCGACTGCATGAGTAATATATGGTCTAGTGCATAACATTGCATACATTAGACTTCTGACGACAGAGGAATATGGTATTTTTGCCATGCTCCCTTTTTCCTTCGTTTTTTGTAGGACACATCTTCTTGCTCAATTTCAGATGACCAACAAAAGGTGTGATAATAGGCTTAGCACTCTTCATGTTGAAGTGCTATAGTACAATTCAATATACTTCTCTTGTGATAAATAAAGCTTCCTTTCATCTCTGAAATGAGTAATTCTCATGCCCAAAATCTGCTTAGCATGACCTAAGTCTTTCATAGCAAAAGACTTACTCAACCGTTTCTTCAACTCGTTAATCTTGAAAGAATTTCTGCCCACAATCAACATATCATCCACATATAGCACGAGGATGATAAAATCATCATAAGAAACTCTATGTGCAAACACACAATGATCTTAAAAGGGAGAATGGCCGGAAAAACTAGGGTTCCGTCGTGGGGAAAAGAGGGGGTGGGCGGCCGAGAGAGGTCGGCGGCTAGGGTTCTGACGTGGGCTAGGTGCCGACGTGAAAAAAGGTAGCCGCCGAGAAGGCGTATCGACGACTAGGGTAGGGTTTGTAGTTTTAGGCTACTGATACTATAAAGGAATATGTTCCCTGATTTTTATTGATGAATGATTTACAATATATATAAAGTTACAAGAATATTTACTTTGATACAGACTAGGTAACTAATTAACCTAATTACAAAATAATTATAATTCTAACTAAAATAGGAGATATACAATTAATACAATTATTATATAGGATTATGATAATTAAGCTACTTTATTCAATATTTAGGTAACTCCGTGGATGGGGATTTCTCTATAGCGATTTATTACAAGCTCTGCCTGTCAATTCTGATAAAAAGAAACACAAAGGCATTGTATGATTGATTACACATAGATTGATTCTGTTATGGTTTCATTCTCATACTTTGTACTATTTTATTTTAAAAAGTTTTTTATCAGCACAAGACGTACATGCAAGTGAACTTATTTTATCAAGATTAATAGTTGATCCATCAGCCGAGTGTTATAATTATCATCCTTCTCTTAGCTATATTCCAGACGACATTGCATTGCATCAGTTAAAGAAAAATAAATAACTACATGTTATTAGATTTAGCCAGTTGAATGAAAAAAAAAATTATTTTCTCAGAATTTTGCCATCAACATTGAAACTGTAAGTAAAGTAACTTCTTGCCCCTCTTTCACTAGTATAAGTTGATTGTCTGCTACGAGAAAGAAAAATGTAAAAAAGAAATTAGCTTCTAAATTGATAAACATTTCCTTCTCCTTAATACCAATATACTACTCCTTTCGTCCAGTTTTTATTTATCTACTGTACTAAAAATAGTTGTCCAATTTTACTTGTTTACTTTAGAAAATCAAGAGATAATTTATCACTTAATACATATTTTACCCTTATCATTTATTATTGGGTTGACGAGTTCAAAATTTTTTAGTGGTTGCACAACTTTTAAAGTATGTTTTATTTATTTCAATTATTAGATTACTTAACAATAATTAGGAATGCTATAGTAAAATTATCATTATATTTTTGGCTCTTTAATAGGCGTGACAAGTTAAAATGTGACAAATAAAAATGGACGGAGGAAGTGCTATTCCTTGGAACAAAGCCCATGATGATGTTTCCAGTGAGAAGGCATGGTAGTCCAGTTTGAGCTAGGCGTGGCCAGTGGGCCGCGATCGGGACCGGCGGGATCGAGTCGGGGCGGGACCGGCGAGATTCGGGACAGCGGGATTCGCCGTCGTCCCGTCCCGTTTCCGATTCCGGCGGAGTCGGGTCGGGGCGGGATCGGGATAGGTTTTTTTTTTTGCACTTAATTTAAAAAATAACATATATATAAAAAAAACTCAATAATTAAACAAGATAGTGTAATAAAAATATCCCAAGAATGTTTTTGTGCCTCTTATATTATTTTATAGACATATGGTTTTTTTTGTAATACAAATACAATTGACAAAATTGCAACTTTGTCGTGTTGTTCAAAAGTTGCAAATTACATAGTAAAATTGCAATTAAAAAATTACATTTTGAAAAAAATATGTTCTAGTTTCTTGATAATTTCATGTGGTTCTTCAGTTGGAATTGGTATTTGTTGGTCAAATTGCTCCACGTCGCTTCCATCACCTTCAATCTCTTAATAATACTACAATCTCCAAGCTGTCTCCGGCTAATGAGTGTCTGTGCTCTCCTATTTGATATCTGCCGGCAGAAAAAGCACTTTCAGACGCCGTTAATGACGCTTGAATGTTCAAAACATCTCGGGTCATCATTGAAAGTGTCGAAAAGGTCTTCTCATTCCCCCTCCAGTATTTCAGTAAGTCTTCACATCTTTCTTCATTGATAACTGCTTGGTACGGTACAGAACCCTGCAAAACAAAAATATCAAACTCGCTAATTTGGTTAGTAGCAGTACGGCCGCACATTCTATTTCTGAGGCTTTCAATACTAGCCGCAGAAACAACATATCTTTTGTAAGGTTGTGTTGAAGAAGAAGAAGAAGATGGTATGGAATCCGGTAGGTTGCTAACACTTTCTTGTTGGTAAAACCTATATACTTTTTTGCATTCGTCTTCTACGCTAGACAACACTTCTTCTTTAGTTTGTTCAATAGGTGGTGGGTGATTTGGATTTTTGTGACTCGGAGGTGGTAGTACTGCTATACAATCGTAAATAGTTTCAATAAGTGATTTAGTACCGTCTATTTTAATAGTCGAATTTAATACAACATCAATAATATAAATAGTGGGACTAGAAATAAAATATTTTTTTATTTTGATAAACATTTTTTTAATAGCTGCCTTATAAGCTGATTTATCCATATATTCATTAAGCAGTAAAAATATTAGAGCTATATAAAACAACATAGTTGAAATAGTAGGATAATATATACCGGAAAATTCTTTTGTTGCTTGAAAAAATTTCTCTAAAAATACAATAAGTTCTGAAATTTTTACCCAATCGCTATCTACAACCATATCAGCTGAATTTTGATTATGAGAGTTCAAAAATAAAGTTATAGATTTTCTATAGTCATAAGCAACAAGTAGTTGCTCGTATAAAGAATTCCACCTAGTAGGTACTTCTTCTGGAATTTTTCTATAAGGTAGTTGGCAATCGTGACAAGTTTTTTTATATTCTTTTCTTCGTTGTATTCTATTATTTTTAAAAATAAAGTTTATAGCAAATTGTATTTTACTAAGAATGTCTTCAAAAAGTGATAGACCATCCTTTACAACTAAGTCATATATATGACACGCACATTTTATATGAAAATGATATGAAAAAGATGGAGTTAAACTATTTTTAAAAATTGTAATAGCGTAATTGTTAAAAGAAGCGTTATCTAATGTAATAGTCATAATTTTATCAGTTATTCCGTAATAATCGCACACTTGATAAATATTTTCTGCAATAAAAGTACCAGTGTGCCTATCATCTATATATCTATACGCTAAGATACGTTTTTGCATAGACCATTTATAATCTATCCAATGACAGGTTACCGTTAAATAAACATGGTCGTTAGTACTACGGCCTATATCAGAAGTGATAGCCACTTTTCCATTAAAATGATATAATTAATAACGTAAATACTGTTGATATTCATGTCCAAATTTAAATACACCTCTCTTAACAATTGATTTAGGAAAACCGTTAAAAGTAGGATTATACATATCTCTAATGCAATGAATAAAACCGGGAGATGAAGGAAATGAAAAAGGCAAACCCTCCACAACAACTAATTTTGCTATTACTTTCCTATCTCTATGTTTATCGTATTTAGGGCCTACCATTCCCCCCGTCATAGGGTTAATTTGACCATGTACTTGGTCCGGGACAGTATCAGTATGTGAACATTGTCCCGATGGAGCGGACGTTTACGCACCTGATTTTGAAGCCTCGTATTGGACATATCTAGCTGGATAAGCCATTGCTACGTGTCTCATTAAATCCCCCGTCCCACCGTGACCTTTTCCAGTTTTAAATTTTAAAACATCTTTACAAAATTTACATCTAGCTACTTGATTCTCTACGTCTCTATCAAAAAATGTCCATGCATATGATTTTAATGGTCGTTTTGCTGGACCTCGTCTCATACTAGGGGGAATAGGAGGCAATTTAGTTGAAGGTGCACTAGTGGGTGTGTTGTCATCTACATTAGTGAGTGTATCATCTAGATCATCGTCTAAATTAAAGTCTTCTTGAGTTCCAGAAAATAGCTCATCGACTAAATCTAATGGTACTGTAGGAAAATGTTCAGTATCAACAAAATCATCCCGTGTAGGAATAGGATTCTGTCTAGAAATAGGACCCTTGCCCTTGTTGCTCCTACTAGAAGAAGCATGACCCCTACTCGTAAGCATACGTTTAAATCCTTCCATTATAAATTTATACATATACTAATAAATAATTAAAGTAAATGAAATTAAGTGCGCTAAATAAAATAAACAGACAATAATAATTTAATGAAGGAACGAATGTACCAAACGCCGACATAACGTCGACGTGTAATCGAGAGGTTGAAAACTGAAACTTTGCTCGATGGAAGATCCTCAAGCTAGTTGCCAACTTCACTCCCAAATGAATAAATAAAATTGAATATTTAGTAGACAATGTAGACTTGTAGAGAGATAGATTGTATGAAGATTTGTGAGAAAGATGAAGAGAAAATGAGGTATTTATAGTTGGAAAATTGGGTTAAAGTGTAAATATAATAACTTATGGGTTAAAAATAATTATTAAGGGGGTAGGGAGTTGGGGGAGGGGGAGGCCAAAAATGGTCGTTGCATAATGGCCAAAATGTAAAATGGTTGTTGGTGCAACAGTTATTTTTACAAAGGGGGGCTTCGGGCGGGATCGGGTCGGGCCTGGCGGGATTGGGCCGGGCCGGGATGGGTCGGGACGAGACCATGTCCCGTCCCGATACCGCAATTTTTTTAAAAAAAGTCGAGTTCGGGACGGGACCGGGGCGGTGTCGGGGCGGGACGGAGCCGGGACCGGACCGACCCGGCCCACTGGCCACCCTTAGTTTGAGCAATGAAAGTGAGTGTTGGCTAAAGGCCTGCCCATGCATTCACTAAAGGGCTTCAGACCCAATATATGATTTAATATATTGCACGATTTTCTTGATCTTTAATTTTTATCCTTCAAAATTGAAACTATGTCTAGCGGGTCATAAGTTCTTTAGGAGCGTGGGGCATAACTTGTGAGACATTATAATGCTAAAATATAAACCTATATCTCGCGAAAATTTATTTGTTATGAGGGATAAAAATTAAAGACCACCACAAATAGGGCATAAGTGCCAATGACCCCCAATATATTGATAGTTCCAATTTCACAAATCAATCTATTTAGTGGATTTTTTTAGTTTAGCTGATTGAGCTTTCAATTGTACTGCTAACGAATATGGGGCCCAAATTTAATTTGATAGTCAATCCTCTCAAAAATAACCTTCTAATATTTAAAATGTAAAAGAGTTATGTTGAGCTATTTTCTCGTCTAAATAAGCAATTGATGCGCTCAACCATATGGTCTCAGTACACCTTTGGATCTGATTAACAATCGAAGTGGAAGAAGAGTAAAGATGGAATTCACATGTTATTTATGTATGATAACTTTTTAAAAAGGACGCACAACATAATGGAAAACAATGGGAAAGCAGAAACTAACTGGGGTAGAGAGGTTATTTATAATAAATTTCGGCTCAAGTAAAATCATATCAAAGAAGTTCGAAAAAGAAAATAATGGGAGATTAGAAACCATGACACAACACTAAAGAAAGCATGCAAAAGGAATAGTAACTACAACAAAATACTCTAATATTAAAGAGTATCACAAATCCAATAACAAGAAACTTCAAGAATACTACTATGACAAGTAATAGTAAGTACGAATAAGTGATACAACACTCAACTATCTAATTAACGTTCTATCCAAATTCATATACTTCACATCCTCCGTAACCTCCTATCTAATGTTATATATCATAAATCTTACTCAACCAATGTGAATTAGCTCATAAAATGAATATTGTCTATACCTATAGTAAAAAACAGCAATCTATTCACAAGGAATATTGTACAATATATGTTGGATTCAGGATTACACACTCGAAAAGAAAAGCTCTATATAATTCCCACTAAAGTTTGTCTCACTGAAATGTAATTGGTTGAGAAAGGATGGCGATTCTTTATGCCAAAGTTGGTCTCATCAGTCGCTGCTGAATGCTGATAATACTGCTTTATATATGCCAAAAGATAAAATTCAACTTTTTGAATATATTAAAAGGTTGTATCTAATATAAATTAACTAAAGTAGGTGGAACTCATGATACCTCCTAATAAACAAATACAAGTTCATTCACCAACAATTTGCATTTAATAAATTAACAAGAAAAAAAGAAGAAGTGGATCTCATAATTGCTCCTAACAAATAAACCCACTGAATTCCACCTTCCACCTCCTTGAACCATGCATCAACTTCCTTTCTCTCTTATTACCCTACAAATGATCCAAGAAAGAAACTTAAAACAGTACAGGGTAGACCAAGATAGTGTATAAAGAATTTATCTCTTGTACAATGACAGATTTAAAATTTAAACACTTTGGTTTCTAAGTTAAGAGAGTCGTAAAGAATGGATCTTGAGCCTAACTCAACTCCAAAAGCTAGCTTGTAAGGTGAGTATTGTCTAAGTCCATATAATGAGTCCATATTTCCATTCCATTTCCGAATACTCTTAACCAGAGTAAGTAACAGAATATTAATAAACAATTTAATCTATACTTAATGAAGTTTACCTAAAGATTTGCGGCAAAACGAGAGGAGAACGATGAAAACAGCAACACCAGCTAATACTCCTACGATTATTGCGACTGTTTTCCCTACTTCATCGTCGTTGGATGGATCTGTTCTCAAATGTACACACAATTAAGCAACGATAGATCTTATATTAAACATATCGAAATTTGAATAAAGACTTAAACATAATGTTCTCTTATTATGTTAATACGTTTAGGATGAAACTGTGAAATCCCCCTATCATGAAATTATCAGTAGATCAATACGAACTAAATCACACAATAAAGTTAGTGAAAATAAGAGAAAATTTGTTTTCTAGTTAGTCTTATCCATTTTTATTTGATACTTTTATTATTTGGCAAGTCAAGCATTTTTTTTCATGAATAATCACTACAAGAAAGTATAGAATTGACAACAAAATTTTAGCAATAATAAATATATTGTTGCTAAAAAACGTAAATGAGAATAAAATTTTAATATATCGTTGCTAAAAAACATAAATAATAACAAAAAATAACTTCTTATTGCGAAAACTTATCGTATCCGAGGTTATTGCAACGACATGCAATAATTTTGGTTGTTGCGAAAAATACTTTTGACAACAACATTCAATATATGACAATAAAATTATTGTTTGTAAATGTCTTTCTTCTTGTAGTGAATAATATTGAAACAATTTTAATATATTTCAAAACATAAAAATTTGTAACTTATAGTACTTTTATATTGATTAGAAGCGTATAAACTCCATTTTGAAATAAAGTAATCGATGTCCAAATTTATTACAAAAATTAATGTTCTCCCAAATCCCAACTCATCTTTTAAAAAAGAATGGATGAAAAAAGGTTACTAATATAATTGCAGAGATAACAAGCTTAGCTTTATTTTTTTTTATAGTTGACATAAAGTTTATTTCAAAAAGAGGTTACTTATAATTACAGAGATGACTAAAGCTCATTATGTAATTTGATATCTCACAACTTCAGCAGATTGCTTAACGCCATTTTTTTTTTTACGTAAAAGCGCTTGATAAATAAGTATTAAACACTTTTTCAAGGGTGACTTCTTTTAGGCTTTTCTTACTACAGTTTTTAATTGGCAATATCAAAGTGCTACTTTTTAGGCAAACCATAGAAGATATGATGAAGTTTATAAACTGTGTGTTATGTAGGGTTTTGACCTACTTAATTTCTTGTACAAATGCTCTACTTGTGGCCATATTTGAAATGATATAAAGGCGCTTTATGTACTATAGGAACAAAGTGGAAGGCGAAGCTTAAAAGAAAGAGGGAATAACAACTTTAAAAACAAAAAGAGACATCACAATGGCCAAATTCCATTGAGACATCAAGTAAAGTGAATTATTCCCAACTTTATGCTATAGGAAAAGAATATTTTTTTATATAATCTGTTTTCGTAAATGTGATTGATTCGTTTGCCTTCTTATCCTGTCTTATATATTCAAGTAAAGGAAAATTGCTTCAACCATTATTGATTGAAAATTCACACAATAATATTAATTACTAATAAATGTAAAGAGCTGTGCCTCTAAAATTTGGTTTTATATAAAATTTATGCAAAAGTATTATATCCTTATTCATATTGAAAACTTTAGCTAGTATCATAGTGCGAATACCTATATTGTTTTGTACGTATATAATTACCATTCACAAGATAGCAAGACAACCTACATAATTATGAGTCTTTAACACTTCAATGTCATGCATGAGTTTAATTTTCTTACTAAATGAAACAGCTAAAACTCTTCCACTATCACAGTATTCTATTCTAGAAAAGTTCAATTCATTTTTCATGAACCGGATTACCTGTAACGTTTTTTAGATAATTATTTTACACTATCAACTTATAAAAGTTAAATTCTTACCGGAGGAATGAGAGTAGCCAGAAGCCCAATATCTAGCATAACATTGAGCCAAGAAAACATCACCAGCAGCAGCATCACCACACATGTCCTTTAACTTCATAACAACATCAGAAACACAAGCAGAACAATCTTCTGGAGTCAAATCACCCAAACACTGAGCAAATCCTTCGATCGAACCCGAACTGCTAACCTTAAAACCTGTCACCCCACCACCACTGTGCAATAAATCCGCAAGAACATTGTCTCTACGCCTGAGTAATTCTGCGTCACCTCGAAGTTGATTCTTGCTACACTTGTTGAACCTGTTAAGAATATAATTAAGTAAATAAAAGTGTATTTTTTCTAACAGTTTAATCTTTTAGCTAAGATAATCACATACTTCAACATGATATCAGAGCAGACATAGGTCTTGAGATCAAGTCTCACTGCCACTCATAATAAAAAAGATTTTTCACGTGCTTAGCCGTGAAAAAAAAAATCAGACCCGCACGTGAAGGGACGTGTTGAGAATATAATTAAATAAATAAAAAAAATCATCAGTATACATGATATGGTCACACACTTCAACAATACCTTAAACTCGTGTCTGGTTTTCCAAGAAAATCTTCGTGCTCATATCTCAAGTAACAACCATCTAATTGCAAAATAGCACCAAAGTTGTAAGGACAAACTATGTTCATTTGGCTAACTGCACTTGCCACACATGTTGAGCAGTCCTTTAATTGTAGGTTACCGTTACATTGGTACAAACCATAAATAGACGATTCTTGAGGGTCTGAACTGTCATTTCCTAGAGCATAGCTATTGTAAAGAGTTTGAGAAGAGGAACTAACTATGGAAGAGAGTAGAGAGTTTAAGCTTGGAACAAAAGGAGAATTTGGTTGGTATTTGTCTTGTGAACAACCAGCATAGATAAAAATGTGAGCTTTAACAAGGTAATTATTATTAGGGTTTGTGGCAAGGAGTAGGAATGTGTAGAAGAAGTAGAGGAAGAAAATTGAAAGAGAAGAAGAGAGTTTGAATAAAGGTAAGAAGTGTTGTGGAAGATTTCTGATGATCAGCATTTCTGTTCTTTTTCCTTTCTGGAATTTTATGAAATTTGACTTCCTTTTATATTGTTCTTTTTTTGGTTTGTGCTTTAATTTGATATATGGAATTCGAGGAAAATAGTTTCTATAAAATAAAGAAATTAAAGTGATTTCTTGTTTTTTTTGTTTTTTTTTTTTGTTTTTTTTGTGCTTTTGCTCTGTGCACATTTGGTATCTTTGGGCCTCTTTGTTGGCTTTATAAGCCAATCCTAGACACTGGCGAGCACTTGAGATATGGTTTTTAGTACTACTAAACAAAGAACTTTAGTTAATTGGTTCCTATACAGGTATAGCAAGTGGATTCTGGATTATTCCTTTTTTTTTGTTCCTTCAAATTAATTTTATAGGGAATCTGTTGAAAGAAAAAGAAATTCTATAGGAATCCTATCTTATAACATTCAAGACGGGCTTGACCCATAAGTGTTTCCTATCGAACGTGGAATGTGAATATGAACTCTTTATATGAACTTGAACAATCTTCACCTTATAGCTTTTGGAGTTGAGTTAGGCCCGAAATTCATTATTTATATGGTATCAGAGCCAGACTCATTCTAATTATTTGTTCATCGATGTTGGGCCCCCAAATTATATTATCCGCACTCCAGTTAACAAGGTCTGGGCATGCGGGGAAGTGTTAAGTGTCCCACATCGGATATGGAATGGGAACATAGACTCCTTATATGGACTTGGACAATACTCACACTACAAGCTAACTTTTGAAGTTGAGTTAGGCCCAACATCCATTTTTTACACTAACTCGCTAATCATGTACGATGGGTCATTTGCAATTTCCCCCTATTTTGTGTTCATTTTTAATTTTTGCCTTCAAATGGATTGGTCTTTAATTTTTATCCTTCAAAACTGAATTTATACCATAAATTACTCATCATAATATTCACAAGTCAGAACTTATGTCCCTAAGTTTCATTTTGAAGGATAAAATTAAAAACCAACCCATTTAAGGGGAAAAAAATTAAAGACCAGTCCATTTGAAGGGACACCGTGCAATTACTTGATGTACGATTAGGCTAAAAAGTTTCAGCCCATTTAAATGAAAAATTAACTAGTCTAACAGCCCATTAAGCCCCTTTTTTTAAAAAAATCCCTACTTCTCAGGTACAAATAATAGTCTGTCAAACGTTCTTAATCTATTTTATTAGCCCCACTCTAACGTCCCCCCCCCCCCCTTCTTTTTTTCTCTCTCTCTTTCAGAGTTGGCATTTATTTTAGAGAAAACGCGAGGGAGAGATTCATCCATTGAGTATGTAGGAGATGAGGTTGCAGTGTGACGAAGGAGGAGATGACAGTAGAGAGAAAATTGTTCTTCAATGCACAATACAACAACAATATACCCAGTTAAATCTCACAATGTAGGGTCTGGTGAGGATAGAGCGTACACAGATCTTAACTTTACCTTGGCAGGTAGAACCACTGTTTCCGAGAGACCCTCGGCTCAAGACAAAGCACAAGCTCAAGCAAAGTAAGACACACAACGTGAGTAAGTCATGACAGCGAATTCTGGAAAAAAAAAGAAGCAAAAAGAAGCAATTACTAATGTAAGTAAATAAGACAAACAAAATACACATAGCAGCATAAATCAAACGACAAGGGACTATAAGACAATATTGTGCCTACTAGTATGCTAGGCTAAGCGAGTCTACAATAATAATACTACAACTACCCGTTTGTAAGCGTAGGTACCCTTCTACCCTAATACATGTCCTTCAATGCACAATTTATACACACATTATTCAATATTTATACATTCCATGTATACAATATTCAGTTATGTATGAAATGATAAGAGATGTATAAATATTGTATAAATAATATTCAACTATATACACAATGTATGTATATGTGGTGTATAAACACAGTGATGCATTTTTTTTGTTTAATGTCTAACATTCATAAAACTATTCTCATTATCCAACCTCTGTTTCTTCCCCTTCCATGAGTTTTTTTATTTGCCATATTTGAAAACATTTGGAAGGGAATCTACGGGAAGGAATGTGACTTGATATGAGTTAAAATTAGGGGGATTGTTTGTTGGACTTGAAGATTGCTCAATAAAATTAGAGGTTCCGAGATTTAAGCTAATGTTTGGAAAAAGATTCCTTTCCTTCATTTAATTATGTTGCGTGGATTGCCTTTGGCCTTCAATTCGATGATCTTTAATATTTGTCTTTACTTCTTATTTAATGAAAGTTTGTGGATCAAAATACCCTTATTCGTTGGGGAGATTTTGGGTTCGATCCCAGTAGAGTAAAAAATAAATAATAGTTTCACAAGACATAAGTTTCTACGAACCTATGCTTATTCACTATGTAGTTACATAGAAATTGTGTCTTAAAGCATAGTTCTGTAGGATAATTTAATTTCTATAAAAGTCATAATTTTATGTAGTTTTGCGCGAATAAACATAGTTTTTATGATACATTTGTCTAGCGATTTTTTTTTACTCTGCCGGGATTCGAACCCATAATTCATTTTTTTTTATTTTTTCGATGTCAGAGGTATTTTTAGTCACTTTAAACTTTAAAGTGTCAAAGGGGAAAAATTAAAGACCAACAATTTGAGGAGCAAAAATTAAAGACCACCCGAAGTAGGCATTCTTGCGAATGACCCCCGGCTTGATGAGATTGGGGGTTGGGCAAGCCCATGAGGTTAAAGCGTTAAAAAACCATAAAAAAACAGTTAATTACAAAAAATAAAGAACAGATCTCTAAAGTCTAAACTAATAATTGAACACGTAAATTGATTGTTTAAACTCTCATTTTCTATTTATGATTGATGAAAGCCTTGTAACGGGCAGTGCAATAGTGCATACCGTCTATTCTCCCCGAAGTTATTTATTCACTTTTCATTTGGTTGGTTCAAAGACTAAAATCAAAATAGTACTTAGCTTTAGGGAATAATAATGACTCACAGAGAAATCAGAAATGGACTGCACTTGAATCATGATTAGCAACAAAATGCCGAGTCCGAGTCCCAGCCCAATAATTTAATCCTAGTCCTCTGGATCCGGTTTGGTTAACAACAGGCTTGAATTGGATTGGACTGAAATGATATTGTGCTTGGGTCAGATCCGACTAACCTTTACGGGCAGGTCATTTGTACTTTTTCCCTGTTTTGTGGTGCTTTTTAATTTTTGTCCTTTAAATGGTATGATCTTTAATTTTTGCTCTAGACATAAGTTACGTATCATAATATTCACTAGTTATGTAAAGAACTCACGCCCCTTTATGTATATGTTTAATTTTGAAAGACAAAAATTTAAAACCGGATCATTGAAGCGCAAAAATTAAAGACCAATCCATTTGAGGGAACACCGTGCAATTACTTGTTACGTGGCTAATCTCACATTACAGTAAACTTTCAATAAATGAATGTTTGATACATAAATAACCTTGATTAATGAATAAATTCTTTCTGTCCCCACTTGGGCCAGTGTACTAAATGAATAATTTCGCTAAATGCATAAAATAAATTTTTTTTTTAAATCCTTAAAGGCCCAACAATAATATAAATGAATAATTGATAAATATAAAATAAAATATTAATTAAAAATAACACATAATATTCTTATTTTTATTGATATTACTATGACAGCTTCTCAAATTCAACTATTTTGAAAATATTCATCTAAAGTTTTTTCTTTTTTCTTTGGTCCTATGTTTAACTCAATCTCATTCTTTTTCTGCAAAGCATGCACTGCATTTGATGCATATTTTTCTTGTTGAAAAAAAATAGTTATTTAAGGTTTCCACTGCTTGCATTGCTTCTTTTGTTGATATCATTGACAAATTCTGACTATCATTTGGATCTTGATCATTATCACCAAATATTTCCATTACTCCTTGAATAACTTCTTCATCAGTAGGAGACTCCATCAGTGCATCATTTTGAAACTGATCTAATTTAGCTCGTATACTTGGTAAAACATCCTCGGCATTCTCCATAGCAACTGAACCACTTTCACCAAACCTTCAATAAGATTTAATTCCATGTTTCGCCTTAAACTGTTCTAACCAGCCACTTGAGAAATTAAATCATTGATCATAACTTTCATACATTTTTTGCCAAAACTTTTTGCTTGGGCTTGGATCATTTCTCCACTAATATTAAATTTCTCTTGATATTGGAGACACCATTCATACAACATTTTTTCTAACTCTGTATATTTTGATGACTTGTGCCTCTTGACGTTTTTATTCTTTATCTCTGTTGATAAATACTCTGCTGATCTTTTGAGAGTATTTGATATTGTTGATTGGCTGATAGAGATGTTGAACTCTTGCTCCATCCATAACTGCATATCATTTTGACTTAAAGTGGGCTGCTCATTTTTATGCTCACATAATGCTATTCTCATTTCATCAGTCAAGGTTGATTTTTTCACTCCTTTCAAATTTGAAGCCATGAAGGAGAAATAAAAGAAAAATCTAGTGATTTGAGAATGAAAAGAAAGATAACGTATTTATAGAGTTTGTGTTCATGCATAACATTTAATAATTTTTTTGTTACAATGTACTTTGTTTTATCAATATACAATTCATGCGTTTCGTTTTTTGAAATGATTTCTTACAAAGTACTTAGTTCAAGTTTTAGTTTCTCAATTAATAATAAGTAAATATTAATACAAAGTTCATGCATGTATTACATATTTACTAGCTTTTTTGTTAGATATTTAACTTAATTTTATCTTTTAGTTTCCCAATAATTATTAAAATAAAATTCATCCATATGTGATAGTTCATGTTCATCCTTTATTAAATTTGTTACAGTGTACTTAGTTTTATTTTTTTAGTTTTTCAATACATATATTTAAAATTACATGCATGAACCTTAATTAAAATAATAATGAAAATGTATAACAAAAGGCATGTCACACAAAAAATATAAAAAAATTATGTAAATGAATAAATATTAATTTATCGATAAATTAATAACCTCGCTAAATGAATATTTTTTGCCGGTCCCAATGATATTCATTTATCGAGGTTTTACTGTACTTAGCTTTCGGGAATAACAGAAAGAAATCAGAAATAGACTGGACCTGAATCATGAAGCAGGAACCTCATGAAGTGGTGTTGATAGAAGAATTTCATCGATAGTTTGTTGAGTATTTCGTCCATTTTTCACAAATTGAAGTGAATAATCCTTCAATTTAATTATTAGATAGCTAGAAACAAATAAATTACATTTTGATTGGTATTTGAACTTAAACATTCACTTAGGGCTCGGCTCGTTTGGTTGGGAAATAAGTTATCCCAAAATTAATTATATCAGGATTGTTATATATCTCACCCTCAATATGAAATAAAAATAACACTACAATCTTGAATTAGTTATCATTGGATTTTATTCTCAACCAAGCGTGAGGTAAATTCATCCCAAATTTAATCTCAGAATTAATTATCTCTTGTCCCTCGTACCAAACGAACCCTAACACTTGAGAGGGACTTTAGATAGTCAACTATCAGAACAGCCAAATGCAATTCTTTCCAATTAATCAAGTCGATGAATTTTCACATGATCTTTAGAAAATTATTTGAGTTGTTCAGTCAGTTCAACTATATATTTAGACTTGGTATATCTGCATTTCCTACTTGTTTGACAATTTAATATAACTTGGTACTTTTTAAAATATATATATATATATCTTGGTACTTGATTATCCTCTTCTAGAACTCTGCAATTATCTTATTGAAGACAAATCCAAAGAGAAAAACGAAACGAATGTCATGAATAGTATGTTAAGGAAAAATCTCATCTGCTGTATATTAATGCATGTGCTCCTTTTTTCTTTTGTCTTCAAGAAAAACAAGTGAATTGAGATCGAAAATATAGAAGCCTATTTTGGAAACTGTTCGTCCATTTCGTTAGTGCTTCTTCTCTTTGTGTTCTTTTTTTGTTGGGACAAAGAGCTAGCATTTGTTTTATTTTAAGCTGCACATTCAGAAGTATTTCAAAATTTTGGTTTTAGCTAAACAATTTATAGGTTAAAGTTGTAGTAACAATAAGACTTGGTCATGCAATTATGGAATATGGACCATTTAGCAAGTGGGATCTCAAGACTCTTATGAATGATGGCCAATGAGGGAATGAGGGAATGAGTGCATGTTTCTTACCGGCAGTCATGCTCTAAATCCCAAAAATGCTGAAGCTTCAAATTGTTATTTGGCACTCTTAAAAGGAAAAAAGATTTATATAAGTTGTATACACCAATTAATAGTGTATCACTCCAAACCAAACTAATAAGTGCTTTTGGCACACTCATCTAAGAAGTTAATTATTTTATTAGCATTAATTCTATGAGTTTTTTTACTAAAAAAAACTTCTTGTTGGATATGCTAAGCGATACGGGAAGCAAATAAATATTACAAGTGTTCGAAAGAATAAACAAATAGGCCAATGTTCAGAACTGCCGCAAGCTTGTTGAGTCATGAATCTTGATAACCTGAAATCAAGAAACGCTAAATCTGAATTGTTACAACTGTGGCTGAGTCGAGAGATGACTCTATCTTTAAGACAAGATTGCCCCGTATATATGCTTTTACGTTAACGGGCAATAGTCTCCCAAGATAAAACATCAACTAATCAACACTACAAAGCAAATAGGTTGATTCTGACGAAGAAAACAAACACGAAACGACTTGCTGAAGAATGGAAAAGGAAGGAAAAATTTCTGTTTTATCACTGTTTCTGCGGACAAAATCTGTGTTGTTTCTCTTCTGTTTTTGTCTCTGTGTGTATATTGTTGTCTTGTTTTCTCTGTATCACACAATTGAGCCAAAATGCTCCAATATATAGCATAAGGGAGGGACTCCTCCACTGCCAAATAATGGCCACTGAAGGAGGGAGTAATTCAGCCATTACTAGCCAAGTAATGGTTGTTTAAGGTCATTGAAGGAGGGTTGTTTTTGGAGCATTAACCAGCCATTGCAGAAACTTTCTGCCTTCCGTCTTTCCCAAATTCACCTTTCCAGAAACTCCATGGACCAAACTGTAAATATTAAACAATTTGGGGGTCTATCAGAAGAAGACCCGTGACCCGTGACCCGACGAGCGGGCGGCGGCGCGCGCGTGAGCTTAGCCTTGAACCCAAACACATCTAGGTCCTCCCTCCTTCAAACACACGGGTTACCCCTTGAGGTCCCAAACCATTAGCCAATTTTGAGACTTATAAAGAGAGCAATTCTTCCTTTTCCCACCGATGTGGTAGATTTGTCCCACATCATATTTTCATGCCTCAAACACCTTACTTCGTGGACCAATATCTCTTTCATTTCTCAACGAAATTTGATGATTCTTGGCCCTACGGTCATCTACTCACTTAGTAGATTATGCATGTGGGAAGAGACAAAGCCTTCAACATGCGGAACCCTAGTGTTTAATTCATTAAATATGGGTGGACGCACCTCCCCACCAAAGGCAAATTTCCAACACTTCTTTATTTTCTCCTTATGCTTTTTAGTTCATTTATTGGAGAATAATTTATTTGAAAAATAAGAATTAATATCTTTTAAGTTTCTTAAAATAATACTTATTTAATTAAAATGACATTTATTTTGAAATAGAGGTAGCAACCAGATATGGAATGACTACGAATATGATGGACCGTGCTTCAAAGAACTTCAAATTATTGTAATGTGCATGAACCTTTTGCAAAAGGAACATAAAAAAGAGGTAAACTTTATGCTCCATTTGCCTAATTGAGGACCACCTACCTCCTAAATACTCTTTGGTCCAATCTAGTTATAATAAAAGTTTCGTGGAAGTATTAGGATTTGACACTATCAACAATCAAAGGGAGCCAAGTGAATTTTCCCTACATTAATTTGTTCATGGTCACTAGAATATATAGATTCTCCCCCTACTGTGGAAAAGGACACTTGTGGAGATGAACTACTTGACGGCAAATTCTCCTTCTCCCTTCATAAAATGGGTCAATTTTGAGAAATATCGCTAGTATAAAATTGATATACATCTTCTATTTTTTTTCTCCTGCCAATAACATTTCACATAGGAAAAAGATGACCACAAAATTTTGACAATACGTTCTGTTTTACTATGTGAACATACCTTTCTTGTGAAATGCAATTTGTCTACATAAAAAATATTCACTCTGATAGGTTGATAATATGGATGGAGAGTAAAGGGTTTTTTTCTAAACCCAAAAAAATTTGTTTGTTGATACACTAAACCAATAATGTTTCTTACTGGTACGTGATGTTAAATGCAAAATATGAATATTTTCTGTATTTGCAATTTTGCATTGATATAATAACAAAATGAAGAAGCTAGTTGAGGAACGACATTACGCACTTTTCCTAATATTACAAAAGGAATTTCCTTCTTGGAGAAAATATCAAATTTATTCGTGTACTCTTTGAAATTGAGTACTTTTATCTTCTATTATGCTTTGGTTTTAATTTAATCCCTTTTTCAGGAAAAAGTCTTGTTTTGCCTTGACTCATAATGGAGCTATAATTCGAGGATAAGTTAAAAAATACGTAATTAAAAGTAAATGAATAAATTTGGACCTTTTTCGAATTTATCAGGAACCCCAATAATAGCATAAGGTAGTATGAAATAATTTGTTAGAGATAAGAGAATGGATGAACTCAAAATATAAATAAAATTGATCAATTTCAGTTACTTCAGAGGCAAATTCGGACATTTAGCTTCCCCCTTTTCTTTAAATCTGACCTTTAATTTATTGGAAATTTGTATTTGGTGGGAAAGTTGCGTCCACCCATATTTAATGACTTAAACACTAGGGTTCCGCATGTTGGGGGCTTTGTCTCTTCACACGTGCATAATCTACTAAGTGAGTAGATGATCGTAGAGCCAAAGATCGTAAAATTTTGTTAAGAAATGAAAGAGATATTAGTCCACGAAGTAAGGTGTTTGAGGCATGGAAATATGGTGTGGGACAAATCTACCACATCGGTGGTAAAAGGAAAAAATGTTCTCTTGATAAGCCTAAAAATGGATAAGGGTTTGGGACCCCAAGGGGTAACCCATGTGTTTGAAGGAGGGAGGACCTAGGTGTGATTGGGTTTGAGGCTAACCCCACATGCTCGCCGCCGCCGCCCGCCCGTCTGGACTTCTTCTGACATTATCTTTTGGACCCCAAACTATTTATTATTTACAGTTTGGTTCCAGGAGTTTTAGGAAGCAGCCAGAAAGCCAATAATTTATAACATTATGACATTAAACTTCTGAAACGTTTTGTAGTCTGGCCATGAATACCCATGATTACACCTCTCTTAATCACCTCTCCTTCTCCAAAAATACTATATAAACTTCTGAACCAGATTTGAGGTATATGAAAAAGAATATAGAGAGGACGAAAAACAAGAGAAAGAAACAATTCCAAAAGTGAGCACAACAAAAACTCTTCCTTCATTTTTCTTCTAAATCAGCAAGTCGTTTCGTGTTCGTTTTCTTCGTCAGAATCAACCTATTTGCTTTGTAGTGTTGATTAGTTGTTATTTTATCTTGAGAGACTATTGCCTGCTAACGTAAAAGCATATATACGAGACAATCTTATCTTAAAGACAAAGAGTCATCTCTCGACTCAGCCACAGTTGTAACAATTCAGATTTAGTGTTTCTTAATTTCAGATTGTCAAGATTCAAGACTCAATAAGCTTGCGATAGTTCTGAATATTGGCTATTTATTTATTCTTTTAAACATTTATAATAGTTATCTACTATTCCCGTACTGCAATTTATATCCAACATAATTTTCATATAGTAGTAAACCTAGCACTGCTAAATCACCTCAATCTCCATTTTACTAAACGCGCAGTATACATGACAAATTGAATGAAACAAGTGCCCAAAATATCTACATGCCGACTTTGACAGACTCGATAATTAAAAAGATGAAAACTACGTAATTATAAAAATATTTTCAATAAAAATCAATTCTTTGTATGTCCCATTCCTTTCCCATTCCATAGGAAAATGAGGCTGAAGTGTCAATAACTGTCTTTCTCACAGGATAACATCAGAAAGGGGAATCACAAAGTTGCAATTGCTTAAAGCATTAACAATTGGGCAAATTGATTCCACAATTACTTACAAATACAATTTTAAAAATATGTTTGTCATCTTAACAGCTGGACTACTATTAATACTACAGTAGTAGCAAATATCCTAGTAATTATTTCATTTTCGGCCACGCGCTATTATTTTTCTTAAAAATTGACAAATTTAGCATAGAAGGATCGAGGTTAGGGAAATTTTCTTGTATATTTCTCCGATAAAAAACACTGTACAATGTGAATTATTTATACAGCTAACCTATGGAGTATGGACTAAGGTGCAGTATTGCAAACTAGGTAACTAACTACCTATATCTCTACAGCTCAATAAAAAAATATCTAAACAAACCTGTGCATGGGTCATTTATCCCATGGGAAGGTGTGTATTGTTACTATGGTGTATATCAGTGTTTAGGCTGAGAAGCATCGGGAAAGAAAACAAATGAGCCCAGTAATGCAACTAAGCGCGGATATCATTAACATGGTCCATTAGAAAGAGAATGACTTGTATCGTCCTTGTACATTAGTTGTCTTCCTTTCTCTTTCTCTTTCTCTTTATGAACCCTAAAGTCATCGTCATCTTTTTTACCACCGAAAACATCCCCTCAAGTAGGTATCCGGTGATCGGACACCTAACTTGGTCGTAAAATGATGATGAAGTGGTCCTGACAAAGCTTTGGTGAAAAGTGTAAATAATGAATCTTGAACCTAACTCAACCTAAAAGCTAGTTTAAAGGGAGGAGTATTGCCCAAGCCATATAAGGAGATCAATGTCCACTTATTCCACCGATATGGGAGAACTCAACACCACGCCTCATGCCCAGGGCTGGACATCTGAAGCGTGGACAATATAAAAGGGGGACCCAACATCAGAAATAATGAATTGAAAGGGTTCTGACCCTGATACCATGTAAAAAATGAATTTTGGGCCTAACTCAACCCCAAAAACTATTTTAAAGGGAGGAGGATTGCCCAAGCCATATAAGGACACCAAATACCACTTATCCCACCGATGTGGAGAACTCAACAAAAAGGTCAGCAATTTGAGATGATGTGGTTAAGAGAAATGAGTCCCATAAGCAATTTCTCACGAACGAAGTGGCAATCAAGCTCGATGTACTTTGTTCGTGAAAGACTGGATTTTTAGCTATATGTATGGCGGCTTGGTTGTCACAGTGGAGAGAAATTAGGAGAGAGAGAGAAACACCGATATCAGAGAGGAGACGAACGATCCATGAAATTTCTGCTACCAAACGGCGCATCGATCTACATTCAGCTTCAATAGACGATAAAGATACAACTTGTTTTTTTTTGGATTTTCAGGAGTCGGGAGAGCTGCTTAAACTAAGATGAAGCCACAAACAAAACGTCGTGTATCGGAACACGCTGCCCAACCCGCATCGCAAACTGAATTTAAAAATAATCCAAGAGTTAGGTCATGTCATAGATAACAGAGTGTGTGGTATGTCGCTTGGAGATGTCCAGATCTTGGAGTTCGCATGTGTTAGAATGATTAATTTTCCTTAGGGATTCCTTTCATTATTCACAATATATATAGTTGTACAAAGGTTGATTCCTAATACAGTACGAATCCTAACTTACCTTAAATGGTTGATTCCTAATACAATAAGAATCCTAAGTTACCTTAAATATACATCTATCATAATTACAAAATAGACGGTGAATATTCGGAGAATATCCGCTAATACTCCTCCTCAGACTGAGCGGGAGGAGGCCGAACGCTAAGGCTGGATCGGAAGTCTGTGAAGAGCTGTCTCGGTAGTCCTTTTGTGAAAATGTATGCATACTGATAAGATGAAGGCATGTGTAATATTTTGACCTGACCACGGACAACCTTCTTTTACAAAGTGGATATCCATCTCAATATGCTTAGTCCGCTGATGTTGGATCGGATTATGAGACATATAGATGGCAGATATATTATCACAATAGACTATAGACGCTAGACGCCTTTTGTAGTAGACACTGGAGTTCCAAAAGAAGATTTCGGAGCTAACAGATCTCAGCAACGACATTAACAACTCCACATATTCTACTTCAGCACTCGAACATGATAGCATGGCATGCCGCTTGGCGGAACATGAGATAAGATTATCCCCAAAAAATACACAGTATCCTGAGGTGGAGCGATGTGTGTCGGGGCATCTTGCCCAATCTGCATCCGTGTAGGCGAGTAACTTGGTTGAGGTAGAGGGCTAAAGATGTAATCCGAAATCTAGTGTGCCCTTAATGTATCTGATAATACGTTTGAGGGCGGCAAAATGGGACTCTCGGGGGTCATGCATAAACAGACACACCTGTTGAATGGCATATGCAATATCAGGCCTAGTGAATGTAAGATACTGAAGGGCACCTGCAAGACTCCGATATAGAGTGGGATCAGAAACTAGCGCACCGTCATTAGCACTGAGCTTGGATTTTGAGTCCACAAGAGTTGGCATAATTTTACAATTTGCCATCTTAGCCCTGTACACTATCTCTTCTGCATACTTACGCTGACACAGAACATAGTGGCTGCAGATCTGGTCACTGATATACCCAAAAAATAACTCAGCTTGCCCAAGTCAGTCATAGCAAATTCAGTTTTGAGTAGAGCAATGATTTCATTCTTCAAACCGTCAGGTGAGGCAGTAAGAACAATGCCATCGACATATAATAGCAATTAAGCAGTGCTGCTACCTCGGTGAAAAGTGAAGAGAGAGTTATCACACCTGCTACATATAAAACCAATCTGCAAAAGATACCTGGCAAAACGATCATACCAAGCGCGGGGTGCATGTTTCAAGCTATACAATAACTTCCTGAGACGACATACAAACTGCGGAACTACCGGATGAACAAAGCCAGGGGGCTGATGCATGTACACAGTTTTTTTCAAATTCCCATGAAGAAATATATTCTTGACATCAAGCTGATGAATCGGCCAATGCATGTCCATAGAAATACTGAGAACAATCCGAATAGTGGCCGATTTAACAATCGGACTGAATGTCTTACCACAATCAATACCCTCCTGCTGATTAGTGTCATTGGCAACTAGTCTTGCCTTATACCTTTCCAAGTCACAACTGTCTCTGAACTTGTGACGAAATAGACACATACACCGGATAACATTCACACCATCTGGTCTAGGTACCAAATCCCAAGTGTTCTGCTTGGTTAAAGCGTTAAACTCATCGCATATGGCCGCATTCCAATTAGGGTCCAGTTTTGCTAGTTTTGGATTTTTTGGAATAGTTTGTAAGATTTGTGCGAAGAGGTTGAAGTGAACCTTGGGTTTGAATATCCCGTGTTGTGCACGAGTCTCCATGCGATGGGTGGGCTGCAGTGGGAGGTCGGGACTGGTAGGCTGCAGGGTGTCGGTTTTTACGGGTGGGAGCGGCATTCTTTGCCGGTGGAAGTGTTCTTGACTTACGGTCTTTGGGCAGAAGCGGCATTGCTTCTTTGGGGGTCGAGACACCACGGTGAAGCACCATGGTGTTTTTGACCGAGAGCAGTTGGTTGAAGGCAGCAGTGGTGGGGATGGGGAAATGTGTACTGTCGGAACATGCTGTATCGGTACTGGAATTTACCGGAGACACATCGAGCTGTGTAGAGGAGACATATGAGACTCATCGAGAAATGTGTAATCCGTGGTTTGGAATTTTTGAATGTTTGAAAATGGATAGTTGGCCTCGTCGAATGTGACGTGATGTGAGATGATGATCTTACGAGTGGTTATGTCATAGCACAAGTATCCCCGATGATTAGGTGAGAAACCGACGAATACGCATAGTGTGGTGCGTGAGGCTAGTTTGTGAGGTGTAGTGGAGGCCAGTTTGGGGTAGCACAGGCAACAGAAGATGCGTATTTGGTCATAAAAGGGGAACATGTGGTATAAGATTTCAGTTTAGGTCTTGTTTTGGAGAGTGCTGGTTTGTAAAATATTGAGGAGGCATTCTACCATTTTGACAGCGTAGACCCAGAATGATGGTGGAAGACTGATGTGAAAGAGAAGGGTACGCACCATGTTATTGATGGTACGGATGATTCTTTCAGTTTTGCCGTTTTGGGAGGAAGTGTAGGGACAAGAAAAACGGAAAACAATGTCTTGTTTAGAACATAAATTGTGAAATGCCGAGTTATTAAATTCACATCCATTATCACATTGGAATGATTTGATAGATTTTTCAAATTGCGTTTTAATGAATTTTTGAAACTCAAGGAATTTGGCAAAAACTTCAGATTTGAATTTCAGTGGGTAAATCCATACAACATGTGAAAAATCATCTAAGAATACTAGATAGAATTTGTGATCCAAAGAGCTAACAATCGGAGATGTCCACAAATCAGCATGAACAATATCAAAAGGAGAAAAAGTAACACTGTTTGATGACATAAATGGAAGACGAGTATGCTTGCCTAGTGGGCAAGAAAATCAATGTTGGACAATTTTTCCATTATTACATTGAATACGCTTAGAAGTCCTAAGAAAAGTAAAAATTGGGTCTCCGGAGTGTCCGAGTCTGTTGTGCCAAGTTGAGGGAGAGATCGCCGCAAGGGATAGAGGTGTTTGCGGTCTGACAGCGGAAGATTGAGTAAATGGGTAGAGGTCTCCCACACTATTGCAGTGTGTAAGAATTTTTCCCGTATTGAGTTACTTCACAGAAAAACCAAAAGGGTCAAATTCGACAAACATAAAATTATTGCTAGTGAATTTTCTAACAGAGATTAAGTTTTTAATGATGTTAGGGGTATATAGGACGTGGTTTAGGGAGAAAGGCAGGTGTGGATGTTTGGTGTGTGTGTTACCGTAACCTTCAATTGGAATGCGATGATCATTGCTGACAGTAATAAATTGAGGACACTTTAATCGAAGTAATTGAGATAAGTTACATGACGACCGGGTGAGGTAAGATGTGGCTCCGGTGTCCATGTATTAATTTTCGTCGGGCTGTTGAAGGTTCACGGTGTTGTAGGCCTGGCCCAAATCAGTGAGGTCAGTGCCGCCGCTTGCGATTCTTGTTGTCCGGTGATCGGGTGGGCTGCTTGCCTGGCTGGTGGGCTGCATGTTTCTTTGAGGCGAGCCCAACAGGCCAGACGACCAAGGTTGTTGGAACTGGGCCCCAACAGTTGGGTATGGGCTTGCAGGAGAGGCCCAGTTCTACTGGTTGGGCCATGCTGGCTGTTGTCCAGCCCATTGGAAATAGGCAGGATTAGGGCCTGGCTGCTGTCCAGCCCACTGGTTGCGTTGGCCCTTGTCTTTATTGCCGCGACCTCTGCCGCCACGACCTCCTCCGCGGGACTGCTGTTGTTGGTGGTCATGCAGTGGTGGCGGGGTGGTGTTGGTCGCCGGTGATGTCATCCCTTCAACGACTAACACCTTTTGATTATGCTCCTCTTGTTTAGCACGTCGGATTTCTTCCAACAATAGTTGTGAACGTGCCTTGGTGAAACTAGGTAGTGGGTCGGCCTGTTGAATCATCGTTACAAGTGTATCGTATTCACCTTTCGGTAGACCAACAACTAATTGGAGTACCATCTTGGTTTCAGAAACAGATGTCCCGACGTTGGAAAGTTGATCGGCTATGAGTTTTAGTTGTTTGTAATATTCAGACATGTTGAAATTCTCGAGGCGCGTATTGTTGAACTATTCTTCCAAATACACGACCTGAGTATTTTTGTTGTCCTGAAAAATTTCTTCCAACCGTACCCAAAGGTCACGTGTCGTGGCACCTGTTTTCATGATAGTACACAACAAGTCTTTTTAGATAGTGTCGTATATCCACTGTTTGACGATGGTGTCAAGGCGACGCCATGTTGGTTCGGCAATATCGGTGGGACGAGGAACAGAGTCATCAATATGGCTGAGCACGTTGTACGCGCATGCATGAATATAGAACAGTTCTGTCCACATGGAATATTGACAATCTTCTTGATCAAGAATTATAGGGATAGAGTTCTTGATGTTTGTAACGACGAAAGCCGGGTGAAAAGAAGACGATGATCGTTGATAGGAGTTATCAAATGTGTCAGTGGAGGAATCAGAATTTGTGGGGGAAGACATGGTGGTTGTTGGTGTGCCGTCGACCGAAGGGAGAAAATTGAGAGAGGGGTGGGGGTGGGTCGGCGGCTGATTTTGAGAGAGAGATGAGAGTAGGGATTAGGTTTAGGCTTCGGATACCATGTTAGAATGAATAATTTCCCTTAGGGATTCCTTTCATTATTCACTATATTTATAATTGTACAAATGTTGATTTCTAATACAGTACGAATCCTAACTTACCTTAAATGGTTGATTGCTAATACAATAAGAATCCTAAGTTACCTTAAATATAAATCTATCATAATTACAAAATATACGGTGAATATCATTTATCCCATGGGAAGGTGTATATCGTTACTATGGTGTATTTCAGTGTTTGGGCTGAGAAGCATCTGGAAAGAAAATAAATGAGCCCCGTAATGCAATTAGGCCCAGATGTCATTAACACGATCCATTAGAAAGAGAACTACTTGTATCTTCCTTGTACATTACTTGTCTTCCTTTCTCTTTATGAACTCTTAAGTCGTCATCTGTTTTACCACCGGAAACAAATATTAGCAACGTCAACGTTTTTAACTAATTCCTAGAGAAAAAAAAATCAAGCATGCGGATTACACACATCAATTAATAAAAAAGTTAACCACTAATTCACTAACCATTAATGTCACCGAATTATGGTTTTCCTATACTTGAAATTGTTTAACTTGATACTCAGTTAGGTAATGTTAACAAACTTATATCACTTATCAAAAAATGGTATTTGCAGAAAAAAAGATCAGTTTTAAAGGCAAAAATCAAAATGGTCAAGAAAAACCAAAGATACTGAAAGAGATCGGAAGTTTCCTCTATATACTGTACATCAATAAACTACTCTTACATCATAAATAAAACCTCAAAAAATAAAAAACAAACAACAAAAGTACTTAACGAACTACAAAATTCCAACTCTCAACAGCTCAACTGTCTCTGAATAATTTATCGTCATCATCATATATAATCCAAATGGTATTGCATGCACCACTTTCATCATTTTCACACTTTCCGGGTTACACGATCCGACCTTGTTTGATCCGGGTCTGGATACGCTCAAACTCCGAGATCCGACAAGGAATCGTAATACCACCCGGGTGATTAAACCCGTATTCTTCTTCAGCCTCTCTAAGCAACTCACTAAACAAAGGGTGATTAATATAAATTACAGGAACCAAAACCCTTTTATAATCACCATCTTTTTGACCCACATAAACCGCCAAGTGACCTTTTGGTACCGTTACACTTTCCTCCTCAACCGGGTCTTGCCCGACATGCATGTAGCCCCGACCCGACCCGGAACAGTGTGCCTTGCTGCAAATAGCCTTGGCTCTTGTCTTGACACGTTCGGTCCAGCTCAAGAACCTAGAAAATGACTTTGTACCCCAACTTGGAAGTGGATCCAGCCGGCGGTAATTCGCCGTCGACCGCCGTCGCCGGAACATGCACCGGAAAAGTGTAGTTACCCGGTGTTTGAGTACAAAACCTCGGAATTTTCGCATGTTTAATTTTCTATACTAAAATAAGCTAAAAAAGACAATTTTTTTTACAAGGAAAAAGAGTTGTTTTTTTTGTGGGGTTTCAAGAAAAAGGCCAGGGATCAGCTATGAACATACCTAATCTGAAAAGGGTAAGGCAAATATCAGATAGACAAATTGGTATATTGGCCATGGCTATAACAACTAGAGTTTTTCATTAGAGAAAAAGTGTTTAGCGGAGACTCCTAAAGAAAAAAAATTGGAGGACAAATTGAAGAAGGTAATTAGATGATTTATGTGTTTTTTCTTGCCTTTTGGATGGAAGGGAGAAGTGAAATAGAAGATGTGTAGTCTGTGAATTAGAGATATGAAGAGGTGAAGCAGAGAGTCATTTATATATAGTAAACTCCACTTAATATTGAATTGGTCGAATGTGCGGCTAATTGAGTACTAAAAAACAAAAAAAGAGTACATGTACGTATACTACGGAGAACTAGTAATGTTTTACTTTTAATATAGTAGTATTTGAAACAGTTAAAGTATTTGGAAGATTACGTGTTTAATTTTCATTGGGAGGTTACGGTTTTGGGTGAATGGAGCAGTCACGTTATTGTTTTTGTTGTGGGTTCGAAGTTGGACGACTTATGTATGCAATCTGAAGGGAATAAAGGATTAAGAGAATTAAATGTGAATCTTTATACTATTAAAGGCAATATTAAAGATATGTTTGAATTAGAAAGACCAATAAGGTGAGCATACGTAATAAGTTTATGTGCGTTTTGCTTCAGCAAATAGGGGAAGACTAGTGATGCATTTGGCAGTTTCTATTATCATATATTATAAAATATTTTCCATATATTTATAATATTTAATATTTTTATAATTATAATAGATATAAGATCCTTATTATATTAGAATTTCACACTATAAACACTATATATATTTGTATAATTATTAGCATATATTATAAAGTATTCCCCATATATTTTGTAATATTTAGTGTTATATAATTATGGTAGATATATGATCCTTATTATATTAGGATTTCACATTATACACAATATATATTTATATTAATGAGAAAAACTCCTCAAGGAAGATTAATACAATCTTACATTGTATCAAGAGCCAAAACCTAAACCCTAAATTTTTCTACCCTACCGCAACCCCCTCTCTCCGATTCGGCCGACAACAATTTCCCTCATCGGAAATTAATTTTCCATTCCTTTCTTGCTCACGCACTCACATTCATCCACTATAATGACTCCTCCCACAATTGCATCAACCTCCTTAGTCGTCACCCCCACCCCACCTACGTCCTCTTTTTCGCCCTTTATTTATCCCGCACTCACCGTAACCAATATTAAGAACTTTATTCATGTGGTTCTTGACCGAGAAGACGGTCAGTATTCTACATGGGTTGAAATTTTCCATATCCATGCATGTGTCTATAACGTGCTGGATCACATCGACGACTCCCTCTCTCGTCCTATTGAGGTTGATGACCCGACATGGCGTCGTCTTGACGCCATTGTCAAACTGTGGCTATATGGCACAATCTCTAAGGACTTGCTCCATACCATAATGAAAATCGGCGTCCCGGCTCGTGAGTTATGGATACGGTTAGAGGAGATTTTTCATGACAACAAGCACACCCGTGTTGTTTACTTGGAAGAACAATTCAATACCACACGTCTTGAAAATTTCTCTAATATGTCCAAGTATTGCAAGCAGTTGAAAATAGTTGCGGACCAATTGTCCAACGTGGGAATGCTTGTTTCCGAAACAAAGATGGTTCTCCAATTAGTTGCTAGCCTACCTAAAGGTGAATACGATACTCTAGCGACGATGATACAATATGCCAATCCATTACCCAGCTTCAACAAAGCACGTTCGCAATTACTATTGGAAGAAACCCGACGTTCTAAGCAAAACGAGCATAATCAAAAGGCGTTAGCAGTTGAAACGCCCGTGCAAAACATCACCACTGCCGGCCCGCCGCCACCGCTAGACAACAACCAACCGCGGCATAACCGCGGTGGCGGCAGGGGTGGCAAGGGTCATGGAAACGAAAAGGGCGGTAGAGGTCGCGACGGACATCAACAGTTTACCAGCAGCACAACGTTATGGGCCGGCCCAGGAAAGTGGCCCAATACTGGTGCATGGGCCTCAGCTCCATTTACTGGACCATATCCAGCGGCCCACTATACTGTCCAACAACAGCCGAGCGTCCTAGGCCAATTTACAGGCCCAAGACAGACTCAAGGCATGCCCTATCAGGCTCATTTTCAGCCCAACAACAACAGTTTTCGGTGGGCCTGGCCCTCATCGATTTGAGCCAGACCTTCAGCTAGTTGAATATGCAACAGCCCGACGAAAATTTATACATGGATACAGGAGCCACGTATCACCTCACCCGCTCCTCAGGTAATCTCTCCTAATTATCTCGTTTAACGTATCCTCAATTTATTACTGTTGGCAATGGTCACCGCATTCCAATTCACGGTTATGGTACTACCTACACCAAAATGCCTCACCCATCTTTCTCACTAAATAACATCCTTTATGCTCCTAACATCATTAAAAATTTAATCTCTGTTAGGAAATTCACTCGTAACAATTATGTGTCTGTTGAGTTTGACCCCTTTGGTTTTTCTGTGAAGGACCTGCTTACGGGGACACCCCTTACGAGATGCAATAGTACATGGGACCTATATCCATTCTCCTCCACTTCTGCTGCCAGATCCCGCTCACATACCTCTATCGCTGATATCTCTCCGTCAACTTGACATAATAGGCTTGGACACCCAAAAGTTCCTGTTTTTAATTTTCTTAGGACAAATAATTTTATTCGATGTAATAATGGAAAACTTGTCCAACATTATTTTTCGTGCCCTTTAGGCAAACATGTTCGTCTCCGCTTTAAATGATCTTTAAGTGTTACGTTTGCTACGTTTGATATTGTTCATGCTGATTTATGGACTTCTCTCATTCCTAGATCACTGGGTCATAAGTATTATCTTGTCTTATTAGATAATTTCTCTCATTTTATTTGGATTTACCCACTAAAATTCAAGTCGGAAGTATTTGCCATGTTTCTTGAATTTCGTATTTTTATCAAAACTCAATTTTAAAAAGCCATCAAATCTTTCCAGTGTGATAATGGTTATGAATTTAATAATTTCACATTTTACAAATTTTACAAAAATAATGGCATGGCTTTTCGATTTTCGTCTCCCCACACCTCCCCTCAGAATGGCAAAGCAGAACGAATCATTCGCACCATATATAACATGGTTCGCACTCTCATATTTCATGCCTCGGCACCTCCATCCTTCTGGGTGTATGCAGTCAAAATGGTAGAATACCTACTTAATATTTTACCCACTAGTACTCTTCATAACATGAGCCTAACCGAAATTCTATACCGTCGGATCCCCTCTATGATCACATTCGGATATTCGGTTGCCTTTGCTACCCTAATCTTGCCTCCACCGTCCCTCACAAATTAGAACCCCGAACAACTCCTTGTGTATTTGTAGGTTTTTCGTCTAATCATAGGGGTTATTTTTGCTATGACTTGTCCACTGGTCAAATTTATGTCTCTTGTCACGACACATTTGACGAAACAATTTTCCCTTTCGCAAACATCCAAAAATACCAAAACACAGACTATATGTTTCTAGACGAGTCAGACACCTCCCCTGTCATACCCACCGAACTCAATCGTACCACTACCATAACTCCCTAGTCACTGCCACTGCCACCCGTGATAGTCCCTACCGCTAGTCAGTCTACCAGGTCTCCGTCACCACCGACTGCCCTCTGCCATCACCGCAGTCGGCCGACAGTCTCTCAAACACATCCCATCATCACCTCTTCCACTCACCGGCAAACCCAACCATTGTTATCTGCGTCATCGCCACCTACCACCACAAATCCAGTCAACAAACCCAGCCTAAAAATAGGACCATCCCACCGGTACAGTCACACCACTAGTAACTCGACCCAGATATCACCACCGAGAACCCGACACCACTTTTCCCCAAACCCACCATCACCGGACCCAGCTTCGAGTCACGTACAATCACTACATCCAACCAGTTACCCAACCCCATCGGATTCGTCACCGTCACCCAACACCACCAGTCAAAACCCTCACCCCGTCGACTTAACCCCACTGCCAATCCCGACCATCAATACAATACCAGTTCCGAAGCTAAATCAAAAACCAAACCCGACACCTAACAGAAATACCCAAATTCCCCCTGCCCCACACACTGTATGGAAACTCGTGCCCAATATGGGATTTTCAAATCCAAAGTCCAATTTAACATATCCACACAAACCATATCCCCAATTCCCAAAACCCCACAATTAGACAAACTTGACCCAAATTGGAATGCGGCCATGTATGCGGAATTTAATGCTTTAACGAAATAATACACTTTGGATTTGGTTCCTTGACCGGATGGGGTGAATGTGATATGATGTATGTGGCTTTTTCGTCACAATTATAGAGACCGTGATGACCTAGAAAGATATAAGACGAGACTTGTGGCTAATGGTACTAATCAGCAGAAGGGTATTGATTGTGGTGAGATATTCAACCCGGTTGTTAAATCGTCTACTATTTTGCATAGTTCTGAGTAGTGTCATGGGTAAGCATTGACAGATTCATCAACTTTATGTGAAGAATGCATTTTTACATGGGGACTTGAAAGAAAATGTTTACATGCACCAACCATCAGATTTTGTCCATCATGCAGCCCCTTAATTTGTATGCCATCTTCGTAAGTCATTTTATGGTTTGAAACAGGCCCCCAGAGCGTGGTATGAACGCTTTGCATAGTACATTATGCAGATTAGGTTTATATGCAACAACATTAAGTGTGATAATTCTCTATTTATTTTTCATCATGGTAGTAACATTGCATATCTATTGTTATATGTGGATGATATTGTCCTTACTGCCTCCTCTAAAGTGTTGAAAAATGAGATCATTACACTGCTTAAAACCGAATTTGCTATGACTGACTTGGAAAAGTTAAGTTACTTCTTGGGGATTTCAGTGACTAGATCTGCAGTTACTATGGTTTTATGTCAGCGTAAGTATGCAGAGGAGATTGTGTTCAGGGCTAAAATGGCGAACTGCAAGATCATGCCCACTCTAGTTGACTCTAAATCAAAGCTCAGTGATGTTGATGGTGATCCGGTGTCCGATCCTACTATGTATAGGAGTCTTGCAGGTGCACTTCAGTATCTTACTTTCACCAGACCTGATATTTCTTATGCCGTTCAACAGGTGTGTCTGTTTAGGCATGCCCCAGGGAGCCTCATTTTACTGCTCTTAAACGTATCATTTGATACATTAAGGGCACACTTGATTATGGATTGCATCTATACCCTCTGCACCGATCATATTGTTATCATAAACAGATGCAGATTGGGCAGGCTGTCCAGATACGTGACGCTCCACCTCTGGCTACTGTGTGTTCTTAGGGGATAATCTCATTTCATGGTCTGCCAAGAGGCAAGCCACCCTATCCCGCTCGAGTATAGAGGCGTTGCAAATGTTTTTGCTGAGATCTGCTGGCTCCGAAACCTTCTTTTGGAGCTCCAGCGTCCCTTGCGTAAGGCGTCTTTGGTATACTGTGATAACATATCCGCCATATATTTATCTCATAATCCGGTTTAGCATCAGCGAACCAAGCACATTGAGATGGATATACACTTTGTTCGTGAGAAGGTTGTTATCGGTCATGTTCAGGTGTTGCATGTGCCTTCTTCATACCAGTATGCGGATATCTTCACGAAAGAACTTCCTAGACAACTATTCCTCGACTTTAGATCTAGTCTCAGCGTCTGGCCTCCTCCCGCTCCGACTGAGGGGTTGTATTAGCATATATTATAAAATATTCTCCATATATTTTATAATATTTAGTGTTATACAATTATGGTAGATATATGATCCTTATTGTATTATGATTCCACATTGTACACATTATATATATTTGTATTAATGAGAAAGACTCCCCAAAGGAGATTAATACAATCTTACAGTTTCAACTTTGAATCGTCAAGTTACTCTTTCTTTTTCTATTTGCGCTTAATTCTTTCCTCATTTACTGACATTGTAAATCTAATGTTAAAACTTACTCATCTAATTTTACTAATACTTTCTTTATTTCAATTTATGTGATATTTTTCGCTATTTGAAATTCATTTTTTTTAATTTTGACCGTATATTTGACAATAGAATTTTAAAACTTTTTAAAATAAATTTTACATATTTGAAAACTACGTAAAAAATATTATAAGTCACAATAATCAATAATTTAAAATATTTAAAAGACATGAAAAAATTACATTCAAAGAACAACTCATTGACTCTCGAAGTTCAAAAACCATCACACAAATTGGAACAAGAGTAATAAACAAGTACTTTCTGTTACATTGATGGTTATATGATGGTTGAAAAAAAAGTTAGGACATTCTTAATGTATAGTACCTTGATAGGGTAAGGTCTGTGTATACTCTACACTTCCTAGATCTTACATTGTGGAATTTCATTGGATATGTTATTGTTGTTGTATTCATACCTTTTTTTTCTCGCTTGTTAGGTAATGCGAGTATGGGGCTAGTTGACAGAATCTTTATTACCTTAATAAATTTCTATTATGTTTGAGTAAAGAACTATCAAGTAGAAGAGCTAAATAAGAAATTGGCATTCAAAAAAATTACCAATAGGCAAATAAATAAGTACCAGGTATCTGGTAGAGCACCAAAACATATGACTTCTTCATGAACTTCATAAAGAAGTGCAGTTAAGGCAAACAACTGGTTAGTGGTTACACACTAACATGTTTCTCCCTTTATTTGTTTTTTTCTCTTTTTGATATATATGTTAGTCCACAACATTAAAGCATTATCGTTGGACTTTACATGTTTTGATGATTAATAAAATGACTACACCCAATTAATGAATCAGGTGAATGAATTAGGTCAATCGATATGCGTTTCATCTTAGAATTCACATGCAGCAGGACTCTCGGAATAAAGAGTTCTCAAGACGCGGACTTAGCAGACATGATTTAGGAGTCCTTGAAAAAATATTTGAGATAAACTTTGGACTCCCTTAAAGCATATCACAAGCCATGTGATAAGCAAGGGGTGACCTTCATCTTAAACACTATCTCTCCTCAAAATCCTAATTCAGCAAAGTGTTTGTGAGCGACTGGATTGCTATCCACAAGTTGCTATATATGTGCAAGTCTTTTACTGAAGAGGGTTACACACTTACACAGAGAAAAGCACAAATCAAATAAATAAGGAGAGCATATTTGAGAAACTTCTAATTGGCAACTTAAGTTTTGCCTGATACTAAGGACCAGATTGAAAAACTCGTTTCGTAGACCCATGGCTTACAGTCTCCAAGTTTAGTTATTTTGTATTAGCATTCTTTATTGAGTTGGGCTTATTTCAACTTTCTTAGAAGCATTGTTTAAGTAAAAAAATTGTCTAATTCAGCTTCAAGTTGAGGACAACTCGGAGGGGACTCAACATTCTAAATAGAATGTTGTGTAAGAAATTAAAATTAGTTCCTAGGTTACATTATTTGTAGTCTGAATTTGTTGGGGCTCACAATGTTAGTGATGTTTGAGACAAATCTTACAGATGTGTAAGTTGTTATTTTTCACTCCGTAATTTTCAAGTAAAAATATTATGCAATTACTTTACTGCTCTTCATTATTCCGCAAATCAGTGATAAAAAACAAGCAAAGTAACTTGGTCCAAATCAGACATAACTCAATTCACCCTCTCTTGAGTTATTTGATCGTACAAAATGTCAAATATTTAAATAAACATTCATTTCTAGCCTAAATTATCCTTACAAGTCAGAGATGCAAAAGAACAATGCGCAATTGGAGAGAAGAAAAGAGAGAATGAAAAGAATAAAGTGACAAATAAAGTTACATGATTAGTAGAAATGCAACGTCTCTAAAGTCATGGATTGAAAGAGACAAATTAAGACCACATTTTTTGTAATAATAATATATCGAAAACGACTACTGGTATTTGTACGTGTACCCGTAATATTTATAGGTCAAATTAGGACATTGAAATTTTTTTACAAGTCCAAGCCGCCTAGCTCTTGTGACAAATTCTGTTTGACATAAAAGGCCATAATTCTCGATTAAATCAACAGTGGTAGTATTGTTTTATTTTCTTATTTTCTTCATCTAAGGTTTGTTTTATTTCATCTCAATTAATTTCTATCTTTCAAATTAAAATTTTCAGACTAATTGATATCACTTATTTGATAAATTAGTTGTGACAAAGGTGGTGATGCAGCCGCTCCTACAGTCCTACTTGGTCACCTTATTTGAATAACACGATTGTATACGGTGAAAACCGACACGACACGTGATAAGGTTTGGGTATAAGATTCGAGGTAGGCGGTTGAGTTTTAAACCAGATATGAGTGACATCGGGTTAATTCGGATGTCGAGTCGAGATCGGGTAGCGACCGAGCCAGTTGACACCGAGTGAGGAACCGGAGGCGATCCAACGCGTACTCGTTTCGGATATGGCGCCAACTGTTACTCCTTGCTCATTAAGGGACCATTATTGCCATTAATTGCATTTAATTTAAGAGTGATTCCGGGCATCAATGCCTTTGCATTCATAGCTATAAAAGGAGTCCAACCTGCATGTTGGAAGGGCATTCCATTCTCATTATTCATACGTGTACGATTTTATTCATTGCAATTCAAGTCATTAAGCTCTCATCGTTGGTTCGAAACTGAAGCAACCGGACCAATCTAACTGAGAAGATTCATCTTGAATTACGACATTACAGGCTAATTTTCTTACTTATTATTTCCATCCGCTACTTATTGTTAATTGCTTATTGCTTTATATTGCAAATCAATCCACATATCCTTAAAACCACTTACAAATTCAACTGTACCTTTTTGGGGGTAAATAGTTTGGCGACCGCCATGGGACTAAGGATAATAGTGGTGATTTGTTCAAACTCAAATTTTGCTTGTTTCTTTTGAGAAAATGGGTCAATACCAAACACTTGCAAAATTGTTAGTGAAATTCATATTGAGGTTAGCGACAACAACAACAACAACGACCCGCTTGTCGACCCAATAACTGGCGAGCATCAGCATTATGGCCAGCCTGTTGACCCAATAAATGGTGAGCATCAGCATAACACTTTGATTTCACCCTAAGGGTCTAGAAAGTCACGTGAGAAAACACCGAACGATGATGAGGATGGCGAAATAAATTTGGCTTGAATATTTAACATGTTGAAGGAACAACAGGAGAATATTACTCAGCTATAAAAGAAGAGCAGCGGAGCAAGTGCGGCAGAAGAAACTCATCTCGTATGGGATGAGGATCGAGTCCGAGAAGAGAATCGAGTCGAAGGAGATGGCATTGTGTCGAGGGTAAATGAGTCCTCGGAGGTCTTGAAAGTGCTCCAAGCATTAACTAAGTGAATGAATACTAATGAAAAGAAGGTTGAAACCTACAATTCACGGGTATACCAGATTCCTGAAGCGCCTCCGATCCTGAAAGGACCGGACTCGAAGAGATATATCCAGTTGCCATTTCCACTGAGCGCACCTCCAAAGTTGATACCAAAAAGGTTCCAAATGCCAGATCTTCCGAAGTATTATGTAACTACGGATCCACATGAGCATGTGACCTCGCACACTTGTGCAGTGAAGGGCAATGACATGTACCCGGATGAGATCGAATTGGTATTGCTGAAGAAATTTGGTGAAACATTGTCTAAAAGGGCAATGACATGGTACTCTATGTTACTTCAACACTCTATTAACTCATTTGAAATGCTTGCAGATGCTTTTATAAAGGCACATGTCAGAGCGCGGAAGGTCCAAGCAAGAAAAACGGCATATTCAAAATTGCTCAGAAAGATATGGAGTTGTTGCGTGAGTTCGTGATAAGGTTTCAAAATGAACGAATGCTTCTTCCCTCGGTACCATATGAATGGGCAACTGAAGCTTTCACCAAGGGGTTAAATCCTAGGAGCTTCAGTGCCTCGCTGAAATTAAAGGAGAACTTGTTGTAATTTTTGGCAGTAACGTAGGCAAACGTACATAATCTGTATGAGTCCAAAATCTGGGTGGAGGATGATCATCTCGAACTTCCTCGGGGTCAGCAGGATGGAACAAGAGTCTTGATAAATCAAGGAGGGTAGCTGAGTCGGAATTGAAGTCTCTAAAAGATAGGTATCAACCCTACGAACAACTTGAAAGGTCAAACTTCAGATCGGATCGGGGTCGCAACAATCGCAACTTTGCATCAAAATATGAGATAGATGTAATGATAGAGGATCCACCAATAGGGTCTTGCAATTTAAAAATGATACCAGTGGAGTGTCTTCTAACAATGTGAAAAGTCTGAGGCTTTTCGAATATAATTTCAACATTGATGCGGCCAGACTTGTTTCAGCTATTGGATACATTAAAAGATAAGATTGCCAAGCCCACTCCGGACAGACCCGACTCAAAGAGTTCCAAGCTTGATCTATGGTTATCATGGAACTCGTAGTCACCGGATGGAAAATTATCGTCAGTTGGGGATGAAGTAGCCAGGTTACTTAAAATGGTCATCTACAGAAATTTTTGAGTAATTAGGGTTGTTGGATCAAATTGTACCGGCAACCCGAGTTCTCAACGGATTCAACATGACAAGCGAGTCTATGAAGGTGGAAAATCACTCTTCCAGTCAATGCAGTCGGGACAATTCAGCAAATGAAGTTTTATGTTATTGAATGTGAAATGAGGTACAATGCACTGTTCGACAGGCCTTGGATACATGACATGAAGAAAATACCTTCGACATTTCACATGATGTTAAAATTCCCAACTCCGGAGGGAATTAATTCAATTCGATGAGAGCAACCGACAGTAAGGGAACTGTTCGTGGTAGAGGATTCAGTATAATCACCAAAATAAGTGAAGGATGAGAATACGGGTAAAGAAGTTAAATAACAATCACAGGATTATGGCGCATCAAGTCCGGAAAAAAAAAAAGGAAAATTACGAGGAATAAGAGGATTACTACCGCGTCCCGAGGTCGTTTGTGTTGTCGGATGATTCAGATGCCACAAAGTCAACTATAGAGGAGCTAAAGCAGTTTGTCTTATTCGTGCATCTGCCGGACAGAAAGGTATAATGGGCACTAAGTTATCCTAGGAGCTAAAGCTCAAATTAATTGAATTTCTTAAATATAACGCCGATTGTTTTGTCTGATCCCATTTAGATATGACAGGTATCCCATCAGAAATTACGACTCACAAGTTGAGTTTGGACTCAAGTTTCCCTCCGGTAAAGTAGAAGAGAAGGTTCATGGCCGACTATAAACATATGTTTATCAAGGAGGAGGTAATGAAGCTATTAAACATAGGTTCAATTCGAGAAGTAGAATATATATATTGGTTAGAAAATGTAGTTATCGTACCTAAAAAGGTAATAAATTATGGATGTGTATAGACTTTAAAGATTTAAACAAAGCTTGTTCGAAAGATTCTTTTTCTCTGCTGCACATCGATCAAATGATCGATGCTACGACATGGGATGCTAAGTTTTTTTACGCTTACTCCGATATAAACAAATCAGGATGAATTCGGAGGATCAAAAGAAAACTCCATTTATAACTAGATACGAGACTTATTGCTATAACGTAGTGCCATTTTGGTTTAAAAACGTCGGAGCAACATATCACCGCCTAGTTAATCGCATGTTCGAGGACCAAACAGGTAACACAATGGAAGTTTATATTGATGATATGTTAGTTAAGTCCCTAGAAGCAGAGGACCATTTAAAACATTTGCAGGAGACATTTGACATTCTCCGAAAATATAATATGAAATTGAATTCGGAGAAATATGCTTTTGAAGTTGGCTCAGGCAAGTTTATGGGTTTCTTGTTCTTGAACCGAGGGATCGAGATCAATCCGGATAATATCAAGGCTATTGTAGAAATTTTGGAGGTGCTTGAAGACGTGAATGCGGTGTAAAGAATCAACAGAAGGCTGGACACTCTGAGTAGATTCATCTCTTGATCTTTAGAGCAAAGCCATAATTTTATTCTTTATTAAAAAGGAATAATGACTTCGAGTGGACATCAGAGTTTCAATAAGCGTTGAGGGATCTGAAGAAATGCTTATCTAGTCCATTGTTGTTGCATAAATCGAAGGCAGACGAGCAGATGTTTTTGTATCTGGCAGTGTCCGAGGTAGTTGTAAGTGCAACTTTGGTCTTAGAAGAGAAAGATACACAATTTCCTATTTATTATATAAGTAGAACGTTAACTAGTGCATAAATTAGATATTCTGACTTAGAAAATTGGCATTAGCATTGATAACGACTGCTAGAAAATTGAGACCTTACTTTCAATGTCATCCCGTATGTGTAGTAACGACTTATTCGCTAATGAATGTGATGCATAAACTAGAACTATCCGGTAGGTTAGCCAAATGGGTAGTAGAAATTAATGGGTATGACATAGAGTATAAACCAAGAACGGCTATAAAATCTCAGGTTTTAGCAGACTTCATAGTAGACTTCACACTTAGAATGATTCCCGAGATGGAATGAGAAGTTATAATTACCCCGGGAACAACTTCTGGAGTCTGGACTTTATATACAGACGGAGCTTCGAATGTAAAAGGATTTGGACTTAGGGTGGTGCTTAAGACACCTGCGGGGGATGTTATTAGACTGTCGATAAGAACTGTAAAATTGACTAATAATGAAGCCGAGTATAAGGCTATGATTGCAGGTCTAGAATTGGCAAAGAGTTTCGGGTAAGAAGTCATCGAAGCAAAATATGACTCGCTTCTGATTGTTAATCAAGTGAACGACATGTTCGAAGTGAAAAAAGAAAGAATGCAAAAATACTTAGAGAAAATTCTAGTGTTATTGCATCGGTTCAAAAAATAGACCATGGAACATGTTTCTTGACATCAAAACAATGAAGCGGATGCATTGGCAAATTTAGTTTCTTTCGTCGAAGCTGAAGAGTTTAACTATGATACTGTGGTGCAGCTGTTGAACTCCGCAATTTATGGTGGCCACGTCGAGGTGAATACCACTAGTTTGACTTGGGACTGGCGGAATAAATATATTGACTACTTTCGAAATGGAAATTTGCCTATTGATTCGAATGAGTCAAGGGTTGTTCGTACCAAGGCAGCTAGGTTTTGCATGGTCGATGGCCAGTTGTACTGAATGTCCTTTTACGGTCCTTTAGCAAGGTACTTAGGACTCGAAGAAACAAATTATGTGATGTGTGAGGTTCATGAAGGGACTTGTGGCAATCATTTAGAAGTGGAATTGTTGGTTCGAAAATTGACCAGGGTCGGGTACTATTAGTCACAGATGAAGGAAGACACCAAGAACTTTGTCCGAAAGTGTAATAAATTCCAAAGGTACACACCAATGATTTACCAAGTGGCAAATTTAATGCATCCGATTTTGTCTCCATGACTATTTATGAAATAGGGGATGGATATTGTGGGACCACTCTCATAGGCATCCGAAAATGTACGCTTTATTTTATTTATGACTGACTATTTTTCTAAGTGGGTTGAAGCAAAGGCCTTGAAGAAAATTAGAGAAAAGAAAGCCGTTTATTTCATTTAGGATCACATCATTTATCGGTTCGGCATACCAAAGGAGATTACTTGCGACAATGGTCGCCAGTTTGTTGGAAAGAAAGTAACGAATTTTCTTAAAGGATTGAAAATCAAGAGGATAGTGTCGATTTCGTATCACCCTAGTGCAAATGGGAAAGCGGAGTTAACAAACAAAACATTCAGAACTTGAGGAACATACTAAAGGAGTCAAAAGGCAAGTGGAGAGAAAAACCAGAGGTGTTATGGGCATACAGAACAACACCAAAATCTAGCACCGGGGAAATGTCGTTCTCTTTAGTTTACGGTACATAAGAACTAATTTCGGTGGAAGTTAGAGAGTCGAGCTTTAAGTTCAGCCGTGCAACCAAAGAGTCGAACAACGAAGCTATGGCAGTCAAGCTTGACTTAACGGATGAACAAAAGCAAAGGATGAGAAGATACTACAACCAGTGGACTAATCTTAGGCACTTTCAAGTAGGGGACTTGGTTCTATGAAAAGTGACCCTCAACACCAAAAACCCTAATATGAAGGGAAGTTGGGCCCAAACTGGAAGGGAGCTTACAAAGTGTCAGGAATACGGGTAAAGGTTCGTACTAATTGGAAGCCGAAGATGGAAAAAAGTTATCGAATAATTGGAACATCAGTCACTTGAAGTGATATTATTGCTAAGGTATATGTTTGGTTAATTATTTGAACTTTATTTATTTCGGAGTTGCTAACTTTTGCAAGGAAAAAGTCAGAGTTATTATGCAAAGACCGGAGAATTATAATTAGGTATGAAAACACGTGTTACACTTTTTTTTTTCTTAGCATGGTTTTTATCTCGAAAAGGGTTTTTCCGGCAAGGTTTTTAATGAGGCAATAATGTAAAGCGTGTTACTAAGTAGATGGGAATCAGACAAGAAAACTGAGGACTGAGGACTACCCGGTAATGGAAAGCATATCGTGTTTAAGTTCTCATACTTCGAACATAAAACACTAGGGGACTGACATACCCTCGGATGCTCAGATCAGTGCTCGAATCAGATTGTTCAAGTTAAGAATTTGAAGTTATTCAAAGTTTTCATACTTTTTAGTTCAAATTTTTTATAAGGGTTAAAGGTCGAATGAATCTTTCCCAAGTAGTGTTTATGTTTGCAAAAAGTCATATAAGGGCAAAAAGATCCAATGAATCGTGCCCATATTGTTCGTCTGAGACAAAGTATAAATAACATAACACCCTGTTCGAAACTTACCTTGAAACTTTGTCTTCGTATTTCTTCCTAGCCAGTATTTCTTCGGATAAATAATAAAATTGTTAAGCTTACGAGCTCACAAATTGTTAAGTCTTTAACTGGGATTGTCATTAATAAAAACATCCGGAACAAAATGAATAATGTTCTAAATCATGTTTCTAAGGCACCAGATTAAATGAGTCTAGCCTATTTTAAAAATACTTGAATTGTCTAAAAAGTTGAGAATAAATAAAATTCCAACATTCATGCCCGAAATGAATGAGAGACGTCTTATTCATAAGCATAAAATAAGGTCCTTATACTTAGTCATTAAATGACCCAAAACATAAAGGATTTCCCCGGTATGAATCAAACTAAAGTAAAAGTTTGTATTCAAAATTGATTAAGTCATTTTTAAGATCGAAAAAACTTTCACCCGGATTAAAATAAGCTAAGTGATGGCTTGTTTAAGTAAAACTCTGAAGTCGGAGGTAATTAGCCCAGATAGGGTTAAAGATTTATTTAGCTAAGTTATTGAAAACAAAAAAATAATAACAGAAGCGAAAAGATAGAAAAATTAAAAATTGAGACAATAGGAAGACTAAAATATATTCATTCAGGAACAAGGCCGGGGAAACAGCCAGAACAAAAACATGCGGAAAAATAAGAAAATATACAAAAGGAATGTAAGCCTATAGATCAGTCAGACTCTGACTCGGAACCTTCAGGATCTTCCTCGGTACTATCACCATTCAATCGACGGAAGGCCTCGTCATCTATAGCCTTGGCTTCATCAGTCTTGGCATCTAAGTTTAAGATCCCATCATGAGCCTGTTCCAAGGTGAATCTTCGGACATTTCAAGTTATGTGCTCAGTCTTCAGTATTGTTCGGGCAACATCAACTTCTACATTGGCCAGAGTTTGGTCTCATTCGGCCAAAGCTAGATTTAGTTGGGCCAAAATCTCAATGTTCCTCTAGGAGGTGACCTCAAGCTCAACTTTCAGTTCCTCAATGCATTGAGCTTGTTGGCGAATCTAATCTTGGGACATTTCCAAGTCTCGCTCAAAGTTTTGCTTGATAGACACATGCTCATGTCACACCCAAACTTTAGGGGGTGTGACTGTCACCCAACGCGCTAAGGCCCGAGCGTATCGATCCTGATATCTGAGAGATACATAACAACTCATGGGTCACCGAGGCCTCTGACATATATTTAACTGAATAAGGGCATAGCCACATGCACTCGGAAAAGGTCCAAACCATACATATTTATAACAAGGATGACAAGGCCGACATAAGCATAATAAATCCACTGAAGAGGCCGACAAAGCCACACACAACTACCACATATAACACATTTTCTACAAGCCTCTAAAGAATATACTAATAATAACTAGTCGGGATAAGGCCCCATCATACCCAACTAAATCCATGTGCATATCTGACAGAAGACATATCATAAGAGACATAACATAAGAGACATAACAAACCTCTATGGGCCTACATGATACAACCATAAAAATATATGCATATCGATAACAATCAAGATGCTCAATGGGGCCATATAAAGTAATATCCAGCCTCTCTATGGGGCAAATCATGTCATAATACATATATATCATACTCGGCCTCGATGAGGACTTAGTCGTACCTGACCCAAATGTGTGACTCTGTACTATTAAAACCAATTGTAGCTGGGTGCACATCAAAATGTCAACCGGAGTGACTCAAGGTCGTTATCTTACTATTATTATTATGTAATGATGTATGTATCACTAACATAGAGTCATCAACGGTTATAAGAAAATATAAGGTTCAAGAGACTATCAAGTCGAGAAAATGCTTCTGAAGCAGAACAACAAGAGTTATGAATTGTAACAATATGGTACGAAAGTAATCACATGCTTTAAGTTTAAGAGTATAATTCCTTTTGAAGGGACGTCGTTATGGTTATACTTATTCGTTGATCATGATAAAAGAATAAAAGAGTATGCCTTAACATACCTGATTCTTTTCGCTACAATCATTCTATAATTCATCGCTCATCTTACGAGTGATTAGCTACATCACATAACAAGTTGACATCAATATCGAATTCAAATTCCATAGAGAAATCTCACGTAGGCATCTTATTGCAAATTTTGACCATCTCGGGTTCTTAGATCCTTTTACAAGGAATGCTTATGTAATTCAAGCCTGCGGTTCAATCAAAGGTACATTTTCATATCCTTTGACAATTTTAGCATATATGACTCTTTAAGCTTTTCTTATATGGAAAGTCTTATGTGATTCCATTTCACAATCTCTCAAACCATACCTTCCTTAATCCATATAATTCATAATCAATTCCATCACCTAATTGAACTCATACTTAGAGTAAAACAACCCAACAATTCATATTACGAAAATTTCACAAATTTGCGAAGTTTTGATCATGAAATTCCTTTCCTAACTTTCTCCAAATTCTCAATTAAGCATAAATTTAAGTATAGGAGGATAAAATATACCTTAACACATCACAATCCTCACAAAATAGTAGAGTACTTCATTCCAAGGGTTTTCGAAATTGGTTCCTCAAGAGGATGGCAATTCCTATGATGATCACGGGGTTTCTCACGCAATCCATGTGGATTTTAGCTTTGATTTCAACTTGGGATGATGGGGTATGCGGGAGAGGACTTGAGAGATGTTTTAGAACTGGTTTGGGGGTAAAATTAGGGCTCCAAGTCGAGATACCCATTATAAACCCATTAAAATTCTGTACGCCATAAATTAACGATTCATTTGATGGACCGTCAAACCATCAATCTCCCTATCAAACTGCCAGGAAGATTAACGGCTCAGGCTGGGTTATTTGATGGTCCGTAACATTTGATGGTCCGTCAATACGGACCGTTAATCTTCAACTGAGATCTCAAAATCTTAGAGTATTTGACGTTCTAGAATTGCACTTTTACGGTCTGTCAACTATACCGTTAAAACGTCCAGTTTTCTATTTTTGTCGAAACATACTTTCTTCAATTCGTATAACTTCCAAACACTCTGGTACTTCCATAAACAAGATGTAAACCTTCATTATCCTTCCGTAAGATAATACCTCTTCCCGAGACTTTGGTATCCATTAACGGCACGATAAAACGTGAAGCTACAGGGTGTAACAGCTCAACAACTCTCTCCACATCAAGTATGGTAAGCTCGGTAGTGAGGCAGTCGATGTCAGCATTAAGGAAGTCTTCCTTCTGCGCTTGATAGTGTCAGAGCTCTTCTTGCTCTCTGAGTTCTTGGGTGAGGGCTTGGACGTCTTCATAGAGCTTGTTATTCTCCTTGTCCACGACTTTGTTTTCCTCGCTGATAAGTTCAAGGTCATTCATGGCCTGAAAGTAGTCGCCTTTTAGTTGCTCAAACTCATCCTTAATAGAGGGCAAGTCTCCCGCCAGTTGGGCATGTTTTTGTCGGAGAAGTTCCTTAAGATACTGAATTTCTCCATCTTGGGCGTCCATTTGGCCCTTGAGGTCTTCATTTTCCTCGAGGCATCAAAGGAAATCTTCCCCAACTAAAATAGATGACTGCTAAAATATGAGCCGAGCTAGAGTTAAAATGTGTTAGAATGAGTAAAGAAAGGTTCGGTGAACATACCCGATTGGATGCATGCATTCCCTCATTGATAAGGCATTTCCATAAAATGTTCTTTATCTTATCCTTATCGGACTCAGACACCAAGGGTTTTCAGGTAGCTCGCAACCCCGACTAGCCGCGATAGGAAGTTGGTGTCTTCGGTAAAGGAGAGGGTTGCAGTCCTCATCCTATGCAGATCCACGCTTGGAGCCGAGAACATGTCCACAAACTTGGATCGAGACTTTGCGTGATTTATCATAGGACGAGTTGATTTTTTCAGCCGTTGGGGGATGGGAAAGTGTGTGAATCCAGAGGTATTCATTGTTGACCCCGGATTTGCAGAAGTTCTGATATCACCAAAGAGGCGTTCAAAGTCCTCTTGCTTAAAGCTGGGAGTCGATTGTGATGATGGATAAGGAGTTGAAGTCTTTTGTTTCTTTGCCAACGGCTCATCATCCGTTGCTTCATCATTATCTTCAATGATGATGGGTATTTGTTCGGCAGTTGGTGGCGTGGTGGTAGAAGTTAATGCGGTACCAGACGGAGACACGACAGCTTCTGCAGTAATGCTTTCTCTGACTCCAGAAGAAGCATTTTCTACCGGAGTGGAAGTGGTCTTCTACACCTAAACATCTTCATCTGAAAAGAGGGTGGTGTTCTTTACCCTCAGAAGAGCCACTCACTTCCGGAGTTCTTTTCCTCTTCAAAGTAGCCGAGAGAGACTTTAGAGGTTTTGAGGATTTGGGTTTTGAGGTTTTCTTTTTCTTTGGTACTTCAGCAATACGGCGCACGGATACAACTAAATTGAGTACCGAGTTAGGGTGAGCCGGAGCGGCCGCGGGGTTAGTCCTTAGGATTGAAGTATCTTTCGGCAAACCTGGATGTTTTTTTAAAAAATGGTAAAAATATGCAGGAGAATGGTTAAAAATGGGATGAGTTTATAGGATACTAACCATGGTTTTGAGCTTTCCATTGGTTTTTGTAAAATATTTTCCATGTCTGGTCTCTATGCAGAAAGGTTCTTATAATTTTCTCAACACATGTCTGAAGGTTCTCGATATGGGCCGGAGTCCAGCTAAGAAGGTGACAACAAAAAAACTTAGGATAAATTGTTACAACCGCAGTCTTTCCTGATTGTGTCGAGGATGGAAGGATTTATGAAGGTCAACCAGTTTTTATCCTCTTCACTTAGTCGGATTTCGAAGTGGCAGCGTGAACGGCAAATTCGTTGTCAAAATGAAAAGTGGGTGGAAGCATATCAAAAGCTCTAGGGTCAGCAGCAGCCTGAGCCTCATGGGACTCACTGGCGCTGGTGGCGACATCAGTGGCCGACGGTGGTGAAGTTGCCGGAGAAGATTGTATTGAAGAAGAGCGGGTGGTTTTAGCCATGATAAAGAAGATTTGAAGGTTTAAAGATTTAAAGGTATGAATGTTTGAAGATTTAAAGGTATAGAGGTTTAAAGATCTTGTGATTTGAAGAAGTTAGAACAAATGCGTGGATTTGAGAAAGGGATTTGTAGAAGTGGAGAATGAAAGAGAAGGGGAGGCTTTTATAAGGGTTTTAGTCATCATTGCGAAATGTTTCGGTATACCAACCGAATGGACGGTGCAGAAGATGACACGTGTCCAGTTTAGCAGAGTGATAAGACGTGAGTAAGAGTTTTGAAAAAGAGGAAACGTTTCATTTTCTGCCTATTTCGGAGTAATTTGAAAGGAAGCTTGTAAGAGAAGACAACAAAAAAATCATTTCCACTTCCTATCACTTCGATAAACTTTGATCCGGGAAGTGAGGGGACTATCTGTATACGGTAAAAACCGGCACAACATGTGGCAAGGTTTGGGTATGAGATTCGAGGTAGGCGATTGAGTTTTAAACCGGATATGGATGACATCAGGTTAGTTCGGATGCCGAGTCAAGATCGGGTAGCGGCCGAGTCAGTTGACACCGAGCGAGGAACTGGAGGCGACCCAAAGCGTACCCGTTTCGGATATAGCGTCAATCGTTACTCCTTGCTCATTAAGGGGTCATTATTGTATTTAATTTAAGAGTGATTCTCGGGCATCAATGCCTTGTATTCATAGCTATAAAAGGAGCTCAACCTACATGTTAGAAGGACATCTCATTCTCATTATCCATACTTGTACGATTTTATTCATTGCAATTATAATTATTAAGCTCTCATCGTTGGCTCGAAACCGAAGCAATTAAGCTAAGACCCGAACCAAACTAGCTGAGAAGATTCATCTTGAATTACAACATTACGTGCTAATTTTCTTACTTACTATTTCCATCTGCTATTTATTGTTAATTGCTTATTGCTTTATACTACAAATCAATCCACACATCCTTAAAATCACTTACAAATTCAACTGTAACTTTTTTGGGTAAACAACGACACACGATGTTGTATGATCGAATGTGATAGTGTTGGACGTATTTGATCAATCTTTGAGAGTCATTGGTACTCTCGTCATAGTGTTGAGACTGGAATCTTATATCTACAGAGTAACTAGCACACGGAAATTGCCTAAACCTAGGTTTACGATCCAAAAGGTAGCTGTGCTCCGGTTCTTGAGTCGATTTGCATCTCTATAATGATCAAATTAAACTTAATCAACTTATTAATCTGTTTCGATAATTAGTTTGTCTCCTCACAAAATTCAAACCAAAAGAGTCGCGTGGAATTATAATAGCTCAAATTGAAGTGAACCGGTCAAATGTACATCTCTATTAAATAGGATTAACTTCCTCTAAATTAATTTGGATTTATGAAGTCACCAAATGAGCACCAACAGATTCATGTAAAAAAAAAAGCAAAAATTTAATGGTGTAAATTGCATTTTACTCCAGAAAGACAAACGGAGACGCTTTTTAGGGGAGGACGCAGTTGCAGATTAAGGGGTTGTTTGAAATACGGTATAAAACTTTGGGAATTTTTGTACAATATTTGGTAGAAAGTATAAATTTATTATATCTTGTACCAAACAAAGTATAAAATGAAGTTCAAACTTAAAGATGAGATATCCCACCTTATCCCTTAACTTTGGGATTGTTTTATACCATCTCCTAGATGGAATAAATTATGGGATTATAATTCCGTGATAATTTTATCCGCATACATAACGATTTATTTTTTATTTGAAATTTTAGAATAATTTAAAATTATAATTCCGAGATAATTTAAAATTCTCTTTCTACTTTATTCTTTTCTGATTTTTTTTAATTAAAAGAAGAGAAACAAATTGAAACTTGCAAGTATCCCAAAAGTTTGTCCGTACTCTACGTACTATTTGTACTTATCTTTTGTATAGTGAGGTCAGGGTGGACGTAAAATCCGTTGAATCGAAAAAATCGAATCGAATCGATTCGGTTCGATTCGATTTTTATTCAGTTTTAAAAAAATGATTCTTTAAAAAATTGAACCGAATCAGGATTAAATAAACCAGTTCAGTTCTTTAGAATTTTTTATGAACTGAACCGAAAATCAGAGGCGAATTTGTAATTAATCTTTTTTTTTATTTTAGACTATTTTTATCTCTTGAATCATAATCATTGAAGTCAATCTATGAAGTTTTTATGGAAGTCGAATGCGGCATGAACTTAGTTAACATATCACGAAAGCATTGACATAAAATGTAGGTAGAGAAAGTAGTTGTAAATTGGTGCAACTTTAAATGGTCATAACTCTACGCTCGGATGTCCATTTTACCCGATATTTATTTATTTTTTGCTTATTTTTTTGAGACGTGGCCGGTCAATGGCGCCGCCAATTTTTAGGAAAACGTCTGTTTTTCCAATCAATTTGTATTTTCTCCCAAATCGATTTCTAATTTTCTATTTTCTTTAGTAAACATCTCACGATATACAATACATTTCAACGTCGAAAATTCGTGGTAATGTAGGTGTGAATATCAATTTCAGTGTTGGAAATTCAATTTAAAAAAAAAATCCCCCGACCCGACCCGTTTATTTTATTTCAGTTTTTTTTACATGTTTTAAGAAATATGTGATGCAGACTTTATGTTTTTGGACTTTAAAATATTTTTTTGGATTTTATATTTGAATTGAAAAAACCGATACATTCGGCGATATAAACCGATATATCATTTTTTTTTTAAAAGTTTGATTCGGCTTTTTTTAGAAAAAATGAATTTTATTCGGTTCATACTTTTTTGATATAAAACCGAACCGAACCGATATACGCCCACCCCTAAGTGAGACCAATGTGGGCCCATATTGGGCAACATTAATCACGAAGTATCGGAAGAACAGGCACTAATTGTGGTGGTGGGCAGGGTTTATTCGAAAATTGTAGCTTTGCCATTTGTACTCTTGATTTGATTTACTTAAATATATATATATATATATATATATATATAAAATTTGTGTAAATATAGTTATTGAGACTGATAAAATATATAAAAAATTATAAAGTTTTCAGTTTGCTAATAGAAATATAATCTAAAAGGTCCTTAAGTTACAAAATTTTAAAAAAATACTCATTTATTAAAACAATTTCTGCATTTGGACTTTATTAAACATAACTTTTTAAAGACTCTGTGGACTGTCTAATCGGAAAAGAGGGAGGATGTGTGTGCGGTGGGGAGTGGATTGGAGGGACTAAAATATTAAAAAGAAACATAGCAAGATTAAAGGAGAATCAAGTTATCAAATCTCTATTAGATTATGTTGGAGAAAAAACAAAATCCATAGATTGTGTTATTAATCATTTTTAGCTTGTCATCCATTTAAAAGTGAAGTTGTAGAATTAGGCAAAGAAGCTCCAACATCTTTCTATTTTCAGTAATATTGTTGGAGAAAATAGAACCCCCGACATTCATTAATGCAGACATAGAAGTCCCCACTACATTTACAGTGGCCCAGAGATCACAAATTCATTATATACGGACACGACATGTTTATTGAAGAACATATATTTAAAAAGCTAGCAACTTTAAGTGGAATATATATAATGCAAGATGATCAATACCTTGAATAGCTTAAGAGTATGGTTGGTTAAAACTAATCAAATATGTACGTAAACGAATATACAAGTGATATGTTGAGTGAAAAAGTTCAATGCAATTGGCGTAGGTAATGTGTTAATGAAAGAAATTTCAACTGTGACGTGATAACAAATTGTACAAAAGATTGACTGAATTTCCTTTACCGTCCCATGAAGATCATTGTCAATATTGGATGTCTTGGCCGGTGACAAACTTAAATTAATCTCAAGTCTAACCGGCAAGCAATTGGGGATGTATCATAGTGTTTATGAATTCAACGGAACCTAATATTTTTTACATGTGAAAGATAGAATAATTTTCTTTGGGGATTCCTTTCATTATTCACAATATATATAGCTGTACAAAGGTTGATTCCTAATATGGTACGAATCCTAATTTACCTTACAAAGGTTGATTCCTAATACAATTAGAATCCTAAGTTACCTTAAATATACATCTATCATAATTACAAAATATACAGAGAATATTCGGAGAATATTCGCTAATACTCCCCCTCAGACGGAGCGGGAGGAGGCCGAACTCTAAGGCTGGATCGGAAGTCGGTGAAGAGCTGTCGCGGTAGTCCCTTTGTGAAGATGTCTGCATACTGATAAGAGGAAGACACGTGTAAAATTTTGACCTGACCACGGGCAACCTTCTCTCGCACAAAGTGGATATCCAAGACAATATGCTTAGTCCGCTGATGTTGGACCGGATTATGAGACATATAGATGGCAGATATGTTGTCACAATAGACTATAGACGCCTTGCGGAGTGGACACTGGAGCTCTAAAAGAAGATTTCGGAGCCAACAGATCTCAGCAACTACATTAGCAACACCGCGATATTCTACTTCAGCACTCGAACGGGATAGTGTGGCCTGCCTCTTGGCGGACCATGAGATAAGATTATCCCCAAGAAATACACGATTACCACGAGGTGGAGCGACGTGTGTCGGGCATCCCGCCCAATCTGCATCCGTAGGCAAGTAACTTGGTTGGGGCGAGAGAGGTATAAGTGTAATCCAAAGTCTAGTGTGCCCTTAACGATCCGATAATACGTTTGAGGCGGCAAAATGGGACTCTCGGGTCGTGCATGAGCACACACCGCCGAGCGGCATATGTAATATCGTGCCTAGTGAATGTAAGATCTTGAAGAGCACCGCTAGACTCAGATATAGAGTGGGATCGTAAACTGGCGCACCGTCATTGGCACTAAGCTTGGATTTGGAGTCCACCGGAGTTGGCATAATTTTACAATTTGCCATCTTGGCCTCAGATACTATCTCTTCGCATACTTACGCCGACATAAGAACATAGTGGCTGCAGATCCGTTACCGATATACCCAAAAATAACTTAGCTTGCCCAAGTCACCATAGCAAATTCGCTTTGAGTAGAGCAATGATTTCATTCTTCAAACCGTCGGATAGGCAAGAAGAACAATGTCATCGACATATAATAGCAAATATGCATCTTTGCTACCTCGGTGAAAAGTGAAGAGAGAGTTATCACACCTGCTACATACAAAACCAATCTGCAAAGATACATGGCAAAACGATCATACCAAGCGGGGTGCCTGTTTGATCCATACAATGACTTTACGAGACGACACACAAATCTGCTGAGTCGCTGGGATGAACAAAGCCAGGAGGTCGATGCATGTACACGCCTCTTTCAAATCCCCATGAAGGAATGCATTCTTGACATCAATCGATGAATTGGCCAATGCATGCCCATAGCAATACCGAGAACGATCCGAATAGTGGCGGTTTAACAACCGGATCAATGTCTCACCACAATCAATACCCTCCCGCCGATTAGTGCCATTGGCGACTAGTCTTGCCTTATACCTCTCTAAGTCATCACCGTCTCAACTTGTGCCGAAATAGCCACATACACCGGATAATATTCACACCTTCGCCTAGGTACCAAATCTCAAGTGTTACGCTTGGTTAAAGCGTTAAATTCCTCGCATATGGCCGCATTCCAATTTGGGTCCAGTTTTGCTAGTTTTGGATTTTTTGGAATGGGTGATAAGGTTTGTGTGGAGAGATTGAAGTGAACCTTGGGTTTGAAGATCCCGTGTTGTGCACGAGGCTCCATACGATGAGGCGGCAGGCGCGGTGGATCGGCGCTGGGAGGTTCTTTGGTCTGCATTACGGACGATGGGCGTGATTCAGTGGGCGGTTTACGGTGACTCGGCCCAGGGGTTGTAGGGGTGAGCAGGGAGCTGTTGGGGTGGTGCCGGACAGTGGCGAGACTGTCGGAACAGTGGGCTGCTGTTGGTATAGATTTTGGATGATCGGGGACAGACTTGGTTCATCGAGAAAGATGTAATCGGTGGTCTGAAATTTCCGGAGATTTGAAAAAGGAAAGGTTGTCTCATCAAAGGTGACGCGACGGGAGACGATGATTTTGCAAGTAGCAATGTCATAGCACAAGTAGCCCCGATGATTAGGAGATAGACCAAGGAAGACACATGGCAGAGTGCGAGGTGCAAGTTTGTGAGGTGCAGTGGAGGCCATATTGGGGTAGCATAAGCATCCAAAAATACGTAGGTGATCATATGATGGTAGCCTACGATATAAGATTTCGGTAGGGGTCTTGTTTTGGAGTGTGCTAGTTGGTAAAATATTAAGAAGGGATTCTACCATTTTGACAAAGATAGACCCAAAAAGGCGGTGGTAGGCAGGCATGAAACAGAAGTGTGCGAACCATGTTATTGATGGTACGTATAATTCTTTCAGCCTTTCCGTTTTGGGAAGAAGTATAGGGACAAGAAAAATGGAAAATCATACCTTGTTTAGAACAGAAATTGTGAAATGTCGAGTTATTAAATTCACGTCCATTATCACATTGGAATGATTTGATAGATTTTTCAAATTGTGTTTTAATGAATTTGTGAAACTTGAGGAATTTTGTAAAAACTTCAGATTTGAATTTCAGTGGGTAAATCCAGACAAAATGTGAAAAATCATCCAAGAATACTAGATAGAATTTATGACCCAAAGAGCTAACAATCGGAGATGTCCACAAATCAGCATGAACAATATCAAAGGGAGAAAAAGTAACACTGTTTGATGACATAAATGGAAGATGAGTATGTTTTCCTAGTGGACAAGAAAAACAGTGTTGGGCAATTTTTCCATTATTACATTGAATACGCTTAGAAGTCCTAAGAAAAGTAAAAACTGGGTCTCCGGGGTGTCCGAGTCTGCTGTGCCAAGTGGAGGGAGAGATTGCCGCAAGGGATAGAGCGCCTTGCGGTCTGACAGGGGAAGACTGAGTGAATGGGTAGAGGTCTCCCCCACAATTGTGGCGTGTAAGAATTTTCCCCGTATTGAGTTCTTTCACAGAAAAACCAAAAGGGTCAAATTATGCATACGTAATTATTGCTAGTGAATTTTCTAACAGAGATTAAGTTTTTAATTATGTTAGGTGTGTATAGGACGTGGTTTAGGGAGAAAGGCGGGTGTGTATTTTTGACATGGAGTATAAATAGACACGCAAAAACTATTAAAAGTTCAATAAGGTTTAACTTTATAATCCATAATTTCAAGTGTGTACAATAAGTTTAGTGGAGTACTAATTATTTTAAAGAATGAATTAATTAAATTCAGATCATGAATCTTTATCTGACGTAAACATGCTTGAATCTTTACATTTAAAAGTTCTTTACCGGCTTTGATTGGTTTCTTGATATCATAATAATAAAACCATTGAGTCGAGTTGTAATCAATTGATACTAATAAACCATGTCGTGTAATAAGCATGAAATCAGCCGCATAATTTTGCAGTTAAAACACAAAAGTGTACTTGCATTTGTACGTAAACTTCGGTAAATGCTTTATACATTTGTTTGTAATATTGTGAATTTCGTTGAAAGTGAAGCTCATGGTGAGGATTGTTTCGTAGGCAAGTTGAAGAGTGGATATATATATATCCTTGCCTACAAAGTTATCTAGACGTTATTTAATGCTCTCTATCTCTCTTCCCGCTTTTATATAACCTTATTCGATTGGGTTCTATATGTATATATTGTTTTATTATTTATATAATAAAACAATACTTTAATAAGAAAATACTAAAATAAACTAATTTATAATTAAATATTGTCACGTCAAATTTTTTGATCTAGCTAAATATTTTTAAATTTGAGAAACTTCTGAAAGTTATGTCAAACAATATTAAAAGAATGATATGAATTTGAATATCTTAAATGCAATAATTATCATATAAATTGAGATAAATCAAGTAAGAGATCAATAGCAAATATTTTGGCAATTAAGTAGCCGGGATATTGATCATATATATGAATATATGTGATGAATATTGTTGGTGGGTGGGTGGGTCAATTCAAATTGGCTGCTCTCATGACTAATCATTTTGTTCTTTTACTCTTTTATTAAGTACATGCATGCATGCGTAGACTCCCCAATTTGGACTTACATTCTTGAGTACTTATCTCAATCACTAAACAAAAACAGCAAATAATTATGTAAGCCAAAATAATAAGTAATACCAAAAACACATATCCTTGTGAATATTTTATTATCTGCATGCGTAGAGATGATTAATGTTTATGCTTTTCTTCCTTTTGTCCTTTTCTGTTTAGTGTAAGATCTGTGTCCGCGCTTATATTATAAGCCTAACATTTTACTATAAAAGGTGAGAAATTAACCATACATAATTATATATGAAGGGAGTATATAATGATGGAGTATTTTATTCGTATATTTCTGGCTTATCTGCAAACTTTAGAGACACAAAGGCAAGTTGCTTTATACATAAAGGGGCGTTTAATTTAAACCAAAGATTATTCAAAGCTTTATCCTTGACAAATCTGCTGATTAAGATATGATGGGATGTGATTAAGAAATAAATTGAAAATATAAAGGAGAGAAAAGAATGATAAGACCAGATTTGTCGTTATAATTGTTCCCAACATAAGAAGTAAATTTTTGCATCTTTCAAATCTTGCGCTTGATACATAAGAACCCATGATATATATATATGGAAGTTGTCAGTATTCACGGTCCAAAATTTGCTTTCAATTATTTTGAAATGTGTTTTTTGTTTGAATTTTTTTTTAAAAGAAAATAGTTTTAGAGAGTAATAGTTTGTGTTTAATTAATCAATTTTCATTATTTTTTTCAATATTAGAGAAACATTTTGTGATTGGCCAATGTTCTGAAAGTGCTTTTGAAAAATTTATAATTTTTTTAACTTCTGAAAAACAGTTTATGCTACTATTAAAAAGTAATTTTTTAATTAATTTTTTTCGAACATCTCAACTCTCTAAAAGAAATATTTTATTTTAAGAAAAATTAAACACTTTTAATTTCCCAATAGTTTGATCAATCGGGCTATAACTCTATACGAACAAATTAGCCTGCAATTGATTTTTAAGGGCTACTATTCAAACTATTCAGTACCTGTCATTGACTTGGCATATTCTAATGTATAATCACAAAATTATTAAGAGTAGCATATATTAATTGGACGATTAAGACTTGAGAAAATAAGTGAATTAATAGAATAAAATAAAGTTGATACTAATAAATTTTACAGTATCAAAGTTTCGAAACTCCGTATTCTATTTCACATTTTGTAGTTATACATTTGTTGCAGTAGTTAACTTATCATGATTATATAAATCTTTTCACATGGCTTAGACTTTGGAATGCTAACAACTACTTAAGAAAAATAATTCACTCAATAAAAAATGTAGCCCTTCATCTATCCGAGACTCTATTATCGATCCCGAATACCTTTTTACAATATGGTTCACTTTCTGATGCAACCACCTAAATAAAAGTCCAATTTTTAGAAACAATTTAATAATATACATTTTTTTATTATTATTTTTGGGATCACAAGTCACCTGCGATTTGTGTCAACTAAAATTAAATATTTTTTACGTTAATCATGTTTTTACGGTGGTTTGTACCAGCTAGGCGCTAGCTACCTACTTCACATATATTGCTTCTTATAATTTGTTTTTTAATAAATAATACTTTTACAAATTATTAATATAACATGTTGATATCTGCACTTGGCTTTCAATCCTTTGATAAGGCAGTGTTATTTAAAGTATACTTTCTAATTTTAAATTAAACGGCCTTTCTCATTGTGTGAATGGAGTAAATTAAAGTAAATATTTACAGGAGATGATAGCAGTGGTTGAGATGTGATTGGAGTATTGGACAATGGATTATTTTCTGGTAGTATACAATAATACAACTAGAAGCGTCAACAAAATTTCCCCTGGACCTATTTTTTAGTAGCACTAGGTAACGTTATTTTTTGAATAATTCTTTTCAAGGAATCTTTTTCACTAATTTTACCAAACGCCTCGTAATCCTGATTGAAAATTTGTAAGAGGGCGTAAAAATCTAAAACCATACATTAGGGAAAATAAATTAAACCACTACATCACCATGAGCCACTATTAGCACTCCAGCTTGCTTCTACTACTAAGACCTATATTAAAAACAGAAAAAATAAAATAAAGAAGTAGGTCACCAAATAAGAAAAGAGGATGACTAAATTAAACCCATCAAATACAGATGGGCTGGAAGAAAGTTCGTATCCTATCATATTATACTACTCGTATAGATGAGTAAATGATAACGAGTTTAAGTTATATGCAAAACGGCTTCTAGGCTTTTCACTAACAAAAGCAAAATTAATTTTAAGTCCAGCACTTTAAACTTGCAATATATTGCTTGTATAAATGTAAGAATTGGCTAGCATTAACGTAGTCATAACACTCATAACTCATAACTCATAACTCATACGAGTAATATATTTCCCTACACGTAGGTGACCTACGTTACTTTGTAGTAGCTCTTAATAAAGTAACTCTCATCACGGCCAAAGGACGGTGGGAGATTGATGAATTTCCTCCATGTAACCTTGATGAGTGGTCTCGGCTTTGAGTCATGAAAATGAAGAAATTCATCTTGGTCCTCTTCAATGTGCTCCACACGGCAAAAATATTAATTATCACGGGGCCATGAGTTTGAAATATCGGTTTATTTTCTTAAAAAAGAAGTAATTAATGTCTAGTGGCCGTTAGAAGTGATGTGATAAAGCTTGATGGCAACGATCTTAACTCTTTTCTCCTCGAAAAATGTTAAATATACCTGTGATATACATGGGTTTGTATACCATGTATATCACGGTTTCACAAGGCAACTTTACCATATGTGAAACCGTGATAAAAACGGTACACAAGCCCGTGTATATCACAGTTTTGGAGCATTATTTTGATGTAAATATTGTATTAAATTAGGCTTATACACTTACCATAATTATAGGATTCTTGTACAACTAGAATATGATTTTGGGAGTAGAATATGAATATGATTTTCCTATTATGGAAAATTGTAAATTGTATATATACTCTTTCATTAATGAAAATAATCAAGGAATTATTTCTTTCATGGTATCAGAAGTCTAGGTTAATATTTTCTCCCCAATTTCCATCCACATTGTGCATCGGTTTCCGAGCCCCCTTCACTCGGTTTTAGTGCCCAGTGGAGTCTTCCCTCTTCCTAAATTCTCTTCCAAAATTCCTACATCACGTCTTGCGTTGCTATTATGGCTAAGAACACGTTTCATCCTGCCCTTACGGTTTCTAACATCAAGAATCACATCCCTATTATTCTTGAAATAGAAAATGTCTAATACGCGACGTGGGCCAAACTGTTCAAAGTTCACGTACGCTCACATCAAGTCCTCCATCACATAATCCCCGCGGCTCTTGCGGATACGGAGGTGCCAAAACCCGAGGATGATCCTAAGTTATGGACGACACTTTATGCTACCGTTCTTCAGTTGATTTACTCCACTATATCTATCGACCTGTTGCAGATAATTATTGAACTAGATGCTACGGCGATGGATGATTGGAATAGAGTGCGTGACATATTCCAAGATAATCAAAATTCTCGTGTTGTTACCCTTGAGCAGGAAGTCTCCCACGTCAATATGAAAGATTTTCCCAACGTTTCAGCATACTGCAAAAGGTTGAAAGAATTGACGGACCAACTCCTCAACGTTGGTGCGCCCGCTACCAACGATCGTCTTGTTCTTCAGATGGTTGCAGGCCTCTCTGAGGCCTATAGTGGCGTCAGTACGCTTCTTCGTCTGAGCATTCCTCTTTCGCAGTTTTATCAAGCCCGTTCCATGCTCACGCTCGAAGAAGCCGGCTTGGCTAAGAAAGCGGCAACTGGGGCCCCTTCTATCGTCATGGTAACTGAGTTCAATTTTTCTCCATCCGTCTCCAACAATTCCGGCCAAAATCGCAGCAACGGTGGTGGCAAAAAGAGTCAGAATCACAAAAATAATGGCAAAAACCGTGGCGGAAACTGAGGTGGACATAACGGGAGTGGAAATGGGCCTCAGGGCAGTGGGCCTCAAGCCAACTGACCACAACCCCGGGGCCCATGGCCGTGGAACTGGGTCTGGGCCACACAACCCCTATTTCTGGCTTCAGCTTCCAGGCCCAATTCTGCCCAGAATCAGTGGCTACCGAGAGCAGGTTCTGGGCTGGGGCACCAGGCTAGTGTGCTTGGGCCTCGACCTCCGCAAGCCCATCATGCAGTGGGCCCCACACCTACCGACATTGAAGCCACGATACACACACTTTGATTAAATTCCTCGGACCCGAATTGGTACATATACACCCGAGCCACTACTCACATGACGTCCAACCCAGGTACTCTCTCGTCTTATTCCAATTTTAGCAACTCTCGTGGCATAATTATTGGTAATGGCAATTTTATTCCAATTCGTGGTTATGATAATAAAACATTGTCTCCCCCTCATCCATCTCTTGTCTTGAAAAATACCCTTCATGCCCCTAACTTAATTAAAAATTTGGCGTATGTCCGTAAATTCACCACTGATAATTGGATTTCTGTTATTTTTTATCCTTTTGGATTTTCTGTGAAGGATTTAAAGTCGAGGATTCCTCTCATGAGATGTGATAGTTGGGGAGATCTTTATCTTATCACGCCCACATCTGGTCTCTCGAGTCAAGCCTTGCCATCTACTTTTGCCACTCTAGCTCCTTCCTTATGGCATGCACGTTTGGGTCACCCTGGGTCGTCTATTGTTTCTTTCTTACATAGAAATAATTTTATTTCTTGTAAGAGTACGCGTAGTACTCCCATTTGTCAATCTTGTTCTCTAGGAAAAAATGTTAGATTACCATTTGTAGACTCTACTTCTAGTACTTTAATGTCATTTGATATTATTCATAGCGATTTATGGACGTCTCCTGTTCTCAGTTCTTTGGGCCATCGTTATTATGTTATTTTTTGGATGATTATTCTAATTTTTATGGACTTTTCCATTAGCGAAAAAATCTCAAGTGTTTTCCACTTTCTTAAAGTTTAAAGCTTTCATCCGTACTCAGTTTGAATGTGAAGTCAAAAATATTCAATGTGATAATGGCAAAGAATATGATAATGAGTTGTTTCAGGATTTTTGTGGCAATAATGGGATAAATATTCGTTTCTCTTGTCCCCATACGTCCTCACAAAATGGGAAAGCCGAACGCAAAATTCGTACCATTAATAATATTGTCCGCACTTTATTAGTCCATGCTTCCGTACCTCATTCCTTTTGGCATCATGCTCTACAAATGGCTACATATCTTCTTAACATATTTTCTACCAAAGGTTTGACATATTCACCCCCTCTTCAAAACTTATATAATAAGACTCCTTCGTGTTCTCATCTTAGGGTCTTTGGGTGCTTACGTTATCCACTATTTCCGTCCACCATGTTTAACAAACTTCAGGCCCATTCTACCCCTTATGTGTTTTTGGATTATCCGTCTAGTCATCGTGGTTACAAATGTTTTGATTTATCGTCTAATAAAATCATCATTAGTCGCCATGTTATTTTTTATGAAATCCAATTTCCGTTTACTAAATTGAGTAGTCACATGCCTTGTTCGTATAATTTTTTGAACGACGTCGTCTCCCCGTATGTTATCCACCATTTTTCGGACTTGTCCCACACCTAAAATCCACCAACGGGCCCACTGCCCACTAGACCTACTATTTCGCCTAACCTCACTGTTTCCACTTCAGCCCCAGTTTCGGTAGTTGGGCCAGCTGCCCAGCCCAATACCATCCCTGGTCCAGTCACTGTTTCGACCTCTCCTCTTTCTAGTGTTGGGCCAGCAGGTCCCGATATTTCCCAAAATCCATCCAATTCTCCCCCGAGTCACAGACCGATCACTCGTAGTCAACGGGATATTTTTAAACCAAAAAGACATTTTAATTTAAATTCTAATGTTCTTAAATCACCTTACCCCGTAACCTAGTGTCCGCCTTAAATGACCCAAATTGGAAATTGGCTATGACCTACGAATATGATGCTCTTATTGTAAATAAGACGTGGGAGTTGGTACCTCGTTATTCTGGTGTTAATATTATTCGGTCTATGTAGATTTTTACTCATAAGGATAATTCTGACGGTTCTTTTGCGAGGTATAAGACTCGTCTTGTAGGTGATGGTAAGATTCAGCAGGTTGGTGTGGATTGTGGTGAGACGTTTAGTCCGGTGGTCAAACCGGCTACCATTCACACTATTCTTAGTCTGACTCTTTTCAAAGCATGGCTCATTCATCAGTTAGATGTGAAGAATGTTTTCTTACATGGTGATTTTAAGGAGACCATTTATATGCATCAACCCTTGGGTTTTCGAGACCCCAAATATCCTCATCATGTCTGTTTATTGAAGAAGTCCTTGTCTGGGCTTTAGCAGGCCCCACAGGCTTGTTATAAGAGATTTGCTGACTATGTTTCATTTATTGGGTTTTCGCACAACATGTCAGATAATTCATTGTTCATATATCGTCGTGGTTCTTCCTTGACTTATATTTTATTATATGTGGATGATATTATCTTGACTGCCTCCACTGATGTTTTGCGCAAGTCTATCATGACCATGCTCAGTTCTGAGTTTGCTATGAAAGACTTGGGGCCCTTGAGTTACTTTTTGGAGATTGTTGTTTCTCGTCATGCAGGTGGGCTGTTCTTATCTCAACGAAAGTATGCAACTGAGATTATTGAGCTGCGGGCATGTCCTCATGCAAGTCTACTTCCACTCCCGTCCATACTAAGCCCAAGCTGGGTGCTGCGGCTGGCTCACCTTATGAGGATCCGACCCGTTATCGCAGTCTTGCAGGGGCTCTTCAGTATCTTACTTTCATGATACCAGATATTACGTATGACATACAACAGATGTGCTTGTTTATGCATGATCCCAAGGTTGAACACATGAATACGCTCAAATGCATTATTTGATACATCCAGGGGACACTTGACTATGGCTTACATTTATATCCTTCATCGACTTCTACACTTGTCTCGTATACAGATGTTGATTGGGGTGGTTGTCTAGATACCAGACGTTCTACGTCCTACTATTGTATGTTTCTTGGGAATAACTTGGTCTCCTGGTCTGCGAAGCGTCGGTCTACATTATCACGCTCTAGTGTAGAGGTCGAGTATCGAGGGGTGGCCAATGTGGTCTATGAATCATGTTGGTTACATAATCTTCTTTTAGAGCTTCATTGTCCTATTTAGAGAGCTACCTTGGTTTATTGTGATAATGTTAGTGCCATCTACCTTTTTGGTAATCCTGTTCAACACCAGCGCACTAAACATATCGAGATGGATATTCACTTTGTTTGTGAAAGGTAGCTCATGGACAAGTACGCATCTGCCATGTCCCTTCCAGGTATCAAATTGTAGACAACTTTACAAAGGGTCTTCCCTCGGCCCTTTTTGAAGATTTTAGGGACAGTCGCAACGTACGAAGACCACCCGCTATGACTGCGGGGGTGTGTTAAATATATCCGTGATATATATGAGTTTGTATATCATGTATATCACGGTTTTACAAGGCAACTTTACCATATGTGAAACTGTGATATACACGGTATACAAGCCCGTGTATATCACGGGTTTGGAGCATTATTTTGATGTAATTATTGTATTAAATTAGGCTTATACACTTACCATAATTATAGGATTCTTGTACAACTAGAATAGGGTTTTGGGAGTAGAATATGAATAGGATTTTCCTATTATGAAAAATTGTAAATTGTATATATACTTATTCATTAATGAAAATAATCAAGGGATTAGTTCTTTCAGAAAAGTCTTTAAATTCAAAGATTCGTTCAACTGTGAGTAACCACTCCATAAACGCATCCCTTTGGGATTTTCCATCAAAATCAGGAACATCAACCTTCACATCATCTCTTTTCTCCCTTATATGATTCCTCATTCTTCTTGGATAATCAAAGTCACATTGTTGTCTCCTAGCAAGATCTGAATTATCGCTAGAGTCGTCTTCATCAACATCATGAAACGGATTAAGATAAGTCCTTTCATCATCATCCTTAGGAATTCTTTGCCGATCTTGTCTTTGGTATCGTTGAAGTTGTGTTTGTAATTTTTCTATCGTCCTTCTCATCTTTTCCATCTCTATGTCACGATCTGCTACTCTTCCTTCATCTTCTTGAACCCAACATCATCTTTTTGCTTGCATATTAGTCATAAGATTTCTCAGTTGTGCTCTGATACCAAATTAATGTGATTATTCGAGTTAACAAAGAATCAATCGACCAGGATCTTGGTCTTGAAGCGGTTCGAGTTACCAAATTTATTGGATTTAAGCGATTAAAAAATGAGGTGAAAGATGATGATGATCTGAACTATGAGAATGACTATTTACTCATTTTAAATAAGTAAATATTGAGGGTGAAACGATGGAAAGAAAGTTACGGTTCAGAGTATGAACACGAACAAAATTTAATCAAGAAACTTGTTCTTGAATGATCAAGAACCAATAAAGTTCCTAAGTCACCACTTGAAATCAATCTGCGTGATAAAGAAGCAACACACACTATTGAAAACAAGATAAAGACTATCATCACCTTGCTTGGAACAAAAAACAAGGATAAAGAACAATAAATACAGAAAATAACTATATTTTAAAACTAGGGCAAAGCTAAAAAATGTGAATAGTATTTTGCAAAACATGAGAACGCTTTATATAGGTTCAAGGTCTCTTTTTTTATGACTATAAACCTTGTTCTACTTGAAGCTACCAGAGGAGTATGGGGTATCCCGATATCTAATGTAGCTGATCTTTTATCATTTATAGAGCTTTTAGATTCAAGTTTATGTTTTGTGGGGTGTTGTATCGTTCGAATCAATTGCTAATGAAAATGGATGTGAAGACTTGCTGAAATACTGGAGGGAGAATGGAAAAACATTTTCGACTCTATCAAAGATGGCCCGAGATGTGTTGAATATTCAAGCGTCATCTACAACTCCTGAAAGCGTTTTTTTTTGCTGGAATGTTTCAAATAGGATAGCACATACACTCATTGGCGGGAGACAATTTGGAGATTGCAGTTTTATTTAGAGATTAGATTAGAGCGGGGAATAAGGTGTGGTCAACCAGAGATCAATGAAGAAGACGACTACAATTACAACGAAATCTTATCCGAGGGAGCAGGAAGCGACGTTGAACAATTTGACCAACAAATTTCAATTCCAATAGAAGATCCTCAAGAGATTGCCAGAAAATTAGAAAAAGTATGGTTGCATATGTGATTTTTTAATACCAATTTTACTATGTGATTTGCAACTTTTGAACTACGAAATAAATTGTAATTTTGAAATTGTATTATAAAAAAAATCATATTTCTATTAACTAATATAAGAGACAATTAGTCTTGTGATGTTTTTTCACTATCTTGTTCAATTATTTAAGTGTTTCAATATATATATATATATATTTTAAATTAAGTGTCTAAAAAAAAGTTTTTAAAAGTCCCCAAATACCCATTCCCGTCCCGTCCTCTCTGATAGCGGGATGCGGGACGGGATGCGACCACTTCCCGTCCCCCTAATCGGCTAATCCCGTCCTCCTCCGTCCGCCTATCCCGATCCCGACTCACTCCATCGTCCCCCAAATCTCATCCCGTCCCATCCCGTCCCATTGGTCAGCCTTATTTCAAAGTTGTACATGAAAGAGTCAATAAAAAGCGAGTGAGCAGTTGAATCATATTCTTATAGACTCTTAAACTTCTATTACGAAATTTAAAGTGAGGTATTTGCTCTAATTTTAATAGACAAGATTACTAACACTTGTAACTTGTAAGTATGCTGCTTGATGCCTCATAGTCTTAATTGAAATGTACACAAATTGATCAAACTCTAACGCTTTCAAAAAATAAATAAAAGGAAGTTACAAGTTTTGGTACATTACTATTAAAAAGCTACTGGTATTACATAAAAGGGAAAAAAAAAACGAAAAACTTACTCTTACTTAGGAAAAAAGGTACTCCACTATCTAAAAGTGTGTTTTTAAATGGATATAGAAAAATTTCAACAGGATAATATAAGTAATAATCCCTCTGTCTTAAAAAAAATTTATATTTTTAAAAATTAATTTATCATAAAAAATTTATATATTTAAAAATAATTTAATTAGAGCAGCCGCACAAATATTTTTGGATCACACATATGAAAAGCTTTCCTTTAATGAAATGAAACTAAGACAATGTTAATAATCCTATAGGAGAAAGGTGAATCCAAAAGCATAAACCCCAAATTGATATCGGGTCGGATCCGCGTATGGAGATAGTGCAAGAAGAATCAGGGTGGGAAGAACTGAGGAAAGTGGCTAGGAAGATCGAAGGTGATGTTGATGTTAAGCTCTCTTCTTATGCTAAGCTTGGTGCTCGCGTCACTCAAGGAGGTATACTCCAATTCATAATCTGATAGGAAAATATTAGTAATGGGGTTTTGGTTTACAAAGTGTCAAGATTCTATCTTTGATTCATTGTATTAAAGTGTTTTATGGTTTTGGTCCAGAAAGTGTAAAGCTTCTATCTTGATTCAATGAATCAATGCAATTGCTATCTTTTGTTTGTGTATTTATTCATTTGACAAAAAGAATGATAGTACTTTGTTTCTTCTATCTTGATTCGTTGTATCATTCTTTGTTTCTTACTCTATGTTGTTGTCTATGAGTTCAATTCCTGGTTTGGATCAATTTGGGATCTTCCCTTTTTTGCTTCTTCAATGTCGTTGTTTGAAGTATAATTTATGGCTAAACGGGTGATTCTTGAGACAAGGAAGCTGCTACTGCAAAGGGCAGCCCGGTGCACTAAGCTCCTGCTATGTGCGGGGCCCGGGGAAGGGCCGGATCACAAGGGTCTATTGTACGCAGTCTTACCCTGCATTTCTGCAAGAGGTTGTTTCCACGGCTTGAACCCGTGACCTCCTGCTATTGCAACTTTGACTAATTGAGGGAAGTGAATAACTACCTTAAATATCTTTTGATAAGCAAAGTAACACTTGCTAATGAATGTACTATGAAGTATGTACTGTCATGCTACAATTAAGGTGCTTATGGAATACAGTCCTTTATGCATGTAAGGGATCGATGGGATCTCGTTTTTTTTGCGGGAAGGTCCTTCTAGAATTACGTTTAACGTCCCTTTATTACATTCCCGTTCGGCGCCTCGGGTCTAGTATACCGTCTAATCTATCTACAGTTTTTCTGTTACACCTAAAATATGAGTTTTGTAAACAATGAAACTTTAAGAGAGATGAAGATAAAAAACCTTTCCTCAAGGCATCCATGGTTCCTTTTCTATCCATCTGTCTAAAAATAAAAGTGGAATATTTATCCACAGCTGTCGGTTTCTCCATCTTCAGTCCATTCCAACTGGACAGGTCATCCAGTCAGTAATAGGTATGCTCACACTTTCCAGTTCCTAGTCTTGTAAGTTCCTTCTAAAGCGAAGATTCCAGTTTCCTCAAGAAGTTTTGTTAACTAGATTGTAGAAATCTGGATAAGTTCCTTAAAAGGTCGGTTTTCCAGCCATTTGTCTTGCCACGTCCTTGTTTTCCTCCCATTTCTCACCCGAGTATTTATGAGTCCTTAAAATTCATTCGGCTTCCTTCTTTGCTTCCAAACTGCTAACCCATAAGGTTTTGTAACATCCTTGGTGCAACATCGACTGTCCATTTTATGTTGCCATTTTACCTTTTTGACTTTTTCCATAGTTCCTTCGTTTCAGTATAGAATTCCCTCACACACGGCTTTTATTGTAAAACCTTTTTCTTTACCAAATACCCATCATTTTAGTTTTAATCACAGTCGACCCTTTAATCAGATGCATCTTTTTTCTATCAGCATTACTTTCTTTACAAAAATTGCACCTGTGATCATCCAGCTGCTTCACAACCTTTACTAAGATAGGGACATCATGTATGTCGACATTCTACCCAGAAAAGATTGTTTTTTCCATTGGACTAACTTTTTCTCACAGTTGTCGAGTACACTCATCCACTCATTTGTAAATCTAAAGAATAAATTGTGAGAACCATCTATATACTTTGTTAATATTTGACTGACAACCCATGTATATGGTTCACATTAGAGTAAAACAAGCTTTTGATAAAATAAGCTTAAATCGGAACACCAGATCTCACCAGTTTGACACTAGAATGCATCAATAAGAAATCTCTAAGCACGTGAATACTTACTACGCCAGTCAATCCCTGCTAAAAAGAACTGCCGCCGTGATGTTATAAGCTATGCATTGTCATGATTTGTCCTAGCAGTTATCTCAATCTATCAAAATGAAATTGTTTATAGAGATACAAGTGTTGCAAACTCCTAATTTTTCCATTATTTCTTTGTTAAAGGAGATATACTAAAGATATTTTCCAATGCAGATTATGAGTTATTTCAAGCTATCCTGAAGAACTTTATGGTCGATTCTGAAGTATTTTCAATAGTTGCTACTTATTTATTATACAATACACAACTGTACCTCTGCATATTCTTTTCTTATACTGTCATCATTGTTGACACTTCTATAATGAAGAAACTCTGTTTTTGATTGGCTTATCAATCCTTTTGCAGATGTGAACTAGTTTTGTGTGGGTACCAATATGCATTATCTTTCCTCCCTTCCCATAAACAACAACAATATACCCAGTGAAATCTCACAAAGTGGGTCTGGGGAGGGTAGAGTGTACGCAGTCCTTACCTCTACCTTGGGAGGTGGAGAGACTGTTTCCGGTAGACCCTCGGTATATGGACAAGCAATTCAAAGCTGTATGAAAAGAGAAATAACATAAATGAATAAACCATGACAACAAACTATACAAGCATGATAGAGCAGTAACGACCACAAAAAGAAGCAGTAACAATCACAAAGTAAAACAATAGTCATAGAACAAGAAACACCAAATAGAAGCAGAGATCGAAGGGCAAGAAACTAGAAGAGTACTACTACGACTACTAGTATGGAAGGATAAGCGAAACAATGCTCAATTACCTACTAACCCTCTACTCTAATCCGTGTCCTCCATAACCCCTATCTAAGGTCATGTTCTCAGTAAGTTGGGACTGCTTCATGTCCTGTCTAATCACCTCTTCCCAATATTTCTTCGGCCTACCTCTACCTTTTCTAAAACCGTTTGTAGCCAACCTCTCACACCTCCTCACTGGGGCACCCGCGCTTCTCCTCTTCACATGCCTAAACCACCTCAGTCTCGCTTCCCGCATCTTGTCCTCCACCGAGGCCACCCCCACTTTGTCCCAAATATCGTCATTTCGAATCCTATCTCTTCTAGTATGCCCACACATTCATCGCAACATCCTCATTTCCGCTACTTTCATCTTCTAAATGCGAGAGTTCTTGACAGGCCAACACTCCCTCCCCATAAAACTTGCATATTTTTTCTTTTTTTGATTCATTCTGATAATTTGACTTCCTTCATAAATGAAAAAGTTCTCCATACTTTTCTTCCGGATTCAATAGATTCAAACGTTTTAGTCTGAACAACTGATCATTTCAATCGTGTTTATTAGTACACTGTCTATATAAAATTAGGTCTAGTTTATTAGGACAGAGATAGTATCTAGTATATAGCCTAGAAAAGGATGTTTACTACCTTGTTTCTCATAATCCAAGAGTTTTTACATTTTTTGATCTGGTCATATTCCACATTTTCATTTATCATCTTCTTTTTTCTAATACATATTCAATAGTTGATCACAATAACCTATCCTTGAAGCTGCTAAGAGAAAGAAGAGTTTTACCCCACTCATTAATTGTTGGTAATTGTTACCTAGAAATAATTTGAACTTATTTATAAATTCCGCGATTTTCTACAACATAGCCTTGTGGAAGACAAGTACTCCACTATAACAATTTCATGTGCAGAGTTAACAGTACGATACAACCAAATCTTATGCAAAAAGATCATTAGTATAAACTTTAATTGCAGAAATCATTACTCTAATTACTGATCAAAACAAATCATTAGTCTAATTATGTTCCAGATCAGGTGTAAACTTTCCTAGATATTTGGTAGGTGCTTGTCTCTGCCGGAGACCTAACAGGGTCAACGCTACTGATTACCTAAGTTGCTCGGACTCTCCAAATGGCTGCCGCACCCGTGTCGGATCCTCCAAAAATGCATTACTTTTGGAGGATCCGACACGTACCCGTCGACATTTTTGAAGAGTCCGAGTAACATAGCAATGGTTACCCACCCTAATCTTAGATAGGTCATGATGGGTTTGTTTCGGTTTTGAGCTTCGCCTAACAAACAAGAGTAGATGTATTTATCAAGAGCTGTACAAGAGTATATTTGCTTGTCAAGGAAAAAAATAAAAGCCAACAACTACACCTCCCTCCTAAACTAGTTGGGGTCGGTCGGCACATGAATTCTCACTATCTTGGTCGCTCTGTTTGGAAGCGGTTAATTCCAATATTTTATAATTTGAAGTCGCTAAGACTAGATTTTTTTTTTTTACATCTCCTACTGACATGCAAATCTCTAAATAAATTTAATGGACTCCTGGCACCACATGACCTAATGTAAACATAGAATCTTGACCAAGACTTAATTCTCTTTTGCATTTCATGATCGAAGGAAAATAAAACAATTTAGAAAGTTAATTCTCTTTTTCATTCATGATCTCAACTAAACTTGTGCTTTTGACAAGATGCTTGAAGAACGGAGCAAGTATGGCTTGTTTCTGATTTTTGGAGCTTATTGAACAACTTGGTTTGTGGTGTAGTTTCTGATTCTTGTTTTTATTGAATTCAGGTTATGTAGAAGCTGGTTCGCCAACTTTAGGATCCAGCAGGTCCTGGAAGTCCACGGAAATGGAGATTCAGTCATTACTTGAGAAGCTACTGGATGTAAATGATTCTATGAGTAGATGTGCGGCATCTGCAGCACCTACCACTTCTGTTACACAGAAGCTGGCAAGGCACAGGGATATTCTTCATGAATTTACCCAGGTTACTAACGATGTGATAGTATGTTAATTATAGTCACTGATACACGATAACAGATTTGACAATTTAACATTTTTAACTTCTGAAGTGGGAAAAAGAAAGTATATATTAGCAGCTTTGGTGACAATGCTGACATCTTCTCCTGCCTTGTTGATATCCAACTATATTTCTGTATGTCCCACTACTCGTGCAGTTTCTAAAAGTTACTGCACTACTCATGGTGCTTATGCTAATCCTGCAGATTGCAATCCCTTTTTTGGAACTAAAAATTAGCAACATGTGTTCAGAATTGGACATTTGAAATAACACACAAACTAGAATCAATATATTTTATCCATTTCTCTGGCCTTGCTGCAGATTTAATTGCTGCCCATGTTAACTGAGTTAATTCACTTAAGCTCTTGGAAATCCTGATGTGTTTAGAAAGCAAAGTCTTCTGATGATTATCAGATTAGCTATCAGTTCCATACTTCTTGAAAGGGTAAATTGGCAAGGGTTTGTTAATCTATCAATTTCTTTGTGGAATAATTGGAACTAGTTGTGATTGAACTCCTTAATCAGATAACTATGTGATTTAACATATAAAGAATAAGAATACTTAGTAGAGCCCAAGGAAAGTCAGATTTCTTCAAAATTGAACTATCAAAGTTTTGGTTATACAAGAATGTTGAACTGCTATCATTCGGAGTGCATGCTATCTTGGGGTAGTTCGAATTGCTTGTTAGCTATGCCGGTCACTGTTTTTATGACTGACACATCGTCTTGTCTTCAGGAATTTAGGCGTATTAAGGGAAATATAAGCTCAATGAGGGAACATGCCGAACTTCTTAGTTCTGTGAGAGATGATATCAGTGAGTATAAGGTAAGAAACCTCATTGTTGAAATTCTTTTTGAGATGCTATAGTTTCAATTGCGTCTTAAGCTATTATTTGTATCTATTCAGGCATCAGGGAGTTCCCCCAAAATGCAGATACTGAGGGAGAGGGCTGCTATACATGGAAGCATATCTCATGTAAGATTAAGTGCTCTTTTTAGTTTTTAAAGAAATCATTTTTTTGTACAGAGTTTTCTCGCTTTCTTCCTCTATAAAGGTCTTGGTATGGAGTATTGTAGTGACAACTAAACCTCAAAGACATCCTTCCAAACAGTGTTATCAAAGGTGAAATGTGAAAACAAGCACTGAAGACTATGGGACTTTGAGCACAATGCACAAAAAGATGCGTGCTTTAACGAAGAAATGCGCAATTAAAGGAAAGATAAGAACTATGTAGTTAATTCAAATTAACTACAACCCTAACAACATTATATAGTCAAAAGGATTGGAAAAATTATAATCAGATGAGTGCACATGGACGATGAAGCACACCCCTTAAGGCTTTGGTGCCTGCATTGAAATGCTGCTTAAGTGAGGTGAAGCGCACAACCTATGTTGAAGCTAACTTTAGTAGGCTACCGGCGCATTAGTTGAAGCGCCCATAAGTCGCAAATGACTGATCACCACCATCATAAAAGAAAAGTTCATTAATCATGGAATGAAAACCTTGTCTGCTTTACTTGGTAGGAGCTGTCACTTGAGATGAGAGCCAGGAGATAACCTTGGGGTCTTGGAGTTAAATATTGGGGATTAGAATTAGGTGGAGCCCATTAATCAAAACACATGATGAGAACTGGTCGTTGGTGGGTCCAATATGAGTTTGCGCAGAGCTTCTAAGGGTCACCTATATTCTCTTTCAGCATAATTCCTGAGTCCAGAATTTACAGCTAATTCCAGAAGTAGATTAGTTTCTAGTATGCAACAAACAAAAGCAATTATGCGGGAATGTAAGGCCCAGTTGACACTATCATTGACATGGTTCAATACCCTTTCCCTCTTTTCTTTTCCGTTACTATAGAATACTGGGTAGAATTAGGTGACAAAATTATGTACTTTTCACTGCCTTCGGGGTGTTTGCTCTTGTGCTGCATATTGTAAAATGTAGCATGGCAGCAGTTAGGGTCTAAATCAAGATATGTGTTCTAGCAAACTTTGTAACATATCGTTTTATTAGAATTTTATAATCACTGGATATGTCAGTCATCAGTCATCACTCATCAGAGCATTTACTATATTAGGGATGGGCTAGTATCTAAACTGTGGATACATCATAAGACTATCTGGATACAGATGAGTGTGTGACAGCCATTCTGCAATTGGTTAACGACAATCATGATTCATGACTGAATATAAAACAAAGCTAGGACTTCATGTACCCAAAGGAGACGCTAGTACTGCTTCTCAAACGTGTTGATCTTTCTGTGCAGATTGATGACGTGATTAGCCAAGCTCAAACAACTAGGGCTGCCTTGGGTTCTCAAAGAACTTTATTTGGTGATGTTCAAGGAAAAGTGAAACAATTGGGCGACAAGTTTCCTGTCATCCGTGGGCTAATTGGTACTACTATTTTTGGGACCATTTCTGTTATCAAAATTCTTGGTTAAAAGTATCTCTGGCTGACATCATTGCTGATCCATGCAGGTTCAATCAAAAGGAAGAAATCAAGGGATACACTCATTCTATCCGCAGTCATCGCAGCTTGCACTTTGTTTCTTATTATCTATTGGCTCTCAAAGTAATAGGTATATTTGTTGATACAATAAAATTCAGAAGATAATGATTTCTAAGGAATTTTGCTCTTGTAGTCACTGCCATTTCCCTGATAAGTGAAAATCTTGAGTTCATTACTATATAGCCTTTCTGTTTTCTTCTGACTTGCTTTTAAGAAATATTATTTATGTTCTATAGACAATTCCACATTTCAGTTGGTAACTACTAGCTCTGCCAACTTAGAGGAAACAAATATGAGTCATCGGTTAACTTAGCTTGCTGCTTCTGTACCAAAAGACATTCAGAAACATCCCCCAAGTGACTAGGATATAAGATTAGAAGGCTTTTTGCTGTCTACCAAGGCTACAATACGAATCCCGCTTTACCCTTGTAGTAAATCTTTGAAGCTGTAAAGAATAAAACCAAGTCACGTATGGTAACTAAGGGTGGGCTATTCAATCTTTAGGTTTGTGGACACTTATTATTAAGGGGAAATAAATGAAGTGTAGTGGTTGAATTTTGGTGTCCAAAGTGATCTATTTGATTATTAACTGTGTCCATTACATACTGCTGGATCTATTTCCTAGATTTCCCATATGCCACTGGACTGGAGATGACTGATATATGCATTAGAGTGGCGCTGACCAAAACTCAAAATTTTCATGATGATTTGATCCTTACCAGAAAATGGATGGATCATAACTAAGACTGGCATCAAGGGGCAATGGATAGGAAAATACTTAACCGCACAGTTTAGCTTTAAGGGTCAAAATTTACATATTAAAGTGAGAATGTATATCATTTAACCTTGGTTAAGTAAAAAAAGCTACATGCAAGACAAATTTCTTGCATTCATTGGTCTGTTTTTTTTTTCTTTCAATCAAGTGAATTTCTGACGGAAGCCCCCGTTTTACTTTCTTTTTTTCCAGCAGGGCGAGTAACCCATATGATTTTATGTCTTTCCTTGCACTATACACTCATCTCTCGTTAGGTGTATACTTTTTGAAGCAAGAATTTGAATGTTGGGTAATGCTAAATACGGTCAATATGATTTAACTAATCAACAAGAGGCATCATGGGGCTTTTGGATGGGAGGGGGGCGCAAGTCTCGTTCTAGTTGGGATTCTTTATTTGGAGATCGAGAGCGGGGTCCGGAATAGCATGATGTCTTCGTTTGGAGCTTCCATCCCATCAAGCTCTTCTTGGCAACCGCC